>OZ022490.1:6914757-9374397 GCA_963989405.1 Trypoxylon attenuatum | reverse complement strand
CGCGCTGTGCGTGGAAACTCGTTCGAAATCCTATTCAACTATCTACTAGTTCATATTATTTTTTTCGAACCTAGACCAATTGCTAGAAATATGTATCTTGGCTTGAGAAATATCGATAGTCGATGTGGTGTTTATTAATGATTCTTATTCACCGATTGGATGGAAGGGTAAAATGTGATGGGATCATTTTCGTTGCTGGGATAATTAGAATTAATGTGACAGAAAGAGAAAGAGTCGAGAGATTGAAAGAGAGAAGAGAAGAAGAGATGTAACGCGAAGGTATGAAGCCTGTGGATGATTCGACGGAGGCACGTCGGGTCCCCCAGAGAGACCGGTGACAGGCTAACAAAGGGTCGTCGGGAGCCTTTTGCGGGCACTACAGTGTTTTCCAAAATTCGTAGCAGCGGGTAGCGATTGTCCTGAGCGCCTTGGGAGCCCTTTCACGGAGTTAGAAGAGCAGAAGAGAGGAGAGACAATCGCGCGCGATCTTGCGAACGATCCACTGTGTACTTTTTCCGACTGGTCTCTCAAGAGGCAGCTAATTCCTTTGTCGTGTCGTTTGTTCGTCATTCGCGCGAGAAAACATCAAAGAAGATGCACTACTCGGAGCCTGCATGACTCTTGAGACTTGACCTATACCTTTGGAATTACTTACTTGCTTTCGGTATGCTTCCTTCCTCGGTCTCCGCTGATGCAAAATCACCGGCTAAGTGGTCGAGGGGAGAGCCTTTTCGTTTTCAATGCTAATAACGAGTTTACGAGCTCCGAAATTGTAGTCACTGCTTCAACCTCGACTCTTGGATTGCTACCTACCTTCCCATGCTTCTTGTTTCGTTGTTTCCCATGGGACTGGCGAATCCTGGCATCCTACTACTGCTGCTGCCGCTGTCAGGAATCGCGTGCAGGATTTTTTAACTAACTTCAGCTCTGTTGATACGAAAAGGTAGCATAGCCAGGATAATAGTACAAAAATGTATTATTAACATAAACAAAAGTCGAACGATCCATATTTTTAAACATCATCTGAAACTCATTACACCGATTAAAATTTTGAACTCATAAAAATAAATGAAAAAAGTAAAATTTACTGGAAAAAGTATGTAATAATTTCAAAATAATTTTTTTATCATAATACGCCAGTAAGTAATTGATGTAGATAAATATCCAGTGATTTGGAGTTTGGATCTCTAGAATTGCAGGGTGAATGTTTTCACGGCAATCCCCTTCGATTAGAGCGCTTATTGGTCACCGCATCAAGAGAAAAATGTAGGATTATGGGAGCCGACAAACTAATTCACGCACTTTGATTTATTTGAACACGTTTAATTTTATTTGATCGAGGAAGTCACGTCTGTTCACGTTCGCGTCTGGAAGCCGAGTGAGACTCAAAAAGAAGATCGGTCAGTAACGACCGGACCAGAATTCGGTTATTAGCAGCGGCGTTGCCATGAGGAAACATACATTGTATGTTTCCCGTAGCCTGGTCAAGACAAGGTCCGAACTATTGCGGCAAATTGGCAGCGCAGTACGTATGGCAGCCGGGCACGCGATATCCGCCTCGGCAAATTGATACGGCCGAATAATAACTTTATCTGTAGTGTGCGGGGCAGCCGGCCACCTTGAATGGACCGATCAATTCGGCTAACGTCTTTTTAACCCAATTAATTAGGGGAGGGGCGGCCGGCAAGCGGGTGTCGGACCCGAACCGCTAATGCGAAATACTTGTAGTTGACCGGCAGTGACGTCACCGCCGCGTCATCCGGCGCAGCAACCTCCGACGCCGATGCCGACGCCCACGAGACGCTTCCGCTAATATAATAGATATTAATCGCACCCGGCCGATTCGTTCGCGATCGATCGGATTCCAGCCGAGGATGGTTGGATATGCTTCTGTAGTTTGACACACCACCTCGCATCGTTATTACCCTGGTAAGACTCACTTCGATCCTGCCACAGATTAGATTTGCAGTTTGGTGGGAACTAGAATGAACCAATGGTGAATTGCAATATTTTTCTACCAATTTTCTGATCTAAATCGTTTGGCTACAAGAAATAATTATTGGAATGATACAAAGGTGCTTCCACAAGTTTCATTTAAAAATAATGTTAACATATGAGATGTTAGCTAAATATGTAGCAAATTTTAATTCTGTTGTTTGTTATGCTGAGATTCAATAAAATTCTCAGGCATCATAAAAACAGACAGAAATCGTCGATTTCCACAAATATCACTAATTGAATGCTTACAATATTAGCTTCCCATTATTTAATATCTCGCGCGACGACCCTCGAGCTGCTATCAGAATTAATCGCTCGTTTAATTCCTCCGAGCGGCAGAGTAGCAGGTAGCCAGGTCAACGGGCGAGTCCAAAGAAAGGTTAACTACCGGCTTGTTTTACAGAAGGCGCGCACAAGGTACTCGGAAGAGCGATGTTTAGAGTAGAAACAAATTTGTCCTCGAGATTTCTCGGCCTATCTAAATACCTGTCTCGGAGTCGGAGGATCCGGCGTGGCGCGGTACCTGACCAGAGGACACAGGGGCCGTGAGGTCGCAGGAAGAAAGAAAGACAGAGAGAGAAATAGTGGCTGGTACAGCGTAGCAGCGAGTCAACTTGATTTATCTTTTCTCCGGTCTGCCAGGGATTGGCTTCTGTTTTTGCTAGGCTGCACTGGGACACCAGCGAATCCGTTTAGCGCTGCGACTAATCCATCCAACCGCTCTCGCCAATCGACCGCGTCACGTGCAAGCAAAAGATTCGACGGGTAAAGAGGGCTCGAAGAACAAAGGGGAAAGAGACGGTCGAGTGGAGAGGAGCAAAGCAGATAGCTGGAAAAATCGACGGGGACACCGAGAAGGCCACGGTTTCCAAGCAATTTCAGCTGGACGACGCGACGACGCTGTGGAACGAGTCCAGAGGAGTCTGGTGGAGTTAAACCTATTATTATCATAGCTCGTCTCCCGTAGTGAAAATGTCAAGCGGGCATCGTGCATCGGTGGTTCCTCGGCCCGAGGAGATGTTTTACCCTGAATGGCGGCCACTTCAAAGGGAAGTTGGCGCGGAGAGGAACGACGCACTCTCGCGAAGGAGCAAGGAAGCGAGCGAGCGTCACGCGACAGAACCGCCTTGTCCCAACTATTTTATCTGGCAGTATCTCTACCTGTTTCTTGGCAGTCACGTGTGCCAAGATGCCGCGCACCCAGTCGTCCACCCTCCTCTCGATCGGATTCTTCACGCTATGGGACCACGACTGGCCCAGAAATTCTTCGAACCTCCGCCAGAACCTCATTGTGTTCCTTCGCGAGTGTACTGCTTCTCCGAGCTGGCTGATCGTCGACTTGACAGTCTGACTTTCTTCGCTACCACCGCTCAACGGTCCACTGATCGTCGTGTCGTTATTTTGGTCATATGTATAGGGACCCTGAAATGCATTTCCAGAATCTTGGAATGACTCCACTGAATTTATAATTTCCTCGCAGTATCTTCCATTTATTGTCTACTTTTTTAACTTTATAATGAACATGGATTAATCGTCCGCGTTGTCAGAGTTCCATCGTCACCGCTTCATCAGTAAAGTGTCGAAAGTTCTCCTATGGAACACCCACCTCATCAGAAAGATCATCATCCTCGAAAATAAGGCAGAGTCGACGAAACGGGAGAAGTCCTCCCAAGAAAGGCAGAATGTTCCAAACTCGTCGCCAGGAACAAAACCACTTGCAAACCGAAGCATCCCAGCTTCAGAGGAACATCAATCGTTGACTCATCCCATTTGGATCACAAAAGTACCTCGAATTGGGTCGTTCGGTGTCGGAACTCCGTAGAGGATCGAAGGCATCGAGGGTCTGAACTCATTCGGCGAACAATTATTTCGCAGGTGGTTCTCCATCTCTCTCCTTCTCTTTTGCGCTTTGTCTCTCTTTCTGGTACATCAGTTTGAGGGCCAGAGTCAGTTATATCGGCGTATCGGTCGCCGCAGCGCGGCTGGTTCTCTTCGAACCGGACAGAATACGTATCCCGCAGCGCAACGTCCACCGACGCGCTGCAAGACAAATGGCTTCGTGACGGCGGCTACATTACGTTTCAAAACTGGCCTAATCGTCGGCTTTCCGGATGAGAAACGGTCTCGATACGCACCGCGCTCGCGCATACATCCTTACGTAGTACCTATCTATCTATACCTATATATACCTGCCGCTCGCATTGTCTTTCGCCTTTTTTCGAACGTCCCTTTTTAAAGATTCATCATCGGCACGCTTTCCAAGCACGCCTGCCGTTTTCGGTCGAAGCAGTTTGCCCCATTCCACGCTTTGCCATTCGCGCGGGGACTCGACGAAGAGACGCAACGGTTTCGCTTGCATTTTTTGTCCCCCTTTCGCAATGAAACTTTTTACTGGGCATCGGGTCGCGACGCACTTTCGGCCGAACACTGGCGGCATCGCACTACTGACTTCGCAAGCAAACGATGCGATTATTGGCCGCGAATGAAAGCTGGATCGCGATGGCATGGCGGTTTCCTCCTGAGTCTTTTGGGTGGGTCATTAAAGTTTGCTGAAATAAGCAACGAATTGCAGCTGCTAATTAAAAGGCGATTGATGACGAAATGGAGACGTCTCTTTTAAATATCTCATTCTCGAAAGCAGAACCCATACGACCACCCTTATTATTCCAATTTCAATATACACCCGGGAAAGTTTCACGTAGACAGTGAAACAAGAAAAAAAGAAAAGAGGACGCACAGTCGATGTCGCATAATCTTTTCGTCAGAGGGAATCGACTGAAGGAAAGGGGCGATAACAGAAGAGAAATAAGGGCAGGAAGATTAAAAATGTAGCTGATGGCAGGAGACACAGAACGAGGGAAAAAGAGAGAAAGGGAGGGAAACGAAGAGAGAATGAGAGGTCGAGGCAATCTCTCAAAGTCCGGATCAACGATCGGTTTCGAGCTGGCGCGGCACGGCTCGTTGTTCACGGGGCGTGACGCGTTTCCATCGAGGTCCGTCGAGGTCCGCCGAGGACCATCGAGGGCCGCAGAGTCGCATTGTCCGCGCTATTCACCGCTCAAGAATACCCCCATAGAGAACGAAGCTGTGCAGCATAAGAGGGAAGGGAAGATTTGCGTGAGGTATCGTTGGCGTAACTAAAGGCTACCGAATGGAAACCTGTCGCAAGATCCCCGCGGTCTATGAAAGCAACAAAAATAGGCACCTTCATGCAAATTTTCACTGACGGCTTGCAACGAATCGAATTTTTGGAGCTCGCGCTCCGTGCTTTTCTCTCTTATGTTCACACCGTCCGCTCATGACACTGGTAAAGCATACCATCTTAAATAATTTTTAATAATTTTTCAATAAGCCACTTTGATGATACTCATAAGAACTGTTGCAGTTTACGATAAAACAAACGATGCCGAGAATTCAGAAAATACATAAAATGAAGTAGTATGACTTAAACAAAGGACCTAAATACTTTATAGAAAAAATCAATTGATACTGAATTGAAAATGAATTAAACAACTTTCCCAGAGATTCTATATTTCACAAAAACTGCAGATTTTCTCGTCAGCCGAATCTAATGGTATTTTGATCCACCGTTCGAAGGAAAAGAATCTCTTCTGCGTAACGAAAGACTATAGAAGAATCTCTGCAAGGTGCTCGATCCCTTTGTAACCAGTAATAACAGCTAGAGAGCATGCAAATTCCGGACGAGTCGAATTTTCGTATACCACCATTGTCTCAAGTGAGACGCCGCCATCGTCTTGACTCTTGAGAGACTTCCGTCTATTGTCCTGGTGGTAGCTGTCAACGTGGCCGGTCACGGCGCGTTCCGGAAGAATTCGCACTCCCCCCAGTTATTGTGCAGTTTTAGACAATGGCTAGCACCTGCTGCCCATTGACACTCGAGTGCCCGCTGGAAATCGAGCCGCCACGCTTGGGCCTGCGGGACGAGGGGCCCCACGAAAGGGGCCGCTAATTATCAAAACTATCATTTGTTATGAGCCGCGCCTTGTCGCGCCGCTCTCCTCTCCCCATGGGGCACCTTTCTTCGGCTCTCTCGAGAAAAAGCCAAAATTTAAGACTCACCGACGCATCTTCCTCCATCTATATCCAATTTTCTCCATATTTTTAACCATTTCATCTGTTCCATAGATTATGATTTTTTATTACATTTTCTAAGTTTGTTTCGGAAGAAAATGTATTTTTCATGTAACGATGGATTCGTATTAATATGTATTCACCAACGCAGCTAAATATGTATCTCTGAAACAATCAATATTCACGAGCACCGTTTATTCGCCAGTAATAGAGTAATTCTGAAGGTGTTACTTCTGGAGAATTCTGCGATTGGATAGATCGATTTATATGTGATATAAGCCTCCGTTACGAGTGACCTTCACGGCAGTCAACGTCTTAATACACCGAGTCAAGTAGCTTCTACAGTCTATAAGCAAGGAGTTTTTCTCGGCGGCGCCGTGCCGATCGATTTAGAAAGTCGAACGATCGTCGACGAAACAGGTGACGGGTCTGACAGGTCGTTCGCCCATGCCCATGTGACGTAAGATGATCCAGGAGAGTGCGCCAAGTACCGTTGGTCAGGGTCTCGATCGTAGACTTATTCTCGCGAGAGAAAGAAATCTGGAACGGCTCTCGATTTTTCGATGCTTGTACCGTGTTTCTTCTTACTCCTGGGGGGTCTCGACAGTGAGTCATACGTAACTCCGTCGACGATTATGAAAGTGGACTAATATATTTTCAAAATCGTAACCTTGTGAACAATATCAGAAGATTTATGAAAGATTTATATAAAGACTGAAAGTCAAATTCAAGAAAGTATAGTAGTATATTGTCCGTAATGCGATATTAGAAACTATTGAAAAACGGATCGGCAAGTATCTATGTGAAGAACCTAGAGACAATGGATTCGACAATAACCAATGTATGATGTCTTGAACGGTTGGAAGGCTAGAGAATTCGGAGGAATGGAGACTTAATTGTGCGAGCGACGAATCGCTTTCGATTCAGAGGTCATTTGTCAGCGATCCTAGTGCTATCCTGCCTCCCTCCCGCTCAACATCCTTCGTGTCGTATCTTTGCGAAGCGCGGAAGAAGCGGACGGGAGTCGCGCGTTACGCAACCAGTATCCTTGCAATTTGTCTAACAACTTAATAACTGATTTCTTGCTTATTTCGCGCGCGCGCGGGTACGCGGGCGATATAATAGCGGAGTTTCGAGCGACGAGGGACGTCTCATGGCACCGATTCTTTGCAAGAATGGCTGACGAAGAATCGCCTGCAAAATTCGCAAATACAACTCTCCAGTCGATATCCTCATCCCACCAGTGCTCAGAATGTTACAAATTCTTCATTTAATTTCACCCTAATTAAAAGAATAACTTGGCAGATTAATCTAGAATTCGCAACGAAACTCTCATAAACTGATAAAATAGCGTTAGAACCTTTCGTGGAACGAAATCGCAGGTATCGGAGTGATTAAAAATCCCCATCTTACGATTTGCAAACAAATCAAAAGTTGAGAATGAATTTGAGCGGCGGTGACGTCAGAAGAAAGAGACGAATATGGAGAAGAGGAAAAGGAGGGTAGGGTGGAAGATGGAAGGAATGACGCGAGCACAGTTTGTACAGCACTGTAAACAGCCGCGGCTCGCGGAGGCTACAGGGCGCGAGTAAATGGTATGTAAACCGTGGAGGCTTCACCCTTGGCCTCAACCCTGCCCAGCCACGGCAGCGGTCGCGTCCCTGTTCCTCGCACTCCGCAAACTCCATTAAAACATTATCCACGTGCCGATGCGCTCGGAAAATCAGACGCGACTATCCTGCCTGCCTCCGTGGCGTATTGATATTACGTCCCAACCTTGCCCACCATCACGCTTATGTATGCATGCACTTGAATCTCCATTTCGTAGCTGTCTGTCTGACTCTACCTGATTCCCTGACTCCCATCGACTGGCGCGATTCGCCTCTTTTTTGCAGAAATCCTACTTTTTTCCAACGATTCTGAGTGTGGAACGAACACTTTATCCTGATACCACTTACCCGAACAGCCAACGAGATGAGGAAGAAATAAAATGTCGTTCTCCACTGTGGATAATAATTCGATGTATCTATGCGGTTAATCGAAACATTAGAATGTAACCGGGTAGATTAGTGGAAGGGCTGGAGAATTATGCCGGCAGAAAAATTGATCAGGATGGTCATTAGGGATATGCAAGCCGGATAATGCTCGGGGATTAATTGAAGTCCGTTCGAAACCTAGGCGCACGAAACTAAGAGGCAAAAAAGCCTGGTCAGCGAGCGGATTAATCGCAATTAAACGGAGTAAACACGAAAAGCCGTACGAAGGGGGTGAGGAGGTAGCCTGCCACGAGGGGGATTGGCCACCAGAGCCCGACGCACAACATGCTCGCGTAGCGTAGCCAGTTTTACAGCGTAAACACTGTCTTTCGTGCAATCCATCGATAGGCGGCTGGACAAAAATAATATCGGTCGGCGTGGCGTAGCGTGTGGCACAGCGGAAATCCCGTAAAATTCAACCGACGGATGCCGCAGGCGCGCGCACCAACGCAACGGGTAAACGCAACAAATGCGCTTTCCTGGTTGCTCAAATACTGCTGTGTAGGGTCGATCCGACCTTCCCAACAGTTTCTCTCTTCGTTGTCGCGGTTAACAACTAGCGGCAGGCAGATAGATGGGAAAAATGTGGGCTGAACTATAAATATAGATAACGTCTGCGTGACGAAGGGAGAAACGAATCGCGACCAGGGCAGATGAGCGGCCCGCGATTCGTATGGAGATTTCTGTTTTGCTTGTCACCGTCCATCACGAGAGTAGCAGTAACGCCCTCTATATATTCGCTCTTCTCCGCTCGACATCTCCGCTTTTTGCCCTGTATTTCCGCTAGCGCTTCCCGTATTCTTTTTCGCGATATTCTATGCATATATGTATGTGGAGCAGACCATTCGCGTTAATTTCACCTGCCATAATCGTTTTTTATTCCGCACGCTTATTTAGGTTTGATTCTTTCGTAGCTGGAGAAATGGCCTTCGGAAAGACTAGGAATTAAAGTGTTTACTGATCGTCTCGGATTTTGTGCAAAGCTACGAACGATAGACACTCTTTGACCTCGTACCCAACATTCTTTCTACGATCAATCAGTCTATTGATCTAGGTCAATAAAGTTTGTTCAGTGATTCATTAAACCACCAAATTTGAAAGTTCCCATTTAACAAAGCTCCCAGTAAAACTACATGATGAATAGTTTGCTCAAAGTGCAGTTTCACCCTGTGTTTGTGGCTTTGTTCGCTATTTTTCACCGTTGAGTCGCGCGTTACAAAATGGAACAGGAGAGCTGTGTTTTGGAGTACAACAAAAGCGTGAATCCGAGAATGTGAATCGAGTCGATTGAGCAGGAGAGGATAAGGAGGTAGAAGAGAAGAGGCAAAAGCAATTTTGAGCCGAGGACGACGGCAACCTTTAGCCGGTTCGCAGCATAGG
This sequence comes from Trypoxylon attenuatum, assembly GCA_963989405.1. Classification (NCBI taxonomy): domain Eukaryota; kingdom Metazoa; phylum Arthropoda; class Insecta; order Hymenoptera; family Crabronidae; genus Trypoxylon; species Trypoxylon attenuatum. The sequence goes on along the minus strand of OZ022490.1, from coordinate 9,364,891 downwards.
TATAGGTGGCAAGATCGTCATCGCAGTTTAATTAAATCGAAAATCGGATAGTCATTAATGACAAGTGGCGCCCAATCGCGATGACTGCATGATTTCTATTGATCGGTCCGGTGGGACCGCTGCGAGGGTCGGGACCGCTCGCGGGGCCCGTCGAACATCCGACCATCGTTCGGGCAACACCGATGTGGCACCTACAACGACTATCACTTCCCGACAACGATTCCGCCCTCTTAATGTTAACGCTGCGCCAACAAAAATGAATCGGGTAATGGATCCTCCCGCGTACTTTCTCATCGACACGACAATGAGTGATTATCTCGGACCGCGTACGGTGCGCAGCGGCTACTAAGTCGTCCGGTAAATTCGATCTCCTCGATGAATTCCTCGATCAACGTCCGCATGATTTATACCTTACACGCGAGAGCGACCGAGAAAACCGAAGCCGAAAGGAATTGGGCAGGTCGAGGGTCCCATCCCTAATGCCACGAATTTCGTAAGTTCCAAGTGTACCAAGTTATGAAAGATGTCTTTAATACGTCAAATATTACGTTCGATATAATTGACACTCTTAATCTTGTAGATAATTTGCTGATAGTTCTGGGGACTCGATAAAAAGAATGCTTTAATATTCATAATAATAATAATAATAAGTATGTATTGACGATAATAATATGAATTATTGCAAGGGTCTGTCCGTATATTAATATATAATATGTTCGTGGTAATATAGAATGTGTAGTATTGTGCACAACATAGTACAGACTTACGTTTGCCAGCTGCGGCCTGCCAGGTAGGACCCTCGAACCAAATGCAGTTGGCAGAAAAAAAGTGCAATCACCCGATAAGCGTTCCGCTTAGTCCCTCTGAAATTGATCAAAAGTTCGTTGGCTCTCGTTTTTGCTCTGGCTCGCGCATCTTGCGGTCGTGTCCTCGAGATTCGTAGATCGATGGGGAGAGGTCGATAGGATAGGAAGATATTAAGGTACACAGGTTCGATTAGCGTTTCGGTCGTGCGCGAAACCAAGCGACCGAACGATAAGATCTCGCGTAAAGTGTGTCTGTGTGTGTGTGTGGCTGTGTGGCGAGGAGGAGGCCCATAAACTTTCGTGTCCTGAGATAGGAATCGTCAGGTGCGAAAAGCGTGACGGTTCTAGAGCGAAAGCGCCTCGAGTCGTTACGGGTGTTCCCGAGGACTGTGTGCATTGCGGCGAGGAGGAGGACTGTAGGCGTCGGTCGATGTCTCTCGGAAAGCGAGCGAGCGGTGTGCCGTTTCTTCTCCGCCTCGTATCGCCTTCTTTTTGCCGGGGCACGATTGCGCGATACCGTACTATACGCGTATACGCGCATCCAGCCAATCTTATTGCGCTGAACCGACGATTCTTGGATATTATTTTCCGCGAACAATGACTTACGATGCGACTGGATTGCGTCGAGCCTCGAAGTAATTCGCAAATTATATTCGAGAGGATTTACCCTTCGGTTACACCTGTAACTGCAGGGAAATCGTTCGTAGTGGCAGGGTTCATCGTGTGTGTTCTGCAAAGTAATACTTTCAGGATAATCAATTATTGCACTAAACTCTTCTGCAATCGCAATTCGCGAACTATTAAACTTCCGTTGTTCAGAAGTATTCAGACCTCAAATGCAGGTGCAACAACTATTTTATATGTTTGCGATATTTCATAATTATTTCCCACTGAAATGGGTAAGATACCCATCGCAGCTGTTTAATTTCACATTTCTCGAATCGTTGCGTGGAGTCTTTGATATATTGAAAGGGACAGTTGGCATGTAAGTACATACTTTGCATTTCCAGATAGTGGGTAGTCGCCCCTTATCCACCACTCTCGTTCTAAAAAATTGAAAACATCCAACTACATAGTTGCTTAGGAATAACTCACGAAGGAAAATTCATCCAATCATGTACGGTCGTGAATGCCAAAGTTTCGAAACAGTCGACAACTTTTTGCTTCCAAACGGCGGAACAGTTCTGAGTAGTAGCATTGTTGATATCGAAGCGCAGGAGTAATCAGCGTATAACCCGAGACAAGACGGCGCGGCGTGGCGCGGCGCGGCCCAGCGGTGGCAGCAGCAGTAGGAGCAGCAGCAGGAGCAGCAGGTTGATGGATGCCGGGTCTCATGAGAAGGTGCAGTAGGTGGGGGAAGGGGATGATGCCTCGCGACCGGCCCTCGCAGTTGTAGCGCGGCGGGTCAAAAGTATCGGTGTTAGTGAAACTACTCGACGGATATGGTAGTAGTAGAAACGAGCTTGAGACTGTCGGTGGTAGCGAAGAGAGCCAGAGAGCGTCGGGTGTAGTTGATCAGGCGCAAGGGAGGGTAGGTCCTCTGGGGGAAGGTAGTGGGAGTAAGTAAGTGCCCTCGGTGCCACAACGACCCTGCGCTGGCTCGATGATACCGGGAGACCGAGGGAGAGAAAGAGCGAGAAAGGGAGACGGGAGGACTTCCCTGAAGTGCGGCCGGGTGCCGAAAGCATGGGGGTGGTGCGCGAGAGATCGCGGGTATGAAAGGAGCGGCGAAGGAAAATAAAGGAAGGGACAGAGGAGAGAGTAGAGAGTAGAGAATGCGAGCAGAGGGTCCACGCGCAGTTAAAGGGTGGCGGCAAGTACGGGGGGGAGGCACCAAGCAAGCACTCGGTCGCGGGGGTGGGAGGTACCGCGAGGTGGACAGTGGTGGGATCAGGGAGAAAGAGGTCTGTCCACCGGGCTCTCACGAAACCGCTCGCTCGCTCGCTCGCTCGCTTCTCTTGCGCTCGCCCGCGCACCGCACCGCACCAAAGAAGAGTCTCATTTTTTATTAACCTCTCTCTTTCCTCGTTGCGTGTGTGTTGCAGCGCTGGCGCGACTCTCGGCTCTCAACCAGAGTCAGGCACAGGCTCAGACTCAGCCTCAGCAGCCGCGGATCGCCGGCGGCGCGTCGTCCGTTGGTGGGGATGTCGTCTCCAGCCCCCGGCTCGATGGAAGGGAGGACAAAACCGACGAAGGGAGGGTAAGGCAGGGAGGAAGGCCCACGACGCCCGCCACGGCGAGTACGGGGTCGACGATGACGACGCCGGTAACGACCACGGTGACGAGGACGAGGACGCCTGTGCCGGCGATGACAACGAGTAGTGGGGGCGGTTGTGCCGTTCGCGGGAGTGGGAGATCGACCGAAGTGGGGGTGGGCGGAGGTGACGGTGGCACGGCAGGTGAAAGTGGAGGTGGCAGTGGTAGTGGGGGTGGGAGTAGTGGGAGCGGGAGCAGTAGTGGTGGAAGTAGCGCGGTCGGTGGTGGTGGTAACGGTGCGATCGGTGGGGACCGGCTCTCTTTCGAGAGTGGGGGTATCGTGTGCGGTGGGGGTAGTGCTGGTGGTGGAGGCGAAGCCGCGGAGAAGGAGGAGAGGCCACCGGCTTCAGAGAGTGTCGAGCCGACGGCCGCGTTTGACGTCGCATCCCTCGTACTCTACGGCTCGCGCGCACTGCCGATCCGACTTAAGATCTTGCTCGATCAGTTGTTCAACCAGTTGCCCCACGCGCAAGTGACACGCATCCTAGCCGCCTTCGGCTGGACTTACGAGGATTACACGCGGGGATACATCCTGCAGGTGAGTCGATTCACAGACCTCTTCGATCAGTCACACACCTAAGTACTTAACTACATACATCACCGTCCGACGTACCTTCTCCTACTAACCACTCTCACTTATCCTCATTTCCTTACCGATCCCTCGACATGGTTCATTTTCTCGCTCACGGGAGCAGTAATTCAGTGCACCGATTCTCGGACCGTTCACCCGGGCACCTGCAACCGCAACCACGAGCGCGACCGCGAACGACTGTGTCGGAGAGCGGTGTTCGAATGACAGCACTGGCTGCTACGCGTGACACCTTCGCGTTTTCCTTCGTCGCCCTCGGGTCGCGTTAAAGTCACCGACAGGGTCCGCGAACCGAGATTCGACGCACACTTTTCCATCCTTGTCATCGTTGTTTTTCCATCGGCCTTGGTGACATTTCCTAGAATCATACTTTACGCGATCTCGGCCTTACCGAGAAATATTCCTCGACCCGCGGCAGATAGCAGAAATTGGCGAATTTAACGCACGCGCTCGCGGCGCGTTTCGGCGAAAATAACTCAACAGATCGGTTAACGTCGCATGACAGTGGCAGTATTGCATGCGTCAGTGTGCCGACACCGGTTCCGCGAAGTGTCACCTTACCGCATTTGCGTGTCGACGGTCGCGAGTGCTAGCCGCGAATGGATTTGTCAATGGACACATGGATCAAGCAGGAAACTCGGTCGTGTTGACGGAGAGCAATAAACTGACAGCTCGTGGTGAGTGCACTCGCGGAGACGAAACTTGTGTGGACTTGAGTCGTCGAAAGGACAAAGTGATCGCAGCTGAGGAAAACCTGTGCTTCAAAGTGCATTGTACAAGTGTGTGGTGAAATCGGCCGACAAACGATCGGCACTGTCACCGTATTGTGCTGAAAATGTGGACCGATCAAAGAATACATTGGCGAAAGGAGACAGTGGAACTTGTGCGAATTTAAATTTTTCCTGAAGCTCGATGATCGATCGTAAAGGAAGATCGGTATCGTTTCTGGAACAGCTCGGCGATTGACCGTCAAACGAAGCAAGTATCACGCCGTACTTCGCCAGAGACTTTGCAAAAAGCTCGCTTGGAATGCCACGCTTTTTACTTCGCCGCCGACGAATGGCCTCGAGGACCGTGCACCGCACGATTATTCGTGTGAACACTCCGTTATCGGAAATCTCCGACTGTGATCACCAGCAAAAATCACTCTAGAATGCCGCAATCGAACTCGAAGAAATTTGTATCTTTGTATCTTCTCAATTCCCGAGTATGAGACACCAGTGATTGGTTCACGCGTAATAAACGAGTAAGAACGAAATCGCAGGTAATCAAGCAAGACGCCTGCTCTAAATCGTCAACTAGTGTGCAGTGTTCCACTCTAAGCGATCTTGAACTAAAATTAACTGCGTTTAAGACCGAAGCTGATGCCTCCTGACTCTCGGCACTTCCGTCGTGTGCTGGAATCGAAGTCTCACATCAGTGCAAAACAAGCCACTAAACTTGAAGAAAGAAGAATTTATACTGTTCAGTGTAACGTAAACGTCGGAGGCTTTACTTGTCAGAAGAAATCTCCAGTGTGGACATTTAGCATAGCATGTAATTGTCGAACGTATCGCAGGAACTTTATCAACAGTGTGAAACCTGCGGTGACAATGTTGCAATGATCCAGAATGCATCGGGTGTTCGAAAGGAACTATTTCATGGGAATTATAAAAGACTGAGCAGTGGAAGCGAGCGACAAACGCCGGTCACCGGTGACCGGCGTGAAAGTCAACGCGTTAAAACAGTGAGTCGGTCTGCGCAAGAGGTTTGCAATGAATGGCAATAGGCGCAATCGAATGAAGACTTTAGCAAGAAGAAGACTTCTCTTAAAGGATTTCCGTGGAACCTCGAAGGAACGCGGCGACACGCACGAGGCTGGACATTAATCTTGCGAGGCGCGCTAGAAAATGGGGAGTATCCGTGTAAACTGAATTGCGCCGATGTCAGCGTGAAATTAAAACGTATGGAAAACCGGTTTCTCGCCGATGGTACGTAGAGAAAGAGAGAGAGAGAGAGAGAGAGACCGGGCAAGAGGCCGTGCGCCGCGAACGCAACTCCAGCGTGGGTACAGCGAGCTGGAATTTAATCGCAATGGGTTTTCGCACGCGATATATACCTGCTACCATGTCGAAAGTGTCACCGGTGTCCGATCTGCCAATTGCCGCTCCTTATACCTTCCTGTCAATCAGCGCATCTCTTCCTCTTGTTATCTTAACACTGGAACCACCGACCATTATTTGGATCCATGTACAGTCGCGAACAAAAGAAAGTTCAAAATTGCAATATCTAGTTTTCTGCGAAAACGTGAAGTATTTAATAGAGTGGTAAAATTTGGAAAAGTATGCAATAGTGCGAAGAAGTCTATAATATATACTTCATTCAGAATGTTTCCTATTAAAGTCACCAAAGCTCAGTTTCTTTTGTCCGCCACTGTACATGGTAATTGTAGCAAAGAGCATTCATTAGAATTTTTTCAATTCTACTCCCTAATAATTCAAAATACATGTAGGATTATTTTTACGATGTCATTAAATTACTGTGCCAGTTTTAATTGCCGGAAAATCCTAATCTTTCGGTTGTACCCGTTTTATATTGGAGAATGTTGATTCTAATTCTCTTTTATGCTTTACGTCTCAGTGATTCTACGTCTAAATGCTTAGAAAATGAAGATTGCATATGAGAATTTGAAATGTCGTTTGTCGGAATGTATCTCGCGAGTACGATACGCGTGCCAGTTTCGTTGAACGTCGCACGAGTGGCGTAGGTCGGGAAAAAACATATGATTACTTAAATCCGCCGCTACGTGTTCGGAATAGCGAAGCGTGCCACCCTTCCTCGATCCGGGCGCGTTCCGCTGCCGAGAAGAAAAAGTCTTTTATTTCTCCACCGACGATATTTACTCGTTGATCGCTCGTGGTTCGGTGATCAGCTTTGAGATAAGACTAGGGGAGACAATGCGAGAGTTTAGTACTATCCAAATTTTATACAGAAAACTGTCAATGCATTGATTCGTCAAGAATTATTCAATACGGTAGATTACATTATTCTTTTATTAAATACAAATGTTAGTGTCCTAACGTGTTCTGCGTTTATTAATCGTTAAAATTCTTTACGAGCTGTGTAATTATTTTGTTTATTACGAGCACATTTGTCATCGTCACTCGAACTATCTGGTTTTGTAATAATTCTGTGGACTTTTCCTCGGAGTGTCAGTTCTTCCAACGAGAAGCCGGAATCGATAAACAAGAGAGCGAGCGGGAACAAAGCGAAAGATTTTTTTATTGTCGCATGGTAGTTTGACTCTGGAGGCTTGGGAATGCCTGAGTAAGGGAGTCGAAGGAGGAGCTTGGAAACGGTGGAAACGGTAAATCATATCGCGAGACTACGAGGATATCGGCTGAATTTCGCGTAGTGGAAGCCAATTTCGCCGAGACAAGCAGCGTGGTTCGCGAGCGAAGAGAACTGAAGCGGCGGGCTCACACCGTGAAATCCAGTAGGGTTTTACAGGGGCAGGAGCATTGTAGTTTACTGCGGATGCCTCGACGGAACGCTTTAGAACGCGAAACCGCCTCCTGTGCATCTAGGCTTCCGCCGTTAGATTTACGAGCGAACGAGCGAGCTCTCTCTGCGCGTCGCCAATCGCTCCAACACTCTTCGACTTCTCCTGCGTCGTTATGCGTGGTTAGCCGCCCGAAATCACCTCGCCACTGATTCCCAACATTATCTTCCAAACCTGTAAATCTTACGGAAAAATTCTCTCTTCCCCTGGGAAGAATAATATATCCGTGGAAAAGTGACTAGAGACCAACCTGTCAATCTTTGCAGCTAGCAGGTGTTCTCTTATTGAATCTTCTAGAAATCTTATCCTTCAATAGTAAAAGATACATCAAGTTCAACAGCAGAAAGTGAAAGGTTCATTTTTTGCAAACTTCAATATTTCTATTAGCGATATTTATTATGTTATTTAAGTAATAATCTTTCGGATAATTTCTCCCGGTAAAATATCGCTAAATAATGAATGTGTCAAAGTACGTGAGTAATAGCGCCGAGTGTAAGTGAATTTCCAATTGAGCTCGGAGTTGAGGAAAATCGGTCTGGCCAGTGAACGTGTTAATCAGCTTTCAGAAAAAGTGGCTCGATTCAGTATAAAAGAGTTAAACAGGGTAATTATCGTGTCGCGTCACCGGGAGTTAAAAGTAAGTAAGTAAGTAAGTACAAGCGAGACTGTCACCGTCCTCAAGTCGCGAGAGATAATTTCACCGGTGTGTGTTTGCGCGGCGGCGAGCAGCACGCGAGATTAATATAATTATTAGTCGAGCGAAGGGGCGACTTCTCTCCTGCTTCCAGTCCTCGTGAAAGGGCCGCAGGCAAGCGTGACGAATTTACAGGCGAATACGCTACCACAGGATTACGAGCACCGCGATTCGAATGGAAAACGAAAGTGACGAGCCGATCACTGCTCGGGTGTGCTCTCCCTGTCTCTTTCTCTCTATCGCGAGAGAGACGGGAAAATCGTAATTCGCCTTTCCAGGGATCAAACGAGCCAAGAAAAATTTATCTCAAGAGTAAATAGCTCGATTACCTTTTGCTACTGAAAGTTTAAAGCGACCATATTCGCGTACTAGTTAAAAAGTGACACAAATGAAAATCTGTCTTGCAACATAAAATAGGAATAATTCGTAGAAATCGAATTTGAACGATTCAAAAACCAGCTTCTTTGGTTGTTTGTCCATTTGTTTCTGCAATTCGAAAGTTTCTTTCGTCTTCGGGCTCTGTGGAGGTCGCGCGAGTTCCCACGTCGAGGATTTTTCCTGAATAAGTATCGACGGCGGCAGGTAACGAGGAAGCAAACAGGACGTAAGGCGGATACTACTCGTCGGGGGTATAGTAGTCAGAGACACGTCACGACAATTGGCAAGATCGAAAGTGGCAACGGTAAGCAGGGGAGAGAAGGAGGGAGGAGGGGGAGAGAGAAGAAGGAGAGGAAGGCGGGAACCGGCGGAGATGGTAGCCCGGAGCAGATCGACCTGTCATTACTCCACCTCGATGGGAGCATGATCCAAAACCGTAAATTACGGAGCATCCCGGTGAAGGGGAGGACGCGGAGGTACAACGTTCGAAGGGACCAACCTGATGAGGTTGGATCAAAGGATGGACAAAGAGCGTCCGAAACGAACGCTACTCAATAAGCTCTCGACGAGGAAGATACCAAAAGGAAAAGTAAGAACAACGCTGAGGGTGGAGAGAGGACGGGAGAAAGGGGGAGAAAGACGAGATGAAAAAAAGGTAGAGAGAAAAGAAGACCGAGGATCGGGGTTCGATCACTCGAGCGGAAACGCGATCGGGCCAAATTAAAACTCGGACGTGCTATTTACATCGACTACCGAACTTCCACGGTTCCACGAGCGATTCTCTCGCTTCATCCCAAGCAGTGAAAAAAGCCGCTCTGGCCACGCGAGCTTCGAAAAATTACAGAGTACTCGATGCGTGAGACTGCTACTCTCGCGAATCACGGCGAAGATGCTTCGCTAAATTCGCGACTCGTAATATCGAGTCGCTATACGTCGTTGTTGATACCACAATATCGATCGAATAATGAGTATGAAGAAGAAGAAGAAGAAGAAGATGAAGAAAAGGAGGAGGAATATGGATCGGATGGATCTTGAGAGGGCATACCCTCGTTTATCCACCGTTACTCGACTAATTGCCAGAAATTGGAGGATGTTTCTCTTGGCGGGGACAAAAAACGCGTTTCGTATGTAAATCTTGAGCGGATGGCGCTTCCCGTGGAAGAAAAAGAGAAAGGGGAGGCGTATCGCCCACGGATATACGCGTGATTTTCGGCCTCGCGACCGTTTTGACTGGTCGCTTCAGGGCCAACAGGATGAATTATTATTACCGGACGATAATGCCGGCGCTAAATGCGGAGGACCCAGCGATCAAAGTCACATTGTTCATCTTTCGGTGCCGTGCGGCTTTGGTCGTAAGTCGCTCGGGGTAATCGGGCTCACGAGTTATGGCGACCTACCTTGCAAAAACACGGTGATACTCCAAGTTGAAAGCTAATAGCCGCTCTTCCCTGTCCTTTTTCGTATTGCTCGCCGTCGCACGATCTTCCTTGAGAGCAAATCGAGAAGCGCAAAATTTCACTGGCAGATTTGGCTCGTGTCTTCAGAACTAATTCATTTGTCCCAGATGCACTTTGTTAAGTAAGAATCTTCTAAGCTGTCGTGCGATTGGCATAAGAAACTGAATACCATAATGCTCGGAAACAAAGTATCTATATACATTAAAAAAAATTACTCTTTTGGATCGATATGATTCCAGGTAATTGACACCTTCTAGCCTTTAGAGAATCATTACATGGTTATATATGCTCGAAAAAATTGTTTTGCATAAGTATAACAAGGTCCGTGAATCTTAAGCTGACAATTACCATACTCGAAGATATGGAAAACAAATTGTAGGAAAATATTAAAACTCGAAACTGTGCAATGTCAATCTAAATTGAGTGAATCAAATGCAGAATTGTATGAGTGGATGAAACTTCATCTTTGGAATCTCGGGCATCTTCACTCGCGGAAGATGTTTCGAAAAGGAGTTCTGCAGGGAGAACATTAACTGCTTTAGTAGAAACAGTGGAATTCGAAGGCGTACGTAATACGCGAGGAGAGGACGAACATAGAGAAGGGGGAGAGGGAGAGAAGCAGGTAACTGCAATCCAATTTAGTGGCGGATATCCACGCGAGATCTTCACGATTTCTACACACGAATAAGACACGGCGTGCATGGCCCGTGAAATCATATGCAGTGTCCAGTCACGGATGGCAATGCCGTCGATCGAGTCTCTCCGAGCTCTCTGCCAGTGAAAACCGAGTGACTGCCACCGCAGATGGCGCCACAACCTGGAACCGAGGCCCTTCACTTGCTTCTCCACTGCTCACTCGCTCGATTCCTTCTAACTCCTCTGCGATTCTATCAAGTAAAATCTGTATGACAAAAAACTGACCAACTATCAAAATTAAAAATTGAATTTTAATAAACACTATCTCACTGACTACCCTGAATTTAGAACAAGATCTAATTCGATAGCCAATCCAATAACTTGGCAGATAACAAAATTAAGGAGCAAAATGAGCAAATAAAATTGTCGTATATTATACCAATATGTCGTCTAGTACTTCAGCACAAGAAAAACAAGTCATATGTGACTTACTCCATTGAAAAGAGAATAAAACTTTAGAGTTCTGCATCACAGAGTTTTTTGGCAGCGAAATTTTTGATGACGGGTGCTCGAGAAGATAATGAAGATTCTACCGTAAACCGAAGAGAGAGGCGCACCTCTCTCGCAATGCGAGTCGCGCAATAAAAGACAGTTTTATCCGAGTGGCAAGAAGCGATCGGGAGCGGTGCAATTAACCGAATAACCGGGTAGTAGAGAGAACGAACGAATGAGAGAAAGGAAGAGAGAAAGAGGAGGAAAGCCGGTCGAATCAAGGAGTAATATAATTTCAGTCGCACGTACGGGGCATTAGGAGGGAGCGAGGAATCGCATTGGGCGGAATAAAACGAGGATTACCTTAGCGCGGCCACCGTAATTATGCGTTACGCAATCCAACTCACCCAGCGCGCTTCTGTGTCGCTCTCCCTGCCCACCAATAGAATCCTATGCGAGAACCGCTCCTTCGGGTTCCCAGGCCTCGACAGACTCATTTTCTATACGAAAAATTTACTTCCTTAACACTTTTGGAACTAGAACTCCATTTCCAGATATAAAGTATCATAGCGAATAATTTTCATATATCATAGTCGCTTAATATTCAAGATTAAAATTAAACAAAAGTTCCCATAAAATTCCTAACTCGATTTACGACAATTATTCTATTAATATCTTCGGTAAATAACGTATTTTGAATCAGGTTGATGAACAGCTTTTTTTACACATTACGTAACAAGCACCGAAATTTGAGCTAAATGAAACAGGCTTTTCAATCACTAACCACCAAGTTATACGGAAACATACGTATCCGAACGTCACATTTACAAGAGTCACAGTGCCGTTGGGAGTACAATCAGTCCGACCTGCTTCATAAGGGCAGGTTATAAAACTGGTTAAACGCCAGTTTCGCTGAGCGCGATTCCCATCGTGCTCAGCCTTCCGCGTTAACGAAATTATTGTGCTCGGTTTCTGGCGTGGCGTGGCGTGTGTGGGAGCTCACGGAGTGCTAATCTCCTCGCGCTTTTTGCCGCGAGGCCCCTGGGGCTCTGATTAGAGCTCATTCCTTGACGAAAGTATCGCCGCTGTAGTTTATTCGAACATCATTAACCCTTTCGCTACAGGGGACCTAGTCTTCGGCATGCCATCGCTCAATGGGATACCGTAGTATTTCGCCAAAAACCTAAGTATACGTGAAAAAATTCATAATCATTACGAAATAAGTATTTTACTTTATTTCGAAGTTTAATTCAGTTTAATCTCCGAGTTACATTGTAAATTGTGTAACATGTACTTTTCAAGAGCTTCCTTATTCTATTTTTTCTAAATAAACTACTTGAAACGTATTTATTTATTTAGAAAGAACGAAACCGTATCGCAATGAAATTTAATTAAAGTTGCTAAATTGAACGAAATTCAATTAGATTTAATTAAAGTAAATAATCCGTTAATTTTTTACGATTTAAGAATCGATTTTGTACGCTTGAACGAGAGAAGCACACACTGGTCGCAATGGAGGCATTGGGCGCAAATGAACGTGAAACGCGATCAGGGTAGCAAGAGTCGTCTGGAGATGGAGAATTTAATTGCTGAGCGATAAGAGACGGGGCACGGGTCTGTGGGAAACGTGGCAGGTAGAACCTCGTCGAAAGCTGTCGCCTTAATGGTGGCCACTTTCTCAGGATATCCGATAGCGATACGCAAGCACTGCGCGCTACGCCACGCAGGCCGCGTTTCCATACTCTTAAGTACAGTAATCGATGCCCGAGCTCCATTTATGTCATTAAGATCCGCGAACTGGAAACCTCGAACGTTTAGAGTATGGAAAAAGAAGCTTTATGGATAAACGCAAACTTTTTACCGATCCCTCCGATTTTATATGTCTACCTTCCATCATCATTATTACGCAATTTCAATAACGTGTCTTCCTCATCATAATTTAGGAAAATATGCTAGCTTTATTTACAAAATGATCCATAAGAGAAATGTAATTAACTCATGGGAATTACACGAGGAAACCCATATTAAGGGATTTATGAAAATTTGTGGATGTTAAATTGATTTGAAAGAAGTGCGGTTCAAAATGAGTAAGAAATATGTACGGTTAAAGGAGAATAAAAAAATATTTATACTCATATAAGGATCTCTTGAAATGTATTAAAGGAAATACAATTGAAAAATTAGAATAATGCGAAGAGATTATTTAATATGATATGAGGTATTTACAGACTATATTCCGGAACTTATGGACACGAAGTAAGACTTTAACAAACTGGTTATGCTAAACGTTTGCATATCACATAATTAGTCGAGTATACTAGATTATTAATTCCACTGGCGATACCAGTAATCATTCGAGTCACATTTAATCTTCGTCACCGGTGAATTCTACTGACTAAACCACCTATCGCTGCCAAAGTTCAAGTTGTATTGAAATCTCGGTGATTTGCGTTATACCGTATGAAAATAATGAAGAGGAATTAAAAAGTGATGAAAATGGATGTTTCTGGTGCAAAATGATAATTTCATGCCATTGGGATGCAAAGAATTTCACTGGCAGACAAAAGAACGGTTAAAGAAATATACTTATTTTTTCATTTTTATCGTCCACTTAAAATTCCACGTGTCTTTGAGAAGTTCGAAGCTGTTAAGACATATGTTCAAATTTTAGTCCCTTTTGTTCGCCAATGCAGTCTTGTGGCTTGAGACCAAAAGGTTTAAATCCTCCTCTCGCTCCTTTCGCGTAAAGACCGAGCGTTTAGTCGGTTCGCAGAACTCTTTTCACTGACTTGCTCTCCCGTTTTAGTGTCATGCCACTCGCACGATCCTCCCTACAGTCAAATTCTATTTTCTCGGAGAACTACACTCACAAGTTGTTAGTTGTCGACTAGACTCACGGAAGAAAATTCAACGCGTCGTGTGGGAAAATTTGCGGGACGCCTAGACTGTGCCATGGTAATAAATTGTGAGACCTTTTCTCTGTGACGGAACGATGAAACAATTTCCTGCATTTTTCACCTGGGAATCTCGGTTCCATAAGAAAGTACGTTGTAATAAAAGGTAATAGATACCGTGGATCAATTGCAGTTCGGTGAAAAAATTTAAAAACGTAAGATAGAAATTGAAGATATCAATAAGAAGTTGACCAATATAAACATTTGCTATTTAATTTGTTTGCAAAGATCTCAAAAATATGCAACACCTAATCAATCCGATAGAAGCCGAATATATTTTTGGGAGGCTTCTCAAACTCATTTCTATAATTTCCACCACATTGTTCAAAAGTGTTCTAAAATTACAAAAGATGTTAGTAATTGTTGTAAGGATGTGGCGAAACCAACAAGATTGAAAGTTAACGATCCAATCCAAGAATCACACGGAAAGAAAGTTTCTCAAGTCGAATCCCAACAATTTTGCACAAACAAGATTCACCATTGTAAAAAGTCTCCAATCCAATCATTAATCTTCCCCGGAAGAATTTATTCCATTCACCGCAACAGTATCTGTCAAACACAAAATATCAATATCTTCTTCTTCTGCAAGAAAATAGATTGAAAAGAAAGAATACACTGTATGTCGAATCGGCGAAGAGTAGCGTTAGCGAAGGCGTGACCACACAGCAGACTTTCCCGAGGTCGTATCGAGTTTCTCTGTCCGGCGTTGTCTCGTGAAGAGATATCTCAATAGCCGCAAGGAGAAAGATGGCGTCTGTCGCTTGGATCGTGGCAAAAAATAACGCGAGTAACCAGCTCGCGTCTCGATCTTTCAAGGGGCGGTATAGGTAGCACGCGTGCACACACGGGTGCCCGCTCGCTCAGCCGCTTGGAGAAATATACAACGGGACGCAAAAGCGTCGCGTCGCGGCGCTGGCCGTCCTGCGTTACGTCGAGCGTCGACGGTATGCGTAAATATACAAGTCACCTCGCAAGACACAGCGGTGGACCAGCAGAGAAAGAGAGAGAGACTGAGAAACCGGAGAATTCAAGTATGTGGGTGTATCTAACTGAATGAAATCGGCGAAGAGGGCCAGTGTGTGAGGGAGCGAATTAAAAATCGAGAAACTGGGGAAAAGAGAAGAGAAAATGTGTGATTGTATATGAGAAAAAGAGAAAGAGAGAGAGAGAAAGTAAGAAATTGGTAGTGGTATGTACATATATGTATACACAGGGCCACCCTGAATTTATTACTAGCCGTGACTCGAGCACCGATACGTGACGTCCGAGAGCCGCTTCGAAACTGGATCGCGACCGACAGATTTATGTCCTCTCGCGGATCCTCGATCCTCGAGATCCGCTGTCGTGCCCGGCTGGCCTCTCTCTATCTATCGAGGAACAAGTGAAATATTAGTGCGCGCCGCAGAAATGATACGCTGTGCTGATGCATCACTCCAACCGTAAAGCGTTGGCGCGAGGAAGAAGTTCTATTTACTGGGAATGCTTTGGGAATTATGTCGATGGGAAGTAATAGCTGGCTTTTCGCCTTTCCACCGGAAGTGGAAGACGTGCTGGCAGGTGGAAGGTGGAAGGTTGGATAAAAGAAAGTTGCAAATTGAAAGATATAATTTTTCAACATCTTTGAATTTCCCAAAATCGCTTATAATATTGGACTTTTTGAATGGAACGTTTTAATGTCGCGTTTTCTGCAGTTTCTGAACCGCGAGGAACTTTGCAAAAGCCGCGCTAATTATAGCGGGCACGATTCTCAAGTGAGTTAGAAGGTTAAGCCGCGTTGGTGTATATACTTACTTACCACCAAGTCGATGGAATAACTGAAGTAGAACTAATTGCCCGCGCCGCTAAGCAGAATGAATTGGTTTCCTTGCTCATCGATTCGCTTCTAATAATGCCGGCGAGCGAAGAAAGTTACGTAAGCGGCCTTCCACGATTGATAATGGAGGAAGCGTTTTTGTCCGTATTTAATATCATCGTAAAGCGAGTCGCGCAAGCGAGTGTGCGAGCGAGCCAGCGAGTGCTCGTTCGCCACGCTCGGTGCCCTCGCGATACCGATTCGCATCGCTAATGAATCGCGTCCTTCGCCGGAAATCTCATAAAACACTGTGGACGCTGCTGCCGGTCAACATCGTTCGCGGAGCGGTGTCTTTATAATTGAATTTAATTTATTGCCGAAGACTTCAGTTTTACACTGTAGCCAATAATTAAATCTTTGCACTTCTAATTCATTTTCTTCGATTTATCCATTCCAACAGCTCCCCATTATTTCTAGACTTATATTTTAAATGGAGTACCGAGGACTTCCTATGGACAGGAATGAAACAGATCATTTTTCCTACTAATATTGGTCAACATAGCGTTTAAAGCCCAAAAGCTAATTCCTGTGTGATGAATGCCTTAAGCGATATTTGTAATTTGATTAGCGACTAGAGTGAATAAAATTGTTAATCAGTCGGTGGATATCTCTTGTTGCAGGACTCGCAGAACGGCCCTGTGCTGGACCGATGGAGCATCTGCTCGGCTGAAGAGGAGCCGCTGGTGCTGCAGCAGTTCCTCAGGTTCGCCGAGACGCGTCCGTTCGTGCAGCAGCTGCTGCTGGCCGCCGGTACGCCGGGTACGGATGCTATGTCACCGAGCAGACGACCTTCGCCACCGACGATGCCACTAGCACACTTGCCGCCGCCACTGCACTTTCTCCACTGTGGGCTTCCGCCCCCAGGATCGCGGCTGGCGCCTCCTTTGCCACCACCACCACCACCGCCCTCGGTCTCCCGCCCCTCCATCTCGCCGACCACACCGAAACACTACTCCACCGGGGCCGGCAACCCCGGGGTCACCAGCACCGCGAACTCGCCGCCGAGAACCCTCGACTCTGATCTCACGGTCTCGCCGCTCAACCGACTGCAGAGCATGCAGCCCTTCGACTTTAAAAAACTCAGCACTCTCGGTCTGCCACCCTTCCCTCCCCTCCAGCCACCGCCTCCGCGACCCCCAGCGGAGCAGCTTCTGCAAAATAGGAAGTCGATAAGGAACCCTCAGAGTCCTCACAGTCCGCCGCACCACTCCACCGCGAACCAGCTGCAGAGGCCACACGTACCTGTGGCGCCGGTTTCCTCTTCAGGTTTGAACTTTGGACATCCACTGTCGGTGGCAGTATCGTCCGGGGCTCTACCGCCGAATTTTCCAACGCACTTTCCTCCCCCGCCTATGGGAAAGTCGCCTAGTGCGATAACCGGTATGACCAACCCGTCGGATATTCACCGCGGAGGAGAGAAGAGCAGCGAGTTCGGATCGGAGGAGGACGACGAAGACGAAGAGAACTCGGACAGCGCGTTGAACCTCAGTAGACGGGATTCCTCGTCGAAGCACAGTAATGCTTCGGAGCATCGGCACGCTCCACATCTACCTCTGCAAGCCGCTCCTCTGGGAAGGCCACCAGGTATTCCAGGGAGAAAGCCAAACTCTCCGGGTAAGCGACCTGGCAGTCAATGGGGTACATCCGCAAATATGCCGCCGAATTTGGGCACGCCTTTCATTAATCCTACCACCGGGAAAAAGAGAGTACAGTGCAACGTGTGTCTGAAGACCTTCTGTGACAAGGGTGCCCTTAAGATTCACTTCAGTGCGGTGCATCTGCGCGAAATGCACAAGTGCACTGTCAAGGGATGTAGCATGATGTTCAGCTCGAGAAGATCGCGCAACAGGCATAGCGCTAATCCAAATCCAAAACTGCACTCGCCGAATCTGCGCAGAAAGATCTCACCGCACGATGGTCGCTCGTCGATGGCCCATGCGCTTGTTCTACCACCCCAGGTGGGACTTCCGGTACCGGCCACGGGTTTGAACCACTTGCCGTTCGGCTCCTTCTCACTTTTGACCCCGCCACCCGATTTCAAGCCGCCAACTTCCCTTTGCGGCTTGGAATTTAAGCACTTGGATCTGGCGTCCGCGCAAAATCATCATCAAAGCAGAGCTTACGACGAAGTGATGCAGCAGAGAATGGCTGCAAGCCTTGCGACCAGTCCAAACACCGTGGGACTAACGACAAACGTTGATCCTCCGATCACGACGATACCTGGTAGAGGATCCTTCCAAAGTAGCACGAGTACGGGCGCAGTGTCACCGTCGACGCAAGCATCCACTGTGCCAGTCGATGGCGATGAAGACGAGGACGATGACGACGGTGGCATCGTAGTGGTAACCGAAGATGACACTAGTAATCTACCATCGAGATTACCCTTGAGAGGCGCGGACGACGAGGACGAACAACCCGCGGATTTCAGCCTCGCGAAACGGCCGACCTCGCGATACTTTGGCGATACTCCGGAAGAGGACATGATCAGTAATGGTGACAGTAACGAGGATAATGATTCAATGGGCACGGTGGACCAACACCCCTTCTCGGCGAGTCAACATTCGTTGAACTCGGGCTCTCTCCATAGCAGAGGGGTGCGCAAGCGTAAGTCTCAGCACCCCACGCGATGCGCGGTTTTGACCGAAGTACACTCCTCATCGACGGACGGCGATTCCTCGAACGATGAGGAGAGGATCCGAGTTTGGCGCATGTCCGATAGTACCGGCGTCGCCTCGGTGAACGATTTTCAAAGTCAACCGGAAGATATGTCGATGTCGCGACTGGAAGCAGAGGAGCGCAAGGCCTCGCCCGATTCACCGAAAAATCTCAGTTCCAGCTTGAACGATCGGGAGTCGAATGCGCGTTCTTCGCCCGATACCTCGAAAAGAGAACGAGAGGTCGGAGCGGAAGCGCTTCCTTCGCAGAAGGCTGTCAAAGAAGAGCTACCTCAGGACGAACCGCGAGATCTGAGCTCGAGGGCGAGCGGAGTTAAGTGTGAACCAAAGACGTCGCAAGATCCAGTAGAACTAGCCGTCTCCGTCGACAGTACGTCGAGTGGAGGAGGAGTGACAAGTGCAAAAGACACGAAAGCCGTCTCCTCGGATCAGGGCGACGGGTCGCGCGAGAGCGAGAGTGGGGATACGGGCGTGAAAGAGGAGAGTGAGCCGGTCCTCCCGAAAAAGGAGGTCGAGGGGTCCAAGGAAAAGGCGAAGAAGGAGGAAGAAGAGCAGCAACAGCAGCAGCCACCGGAGGAGGACGACGCGATGGAGGAGGGCGAAGATGATGATAATGAGGCGATGGAGGTGGACGGTGATGATGATGATGATGATGGTGATGATGATGATGATGATAAGGAGGTGAACGACGCCCTGCAGAATGAGGAAGGTGAGCGTCCCGATGATCCCTCCCGTGCCCCGAGCTCGGTCGACAGCCGTCCGACGACAGCCGACGACCTCTCCCACGACTCCTCGACCAACACTTTGCGTCAACTCGAGTCCTTGTCGCAGGGTCGCGCGATGCCGTACATCGGGATGCAGCCAATGGACTGGAGGTCTGGCCGCGGTTCTACCAGCCCCGTCAGCCTTTCGACTCACCAGGAGATCACCATGGACAACTCCTCTCGTGGCTCTCGTTCATCCAGCACCTCACCCTCCACAGCGGCCATGGATACAGACAATAGCCTGATCACCTACGCGCGATACGAGAACGGCGGATTCGTCAGCACGCAGGAGGTGCCCTTGGATCGTGAGAACCCCAGGCGTTGCACCGCCTGCGGCAAGGTCTTCCAGAATCACTTTGGCGTCAAGACTCACTACCAAAACGTCCATCTGAAACTGATGCACCGTTGCAGCGTTGACGGCTGTAACGCTGCCTTCCCGTCGAAGAGGTCCCGCGATCGGCATTCCGCCAATCTCAATCTCCATCGAAAGCTGCTCTCGACCTCGTCGAGTCCGCCGTTGTCTGCCTCCAGTCTGCCACCGAGTCTGTCGCCTCGGGTCGAGGACACGCAGATAAACTCTCTGCTGCACAATGAGTTCCCGGCGCCACTGTTCCCGGGTGCGTACCCGTTGACTCCTGGATTACCAACCGCGGTTGACTTGGCTGCCATACTATCATCGCCTCATCCGCTGTTATTGCCACCACACTTGGGCGCCACGTTTTCTGGATTATCCTCGTTCGCCTCGCACCTGGCAGGACTGAACGGCCTGACCCAGCAACGTCTGAACCACTTGACGAGATTCTCTCAAGAGCAGACCAACAGGCATCCCTCGGGTACCGGTTCTCCGATGTCCTCGCCGGGGTCGGACGATCGGAAAGAGGAGGCTCGGTGCACGATACCGGGCTGCGATCGCGTTTTTGGCTCGCGGGCAGTTAGAGACGCTCACTCGAGGGATCCGCAGGCTCATCGTGACTTACCGATCCTGTCGACCAGTGGTTCGTGACCGATCTCTCTTTGCGGACGTGGACGCGATTTCTATTCCTTACTGTGATGCCAAAATTCTGACGATTCAATCGATCGCCAATGATCTCGCAATTCCGCAAGTGCGACTCGTCTCCGGGTGCCGCTGCGTTCTCCTTCCTGGTGAGTTCGACGCGGAAACGTGCAATATCCGATATGCCGCGGGGTACCCCTTGCCAAACACCTTGCCAATCGTCAGCCGTCACAACGACGATGCTCGTCCGACTCGCAAGTTCGTGTCGCTCGCGCCGCTCGAGTATTCCTTTGTCAAGAGACCAACAGTAATGCAGACACGGGTGCTAGCTCATTCCATCCTTTTGGATTTCTTTTCTCAAAGTACACAGTCCTAATCTAGTCAAATTGGAAAATCTGAGTTACGTTGACGGCGCAAGGTGACGGCACGAATCCTCGAGACGAGAGATCATCCAGGGCCAGAGGTGATCTCACCCCTTGGTGCTGTTTAACGGAAGGTGGTATCCAATCGCTGCGGGTCGCAAAAGTACCACTGAAACTGGTCGACAGAAGCATTTACTCTTCCGCATATTTCTCCATTCTACTCGATCGCGGAGACTTTATGGGAATTTTTTCCTCGGCTTCTCGCGTCGCCAGAGCTGATTAACGTAATTCAAGATGGAGGGGCGACGCAAGGAGTGCGAGGGAAAGAGAAGCGATTTTATCATCGTTGTGATAACGTAACGTTAGTGAATATGCCACTATTTAATCAGTAACCAATTACTACTGCTGTATATATAAACATAGTACCTTTTGGTGTATCGCGCAATTAATCGTTAAGCTATCGACGCCAGTCGATCTTGCTGGCAGCCGGGCTGGCCGGCGATAGTTTTGTAAAGGAGATCACCCTCGCGAGGTGGCCGATCGAGGTGAGACGGGCCGATCGCAGCAAATCAGAGGCAGCTACTACCAGCGACGATCTTTTCGACCGAGCGGAACTGGAAGATCCGTCGTGACCGATCTCTCTTCTGTTCCACTCTATCGGAAGCAAAATCCGATCCGGAGATCGTCGAACTAAATCAAACGGACGTCGTCTCGCGCTAGGTAAATGAGAATAGATAGATTTTATTTATTGTTTCCTAGGAGTCCTACACGACACACACTTGTATGTAACAGCGGCCAGTAGCGGGCACTGCCGCAGACCTTCCTCCTCTAGACTTTAACGAATCGCAATGTCGTCTTGTGCGAGCAATTCGGGTGTCGGCCGGTGGTCGATAATCGATCACCTATCACCCATTCAACGCGTTATCCAAACGTACGATTTTGGTTGTACATATACTTTATTTTCGTATCTACGTATAATTTGGCGCCCCATCGCAAACGATCAACGGAAGACCTTTTTCTACGCGGCTGAACTTAGGTTTTACCCACACTCGATGTACACATATAGACACACAGATACCCCGATTTTCTGGCTCTTTATCTCCTCCGTTCCCTATTCCTTCCTCCCGCGCCTACTCGAAAGACCGCTCCACCATAGCGACACCCCTCGACGAACGAACCCCCTACTACCACGCTCACGCGGGCGAAGACCGAATTTGCAATTGTAATTATGTATAAACCGAATGCTACGATGTATATTATAGATCGATTATAAAGAACACTCATCATTATGAAAATAAATATCTATGAAAATTACTTGCCAGCATGCGCTACCTCCGGGAATCTTACACATCAGTATTGCACAAGTGAACCAGATCAAATGAAACTTAATCTCTTCGTATGCTTTTTATTTTAATACTACTCTATACATTCATTAATGGGCACAAGCTCGCAGAGAAGACAGAGAGACTTTAGTAATGACGTCTAAACGGAAGATAGTAGGATCATTGAATGCTTTATTAACGAAAAGTGTACGTCAGCAAATTTCCTTCGGTGCTTCAATGCTGTAAGATTGTAGAGGGTCTCACGTGGGATTTGCAAAAAAGAAGATGGACTTGGAGATCTACGCCCCTTGAGAGGGTAGTCTCAAGCGAGTCTTTGCGACTCGACCTGGTTTCCTGCGAACCTCTCCAAAAGGAGAAGGGACGTCCGCTCGTTTATCAGGCATCTCGCGGGCGTGCACACGCACGCCTACCAATCCTCAAGGCAGTCCTCGACCACCAAGCAGCGCGCACTCGACCTCACGGTGCACTTACATCTAGCCGGTGTGTCCTGAGAAGGCTCGCTACATCGGCGAATCCCTGCCAGTTGAGTCGACGAGTCGACGAACGAGAAGGTCCTGTGCATGGTAATTAGAACTGTCCCGGAAAGTCTCGGCACCGGCCACGCAAGGGCGAGCCCGATACTTAATTACACGTAAGTCGAGACCGATCAGTGGAAGGAGCGAGCGTAGGAGATTCTGTGCCCCTCCTCCTGACGGAACTGAGCGGCGGCCTTTAATCGGCCGGCTAGATTAGATTAGCACCTTCGATTGGCGAGTTCTCTCTCGTAAGAGAGAAACGGAGAACTGAGGCTTGACTAATAACGGGTACACGCGAAATCGAATCCCTCTCTTTCTCTCTCTCTTCCTCTATCTGCTTTTGCCGAGCTACGATGAGTCACGATTAGAAGCACGAAGGATGAGCCCGGGAGACAGACCCTCCATCGCGATACTCTCGCGGTATTTATTGTTCCTGCCGATTCGACGGTCGTAAATGCAACGAAGACCAGAGCCAGAACGAAGACTGGGATTAAAGTTGCCCGGGACGTTTGTATTATTCGACGGTAAACCTGTCAAGGCGCGGTGCGAGGTGCCTGATTTTAAAGATAGTGCGCGACGAAATGGTGCCGCGGCCCCGCAACCCTAGCCACAGCCGCATATTGCTGCTGCTGTGCCACGGAGACTGGACTCTGCGTGTGCCACTAGCCGTTGGTGATGCCATCGACGGAAGTAGCAGTGAAAAGCTGCATGCGATTCGAACCTCTGCCTTCTTGAGTGCGCCGCTGCACCGTATCGCATGGCTCTCTCTCTCTCTCTCTCTCTCTCTCTTTCTTTCTCGATTAGAGCAATGCTTCTAGGAAGGTAGCGGATCGAGGGCCCCGCGGATACCAGTCAGAGATAAATGGATTTGGCGTGGCTTCGACCTTAGGCTCACGAGGATAGTACTCGCCTCGATGGAAGTTTACTGCCGACTTACTTCTTCTTTTTCTTCTTCTTCTTCTCCTTCTTCTTCTTTTTCGTATTCCTCTTCCTCTTTTCTTTGCTGCGCTTTCTCTGCCCGCGGTCCACTCGCACTCCGCGCACGACAGGTGCAGCGTGGGTGATGTTCTGGTCCTGAGGGAAGCAGGAGAACTACTATCGAAAGCTGCAGACCGGAGGATGCATGCTGAAGGTACATTCACACTAGACAATTGCTAATGTTATTACCACTTACAATTTTACACTTTCCGTATCAGTTTTATATTAATATCCATTATCACGTTTCATAAATACTTTACTTGTGCCCGTTTTTTAATTTTTTTTCCAGTTTGTAGTTTTTCCTCCTGTTAATCGGGCTTTTAATTAAATATATGATAAAATAGTGAGATTTTTCTCAAATAGAACCCAAAGCAACCCAATTTATTCTTGTCTATTCTTCTTTTTCTTTCTTCTTTGTATCTTTGCTTTGAACTCTTTAACAAATCGATGTTGGAGGGGAAGTAGATCCTTTATTCCTCGAAAGCTTCAAGACGACCACTGACGGATCGATCCCATTTAGATGCGCGATCATGGGAATTACCTTACAGTGGCTATGGCGCGGTTATACTGTAACTCGTGTCGATTTTCTCTTGGTTTGTCGCGGATTAATGGGCATGCTGAAGTAACACGGATCATCGAGGGGCCCGACCATTGCATGGTATACGTTATGCGCCCTCTAATGAGGCCGAAACTAATGATGGACGCGATACCCTAATGACGGCACATTACGTCGCAAACACCTTAGCCAGTGGCCACTGGCCACTGGCCACGCTTCACCGAGCAAACTGCTCGCGTGCTAATCAGAGATATAATGACAAAACACCTGCGACTTGCCGATCGTATCAGTGCGGCTGGATTGGATGCAGGGTGGCTGAGAGCCAGTGTTCGCACCAGCTCAGCGGCTAAAGAATATATTTTACAAGAGTAGAGATTAAAGACTCCTAAGATTACTGTATACTTGTCTCAAGTATACGCGTAAACTCGAGTATATAAGGACTCTGATTTTTCCGAAAAGTTATGATGTTTGATTAATTAGGCAATTAATCAAACATAACATAACAATCAAACATACAAACTAGGCAATTTGATTAATTACATCAAACTGTATGCTCCATGTATCTTATTGAGAAATTTTTTTTAATCTTTTGGACCTTTAAAATCCGCTCCAGTCATTATTTCTTTAATTCACCCAAGAGAAAAAAATGTTTCATAGATGTGTTTCAGTTGCTAAATTAGTAATAAAAAATCGTTTGCATGAATTATTGAATTTTCTTATAAAATTTTGTAGAATTACGTTAAAAATTCTGAATCATGTATTTGAGCAATATCCCCCGATATCTCCGATGATACGATTACTCTCGTTACATAAACTTTAGGTATAATAGCAGCGATGTAAGGATTCGATCGGGGTGGTAAGCGAGTCAATTTGAACTCTACTTCGGAGATTCCAGGGTATTCGCACGTTGCCTCCACGGTATGGCAAGTTGGGCTACGAATCACGTATCGAGGCTGAGGTCGAAGAGGTGCTTTCGTTCTTCTTAATCGAAGGGAGCAAACGATACGAGCGGCGGCGGCCCCTGCTAATCGCCGTGGTACGAACAGGTACCACGGTTCCGTTCGCGCGTACATATGGCTCTGGTTCTGCTCTCTAAATACACGTTAGAAGACGTAGTATGAGTAGTATACGCGCGGGCCACTCGTACGTAATCGGACGGTAGGAGTCGAGCTTCCACGTCGAATCCACCGTGAATATCGCTGGCTGGTATCTCGAGCGATAAAAATCGCTACGGCAATTTCGGCCTCGTGCACATGTCGCCTCCCATCCGGTTGGGTCACCTCCAGCTTGTAACAGAATTAACTCCTGATGGAGTTACGCTAAACAAGCCAAACCTAGAAGGAAGAGGAGGAGCATCGAGAATCGTGCAACTGTTTCGTAGCCAACTACGCGACGATCTTATCTCAATAAGGGATCTGTATCGATCCAAAATTGTGTTGTCCACCGATCATCACCGTGCACATTTTCACTCTTACTAATAGTGGCCAGTTACCCTACGAGATGACGTCTTACTTGTCGCCTTCGAAAAAAGTTTGGCAAGCGTGCCGAGCAGCTGCTACGCTCTCGCTTCTTCCTTTGTCGGTTCCACGAATATGCATCATGCTCCAATCTCGACGATAACGCCTTGATCGTATACCTCGACCGGTGCAATGTATGTGCTTAGCTTTAATTAAACCAACAGAATACTTTTCGTCACAGTACTTCCACCCTGCTGCCTCCGATTCCCCGGCAGTTTTAGGCCCACTGTTTTCAGATTCAACTTGATAATTTGAGATTTTGATCGGACGGTAGGGAACAAATTGAAGAATGTAAATAAGGGTTTAAGAGAATTATTTAGAAATGAAGGGAGAAGAACTTTGTATTTTGTAATTCTGTAAAGAATAGGATATTCAAGTACCAAATGTTTGATTAGATGGACAGATATATTTCTTCGTCACAGTACTTGCATTCTGGTTCTTAGGGCAGCTCTCTTAATTTTAAGGTCACTGCTTTAATAGAAAAACTTAATGCAGGAACATACGCAGAGGTACAAATATGACATTCTGTTCATTGTAGGGAGACAGTTGACTGTAATAGGTTTTGTTCTATTCTAGAACTGAATGAACTGAATAAACCGATATACATTGGATCGAGCTATATTGAAAGACGAATTAAGTAGATTCAGAATGTAGAAGTATGAAGAGAATAAGGAAATTCTGCTGCACGATACCGCAACGACTTTAACTATATCTTGTCAGGCGGTATGAAATATGTAAATTTCGGGTTGACTATCAAGAGGAGCCAATAGATACATCGCAGTTGACGTCCGCATGCGGCAGGGTGCCTTGAACTTGAAGTGACCGGCGTGACTTGAGCTCAAGGCTAAGGCTAATCGCAGAGTCGAAGGATCAAAGAGTCGAGGATTTTAACGAAATCCCGAAGAGCCGCTTCTCAGGCTTGAACCGCAAAGCTTTTCCTGTGCGCGACCCCACGTCAGTTGGAGTGACAGTGCACGCGATGCAGCGCGAAACATCTGGTACAGCGATGGTGGTATGGGTCGTGGAAGAATCCACGGGTTCTCGTTCTCGGGACAGAACGGACTGTCTGTCGCCGAACGTGACAAGTTCTCCTGGGTTGACTCTCGGTTCCAAGCTCCTCGGACGTTCGAATCAGCGGAGAAGACACGCGAGGGGCCAATCTTGAGAACAGTTCGTTCACCGCGACACCCTTTGTCCAGTTGGAGCCTTGCTCCCGCTGGAATTCTGACTTTGGTACTTTATCATCTCCACCGTGTCATTACATCCGGAAACTGTCGATTCTCCTTGCGACGTATTTTACCGAGTTCTTTCAGCGCAGATTCTTGTCCCACCGATGGGATTCCGGTGTCAGTCGAATTGAATGCATACTGCGCCATTCGGAAAGTGCTTTAGTATCTAGATAAAGTTTCGTCATTGCATTTACTTTTGGGAAACAAAACCTATGGGATAATTTAATGTTAATGAATATTATTCAGAATTATATCTTTAAGGTAAAAAGAATTTTTTCAGATATATCTCACGTTAGAGTTGGTAATAATATCGAAGTTAGTAAGTAGCGATGGAGGCGAAAGCAGGCGGATTCTTATTATCGGAAATCTACTTACTGTATTACCAAGACTCGTTATATTTCTTGCGAGTAGATTTTGTTCAGATAAAGAGCATTGATTCTCAGTACTCGCGCCGTACGTTTAACTCTGGGAAGCCACTAAGAATCGAGCGATTCAACATAAAATTCTACAAGCTACCCTCAGAATTACAAGAGCACTAACCATTATTAATTGCAACACTGCTTGCAAGCGTGCGTACTGCCAATATGCGTGCGCGTGAACTTGTTAACGATCGCGTAATAACGATAAACCCGGTCAAGATTGTTGCCGTTAATGTCTGTTGAGCTCATTGCAAGCTGACGGTAATGCTACAACGACGTTACCATCAACGTACACTACGCGTGTACACTCCACTCGAATGACAATATTTTCCTGATAAAAGATCCGTAAGATATTTACAGGAAAAAAATTCACCAATAAATTCACAAATAAATCGAAAGTTAAAAAGCTTCCACCAGTTTCTTCCACCATCGTTTCAGGGGTTCAACGAAAAACAACAGAGCAGCAGCCGAGTACAGCTATTCGGATAAATTTATTTCCGGCACTTTAACCGACCACAATGTCAATTACAGTGGTCGCAGGAAGGGAAGCAAAAGTACGAAACGGAAAGAGAACGCAGAGGAAAAGGGAAAAAGAGAAGCTCGTTACGGGAGTAGGGCACTATTAGGTAAATTTATCGCAACAAGCAAAGGTGGCGAGTTACGAGGAGGAAATCTCGGGGATCGCGGAGAACGACAGGTCGTGCACGAGCGACGTAATCATAAGTCCGAGTGGCGTAACCGCATCTGTGAGTTTCGTGCAAAGGCAAAGCACAAAGCTCCACGATCGGGGCCGTCGATAACGAGCCGTTATCCGCAACAGCAACAAATTGGGGTTCTATAATCGCGCTAATGCATCAACCACGGGGCACGGGTGTGACGGTAAAATTGCGCGGAGTCCTCTACTCTCGCGGGACAGAAAGAGAAAGAGAGAGAGAGAGAGAGAGAGAAAGAAGGAGAGAGGGAGAGGGTCGATCTTATCGTGGTCTTAAGTACGCGAAAAATATCCTACTTAGCGATCACGCAGCGAGAAAGACGGCAAATTGCTCGCTTTTTTACCCGGGAATCCCGCGTATAATCGCTCTGTGCTCGCTACGATGTTAAACCTTCGCCGGAAACCATGTCGTCTCGCCTTTTAATCTTCTGAATCTCGGCGACTCTGAACGCTCTAATATGTCAGATTGACGTAAAAATAATTGCAGGTTTTACGTATCAAGCATAGAATCGCACATGACACATCTTTCGTTTTCTCTCTAATTTTGTCTTTGTAATTCTTTCAATCTATCCGGTTAATGCGTGTTGGTTAAAACTGATTAAAATGATGAGAAGAGCGATTATTTTCGCACGAACCTAATAATTTCACGCTGCGAATTAAATCGCCAGGCTCGGCTTAGTAATTGAGAGGAAAGTTGAGCAGATTCGGGGGAAAGGATACAAATTGGGAATGTATTTACGATCGACAGAGGGTACGCGAGTATTCGACGTTGAAGCCTCGTCGCAGGTGAAGGGGATCCAGAAGCTCAAAACACAAGTTTAAACCCCAAATCCACCATTAAACTGTCTGGGTGCAAGCATCTATTAGCCTCAGGTAGCAATCATACTAAACTCTATCCCAGATGTCCAAGAACAATCCTCTTGGAGCATCGGAGTTCCCCTGCTATTCTTGACACAGCCGATCGCCGATGCTTCCTAGAAATCTCCGGCAGTCAATATACTTACAGTTTTTTTCGCAAACCCGCGTTTCACTCGAATACTCGAGTCTCTCATCCTCAATGATGAGAGACTCCGATCGGATCCTTTTTTCTTCGGATAAAGTTTGCCAGCAAATGATTGGAATTCGGTTTCTCGCAGACGTTACGTATGAAAGTTAACGCGACTCGAGATATGGATATGTGGTTCGATAAGGTCTGGAAGGTTGATAGAAATGTTTTACGAGGAAATACGATCGATCCGCGAGTCCGTTTGTCAGCGGAACGACGAAGAGTGTTCTCGCGGTTGCAGAGCTAGTCGTCCCTCTCTCACGGTCCGCCCGGTCAGCTCGAAATTAGAAAAGTGCCGGTGTAAAACCGAGGGAACGAGTTAGTTACAACCTATGGCCGAACAGCTGCCGCAACCGCGAGTCCAATACCAAGGTATCACGCAAAAGAGATAGAGGGGAGGAAGAAGATGACGAAGACAAAGAAGAAGAAGGAGAAAAGAAGGGGTTGAAGAGGACGAGAATGGAAGAAAGACGATGTACATGGTCCCTGAAGACAACGACCCGGCAGTCAGGCCCTCGTAAAAAGGACGGGAATGTCACTGAATGAGGGGCCGCGGGACCGAGTCGTAAGTAATTCTTCGGCAATTACATAATTACTCGTGGTTAGTCGGTGCGCGTTAGCTTGGCTCCATGGCGCTCTCGCCAGAGAGCCGAGTCGTTACAATATTTACTACTATATAATGGCCGCTGCTACCCGAGAATAAACGGGCCGACTGGCCTGGTGAACGCGCACTTTAAAGACTCCTTCGTGCGATTGCGGCTGCGTCCTCCGCGAAAACCCTGCTCTTCTTCGGCTCGGTACTGCCTTCTTCTCCGACGAGAGAACAGGTGAACTCGCAGGCCCCGAATCACCTTTGATTTTATTAGTCGCCAGTCGCGTCGCTTCTGCGAACGGCGACTAACGGGACACTTCCACAGGGACCAATTCCGAAAACTACCTGAATTTAATGAAAAATGAAAATTTTTTTATCTCAATGCGGAAGGAAATTAATAAGAATTTAAGACAAAATTGTGAGTGTATCACAGAAGATTCTGGTAGAAGTTTTGGCGTAGAATGAAAAAATGTATATTTAATAGATATTGTCTACAAACTATTCCGAGGTTGTATTCTGAATTCTAATCCAGACGGTCCTTTTACTAGCAGCGTCAGTCAAGAGTAATAATAGTCAAGAATCTCAAGTTCTATTGAAGTCGCGGCGTTTATCTTAAAGACTTGATCGCTTCTCACGAATCAGCTCGAGGTCGCAGCTCCGAAAGGGTGGCCGTGAGAACGCACTGACATGTCCATCGGATCGGTCGACCACCGGTCAATTTGCCGGGCAAAAGAGGAAAGAGAAAGAGGAGAAGTTCGATCTGGTTTGTCCGGGAATTCCGAAAACCATGGCAGCAGACAGTGGCGAAGGTGGAAGGCAAATGCGAGGGGTTGTAACTGGTTGGGAAGAGGGCGCACGTGGAAAAGGTGTATAGCGGAGTCTCGGTGAGCACGCGAGAGGCACGATTAGTAATTTAAATCGTTGCCAGCCGTCATTCCCACCGTTCTCGAGGCCGTCCACCACTCGAACTCTGTACCGAATTCCAAATAAGAGGAGCCACCAACTCCCCGGTCCCTCTCTCAACCGTGGAATCTTTCTAACGATGACTTTTGTACGCGGACAGCAGGTAAATACGGCCGCGGTAGAAAAAACGGTACGGGCAAAACACGCGTGACCTGTATTTAAGGTGGATTCGCTCGCTCGCTCTCGTTCGGCCCCGGGACCGGGGCTTCAAGCTTTTTCGTTCTTATTTGCAAACCGCCCTCTTCATCCCTCTCTCCGCTCCCGCGTTCCCTTGCCCCACTCTCTCCTCCCTCTCTCCCCTTCTACGGTTGCGCGCGAACGTGAGAACCCGGATTTTTGCTCTCGCTCTCTGCGTGCAGGCAAATCTACTCTCGCTCCTCAATTTCCTAAATCCTCCCGATCGTTCCTCCGGAAATCGCTTTGCCGCTCAACTTCCACGCTCTGCACCACATTGCGCTAGTACCATTGGAACCACAGCCACTCATTAATTTCGGCTTCTTAGTTATGGTACGCCACTCCGCATTTGCAGAAAGATTCTTGGAATACCGGAAGCCTCGCGAAGACTAAAATTCTCCTCCGCGTCCTACGGTTTTCGAATACATCTTATCCAGACTTCACGTAGATTTTTGCGAACGGCAAATCGCGATGGGAATGAGAAAAAGTGTCTATTCTTTCGTTCTTCCTTCCTTCGACTGCGATACCCCAGAACAGAGCCTCGTATATTATCCTCTCGGAATTACACGATCTACAGAGCAGTCAGCTTAAGAAGCGAGTTGAATTAGGAAGAAATCCCGGGGCGATCGAAGAGGGTGAGCCCAGGCGTCACGTCGTAGATCCTCGAATACATAGGGATCAGGACGATGGATCAGAAGCAACGAGTGCACTGGAGGCACCGAGATGCAATACGCATGGAACGTACGTAGAAATATGATTGTAAGGGCCACAGGTAGAGGCTCGGTTTATTCGCGATCTGCCGAGAAGCCGTGAAGGCACTCGTGAGCCACGACGGCCGGCGGAGAAGAGGAGCGGTACATCTCCCTGCTGGTGCACAAGCTGCACTGGCTGCACAAGCTGCACACCCTAACTGCGATCCTCTCTCGTTTCCACGCGAAATCTCGGATGCCATTAATTCAGCACCGGCCGACAGGTCACTCGAGTAGAACAGCCCATTACAGATATTACGAGCCCGCGTAACTCGTTTGGTCCTTCTCGTTCTCCTACACTTTGATCGTGTACTCTCTCTTTCTCCGTTTATTTCTTTTATTTCTCTCTCTCTTTCTATCTCTCTCTTCCTCTCCGTTTCTCTCGCCTCGCAGCCTCGACGCCTATCAAATAATTATTATTGTTGTTTGCTTTGCACCTCTACCTCGGTTCGGTCTCTCCAGCTATCGCTCCGGCAAGGGGCATCTTTTTTCCCTTGGTTCCAGCCTGCAACCCTCTGCTACATCCAACGCTGGATGCTGGTTTCCGCGATGGTTTCACGGAGCGACCGGCAATTTGTTGCTCAATTTATTACCGATGACCGATACCACCGTAGCTTCTCTCTTTCACACTTTCTCACTCTCTCCAGTCCTCTGTACTATCGACGATTTGGGATCGGGTGTGGGCCCTGCTGGTGAACCTGTGGCCCACCTTCTCAATGGAAGAACTCTGCTGACCTTTGAACGCGCCTTCTGTGAACCGTAGTTCCGGAACTGAACTGTCTCAAAGACACTAAACATCTTTTTTATTCACAAATTTAAAAAAAGAATCTCCTTTGAACACCTTTGATTATTTTTGACGATTGGAATAAATTTTATAATAGTGGGCCTTTTATCTACGAGAATACTACTGGTAAAGAAATAGTAGATTTAAATCTAAAGTTCCGTTTGCAAGGTTCGGTATGTGTATCACATTGAATATGTAAATTGACCGCGTGATCATCGACGGCACAAAGATGTCAGGCATCGCAGCATGATCTTCATTTACGAGGGGTGCGAGGGGTAAAGGGTCGGAGGGGCACGGCAAGATCACGATTCCCCAGGTAGCCACGGTGCATGGAAGTAGGTAGTACTCCTCGTCTAATAGACCGGAGATTCGCGAAGCACGCAGCCTCTCGATCGACGCGAAGGTGCGACTTGCGAGCCGCAGGATCGTAAGAAGAAGCTCTCCAGTGTACTACAACCTCATGCAACTCATTATGCACCACTTGGCCACGCGTGATCTTACGTTAGGGAGAACGAGCGAGGAACGCGAATTACGGGTCGCGTGTGCTGGTTGGTCGCATGCAACAACGCGACCTGTCCATCCGTCTCGCGATTTCGTGCCCTGGGGCATCTTAAGATTCCTTACGCCCACAGTGGATCGCCCTCTTGTTCAAGATACAGGGTGGAGTATCGCAACTTGGCTGATTTGCAGCCGTAGAATCGTTAATTCTTCACTTCTACGTCATAATTCTATCCTGGTCATTCTAAAATTTATTTTCGATAACATTTTGAACAACGTTTCCTCGAATAAGATCTTCAATATTCATTCTGATTTTAAATTATTTTTATTACATCAAGTTATTTTCTCGTTTCTGATCTATCGTTGTTCATATTAGAAGTTTTGCCCTATTGTTCATTTTTAACATTAAAGAAATGTGGTTCTGCTTTCTGAGATTCTGCATTGGAGTATTCATAGTAGTGGTACAATTTAAAGGAGGATTTTATTTGAATGATCAATATTGAAGAATTTTATTAGAATTGAGAGTTCATGTACGGGTTAGATTTATCTGCCCCACCCTGTACTTTGACTATTCGTTAACATCGCATGGCCTACACCCTGACTCGTTTGGATGGTCTGCTCGTCACGCGGCTGCGCGCCGTCAATCCTGCTTCCTGGTTTTAGAAACTGCCTCCACTTCTATTTACCTGTCTCGCGCTTGACCAACGAAAGAATCGCGGGATATGATACCATCGATCCTATTCATCATGCAAGCGCCGCAGAGGAAATATGGGGGTGGTCTTACTCGACTGATTCTTACCGTCTTTATTTGCCGTCTGGAATCTCAGCCTAGACGCAAAGGAAAGAAAACCATTCTTTAGGGTCAACTTACTTCCAATGAGTAACTCTTAGGAATTAAAACTGAAACTAATTAAATAAATCCATAAACTGCTAGAAATAAGCAAGAACACAAAACAATTGTATTGACAAAGCAAGATAAAAATAATTAACGTTAACAATTCTGCTAGATGTTACCCTCTACGGTTATACTTTACAATATTTCGTACATTTTCATTGGGATTATAGTTCCAACTAGTAAACTAATCTTAAATATTGTATCGGAAGCAATCTCACTCTGAAACACAGGATTAAAAAGAGTTAATATTTGGAGTACCTGCGATCGGTGTACAATAACAGATTCGGAAGAACAAACGTGGCTCTCCGGATGATCAAATTCGCCATGCAGTATACGTGTACGTGGGTATGTATATCGGTCCGCCCGATCCATCATCGAGCAAACAAGCAGCCGCTGCTCGATCTGTTTCCAAACATTCGGTGGATGGAGCGCTACTCAGAAGTGCGGGGGGAGAAGAGAGGGAAAACAGTGAGAAAGAGGCGCGTGAAATTGGTGAAATTGGTGGCAGAGAGGGATTGTCAGCGACGACCAGATGGCAGGACAACGCTTTCCCAAGCCAGAAGAAACACATCGACAGAACTTGTTGGACATAATGATAGAGGGAAGATCGGTAGTAGTAAAGGGCGGGATGCACCCGGTGATAATTAAAATCTGCCGTGCGGTGGAATACATCAACGCGGCTGTTGTGAATACGAGGTGGACCTTTTGCTGGAAAAGTACCGGGCTCTGTGGGCCTCGATTTGACACTTCATTATTCGTCGACTACGTGGGACCCTGTCATTAAAACCAGATTAGTCCCGCAGCCCTGACCAAGGTAGTTGGCTCTGCTTCTATTATGTATTATGCGTTTAGAGACTCCATCCGACTCGGAACGTTTTGGAACCCGTTGAAGAGGCCGTGCGCGGCGAGCAATTTTCGCTTTTAAATACACGGTGCGACCGAAAGGGGGTGGAATTAGTTGACGGCTGGAAATGGACCCCTTTAGTCGCGTATATATATACTGCTTCTCTAGAATCGCCTTTCCTCTAATCATTGGGTTTTAATGCGGTATTAAAAACCCATGCATCTTTCGCGAGCCTGTCAGATTTCTTGACTAGCTCTTTATAAACATTTCTGATCCTTCTCATTTTTATATGCTGCTCTGATCGAGTTATATTCTGCTGGAAGAATGTCATGATTGAACTGAGCAAAGTATAATTACAATACAGCAATTAATTCCTTGGCAAAATTATGAAAAATAATAGTGTGTTATATTTGACATGAATCCAAAGAAAGCGAAGACTATTCTTTGTCTGGATCAATTGCCTTTATCGATTGAACGTAGATACTGTATATACAATTGTATTTGTTTAACGGCTTAAAAGAGGATTTTAAACGAAATTAAGTAAGAGTGAGAAACAGGTATGTAGAAGAGATGACAGTGGATATTTATGGTACGATGCAACGTCGTGACCATTCAGTCCAATCCAGCGAAAAGGAACGAGGGTGGAGTTAACACATAGCACGGGGTTCCATCCTCTAGTCCGATGCGTGTACCTCCGTGCATATGTAAGTGCCAGCACGCCAGCACGGCGAAATACAGAAATACAGCAAACTTGCTAAGGATTACTGTCACGCCTTCTGGCGTCCACTCGTCGTGCTTCGGATTTCGTTCAAAACGGCAGTAGTAAATATTCTAACATAAAAAGCTAAAGAGAAGAAATTTTTGTAAAAGCGACATTTATAAGTTATTTTGTATGTCGATGAAAAAGTTACCCTATAAGGAGGATATAGTTTCGTTACTTTTTTCTGAGAAAACGTCAGAATCATTAGTGGATACCACGAACGTTTAACTTGTTGTCCACGATGTTTGTGGTGAGAAAAAGTCTGGAGATAGAAATTCCAGTGTATCTTTGGGTTCAGTTGCACTGGCACTATCCAGAGGTATCCACCACCCTGGACGCCAAGAGTAAAGGCAACGAGGAGAGAAAGAAAAAGGGAAAAGGAGTAGAGAAGGAAGAAGAGCTCGCGCAAGGCTTTTTTCCCCAGTGAAAATGAGAGTTTACTACCTTCGAAGGGGCAGGAGAGAAAGGAGGCCTCCTCGCTCCTTTGTCTCTTTATGGTCTGAAAGTGGAGTCGAGGGCAGAGACGCTGCCGTCTTCCTCTTCTTCTTCTTCTGCTTGCTCCGTCGACTCCGCGAAGAAGTACGGTCGGATAATAACGAGTTTCGCTGTCGTCCCTTTCGGGCTTCGCGCAGAGCACAGTGCAACGCGAGTCGTAAACTCGACCGGTGATCTTTTCTCTCGTAGAGCCGCCGCTCTTCCGTTGCTCTTCCGCCACCCTACCATCCTGCCACCCTTCTACCAACCGTTTTTCTTCCCCCACCGATCTCGAAGATCCTGTCAAATTTTTATTGCACCGTTCCGACCCTCTCGCGATATAGTCTCACCTTATACGGACCTCGGTAAAGAGGACGCTGACCAGTGGGGGTGAATTGTTGAATATTTATACAGAAAACTAGTCATTCTGCAATTCAATAACTCTACAACATAATTAATTCTAATTTCTTCTATGAATTTAATATACATATTACTAATATCTAATAGTTTTGTATAAAAGTCGTATAGTTCATTCTTAACAGATAATAAAACATGAATCAAGCAGTGAACCAAAAGTATAAGGAATGAAATCTAGTGAGTTCCTGTGATATTATTCACTCATGCGAAAGTAAAAGCAGAACTTATCGCTCGATTTAAATATGTACCCCACCTGTAAGCATCGCGAGGGAGAAACGATTTCTATTCAAAGAAAGACGATTTCTATTCGCAAGCTGGCGCAGGGAATCAAATCACAGTGATATCTTAGATTGTCGGTGAAGAAAAAGGTGTCGTCCATCAGAAGATCGAGAGGGTGAACATGGTTCAGCGGAAGTCATTGTCCGGTCTCGTAACGCGATATTCCCGGGCATTTTTTCTCGCGTCCAACGACCACGGTGGCTGGAGAACGTCCGCGAGGTGGGAGAGGGTGAAGACGCATTACCAGATTGGCTCGCGCCGCGCCGCTCGCATTCACCAGTCTTTTACATTCATGAAGCTTTTATTCGGTTGATTTGACTATACGCCTCTCGTATTCACGGCTCTCGATTTGATTTGCATTGATTGGAGTGGCTTGCTCCCGGCCGATAACCGGCTGCTACCTACCCCCGTGCACTCGATTCATCCCTCCTACATCCTCACCCTTAAACCACTCTGATTAGTCAAAACAATCCACGCAGTCGTTTAACGCGCTTCGAATTTTCACGAATCACATACATATATACATATTGCTCGCACACTAATTCTCCGAGTTATCAATTTTCTCTTTTTTAGAAGAGATCTCTTTTTTTCTTTCGAATTTCACTGAAACTTCCTGTTAAATGTTTGCAAAACAGCAGCAGATAATAATTGGTAAATTAAATAACAGTAATTGTCGGGAATATTTTTAATTCAATTTTCTATTTAGTCCGAGCAATTTTTTAGTAAAAGCTACCGGATCTAACCGGATATACGGATGGTTCATTCAGTAAGAGAGTGTATGCTTTTGCAGAGAAGCAACGACGCCGCGCCAAACCATGCGATTCCTCTATGACTTATAGCTTATATGCGATTCCACAATCGCGAATGCTTCGCCGGAGCCAATGCTAAATACGCGGCTCCATTTTTTCAACGGACCCGTTGAACGTCCGTTTGATCATTGCTCAGTCATTCCGATGAAGCTCTGTCTCCTCTTGCTTTCGGACGTTACCGTCAAAAGGATACTACGAATTCCTACTCATCGAGCTCCAGTCAGTTTCGCAACTCGATAGTCGTTCCTACTCATTCATACTGACTTCGATAGTATTCGGTTCTTTGACTCTTCTATACTCGCGTTTCCCACCAGTCATTCGCAAGACTAGTAATTGATTAGCATCCACCAGATCATTTTCGCGAAGGAAAAGTAAGGAAATTCCTGATATGAAATAACTTCTTGTACATAAAAATCAAAACGAAAAAGAGAGAAATGGTAGATAATAAAGTGAAAAGTGGTTTGACATTTCTTTAAAAAAATTCATTTTCGATGATGATTCGTTTGTTGTATACGTTTTCTAAGAGTAGAGTAAGGCAGAACGATAAAGAGGGAGCCGGAATCCTACAAGTGGCACTTTCCTAATTCCAACTTCATGTTCTTACCCAACGATGACAGTATTATGTCGATGTCAGCGGTGAGAACGATGATTAATCGATCGGCGGTCGCGGATACGCCGGATTTTGAGGTCTGACGCGTAGCTACCGGTGCACAAGGTAAAAAGGGAAGCCGATGAATAGCGCGTGGAGCATAATATTTCAGGGACAAAACGTCCGAAGGATCGTCCGAGCGATCATTAATAAAAATCATATGATCGTTAGGGTGAAAATATTTACAGTATCAGGCGGGAACTGAGTCTCGCCTTGTTGCTGACTTTGCCTTTTAAAAGGCACCGGCAACCTGAGTTGACATCCGCCTTGACATTTAAGAACAAACATGACCTTATAAATAGACTCGAATTGTAGTATAAAAAGCAAATAAAAAAAACAGTGTATTATACCCATTATGACGAAAA
The DNA here is from genome assembly GCA_963989405.1 of Trypoxylon attenuatum. Taxonomy (NCBI): domain Eukaryota; kingdom Metazoa; phylum Arthropoda; class Insecta; order Hymenoptera; family Crabronidae; genus Trypoxylon; species Trypoxylon attenuatum. The sequence continues at coordinate 9,326,875 of OZ022490.1, read as the reverse complement.
GTATATTTCTCGGAATTTGCAACTGAAAGTGACCAGAATTTTTTTGTATACCTTATATAAGAGTGTTTTATTTCTATTTAAGATGAGGAAGCTTTATTTTGTGTATTCATTCGTAAAGTGTTGATAAAGTTAGTGAAACGTATCGAGTAAAGTAATGGATTGTGGGAGTGTTACCCCCTTAAGAGCTACGGTTGCATGGTCAGCAAAAGAAAAAGCATCGTGGAATTTGGAAACCGAGGGGACGTTTAATCGTCACGAGGTGAGTTTGAACTTTCCCGAAGACTTTGCTTGTTCGATCGAAGGGCCACCTGGGAATTTCTCAGATGAAATTGATTCGTACGGAGGTTTCGCGGCAGCGAAGCTGGTCGTCCTCCGCAGCCGCGGCATCATTCATCTCGCTGCTATACTATTAGTACAGTTATTTATGGTGAAAAAAGGGGTATAGATCGCAGCACCTATTATGTATCGGGACTGCGTCCCTGAGTGATTTATGTTCTGGTGCAAATTGCCGCTTGTCCTTTGCGAGACCTGGCAAAGCGACTCTGATTAAATCCTTTCTCCGATCGTAATTTAACCACGACTTAGAACCCCGCTCTTTACCATCGCCCATTTTTTAGCTAAACCAAGACTTTGTCTCTACCTCCGCGATATTTATACCTTCTCCTCTGCAGTGATCAGATTTGCGTGTTTCCATTCTGTACAGTGAAAATTCTTAAGTTGAGTAAACGATTGTAAACTTGTTAATTGGCAGAAGCACGATAATCATCGAGTGAAAAACAAAGCATCAAAATAAATTGGATGGTCGAAAAATTGACTGGCTCGATTGTAGGAGACGAAGGTGGAGAAAGAGGCGAAGGAAGAGGAAAAGGAGGTGGAAATTCTTTCGCGCGTTGAACTTCACCACGCTTAATGGATATTGCGATCGCGTTTAATCGTGATCGCAACTGATAAAAGCATTCCTACGCAGGAAAAATGGCGAACATTTATCTCGTTTGGTCTTTCTCGTTCTCTTTTGCGCGACCCGTTGAGTCGTATTTTGCGATTGGGTAAATATCCGCGAATAAATTACAGAGTTACGCGCGAAATTCCCGGAATCGTGCGCATTGCTGGCATCAAAAGCGCCAGAGCACCGCGGAAAACTGCAATTATGTTGATTGCTGGGTCGTTTGTAATCCGAGTAATCGAAGGTCGCCAAGTTGACAGTGATCCAGGGGATGCAGTTAACGTAGCTGGATGACTAGACTCTTCCATTAATGCCATTCCACGCGATTGTCAATCCGAGGCCATCAATTATTACAAGACTTATAATTTTAGAAACTAACTGGCAAGAAAATACCGAGAGTACACGTGTGACTCTCATTATTGGATTCATAATATTTCTTTAGGAAATTAATCGAGCCAAAGTACCAATAGGATGGAACAGTTTACTTTATTAATCAACCCACTGCAAATTAGTCAACAGATAATGTCCCGATTTTATAATCGAAGAAACTATTATGAAGAACAACTAACTTGTTCCAACAACGTTCAATGTAAACCTCTATAAAGCAATCCTGCATTTCACCTTGAATTAATTTTTTAATTCGACCGATTTAAAATCAGGATTAATTTAATACATTGATAAAATTCTCGGGAAGGATTCCAATTCAGAAAATCAGCGAAGAAGATCACGGGAAATCGGTCACTCGGATCGATCCGGTAGTTGTAGTGTTAACAGGCGGCGGCAAGTTGGATCGCGAGTGGAAGAAATTACAGGAGCCTAGGTGGTTTCTCGCAGCAGGTTCTCGTCTTATCTATCGAGCGGTTCTGAACGCGAGCAGAGGGTAGCATCGAAGCCTGAGCAGTTCGTGCTGAATCTCTAGAGCCAAGAGCTCGGCATAATTATCCTGAAGCCGCTTGATCAGATTCGATCGAGCAGTCAGCATCCGCATCTTGCGCTCGTCGTGGTCGCGTTGCCGCTCCTCGCCGATAAGATCACGGTGAAGCTCCATATCGCACCTTGCTACGTTCATGTGCACGATCTGACGATCCAGAACTTCGTTCTTCCTCCGAGTCGCCGCAATTTCTCGGTGGATCTCTTGGAGACGAGCCAACTGTTTCGCGACCAATCGCGAACATCGTGCTTTGTGGGCTTCGACCTCGCGGTCCAGCTGCTCAGGAGTTGTCTCATCCTTTAATCCACGAGAATAACGCTTCAAATATTGCTGAATCTCTTTCGTCACTGTCACATTACTAGTCACGCGCAAATCATCGGTTAAATACTCCATTTTCTTCCGGAGACACTTTTGCTTCCACTCCTTTATCTGAGCTCCTCTATTCGACTTGATGGATTGCTTCACTATGTCTAGCTTCTGGTTGCCGGCTCTTAAGATCACCTTATTAATGTCGTCAACTTCCTTTCGCGAGATGTAGAGAGCGTATTGAGTATCGGTTAAATTACCACGGAGTTTTATCTCCAATTGACCCATTTTTAAGACTAGTTGAATCTCGTTGTTTTGCTCCGTGTGGATCCTGTGCAAACGCTGATCTTGAAGGGTCAAATCTAAGATCCGTACTTGCGATTTGCAATAGGTGATTCTGTCGAAGATGTAATTGATTGAGGCTTCGATTTCTTGGATCTCTAACTGCTTTGCTAAGAGCTTTAGTTCGAACTCGATCTTCTGGCGACGCGAGAGGATGAATTGTTCAAAGATTTGGGAATCTAGGTTGATTGGAATGGTTGATCGCACGTCGTAGGAGTCAAGGTGCTTTAGGTAATCGATACTCCCGACTGGTAAATACTTTCGGTGAGACTGTGACGTAATTGTGGATGAAAGATCGAGTAAATCGCTTGCTGTTAGATTCTTCAGGTTCGTCTTCGGCCTTCGCCGATAGTGACGCTCGAGAAGAACAATATTAGCCTTTCCAATAGTTGCGAAGTCGCTTCTGAATTTCTTAGCCAATGTCTTTTCGCGATTCGACAACGCTTCGAATTCTGTGACAACTTCTTTACGAAAATTCTGAAGTACTGGTAACTGTGCCTGTAAAAATTTTAGGCATTCTTCCAGTTTCTTCATTTTCTCTATTATCGTTTCTTCGTCCTTCAAGGTTCTTATTCGCCAATAGTCTCTTAAGCATCCGCGAACGTGATGGAGATCCAACTGGTTCAATGCTGCTTCTACGTTTATTTTCAACTAGGATGAATAAATTTGTTAAATTACCACTTCACACGATTTCAGATTAATTTTTTAAAATTCCAACTTCCTCCTTTAATTTATTTTCCGTATTTTAAATCCATCTTTCCAAACGCGCAAAAGTATTTTAATTAAATACATCTCCTTTAGCAGATCTAGAAAACTATTTTAATTGAGGTGAAAAAAGTTATCGCCTTACTCGAAACAATTCGTCCAATTTCGCATTAAACCTATCAACACCGTCCTGCAAAAGGTTACTGATCTTGACGTAATCAGTTTCAAGAATCCTTTTGTATCGCTCTCGTTCCTCGAGAAGATGTTGAACATCCTTCTCGTAGCGTTTCACCGCGAGGACGTCTTCCGCGGTGAAGTCCTCTGGTTTCTTTTCCAGCATGCAACGTGGTTTGGGAATATCTATCTTGATGATGTCTTCCCATCGAATTTCCAGCACCCCATCCATCATTGCCATTAAGGCGCGCTCGTGAAAATTGTCAGCGAGCATCAACAGCCGCAATCGTTCTTCCTCGGCTGCTTGTTTATCTAGCAGGTCTTGCTGCGATGGCGAAATGTACGGTTTCGCAGCAACCTCGCGATCGAGCACTGTGATAATACTCTCCGGTTCTTCCTGCAGAACTCATTACACCAAGATCATTTTCTTTGGAATGTTTAAAATATGATCGGATAACAGTATATTGGAACAGCAACATACAGCTATTTTTAATTATCCTATACTACTGAGACACTTAAGAACGATATATATCAAAGTCATTGATTGATAATTGGTTTATAGATCGATTAAATGTTTGCACCCGAAGATCCCTTCTAAATGAACACAATATCTAAAAATTAGACAAACCTCCGGTTTCCACTCCGGAACAATTGGAACTTTAGGAACTCTCAAACGAAACATAATATTCAGTTCGGAATCTATTTTTCGGATTTTCTCTATTCTTTCCTCCACGATCCTCATCTCTCTTTGTTTAAGCTTGTACACCTCTTCGAACGCATCGTTGAAGAAGTTACGAAGCTTACTAGAATCGTACTCCAGGAAGAGATTGTTCAGCTTCGTCTGCGCGAATCCATACAATTCCATCTGAGTATAATGGTGCGGTGATTGCTCGACAAATCGATACGTCGTCATACCTGGAAACAAATCCAGGATAATCGAATGCTGATCCTGGAGGATTATGAATTGGCAATCTTACCCAGGGCGGCTCTTTCCTCTTCCAGTTCTCTTGGGTCAATCTCGGCTTCCTCCTCTTCCCATAGAATGTCCATCGTTCGCGAATCGTCTGCTAAATGAAGCGTTGCAGCTTCATCGAGCTTCTCCGCCAATTCGCGCGTGGTGTATCTTTATTTCAATACCAATTAACATCCTGATTATTTTTACTTTTTAGGACACTTTGATCCTACTTTCATATTATCTAACAATACTATATTAAGTATACACAATATTAGGTAAATAATAATTATTGCGAAACAAGTAATGCCTCTTTTTTGGGATAATAATAATAATAATACATGAAGAATTGACTTTTTTCATTAGACTACCTATGCCAGGGTTGAAAAATATCGTTGCCCATGATCTTCCTTGTGGTATCCTTACAGAAGTCCGCCCAAATAAGTTTGTCCTTGAAGAGAGAGTCCTCCGAAGTCAGTGGATAATTGGAGACTACTTTACTGGCGAAGATCTCGAAGAGGGATTTACTTAGAACCACCTGGCGGTCCCAGTAAGTGGTTCTGATCCAGTTAGACACGCGCCTCATTTCGGCAGAATTATGCTCAAGCCTTTTTCGCGTGTCGTCTCTTTCGTCCTTGGCGACCTTGAGCTTTTGCTCGCGGCCCAACGTGTCGAGATCGAAGGATGCTACGGGAAGTCTCTCGATTTTCGGGCAATTATCGTTAACATCGAGAAGTTCTTTCACTCTTGCTTTCAGCAAATCGAAGTCTTTCAGAATGGCCATTCTCTCGTGGAAAGACTGTTCAGTTTCTTCCTTGATTTGCATCGTTGCTCTCCACTCCTCCCAGGTCTCAGCCTCGCTTCCGGCTAAAGGGTACCCGTCTCTCAGTTCTCTTAACATATTGCCAACATTTGACTCCAAGCTCGAATAGTCCGCGAGGATTTTCTGCCTCTGCCTCTCGTGCCAAGTGTAGTCTACACGATGGAGATTCACTATTTCACTGGGCGGTGGGTCGACAGGCCTGTCCTACACTGGAAGAGAGATTGTTCGCACGGAACCTCTGATAATTTTTTATTCTCTCCATTTTCATCCACAAATGATTCTTCAATGTGTAATCGATTCTCCCGTATTACAAAAATGTGTTATAAAAAGAATGTAAATAGAACAAACCCCTTGATCGCTGTCTTCATTCTTCATTGCAATTATTGACCCATTAAAACCAAGACACACTGCCATGTCACCTTCACAAGTCACCACTGCTTTCAACGTTCCGAGGTCTTGCTTATGGTGCGCAGGAAAATTACCACCAACGCGATTAACAGTTTTGTCTCTGACAAAAGCAATACCGTCTATCGCGGTTGAAGTGATCCACTGTCGATCGGCAAAAATATTCGCCATTCGAACTTGGTGGCCAGTCGTCACACTATTCACCAGGATCAGGTTCTTAAAGTCCTGAAGCTTTTGCACTCGCAATTGGCGAGTCAAGAATGGACATCCTATTAGGAAGTGAGGATTCCCAGGTACTGGCCAGAGTGTACGGTACACTCCGGGTAGATTGAAAATCTCCGAAATTTGCGTAACGAAATTCGTGCTCTCGAGAATGTTGTAAATAATCAATTGTTGGCCGACGGAGAAACTAGCTGATCCTACTTGCAAGACTCCCAATTTCAATAGTCGGCGACCCGTGAAAATTATACCATCGACGATTTCTTTATCAACTTGCACTAAAGCTTGTACCGTTGGGGCTCCATTCTGATTCAGATTTATTATATAACATTTCCCTGATTTTTTCTCGGCTGCCACTGCGTATCTGTCGAAGTGAATTAATTGACAACCACTCATTCATGTGCAGAGGAAAATCTCTTTGAAATGAAAAGTTTAATAATATAAAATGTGTTCAGAAAGGAAACTTATGGATATGTTTATGCTTAAATTCTTTTTTAAGAGAATATTGACACATACTTTCCACAATAGGAAATTCTTATCAGGTCTAGTGGTCCTTTCTGCAAGCGAAGCTGAAGAGATAATTCCGGCTTTTTGGGATTCGCCATGCTAACGATGATCAGTTCACCGAGGATGCTGCCCATAATTATCAATGGATAATCTGGATGGGAAGCTTGACCAGATACATCCCCATCTATTTCCAAATCGAGTTTCGCAACAACCACTCCGCTGTACCTCTCGAAGAAAATTAATACCTTGGAATCCTGAATCGCCACTAAGTGATGGCACCAAGGATAAACGAAATTGATCGACCGATAATAAGATCCGTGATCTAAGAAATTCTTGACGCTGGGAGCAGTTTTATTTTCCGAGAAATCGACCCGCATCAGATATCCCTCCAAAGTGTAATAAAAAAAACAATCGCTTCTGATTGGATTTGTGACAAGAATATTTGGTCTGATTTCCGACTTAATATACCACTCCACGCTCCATATAGTTTTGTTCGGTTTTTTTCGGAAAAAGCGAACTTGACAAAAAGTGGTTCGCAGGACAATGCCATCGCGGAACCATGATACTATCGGTCGCTCGACGTTCAAACAAACGCCACATCGCTGAGAAATCACAATTCGAGGGACATTGCTGCCGTCGACGTTGCTTAAGAAAATGTGGCCATCCTTGTCGGTGATTGCCAAGAGAGGCTCGTTGGATGTCGGACACCAGTCGATCCAATAAACCAACCGATCGTCCGGTAAACTTATTTCGTGATCTACAAATTGTACGATCACTTGTAATCATTGATCTTTAGTAGAATTATTAATCTAAATTAAAACACATTATGAACCACATTGGATAATAGATTCTACCAGTAAGTATAATATTCTTCTTAATTATAGTTAGTTCCCAAGTGTGCAATTGTCCAGAAGATCTACCCATTTGAGCAATCGCAATGGGACCAGATTGAGTGACCCTCAGAATCTGACCGGCATCATCATAAATACTAGTATTGATTACAGTCATCTTTTCTCCGGTCTTCCAACACCAAATGATCATTGAGAATTCAGGGTATTGACCGAGTGATATGACGTACTGCTGTGCAGTGAACGCAATCGCAAAATAGCCACTTTCGGAACCATGTGCACACTCGGCAATATTGGTCATCGATGGATAACTGCATATCAGTATTCTCGGATTGAGGATTTTTTCGGAGAAGGCGAAAATCGGTAGTTTCGGGTGTCCAGCCAAGCATTTTGCACCGTCTCCTGCGGAAGAGCTGGCACACCATCGCAATTCTTGACTCTTTTGTACAATATTGAAAAACACGATGCACAATCCGTTGCACCAAGCGAGAACGTCTTTACCAATCCAGATTATATCTTCGATCTCTCCTCCACGGGTCCAGCAAGGTTTCCACAATTGCTGACTCGTCATTTTTCAATGTACAAAAACCCACAGATTCCAGCCTTTTTCCTATGCAATAACCTTAATGCATTCAGTCACATGAATTAAACTTTACGGTTGGGAAACAATTGCAAAATCGTGGTGTCAAGCACTGATTTTTCATACAGAGTGGCTTACGTGTATACGTACATATTAATTGCTAATTCGAAAATGATTTTTATTCAATTTTGATTCAATTTCGTACAGTTGTCGATAGCTTGTCGGTGATAAGAGGACACAGAGGATACCGTAGGAAAGAAAAAGGGAAGATGGTCGAGGGAAGAGTTGCCCTGTCGAGAGAGGACGATGTCCGAATGCCAGTTCGATCGCTTTGGCAGTCGATGCAGTGTGGTACCCATGGTAAGGAGAGTTTGGCAGGCTTAAGACAAAAGGTGATTAGGATACGCGCAGTCGATGGTGGTTTATAAAGACCCCCATAGCGTGGCGTGATGAGGTCAAGCAGCGGGGAGTCATTCGTATAGCGCAGCCCGATCAAAAACTTATCCTTGCCACGTGATATACTGCCTGTAGATGCCTGCCAACTCTCTCTCTCCTCTCTCTCTCATTCTCTCACTCATTCTCCCATACGCCTCTTTGGCTGCCTACCAAACCATCCACTCCGCCACTACTCTGACTGACTGTCTGCTTATTCTCTGGTTTCATGATCTCTGTCGTTTCAAAACCCTCTTCTACAATTTTTTTAATTTACTTATTGTTTATAACTACAGCTATATTTATTCTACCAATGTATTTATCAGAATATCGTGTCCTTGTTTGGTGATGTAAATCCTAGTCGAAAATTAAATTGAATTTCGGGGCTCGCGAACAAGTCAGCGCACTCTCGTAATTATTCCTCTAATGTGCAATTTAATTTCCGGTGTGTCTGCTTACGGATATGATTGTGTTTTTTCGTTTCAGAGGCTGCTGGGAAAGTAGCAGTCAAACATCAAGCGAAAAGTAGGTTTCAGTGGGTGCCTGTAGTTTATTACAAAGCACTTTTAACTTTGGTTTACTGCAACGAGTCAAACTCGCGGTGGTTGGATGTAGTATCGTTAACGGAAGAGTGTTTAACCTTTTGAGTACCATGGACGTACGTGTATGTTGGTTCCGATAAAAATGTGACTAAAAATTTCAACTTTCGACTGATTGATATATTTTCCATAATTTGGTGTAAATAAAGAATTTCAATAATGCTTCATTCAATTAGTGCTTCTATAGAGAAATATTCCACTTCCAAAGTGCGTTTAATTAAATTTCGAAAAAGCTACAAATGTTAAATGTGCCTATGACGCTGTATAATTAAACGTAATCTCGTAGAACTGTATTTAACAATTAGCTCGTTGCACTGTGGAAAATTAAAATTATTTCAAAAAGAGACGAAAGCTGGAGTAGAATAGGCTTTTATTTTCAGCAAGAGGGTGGATATGGAAATGATAACACAATGAGAATTGTCTAGCGGAGAAAGTACATGTAGGCTGAATGGAACCATAGTCGGTTGTCTGACCACCGCACAAGTTTACTTTGGTCGTCCAAATCCACTGGTCGGAAAAAGTACCTACTATGAGCAGCAGCATGCAGCCGACTCTGGCCAGACCGTGGTCCAAACTGTGGTCCAAACTGTGGTCCAAACCGTGGTTCAAACCGTGGTCCAAACCATGGTCCAAACTATGGTCCAAACCGTGGCCCACCATTAAAGTGACGCCCGCTGAGATTTGTATTTGCATAACCCAACGCAGAACGAGGAACGAGCCATTCGATCGACTGGTACCCGCGCGTACGTCTATCTGGCTTTTTGGTCGCTTATGCGACCATCCGTGGGAATGGGATCTCTCGACTCTTGAGAGCAAAACCTCAGTCACTAATTCGACTCTTCTGCCGACGAAGACGACTGGTGGTTCATCCACGAGAAAAAAGTTTTGTCCTTTGGCACACACTGAGTCACCTTAATTGCTGTATACACATGTATAACCACATATGTAATTCAAGTGATCAGCGATATATTGTATATGTATAAAAGTAAAATTAAAGTTCGAATTTCTTAAAAGTTCGAGACCTTTTCTTTTACTTCTAAAATGAAAGAAGTTGTAAGGCGTCGAAGTGAATGAAAAGTCGAGAGTAGAATCAATAGTTCTCGGTGGATTAAAAAAGTGTCATTGAGAGGAAGATGGAAGGTAGCATGGTTCGCGAAGCAAAGGGATGAATGGGAGAGGTCGATCGGGATACGAGAAATCCGCGGAGTGTGGGAACGCAGGTTGAAAAGGAGAGTAACGGTGGAAGGTAGGAAGGAAGGTCCGGGCAATGGCGCAAAGGGAGAAAGGGAGAAAAGGGAGAAGAGGTAGAAAGGGAGGAGAGAAAGAAAGCAAGAGCGACGCGGCGGGTAGCATTTAATCAGAGCCCACGGTGAAGTGCACGGTACGTGTATACGTATATAGGAGCGGTATATGGTTCGGTTAGTTTTTGCTTGGGAGGTTGCCTGAAAATTGGCGCCAAATTAGTAAGGAGGACGAGGCGAGGCTCACGGTGCCTTGGGCTGCGTGACGCGAGACATTAAAAGTAACCTCTGCTCTCGTACACCCTCGTCCCTTCACCGCCACCGTTGCCACCTACCCTGCCCTCATCCTCCTCTATTTCTCTTCTCTTCTCTTCTCTTCTCTTCACTTCTTCCGATCTCTTCAGCTCCTCATTCCACGCATCCTCCTCGATATCGCCTCTCTCTCTCTCTCCCTGTTTCTCTAGTTTCATCCCTGTCTGCGCACCACCTCCTGTCGCTCTTTCTTTGATTTTCGCGTAGATTCTCATGATCACGTAACCCGAAATCGACAGTCTCGCTTAAGCTTGTTGTTAGACCCTTAGACGCACGCAGATCCTACTAATTAGAATCAGGCGGTGTCATTATCAAATTTGAATCGAACCTCGACCGCGAAACAATTACTATAACTCAGTCTCAAAACATATCAATGTTTCAAGATGAATTCTTTTAGCAAAAGATTTGATCAGATTCGTTCGATTAATGTTGATTTATCACTCGAGAACTAAAGATAATAAAAATTTGTTGTCGAATTCCAGCGAAAGAATGGTTCGAGAAAAATAGATGAAAGTGGTCAGCAGAAAATGATTCGCTTCCCCTAAACGCAGCTGCGTTTCGGTAGTTGCATGCTTGGCTGAACCAACTGGTTCTAGATTATAGATGCGTCCTCGTGATCACAGACAAACGTTTAAATCTTTAAACGTCGAATTATACGCGATCTACGCTTCCCCTTCCTCCGGCCATAAAAAATAATAACAGCGTCGCGCATAGATTCAGCTAGCTCCCGATTTGGTAGCGTCTCCCCTAACAGCTGCGATTTTCTACGAGACGCCTCGCCGTGGCACGCTTGCCTTTATTCGCCGGCTGGAAATTAATCTCTTGGAATTTATGGTCTCAGTTCGTGGCTGCTCGCTCCTCGTGGCTCTCTAGCTCTCCCGTGTTTTCGGTCAATTTCTTCGTGGTCGTACGGACCCAATTGACACTGTCTAGAAAAATCTTTCTAGTTTCGGAACGATAACCAAGAAAAACTACACAAAAAAAATTATTTCGTTTGATCGACAGAAAAAGAATTCTTGGAAAAAAATATTTACTATTCAAATAATAAATAAATCTTCCCATGTGAAATATTACTTTATACGAACGTGTGACTTATATTGTTGTTTATATTGACTTTTCGTATATTTGTTAAACTTCTCAATATATAATTATCACCTTTACGTGTCATATCCGAAACTTGACATTTCTTTAAAGAAATTCAGTGACAATTCCAAGCAGTTTTCAAAGTGCCAAAGGGTCAGCGACCGTTAAACGGTGGTTTGCGTCACCAGGATTAAAGAAAAGTGTAGTGTCAGTGAGAAGAAAGAGAAAGAGATGCAAGAAAAGTAAATCGAGAGCGGAGGACCACACACGGTGCGAGTCACTCACAGTGAGTAACATCAATTAGCATTCGCTCGCGCCTTTCGGCTGGAGGTATGCACCGAGAAAGAGGGGAAAAAAGTGAGAGAAAGAGAAGAACGCTTCGACAAAGGCCTTGGCGGCTTGTTCGCGCGGACGAGTTGAGTCGAAGTTGCCGCAACATTCATAGAGTTGCCACGATGACATATGGGCTACTGGAGTCTTTGTGTCGCCTTGAATACCTCTTAAATTGGGGAACGAGCCATCAGAGGCTACTGAATATCGCGGTGATGCTGTGGTACCTTCTGCGATTTATCACTGCGCACCGCCACCAGTTACTAAATCCGCGCCTCGTCATGTCCTACGTCTCTTACGACCAGTTGAGTCTTTAACCCTTTCGTCACTGGAATTCCTAATGTCTGTTTTTATCGAGAAATTAAATTAGAAAGTCAAAGGGAAATTTCTACAATATTAACGATTAAAAGTGATTTGTTTTGTCTTTAAAAATTCACAATTAAAGTCAAGGATGCATTGGACAGCGGTGGAACGCAGTAAAAGGGGTAAAAATCATCGCTGCGAGAGGAAGAAGGAAAGCGAAGGCTGAATAAGCCAGGTAGATATATAAGAAGCAGATGCGTCTGTCATTAATATGAGCCAGCTAAGCTATTAATAACCAGTTAATGAGGACTCCCGTCCCTCCCTCGTGCAGAGTGCACGACGTGCGCGGCGTGCGCGGGGTTAGCCAGGGCTGATGCGTCGAGAGGGCAGAGAACCGTGTGTGCGTACGTAGAAGAAAGCACATTGTACTCGTGGGGTGTAGGTCGGAGATCGTCAAAGAGCTCCGGCAAACGTTGTGATTTATAATCGGGCGTGTCCTCTCTCGGGTCTCTCGAACACCCTCGATTATCCCTCGCAATGACGGGAAACTTTCGGCTCGATGCTTTCTCGCTCGACAATACCTTGTCATCCTGTCTCCGTTTACTAGATTACATCGATACGTTTTGCTGGAGAAACCTCGTCGAAGAATCCTTCCACTCTGTTTTCTGTCCTTAATCCGACGATGTGATATACCCTCTCGTATGCCTACTAATGACCCGACCTAATGATACTTGATCAAATATTATAAAGTCCTACTATTATCATTTTATGAATACCTACTTAATTACTGACCCCCATAATAAATATTGTTGATTTGAAAATATATTCCTTGCACAAAGTAACGTAAGGTTAATAACATAAAGTTAGAGTATAAGTAAGTATTGGTATGAAATAGATGCAAGTATTCGAGGAGATGGAAGAAGAAGAAGAAGAAGAAGATGAAAAATGGCACGCGATCCGAGAGTTATTTTGAAAAGAGTGGGTTCCCATCGTCGCTAGTAAAGTGTCTCTTTTTCTCTGGATCTCCTTCCGTGGATCCGATCGTGGAGGTGGACGGTAATTAAATGAGAACCCCGGTGTACGAACGCAGGAACGCCCACGCCATGCATCAAGCGTGACGTAGATAGGTAATGCTGCCGTCGCGGATGGAGAAGATGGTCCTCGAAGATATAGCCTCGGTTTCTACCTTAGTTAGGGTCAGCTATCTCGCGCGACCCATCTCCGCCTATCCAATCACACACTGCACACCGCGCGTATGGCACGCAACCGATAATACACGCTGTCCCAATTATCCCGCGACACGGCAGGGCCCGCACTCCTCCTCTTCTCTTCTTTTCCTCCTCCTTACCTGGCCGTGGCTTCGCCGTGAGAGCATTTTCAACACGCCCCTGTGCCATCCCCTCCAACCGACGAGTCCAACATCCATCGGCGCCACTCCAATCTGATACAGTATGCTATGTACCGTAGTATACACTGTACTCTCCAGTCCTACAACGTCTTCTCTTTTTAGTCCTCCTCTTTCTCGCCTTTTCTTCTTCGTCACTTTGCACCGATTTTTAAGGACCAACGTACAGAAACAAATTATTCAATCTAAAATAGTTAGAAAGTGAAAAATCTGCGAAGAGATGGTCTAGTTGGAGATGCTTGATTATAAGTTGTTTGGGTAGAGGATTATTATTTGGAAGAGTTAAGGGTCGTAAATGTAATTCCAAAGTGACTACTACTTCGAGTGTCGACTACTGTCGTTGTTGGATCGATGTCTCGCAGATTAGTTACGCCAAGGAGGTCTAGCTTGAACGGCTCTTACTACTTATCAAAATACAACTCGTTAATTACAATCGAAGAACTGTGGCTTATCTTTAAGTTTGCAGGTTTTTAAAAATCACGTCTCAAGGTAAAACGATACATTTTCATAGAGACTTTTCAATAGAAAAAATGTTATTTATGTAGATTTAATTATATTGTTCATTGAATTTCTAGTCAGTATAAATTTTTTCAAGCGTAAAGATGAAACCGAGAAGAGTGGTGTAATTATCGAAAGACAGCGATGGAGGATAACCACGCCCCTGTCCCCTTGGCCAACCAATCCCAGTTGTCGCTGGTGTCGCCCTACGGAGGGGACAGAGGACGAGGACATTCTGACTCGAAGAGAACGGAAACGTGGCATGGCGTGAGTGGCTCCTACGCTTGACTTTTGCCAGAGATTTTCTCCGAATCTCTGACCAATCCAATTCTCAATATTCACAGCCAATTTCAAATTCATTCAAATGATACAATACTGAATTATAAAAAATTGTGTATTTTTATAAGTATACGTAAGTGAAGAAACAAATGCCTGGAGTGCTCAGACTAATTTTTATATTTGGAGTCTTTATTTGGATATTTCACACCAGAAGCAATAATGATGGTCAAAATGATGTTTCGAATGGAGAAAAGAATTTCATCAACCGCACCCACTTCAAATCGCATTAGCAAGCTTTCACCTATGCCTTACCGAGTCTCACTATATTTACCACACAGAACAATCGCAACTGAATTGGAGGCATAAGAGAAAGAGATTGGAAACGAAACGCCGAGGATAAAAGAAAAATTTACCTATCTCATCTGGTTATTTATAAAAACTACTGCGATGATTATCAAAACTATTAAGATTTAAACTAAATTTGTATAACGACCCGAATCTAGCATTAAACAGTGCATCCTTTACAAATCCAGAAAAAGTGTAGAAAATTCAACGAAGAACGGAGATAACTAAAAAAAAAGAGGCTGGAAAAAATAGGGAAGAAAGAAAACACTTATACGGACCAACACGAGAAGGGCTATAGGGTGGAGCCGCAGCGAAGAAGGGCGGTGACATCAGAAACTGTCGCAGCAGGAAGGCGAGGGAGTCGCGAAGTATCACTGGGTTGGTTGACAGAGCAACGGTACTCGTTAAAAGAGGGGTTGAGAGTACTGTTCTGGCGGGGCGAGGAACAAGACAGGGCTGAGCATCGGGGAGGGAGAGCAGCGAGTGACAAAGTCTCGGAGAGAGAACTGTCACCGAGTTTGGCGAATCAGAGGAATCGAGACCTCGCGCTCGGGGACAACGAGCTCAAGGCGCAAGCGCTTATGCCCTCACCCTCTCCGACAACCCGCGACCGCTGGACACGCAGCGGCGGCGGCGGCGGCGGCGGCTGCGACACATCGATCCACAAGGTTCTACAACCTCGAGCCCAGCCACCCACCCACGTGCCCCTCCCGACACCTCGCCTCCACCTTACCTCTTGCGCTCTGCTTTCCACCCTCGCGGACCTCCCACTTTCCTACCACCCTCTTTTTCCTTCCTCCTTTTTCTTTTCTTCCATCTATACTTTCTCTTTTCATTCTTTTTCCTCTTCTTACTCCTGCAAGCTCGATTTTCTCTGCGTGCTCCTCATCCCTTAGGAATTGATACTGTTGAGGACGAAATTGATCCCACCGTGGACCGTAGGTCTGTTTTTTCAATTGAGAAATGGTTGATGAAAGTTTTTGCATCGAGGGGTGGGAACAGCTTTTAATATAGAAGTCAAGATGTTAATAACGTATATTAACTTAAATTCATTGTTTCATGTATTGACGGACCAATTTTAACATTGGTTACCAAGATATACGATTTTTTTCTGCATAGTACTGAATTGTAAGCTTGTGATTCTCAGGTAAAAATCGACTCTTCTCGAGCTTGGCGAACTGATTTTCCAGACGAATTAAAATTACGCTCCGAACGGTAATTTGGAGGTCCGGTGCGTTATTAGCTACGGCTTTCCGCGATAATTGCGGCACCGAGTAAAACGAGTTCGCAAGACGCGATATCGATTTAGCAATTAGAGAGTGCTACGGTCACTTTTGCCCTGTCAAAATGAGTGCAGCCGAGAATACGTAATTGCATCCTGGCTACGGACTCCACGGTGGTGGTACCGCGATAAACTGGCAGTGATTGCAAGAATCGGCTCCTTGACACGTTCACCGCCATGTTGGTCACCGGTGACCGCCGTTCTCCTTTCAATCTTTATCTCCATACTCATTACTTATTCCAAACACCGCACTCATTTGCAATCGTTCCTTACGAACCTCTTGCCCCAATAATCCTTGCCTTCGAATTCAGTCGAAATCGAACGATAAATTTCTTTTAATCATCATAGATTTCTAAAATCATTTATCAGTTGACTTATCAGGCAACTAGAATGTGACAGTACGAATTGTAAATTGTATCCGATAGCAACATTTAAGAACATTTAAGAACCATGTCTGGATCGAACCGAGGCTTTTGGCGATGCATTGGGAGTGTCAGCAGAAGTCTACGTCTAGCGATAGAACACCGACCGAGTAAGAATGGGAATGGTACCGAAGTGTAGTCGGTCGCAGTGGTACCTAGGTATCGATTCTCTGTTGCACCTCTCGCCAGAGGAGGTCGAAGGTAGCAGGGTTGGAAGAGAGAGAAAGAGAGAGAGAGAGAGAGAGAGACGCGGAGAGCAAGAGACGGTTGGTACTGGCCGACAGGCTTACTCGCGTCTCACGGACGACAAGAGGGTGATATATTACCACGAACTACCCGCCGGGACCACCACCAGCTTCCACCTTGCCTCCCAGTTCCCTTCCTTTCGCGTTCTAGCTGCCTCTGCTTCGTCCTCTCGCGTTTATCCTCCTGCGAGCTTCCCTCTTGCCAACCCACCACCTCCTTCTCCTCCTTCGCCACTCCAAACCACCCCCGCTCTCTCCTCTTCCTCTTCTTCCTCCGCAGCTTTATTCGAAGGAAGATCCATCTCCATAATGGCCCCCACGCCCCCACGGCCTCTTCTCACACGCTCTGGCCGCATTGTATACGCCAAGCTTCAAACTCACCAACTACCCTCCATCCGCGGTGCCTCCGCTTTTTGTCCTTCCCTTCCTACACTCGTATCTTTCTTACTACCCCTCTCTCTCTTCTTTCCGACGAATCACTCTTTCTTATTCGCGTGACTTTCGTCTGCGATCCTTTCGACGATTTCCTCAGTCCTCCTTCGGATGTCTAGATACTCGCAAGGGTAAAGTTCGCTTTTTAACGAACCGTAGGATAAATAAACGATTACCAGATTACCAATGATTTTTAATTCCTTCATTGGTAGACTAATAAAATGAGAACGCGGTGTTGATAAAATGTGTATGGTAGGAAAATAGAGAGTTTCGAAGAGTAGTATGTACTTTAGTGTCCGTGTAAGAATTGACACTCGACCCTATCTTCGCGGTATTTCCTAGCGTGCAAAGTAGCAAACACCGTCGAATGGTTCCCCTATGCGAAGAGTACGTGTCGCTTCTGAGAAGCGAGCACTGTCTTCGTTGGAACTCTGCTCACGGAGCGGATATCTACATTTGGGATTTCACGCGAACATCCCATGTCGAGCCTCTATGGCCCTCGTGGCTCGGATCCGAGGGTGCGCATCCGAGGATAACCCGTCCCTCACTCTCCGGCAGTTCTCACGCTGCATATCTCGCGTGTAGTACTTTTTTCTCTTCTCTCGCAACTCTCGAGCTCCTGCGAGACGGGAGAGCACGAACCTTTCGGGGGCGCAGCAGCTCCTATTATATGCGTAATCGACTCGCGAGCGTTCTGCCAACCAGCACCTTACTCCTTTACTCCGCCGACTGGAAGCCAGTCTCTTCCTCCCTCATTAATGCGCGAACCAGCGACGTCCTTCGATCGACAGTCGCTCGGTCTAACGATTTAATTGGGACTTGTCAGCCCACTCGCCTCGCGACTGGCCCCTCTCGTGACTGACCGTTTTCAAGGAAAATATTCACGCCACTCCCTTCGATCTTGCTTCAATATTGGACAATATTCTCCACTTTAACACTGAAGTTATACCCAAGGTTTTGATGCTGTAGCAATTTCCATCCTTTCCAAATACAATAATCGGCCCACTCGGATCAATTAAAGCGCGTGAATCTCATCTTCTCCGTTCTACGTGAAAGCGCACTCGCTCGAGGACCGTTCAGAAAGGTTGAGGGTGGCCGGAGGGTGGCTCGATGAGCGCCAGTCGAGCAAGGGATTTAAATTTTGCCAAAGGATAAAAAATTATGAAAATCCACGGCACGAGGCGGAGTGTACACCTGCCGCCCCGTCGAAGTTTTCCGACGCGGTACTGCCAGCAGAGCCGAGAGAGAAACGAACCCGACGAACAGATTAAGCTTAGGAGGGAGATTTATGGGCGAGCGTGTAACGAGCAACTTTTTCATGCGATGCGCACGCCAGGGTTAGCCTCGGGGGTGGGATTAGCATAAGATCCAGCAGCTGCAGACCGCGCGAGGACCCTGACGACCCTCTCGCTTTATTTCACCGATACTTCACTCTCTTCTTCTTTTATTCTCGAGGACGCGTTACCTCCGGATTTCCTTTATCAATGATTCTTATTGTTTCCCGCGTCTTTTTTTCTCTTCGAACAATGATCGATCAATCGAAATAAAATTCAAGATTTAATGATGCGAGAATGAATTCTTTCCGTTAGACTGATTTGTAAGATTTATGGAATCGAAAGAAGGGAGAGTTAAAGATACAAATAAATCGAACTTGAGGAACTTTAATTTGAAGGAGGGTTCGCAAGAAAGTTAAATGAATATATTCGAGCAGGTACTTTCGAATCGTGCGCCACTCGAAACTCAGCACGAAAGAACTTGTACACTGGAATGACGGAGCATTCATAGGTCTGTGGTAATTACAGCGACCCAAGGAGTTATTGGAGCAAGCCAAAGGTACAAGGATGTACCCCGATCGATCCCGAGTGTTTACCAAATAAGCAGCACTAGCTCTACACTGCTGAATCCAAGTCGACGTCTACTTCTTATTGGAAAGCGCAATCGAGGGAAGAAAAAGAGCGAGGATCGCTCGCTAATCAGTGGAATGGCTTGCGAGGGACAAAGAAGCAATTAAGCAAATTATGAGGCACTAATGTTTAAAATCTTGATTCCTATTTATGATCCAATTAAAAGAATTAGGAGAGAAATTAATATAAATCTCGCGGATTCTGACACCTTCTAAATTTTCTACAACACTCTTGGAATTTCTATCATTAATATTAGTACAATCACTCGAAAAATTAATGTATCACAAATTAATTTTATTCTACAATATATACAATATTAGGAAATTGATAGGTGAATAATATGAAATTAATAAATAGATAAGTAGCTCTACAATAATAGTGGCCATCTGTTGAATTCAAGTCGACAACGACTTGTCATTACAAAGTAGAAACCGAGGGAAGGAAAAGAGGAAAGAATTGCTCAGTAATCAGTAAAATGGGCTAGAGACGTTCCAGTTAACTACTGGAATCCATCGTCCTCTCTATAGTTCTCTGGATCGCGGAGAAGTTAGAGTTACACAATATGCTCCAGGATGTACCTGCATTTAGATAGTAAGTGCATACGCGATAGCGCAGCAAAGGTGGCTATATCCGGTGGGTTTCGGTCTTAAGCATAATTGTTCGTAAAAGCTCCGAAATACGTCGATTACATTGGCTGAATCCGTATCGCGCGCCACGGCTACTGACATCGAGCATCAATCGTAGCCCCGAGTATTCAATTAAGTACCACCCTTCATTCTCCTCTCTCTCTTTCACCATTTTTCTCCTTGCTCTTGGAGAACCGTAGATCCATTGCGTAGACCCTTTCACAGCCTCTATATTTACTCAGCTCTATTCTACTATTGTCAGTAAGAAAACCGTCGGTCTATATATTTCTGAATCTCATTCAGAAAAATTGCAGACCCGATAATTCGAATCTACTTTTCTGAAATATAGTGTATAAGCAGAAGTTTGATATTCTCATCCTATTTGCACATTTTGCTCAATTTATTTTGCGGCTGTATTTCAGAGTTGTGCCAATGAGAGGAATAAAATGATAGATAAAAATGTAGATGATAGGATGATTATAACTATTGGCAATAAGAGGGATAGGTCAGAAGGAGCGAAATAAAATCCGAGCAGAGGATCGAACCAAGAGGCTCCCAGCAGTGGTCTCACTGGGACCTCCCGAGGTCGTGTCCCTCTCGATATTAATGAGGGGCTAGAATCGCGGCAGGGAGAAGAGAGAGAAGGCTCGCAGGAGCCGGCACGATCTCACAGGAGCTCGTGTATCTCGGCTGCAGACTCGCGGCCACAGTGCACTCTCCTCCGGGTGCGGTGTGTGAGCGCGAAAGAGAGAGATATTCGGAGCGTGAGGTTACTCAGGTACCTCCTCCCACCACCACCCTTGCCACACGGTTGCAATTCTCTGCACACACATGTGTGTCAGAAACGCGTGTGCACACGTGGGAGAGGAGCACCGGACGAAGAGGAGAGCTCTCTATCGCGCGGCAAGGAGGATCTTAGGGAGGGTCTCCACCCTGCGCGACCACCGTGGAGGGAGGGAGGACGTCGTCGGGTCACGAGAGGCCTTCTGGCTTCCCAGAGACAGACGCACTGAGAAAAAGGGAGAGAGAGGCAAAGTGGAGTCGAGGTTGAGAGAGGAGGTGGTAGAAGGAGATGGAGGTGGAAAAGGAGACGCAGGACGAGATGGAGGAAACGTGGTTCGAGAGGGTGGGAAGGTGTGAGCGAGAGGGAAAGCCAGATCTGGACCCCACGTAGGAGACGTTCAATACTGTAGCAACGACGCTGAGCCAACGCCATTGGCTACCATTTTCTCTCTATACCTTCTAGGCATACACCTTCTACTCTATTCCGCTCTACTCCACTTTACTCGAGCTTCCCTGTACTTCCCTCCTTCGCTTTCGTCCTTGGTCTCGTCTCTACGCCCCCGCTGCACCCTTGCCACTGGCTACCCTCCCTCTCCTCTATGACCCTTCGGACTTTCCGCCCCCATTGACCATCACGCTTATTTCGAACTCGGCTTAGAAAGTTTTCTCCGATTTCCCGACCCTCCAGGGTACGACGTGGGAGTGCTGCCAGTGAGGGTGATGATGCTCGGGATACACTCGATGCTATACCGATGACAGATCTTGTATATACTTTTGCGCGGAAATGACAAGAGACCTCGACCTCGTGGAAGATATTCAGGCTGAGCTGATGAGAACTATTGCGATTTCTCGTCAAATTTTTATTATATCTGGTAGAAAGCTCATCAACCAGTTATACCTAATATTATGTGGCCGTAAAAGTTCCTGCTGATTTCTATTCGTCATAATTCTACGCATTTTTCTGATTGATATCCGAGATTCTTATGAAAACGCAATTTATATATAATTCCCAATGCAATTTATATTAATATTTTGCATAGAAATCATTATAATTTAACTTGGAACAGAAAGTTTGGAAAATTAAATGAGAGAAATTTAACTTTAATTCAATTGGAAATTCTTGGATAAAAATATTGTACATAGTAATAATTAAAAAAAAAGAATCTACTCGGTTGAAATGTGGAATGTAAAATTAGAGGGATCAATTCTCGAGTGCTACTCGAAATAATCGGGAGAATTCTTGTGCATCCTCGAGGCATATTTCTGGATTGCCAAAGTGCATGGCGCCACGTTCCGTAAGGTGATTCGATAATTGGCGCAATCTTACGAAGCGCCCTTTCCTTATTACGGCCATATGCCGCCGTCCGGAGCACCCTGGAGCTATTCTCTCAACCACCGACAGTAAAACTTCCTACTGAACCCTGACGTCTTTTTGCTTCTCTCCGTCTATGCATCCGCAGAAAACCCTTGGAATATCGTCCTTGTTTATTGCATTCTTCGCTGTTCCATTCCGCGCCATCGTTCTTCTTCTTATTCCGCAAACATTAGCATAAAAAGATAAAGAAAGTGACCCCTATACAATTTTTACTTCCGGTGATGGAATGAAACTCTCAAGTTTCAACTCGAAGTGCTTCTCGTAATATTTCAACTTGATTTTTACCGATTAGGATAATTCAATGCTGACTGAAATATTTCATTTAGAAATAAATAAAGTTCAAGTTTAAGATTTAAAAAAAAGAGAAAAAACAGGCCAAAGAAAATAATTATGCAAATAAAGGTTTCCACTGAGTGAATCGAATTGGAATCGCAAAACGACGGATAAGACAAAGAAACGTGGATTAAACGCAAGTTCTCTTATCTCAGTTTATTAATTGCTATTTTATATAAAAGTATAATAGATTATATCGGAACAACAGGCGACCCGTTTAATGTGCCGTGGTATATATTTATTTGGAAATATTGGCACCACATATCGACATTCTTAGATCGCGGAAAATGAAACACACTTCTCCTTGTTCGAAGCTTGTATCCTAGAGTCCACATTCAAAATACTTGCATAAAGCTATTCATTGTCACGTTTCCTATGATTTTGCACATTCTTAATGTCAAGTACCGTTATAGGCACTCACGAACAAATGGTACAAAAAATTTACAGAAGGCGTATTATTCTTTTGTAAATGTACTCTAAAAGTCTGTCTGCGTAATTCCATGAAAAAAGTAGTATTGTAAACTATTGTTAATAATAATATAAATATTGTTTATACAAAGTAGTACCTTAAATCTAAAACGACTTGGATTAGGAAACTGTAAGGCGTATACATAATAAATATGGATCACGTGTATGGAACAAAGCACGATCTAGGAATTGGGAATTGCTAACCTGCTCAGAGTCATAATAAGGTTATCAAATAGAAAATAGTAGTTAGAACTTATTGCAAGAGTGATAATATAAGCGAAAGTAAATACTTTTTTCTTTTTTTCTCTTCTCATAGTCCGCATTAATCTTCAACTTAGTCGCTATAACAGTTCTCAACAGTATTAGTAACAGTCGTATTACAAATTTAGAGTGTAACATCAATTTTACAAAAATAGTACATCTTCGGATCTGTACATTTCCGCGTGGTAAGAAAATATTTAAATAGTCGATTGACAACGTACGAACATAGATCACCAAATAAGTAAAGATCAGACTTATACTCATTCGGGTTTATGTTTGCGGGTTGTATGTTCATCCAAACTAGACTCTATGTTTTATTTAACAAAATTCTTTATTTCAAGGTTCGTCGACTTCCATAGGTGTTTCTACAAGTTCTTCCGTTTTCTCTGTGGAAACCCGAACTTTATCACTTGCGGTACCTGCCTCGTTCTCGGATTTCTTACTGGATCCTTCCGAAGACGATATTACCGTTTTATTATCTTCATCTTTCGTTTCTGTAGATTCATTAATCCCAATTCTATCATTTTTCTCTGTGTTTTCTTTCTTATGCTTTTGAGATGCTTCCGCACCTTCTTCTGCCGAATCGATTAGTTCGATTATGTCTACGTCATCCGCATTATCACTTTTCTTCCTCCTATTCACATTTTCCTCCGTCGATTTTCCACTCGTAACAAACTTCTTCAGCAGGTTTTCTCTTGAGGCTTCTGTAAACTGTTGGCCTCTAGGTACCGAAATCAGAGTTGCTCTTTTTGGAGATCTTCGCTCAGGAGGTTTAAGATTACTATTAGGCGACATCGCGGTCAATTGTTTCTTCATCTCTTCTTGCGTAATCTTCTTCGTAAATTGCGTGATCAAAGGCACATTCTTCTTCTCCTTTTCCTTCTCCTCTTTTTCGGCTTTCTCCAACATATCCATATAGTCGCTTTTTCTCTTTGGAGTTAAAGTATACGACCAACGATTCGGCAAAGTGATTTCTTCGCCTTCCGGTAGGTACTCCTTGCGAACATTTTCCGGCACGTACCAACATGCTTTCAGATACATTGGCCCCTCTTCGGGACACGCGACCCATTTCCCAATCTCCCGAATCTTGTGCGCGACACTGATTTTTGACAGTCGATTTTCTCCCACTTCGTGTTTCCTCGTCCAATACGCGATGAATTCTTTGGCGAGGAACACTTTTGCGTGAGTGTTGCCATGAACCAGTCGAATTAAATCTGGCACGGCTTCACGAAGCACTTTTGACTTTTTAGAGGAGGTTCCTGATTGTGGTTTTGTGGGTGGCGTGCTTTCACCGGTTGCGCTCGTCTCGTTTTCACTTTTCGACGAAAGAATAACTGGCACTTGGAATACCCAAGCTTGACGGGCCAATAGGAAATTTGCCACTTTTGATGGTACTGAAACAAAAATGTCATGTTAGGATTCTTCAAAACCCAAATAACACTATTAGTAACACATATTATTCGTTGACAATGTATATGTAGTGCTTACCATTTTCTGGCAACTCATTGTTGGGACCTTGCCAAATGCAACCGATCATTTTCGGTTTCAATTTCGATGTCTTCTCTTGCCTTTCACACTCGAACTGTTCACCTAGTAGTTTCAACTTGAATTTCTGGGTTTCAGGTGACTAAAAGATAACGATTAATACGACAAATTATAATAATTCTTTATAAGATATTATACTGTCATGTCGGAGATACTTACCATATCTTCTTTCTCATCTTCGTCAGCCTGCGCCTCCTCATCAGATAAATATCTGCAAGGAAATTCTCAAGCTATAATAAATTTTGCCCTCGATATGTAAAAAAACAGTATACATTGTATACGTAATATTCCGACGAACTAACCCGTGTGGGACCATGAATTCGTTATCAACATCGTACTCATTATCTTCTGGATTTTCCTCGTCTTTTTCATCGTCCGATCCGTGAAGTGATTCACCTGGCTCTTCTTCCTCCCACTCTTCGTCGGAATCCACATCATAATCGAAGCAATTCTATAAATTTAATGCAAACATCTCGAATACAGCTGGAAATATTTCAAATTTAAAACTTTACTGTACCAGGATTACAGCTGCACTGTAGTGTGGAAAGAAACGGAAATATAGAATAAAAGAGTCCATATACTTAAGTTGTTTTATAAGAGAAGAATCACACTATGCCACATATAATTAATACTCTTTGTTAAATCTCGTAAAAATCCAATGAAATAATATTTTAAAATTACTGAAATAGCTTGTTTTACGTTCGAATATCATAAAATAATTAAGCTGCTAATAAATAATAGTATATTATAAGAATGAATACTACCTCATATATAGTCTAATGTACAGAAAATGGTTGTTTATGTGTATAGTTTATTATTTGAATTGAATTTCCTTATAAGGCGCAAGTCGAAGAAAATGTGTCGACCGATCAAGATGTAAAATACTAAGGAAGCGAACCTAGTTAGATTGACCCGCCGATAGCGACATTTTTAAGTCACTATCACCGGACTCGGAGAACTTATTTTAGAGAACATCAAGACCAATGGGTTTCAGTGGAGTCTGGCGTGAATAAGCAGGACGTCGGTATCAATGTGACTTCCTTGACGAGCGATATCGCGCGTTTGCACCCATCCACCAAGTGCACGTGTTGTTCGCCGAGTTCCTTTACAGTCACGGAGCAAAACTCGACGCTGCATCATCCCACCAAAATGTGAATTTTTTCCGACAAACCATAGCCGCGCGTAGTGATTCCCCCGTTTATCAACGAGTGGCCTTCAATGTTCTTACCGAACAGTAAACTCTAAGATCGAACCAATATTAAGAATGCTTCATAAAAATCGCAAAGTGACACAAGATTAATTCCAAAGTGAACATTGAATTGAAATAATAAATTTGAAGGAACTCTTGTTTCAAGAAGAGTTTTCTGTCAAATCGAAACTTGGTAGCTTTTGCAGTAGCTATTTGTCGCACAGTCGGCAATTCTTTAATGAATTTCTCCTGTTAATTGGCGCTGAAGAGATCAAAGGTCCTGAGAAAATCAAAAGGAGAAAAGGAGTTGCGAGACACCCGTGACGAAAAGTCAAGAAATTCATTTCTTCGTCTTTTCTTTCTATCGCGGCCCGCGATCCTTTCTTCGATAAATCAACGTCGATTTCGTTCCTCAACGCGCATCAATTACGCGTCGTTCCTGAGACATTAATTTATTATTGGGAAGGAGCGCAATCTTGCGAATGATCGCTACTATCATTGCTAGTATCCAACGCAGAAATAATCGACGGATCCTTCGGGCAGGAGGGAAACAATACTGCGAGCAGCTTTTGGCAGCCGATACCAAGGTATGTACTAGTTAAATAGTTAAAACTATCTACTTATCTCTCAAAGACAATTCTTAGAAATATATGTATAAATTCGAATTTATCAGTTAATACTTCAAATTCTTATCATTTTATGTTTATTTCTATAACTTATTATTTTATAATTAGTATAAAAGACCATATTGTTTTTGAATCATTGAAAACAAAATTCTTACTTGTTTAACACTACTAAATAATTCCCGAACAAAATATGTCTCCAAAGCATAACCATTTTTATATCCAAAGGAAAAAGAGATTCGTTCATTAACGATATTGAAGTTAAATTAGCAGTATGAAATTAGACAAATAGAAAGTATACGGAGACTTAGACAGTCGAGTTCTGAAACTTAGAGATGAAGGGTCAAGTGGCTATGAGTATTGCTGGAAACGGCTGGAGAAGTTGCAGGATTTTAAGGACCGTGTCCACCCTCTTTCAAAAGGGATGCAGAGGAGACAGACAGAGAGAGGGAGAAAGTGAGAGTTATCGTCGTAACGTTAGGAATGGTGTCTGGCGAAGTACCAAACATTATTTACAGCGTGTTGTCACCCGGTGGGCCATCTGTAATGGCTGTTCTATGCCCCATTAAGATTATGCATGGTGCTCCTCCTCGTTCACTCGCGTCAGATTAAATCCCAGCAATCGAATTGATTTATTTCCTAATTTTCGGCAGCTTTGTGACTTTTTTAATGCCTCTTTCTGACACCTTCCATGGCCGCTTAGCAGACACTGAAAGCGTTGCTTATTATCTGCTCATGGAAAATCACTGAGGCCTCTTTCAAACCAAGCTCACGTTAAGTACTGGTTTTCTATAATACATAAATGATCTCCTCGGGGTAAAAAGTATGATATAATTAAATCGAAAGCGAGTGCAATGAAAATAATAGACGGTTCATTATCTAAAGATAAAGTATTACTTATGCATTACGTATTGTGACACTCTATGATGGCATTAACTTTAATGCTACACATCCATACATCACACACGTCATTGACTCTTGTTTCATTCGCTAGTAATAATTATTATTACCAAAAGGCGGTAGAACAAAATACTGTGCATCATTGGAATTGAATAAATATTGTGGGAAAATTATTGATTCTAGAAAAATAGAGGCAGTAAGATCGAGACAATTCCTATGGAATCTCTAGAACCATAAAAGAATGTTGTACTGTTACGTATGCTATTTATTGCTCAAGTATCATACTCTTCCTTTGAAATTTGATTTAACAGCAACTTTAAAGAGTTGATTAATTATCATCGGCGAACAAAAGAAGAGAAGTAAAGCAAAAGTAAATATCGTGGGATACTATTGCACATGGGACAGTTGGTGGTGAGTTCCTGGCGTTTATACCGATCACTTAAATTTGTCAGAATCAGGATATGCAAATGTTGTATAAAAAGGGGTGATTGCGCAGTTTTTTCCCTTGCACGAGTTCTATACCAACGCGAAATGACACAATGACGTGTAATCAATATACATGTCCATTTCTTCGTCGCCAGATATAGAACGATGCGGCTACTAAAATGCGTCATTCGATAAGTAGCCTATCTCTGGATGCATAAATTTCACGGACGAAACGAAGCTTACTCCGACTCGGTGGCGATATTCAATGAAAAAAGTGCGCTATTAGAAACGGATGTTTAGAAACGCGGAGAACCTTTCTCCCGAAATACATACTCACGGATTAGAATTAGAGAAAAACTAATATAGAAAGTAAAATAATATTAATTCCAAATTGTGGAGAATTGTATGTGGAAAAAGATGTTTCTCTTTCTTCGCCAGAATCGGAATTTTTCCGGAAATTCTCGGGCTTGCGCTGATAACAGTTATTCTGGGAATTAATGGACAACGATTGACGAAAATCACGTTTCGCCGAAGTGTACCACGGACGTCATCCTGGATATTGTATCTGCCGTGCAAAAAGCGGGAAATCGATCCGATACCCAGGCGTGCTCGTCGGTTAGACGATACCGGTAGCATAGGACAATATTTTCAGATATTGTCAGATTTCATCCGACCATGGTCGGCGAATTTCATAATTAATGCCAACTGATACCATTTTTGAGGTCCATTAAAAGAGGATTTTTCTTTGCAATTTAATTGATCAATTTAATATTATCGATTCAAGTCGCAGAATTCAATTGTTGAATTATCAAATTTCAATAATTTGACAACCTTTTTTACTTACAATTTTTACATAGATAGATTTCATATTGTACGTCTTCAATTTTCAAACAAAGTAATAGCAATAAAAAGTAAATTACATTACATGGAATAGTGTGCCAAGTTCAATTAAGTTCAAGAAGAATTAACTTCCGCATGTGAAACTTTAATTCGCGGTCAGAATGCGGCAGATAAACAGAATCGATAGATCGATGCCGACGAGGCTGGTCTGCTTTTCATAACGCGAGAAGAACGCCACGATATCCATTAGCGCCGATCCTCGACCGTCCACCACTAACATTATCATCCGAACGAGGCGCCGCGCAACACCAGCGAAACTTCACCCCGTTTGCTATGAGATTTCTCGATCCCTGCGATCCAACACGCATTAGCAGTCATGCTCGCGTCTTATCAGTGCAATATCTCCGTGGATTCCTATATAACGAGTTTCAGAAACGAGAGATTTCAACATTAGATCTCTATCTATTTCTTATTTAATATATCGTCCTTATCACTTTCCTAATTATAATTAAATATTTATTAATAATACTCAATATCTGTTCCGAAATTGTTTCATGCTATCGACGAAAATTGACCTCTAAAATCAAGAGTTCCATAGAATAGAATAAATGAATAAAAATAAATAAAAAATTAGTAAAAAGGTATGAAAAAATAAATAAATCCTGTTTTCGAATACGGCTTGAAAATCGAAAGGAATATTTAGTAGCAGATCGAATCTTCAAATTATCTCATCGAATCTTCGAATTGTAGAATAATATTTGTCGGATAGAAAAAAAAAGATTTCGTCGGCTGAAAACTCCTCGCAAGAAAGTAGGCATTATCAGAAGAGCACGGGTACGTGGGTGCAATAACACCTCGCGGAATATTGAATTGAATGTGGGAGCCAAGTATGCACCGTATCTAAGGTCAGTCTGCCTCGACACCGATAAATCTACTACGAGCGGATCGACTCCTGGATGCACTGACTCGAGAACGGCCTCTTATCTTGGCAGATTCTTCTTGTCGCTCTAGGTCAAAGCCATAGTTGTTCATACACACGTTCATTGATACCTTCTCCGGCAATCTGGAGTGTGCCACTCAGTCTTGCAAAATAGACTACCGGGGATATTTCCACGGTTAATGACAACAAAACCACCAAGTGTAGCATCAAACCGCCAAATACATATAATATCAATTTGTTTGTCGCGTATCACCTGCTAATTAAATTTCTCAAATTATCAAAAAACCCTAAGTAGATCAAAATCTCCTGATTACTTTTTAACAAAATTCCTAAGGTTATTAATAGTAAAATTTGCGTTGCTCTATTATTATTCGTAGTTTCATTTCATGCGAATAACAGCCGATGCAAAAAATTTGCAGTTGAAACGTATAGAATTTTTGAAGATAACGAAGAAGGTGCCCTAATCGGTTATTAGGGCCCCGCGGTCCGCGAGAGGAAGCAGTCCCTAGTGACTCATCGCACCGGGACCCCTTTGGAAAAAGTGCATTAGCCACAAAGGAAAGCAGACAGCGAGGACGAAAAGAGAAAAGAGAGACGCTGGAAGTCTCATGGGCTATCAACAGATAGCCACGTGGCCAATTAGCGGAGGGCTGATCGCGCGCGTTGGGTCTGCAAAGATCGCTATTGCTGGCTATTGCTGGCTATTGCCATTGGTGGCCTGATGATTTCGTCCGCGAGGAGTGTGTGGACTGTGGATTGGCGGTGATCGTAAATAAGTGAATTAATAGTGCAATTAGCAGAAAGGCAAGTTTGGCGCAGTCCGGCTTCGTACCACGGTGTGTGTCAGAGTGTGCCACAGTGTGCCTGCTTGCGTGGGTCGGTGTTCTGGGATCGGATCGCGGCAAGCCCCGCCACGCCGCGTCTCTGATCCCTAGGGAGACCGCGGTGACAGCACCGAGTGGCACAGCCTCGATTATCTCGGACCGTGTGCGCCTTGTCATACGACGCTCGTAGTCCGTCGTCTTCGATGGAGACGATCATCCATCGCTTCCAGTCTCGATACAACCCTCAAGCGCGAAGCTACCGGCTCAAGAGGGTGTCCCAACGCTCGCCGTGGTTTCGAGACCCCCAGACCCACATTTTCTTTTTCTCGCTTAAAATCTATCTTGGAAATTCCTCGTCCCAAGAGGAATTTTTTATTTATGTCACACGTGGAAATATTCGCGAAGCGATCGAGAAGGATCTACGTCGAAGATTATTATGTAACCGGGATGTCGAGGATCATGTGGTGATTTGTGAAGATCGTGCCAACTTATATTCGATTAGAGGTGTCACAATAATTGCACTCGCAATTGTTTTCGCATAATTCATTTCGATAAATGGAATGACATAGTATACGAGGCATATCGAAGAAATTCAAGAATTTGTATCTTGAAGAAATTGCAGAGTGAATAATAGTATTATCCAGCAGAGTTAAACATTGTGCGAATAATAATAAGAGTCTTAAGAAAATTGTCAATTGTCTATGACAGAAATAAAAAATATCAGCGAAGAGTTCAGTTCAAGAAATTAAATCTTATCAAGATGATCGAGGACGCTTCGATATTCGACGTGAGTATCAACCATTCACTAAAAGCACGAGAGATTCTTAAGAGAGAATAATTCTCTTGCAAAAAAAAATACAAAAATTCATTCGAAGCATCAAATTAAATTTCCATCTTTCTTGAATGCCGATAACTCAAAATAGAATTCAATTTCAATCGTGAGATATAGAACGTTTACGGTGGCTGACTTTGGTACTTCGGAGTATCTCGCCTTAGTGGCCGATTACACAGCCGACACCGCACACCAGTTGCGCTTGCAACAACAAACATTGCCAATTATTATTCTTTCAGCTGTTTTTGACAGTCGAACCACGGTGCCTCATAATTGATAACTTTCTTTTGCATGTCCTATACAGATGACGGACGAGCTACTCTTCTCCGCCTTGGGTTTAAACCTAGACACTGGGGTCGAGAGACCACTATTTTCACCAACAGTCTCGTCCAGCCTGTCGCCAGGTGAATATGAGACCCCATGCAGAACGGGACCACTTTGTGAAGATGCAGCAATAATTGAGAGCTTGAACACTGCCAGTACCCCCATAGAGTGCTACACCGACCTAACGTGCACCACGAACACACCTTGTAACGAGTGGCCCAGTAACATTTCAACGTCTACTGGTACGTTTACATGTTATTTTGCGACAGAAATAAATATTTGGTTGCCACACATGAAATGTACGATTTAGCAAAACCATATATATCTGATGCATTCTTCATTGGAACGAATAGTGTATTTTGCCTAAAAAACTCGGGACTTAATATCAAGAAATCTAAATTTTCATTAGAAAAAATTTACCGAATGCTAAATTGAGTATTGAAATATTATAATTGATGGGAAAAATGAAGAAATAGGAAAATACCAGTAGATTTTTCTGAATAATCACTTTTGGAGAGCAACAATTAGAACTGAGTCTCATTAGAGTGTGTATTGTTCAATATCTAGGATACTTGAGCGAATTAAGCGAACTGGATTCCGAGCTTGAATGGTGTCTAGATAAAAGTTCGAATTCCGGTCTTCCGGAAAGGACACCGTTGTGCACCGCAGGGTGCGAAGGTTTCCTGCACTTGCCCCTACCGAATCCACAACCAACGTTTCACCACGAGGAACCATTGTGGGTGCTAGGGATCGACTTGAGGGCTCTTGAAGACACTTTAGAAACAAGCGGAATAGGTAAGACCACTGGACAATTTTATCTCCACCCTCTTAACGATCCTCACCCTTAAAAAGCCGAAAAGACCTCTGACAATCCTCATGAGCATTTCTTTCTACACACAGATTTCAACAACAATCAGCTAGACGAAAACCTCCTCTCATCAGCAGCTAGCGCGGCATTGGCAACTCATGATTATACTAATCGTAGCTTAGCGAATGCGGCGGAAGATCGGTGCTTTCCTTGCACTTATCAAGGATGCGTAAAGGTATGGGAATTTTTCAAAATCTATCTTTCTACCTTATTTCAGTAAGAATTAATATTAACGTAAATACTTTTATCGTACTCAACAACATATTGTTATTTTTCCTATTATATTTGAATTTCAATTGATTAAAAACGAAACAGAAAAATTGAAGAAAGTGTGCATATTGCAGGTCTACGCAAAAGCTTCGCATTTAAAGGCGCATTTACGACGCCACACCGGGGAGAAACCCTTCGCCTGTACCTGGTCCGGCTGCGGCTGGCGTTTCAGCCGATCGGACGAATTGGCAAGGCACCGACGATCCCATTCCGGCGTTAAACCATATCCTTGCGAGATGTGCTCAAAGAGATTCGCGCGCAGCGATCATCTCGCCAAGCATCGCAAGGTGCATCGGAAAAATGCTTACTCCTTGTTTCACGGTGCCCGGGCACTGCGTCCTGGCAAGGTGAACGTTTTACCGGCAGAAGTTTAGTGAATTTTCTTATTACTTCCTGCCTCGCGACTGTTGCCTTACGTTTTTCGAACTTGTACAAGCTCAATACGAGGCAGATCGACGTACTTAAAGCGAATTAAACGAAAGAAAAACGCCAAAAATTCTCATAATTGTACGTGAGCAACGTGATAGAAGAATCGAATCGCTGCTGTGGAAGAGATTTCTTTCGATTCGTTATGATACGCGATAATTTACTGAATCGCAAAGGAGTTATGAGACTCAATGAAATTACAATTTGTTATCGGTCGATAGAGCAACAGTTTTATCAAGTATTTTGGACCTGCATTTGTTAAGGATACCAATAAATGTTCTTGAAAAAAATAAAAGTGTATCTGTGGCATTGAATTTTAGAGTATAGAAATAGAAAGTGATAGAATAAAAGACAATCAAAGATATTTGAACGTTTTTGAATATAAAAGGAAGGTAAATGTGATTAAAAGACTCACCACATCCTTCTTGAATGGTCTTCGAGGATTTACATTCTTACTGCGTTTTCTCCAGGTACCCCAATACGGTGGACGCCGATTTTCAGAGAACTGGAGTAATTTTGGGCGGTGATCTTCTGCGACAACTGGCTGGCCAACGATGGTACCTTCGT
Organism: Trypoxylon attenuatum; assembly: GCA_963989405.1. NCBI lineage: Eukaryota > Metazoa > Arthropoda > Insecta > Hymenoptera > Crabronidae > Trypoxylon > Trypoxylon attenuatum. The sequence goes on along the minus strand of OZ022490.1, from coordinate 9,293,608 downwards.
CATCGTTGTCATCATCTAGAGACAAACGAATAGTACATCATTAAGTAAACGACAATATTCTCTTAAAAAAAGAAATATAATAATTGCTAGTTCATAAAAATAATTGATACTTGCCTAGTATCACTACGTTGTCCTTAGCTTCGGGTGGCCAGGTTCTACCAGACGTACGAGGCACAATTAGTTTATTTTTTATTTGACTAATATAAAGCTCGGATTTCTCTGTGTTAGAGACTTGAAAAATCTCATCTAATTTTGATTTTTCTTCATCGTTCAATGTTCTTCGCGAAATAGGAGCAATTTTCATGTCAGCTTTCACTTCAAACGGCATAAAGTTCTTCGCTTCAAGATCTTTTTCGTCTTCAGTCGACTTAGTTTCTTGTTTCTTCGCGACGAAGAAACTGGCGAAGTTCGAGGCAGCCTTTTCCTTTTTACGCTTTGCTTCTAATTTTTCCTCCTCTTTCTTCCTTCTTTCCTCCTCCTTCGCTTCTTCTCGTTTACGTCGTTCCTCCTCCTTTGCTTCTTTTTCCTTCTGTTTTTGTCTGTAAATTAAATATTTTAACTTAAGCTTGATCCAGTAACAAATGAATCGATAAACTTCCAATAAGCGATACTCACTCTAGTTCCATTTGTTTCTTCAATTCCTTCATTTTCTTCTCTTTTAACTTCTGTTCCTTTTCTGCCTTTTCTTTCTCCTCCTTTTCTTTCTTCTTTTCCTCCTTCTCTCTTCGCTTGCTCTCTCTTTCTTCCTCAATTTTTTTCTCCTTCTCCTGCGAACGCAAACGTCTCTGTTAGTATGCGTATAAAATAAACACAGATCAATTTTAATTATGTAAAAAGCTACTTTACCATTTTCAACCTTTCTCTTTCCTCCCTTTTTCTGGCATTCTCCAATTTCTTGTCTTGCTGTTTTGGGGTTAACTTTCTCTGCTTTTTCTCTATACTTCTATCGAGTTTGGGTGTTTTAGGAAGACTGGGACTTTCAACTTTCGCAGATGCAGCTACTTTCTTCTCCTCCTCTTCCTCTTTATCGTCATTATCCGATAAAGTGACACTGTCCGAACACTCGGTGGGACTAATAGAACGATCTAGCTTCTCAGAATCTTCTTCTTCCTTTCCCTCATTGGAATCTTGCTTTTCTTCCGAAGACGAATCTCTTTCCTCTTTAACTGTACTATCCGTATCCTCTAAAGGCTCCTCCATTTCCATGGGTGATTTCATTTCACTATCAGAGTCTTCTGCTTCTTTATTTTGCACAAAAAACTTGCTCAGCGAAGTTGACGTTCCACTGTTCCTCTGTACTTTGTTTCTCTTTCCCAAAGAACGTCTCTTGGGAGTGTCTCTCACAGTTGAAACTTCTGCCTCTTGCGACACATCTTTCTCTTCGACACCATTTTTCTGTGCTTCTTCAGTAAGATCAACACACTCTACAGCATCCTGTGAGTTACTAAGGTTATTGTCAAGTTTCTTCTCTTCGTCACTGGCAGAATTCTCCTTAGCAGTAATTTTAACAACTTTTGGACTTTTATATTCTACCAATGGAGAAGTTATCTTCCTCTTCTTGTTCGACACACTGTTTGGACTCTCGAGCGAAGTTAGCATTTGAAAGGGCAACCGTGCTGGAACAATAGCAACAAGGTAAAGTCCTGATCGCGTAAACAAGTCCAAGTAAATTGAACATACATAAAGCACACTGTTCATGGAAATAAATCAAGCGTTACATTATAATAATACAGCTACCTTGCTTCAATTTCTTTTTCTTAGCAGGCACCATTGTATCGACGATGCACTCGTCTTGTTTGGAAATGTCCAGGCTCATTTCACGTGAACCCTGCAAAAAACAAAATCGAATCGAATTAACTCTCGCTACTCCATGACACAAAAGAATCCAATACTATTGTTTCTGTATAACGAACTTACCAGCGATTTATGTTAATATTCCACAAAAGAATGTCTTCATTTAAAATACGCGACAATCAAAGAATATACAGCAACAACACTGTCAACCTAGTAGCACAATAACCTGTTTATTAGTTAAACCTACGCAACTGGCGAATGCAAATACACGTGTTGACGCGCTTATCGTAATTCTCACCATTCGAGTTTCGCGTGTCGAATTGTTACGTTCACAAACTCTTTATTAACACTACTTTCTTTATGAATTTGTGCACCAGGTACATCACTACCGGATCAGAATAGTAACGAAATCCGCGGGAAATAGATAGTGGAAGGGGTATAATCACACGCGATAATGTCCTTCCATGAACTTTATAGTACAAAATAGTACAGTAACTAGTGGTACGGTCTAAAAACTTACCGACCTTCTTCAAAATCCGCCAGGAAGTGGCGCCCTCTGATGGCTGGCATTCTTATTAAACCGATCTTTTTATTGGATCTGCCTTGGCCAATCGGAACTCAGGATTTCAAACCAGTAGAAACAATCGCCCCTGCCGCTATATTGTGCCGCCATATTGCGCGCCGCAAAGTTTCGTGGTGCAACACCTCCGCGTAATACGCGTCGGAAAATTCGGTATAAAAGTCGTAAAAAGTAGTGTTTCGGGTCGCGTGTGGTATTGATAGTGTTCTCAAGACTCAAGACACGTAGGAGATATGGAGAACAGCGTGGAAATTACCGATGACAGTTATTATGCATGTATTCTTATACTGGCTCATCAGATGCGTGACGTCACAACCCGAACATTCATCTCCAAGAAATTTAATTTGGATTTCGGCTGCAATTCATATGAGGTTCGTGATATACCTATTTAATCGGTGTGTCTTTAATGCTCGGAATACGGCGTCCCTTTGTAGTGCAGATGCATATATCACGTAGTATGACGCCTTTCGCAAACGCCTTGATATAGGAACGGTTAGTAGCACGCCGATGGGGGGGGGGGGGGGGGGGGGGATGCATATGTATCTTCCACGAATATTGAAAGTACTAACCTCTGCTATGGCATTCTTTTACATTCTTACTAGATTTTATTGTATTTGTTTAATTCTTGAGACTGCTGTCCTTTTACATCTTAAAGTATCAATGTACTTTTAACTACACCTATCTTCTAAAGTTAATCACTTTTTCTAACTTTGGTTATAATTTCTTGTTTCTCTTCGCGACAGTTCTTATTTCTCTTCTACATTTGTGATATTGTACTCTTATTATAGAGACATGTACGTATCAATTGACGATTTTCCTATGTTGCAGATGGATTCTCACCAGTTGTTCGAATTAGAATCAGTGCTAGATCGCCGGAAATCAGTGCAAAGTCCCGCAAGACTTTGCCACGGCCGAATTCGTAAATCGCGATCGGGATACTTTAGAATCAGTGTTGATTCGTACGGAAAAAAGCAGAACTCTGCGAAGTTCTACTTCGGTCGAATAACAAGTAATAATTCGCGATCGCGATATATATTAGTTAATGCTTGCTCGCGAAATCTGAAATCCGCTAGTAGAATCAGTGATGGATTAACAAATCGAGGTTTTTGGCTGCCAGGATTCGACTTACATAGTCTTGATCGCTCAGCTCAGTCTAACATCCCATCCAAAATGCAGCCAAGTCTGACAACCACACCGGATCGGTGAGTCACATAACTCGAAGTCAATTGATACCAGTAGAAAAATCTGCTATAGGTGGAATTTTCTTCATTCCTATGTGTATTTCACAAGTCACAAATCTTTCCGACAAGTTCGCAAATCTTGTCGAAAGCGGTCGACAATCAGACCTGCAGATGGTATTGAAAATCTATTGTATCATTCGAAGGTAGAATGAGAAAGGTCGTACGTGGTAATTAATACATACAAAATCGTACGTCGACGATAGATGTATCTCGTCTGTAAATTTGGTAGACGGGTAGGTAGGAATTTTCCTAAGCATGGTATGGCAGTACAAGTGATGAGGGTAAGAATGGAATCTGCTTTTACGAACTTGTATACTTTACGCACTGCAGCTAAGGTCATACGTGCTCAGTCAAGTTCCTAGTTAGGGATACCGTTGCGTATGTTAGGACCTTCTATTACTAATTGCAGATACCCGTATCTTTAGCACGTAAAGTAAACAAGTCGCTACATATTTCCACCATAGATATTCAATTTCTTCGATTGCGATATTCTAACTAGTCAGATATAATCGTAATCTGTAAATTTTAACTACTTTACTCTTAAAAAACGATCGGAACAAATAAAATGCTTTATAGTATAACACGAAAGAGAAATCCAATAATTAAATTTTTAAACAGAGTACATACTCTCAATGATAAATCGTTTTCAATATTATACTTGAATCAAACATAAAATTACAATGATCAAAAGAATAAATTGTATACTATAGCTTGGCAACAAAACAGTTTTCATAAATAATCAACCAGAGAGAAACAATTGCACCGCAGTGTTTTCTTCCCTAACTAATTATCAAAAGCCCCTTTTTCATTTCAAGCGTTGCGGTTCTTTTCTTGCCTAAAAATTACATTATTACCCCGTGCAAGTAAAAGTTCACTTTGAATTATTTCGGAATTCACCTTGTAATTTGCCTTGTGTAGAGGTAGAGAGAGTAGTTGTTTTGGTACAATTTCGTGGTAACAATGTCCAAAGAGGACTCGTTATAAATATAATAAATTAAATATAGAATATTACAGTGGCAAGTGTATGTAGAGTTTTTTATAAAAGAAATGCTCGTATAAGCAAATGGTTCTGATTCTACAGGATAATAGTCATACTAATGTAGTAGGGTTCGCTGCCCATGAAGCACCCCTCTGCGATCTAATCACTGGATAATGGACAAATTTATATTCGCGCGCCACGCCGTTGTCCCCGCGCTGTTGGTTAAACGTCACCCTGTCACTCGTTCGATCCTTTTTGCACCCCATCCACGGTCAAGTTTCTTAATTAAGGAACCCCAGAGGCCTTTCCGCGCTCTTTAAGGTCACCCGGCCTAACTTCCACAATGTACATACCTATCTACTTCGTACTCTGGCCGAGACATTTTTGAGTAGTCGTGGAATCCACAGACCCGAGTTACTTCGAAACTTTTGCTTCCCGCGAATTTCTTATTAACTAAGGAAAAAATTCTTCTTGCCAAGAGCTCCACTCGACAATCTAATTTTTCTGCTTTATTACTCGACGCGAGGGCGCTAGTGGGTGTATCTCGTGGCACGATCAAATTTAAAGTTCCGATAAGAAAACGGGGGCGTGAAGCGTGATAGTGGGTTTCTTAAGGAGATGGAACTTGAAGAATTTTATCGCTAAAAATTGTGAAAGATCATAGAAAATGCGCGTAATAAATATTCGTGTTGGGATTGAAAAATCAACATTAATATCCGTAAGCTTTTCGCCAGGTATGCGCGCAATCGATCGAGCGCATATTCCAGCTCGACCTGCATATCTAGACATAATGGAAAATGAGGAAGCCGAAGGGAGATGGGGGCAACGGTAGGGCAGCAATAGAAAAGAGAGAAAGAAGGAACGAGAGTGGTACCGCGCGCGGAGGAAGCGCTATGAGTATGTTCGAGGCCCAGGGGCGTTCGCGTGTTCCCGGCTCCGTGTCCGAGAGAGCGTCCCCTTCCGCCTGATCGCCCACATACATTTTCGTTAAAACGTGCGTTCCGTTCGTTTCATTAATTTGAATGCCCGGCCAGCATTCTGTTCATTTCTGCGCAACATATGAATACAGGATTTGGCTCGGTCGCGCTCTGAGAGTGGTGTTCTCTGGCTCTAGCTATTCTCCCTCTTTCTCTGTCGTGTACATATCGGTAGATGTGTGTGTATACCTCTATCCGCTTGCAGTGGCGTGCAGTAGCATGCAGTATCGCGCAGTAAAATAGCCCCGTAGATGCATAGGAGGTCTCTGAATTGTATGCGACACCGGTCGGTCGGCAGGGTGGGCTGGGCGCGAGTCCTTTTTCCCGTGTTGGTAGGCAGCCGCGGGGTGGGTGCGCTGCGTGCGAGAGAGCAGCGGGTTCGTTCATGCGAACACGGCCTCGGGTTGGTTGATATTAATTAATAATCAGAAACAGATGCGGCCTCGGCGCGCTCCGCTTCGCTTGGCTCCGTGAATCAGTATACGGCTCTTCTCCCGTGGCGCGAGTGTTGCCTTCGGAACGATAATTATTTAAGTCCCTCCTCGCCTCGATCCTCGACACCGCTGGTATCACCTCTTTCTCCCTCTTTCTCTCTCTTTCTCCCTATCGTCATATAGTTCACTCCTCACCCTTTCTTCCTCTTTCTCCATCTTCCTTCGTCTTTCTTCATTAGCGGCGATTTCTCTTCCACGTTTTCTCACTTCTCTTTTCTCGTCCTCTTTCGCATTGGTTCTTGCGGCTCCACTGGCGCTTCCTCCAACTACTCTTCCTTCTCTTTCTCGTTCTCCTCTCTTCTCGTCGCTGGAGGATTCTCCTCCGCGGATTTTCTCCAGGCAACCCGCCAGTGCGCCGTGCTAATTAAAGAGCATTCGCCTACGAATTTTACGCGGCTTTCGCTTCGTTATGCACGGCCCGTTACCCCCGGCACCCTTTTCCACCGGCCGAAACTCCCCCGCGGGACTACGCCGAAGACCTTGTGCCACATTTTATTTTCGACCCGCTCCCATTTCCTTTCCTTCCAGCTGCCACCTTGCTCGAGTGGAAGAAAAACCTCCGACAGAGGCTTCTTTGCGATCACTTGGCAAATCGGCTGTTCTGGGGATTCTCCAGGGGCAAAGACGTGGTCAGGTGCGGCTGGATCGGAACTGTGGAAAATTACGAGTCCTTCGAGATGAATACTGCGATATCGGTTATGAATTAGGATGATTTGGGGCAGAATCGTATATTGGCAAAATGGAATTTCTTCCAAAGGCTGCCTAAAATACCACACCTGACAAATAAACAATTAATACAGTCACCCGGCTAAATTCGAATATTCAAATAGGATTTGTATAAAATTTACATTGAAATTAACAGTAAGCAGTTGTCGAATAACAGTTGTGATTATTTTCTATTGAATAAAATGAGCCGATCTTTTCGGCATATCAAATATTTATGCAGTTACACCGAGGCACATAGTCCTGCATAAATCTCTCGAAAGCATAAGGAGTTCGGACAGCGGAAGCCAAATTTTTTGGCCGCACCGTATTCGTGTTTCTTCATTTCCAACTCGTAACCCCGAAATCCGCGCGAAACTTGCCGATAAGAGTAGAAAGATTGCCGGAAGTTTTTCGCGAGGATGCCAGCGCAGAAAATAAGAGGGAAGAAGCGGAAGAGGAAGCGAGTGAGGGATGCTGAGACGAAGAAGCACTAGAGTGAAGAAAAAGAAGACGAAGAAGAAGAAGAAGTGGAAGAGAAGAGCAGAAAGAAGGGAAGAGGATGAGGCTAAGGAAAGGAACGGACGCGGATGGCGCATCGCCAGGGGCGCTCTCCAGTGTCTGCCTTAATATCCGCCACTAACATTATTTCATAAAAGTATTACTATAAATCCAAACTCGCGTTATTTAAGCGGCCTGCCTCCCGCGTACTCGCTTCCTCCCAGAGTTTAACCAGAGGTTTCACCTACACTGTCGCTTCACCACTACCACTACTAACGCCATTCTCACCAACATTGGAAAGTACTCCCTCTTCCTCTCGGTTAGAGTTCTCCTTACATTATACCGGACGAAGGCAACTTTTGCCACCCTCTTTTCCCTCCGCGCCACATTAGAGATATATTATGCAGATAGTGGAGCCGTCGAGCGAGGGGGAACAGGGAGGCAGGGTGGCAGGGAACTGCGGAAATTTAAAACTTTATTTACCCTACGCTGAACGATTTCACCACCCCTCGTGAAGCGCTGCCCTTCTGCCTTTAGTTTCTCCTTATTCTTGCTCTTTGTTCTTTATTGCTGCCTTCCTATTCTGCTTTGATTTCGCCATGCCCGTTTAACGCGTTTACTCCTATGTCATTCTAATGCGGGTGACGTTCAATCGTTTTGCAACAGCTTCCTAGATTCAAAAGTATTTCATTTATTTTTCGTAAAGATCACCGAATATCCGCGAATTAAGATTAAGTAGTTGTAGTGTGCATAGTGGAGAGACGAAGAGCAGAAAGTGCTTATGTTTTTCAATCATCGAACTTCGGTTTCGAGGGCGAAGAAAGCGCGAACGGGCGACAATGTAATCAAGAGAGTTAAATGAGAAATTCGGTAGGAATTCGAGGGAACGGTTTCCGGTTCCGGCTCTTTGAACTCGTTCGATGAGGAGCGGTACTTACGCCCTTCGAGGAAGGCGACACTCCGTCGTGATTGCGACCGACGGAGGGTGAAAAAACACGACCACCCCCTTTTACACTTTTTTCCACCCTCGTAGACGCCAGCCGACCGACCGACCGGCTTGAGTCCAAGGGTACCCTGAACTGTGCGCGTCTTTAGCCGACGCGCAGGGTGCAGGGTGCCAGGCGTAAACTGACGCGCTGATTAGTCGCGGTACTTGTTCCGTTTTCTCCATTTTCTTCCGTTCGATTCTGACGAACATCGATTGAAGACGCGGATTCACCGCGACTAGCTCCGAAGCAAGAACGAAATGTCAAGCGGAAAAATCTTAACACTTTCTTCGATATAAAAATTCATTCTTGAGTGTGAAAGTTATGGGTAAAGTTTTGCACAGAAGAAGAACGCGTCACTTTATATCATTCATAAGACTGTGGAAAAGAAAAATTAATATAAACTCTTGAATCATATCAGTTAAAAGACATTTCTTCTCAAATCCGATCAATTCTTAAATTTTGCAATATAAGTAAAAATATTTTACTACTAACAAACTCACCATTTACAATAAGAACACAACTTTCTTGATGCATTGCACACTACAGAGAAGATAAGCAAGAATGAGACCTATAGATTGTTTGGAAGCATATTCAACCTCAGACTATGTTTTCAATGGTCAATAGGGTCGACTGCTAGAACTTTGAATTCTTAAAGACCGGAAAACATTCGAGTACCCATCACAAATAACTGCCACTATATTTTTGTGCATAAGAAACCTACAGGTGCAGAAGTCTGTAAAAATGCATCATAACTACAATCAACATTCTCTTATTTGTAAATCACTGGCCTGTTTAGCCATTCGGAAACCAACAACGACAATTCTTCCAGAAGAATGTCGATCTTCCATAAGGCGATAATAAAAGCCCCTCTGATATGAACTACCTTTTCTTCTGCTTCTCTTTCAAGTTCAATCATGTCAAATGCATCGTCTAAACGTCAATAGCATAATAATAATAATAATAATATAAAGCAGTTCATCTCTCTCTCTTTCTCTCTCTTTTGCGCAATATGTGAAATTAGGGGAGTGAATAATGGAAATTCGATGAAACGTGAAATATTGCTAATTAAACTTACAGAGACAATTGAGTGTCTCAAGAGTGTTAAAGAACATCGAACTCATTGGAGACAGATTTTAAGAGAATCTTTTCGCATTGACAGTGATTACTTTTCCGTTGGTCTCTCAGCCTGATCCAGTAAGCTTGCGTGCTCGCGTGCGCGAGCGTGTTAGGAGTTGTTCGGACCTTGAGCGGGCAGCGAGGCGAACTCGCGCGAACAGGAATCGCTCGCTCGCGCGAGCAACCCCATAAATATTGTAGCGACGCGAGCCGCAGGGGGGCGGCCGGGTTTTCTGACTCGTTGGCGCTAATACGAGCTCTCCTGCTGCTGCTGCTGCTGTTGCTGCTGTTACTGCTCCTGAAGCTCCGAGAGCTTTTTCACTTCTGAAAACTAGACCTGCGCTCGCGCGCGAAACCCCGAGCCCGAGTGCGCTCCAAACGAATTAAGGGAATCCTTTGTGCACGACTTTGACACTTTCTTCGCGCTATGCGCGCTCGCTTCACGCATCCGTTGCCTCCTCTTTCCGCCCGGAAATTCCGCTGTTTTAACTGCTTTTTCTAAATGCGCCCTCGAGTATTTCGAGACACTTTGCTTTTTATCCTTGGATTTTCATTATCTTTTTTCTCACAACGGTTTTCGGAACTGGCATAGTTCTGAAGATGAAATTTGTTAAGTTGGATTGAGCTTACGGTGAAATCGATTGATCGAGTGATCTGTGCATTTTTATTTTATTATTTTTGAAAAACGATCTTAGCTATAATATGAAGAATGCGGAATTTTCTTTCATGGGAATTGGACTAAGAAAGTAGATTAAAGTTAGTGGAATGCTATTTTATAGAATCTCTTTTTTAATACAAATGTTAGATAATTTTTAAAGAAAATACTGACCGGGAAATGGGGTATATTTCGGTCTCAAAGCACTTTGGGACGTATTAAAATGCACACACTTCCGATCTGACCGACAGAAGAATATTCCATTGTAGAGACTTGCCGTAGTGAAAAGGTTCTGCCTGGAATTCAGCAAATCTCCTCCATTTTCTGCAACCGATCGAGCACGTATTTTTGCTTCTTTTAACAATTCGATTTGCATTCGTCCTTCATTCTCTCGATCGAGACGGAGACTTTCATATCTCACGCAAGGATTTTATCGAGCACCAGCAGTTCGAATTAAATATTCGCAACCTTGATCCATTTCAATAGGAGCCTAGATGTAGAGGGGCACGATACATTTCTCTGCATGTCGTACATATTGCACGAAGTATGCAGTATTTTCTCGTAAAGAAGATATCTTCGCATTGAAAATTCCACAAATATCCGTCGTTCTCTATCTGCTATCAGGTCGCTTAACTCGACGAATGCTGAAACACGGATGCAACATAACTTTCCTCCGACTTCTTGGAATGTCAAGCAAAATTGAATAAGAAAGAGAATAATTTTCAGTCTCAATACTATTTCAAAATACAAGAATTTTGCCAACAATTATACAGAACGTAGAATGTAACACAAGATTGAAAATAGTGCAGATAATTCCTAGACGTATTTATCAGAAATCTGTAACATTGCAGAAGTGCAAAAGTTCTAAGGATTTTTTAAATTCCAAACAACTGATAAAGGTCTAGAAAAGAAACAATTTAGCAATGACATAATCAGAAGATTCGATTCGTTAAGTTGTTAAAGGCCTGATGCAGTGGTCAGAAGACAGGAAGCTGAACGCGAGTCGCGGAGGGTAGATGATTCGTTTCCGGAAGAGAGATCGAGAGAAAACTCCGCGGTTGAAACTCTAAGGTAAAGGGAAGCGGGGGAAGTAGTAGTAGTAGACCAAGCTGGAAGAGGTTTAAGCGTTTCTTCTTCGCTCTCTCTTCGTGTGCAATCGATTCTTCCGCCATATCGCACGGACCACTTCAGGGGGCAAGAAGGCACGCGTTAACGCCATGCCTGCAGTCACTCAGGAAAAAAGCCTTCCCACCCCCAGGGTTGGTACCCTTCTTCACCAGGGCCCACCCGTTGCCTCTCTACTACAATATTTACGGAGTTGCAAACCGTCGAGCGATTTTCACTCGAGTCGATTCGCTTCGCCTGCGATTCGAGACATATCCACTTGAACACCCTATGTATTTCGCACTCTAACACTACTTCTTCTTGTCCACTACTTGACCAGTTGGAAACTTTTATTATCCGTGGTATCTGTGGTATCCCTGGTTACGACTCTACTTTCTACATTCCGCTGCTGCTATCCGAATCCCGCTTACTTTACTTCTTCGCTCGAGTTTAACCGAGTTCTTCTGCGGCGTTGTTATTAGGATGAAGTGTTCGACTGTGAAATGTTAGTCTCGAAATCATTTTAGAAACTGTTTCATTCATTTTTAATACTTCGCACTGTATTAATCCATTTCTATAATCATTCTGATTATTTTCAACATTACGAATATATTCTACAAATTCTTCAATTCCACTTATTCACCATTTTTTGAAATCATAAGTACCAGCTGTGGTTTCCGATTAAAGTTCTGATTGTGGATTTTTCGGTTTCACCTATTTTCTGATTCACGAAGTAGCATATTGAGCTTCATACTCCTCCGATCATTCATGTTCCGCCGAAAGCCAGTTAATCGTAACCTGGTTAATCGTACACACACATTCACGATAAAAAAACTGAATGATCCTCGAGCGTTGGTTTTAATTGGCAGTTACTTGCTCACGTAACCCGGATCCGAGGACGCCTTTCTGCGGGGAACCGTTGCCGTTGTAATATCGCGGCGGCGAGTCGTTCAGCGACGTTGAGCGACGGTAGCATTGGCGGGCGCGCGCGTTTTTGGCCCCATCAGGAGGAACGTAGGTAGCCATTATGTCCGATTAGTATTGTGATTGTGTAACCGATGTGATGTGACTCCATTATGAAGTGTTCTCGCGCGCTCGCGCGCGCCAGTGCGAGTTGCATTATGTCTACGAAAGGCTATTCAGTATAATCGTTCGATCTTTCCCTCTCTTTCGCCTTCTCGTAGCATGTGCCAACATTTGGCGCGTACTACCGTCAAGAGGTAGCACGAGTCATAAATAAAATCGAAGGGCATGCTATACCAGCCTTGTCAACGTGTTGCTTATATTTGGTTCACCGTGACTGCCTTTATACGAATACTTTCCAGTAGATTAATGTCAAATTTTAAACTTCATTATTTAATCTCTATTACTAAGTACATCTCTCTAAATTGTTTTATTACAAATTACAAGTTCTACATTATTTTCTGCAGATTCTTTGTATAATGAATGAAAACAACCGGCTTAACTGTAATTTCCATAGGATAAATTGTGTACTTCGAAACCGTAATCAATTTGTAATATATTATACGTATATTCATCATCATCACTGTTGGTTTTCTCCTGATACCACGTTCCGTCACCCAGGGACAAAATCCAAGAAGGTCATAAAGTAGAATAAGAAGGAACCGGTATAAAGGGTTGTGTGCGGTGCGGAGAATCTTTGCGTCGGTTTTCCCTGGGAGCACCGCCAGGAGCAGTACGGTAGTACGATATTCCGGTGGCTTCCTACCATCGCCGACACCCGCCGTCATACAATTTATTGGTAAACTTTGCTAGCTTGTTAGAGGGTTACGTGCGCTGGGATAAGAAATATCCCGCGAGTGGGGTATGCGCTCTCTCCCCTCCAAGGATCCGTGGATCCTCGTTCCACGTTCCTGGCACCTTCGCCCCTAGCGAGTTACCACCGGGATATTCTTTGCCAGTGTGTGCACTGTGCACTCTACCACTGGCAGTAGCACACGCTGCCAGCAGCACCAGCAGCAATCCCCTTGGCTATAGGGTTAGAATACCAGGGTTGCCTCCATCGGGCCACTGGTCTGCACCAGTGGCTTCGACGCTCTGCCAACCACCGGCAGTCTCCTCTCTCTCCCTTCTTATTTTACCTATAGTACCTAGCTACTACTCTCTTGGTACTCTCTTCGAATTCTTCGTCCTGCAGCAGCCTTCCACGAGGCAACTCTGCCAGGAATATGAATATCATAGTTTGCCTGGCGGATAGGCCGAGCTACTGGAAGCTTCCTTCCATAGAAACATCCGATTACGTGAGAGCCCGCAGAACTCTTCTTCGCGAAACTTTACACATAAACCTACCGAGTTTTCCATACTCCATAAACAATTACAGAAAAATCTTCAGTCTACTAACTAGACGAAAAAAAGAGATGAATAAGAGAAAGAGAAAGAAAAGCAATGGGTGCATAAGCAATACCTGAGTCACCTGAGATACGAGTGGGTTTCAAAGTTACGCAAGACTGAAATAAGGAATGTAAAATAAAGTAGAGTTGCACTCATGATCATTCTTGGACAGAATAATTAGGATATACAGAGGAATAGGTTTGTGTTGAATGGAAAATAGGTCGAGAAATATAAACAGTTGATATCTGTATCCTTGTTCCCTTCGAATCCACTGTCCGCCGCGAGGAGTTCAGTGCAGATTGCTTGGTGGTTGCTCTCCTGGTTTCTCTCCTGGTCAGCGATAACGTTTAATTCGCGCGCAAGATCGTCTCTCCCCCGTGGGTTATTATATCAACAGCTGCAATGCGGCAGTATTTTGCGAACGAAACGAAGCGCGGATGTGCACGAGGATCTTTGTGTACAGTGGCTCCGTTGAGCGTGGAGATATACCGGTGTGAGATATATACGGTCAAAGGGCTAGAGAAGGTTGAGATTCGCCGGGGAATTTCGCTGCCAAGAGTCTCTACGTGTGCCTGCAGGCGTCGGTGAATCGCGTTTGTATGTGTGGCTGGAAGATCGAGGATGAGATGCGCAGTTTAAGAGAGAGAGACGGAGGAAGACAGGAAATCGGAAGAAGAGAAGGAATGGAGATACCAAGCGAAGAGGGTGGATAGGGAGACAGAAGAAGACGGTGAGAGTAGAGAGAGAGAGAGAGAAAGAGAGCGCAATGGTGCCGGAGACAACAATCATAACAATCTAGTTAAACGTTATAAGGATATCTCGCGCTAAGAGGCGTGCCAAGCGTTGCATAAAATCAAATTGTACGCTGAGCCGAGAAGTTATTGTCGTTCCTCATCCCCCGTCTAGTTCTGCCCTCGAAAATTTACCGGAGGATCTCTTGGAGTTTCCTCCTCGCGAGCCTTTCCTTCTTTTCCTTTCTCCTCCGTTCTTCTCGCCTCTCCTCTCGCTCCTCCCCGTCTCGCGGAGACACGACAAGCACGTCCTTCACCGAAATCTTGCCAAGAAGCTGAAAAAAATTCAACGAGCCAAGACGCGGGGCTTTTTATCGCCGAGTGGCTTTTAAAGATTGTCACGGTGACTGTTTCGTGGTTTAATCTACGTGGATTCCAGCCAGTAAGGGCCGGTGAAGGCAATACATTTTTCGCAGCAAAGTAACGGATCACCCTTAACACTAGAATAAATGTTTCGCGTGTTTCTTTCTCGAATGAATGTTTCAACAATATTCGAAAGAAGCCAAACAACGAAATCGAATAAATGGAAAATTCCTAAATGCAGTGTTTTGCAAACTCTAAACATTCTTATAAGTATAGACGAAAATTAATCCAGAGTTTTTTAGAGCATAATCAGTCTTATGAATATGGAAGAAATAGCAAGGAATAATAACCGACGGTTCTAACGTTAAGCCAAATGAGAATGCCACAGGAGTTTTTTTCCGGGAGAAATTGGAGTTCGTAATGACGCGTGGGCTCGCTCTTCGTCAACGATATCGGATAATTACGGCTCCACGCTCGATCCTCGAAATAGGGTAATGGAGAACTCGCGAAATCGGCTTGAGGGGTTAAATTGAAATTGAAATCACTCGAAATTACTTGCACCAACGCGAAGCCCCTTGAGACGGCTGATACTCTCGCCGAGAGAATCGAATATTATTCTCTCGGCTCTTCGAAACAATCCGCTTCTTCAATCCGATTGTATTCGTGTGCTTCGAGCCTCCGAAATGACTCTTGCATATTCGGCAATCGGGAGCTCGACTTTTGCGAAGCGACCGTCAATCGATCGAGCGCAAAATTGCTTGGGATCTTTCGCTTAGAGACCTTCGTCCAGCAGCGCAATGCTATTACAACTTGATCTAAACAATCTTCTTAATCGATTCTGTCAAATTATCCCCAACTCTTAAAACAACGAGTTCTGTCATTTAATATGGTTCTGATTGTTTGCAAGTATTGACTAATAACTGGAATCCGAATCCAATTCGGTAACAAGTGAACAATTAATATATTGAGATTTATAATGATCGAGGTACAATTTGGCAAATATAAGCACGAAATTAAATACTAAAGAATTTCAATGATTGTATATCCACCTATTATAATAATGTGACTTTACCCTCGATCGTGTTAAAATTTGAATGCCACGCTGGTCCAGATTTCGCAGTAGAAGAGAAAAAACCGAATTTGTTGGGAAAAAGTGTGCTTAGAGAGTCGAAGAAGTGGTAGGACGGAAAGGGCCTCGTTAAAGGAGGCCCGCGGGGCAGAGTTAAAGTGGCGAAGAATCAAAAGGATCGATTAGAATCGAGGCTCACCGCGGGATTTCTCATATAATTTGGGAGGGAAGTCGAGGTTCTCGCGGTGCACCTTGACGGTAGAACATGCAAAGCCGGTGGGGTGACGCGCGCAAGTATAGGAGGGAGAGAAAAAAGGCGAAGAGAGTCAGTCTCTTTGTTGCGCGACTTCTTGCAGCCCCAATTTTCGAGGGCATGCGGCGTCCATCCTCTCCATTCTACGGAAATTCAATATTTTGGCTATCGAGTTTCGGCCAGAAGGGGAAGCAGAACCTTTCTTTCTCTTCTCTTGCACCTTCCTTGACTTTTCCATTCTTTCCATCATTCTGTCACGTCGCTCGGACTGCGAGTCGACTCCACGGGGTGGTTTTCGAATTGCCCACAATCGACAGAATTGAATGATCCGTGAAACTCTGCGCTGACTTGCCTTCGAGCCTCCTCGGATGTCGAGTGCTTTGGTCAGACGCCTTTTGTGATCTGGATGTTCGATTGAGTTGCACATGGGATTCTGTGTGGGGCAGGTGAACTGGAACTACGTATGATTAACGAATATCTACTTCTCCTAACGACTAAACTGCCAACAGAATTGTAGTAGAATGTTACAGTATAACAATTTACATCGATTATCTTTTCAGTCACATGTCAGAAATAGACAGAATAACATGTTCCATTTAAAGAATCGATTACAAGAGAAAGAACTTGAGCTCCGTAATACATACCTAATCTCAATATTTTTACTAAGAGTTTCCAACTTTCGGCTGTGGTGAGCAATAAACCCAGTTAAAATTAAATGTAATAATTATTAAAAATATTGGCATAAAGAGAAACTGTGATATGTTTAGGTAAATATACAAGTTGAAAGTAAAAGTAACGTAAGGCATATTTATTAGGCAGTCGAAGATCGACTGCAGATTCTTGTATGACTTAAGGTTTGGGAGCAGGGTTAATAAAGATCGAAGCAGCGAGCGACGCGACGGTCCCACGGCGCGGTGCAAACACGAAGAAAAGGATCACCCGCGGCGACGAATAGTGAGGTAGGCGTGGCGGGAAAACATGCAGTCACAATGTTAGTCCAACTACACGACAATTATCGCGAGTGCGCTTTATAATTAAGAGACCAGTTCCTTCGACCCCTTTCCCGCCGCATTCACACAGAAGCCTATCTTAGGATCTTTCCGAACCCCGCAGGGACGATCCGGTTGATGAACGACTTCGATCGACTCTTACTAAACTTCTCTTGTCGATCTCTGCCTCTCTCCCCCCGCCGGATGGCAAATCACTCGCGAGAAATCTTGTTACTGTAGCTAGTCTACTGTGTTTCTCATTGTCGAGGTAGACCTCGTGCTGAGTGATTGTACCATCGAGTTCTCATCGTTAAGTATCTTTCCTTCGGCGCAGCAAGCTCTCTCTAGTTAGAGAACTTGATATTTGGATCTACTATACCGAATGTTATAACTGTCGGGGATCTAATCAAGATTGTTACACAACTTTTATTTAAAGAAATTATTATCGAAAAAAATGAGGAAGATCGGGAAAAAGGGGGGGGGTTTAGAAATTATCACGATCCATAGGACAGCATATAAATTAGAATAAGAATGAAGTAGAATCATTTGTATAATCCGGAGAGAAGGATAGATTACGTGACGTAAAATGTAACTAGAGCTGTCATGAGTGAATGTAAATAAGAGTGTTAAACAGGTTTGCGGATTACAATATTGAATTAAAATAATTGTAAGAAATTCCGTGATTTTAGTATTGCTTCCTTAAAATCGAATCTGTAGCGTAGAGTTTCCAAAGAAAAGTAGATCAAGAGGTGAATTCTGAGATCCGATCCACTGACACGGTGAAAAGAATGTCCGAAAAGCGGGGAAAGGTGGAAATCCAACGTTTCCGGGCCACAGCGGGGCCACTCGACGTGCTCCATTGAAAATTGACCGAGAGCCACAATGTAATTCGGTCCAGGGTCATCGTGGAGAGCGCGCGTTAACGCAGGCGCTAATGCGCCCTTAACGAACCCCTTAATCCAATTTCGTGCAAAGTAACGAAATTATGTACCGGCAGACCGGAAGCGGTGGCCAGTTTCCCGGCTCGTTTTCTCCCTCTCTTGCCTCGAGTACCTTTCGCTCGAGTCCGTATTCAAATGAATGACCTTTTTTCGCTCCCCTGTTTTCCTTATTTACCACTGCCTTTGATGTCACCGTGTTTTCGCTTACCGTCACCATTCCACTGTAACACCAACTTAAATTCAATTAATCCCTGTGCTAATATACTTTGATAACTAGTCGACCGTTTTTCGACTCCGCGATTGCAAAACAAGCTCAAGCATATTCCACAGTGAAATTTATATTATCAAATCACTCGATTACCACAAAACCTCAAACTTCATGAAAATTGTAAAAGATTTGGAAAAGGCGACAGAATTCCATTAAGAATTGAAAAAAGGAATTGTTGCTTTTAAGTGAAAAACCAAGGAGATGTATTATTGTTATAACAATGCGAAATTGGCAAGTTGCAAGTTTTGCCAGTGTCGATCACTCGCTCGTGATCCAACGGCAGTAAACGGGCAGTGCGGCAATACTCGTGTAGCCAGGACCGTTATCGCATTATATCTGGGGGTGTGGAGGGCCTGCGCGGGAGAAATCTATTCTATGGGGAACTTGCGTTTCACGCGGGGTCCCCGAGCAATCGGCTCCATTATACCGGCGGGATCGGCCTGTGGACCGGGTCGGACTACGCCGCAGCATATCGCTACGTGTATCTACGCGCTCCGCTCTGCAGGCACGGCACCGATAACATTGACGTACCGATAATTCTCTAATATCTCGCGATGCCTGCGCGTGTGTGCACGCGTCGACACTGCGCGATTCTCTCTACCCCTCTTGGTTGGACCGTGAAACGCTGAACCTGCGATGTGGCTACAAATCGGTTCTCCTCGTGACCACTGCTCGTATTGATACTCGGTCCGTTGCAATAGTTACTTTCACGAAACTTTCCCAAATTCCATCTTCAACTAAAACTCTCACGTTAAATACTCGATCATTTATCATTTCTTCTCAGTAAATGAATAAGAAATTTAAATTAACAACTAAATCCAATTATGATATTATTTTTATGATATTATAACTTGAATTTGACTCGAATACAAATAGTAACACTAGAAGAGAAACAGAGTGCATCGAAACATTAAACGTACCTGATGGGATTAGCGTCAATACAAATAAGTATTGGGATTCACCTAGTGCTCTAGATCCAAGTCAAACTGTTGATCGAATAAGCATTCAGGCGAGTAAGAACTGGAAAGCACTCGGGCGCGCGAGCAATTGTTCGTTCAACAAAGAGGAAAAGTGGCCGAGAAGTCGACGGATCGGCGCGGCGGCGGACATCGTGTGACGATTCGTCGAGTATCGACGATCCGATAAGGCAGCTTTTAAAGTCCTTTAAAAAGCAATACGCTGCGCCACGCCATAGCCGAGTCGGTCGAGGGCGAAAAGAAGGAAGGGAGCACTCAATAAATATCCCGTGGATCCTGTCGGCACGTGACTCCCTTATCCTGCGATCTTAAATACTTGGCTGCGCGTGTCGGTCATCCCGATCATCGCATTAACTCGCACAAATGACACTACGCTCGAAATCGTCTTTCCTACTGGTCGAAAATACTCTTTTTTTCTTTTATCATCGCCCAGTCGAGCCGCTGTCAAACTCGACACGGACGTATTCTCAAGAGCCCCTTCTCTCTTGATGGAATATATTAAAACAAAATGTAGCTACGACTTTTCTCCCAATTCCAGTCCCTACTTGTGCCGATGTTTTCGTCAATTGCATCATGCAATCTGATTACATTTATCGTATAATCTTTCCTTCGTACTTCATAATTTCTAAAAACTTTTCTCTATAATTTCCGACTCTCTGACTAATAATATTTTATAATGTATTTTTTAAAATCTTATCGGTAATGTAGCTTAAGTTTTCGCGATAAGCTTTTTTCAATCGATATAAGTATTGGATAATATTTTTAATTAAATCAACGGCAAACGCAAAAATTCACCTGGTGATATTGAATCGTTAATACTGATATTGGAGGGTCTTATCTCCGTCCTGAAACTGAGGATGTATGTTCTCCTAAATAGAAGCCGGATATTACACCAGCACCAGAGTACATAACTATAACAATAGTTCCAATAACGACTGTCAGTCGCGATTTTCTTCTCCAGAGAGAAAACTGTCGACGAAGTCATCAAAGAAGTACCAGAGACTTCCTGAAGTTCCGGCGTTCGCTCGTAACGAAGTCCAGAGGGTGAGAAAGAGAGAGAGGGAGAGAGAGCGAGAGAGTAGAGTAGTCTCTGTAGGAAGTCTCCGGTAGCAAATGTGCCCCGTTCGCGACAGCTTCGAGGATCTCTAGGGAGCATGGTGCTAGATTTCAGACAGGCTACGCGAACAGGCTCGTGTTATGGGGTTGTCAAAGCAGCGACAGGATGACATCTCTATTATCACGTACACCGACCATAAAGCAACGACGACGACAATACACCATCGAGAAGGACGAAGAGAGATAGTTCGCGATGTAGCAAAGGGCAAGGGAGGGTAGTAGTAGAGTAGAGTCCACATGGAAGCGCGTGCCGAGGAGATAACGGATCTCACCCTGATGATAATCCTCCTTGGTTCCGTCCTAGAGCACATATGGCCGAACCCCATGACTGTTAAGCAGATCGGCCGCTCGAAGCCTCGACTGTTGCAAGATTCTCCTTTACAAGATCCACCGGATAATCTCTGTCTGTACTGATTTAACACCCCATTTTATTCATGGTACCTTTAACTTTACACATCCAAACTTCCTGACACTCTATCCACTCGTTCAAAATTATGCACGGAATTTCGCGCCTTCGGATTTCTATTTCTGCCTTCAAATATTATCTCGAAAGAAGAATAAGAGAACGTTGAGAAATTTGTTCTTAAATATATTTAGTTTCTGCATCGTTATGTATTTTTGGAAAAATTGTGATAATCTAAGTGTTACGAATCCCCTTTCTATGGGACTGTGAAAAAGTTTATAAGAGTATCAGCGAGGTCCTCGCTCAAGAATTGATAGTCACGCGTCTCGAGAAACGCTAGAAGACGAGTATCAACGATTAAAGGCGAATCGGCACGCATACGCCAGGTACAATGGTCGAGGAGAAAATCGCGCAGCGCAGCACGTTTTGTAATGAGCCGATTGTCGACAGGACGCGCAAACGCCCCTCCTCATTGTGAGTCCCTGAGAACGTTTGACTTCGCGCACAGGATTGCAGGGTGAATTTCTCGGGAGTTTGCTGCATTGTCGCGAGAGAATACGGGGGGAGGTGCTGCGGCGATGAGGGGTGCCAGTTATTTTTCAGAGTTCCTCCTTTGGACCCCTCGAGGTGGCTCGAGCCGGCTCTCTCAGGTCCTCCCTGAGAAGATTTCGAATTACAGGCTCGAAAACGGCGCACCGCGTCGCCCCCCTATAGGGAACATCGCGAAAACTTTCATCCGGGACACCCCGCCTCGACGTCCGCCGTGCAATCGGTCCACCCGATTTTTTGTTCCCGCTTTTCTCTTGGCATATCTTCCACTCCACTTGCCGATAATATCGACGTGACCACCCGATCGTGGGTACGTCGACCGAGGAATGAGATCGTCCTTAAAAAATCGGCTCGTGCTTTGCGCCTCTTGCGCTGGAACCCTCCCCGAAAACAGCAGGCTGCACCTATACTCTTAACGACGACCAACTTTCAATATTTATGCCTCTTAAGTGAACCACTGCGGGGTTCATTCCACGCTGGGATTCCTCTATTATTTCGTTCTGTTTCCTCTCTTGACTCGAGGAATCTTGGAATTCGGTTATTCTCTTGTTCAAAGATACTGCTGGATATATTCATTAACAAAACTTAATTGGAACCAAACGGTACAATTTTCGTATCATCGTAGACAAATTATTATTACCTATTCACTTGAATTCGTTCACCAGAAAAAATTGTGTTAAGAATCGATTATTCTAATATTCACTCTGACAAAACAAACGATTAAACGGTTAAACATATACATAACTAAACAGATGAACAGTTAATTCGTAAATAGAACAGTGAAACAAATAGATTGAGAAGCACGGAGCTTATTGGATTAATTAGACTAATTGGAGATCGTTTGAGGGAGGCAAGGTCTCCGGAGGCGGTAGGTGTAAAATGTGGAAACTCTCGGAAGAACTGTAAGAGGGTTGAGCAAAGGTCCTCAAAAGAGGGGAGGTGGTTAAACAGAAGAAAGTTCCTTTGCTCTCGCGAAACCAAAGAGACACACCTATCTAACTAGCAAAGAGGAGGATGCCAGGCGAAGCGACACGTATTATTAACCGAGCGAGGAACGACAATAATGCAGGACACCGACTCTCGAAGACGAAGGTGAGACGACGGCGAGCAGCGGAGTGAAAATCGCAGCGGGGAGACCAGACACGCGTGGTCCCTTTGACGACGATCTTGTCTCGGCGAGGGATGATCCTTTGATCTTGCCGACAACTCCTTCGGGTCCTGGCTCACGGCTTGTTTGCCGCTTTACGATTATCTGCATGTACGTAAGCAAGTCTACCTACGTATTTGGAAAAAGAAGCTCTTCCGCGTCTTGCGGCCTGTGGCTACGACGTAGTCGAGAGATTTCGTGGAATTTGTTCCGTTACTATGCCAATCACCGATGACCGCCGCATTTCTTGCCCATGCCCTTTTCCAAATGTTTCACTGTAAGCACTGTACAACCTAGAATACCTAACACAGAATTACTAGTAGCAAAAGGATATAATCAAAAAGGCCGATATTAATTGGACCAAATTAAAAAAGATTCTTCGATTCTCAGTACAAATAAATAATAATAAATCCTGATAATCGTTCGTGAAATTGATTATTCTGTGTAGCATTAATAACAAGCACAAGCAGCAACACCAATTATGCCACCCGAATCCCAATAATGACTAAATACTCCTTAAAAGAGAGGAATAAAGAAAGAAGGGAGTAGCCGAAACGTCACACCTATTGCCAGGAAATAATTCACTCTTCGTCGTTTCTCCGGCAGCTCGGACGGGGACACCCCGTCAGAGCAAGTAAATTTTAACGGGAAACCAAGCGTTCCTTCGAACAGGATTATAGAGGAGCGTTAATCCGATTCGTATTGTTTTTTCCGGGAGATCGTGCGCGAACGAGCGGCAGTTGCAGCATGCAGAATTATCCGGCAGAGGGACCGAGAGGAAAAAGCCGGATAGATAAAAGGGAGAGGCTGGAGAGAGACCGAGACAACGGAACGAGAGAGAGTAGAAGCGTTTGGCTGGGAGAGGCGTGCATGTGCGTGAGGCGTTTTTAATGCGTGTTACCCAGCGAAACCGCAATCCGCTTTTGCGGCGAGAGCCGCTGCCGTCCGCAGCCCACCGGTTGGCAGTTTCCGGTAACGCGCTTTGGCGCAAACCAGCAGGCACGCCTGATTTCGAAATTGCAAAACATTTTCACACTCTTGTGGTTCCACCGCGCCACTGGAGGGCCCCTTCTCCCTCCGGAGAGCGAGCCACCCACACACACCCTGTCTGCACAGCTACCCTCTGCTCCCCTTCTCATCCCTCCTCTATATCTTGCTACATCGCTCCATACCATCTCGCCAACCATTCCCATCCTCTTTTTTTCTGTCTCTCTACGCTCGTAATTCTCTCAGGTACAACCATGGCAAAGCCTCTCTCTCACTCACACACAAGCTCGTTCTCTCCGTTTTTTTTCTCTCCATCTCTGCGTCCCGACAAGCCGAGTCCTCCGTGAATTTCGAAGTGTCAGCCAATCAGACGCGAATCCCCGTTGATTCCGACTGGATCGGATAATTCCGACAATGTCGCTGGTAATTATCGCCAACGGTATCGTTATTACCGTCGATATCGGAATTTTTTCCCTCATTTCCTATGGGAATCTTGTAATTGGCGGTGTTTGTTGCGGACTGGATTGTTCGGAGACGGGCGACACACTGGGACTGATAGTGCGTGGGAGCCGAGGGTAAACCTTGAGAAGGATAAATTTTGAAGTAACGATCGAAATATGCAAAATTCTACGTTGTAAGTGCGTCGGAAAATAATTATTGAAAAACGTATCTAGGTTAAACTCGAGGCATTTTTTTATGAAAAGTGTTGAGAATTTAAGAAAGATGTTGGGAAAACTGTGTTTGACGCATTCATTTGAAGCGTTTAGCCAAGTTGAGCCAACGGCGACAAAAGTTCAGGAAAGAGAGCGTTATAAGGCTCGAGTCATTAAATTATTCCGGAATGTGAGCTCGATGGGTGTTCTCGATCGGCTCCTGAAGCTCACGTGCTCACTGGAAGAATAACTCGAAGCATCTGACTTTGCAATTTTTATTGATGGTCAATGCTCTGGAAGTCATCGCGGCAACATTGCTCAGTAATCAGAAACAGTAAACATCATAGAGAGTAAGCTCGATGTCAGGTTCACAAAGTCACTATTGTCTCCTGTGCGTAACTAATGCACTAAAGACCTAAAAACTGTTTACCAACCAATTTATTTTCACGAAACGTTCTCAGCATATGTATACAATGAAATATTCGGTCAGGTTCAAGTTTCGCGCGACAAGCAGCAAAATCAATCTACAGTCTGAGTGTGTGGTGAATTTAACGCAGCGGTATGCGAGTAAGCAAAAACAGAAACGCGATGGAGGGTATGCTCACAGTCAGTGTCGTGGAATCGTCGGTATTCCGGTAGCCGGGTTCTCGTGACCAAAGGGAGGCGAGGATGATGGTTCGGCACGTGCAAAATTTTCAAGTACACCGCAGGACATCGGAATTGACCAGAAGGAGGCGCGACGCGAGTCACTGACTCCGAAAGACGATCCTTCAGTGAGCAACGAGCGAGTACATACGCGCGAGCGTGTCGGCAAACAGAATCGTTCGGTGGAACAGCATTGGGCCCCAGGGTAGCAGTTCGACACTCTTGGTCCCTCGAGGCACGTTCTGTACCCAAAAAATCGAGCTAGAAGAGCCTCCAACGATTTTTCAAATCCGATCGTCCCCCATTCACTCTCCACGCCTCTCTTCTCTCCATCGAACGCGACTTCCGTTTTCATTTCCATCCGAGCAAGTCGCGATTCCTCGATAAACGTGTCCTGCCAAAATGTATTTTCCAGAGAGCTTTCCATTGTGACTGGCCGCGCGGAAAAGTGCGCCAGAAATGGCGTGCGTGGGAAATATGAATGAGTGCTCGTGATTGTTGTGACAGTCGTCAGTGATCATTAAAATGGGGAAAACGAATAGATTTAGAACAAAATTTAATCTTTACCCATAAAGAAGATATGAATTTTTTGGGATTTTCATAAAGAACGACGAAAAATTCCATTATGCAGCAAATGCAGTTAGCAACAGTATCCATAAAGACTATTACATCTCAACAAAACTAATTCCTCTGTCCGCCGCTCTTTGACCCATTTCTGGGTACCAATCCATGCGGAAACCGAGCCACGTGCGTTTCCAAATTTCTCGGTTGCTTCGCTGAGCGAGACGCTCGGTCCAAAAGGCCCAGAATCGGGAATGGAATGGGGCCCAAGACAAGAAGAAAAGAGAGAGGAAGAGCGGAAAAGTCAGAGGTAGAGGACAAGGTGAAAATGGGTGAGTGGAAGGAAGAGCGGAGGGAAAGAAAGAAAGGAAAAAGGAGAAAAAAAGAAAGAGAAAAGAGGAAATGTAAAAGAGAGAGATTGGTACCATTTGGCCCGATTCTGCGTCGGTTAACGCAGCAGGGTTACCGCGGACGCCTCGACGGACACATTGAGGGCGCCCGTTCGACTTGATAATCGCTTGCCATTCATACACTTTTCATTGGATTGCGATTGAGCATTAAGAAACCAGAGAGGAGAGAGGCCGAGAGCCACGCTGCACCGGTAGGCCGGCGTATTAGCATTAGGAGGCATCATCTCGAGTGTAAACACTGCATGGGCACCACGGATTTAGTCACAGTCTAGCGCCGTGGGGCGTCCCCGACATTATCCTCCCTGCTCGTACAATCGTACTACACTCGTCGTACCTCGTGCACATTCTCCTATACCACACTGCTTCACCCCTCCGCGTCTTCATCGCTCTTTCTACCTTCTTTCTACTAGCGCCTATTCACCGGTGCGCGCCCATTACGATCGGAACCATTAATGACGGGGTGCACTGCCAGGGCGCACGAGCTACCCATTCTAACGCGCCTCGGAAACTTGACCAACCGGTTTAGGGGGTCAAATGTTAGCTTCCCGCAGAAATTATTCCTATTTTCTACGTATAGATGATGAACCTATACTATCGTAAAATGATCAAGACACTTATTAAGATTATCAGTTAATTTTCTTCTCTACAATGATCCATTGTAGTCGGACGTCATGAGTCGAAGACGAATCGTTATAAAAAGTCAATATCGAGATGATCCGCGAGGATCCAAAAGAAAGTATCCGTAGGAAAAGAATCGCGGAAAAAGATGCTGCCACAAGGAGTCCCATCGCGATCCATGAATTCCGCGAGGGTTCGAGAAAAGAAAGCGGTTTGTCGTCGGCCTTAACCGCGCGATCCACGCGATCCATGCGGTTAAAGCTCACGACGGCGAATGTCCATGATCCCTTTTATCCAATCCGTTTGGAGCCGCGAGGCGTTAAATCCCTCGGGAAAAGCCCCGTAACTGAACTTGCGTTCCTGCTAAGTCGGTCAGCTAGGTCCAGCCGAGCGAGAGGATCACAATACCACCACTGACTGGTTGGGGGTTAGTTCGCTGTCTACGCGAACTTCATGTATCTCTCTCTCTCTCTCTCTCTCTCCTTCTCTTTCAATTCTCTCCTCCTTTTCCGCGCTTGGTTCTTGCTACCTTGTTACGCATCTAGGACCCTTCTCGATCCCTTTCTCTCGCTCTTTCTATTTCTGCTCCTCCCTGCCTAACCTCGTGAAAATTAGTTGCGCGAGAAATCCATGCTAATGTCGAGTAATCGGCCGTAATCAGTCGTGAGAACGGAGCACCATCGTGAATCGTCAGCAGAAATTTCTTCCTGCTTCTCTTTCCAAGACGATTCCCTTTTGTCGATACTACCTGCTCCCTTTTTTGTAGACCAATCTTTCGAACCAGATTTACCCAAATTTTCATGGAGACATTTACTTTTTATTCACAGCATTAAATCACTCTTAATAATCTTTTTAGCGTTTTCGGATATTTTATCTTCAAAATTTCCTCGATCATGAATTTCTTAATATATGTTTTGACAATAAATGCACAAGAAATATAAAATTCTCGGTGTGAATTCTTCGGACATTTTGTCACGCCTGAAAAAAAATGAGGCCCAAGGGTCAAATTGCCTGTATCCGCACGTCGAAGGCTCACCCGATCATTTATTTCGTCGTCACTCGGCGTCACGTGTAAACGAGAAGTCCGCTTTAAACTTTTTCTTCCACTTCCTCCTCCATATTTTCAAGGTAAACTCCGGAAGCTCGATGGACTGCAACGAATTGAATCCCCTCTGTCCTGAACGAGAAACTTGACGGGATCGATCAATCGATCCGATTAGGGCCCGGTGCCGTGAGCTTGGATATTACCAAAGTTCAGAATTCCACTTTCGCGGAATTCCGATATGGTTACCCACTTTTCCCGCAATTTTCTTCGACCAAATCTCCGCCGCTGATTATGGAATCTAACCACTGATCTCTTCAATTTGTAGATAACTCATATAATTTCCACGATACTTTTACTAATCTGCCTTTGGCAAAATTAAGCAATTCGCAATTTCGTACTAAAAATAAAAATCACGTGAAACAATGACTTAAAATGAGAAAATTCCATTGTAAAGTTAAAGATAATTTACCCTACAGACCAGACTTAATTGATTTGATCGACAAATTACCCGGCAATTGAGCCGATCTCTATTCACACCGTTGGATTCCCACTAGACCATAGAGAACTCTGCTCCCGGAGCAAGAAGAAATCGCATTCCGCCACTCCGCCGTTAATCAACCCATCATCAGACGCCGAAAAAGTACGGGGGCGAAAAAAGTGGTTGCAGAGTCTGTGGCGAGGGTGATGAATCCAGAGAAAAAAATCAAAGCACCAAGTGCGGGGTGTAATCGCGTCAGATCAGCGGAGCGTCAATGTCCGGGCTTATTACCAAGAGACAGAGCGAGAGGAACTCGGAGTGAGAGAGTGTGAATAAGAGAGTGTGCGAGGCAGAGAAAAGGAGAAGAAAGGGAGACACGCGTAAAAATACGCGGTGTACAGAAATATCCGTATACAAACGAGAGGTGGAAGGAAGGAGGTGGAAACGTGTAAGGGACAGTAGCACAGAGATGGATCAAGGGTTTACTAGATGGGTGCGAGCAAAGGGTTGCCACAAGAGTAGGAGTTTCCCGATCCAGAGGAAAAGAAGCCAGAGGATAGAGAAAGCGAGAGCGAAGCTGTGTGCTGGAAAGAGAACCAGTCTCGGGATACAGAAGGGTGCTTTCATCGCACAGAGAGAGGACACAACCCCTTTTAGTGGCTAGCATCGCGGCTCTCAGCTTCCTTCTACCCTCGCCACCAACACCCTCTTCTTCTTTTCTCTCTCTTTCTCCTGGTTTCTCCGGCTTTTTCCCTCTACGCGGAGCTTGCCCTTACAGACTGACTCTGCTTGCCTGCCTGCCTGCCTGCCTGCCTGCCTGCCTGTTCATCCGTTTGCCAGTTCAAGGTGGCTGCGTTCATTACTGCAGAATATACTCTGTGCTATGGGAATACCGAACCAACACCCTTTTCCCCTCCTGTCTTCGTCTCGCCAAAATGTGTCGTATTTAATTATTATTTTTCCAAACCCCACTGGCGCGAAAACTGCTCCCAAAAAGAATGGGCCGGGATGGAAAATTGTGTTTCAAGTTAAAATATAAATTCAATATATTTCATATCTTTGATTGAATAATTTTAACGCGAAAAATGGATAAGAATAAAAGAAAGATCGAGAAAATCTCTGGTAAAGAACAAATCCTCGTAGAGCAAGAAAAAATTGTGTCATAGGTTTGCGACACGCGTCGGATTATTCTAGGACTGCCATTAAGGGAAAGAACTGACAATTGGCTTGCACCTGTTGACGTTGAGGCAAAGCGATTACAAGAGGATTATGAACACGAAATTGGACGAGCACGTGCGTGTCTTTTGCGGTGTAAGTAACGAGTCCTCGAGAGGGTCTCGCTGAGGTTTTTTCTTTTTTAATTGGTGCGAGCAGAGGGCATCCCTTGAGCAAAATTGCGGGGATTAACTATTGGCCCGGCAACGCACGTGCACTTAAACGAGCAGTAATTGCCTGGGTGCGAACACGGCTTCCGAAGGACCAGGTAGACCAGTCATTCTCCCTGTTACTCCATTAAACTTCATGTTTTTCGGATATGGGGCGCACACATCTCTACAACTGACACACTCTACTATCACGGTACTCTTCCAGCTAGAATTCTACAAATTCTAGCTTACGATCAAACCGCTTGATATATCTTGAAAAAACTTTAAATACTTTCTCACTTCGAAAAACATTATTCATCGAGATTATGGGAAATTGACCCGAATACTAAATAACGTTAATATAAATTGATATTCGTCAACGTCTGTGACCAAACCCGATCAGGCGTGTCAAATTTGGACCGAGGGGAAGATGTTTGAAGAAAAATCACAAGATTAAAGAGACGGAAAGTAGGAGAGAAAGAAAGGCGCGTGAAAAGTGAGAGAGACGTAGGAAGGAAACGATTGGTGAGGGAGGATAAGGAGATATTAACCGAGTTCATGGAAGGAAGAAAGCCACTGCGTGGCAGCCAGAAGGGAGCTTTGCTGGCTGGCGGCCTTCTTCCTGGGAGGATCGTTCTCTTTCTCCCGTGCAAAGGGCGAACAGAGGCTAAGGTGAAGCAGCGTCTTAGCTTCCGTTCACCCTGGCGAAAGCTGGCCGACCAGGTTTCCCTTATCTCGAGTCTGCAAGACTGCCTCCGGTAATACCGTACGCCACTGGAAACCCTTACGAGCGCCAACCCCGTGAAATATCGCTAAACGGCTCTTCGTACCCCTTTCCTTCGATTCGACCTCTGCACCCCTTTGCGTTTCCTATTCGAGGCTTCGCTTGCGATCGGGGCCAATTTTATCCCACTACCTTCTCGCTTCCTGCTAACTTTTGACCCTTGGCTCGTGACCTCGATTCTCCTTTTCCATCTTTCTTCTCATTCTCTCGCTCTCTCTCTCTCTTTTGCTCTCCTTTTTTCACCCTTCCTCTCCGCGTGCGGTATCCGTTCTGGACGAGAGGCGATAACGAAATTTCTCTGCAGCTTTGCCTCCACCGAAATTTCATTTTTTCCTCGACGTTGGCCGAGGCGAAAAAATTGAATTGCGGAACGAGTGCCCGACCGTTTTGGCCAGGCGAGTGTGAAAACGCGAATAGCTCCAATTGTATCCTATCGTGTTTCCAAATGGATTTCCTATGTTTCGCTCAGCGATCCTTCGGGGGAAAGAGTTAACGCTCAAAATCGCGTTATTATATTCGGAGCGTATTCGAAAACAAATAGAACTGGGTTCTCCACACTACTTTGACAACATCGATAAGGATTTAAACAATGAAACAACCAATAACGAAAGCATCGATAAAATGGTAATATATATATATATATATGTAAAAATTTCTGCAAGTTCCTACAATATACGTAATAATGTATATGATGTATATCATATAATATATTACTGATTGCGAGAGTACTGTTTCGAGTCGAGCTGAAATTCCCTAAATGAAGCGCAAATAATGTTGTCCAAATTCAAGCATATTCAGAATTCGGTCGAAGGGCGAAGAAGCGGGAAAATGGGGAAGGAGGCGGACGGCTAGAACAACGACGAGGAAACGAACGAGCGCGCTTCATTATACGAGACGCTCTAGCACGCTTCGTTTGTCTCCGGAAGTCGTACTTTAGGAGGGTTGCGCCGAACGAACTCGCGAACGAACGGGGTGTGAGGGAACCTACGGCTCAGGAGGAGTAAATGGGAGAGGGTGGCTTGGATTAATACAATCACGGGGAGCCTCAGCGTCGACAACCAGAGAAAGAGAGAAGGTGGGAGAGTTACAAACTATGAGAGAGAGAAGGAGTGAGTGAGACGTACGCGTTTAGAAGGGGCAAGAGATAACCACCCCTTTGCTTGTCATCGAAATTATACGCCGGCAACACTCGACCTCGTTTATGAGTTCCTTCTCTCTCCCTCTCGCCAGATTCGTCTCCACCTACGCCAAGACGCCAAGCAAGTTTCAAAATTAGGACCAATGGCAGGGTGGGTCAAATATGGCGGTGGATAACGAGTTGTTGTCGCTCTGAGCTTCAGTCGCCAACGAGACAATATTTCGCGCATCGGAAGACAATATGGGAATAATGTAATTAAGACAATTGTACCCGAGAAGAAAAGAGAAAAATCATTCTCTTTCTTCGTGTCAGAAAAATTACTCTTTGTAGTGAGAGTGGGTGATCCAGTGAAATGAAATGAGAAAATCAATAAATTTCTGTAGCTATACATGGTTAATAGGACACGATGCTCGTTGAATCAAATCCGCTAGCATATTCCGAAATCTGACGATTTAGGAAGCAAGTTGAGCGAGAGAAGCGCCACACGCATTGTACTAATAGCAGTTCGGCATTCGGGGCCTGGAACGGGCGAGCGTATATCGTGGAAAATTTGATATTTGGCACGATCTCCATTTTGGTGATCACGATGGAAGGAAGGCAGTGGATGCACGGGAAAAGCAATAAGAGCGAGGAAAGGAAAGGTTTTCATTCCTCGCGGAGCCGCGGATGAAACGGCGAGATGGAAAGACCCAGACAGATATATACAGAAACCTTAAGAGACAGATTCTTGTTTCATGATAATTTTACAACTTGTTCCCAACAGTTTAATAACTTGTAAATGCCGTTTCTAAGAAAATAGGCAGCTTAGGAAGAAACTAGCAATGGAGAGGAAAAGATGAGTAAAAAGAAATTGGAAACTAGAAGCAGATGTTAAAAAAAGAGTAGTTCGAAAGAGAAACGGAAAGAGAAGTAAAAAGAGAAAATAGGATTAAAAAGATAACTAGAAAGAAATTGGAAGATAGAACCGAAGGTAGAAGCGAAGTAGAAATGAGCAGGCGGTAAAAGTGGTGAAGGAAAGGAATAGGCACAGTGAGATAAAAAGAGAAATGAGAGAAGAAAAAGAGGGAGAGGGAGAAAGAAGAGGGATCGAGGCCGGAACCAGGTTACGGGGATTTTTAATAAAATCAGGCGATCGGCGAGGCGTGCCAAATGGAAATATGCACGTTCGGTCGAGGGATTTTGCGGACGGGGGAGAGAAGCTTTCCCGTTTGTAAAACGGGGGTGCGACTCGATAACGATGGAATTCATCGTGGCGGCACGGCCCCGTCGAAACAGCAACCGACGAAGCCGAAGCACCCACCCGATGATGAGAAAAATTTTTTTCCTCTCCTTTCTTCCTTCCGCTCGCCTGGACCTGTATCGTAATCAAGGAGCTGCGAGGTAGATTAGCGATTCGATATCGCCACAGATTCTTCTGGTTAGAGACCGTCGACTTTTCCCATTGGTCAGCGAATTGATCGAATATTTTCATCCATTATTATATCAATTTGCCATTATATAACAATATCTATCTATTCGGGAAAATTGGTATTCGAGTCGAAATACGAATAACGTGTTACGTTTCAATCATTTCTTTTCTCTCTTGATAATTCTAAGTGTTCATTTCTACGTTTTACAATATTTTTATTAATATCTGAGCTTTAGTTTATTCACAATATAACTTGTTAAGCTAAATGAAAAATACTGCTGTGTACCATGAAGTTTAAGTTATATCGCAGTAAATCGTGGAAGATCACCGTCACACGTTAAATGACTCAAGAGCACGATTTATCTTAAAACGCGTACGTCGAAAGAGGTGTGGTATACTTTGAAATTGATATATTCCGCCATTTAGCACGTCCGGGACGCGAGGAAAAAATCTAGTTTTTGGTTTAGGCGTCAAAGTGTGTCACGGTGAAACCGTGCGAAGTACGTGGCGAAGTCGATAAAGGTGACAAATGCGTGGTATACATCGAGGTATAGGTTCGACGAGCGTTCGCGTCGATGGCAACGGCAAAGTTACGCCGAACACTTATGGGGTGCCATTCGTTTTATGGGGCTTCTTATCGGCTCACTGCCAGCCCATAAACGCATCTTTGCACCCCGCACTAGCCTGTGCTGCGATGCGTTCGCAGTTGCGAATTCTACACCGCGACCTCGACTTTTCGGGAACATTACAACTACTCGAGACATACGAACTTCTGCTACAGTTATACTACTTCGAGTGTCTACTTTAAGCAGGATGCTCGTAACAAGACACAAATTTTTCGAAATTCATTCCAACTCCCACAAGATTGAATTTACGAAATTGCCTCATTTACATATAACAATTAATATTAAACAGATTTTGTTAAATGAATTCCTCTTGAAACATGAATACCCATGTTCAATTTTCCACTTGGATACTTAATACGTCACTAAAATTTAATACTCTAATTATAATATTAATACAAAACATTTAGTAGAATCGTGTAAATTATTTAGCTACATTATTTCTACTATTCGCATCCTACAGTTTGAATTTTTCCAAGTCCAAGGGTCCAAGGGTTCTACTAACCCACTAAATACTCTATATTGAATCTATGCTCCACACTGAACCCAGCATCGTCCATCTATCAATAAAGTATTCCACAGAATTCTATAGAATATCCACCAGAAACGCAAACAAAATTTAATACAAGTGGATGCCTCGCGACAAGCCGAGAAATGGTATTCCATCAACTTTTTCCACCTATCTATACCGGTTCGGTTCTAGAGAAGAGTTTCAGAGTATACGCTCATCAGTCGCCGCCGCCCCACAGGAGGTTCTTGAAAGACATCGTGCTAGTCTTATCAGCGACCTGCAGGTTATCACGGCGGGTCCGAGGTTATGAATTAAAAGAGAGGAAAAAGCCGAGGGGAGGATAAGAACCGCCATCACCTCTGCTTATCCTCGCTTCGAGAGCCGCGTTGCCTCGTACTAGGAAGAAGAGAGAAAGGAGAGGGCCAGGCTAGAAGGAGCAGAGAGGAGGGTGAAATAGAGAGAGAGAGAGAAAGGAAGATATAGAGATAGAGAAGATGAAAAGAGAGGGAGAGCCGTCTGTCGTCTTGTATATCTACCCTCGTACGGTGGAAATTTCGCTACGGGGGTGATTTTCCGCGGGGGATGGCCAGCCCCGTCCCCGCTTTAAACCTGATTGGATGCAGAGTTATCTCGCGCTGCGTTACTTCCGGATGATTGGTCGCTGCGGTCGTCATGACTACCTCACCACCGTCGCCGCCACCCACGTGTTCACCCCCCGATGCCGACCTTCCCTTACCCAGCCTCCTACCATACCACCCTCGCTCAACCTCCTATTTCTAGAAATCTCTCTCCCTCTCTCTTACTCGAGTTCCATCTTTCTCCGTTTTGCTTTAAACACTGTCTTTCGCAATTCTTTCCACCTTCTCTCTTGGATTTATATCTTCTGCTTCTCTGTGTTTGCTTCAGCTGTCTCGCGGCTGACAAGTTGTGAGTTTTACTCTGTTCTGCGATTTCTCCAGGTTTATCCTAAAAACTTCTTTTTCTGATTTCCCATCTTTTTCGATTTTTTTTTCCACGAGTCTTTGCCAGTGGCTTCGTAAGTGTTTATCTTCACGCATTTCTCTATCTCTCTTGCCACGTTTCTGTTTATCGTTCTTATTCTCTCGCGATTTTAGATCTCCCGTTTCTTCTCGTTTGCCCCAGTTGCATGGCAACTGGTTCTTACTCTGTTTCAGGGTATCACGATTATCTCGGTCTTCCCTTGCATCTCTCGCTTACTCTGCTTTGGTTCTCTATCGCGCTAATGCTCCGTTCGCCTGCATGTTCAGATAACGCAACCCGCGCGATGCGGTACCCTCCGGACCTGACCACCATCGGTATTCTGGCCATGTAGTGTGTATCTCTCGCTGGCTGTGAAATCGCGATTCCCGCGCGCTCGCGCGGCGGTCTGTTCTAGATATCTTCTCCAACCCCTTTGCAAAGCGCGCAGGAGATAGGTGTATCCGGTGGTGCTAGGGGATTCCCGGATACTGTCCTCGCTTTGCCAAGTACATACACTTACCCTTTGCGGCATGTGATTACGTACCATCTGGTGAATTAGAAACTTCACAAACCGTTATGATTCAGCAATCAATTCAGAAATAATTTCCATATCACGAGTGATCATTTCTAATAACTTATCAATAATAAGAGAATATTTGATTTTTCCCATTAGCGGTATACTTGTAAAATTATTATTTATCGGTTGCAAGTTTATGAGGAATATTGAGCAGTGTCTACAATACGAAATCGATGCTCCAAATAGTCTCTTTCCTAGGCGATTAATAGTTTCGCGTGTACCAGGTCGATTCGCAAGAGTAACTCGAACGAAAATATTCGAAAAAACATGCGTGCCACCCAGTGAGCATTTTTGTTGCCTTTGATCCGCAGAAAATCGAGAGTTAATGGCGCGTACATTTGCCGTCAAATCAGTCGTGTTCAAACTCGCGACTCGATTCTAATAATACCAAAGTTCCACTACTCTGATGCGACGGTCATTCCCCGTTCTGACAATTAATGCTGGTAACAGCAGCTGTTCTAAATGGGAATTTTAAAAGCTAGTCCTCTATTCACGAGCTCTGCCCGCTTCATCGGCGAGACTCAAAAAGGAGCCAGGGGTTATTGGTCGCCCGATGTCGAGAGAACAATATGCAGTTATCGGGCTCTCGAATATTTATTGTACTCCTTCCAATCGTGCTTCTTCCATTGTCCCTTGATTTTACCGAACGATCATTTCGCTACTGGTTGCCTGCACTTTGATAATAAACAAATGGTTGCACGTACATTTCTGATACATAATGTCATATTCGCCTATTGTTTTCAATACGATATTTTTTGCTTCGTTCATTCCTGTCGTATAAATTACAATCAACAGATGTAGAATGTGGCATTTTTAGTATGACGTTCTTAGAAATGAAGAAGAATATTTAACACACTGACCTAATTCAATTGGATTTGGATATTATACTAAAATCATGAATATTGTGAAATTATTTGTTTTTTTTATGATATTCAAAGGATAGGAACTATTATAGTGATCTGTGTATGACATAGGGATTAGCGAGTTAATTCTGTGTGAAAGGATGTTGCGGAAGGTGCGGAAGGTGCGAGGAATAATAAAAGAGGGAGAAAATAAAGCAAAAGCGCGGCAGATATAAAAAGAAGTGGGACGACGGGTTCCATAAACGACGTGAATTGAGCGTGGATAATAAGAAGGCGCCCTTACTCGAACAATAAATCTCGATCGGACGATGTTACCAAATGACAAAGGACCAACGATAGGCGTGACTCGTTCCAGCGGCTCGTTCGCATCGTGAGAGATGGAGACGTCAACTTTTGTCAGATTCGTCGCGGACCGCTGCCAAATCAGGAACCCTGGACGTTCTCCAGGGTGTTACTCCGGTTAGAAGCTTACGCATACTCGACGCGTGCTACGCTCACACCAATGACTCGACTCATTGTCCGCGACGAGATCACTCAGAACCGTGGCAAATCGATCCCATTGCTAGGCTCAAAGTTCCATTTTGCATGGGGACTGGTTGGACGATGGAAGAAGACGAATCGAGAGCCTTGCTGCAGTTTGGCTTGTTAACGCGAAAACTACCCTGTATGGAACGAATTAGGGATTCTGACAAATATCGATGTTTGCTTCGATCGGAAACTCCTGCTGAATATTTTGCTCGATTGCGGGGTAACTAAAATATTTTATTGGCGATACTTTAACGATAATTAAACTTCTGTATCTATAATAGTAAACTACGGAAAATATAAAAATAGAACGAGTATGAAAATAGGATAATAAAAAGTAATCTAGTCTTATTACTAAAATCATTTATCCAAGCGAAAAACTCGAAGGAAACCTTCCGTATAGAAAGAGCAAAATAGATAGAGTCGAGCCGGGACTCGACTCACGTTCCTTATGGGTGTCTCTCGCGGGCGTATTTACATGCAAAAATACTCACCTCGCGGTGTTGGGTTTCGTGAATGTCTGCTGAGTCAGGAACTCGATCATCGGTCACTTATTGTTAGCGGGCAAACACGCGTCGTGCCGCGGCTGCACTTATTTACCTCGACACCCTTTTCGCCCGACACAATTCTGTCATTCGCAGAAAAATTCTCGATCCCGATAGATCGACACCTTTCCCTTGCTACGAACAATTACGACCTGGTCGAGTTTCAGCTTCCTTATTACTTTGCTTTAATTCATTTCCTGCCCATACACCGTTTTACCAATTGCAGTTATTTGTAATAATAATTACTAGTAAATGATTCAATTAATCCAAGCAAATGGTTCAAATAATTAAATTGGTTGTAGAGATGTTAGGAATCAATTTGTAGTGAATATTTATTCGCTGCATTTATTGGAATAATTGGGAATTTGTGACAGTTAATTTAATTGCGTCTTGTAGAAAGTAAAAATACTATATCGAGAGACAGAATCTAGGTCAGGAAGAGACCTATATTTCAATCGATTGCTCGAAGAAAATAACTACAGACGGACTTGGTTTATTCGAACGAGTCGAAAGGTTTTACAAAATTGAAATCGAGGAAGCAAAGTTGATTCGTATTTTAAGTAATAAGTCAAACTCGTAATGTGCATCGGAGTATAATCAATGAAAATTATGCTTCCAAACGCATTAATAATCAAATTAACCACAATAATACTACATTTTGAGTTGCACTCAATATTTTAGAATTTAATAACTTGGGGGACAGATAAAAATCACAGAACTGAATATCGTATGTAGTGTATATAGAAAAGAAGTCAAAGTGTTCTATGGGACATGCCGACAATCAGCTGAGGTTACGCAACGCGACGTTTGTCTTGACGGAGAAAGTCGCCGGCGCAAAGCGGACATAATGGGTATCGACGGAAAAATTGATTTGTCGCCAGACGCTTCAAAGTAATTGCACCATCACCACCACCTCCTCTAGAATTTCACGGAAAAGAGCTGACAGCGTGTAAACGATCTTCGTCCTTTTCGCAGTCCTAAAAAAAGGAGGAGTTTGCTCGTGAAACCATGAACCACCCAGAAGTGTAACACTACTCCTTCTCGACTCGAAAAGCCTTCGCTTGTACTCGCTGGCTCGCGCGCGCGCGCGCGCGTGTGCACCTTACGACCAGAATACTTACTCCACCAACAGGAGGATCGAGCTTCGAGGCAAATCCTAGACATCCCTTGGGGAAAAAATGCACGATATGCAAGGATAGAATGGCGCGGCCAGGATATCTTATATGCAAGACACCAGGCCTCGATATTTTCAAGGAACGTGCCAGATGATCGACGATGGGAAATGGACCACCTCGGAGCTTCGCCAGATGAAAACGACACCTCTCGCTACCTTGCGCGCATTTTCGAGATGCAAAAACAACCCCGTGAGAATTATTACTTGGATGATGCCGACGATGATGCTGCTGCTGCTGCTGCTGCTGTTGCTGTTACTTACTTCCTTGGTTCCCGGTGCATTCCCCGTGAGCAATGCACACCTGTTGTGAGAATCGCTCTGCCTTTCGGATTCCTCGCCGGCCACTTGTCGCGCGCCTCCCGAATCTGGTTACTCGCTCGTAAAACGATGCTTCTGGTTATTTTTGCAACAGCTATCTGCTCAACACTAATTTTCATTAACTTTGGAGAACTTTGAATTTTTCCCAATTCTACAAATCCTCTAGAGAACTTGACTAAATTTTCTTAAAACTATAAATTAATATAATTGAGTTCACAAAAGTCGATTAATATTCGAATGAAATAAGTACACAAATCTATAGTTGATTAAAAACACGATCACGAATGGTTAATTATTAAATCTAGACTCTACTCCAAGTGAAACGCT
Source organism: Trypoxylon attenuatum (assembly GCA_963989405.1). Lineage (NCBI taxonomy): Eukaryota > Metazoa > Arthropoda > Insecta > Hymenoptera > Crabronidae > Trypoxylon > Trypoxylon attenuatum. The sequence continues at coordinate 9,254,783 of OZ022490.1, read as the reverse complement.
TTCGAAGTAGCTTCCTTTGCCTTCGACACTCACAAAGTACCCAAAGGCAGACTGGAAAAAATTCGATGGTCTCCCGTCAGCGTGAAAAGTCCGACAAAGACTAATTACGGTAGAGAGCAGAGTAACGAAGTCGAAGTCGAAATTAGCGAGGTCGCGTCTTTATAACCGTGTGTACTTGCCACTCGCTCCGACGAGCGACACTCTTCTGGCACGTGCTTTCAAATGAAATTGCATCAAACATTGTTGTTTTTTTCTCCGGTCGCCACGACGAGGGGAAAGACGACACGTCGGATCGTTTGAAGCCCTTCATTTCGAATTACGTGCCGCGTACTTACACTTGCCACCACTCGACACGTACGTAAAGAGAGAGAGAGAGGACGTGAATCTATGTGTGTACAGGCTGTTTCCGAACTGGCAGTACAACTTGAAAAGGGGTGAATTTACTTCAAAGAATAACTCATTCATATACAAGTATATATTATTCATATACTTATTCATATCTTAAGAAATCTAATCGAAATTTCATCCTGAGATAATGACGAATCAATAACTGAAATAGAAACATCATCAGACTTATAAAATTGAGAGTCGTTTATTACTGAGAATCTTTTGTTGATTAATGTAAAAATGGTTGATGGTAACTCGGGGTTTTTCTGTCACCCTAGAGACTTTTGCCTTAGTTTTTTGTTTCACCCTTTTCCGAGTTGCACCGCTAATTCGGAAAGGCCCTGTACAAAGAGAAGGAGAGTCCTGTGTTTACACGCATTACAGCCTTGAGTCGCGACAGCGCTTTGAAGTGTCGCATCTGCGGTTACCCAAGAACACCCTGCGGTGAAGATCGTGGAAATGGCCAGAGCGAGAGAAAGAGGGTGGGAGAGGAGAGGAGAGAACTTTGCTCACCGTGCGAAGGGATTAAGTACCTCTACGTAAAGGGTGCAAGGATACATCCAGTAACGCGATTTCGAGTGGAGCACGGATTTTAAATCCAGGGACTCGAGACTATTCAAGCTTTCCCTCTCCCTCTTCAACTCGTGCATTTCCTCGCTCTTTTTCTCGTGGCTTCTTTGTGTACCTCTTGCGCGCTTCCGCGATTATTGTGCCACGGTTTTGAACTCACTCTTAAAATACTTGCCACACACTGGCGTCGACTCGGCGAAAATCCTCTTTCAGGTAAATGTTAGGCTTAACGAACGGTTCTAGTTGTTTGGCATACATTCATCAAACACCTAAAAAAGTTCTTTAGCCTGTAAAAATTCAAGAAACATATTCTTGTTTCAAGATGAATTTTTCATTGAGATATGAATCTTCCGTTTATGTAATAAAAATCTTTTCTACGATGTACACATTAGTCGCCAATGAAATAGAACTTTTATGGCTATCTAATGATTCATATAAAATTCTATCAAATTATTCTGTAATAATATTCATAAAATGTGCAATATTATTATTATTATTAGAATTTGATGAAAGCTCCAGGAATCGTTGGTCACATCTTTGAATAAATCCGCGTTAAATAAACGCCTAGTAGAGACAGGAATATTCGTAATAAAGTTATTCAGAGGCTTAAGTCTTATTGTGTACGTAGGCGAAAAAAAAACGGAACAGAGCGACGTATCCGTATTAAGTAGCGGATTTATTATAGCCCTTGCTTCAAAGCAGAGTGGTGCTCAATTTTAATCCCCCACAATCCCACGCGACATGTCGCCACTCTCTTTCCATCTCTTCGTCTCTCTTGTGAGAAGAGCCTTCCAGTATTTCCCATTCGATCTCTTTCCCCCTTTTATCCTGATACTTCTTGCACTCTTCGAAAACGGTGGCCCAAAACTCGTCATTGTAATTCGATGTTTACTGGCTCCTCCACCTTCTCGCGCGACAAGCTAACCCACGGTTTATGTGGGAAACTCGAGTGTCGCGTCGCTCGGATTTCCTTCGAAGTGGTTGCCATTCTTCGAACTCTCATCGTTCTCTCGACACCGACTTATAATCGCAGGTAGCTGCCACTTTGGCTTTTTGGCCTTAGAAATATTCTCTACTCAATGCCTTTTGTACTATTTCCCTTAGATGCAACGAAGATTCAAGGTGCCCGATTTATACTCAAAATTTCAGTAAAACAGAAATTCTCAAATTCATTCACTATATTTGAGACTAACATGATACATTTATAGAAAACCATAATACTATTTGATTTTTACTTCGTGAATTTGGTAAAAATTTACATGTGATTAAGTTCTTAATTAATGGGAGTAATTCCAATAACTTTAGATAAAAAGTTGCACGGTATTACGATTCGATTATAATACGATTGAAAAAATGTTTTATTGAATATGAATATTAAACTAAATGCTAAAAAACATGCAGCGAATCCTACCAACTGATTCCAATATATCCAAATTCTGTCGGGGTCAGAAGTTCGCTGTGTAACGCAGGATCGTCTGTCCCACGTTCTGCACGGACGCAAAGAAGGAAGGACAAGAGAGAAAATATCCATGGCATCTGGTCGAAAATGCGAGAGCAGCATTATACCAGAAGCATAGTTCGCATTTCCTCACTGCATTCTCGGTCCAGGCTTCTGACCAGGAACATGATTAGTGTGCGCACACTTGACCTGGCCTGACCTATTGTCAAGGGGGAGAGAAACACCATTATAACGATAGCGAACACGAAGAGCCTATTATTCGACACCCTGGGGCCACGTACCACGACCCGTCCTCTTTTCTCTCGCTTTATTACGATTTTTCGCCAATACACGTCCATGTATGTATAGTATGCGCATGACTCCCAAATGCAAAACATCGCTCGACCAATCTGTCCTCTGTGTAAGTCCTCTTTGATTCTCCAAAATTTATTAAACCAGTAGGGGGGAAATATATTGAGCTTGGCGATCGACAGGCAGATTCTCGCTCGAACGATTAACTAATACAGATCAATTGGTATAGCAAAAATATGATCGGAATATCGTATGAAAAATTGTTACTCTGAATAAAGTGTTAATTTCTCTGATCGTAGAAAATAAATAAGTAACGGTAGGTAACTGTAAAAAATTCTTATTTCCATGTCTACAATTGTAATTCCTTTCTATTGTCCTTTCAATAAATTGCGAAATCATAAAATAGTGAAAAATTGGAGATTTGAAAGATAAAAGATTCACTCATAGGCTATTGGCTAATTTCTCCCGAAATTCGCGAGAAACTCTCGTCGGAATGATGAATCGAGCCGCACAGTGGCGTTGGAATTGGCGGATCGGCAATGTGTGAAATTTTTGAAATCCACGGAAAAAGGCAATGGCTCAGCGGAGCGTGGGTGCACGTTAGATACACACGTTGCTTCAGCAATTTATGGAGTAGCCACCAGTTTTCCACGATATCTTCTCTTCCTTTTACTTTCATCTAACTCTGCAGCAGCTTTCTTTCTCTCTCATTGGCAAACCTTTTCTACCACTCAGTCTCTGTTTCTGTCCACGCGTTTCTCTACCTTCTATTCCAGAGAGTCCTCCTCTTTCTCCTACCCCTTCTCTTCTCCTCTTCGCCTGGCCAGCGACTGTGGCCAGCTCTCGAAATCGCGTCAGCATTTAGCCGGCAGTATATTAGGCGAAATACAGGCGGATATCCTCTCACGGGCCATTACTGTTACCTTTGATCATCGCATGACCGGAGAGTGGTTAACGCTGCGTCATCAGAGCATGAATTTCTCTCTATCTGCCTGGTATAATTTACAATCCGCGGCGGCGTTAGCGGCAGCCCTCGCGTTCATCGCTATTCTGAACCAGGATTCTCCTTCTGTATCCCCCTCCACATGTGTAAAACTCTTCTCATTGAAGAACCTCATTCGATTCTTTTTCCCCCTTTTCTCCAAATTCTCTTTTCGTGCGGCGTTACTCTTCCAGCTATCTGCTTTTAAATTCGTACAATCATTGCTAACATAATCACAGATTTATTCTAATCCAATCTAAAAACGTTTTTGCAATCGTTGCATGTTACATTATTAGAATATACAGAATATAGTGTGCAGTATGTGTCTATGTATTTAGGTGTTTTCCTAAATATCGCAAATTTAATACCTCTGAGAGTGTCGCTTCATAATTCCGACTAGAATTTCGCGGAACTGTCCGTGCGAAGACAACTATCTCCCTCATGCTTCTCCCTCCGGTAACCCGAGCCGAACAAGGCGGAGACATCCAATGGCAGGTCAATTCCACGAAAACTAGTGCCATTTTACTTGACTGCAATCACGTTTCTATATCAGCTATCCCCGAGAAGACATATCTTAATATAATTCATCATTTAAAAGATTACTCTTTTCCACTCAAAAATCCCTTTGAGTCAATAATTCCCGGTTCTATTTGCGGAATCCTGACGATAATGTCATTCTAAATAAAAAGGTATAAGTAATAACGAAAGTAATAATTTTACGCAAACAATAAGACGATAACATTTTTCTAGCGAACGTTTTAAAAAACCGACTTAAATAATCGAAGTATACAGTTGAAACATTTGAGAGACCGTCAAAGTAGAGAGGATTAAAATAGCGAAACAGTAGAGTGAAAACGCAGGAAACGGTATCGCGAGGATTCAGGAGTAAGTATCCTGGCGAATTCGGTGGAGAGAGTGGCAGCCTGTTGCATGTGGTCGGTGGTATCGGCTGACGTCACTTTCCACCACCTTAACCACCGTGTTGAGCCGTTTGGTGGGGAGATCTAGGTAGAGCGAGAGAGAAAGGGCGAGAAAGAGAGTGGAACATCCAGAGGAAGAGAGAATGAGAGAGGAAGGGGCGTTGATAGTAGTGGGGTGGAAAGGAGAACATAACGCTCGGAGGGCGTGCTTGACAAAGGCGTGGTTACCGTGTCCCCACCCAACAATAAACAAGCGACTGGGACGTTAATTTGTTTGTTTTACCCTTCTACTAACCTTTTCCTCCTCTCCTTTCGCGCTTGTTTGTCCCGCTCTCCCACGGGACCTCGAGGACTCTCCCTCACCTGTGCACTCCTTATCGTGGTCGCGCGCTCGCGGCTACCTGTGGCGACTCCAAACTTTACGTCTAAATAAATCTGTCCCCATTTTTACACTCAAACGAATTATGCGAACTTTCGTAGTATCGCATGCAACACTGTGAGTACTGTGTGCAAACAGAAAGTTGGTGGAAAATGTTAAACTTTATCGGGGAGGCTGGATACCTAAAGAATATTGGGTAAAATAATGATAAAAGTTGATCCGATCATTGTTCTAATTATAATCATCTTTCTTAATTTTATTCTATTGCAAGTTCTATTTCGAGTTTTAATTCTATCTATCATTCTAATATTGATATGGAAATTTATACATCTATAAATACATTTGTATCAATTAATACAGTTTTCTATTGATGTAGCTGGATGTAATTAATTTTAAGACATAATTCATTGGAATAGTTCATGACACTACAAACTATAACCAATAATAAATCACATTTAGAAAATTGAAATTGAATATGTCAAATTTGGACAATTAATCAAGACATTCAAAATGAAGAAAATATAAATACCCAGTACAAAGTACTTTCTGTTCCTTCAATTAATTTTGTGGTTAATCAAGGATGAATGGCGATTATAATTAAACGGGTCGAAGCTCTTCAGTGTTTCTGACGTGGACGAAGGGATGAAAAACCGTGGCTGGCTTAAAAGTAGAAGATTATCGAAGAGCAAGCCTCAACAGTTTACGGTCTTGATTAATTTCAGACCGATGAGACTTATTACTTACACGCATCGCGTATACCAAGGGTATTGATCGAGTGATTAGTTCCAGGTAATAAGATTGGCGTTATAAGAGGTTTGCGTGCGCGATTACCTCCCTTTGTAGTAGGCACCCTTTAAGCCCGGCGAGTGTAATGACGGAGAGACAATATCGTCGTCGTGTCAAGTGTCAATCCACCAAGCGGCAGACCTCCTGAAGCAGGGACTCGTACCGAAACGCGAAACATCACAATCCGATCGGCACCTTTCTGCTTTGGTTTCTCAAGAGTTCGCAAAATCGGTGGATCTAATAGTATTACATAACACAATTGTGTTCTACAGAACTGACTTTGAAATTTTAATTGAATCACTCTTCTAATGAGTGAGTTGAAAATCTTATGTTTAACGAAATGAGAGAATTGTGTTAGATAATGAAATTATCCTATGGAATAATTACAAGATTAAAACGGATTTGAATTCTTGAAATAATTCTTTCTAGTAATTGATTCAATTTAATGAATTTTATTAAACGTCAAATATACATACACTATTTTTAAACATATCGGAAGAAATAAGAAATAACGAATATTGATATGTTTCAATATGAATAAAATCCAAGCGGTAATTATTCCATGTTTGCATCAATTGAGAAAATAAGCTAGATCAATTGGGAAAACTATTATAGAATAGCTGGGCACACTTGACTCTTGGGGCAGCAGTTAAATTTATGGCTCGATCAGGACGAATAATATTAGAACAGTGACAATTGCGCAAAGCGAAAAGCACCGTCTTTTTGTCTCGCGCGTTTTTGCCTGGCGCGCAGACGTCGCTCGGTTCCCGAGCAAACAGTATTATCAGCGTGATTGGCGGATACTCGCCGAAGTTGGCAAACAATTCCTGGTCTGCTGTCCGATTTCTGGGATGAGTTTGTCGACTACGGCACGAGGCCGTACCTTTTTTGCGTTTGCTCAAGTGCTCGCGAACAATGTTGAATGGCTCCTCGATATCTCGTAATCACCTTCTTCGCTTACCGTACCGCGGCCTCACTAACAATTCCACGCGTGCAAAATAGTTCCGTCATTATGCTCTTATTGACACTCGAACTATTAACGAGTTATCGAGATCTATTACCATCCACGATTACACCGATTAATTATTCTCCTTAAACACAACTGACTCGAGGGGAAAATGCTTCTTTGTCTTGATCGCTGTTCAATTGGAATTTTCACGTGGAAAATTCACGACTCATTTCCATCTGCTTTTTCCAGCTGCAGTTATTTAGAATAACGGAAACTCATCATTGATATAATCGAGGATTATTAAGTAAATAGAGATATTAGGTAAAGAGAAGATTAAGTAAATATATTTTTTTCGAGATATTGGAATAAATCTATCGTAGGTGGAAATCGAATCACAAGATCTGACCAGAGAATTGACTAGATTCACACGAGAGAACGAGGCTCACTCAATTACATTGGGATCAAAGTAATTAAGGAAAGTTTCCTATAGTATGATCACGCCTTTATGCAAGTCCACCCCGAACATAAAATTCTCTGGAATCGATCTTAAGGGCTGTGCCCGAGTGCCGGAGGGATGCTCGGAAACGGGGAACGACTTGACCTTGGCTGGATTCACGCGTAGCTGAGCTAACGCAAAATCGAAACGCGTTACTTCCACCGCGTGGATCTCCTAAAGCCGGCTTCACATCGTGATCTCACGAAGCAGTACTCTCTCCGCATAATTCTTTCCTCCGATCCAACAATATCAATGAAAATAATAATCATTTCTTTTATTGCCACGGTGAAAATACATAAAACAATAGTCACGTACGATGAATACAAAGTGGAATCTAAATTGCAACTTAAAAACAGAAATAAAGGAATCATCTTTTCTCGAGCAAAACTTTTCGAAACTATCAAAATAGTAGTTTTTCTCTTTCGAAGAAGAGAAAAGGGGCAAAAGAAGGAAGAAATTCGACTGAAATTATTGAGTGAATTCGAGGTAAATAGTTGGTCGACGTGGATGAAAGTCCTTCTCTCGTAAATTTCTCTCTCTTGACTCTCGTTTTTGAGGAGCCTGCGCTCGAAAGAAACCAAGCGCTTTTCGCGTCTTCGTTTCTCGCTCGACTGAATCTCCAACTTCGAATTTCGAGTGGCAGCAAATGAAGACACTTGTACAGACCGTCTCTTTTGCTTTGGCAACGACCGCGCAACAGACTTGAGCAAACTTCGAAGCTTGTACAAATCGTGCCACACTTGACCTTCGCTCTCGGTGAAATGCTTCTTGTTTGATCGGGTCCACGCGTGAGTAGTACGAGCTCGTGTGGTCCTCTTGTTGCTCTTTGATCGAAAGGTTCCAACTTATTGGTAAATCTATATTCTAATATAGATATCGTAAATTATGATACATGTAATTACATGTATTAGAGAATCAAACGAGTGAAGTAGAGAAAAGGAGACGAGCGTTATAACCACGGTATTTTGTGTGAAATAAGCTTAGATCTTGCGAGAGATTGAGAGAAAGAGAGACAGAGTGGGTGGTAGACATACGCGTCGCTGACAGGGGTTGTTGCAGCAGCTATCCTCACCCTCGGTAGCGGGCCACCGTGCGGCGAGCATTTCGCGAGGGAGGCTCCAGGGGCCCGTGCCCGTGCCCGTGCTCCTGTCGTAGAGACGAAGTGACGGAGGGTGAGTCACCCCGTGCGCGAGCGCACGACGTTACTCTTCCGTGCATAACACCCACTGGCGACCCCACGCGTGACTAGATACCGCTTTGCACAAAGGGGGAAAGCGCCAATTATATTTTAATATCCCTCTAGTGTCTCCGACTTTCTAGCGGTCGACTTTCAGCCCGAAATTCTCAAAATTCCGTTGTCCTTATGCGATCCTATGCTCTCGAACGCGTCCTTTTTTTTACCATCCCTAGTACCGCTTTAGTCCGGTAATGACGATTTTCGACTGTGAAATTCCCAGTCTTTTCTTAAAAAAAAACTAAAATTCATTCTGCAAATTCCGATTGATTTCTTCTTGTCTAACTGGTAAATAGTTTGAATTGTAAACTACATGGATTCCAATCCAGCGTGACCTATCATTCCCTTAGAATTATTTTCCATTTAAACTATTTGAAGCAGTATGTAGTAAAAATTGTTTTAATAAATTGCCGGTTAAATTAGATACAGAAGTAGTGTTTCAAGAGATTTGAAAGTATCACTCATGACTCGTTCCATAAACCAGGATTCCGACGCGCAGGAAGATCCTCACGGGATCCAGTATCGATCATAAAAAAATCGGCCAACAGAGACCGAGCCGCATAGCGGTCGGTCCCCATCTGGCGCGAACCTATCGGATCTACCCTTTTTCAAGAGGGGATAGCGTGCGCGGTCGCGTCACAAGGCGCATGCGCCCAACTACCTCGAACAGCACGCGCCCTCCGATGTGCCTTCCGCACGGTTGAGCATCTCCACCATTCAGAATCGATGATGTCACGAAGCGGAGCCAGAATCCCCACTGTCGGGCGTGCGGTAGCTACAGTGGGGATAGCGGTGCTCTCCAGCGATTGGTGGGATGCATCAGTCGGGGAGAGAGGGGTCGCGGGGTCGGCAGCACGATCCAACGAGAGTCCGTAAGTCGGTGCGTGCCAGTCCGTGCGTGTGCTTTACCTAATAATATTTCCACGGGCAGCGCTGCCGCTACCACTGCCACTCTCGTTTATATATACATCTGTCTTTCTCCTTCTTACGCTTCTATTTTTCCTCTCACTTCGTTCTACGTCTCTCGCTCCTTTTCTCTTTCGCATCGCGTTGACTCTCTGACTCTCTCTTTCTCTCTGGCCGCTCATCCCCGATCGCCGGCCGATCCGCGCCACCGTCAGCGCAGCTTCTCCTCGAAACCAAGAGGGAACCAGGAGTCACGCTGCAGAGCAGCACGTGTGCTGCACTCGCGCGGATCGCGAACCATATCCGTCAACCCACCGGCATCATCCTCTCGTCATCCCCATTGAAATCGTCATCGTGTACCATCTCACCATTGCGTCAAGTATTTTTCGCGCCAAGCATTATTCGAGTACCGAGAGTTCAGTTGATAAAGGAAAAAACGGCGTTTTTCGAGCCCGACTCGAACCCAGTACACGTGAGCTTACAATTGGGAGAGAACCGAGAGTAGAAGGACGAGTTTGTTTCGAAGAAGTCTCGTCGAATCGTTTTGCCTCTACTGTTGTTCTACTCTCCACTTGTTCACCTGGTTCTTACGTGGTCATATTCCAAGGACTAATACAATCGTGCTATTACCGATCTTCCGCGCTGTTTGCCGCGCAATTGCGATCAGTGCCTAGGATCGCTAGTGACCGCGCGATTGACAGTTCGGCTGTTTCGTGAGAACGCTGTGAAACAAGTACAACGTGTGGAACTAGCGCGATCCACGGATTCGGGGTGGTGCTGCGGACGCGCGCCGGTCCTCACCGGGAGAAGAAGAGCGTCGGCCGTCGGCAGATCTTGGTGAGTGTTAGTTACCATATTCATCTCTGCCGTTAATTCTAACTCCTGCTTCTTAAAATTAACTCCCAGCTTTCCATTATACTCATCCTGAATCGTGCCCGGAATTCAACTAACAAAGTCTTAAGATTTTTTTTTTTAAATATACGACACATACACCTATAATCTTTTCGCGTTTCGTTGTATTCAATATAATCGAATTTGACGGGAGAAACTGTCTTAATTGTGATACAAGTAGTGTAAATATAAATCCTGCAAAATTGATCTGCCAATTGAATACCCTTACGAACTATTACCCCGTACTTAACGGCTAATCTCATCACCATGCGCCTCTCCGTACAAAACGCAGAGATAGTCTTCGACGCGTCTTCGCGCTCAACAATCGATATCGGCGCTAAACGGGCGCACGCAGCGTGCGAGAACACAGATTGCATAGAAGCATCGCATAATGCAGCTTAAAGCACAATGCACACCCTCTACGCGGTACGCGGCTGTATCAGAGTTGAATCTGATTGAGCTCCACGCTTCGCATCATCTCTCTCTCCCTCTCTCTCTCTCATCTCTCGTCTCTCGTATTCCCCTGAATTCTCCCTTTTACAGCCGTATACGCACTTCGCTTCCCTTTCCTTCATTCTCTTTGTCTTTCTCTCTTTGTCCCTCTCTCTCTTTCTATCTTTCTTCCATTCTTCCCGTGTATTCTCTCCTCTTATCCCCCTCCGTCGAGCCGTTCGCGCTCGTGTACACTATTATAACGTAATTAGGCAATAGACTAGACGATTCACTGACTAAAACCCGTGAAGTGAATGAGCCTTGTATCGCCGACGCGCGAGCGGTGAATGCGCGTACAAGTGTACGGACGCCCCGCGGTGAGACATCCGATGTCTATACGTATACTCGCGTGTACTATGCATCTTCCGCCTTTATATTGTATTCTCTACTTCCTCGCGTTCTGTTTCCGCGAAACTAGAGGACTCCCTTCCTGCGGCATTCGAATTCGCTTCGCGAATGCTCGTTTATTTACCCAAGCTACACTAATTCAGGGTGGAATAATTCCTCGGAAAAATCTTTTAGTAATACTCACTGCGGAAAGTTGGCGTAACGTAGAAACAAAGGGATCCTACCAATTATTACATTCTTTCAAATTTTTTAATATTCTGGTTCTGTGTATAGAAGAAGTGAATTTTTTAAGTTTCTATTTGGGTTCCCTCGACGAACGCATAGTTTCGACGGTCAAAAGCTAGTAGTACGTTGATCTTGAGATCCGTAGGATTATTAATAAATTGGCTGGAAATCAGGTTAAATTAAAAATCAGATTAGAACCATTGAGAACTCATCAGGTTTAATTCTAGCAGCCTACTGTCTTCGTTCGGATAGTCGATAGTACGGCGGGCTCCTTTGAAAAGCTCGATTAGGACGGTAGAAGAGTATTACGTCGGAATAATCTCCGAAAGTAAGTAGCGATTTTGCCTCGGTGCGCCGCAAGAATTACGCTGGAGGAAATCGTATTACAGGCCGCGGAAGGCTTCCATAAGATCTATAACCGTTTAACGGCTCGTTAAATGTATATTATTAACGTGTCGTTAAACAGCAGTAGATCGCTCGCGTATTAGCGTTAATCAGTGGAGAATTTTTCGACAGTCTGTCTCGCACTAGTAAAAATCCATCAAGTATCGTTCTTTATCAAGAAAGAATGAATCCTACAATCTATCCAATCTATATATAAAACTAAATCTAAAATCAACAGTAACATTTTACAACATTGATTTTTTCAAAAATGAAGCTCAATATAATGGAATGTTACTCTACATTTTTTGGTTTATTTTTCAACGTAGATCGCGTCACCAATTCAGAGACATTCTGCAGAGTTGGATAAAGGAACCAATGACGCAAACTTAATTTCTATTACATTTTAGGTACATACACATTTTCCAGTCAAGTCTGTTTGTATTTGTCCACGCGATTTACCGGCGGCGTGTTAAACGAAGCTTTCAGCCGATTATTTAGTAATTAATACGTGTGAGCAAGCGAAAGAGAATAGCAGTGCGGAAGTCAGAGAGTATTTAGTGTCTCTCTGCGGGGTTGTTACCGTGGGTTTTGACCGTGCGGAGCTTGCGATAGTGGTAGTGGTGTGCCATTAACAGTGTTTCTCCGGAAATGTAAAGCATAATGTGCCGGCAGCTCGTGGATATGGAACCTATTACCATTCGCGTGTATAATGCCAACCTCCTTCGTTGTTTCCCGCTGCCACTCTCTACATCGAAGAACTCGAAGGGTCGCGAAACACTGGAACGAACCGAGTCATCTTTCGACAGAATTCTCTCTCCGCGTGCATCTCTATTCTCTTGATTCCTAAACAATCTTTCTTTAAAATTCTCATAAGAAATAACAGATAATAATTATTAAGTAGATCGATATTTATTTTCCCCAATTAATAGTTGTCCGAGAAGTCTCTTTAATTTTTTTTATTAATTCACACTTTGTTCTTTGTGTCTATTACACGAAATAAACTTTCTAATCATAATTATTATTGAAATGTTAATATTTAATAGAGATAGTGAAATTGAATATTCATGTTTGAAGTGCAGTTAAATAAAGATTCGGAACACATTGCAGTCGTAGGATAAAAATGGAAAAGAAAGAGCAGAGTATTCGCATCGCAGAGTTTTGGATTGCCGTTTTTAGGGGTGGAGGAATCACGAGGATATAGAGTCGAGTCCGAGTTTACTAAATCGACAGCTTGGCGTCTTGTAAACACAAGCCGGGGAGATCCTGTTTGCGCTCAGTCGCGCATAATCCGAGGTAATCCTCTTGCACAATATTCGAATGCGGCGTACTCGTCTCCCTCTTTATATTACTCTTTCCTTTTTTCCCCCTTGGATTTCCCTCTCCTACGACTCCTCACGCCGTGATCGCAGCCCCCATAGACGCCTTGAAATAACAATAACTATGCAAATAGTCTCCTGATGTGCCACAATTAGAAACTGTTATAAAATGAGTAGAAAATACAAAGTATGCGTGTTCAATTGATTTAATTCAATGAGTAAAGTGATTTGGATAAATAGTGAGTTATATGTACCATGAATTTGAAATAAGTGGGATTGTTTAATATGGTTGAGACAAATTATAATTTCTGCCTTCGCAAGTTCGGCAGAGTACATTTTCTCGAAGTTTAGGCAACGTCCGACCGTTCCGGACGAAGCAAGCAACTGTTTCGATGAGACGTGCTCACTGTTTACGTCGGTATAGGAAAAGTGTAGAACGATCCTTCGAAAGTAAACAGGCGCCACTTATAACAGAGGATCAATGGTAACGCGAAAACAAGACCGTCCGCGACATTTGTTCATATATGAACTTACATACTTTGATATTCTTACCTTTGAGACTTGGTCATGTCCACATCGTATAAAGAAACCAACATATTGCAATTTCGCAGAAATCAAACAGATATTCTAAAAAAATCGGAGTTCAATAAATCTATTGGTGTTAGAATTCTTGCTTGCAGTCAGACAAAGTGGGATTTCAAAAGAGAGTCGCAATGAAATCGACTGTTCCGAAATCCAATAAAGCCCACCTTTTTTGCGTTTTTCGGATTAGCTCGTCCTCGAGAAGAAGCATTGCGCCTTCGTGTTCCAGATGCATCGGTGGGTGCAGATCGACTCTGGCAGCTGTTAATTTTTTTTCTCGCAACGAGCGAAGGTCCCTTTTGACGAGTGCCTATTTCACTGCGCTACGTACCGTCCGTGTCGTCGAAACCGAGAAGAATCGCGCCTTTGATAATAATTATCTTATTCAAGATAACCAACGTTAAATCGTCGTCAATTCATCTCGCGTGCTTTTGGAATCGTTTGTTCGTCGAGTGAGGAGAGAACATTCGTATCTGCATCGCAGATTCGCTTTTCAGGTGCAACTACGAATCTCTCTCTCTCTCTCTTTCTCTCTTATTTACCATTGACAGGGTTTTATCCCCTTACCCGGCGGTACTTCGACACGCCAGTGAATAATTAACGATTTCAGGACTTATTGCGTCCTAATTAGTTCCGTACTACCGCAACAACCACTGCCTGAGACATTCATAAAGCGCGTAAATACACTTTTGCTTCGAGGGGAACGATACGAATGATACGATGTCACCGTGGGCTCTCTCTACTCAACTTCATTAATACGATTCGTTACCAGGGTATTATTCTTCTCCGCATGCGGTAACTCGATCCCATTGAGAATTATTGTTTCTGAAATTTAGTTCCTCGCTACGATTCTCCAGCCCCTTCGAGAGTCTCCTTCGATGTTTCGAACATATCCTTACTGTAACCACGGAAATAATAGGATTTTCTCAAGTGGAAATTCACTTAGCATTAAAATGTTTTTAAAGTAATCACTCGGGAAACATAAATGGGAAAATAATTGGAAAACAGAATAATAAAATTAAACTGCAGGAGGAAATACATTATGAACAGTTGCTATTGCCACTGTAATATTAGAGTTCTATCAAAATAGGAATATATCGAGTCATTTATTATGAGAGAGAGAGAGTTGTTGTGGTATTGGAGTCTCGAAAAATTTGGAAAAACACGGTTCATCGAGAAGAGCGACTCGATCATGAGCGCACCGACTCGTATCTCAGTGCTAATTATCACACTTAGCACCACTTCCGGCCCTCCTGGCACTCGAGCAATACGATTTTCCATCTCTTTCTGCATGCTCTGAAGGATTTACTGGGTGTTACGCGTACAAGCAGTTTACAGTCTCGCGCAAGAGAAACGAGAACCGTGATAATTACGACACTTGACGGCGTCGATGTCGCATCCCGTCAAAAGGGATCTCGAGCGGATCGCCCGAGAAACGACGATTTTGTTCCTCCAACGAATCCTGTATTTTCGTCGACGCAAGCGCGACAAGTTCCTGATCAAGCTTAATTAATAGGAAAACGAACTAACGAACAAATCTCAATTCAAGGAAATATGGATTCCATTGTTCCTTCGACTAGCTGGATTCTTTTTATTTTTAATAATCATTATTATAAAGAGCTACTCGGTTCGGAACAAAACTTCATTTTTCGCGGATTTGTGAATAAAATTGTCAATAACCGATGATAATAGTACTTTTTGCAGGATATGGGTTTCAAATGAAAAATCGTGGTAGTAGATACGGTTGCAGTGTTATTGATAAGTAGGAAAAGGTGAGAGAAGCCAGGCTAAACTGGAGGAAAAGATTAATTACCGCATCCGCGTTTGTGTTATTCAATCACAAGCCAGTATCGCCATTTGTCGAGCTAAGTATCTAATTATATAGCTTTCGTTTTTTCGCGTAACATGAACCTGCGGGGCACTCGCGTTGCGGTAGGATAGGAATTCCTTCGAAAACAAACCGGTATACATATGTGTGCATATGGTATGTACATATGTACCAAAAGGAGAGTAGGTGATAGAAACGCCACTTATTATTCGGCTCCCAAGGCAATTGGCCCGATCGCACACTTGCCACCCGCGGTATGCAAATCACACCGATTTACACAGGTGTTGTTGGGTGAGCCGAACACTTTTTTCGAGAAGTACCACGGGAGCTAAAGCTCGAAAATCGTGTGTCAG
The DNA here is from genome assembly GCA_963989405.1 of Trypoxylon attenuatum. NCBI lineage: Eukaryota > Metazoa > Arthropoda > Insecta > Hymenoptera > Crabronidae > Trypoxylon > Trypoxylon attenuatum. Next base: position 9,239,005 of record OZ022490.1, on the reverse strand, counting down.
TTCGAAAGAATCGTTGAAACTAGTTGGAGGCCAGGAAACAAGACACGAATTTTTAGTTTTCTTTATTTCCACGTGATTTTCCTATTAACACCTTGGAATTGTCTCATCCAAAACTGGTTGACTATTGGTCGAAGGTGACAAATTAATATCTAATTCTAACTCATTGTCAGACTATTTAAAAAATTGTCATTAATAAAAAGATTTAAAATTGTGCAATTAACAATTAAAATTTATTCGATTTAACCCAATTTAAGTAAAGTAACATATCGTTAACAAAACAGCTCTGAGTTTCCATTGAAGCTTACCGAATTCTTCCACATTATAACGAGGCATAAAATTCCACCAACAAACACTGAACGACGTGCTGGCTGTGAGCAGAGGCGTTAATGAAGCTCGCGTGGATCGCACACCTGCGTTCGCCAGTCGTTCGAAATACATACATCTACATATATGTACTACCTGTGTCTATCTCTGTTCTCTTTAAGAGGAATTGATTTTTTTCACCAAGTTCCAGCTTACTCGTTCTATTTATGAAATATTTAACTTTGGGTTTCAGTGACCGGAAGCGTTGAAAGGCCCGAAGATTCTGCCTTCGCAGCAGTTAGGCGCTGCGGTCGCTCCATGGCCGGGCGCCACCGGCCTCCTCGCCTCTGTCACCGCTGACGACATGGCACACAAAGGTACGTTCACCCTCAGCTTCAAAAAAAAATCTCTCCCTACGTATATTGCACTGAGAAGAAAGTTATAACAGCGAAAATCCTACGAATTTACAAAGTTTAGCCATTTCACATACTTGTGCATTATCGTACATATATTTTAGATTGAATAAAATGAAATAAATATACTTTGATTTTGCGTTAAAGTTTTCTTCGCAGCCTGATACATCTGATGTGTAGCAATGATATATGTGCTATCGATCGAATCGTCTTCTTCTTAGAAAAGAACGAGAACGAACTTACAGTTCCAACTAAAAACTCTGAGAAAAGAGATAAGCAGGTGTGTAATGATACCTAATCGACTCACTTATTGCTAAAGTGAGTAATCTGTTAGCACGCTGACTGTTCGACAGTTGCGTTGACTTCGAGACCCACGTGGAGAACTGATATTAAAAGAATGATAATGTCCTGCTGATTGTTGGCCGTCGATATTTTGCATTAATATTGCCAAGTTTTTTGATATTTATACTTGATTGATACGGATTCAAATAATTTCTACTCTCAGTCTCTTCTCCTTTCTAAAAAGTTGTAAACATTTTTTTGAACAAATGTTCTTGGATAGCCAGATAATTCTAACGTTAAATCTAATTATTCTTTTTATATTCAACTCGGTATTGGGACAATAGAATGAAATAAAGGAGGGGTAGGAAAAGTTTTTGAGTGATAATAAGAACCGCGGCATTGGTTCAGTGTCTTTTACCTGACAGTCGTCCGTTTTCGCGTCGTGGCCCATTACGCAGCGATATTGCGAGCCGTGGATCATTTTCCAATCCGGTATTCGATTAGAGCAGGCTATCGTGGAGACGATTATGATAAGACCCCCTTATGGGGAAGCAGGGTCTGCCAGAACGCTAGCATAAAAAGCATAAAAGTTAATGCGCTCTGCACGATGCCCATGGAATGCCGTCGACGTCGTATAACCGGCACATATACATTATACACCCTCAAACTAGTGCCCTTCAACCCTACGATTCTCCGGTTACTTTTCTAACAAGTTTTTCGCCAACATTTCCACTGGAGAATTGAGAAAATCGTAGGAAAATTCCACAGCATTATTTTCCATTGGAAAAAGAGTTCGCATTTGCAGGAGGAAATCTTGGAAAGAAAACAAAGGAAAATAATCTGTATTATTTGACCGATTACTCAATCGCACGATCTTCTGCTTTTTTATTTACGAGCGAGGATGCCAGAAAGTTTTGCGAAAGAAGACATCGCCAGGCTGATGCGCAAACACGCCGACGACAGCTTGGCGCCTTCGTCTCTAGTGTTAGTGTACGCGTGCTCGCGAGGACAGGATTAATTATCGCGACGGTCATAAAGAACACGCCGCAAAAAATGTACCAGTGAGAACTCTTGGCAAACCACGCTGAGCTGGATCACTGAGATATCTGACCGAAGCCCTCAGAGAGGTGTTTAGAGAGATCGTAATGAAGCCTGGGAGAACAGGCTGCAGGACTTGGACTTCTAATTAACGATCCTGACACCTTTATTCTCTAATCTTTCTCCATAATCACCACACAAATAGAAACTCCGTGAACTTAGATAGATCTAGAAACCTATTTCATGGAAAACATGAGGGGAAAAAAGAAGACTGATTTGAGCGAGTGGAAAGTACTGCGCGACGCGTTACAGCAGAATCGAAACGTCCGAGAATCAAGAGGGAAGAGACGTTCGGTTGATGGCTAAGGCGTTTAACCCCATTAGTCCTGAATGGAAGTTCACTCTCTCTCTGGATCTCTCTAGCGCCCTTCTATCCGCGTTCTCTCTCGTTGGCAGTTTCCGTCATTCTCGATCGCGGTAGCAGTCTTCTCTTTCTCTTTCTCCTCTGGTCCCGCTCGAACTCTCTTAACACGAGGGTCCAAAGAGGATGAGCAGACGACGTCTCAAGGCTTTCTAAAGCCGGCACAGGCTCCTGAGCCTGAAACTGGCTGCTCACTTCACGTATTGATTTCCATTCTCTTACGCCGTTCCAACACTCGCCCTTTTCCGCGAACACTCTCCTCGGTCTTCTCGCGGTCTCTTCGCTACACCATCTTCTCTTCCTCCTTCTCTATCTCTCTATCTTCGTCTCGCTTACTATCAACCCTGACAACAGAGGTTCCTTACCTCACCGCCGTTAACCCCGCGTGGTGTCTCCCTAATTAAATCAACAAGGAAATCGACGCTGTGCCGGTAAACTCGAAGAAGAACCGAGCGGAAAGTTCGACTTTGCGGTAACTTTGACTGGCAGGCTAGTGGTTCGCCTGGGCGATGCCCATTGAATAAATATTTGTCGGTGGAAAAAGTCCCTGATGCTACTGCTACTGGCAGGTTCGCGTTAGATAAATAAAGAGTTAGATAAGCGAAACGATAGGCCGGAAATTACTGATTGCTTGATTCTGTTTTCAAACGTTTGATCGCTTGAATCGGTCGGTTTGGAACATGCATTATTCAGGGAAACGAAGTAATTGCTTCACATTAGAATTATTCCTACAGGTATTTGTTTACATGCTTCACCGACAAGTATAAATTATACAGTCTTAATTATAGTTTAGTAGTAAATATAAATTACGAAAGGTATATACTGCACTTGGAATTTATATAAAATAGATTCTAAAGATCTATGGTGAATTACAGAATTTAATTTCACATTCTTTCAAATTGCGGATCTTAATTTGAAACTTAATCTATCGGAATATTATCATCAATTACATACATATTATAATTTTGTTTAAAAAGTTTCCTTTTTTTCAATGAAATTCTTATTAGGGGTCTTGGAAAGAGGCAAAGGACAAGTATCGATAGGAATTGGTGTCCTTATTGTTATTGAAATAACGGTGTCCCAGATCATTGAGGAATCTACAAGTGAGTTGGCGATCGAGAATCCGCACGGTGCTTGAAAATCCATGAGTTATCTGACCGAGTGCGGCTCAGTGGGGTGTGTAGCGTTAAGTTGGCGTTAGCTCGTCGAATCGGTTGGGTGGAACTACGACGATGACGATGTCGGCCGCTCCGCGCCGCGCCGCGCCATGCTGAGAGCCACGATGCCAACGAACGAGGGTTTTGATCGATCGTACGTACAAATCGTGTTTCCGGCTTCTTCTTGCGACGAGAACAAATCGCGTTCTTCTTCGCGCTCTCAATCCGATCAGTGCTGAGGTGTATCCGTCCGGATAAGGAAATTCAGAAGCACCGTTATATATGTACTTCTCTATTCTTGGCTTCCACCTCGCCGCGATTAACTCTCCGCTCCACAGATTGAAAACCTTACAGGCTGAACAAATCGAGGGCTCTTCCGATCGTTTTATCTTCCAGAGTTATAACGACGCAATTGGAATAGCGGAATAAAGTTAATAGGAATTCTTCTCTTTCCATACAATACCAGTTTTCCAAATTATTTACGAAGCTTAAGATGTTGTAATTTCTTGAAAATTAAGAGATATAGATAATCCTAATTGGATCACCGAATTTGATATGTATCTTGAATGATTAGTTCAGTCTCGTTGATTTATTGCTTATACATCGGATGTATAATGCTACCGGAACTATCAGCGGAGAAAAAAAATCGAAGTCAGTAGAATGGCAAATGACGACTCAAGATCATTCCTTGTCAGACAGCAAAGGCCAACTGCATAGTCGACTATTAATAATGGGCGTGTCTCTTTGCTATCTTGAATCTTGAAGATAGTTCAGCTGACTATGGCACTTGGGATATGTGACGCATGACATTTTCAAGATTTGCCATGAGCCACATACTTCCAGGCTTGACACATAAACCACGCGTGTTCTATCTTGACCAAGCAAAGAACTTTAATGTCAATCCGCGGATTTGATCGCCTGAAACGATATTAGATTCGTTGCAAGAAAAGTAATATTACTTTAATGGATTATTTAGTGCTAAATAGCCAATCCGAGATTTAATTAGAAGGAATAAGTACCATTTTCTAGTTAGATTTCTTATTTATAGTTTAATGATTTTACGATAGCTTAATTAATTTCTTGTGAGCTCACGGCATCAACTAGTGATTGTCGTGTCATTGAGAGGAACCAAAAGGAAGAAAGGATCTCGCAAGGACACGCTCGTCGCTCTCGCTTCTCCGGTTTCGCGCGAGAAGAGACGAGGCGGAATAACGGAAGTTTGGAAAATCGCTCGACCTCCGCTTCACTGGGAACTGGGAAGAGTCGGCTGTCAGCAGGACTCGTCTTTCCTCGAAGGAATCAAGCGCTGTCGGAGGAGCCCGCGATCGTGGGGGACAAAGGGGAGCGGGAAGAAGACGCGCCACCAAATAAGAATAAGAAAGGATCGCTTGGCGAGCTACACCACCCTCTTTCGTCTCGGTTTTGTCTCTCACTCGTGGAGCTGAGAATGGAAACGAGATTCGGAGAGAGAGAGAGAGCTGGATTCTCGAAGCATTGATCGTTTCTGAATTCCGAGTGGATGGTAACCTCTCCGAGCGTTTCTTCACCCTCTAAAGTCTCGCTACGTTTCTTCCTCGCGGCGACGGAACGTACGTCGCAGAATCGCACTGGTGAACGGCAGAGTTTCACTGGAGAACCAATTGAAAGACGAAGAAGACGAGGAAGAAGAAGAAGAAGAAGAAGACGAAGGAGATGCAAAAAGCAAGAGTGAAATAAGCCAAGAGGGGTTGAGCAGTTGCTCTTTAAAAGGCGCGGTCGTCGTTGCAAAACAGACACAGAACCTTTCTTTGATCCGTCGGTCCTTCAAGCTACGTCTCGTTTCTTCGGAGAGCAAGTAAGCGAGAGGTAGAAAGGGAAAGAGACTTTTATTCAATTAATTCGTAACTGGCCCCACATAAAAATGCCAACACTCTCGTCTTTTCTTCGCCGAGTGGATGGGGTGGCAAAGGTGTCTGAGGATTCCTTCCACCTTCAAAGCTCGTTTTCTCCACCCATTAAAGCAACCGCTCTCTTCCTCTCCCTCTGTCTTCTCTCATACCCCTTTCTCCGTCGTTTCTTCTGCTTTCTTTCCTCGAGTTAAAGCCGCCGCTGTCGGCGTCCACCTCGGAAGGGGCGCGCTGGTTCTCGGTGTGACGACGTGTTTGTGCAACGAGTACACTCCTTCTTCCCGCCAGTCCGTTTCATGTTCGAGATCCCAGAGATACGCACCCGCTCGTCTTTTTCTCCCACTTTTCCACGCCCTTTTTTCCACCGCAGACTCTTCAGACGGAAACGCGCGCTCATTTCATTTGACGCAACAACCCTCTTCAAGGAAAAGGAGTTGACAGTGCCCTCTGGAATTATAATTAGCCGACTTCTCACCATCCACCTCTCTCGCTTCCGCTGGTTCCTCTTCATCTTCTTCCGCTGGGAAACTTCCTTGTTTATGCCAATTTCCTACTCGCCACAACCACCGATACACTCGAACCTCAATAAACTCTTGATCTCCTTACGAACGATAAAACAGTCGCGTACGTGCTTCTTTCTGCCCGCAGTACACGAGAGAAGCTCAATTATCTCAACTACTAAACCGAAGAAAAGGAATTCGAGAGATAAAACCGCATTTGATAAGATTTCCTACCATGAAGACACGTGAAAAATGATAAGGCATTACAAGTATGCAAATAAGAGCGAAACGCGTAAAAATGTAGAACCGCAACCAGAAGCGTGTCAACTGAACCGTGTGGAAGTTAATATGTCGAATAAAAAGAACCGTGCGAAAGTGTATCGCATGAAAAGAGTCCCAGGTGTTCGAGAGTCTTCCGTTTATCTTGACGAGAGTGCGAAAAGTCCGAGCGTGAAACAAGCGAGTCACGTGCCAGAAAGTACAATAAGGACTGGTGACTTTCTAGTGGGCGAATCGGGGTAGGTTCTATACACACACGTTTATTTCTCTCTTTCTACCGTGCATCGTTCGCTCAAACAACAATGGAAGAGGCCAAGGTTTCGCGTGTAGAGAAGCTGTTCCTCCATCCTTGGACGAGATAGTCGCCGGGACAGGAGACTGTACGTCGTCTTACATCAAGTGTATTCGACTGTAAAATTCCCTCTTCAAACAGAAGCGGGCGGCTGGCAGATTTCGGTGGGTGGCGCGGTGTCCGGCGTTCGAAAAAGATGGGCGAGGGTAGCTTCGAGGAATTCGTTGTCCAGTGAAGGAACATACACACAGCGGAGAGAAAAAAATTCAGTATGTATCCTGCACACGTACGGAATGGTTCGATAGATGGATAGCCATAAAATTCACCGCACTTTGCTTCTTCTTCTTCTCTTCTCTCTTCAACTCCGAGAGAAGCATCGAGACTGAAAGGACGAGGGAACCTCGTGACTTCGTGAAAAGTGAAGTCAAAGGCTCTTACTCTCGACAGACCATTTGACACTTGGAAAAAGAGCGCAGACTGGGAAGCCATGAAAATCTTTGCTAAGAGTAACTTCTTCTTCATCTTCGTCTTCTTCCTCTTCTTCTTCTTTTTCTTCCTCGTAGCGATAAGGAACTCGGAATTTTACAAAGATACACGGCGTCGATCTTATTCCACCTGGAATGGAATTATGTGCTTGTTTGTTCAAGTGATTTCTGATTGGTCTGTAGTCTACTGCCTTGAAAGAAGAAGCTAGTTGGATAGTTGTAGACCTCGAGTTAAATGGATTCCCTCCGAATTCTGAATTACTACTATCTTTAAAGTTAAAAGCGTTAGCGACTTCCATTTGACGTTACATTTTAAGACTGTTTTTCAGTTTAAATTGAAAATAACTATAATTTGAGTATTTTCAATGTGAGCTATTCCGAATCAGTATTTTTTCAAGTATTCTCTGAAAATGGGTGTATACGTTTCTCGTGGATAGTAAGGGTTTGAAAGTAGTCTAGTTTATAGGGGGACACGATGTCGCTAAGAATGGTCATTCGCAAAGCGCTACATATTTATTTATCCACTTTCGGAAAAAAGGTCGGTGCATCGAGGTGGAAGCCTCATTAACGCAGTGAAACAAAAGAACGAGTAACCCAACGACCCTCACCATTGTCACAGCGCGAAGCTATTGCGATGGGAATTTCATGGATTCTCTTCGTGGCCGACGCGAATAATGTCCGATCGTTCCACTGATTTAACGCTGCAAAGGTAGACGGGAAGAGAGCAGCCCGTCGTTTTTCCCTTTAATGTCACCTCTCGCGATCGGATTTCTGATTTTACTCTCATCCACATGCCGCTTACAGTATTCGCTTCTTCTCCGGTAATTATACACTCGAGAGAATTCGCGAGTCGTACTATAAATATAGTCGATTAAACTTCCCGGGAAGAAATGAAGATCCAACAGATTAGCCAACTTTCCTCAGCCACGATTTATCGGAAAATCTTTCGCGGCAGCTTCAAACTTTTCGGGAACGTTTGTCAGCGAAAGTAATTCGTTCTGAGGACCAGACGAGTACACAGGATATATCGTGCGAAGAAGAAACTGATCAGCTGACATAAAAGCTCAGTAAACAAACTACACAATGTGATACCAAAGCATAGATTTGAGGACTATAGAAGATTTTTTATTGTAAATTAGTGAATATAATTTAATTGTGAAGAAAGAAGAGGCTTCACTTATCGTTCGACAGTCAGGAGTAATTTTCGCAACAAGCCAGCCATCATTCTGGTAGACTTCTAGGAGTACGTACGTAGTACATACACACAGCATCTAGAACCCGCGTTGCATTCTGAAGTGTGCGTCCCGGAGGAACAAAAAGCGTGACGTAAACCGCGCCCTTAGCTAGAGGCGCAGAGGGTGAAGGCAAAAGAGGGTGGCGTCTAGAAAATAGAGATGGTGTGAAAAGCTACCGCGACGGCGATGGCATCGTCGTCGTTGTCGTCGGTGCTTTTGTCCGACGGACTCACAGCCGCTCGACGACGGCGCGACATTAATCGAGCAGACGCGACTTCACCAAGAGTTTCGCGTGATAAACGATTTTCCTTGGCTTTTATCAACTTCCTCGCGCTGATCTATCCGCACTGCCAATGTTCTTTTGGTAATTCGATGATACGCCGGAGCACTTGGGACTGATGATAATTGCTGTGAATAGACGGAGAATAGAATAGAGAATTGGGATCTATTAGAGAAAGGTGTACTTTGTGGTATTCTCTTGTGGCTTGATGCTAGATAATTGTTATAATTTCTCGAGGAATTCTCTCGAGTATCCAGCATTCGACTCATGTTTGTATTATTGCATCTCATCAATTATTGTCTCTCCCGCCGAGCCGACGGCACTGGGGCGCGTATCTCTGCCAAGTTCCCTAGGGTTCTGTCAGTAAATGGAGATAAAATAGAGAGCATTGCTTTATAATGGTACAGTTGTATCCACTTAGTTTTTAGAATTTAAAATGCGATTAAACACTGTCAAATTAAAATCGAATTCTTATTGCAATAATAAAAATAATAACTATGTGACTGATCGATCAGCTGAATCTTCCATTGGTCAAAACAATTAAATATAATAAAGAAGAATATAAAAAGAGACTAGACGTGAAATTTTAAAACGAATGGAATTAAAATAAAAGAGGAAAGTATTCGAGAAATAACAGTGTTGAATTTTCCTTTAACAAACTACCAATTCATGTTTTGATCGTGACTGAATAAAAGAATCCAAAGCAAACATAGTAGCGGCACGGAAAAAAGAGCGACTAACGCCGGGTTAAATAAATATTTTGACAAACCACCCGGAGAAGGGGCAGCCAATAGTTTTGGCACCGACCACCGTGGGTATGTCGACAACTGTCGACCTAATTTCCCCTAAACGTTTCCGGAGATTACATCGGTTTCTCATTGTACGTACCCCGCGGACTTTCGGCTCGCTCTTTCAATGGAGAACTCGTAAGCTTTTCGGATCGGGAAAAACCGATATCCCGATGCACTAGCCAGCAAGGGGCTCACTCGGCTCTCTCGCAGATTTATTTCGATTCCCACACGCGCGATGCTTTGCCAACGACAGTGATTTCGATTTTGAAAATCGATGAGGAAAACGTGTGCAGTACGTCGTGTAACCAATTAATAAAGAAATAGTACCATCGACTGTTTTAAATAAGTTCCTTCGATCAATAACTTTTTAAATAATACGAACTTATGAATTTATTGATTTTTGATTCAATGATCCTCTTAAACTTCTCCCAATTTTCTGTTATTCAAGGAGATTAACTAAGAATCTTCTAGACAATTTGTCACAGAAATGATCGATTGCAGTTCTATAAGATTCAATCCGGTCGTAGACGCTTGTTTCTCCGAGATGAAGTACGTCTCGAAACAAGTCCTCCGAAAAAACAGTTGGAGAACGCCAAATGAGGAAAAACACAAGGCTGGGTCATTAGTAAACGCGAGTTAACAATGCGATAATGACGTCATTTGGCGAGGCAGTAGGTGTTTCATTTGATTTTGTGACGGCTCGTTTCTGCACGTGGGGCACCTCTTGCTTGTATTATAAGAGTGCTCCGTACACTTGTTCTTCCTCCTTCGTCTCTATTCTTATTCTTACCTTCGTCTTCGTCCTCTACATTACCGCTTTTCGCTTCCATTCCTCTTCACTCTGGTCTCCGAATGCTGCTGCATGCCGCTGGAAACCTTTTTTTTGTGTGAAAAGGACTCTCGAGAGGCTCTCCGCGTTCTAAAGTTCTGCTCTGGTCTCCCTCTTTCTCTCGTTTCTCTCATAATATACATCTCAGTATAACGATTCCACCCGCACACCTGCTTACGGACCTCTTCGAGTGCTCGTGGCTCGACCGATCTTCTCGAACATAGTCTCTGACCCACATTCCCATTTTCATAACAAGGCTAAATAAGCCACTTCACGCAATGTTCCCTCCTCTTCTGCAGCCCTCTGAAACCTCGGCATTCTGCTCCACTGTGCGACGGTGACACTTCGTCAGATGATTTTATAAAAAAAACCTCACTCTTTTATATCGTCAACAAACATTCACTCCTTCTTGAATAAATTACACAATAATTATTTCTTGAATACATAATTAATTCATTACTTCATCTATCTTTCAAGAAGGAAACTAATTTTGTTCTGAATCTCGTTTTCCTAGCCGATGTGTCGTTTAAAAGTGTCACGCTTATTTGAATGATATAAAAACAATGCTATAATTGTTTATGCGAGAAGTCTGTGTGTTAAGTGGAAATCGAACAATAGGAAGTCGAAATTTTGTCGAAGCAGACGTAGTTACAGGCTGTTGTGTAGACTGGCCTTTTCGTAAATCAGATGTAGATCGTCGATCCCGCTGTGCTATTCCCACAGCTGATCATTCCGATACGTAGACTAATTATGTCAAAAGCCTCATGGGCACGAGAAGTCCCATGGGAACAAGCAGGGCGCAACCACAATGCCAGTCGATGTCATTGTGCACCTTGTACGCGATTGTGCTTGTACGCGTCCTGTTAAAGGGGGCCCTTTCCGCGCCTTATTTCCTCCTGGTAAATAAATGCGCCACGTCTCGCCACGTCGCGCCACGCCGCAGACCCTTATTCCTGCGCTGGAACGGACCCTCCGCGCGTTTTTCGTAATAACTGGCGAAAAAGGGGCCCGCTGACGTATGGCCAAGAGTCTCCCTTCTTCCCTCGATCCCGCGATTAAGTCTGTTCCTCTATCTCTCTCCACCGATTGACGGACAAACGGACACCACGGATTATCCAATCGAACACATGTTCTCTGGCATTGTTAAACTGAACTTTCATTTTCTTCATCGGCCGTACTTTCACCTGGAACGAGGAATTCTCGAGGGTCCCAACATTGGATTACAATAAATTTCCTAGTGGATCTGATTTTGTCAAATCTGAAAGTAAAGCTGGCTAAAAAACTGATCCGTTATTGAATACAAAACAAGATATTTTTCCCGAGTAATTAAGAATTTACTAACAGAAGAAATTGATAAGAATTCTATTTTGCAATTAAACGCATGCACAGGCAGGCATGCTGAGAAATGGAAGATTTTCCTATTGGAATATCCAAGGTTTTTTGTAGAGCGCTATCAGAATCTTATGGACGATCGGCATAGATGCCAAGATAAGAAGGATGGTTGGTGAAGGTAGAGGCAGTGGGCTCGTGGTGAAGAGTGGTTCCTATAGCCCTGTGTGGATATACGTATATCGCGTGGACGGGCCTTTTCCACGCGGTGCACTCGGAGAAGCGGCTCTGACAGCTCCGTTGGCGCGGAATAACGCGTTTACGAGCTCTTTGTCCGGTCCGCTTTGCGGCACAGCCGCGCACCGTGCCGTGCCGTGCCACGTCGGACCACGTCGGACCGCGTCGTGCCATGCCGCCTCGTACTGCTCCCGTTTTCGTTGGTACCGCCGAGCGCACTAGGCGATCCTGATCTATTCTACGAGCTTCCAGTTCGTCGACACAGGTTGCCCTCCGGGTAATTGGATAATTCGACCCGGAAGAGGTCGGCCCGTTGCCGGAATCGAATCCGCTGGCCCAAAACTACCCGGATTAACGCACAAACCCTCTCCTACGAGTCCTTCGATCTCCTCTTATTTGGCGAGAATCTGCTATTCTACACCCAATTAGGAAAAGGATAACCTGGGATTTTGGTCAGATTTTCTGGCTTTTAATCGCAGAACCAAAATTCTTTATTATGTACTACTTAATGATCAGAATACCAAATTGGTTAACATTTCAGCTACTAACATAAGAATTCTTTATCAAATCACGAAATTCAGGAGAATAATACTAATTCAAATATTTTCACTGCTTCAACTGTTTAACTGTCAATACAATTATTTATTAATGCAAAACTTTTAAAAATTCTCAAACATTGAATGCTACGAGCAGGATGACTATCTAACAATAAGACACAATTAAAAAACTACCAATATTCTTTGAATCCGAATATCTTAACAATACTTCATTCTTACGCATAGACGACCATTCACGCGAATCTCTTAACATTTGAATATTTATTCATTCGACAAACGAACTTTCTTCCGCTTCGGCAAGAACTCCCGAGTGGCGGTGTGCCGAACGGGTGAAGATATAGAAATGTGAAAAATGCAAAGAGCGAAAAAGAGCACGGTTCACGGAAGAATGGGATTCCGTTGACCCGAAGGAGAGTTGAGCATCTGCCAGGCAGTGGATCTTCCCGGTCCCGGGGTACAAATAGGTGATCGGGGATGAATCGAGTTGTCAATGGACGGCCATTAATAACGCTAATAACTGTCGGGAGCACAGTATTCGGGAAAAGGTCGAGTCGCTGGGGAAAATGGCACGAGAAGTAAAGAGCGAGGGAGCGAGAAAGAGAGAGAAAGAGGGAGACGTATTCGAAGAGGAAGCTGCCGCGCGGGTCAAAGCATGCGGCAGATTGGCTACAAACAGCGACACAACAAATACTCGAGTCCTCATTGTGCTGGGTTCGTAAGGAAAGTCGTGCAGTTCGATGCTCGGAATGGTGGTGCCGCCGCGGCTGGAAAAAGGGAGAAAGAGAGAGAGAGAGAGAGAGAGAGAAAAGACTAGGAGGGATCCTCATTTTGAAAACATGTCCGCAACAATGAGGCTATTATGACGATCGTAGCTGTCGTTATTCATGCTCGTTGCTCGGTCGTTCCTTCTCTGGATGTTCTTTCTCTTCCTCTCTCTTTTTTATTTCTCTCTCCGTCGGACGAATGCAAAACTAGCAGACGACCTTTTCTCGAGGTTTCGATCGTTCTTACCTGCCGGTCAGTCCTGTATGTCGCGGTTGACCCTCGTCATATCCTCCTCCGTGTCTCAATATAGTCCCGCCAAGATCTAAAGACCCAAGGTAGAGGGAGAGACTCTTTTCGTCGAACTATTTCACCGACAAAATAGGCGACGTCGCTCGATATACGAGTTTCTGCATTGTAGGCGCACGCCGAGATGAAGTGGCAGTAGCCGCTCCTGTTCTCCTCTGGACTTGTCACTGCTCCAAAGGGATGGCCCTTTCCGCCTGGATTTTTCATAAATTACCCTCCCAACTTCGTGAGGATTTTCTCGACTCTGCTCATCTTCTCTCTTTCCCTCTCCCGATTTATGGACTCTTGTTCGTTGTCGTGAGATTTATTTCCGAGGGTGGAACATTAACTTCTTCTTGAAATAAGTCAGAACAAATTAACTTGGATATTCAGTGTCGTTCGATGCGACTCAATTATGTTTCATAAATGACGCAAAGCCGTCAAATTAATCCCATTGAATCAATGGAAAAATTAAGATATTTATATGTTAAATAATCTTATTACAGGTTGACTGAAAAATTTGAAGTGGGAGAATTTTCAATATAAAATATCACGAAATAATGAATCGAATATGTGAAACATAAGATGTTTCGAATTAAAAGAAAATCAAGTGGGAATTGTCGAAGAAATAAAAATATAAATGAAGAAATGGAAGTGTAGATTGATAAAGAATATCTTATACCAGTGGTGGTGTGTATTGTAGCTTTATAAACGAAGCGAGGACTTTGACCGTGGAAAGGTCGCTCGTAAATCTCGATCGAGCAGGGTCGATGCTCGAAGACGATGGAACGGAGAGGGTGACCAAAAAGTAAACTAGATAGATCAGTCGGACGTCCTCTTTAGCCTCTCGAGCGATTATCCTCGTTGTGCAGAAATGTTCCGACCGCAAGGTACTAGGTAGGCACTCGAAGCCAAGTGGGCATCCCTTGACTCCTCCCTCTTTGAAGTTGAGGAGCGTCAAATGGCTCTAGGGGTGTCTCGTTCATTCATTCTCCGGAAGCACTTCTGCACAGAGACGATTGAGACACCAACAATCTCTCTGCTGCCGGCCGAAGACGGCCGTAGTCGTCTGCAATGCGTTTGCCATCGCACTTTCGAAAGCGCTGCTTTGGATCCTCGCCGATCCAGGGATTCCTTGCCACGCTACTGACAATTCTCAACTCCCGACAACTTTGCTCGACGACTCGGTCTCTCGATACAATGACGACAAATCACTCGTGACAATGCCCACAATACTCTGGCTTCCCAAGGATAATGCATCTTATTTCCAATTGTTTCACGAGAAGGGATAATCGTTCTGAGCTATTTAATCTTGCGAAATTATTTGTTTTGATTGATTAATATCATATATCTGCAGGATTTTGTCTGTAATAATACACTATAAATATGCCAATGTCATACCGATTAATTGAGATTGAACATAAATTGCTTTGGTATTCTGAAAGTACAAGATAGCTTTTCTATTAAAATATTTAGATTCGACTTTTATTACGATTTTCGCATTTTCTTAAAATAAGGAAGATAATATTATTTTCGTGGAAAATCAAATTTTGCAATTCTTTTAAGAATTCCGATTTTGAATGCTTTTCATGACGCGACGTTCCCCGAAAATTACTAATTTCAACTCAAAGTAGTATTGAACGATTCGCGAGTTTAATTTATCATGTCAGCGAGGTTGGTCTCTCATAAATCGGAAGAGCGTCAAAGGGGGGAGCAGGAGAGTAGAAAAACACGAAGAGGGACACTCGCGTTATCCCGTTATCGGAGCGAAGAAACGCCAGAGAATATGGTGTGTGGCTCCTCCGGCCGGTGATCAGGTCATGCGTCGTAATTGATTACATTATGATGGCAACGCGCAGACCACCCCAGGGACGAAGACGACGCAGAAGAGAAGGAAGACAAGGAAGAAGAAGGAAAAGAAGAAGAAAAAGATAGGGAGAAAGGCGTACATATATAGGCGCATGGAGGAAGATGAGGAGGAAGAAGCCAAGTGGATGATGAATGTGCCGTCTCAGCCGTCGCGTCAGCGAGGCTCTGTTGCTCGTTTGTAAACGAGCGCTTCCCTTTTTTTTCTATCGGCATATAACGCTTCGCGCTCTTATTGACGGATATCCAGTACTATCTTTCCGATGAAGAATCACCATTCTTATCGTCCTGCCTCTAATTACCTTCAATATTCTATTATAATCGAGCCAGAGTAATTTTAATACTTGACATTACTTAATTACAATTATTTTTCTTTTATCCAAACGTAGATGATGTTATTTTTTTCACCAAAGTTTTTTTATTAGAAAACCTGACACAAGCATTAAACCAAGAAATATTTCAGAGTAGAGAAATAATTTCTGAAAATTGTTCGGATAGTCACTTTGAAGGATCTCGTAAGGAATCGGAAGAACGATTAGCGATTCGTTGTGAGGGCTCTGCTCATAAATCGCCGTCGAACAGGGCAATAATGCAACAAAGAAGCAATAGCGCTGGGGTGAGGTGAGGTTTAAGAGGCGAGAAGCAAGTGGGGATTTTGACCGGGGTAAGTGTTGCTGAAGGAGAGAGGGCTGAAAGAGCAAATTGTCGCGCTTCGAATGCCGGTCCTTAACGAGCGATAATAACTCTCGCAAATAATGCGCGCGCGCGCGTCTCTGTTATTCTACGGCTCCTATTCGCATATATCCTCTCTACACACGTATATGCATTGTCAATACATATGTATACATGTTTGGCTTTGTGAACCTGGCTCACGAGGGGAATTATAGTTTTCGCGCGCTGAGTCCAGAGTGTTGTGAAGGTACCATGCAACTACCTTGAGGCGTATATTAGCCGAAGGACGAAGAAGGGGTGCACTCGAGTGGCCATTCTACCCGAGCGTGTTTTGATATTGTAACGTTTGTATTAAATATTAGATGGAAGGGTGCCACCGGCTGCGATGTAAGCCTCTCGTTTATTAGGACTTCATTAGCTTGGCTGATCCCCCTCTTCTTGTTACGCTGGCCCCCCTTCGATTTGCTTTTCCTTCACTCCCTTTATCCGACCTGTCTAATATTGTTTTTTAACTCAACATTCCTTACTCTTTTTTTTCTAATTAAGAAAAGAATTGAGAACAATTTTAACGATTAATTAAATTCACTCGAATTTATTGTTCTTTTATCAAATTCCAGGTTTAGTTTATCATTACACAGATTATAATTCTCACCCGAACGTATGATTCTTTTTGAAAGTTAGATAGAAACATAGCACCCGTGTTTAAGGTTTTAACGAAAAGCTTCTGGTGGTGATTTATCGATCCTTTTTCATTCGTATACCTAGGAAAGTCTCGAAGGATTTTTCGAATGGAGGAGATTCTTTACCTCGATGAGTTACGATGTATAAAGGCCGGTATTTGCCGACTACGGCGACTCAACACACAGGGAATTATAGATAGGTATCGAAGGCTCCTTTGTAAAATGAAAGGAGCATTCGGTAGCTAGAGACACGCGAGAAATCGGTCGCGATTCGTGCGTACGCGCGCGCGAGCACGAGTGCGAGGCCCATTTTCGTAAGTCAATCGACCGTGAGCCCCCCCCTTTTCGTCGATCGCACACGCTCGTAAATCTCCCTTATAACCCTCCGGGTGCCAGTCGACGCGTCGAATTAGCCCTGACGGGAAATTTTTGCGAGCCGTTCTCTCCAATAGTACCCCTTCTCGCGAAAACCTGTTTTTCACTATCCTGCAGCGTTTTTCGATATAACTGCATCCGTTTGAGCAAAACGAATTCAGTTTCCTCTTAATTGTTTTGGCGCAGATTTCAGAGCCATGAAAATTGAATTTTGATTTCCTCAAACACTTTACTTTTAGTTTTACTAGTTTCAAAAATTCACTCTCTCTTTTTTTATTATACGCTTAGTTTTTATACAATTTCAATTTTCCCTAAATCTGTCCTTATTTCACGAGTTAAGGTGAGTTCCAGGATTAAGTTAAGTAACTTTATAACAGTTATGGTATTTGTCGTTCGAACGAAGGCTATACGAATCGTTTCTTTGTGTCACGAATGCACCATGTATATCTCGTCTCTCTTCATTTTCTTCAGCAGGGTGAATTCTCTTCTTTGGCAGAGAATCGTTGCAGAAGTCAGTGGCATCTCCACCCCCGAAAAATTTGGGCGTGGCGGTGATCCGGCAGCGCGCGAGAACATAAAAGATCGCGAGACCACTCTCACAGCCCACGGAGACCTTCGAAATTCGACTGTGAGAGTTAAATGTGTGTACGTGTGCGCTAGTCGGCTTGTCACTGACACAATGACTGCGAGATTATCTACGATGGGATTCACTAACGTTATAACGCCCTGCAACCAACCATCCTCGCCGCGACTATATATCTCTCTCTTTATTCCGCGGGAGCCGAGGATCCTCTTGCCGCACCTTTTCTCAGGAAAAGCGACGAAATCCTCGAAGAAAAGAGACTCTCTTCCCTCTGTCTCCCATCCCAAACATCCCCAAAGGGGGCGCAGGGAAAAAATACATGATCTATAGCACTGGAGGTATTGTTCGGTGAAACGCGAAAAAGTCTTTTGGGGGGCGGAGGGTAGTTTGAATTTTTCACACTCTTTACTGTTCAGCGTCCATGCTAAGGACGGTGTCACATAGATATTCTTATTCATTCCAAAATTTCCTTCTGAAATTTCCAAAATTGCAATTTCAAGATTCTGTAAATTACAATTTGGGACTATTTGAAACGATTGGAAATTATCATAGGAATCAGAATTATTTCCAAATTATTTTTACGAAGACAATAAACATTGTATTCGGCGCATTCCATACGAATAATTAAATGAAATATGAAAATAGTGTTATTAATTCACCGGTTGAATTTGTTCGCAGGTCACAGTGGAGTGAACCAGCTTGGGGGTGTCTTCGTCGGCGGTAGACCACTCCCGGACTCGACGAGGCAAAAGATCGTCGAGTTGGCGCATTCCGGTGCCCGACCTTGCGACATCTCGAGGATCCTGCAGGTCAGCAACGGCTGTGTCTCGAAGATCCTTGGCAGGTTGGTTGAAATATTGCTTGTTTAACGCTAACACTACCAAACCATCACTCAGTACACATTTTCACAATTAATCGCAATAATTAATTCACTTTAATAAACACAATAACACTGTAGTATTCAACGGTTTATGGTAACTACATACACGTATAATAGTTGACGTTCAAAAGTAATATTTAACGACAAAAAGAGTATAATGATTAATCCATCCTCATTTAATTTCTGGTCAATTACATAAAAAATAAATTCCGCTAAAAATTTAACTAAATAATCCTACTCTCGTGTGCGTGTTGGAGGAAATTGTAATCGATTATAATCGATTGATGCGAATCATTGCGGACCGTATTTTCTCGGTTCAGTCTAATTGAAATAGTAGCTGGACCAGTGTAACACGATAGTACGCCTCGTCGTCGCGCGGAGACGCGAAAAAAGACTGGCGGCGCGGTGGCATCAGGAATAAAAGGATAGGGCGAGGAAGAAAGACGCGAAGGAACATGCGAGATACACACCGCAAGAATCCGAGCTATGCGTGTCGGGTTATGTCCCCTCACGCACCCTACTCTACGCATTCCTAAGCACACACTCCTGTAATAGTGCACTTGGATTCGCCTGGATTCGCTCACTTCTTGTCTACGTGTCCTTTAAGCTACATTTCTTTCTAGCTAATATTATTCTAGTTGCTCGACTCAAGGGGTTCAACAAGTCATCAAATAAAAATTCTTAGATTTATTAGGGTAAAAATTAATCCTGATTCTAATAATTTATTATAAATTGGAGTTAGAGTTACACGCAATGACAGCAAAACATAGTAAAAGATTTTGGGAATGAAATGAGTAGATCAATTACAGTCTTGTAATGGAAATTGTTATTGTTGCAGGTACTATGAGACCGGATCCATACGGCCGAGGGCAATCGGAGGCAGTAAGCCCCGAGTGGCCACGGCTGAAGTTGTCAGTAAGATTTCCCTCTATAAGAGCGAATGTCCCTCGATTTTCGCATGGGAGATCAGAGACCGTCTGCTCCAGGAGGGCGTCTGCACGAACGACAACATTCCCAGCGTAAGTACTCGTCAGATATATTCCACTGTTTTTATTCTTGTCAGCCACCAGCTCTCGATATTTTATACACTTATGCGCCCCAACTATTTTAACTATATTCGATTATTTCCGTATCGATAGATATAGTGTATGTTCTAGCGAAGTTATACACAATCTTAACAAATTTAATGCTTCATTAAGCAAAAGAAAGAGTTATTTAAATCTCTTCTAATTAAATATGTTCAATACACCAATCGTTACTAATTCCAACACTACTCGACTCGAGCTTTAATTTATCAATGAAGAAATCCAACAATCGAGATAAATGTTCTTGTGGACTTGAACGATGAATCAATCGAGAAGGTAAAGTACACATAATGAGAAGCATGTCGCGAAACACACGTAATGGAGCTCGACCCGGAGGTCGAGAGATTGTAACTGCGCAAGCGTATTGTAAACAGGGCTTTGTCTACCCACACAAATCAGAACAGAGTTTACATAGGTAGTAGGTAGAAGGGTAAGCGAGTAGCAGGGAGGATGGAAGTCAGTTATCTATGGCCCGGTTATGGGGGATGTTTACGCGAACCGACAAAGTCTACGGTACAGCAAGACGAGCCGAACCCCTCCTATATTCTTGCTACACTACCACTTCTTGTTTTAGCTCTCTGCTGACGCTCGATTTATTTTTTACTACGACTTTCCCGTGGATTATCTAGGGTGTACAACAAGCAAATCCTGCTATCTGTCCGAAGTCAATGAACTATTTCCAATTTCTTAACGAGTTAAATTTTTTTAATCGGCCTGGACAAAAAGATAATAGAGAAAATTTTGCAACAGTGTGTCTTATGATTAATGACAGAGAGTAAAGACTTAAAGTTTCGAATATTGATAAATTATAACTTATTAAAGGTACGAAGTGTAGGTAGCAGTTACTATTTTAATCAAAATTCACTTTCGATTTTACCTCGAGATATTTATAGTCTTATTAGCAACCTTGATGACATCTAGTCGTAGCAGGAGGAGATTCCCAAGTGTTCGAGCGATTAAAAGCAGACGAATTTTCAGTTTGAAGAAAAACGGCGTAGTGCGAGCGTGGCGCGAACAAAAGAATCAATTAAGAAATTGCTCGAGGGAGTAACGCACGGATCAAAAGAAAAATTCTCGACGGATCTCCTTTCCTGGCTGGATCTCGAAATCTTACGTTATACTCCACCCACTAATACGTTCGGAGTTGACGACAGAGAGGGTGGCTCTCTCTCATAGTGGTACCGCGCTCGCGTTGCCATGGATATTTGCATGCGTCCAATAAACGGTGGCTAAGGGGCTCTCGACTTGCTCAGGGTAAAAAGCGAAGGAGGGTCGCTAAATTCTCTTTTCCTCTCCTCTTGCATCCCTTTATACCGCCTTCCTCCTACGACCCTTGTCTTCTCTTTCTCTTTCTTGCCCTCGTCAATGTACCTCCCTCGCGCCTTGGTAATGGCTTCGAGGTGTACGCGCCACCCTCCAACCCTCTGGAAGCCTCCTTCGAAGAAACTACGGCTCGCCACCGCACCACGCTGTGCCGGGCGAACGGCTGGCCCAAGCATTCTTATCGATGTGAGAAAAACTGTCAAAGGTTCACTGTCTTCGCGTAACGACGCTAGACACTTTCAATCTTCTTCGGGAAAAGACTAACGTCCCTTATAGCTAATGGCCATCGACTGATGGAACCTAAACCTGTTTTAGGGTAAATCGTCCTAAGAATGATCCTTGTCCACCAAGAAAAACCAATTTTGCTTATTTCAAAACGGCTCTCGTTTTACAAATATTCTCATCCTTTAACTGATTTTTCGAACCAGTTTATTTGAAGATTACGATAAATGATCAATCTGCAAATGGCGTGAGATGAGTAGCTTAAGAGTTCTCTGGGTCAGAGTAATTCAGCTGGAAGACTCTTCATGGACTTCCTCCCGCAAGAATGAGATTAACGTGTAGCAAGGTGATACAATGAATCGATTAACACGAGCGATTACTTCTTGGGTTTGGGTGTTGCACCGTAGAAGGGAGGGTTGGAAGCTGGGACGATCGTGGAATTAAACGTTTTAACAAATTACACGGGATCCTGGAGTCGGAGAGAAGCCCGAGGCCAGAGTAGAATCTAGAGAAGGTGGAGGAGAAAGAGACGGAGGAGGATCAAAGCTACGGTGTACGGCGTATAATCCCAGCCGCGTTTGAGCATCCTGCGAGAGCTTCTGAACTTGTTGTGGGCAAGATTAACGTTTCTTTAATGGCCCGTGTAATATTCCATTACGTACAGTTCGCTCGAGAATTATTGCGTCGGCGTGGTCCTAGAGGGCGGGATCGAGTGGATCGAGTGGCAGAGCAAAAGGAAACTCACAACTCGAGGAAAAGGATTTCCTTCTTCGCGGCATTCCTAATTCCCGCGATATTTTAGACCACCACTGGCTCGATGCCTTTTACTGCCTCACTTTCTCTCAATTTGCGATAAGTCACTTCTTGGCAAAGCAAATGGCAAAGTGGTCCAGCGACAGATTTCTCCCTATGGCTCGGTTAACCATTATGATACTGATTAGAATTTCTGTATCGTTTATCCCATTTTTCTTCCACATTTTTCTCACTCATCTATCTGGTCACAAAAGATATCGATAACCCGACAAATCGGCGGTAATCTAACAATGATAAGCACAAGAATTATTTATTTGTACTGTGAGCTAATAACTCGCGAACGAGATCGATTCGAAAACGTTTGGTTGCGCGGTAGTCGTTCTTTCGTCTATCTAGGTCTATCTGTCTGTGTCCTTTGTTGTATATAGGAGCAATGAGACAACGGAAGCGCGGGAGAGAGAAAGAGAGAGAATGGGACAAGAGGAAAGGAGAAAGGCAGAAATGGAACGAAGGAACGTATTCCGAGCGAGTCGTGGTGATTGGGGGAAATTTCATTATTCTCAGACATTACCCCCGTTATTGTAATGCCATCAAATTGGATACGCTTCGTACACCCCGTGAAACGGGCGGAATATCCTTGAATATCCTCGAGCTCCTGCTTCCTCTTACTTCCTTCATGGTAGGACACCGGAATAAACTTCGCTCCATCGCGAATCCGTTCACCTTTCCGCGACAACTTTCCTTCCCTCATATTTTTAACGACGAATGCTTAACTGTTTCGAAGGTTCAATGAACAATAAAATTGTTTCGGAAAATTCCGCTACTCGGGATTAAAGTCTCGAATGAAACATTAATAAAATTTAACAATGGAAGTATCAAAAGAATTAGTATAATTTACTTAAAACTTTCTATGGATTGTTCGTAGTTCAGCAAACAATTAACTTTGTACTTTGCATCAAATGAATTAAAACACTCTATATTAATATCAAAATAATTAATAACACTTATAATATACAACTGGTATTTAAAAATAGAATTAATAGTAGTAAATTTTCGTCATAAATGGTTTGAATCTTAAAATCGTTTTATACTAATTAACGAATCAATTACTCAGAAAATTGTAAATATTTTCGTGCGGAAACACCCGGAACGATTCGCTGTCGAGGAGAAATCCCGCGCGTCCGATGAAATTGAAGCAATAGGCTGACAAACCAAAAATGCCCGCAGGCCGCGGAGACGGATTCGAAATGTCCTGTGGAGTCTCGGTTATCCGTTTCGTAGTCGAATACCGTTTCGGTCCCCGCCGGATTTGAATCTGGCACCCGGCGTGGCGGACGCGTTATTGGTTTACTCGCACCACTGGTTCCGGGATACTCCCAGTGGCTCTCACTTCACTCGCCACACGAGTTTAGCGGGCGTAAAACAAACGTCTCTAACTTTCGTCAATTCACATACAAACTCTTCATGATTTTACCTGTTCCCTAACTTTTCTCCACAATAAATTAATAAACCGAATCAGTAAAATTCAATTGATAATCACCAAAATTATCATTCAAGAAATTCTAACTCTGTATCGTAACATCAATGTGCAATGTCCAACAAATTTTGAATACAATTACTGATAATTGTTCAAAAAATAAATGTATGTAGATATAATTTTTGAGTCGAACGATTGAAAATTAATTGACAATTGGCAATATTGTTAGTAAAAGAACTTCTTGCGAATATCTTCACTGTAAAAATATGAAAATATAATATTCGATGAATTTTTAATATAATTTGGGATGGTTATTGACAAGAAGTGAAGAGATATTGAAGTACATTAGTTGGATTTGTCAGCCAGAACATCTTTAATCCTTGAAAGTAGGATATTTCTGGAATAGGAAGATTAAATTCAGAGAGAACCACTGATAAACGAGATTACATTCGTCGAGCTGTCCAGCCCGGGCCGGACCATCCTTTCCGGGGGTTGACGTTGATGTCTCACCCCCATTGAGCACTTCGAAATCACGAGTGTTCACCGTACACCGCGCTCCGTAGCCATCGCCAAAAAATTGGAATTCCTGCCGAGCTCTGCCCCCCAAAATTGCATTATACTTCAGCAATCAGCCCTCGAGGTACGCTTTTACGAAAGCCCGCCACTATCCACTGTATTTATGTACAGTGTTTACGTCCCGAAAGGAGAATTTCTGTTTTTCCTGGAGTTGACCTTCCGAGTGGCGGGCGTTTGTCATTTCGAAAATCCGTGGTTACTGGAGAGAGGAACATCGCTGTCCACAGAGATTACATTTGTCGAGGTGGCTCGGTTACGTCAACCGACCGCTACAAAGCCGAATGGTGAAATGTCAAATCCACATACCATTACCATATACCACTTTGTTTCTGCGGCTTCGTGTATATACACAATCCTGAGCAAAACAGATTAAAGTCAATATTTCCGTAGTAGACATATCCATATCAACGTTCTTTCGGGTTCTCTGTCTTTTGCACTGAAGGTGTGACGCGAATATTAGCAAGCCGAACACAAATTATTTTGCATACTCTTTTTAATATTCTTGTCATTGCGAAATTTAAATCATCAAAAATGCCAAAAACTGTATGTTTCGATTTTGACCTCTGTTGTTCTCTCGGTTCGTTTCTCTCCCTCTGATCTACCTCGTGCAACTATCGAGGGGTGCAAAATCATAGGTATCGCTAGGGGACTGGATCGGAATAGCATGATTTCCCGCGGTGGTCAAACCGAGACGCGCCCCTGTAATTAATAGTCAGCTTCTACGAGCGACAATCCGAGAATCTAGTATACACACGGTGCTTCCTGATGCTTGAATAATCTCGATGATTGTTCCAGTGCGCCACCTTCTCTCTGATCCTCTATGATCCTCTACGATTCTCTACAAACTCACGTGTATACACAATTCATTTAAGCTAAATCCAACTACACATAAAAGCTTCCAAAGCTATCGTTCCTCTGGTCTCCGCGTTTCAGCTTCAAATTCTATCCGATCCATAATAAGTGACGTTAAATTGGGGGAAAAAAAAAAAAAAAAACTGGAAAGATGTTGAGTTCTGGAAAAAGAGGGTACTATGGATATTCGAAATCTGGCTGGTCAGTGGAGCGCGGGACAGTCGTCCTGGGGGATAGGAGCGGTAAGTAACCGCAACAATGCCAGCAGAGAAAGAGAAAGAGGGTAGGTAGACCTCGGACATGGAAGAGCCAAACTAATGGATGGCTGCTGGAACCCGAGGCGAGTGAATTGTTGGCCCCTGCACGTCCGCCTTGGAGACACCCTCGCCTTGCTCTGGCCGCGTAAATCAATGCACCCCTTCTCACCCACCCGCTTACCACTACGAGCAACCCTTCTTCTCCTTCGGTTCCTCCGGCGCCGTTTCTCTCGCTCTCCTGCGATTCGATGCTGGAAACGGTGCTACCATCCACTTCCCTTACCCCTTGGCACCGTAGTGGCCTGAGTTAGAGGGTGTCGGAGACGTCCGGCTACTGCATTATGTATTTCTCTCCCTGTGCCGCCACTAACTTCCACCTTCCTTCCACCTTCCTTCCACCCTTCTTCCGCCACTCTTCTTTCTTCTCTTTCTCCACACTTCTTCCCTCTTTTTTTCTTCAACAGCTTTCTTCACCATCTTTCTTCGTTATAGTCTCGCCACTCTAGTCTCTCTTTCTGGCTCTTTTTCTTCTCACGAACGTACTCTATCCTCCACTCGTTGGAATCGTTTTGCCGAGAAGCTACTGCTCCTCGGGCTTTCCTTCCGCCTTTTTCTGCAATGTCCTTTTTAATCACTGGCCCGTGCTCGCTGGGCGATACTCTGATGGAATTAATTTCCTAGGGACCAGCCTTACGACGGGAAACACGTTTTTGTGAAATCCTCCTCTCCTACGAAAAGAATTTCCTCCAAGATATTTCCTATCCCCTCTTTTATTTACGAGCTACTGTGTGTCACCTCGTTACAATTTCCCGAGAAAAATATGTTTCGGACTCGGTGGTATCTACGGTACCCCTGTGAATCCTTGCTGCAGAACATAATTTCAAAATTCCTGCACGAGCATCCAGAGTCGAATTATTTTAAGCATAAGAAATTGATCGGAAAGAAGAAATTCAATCGAAGGCATTCTACGTTTGATCAAAGTTTAAAAGAAAAAAAAAGAAACTTGTGAAGGAGAGGGTGGGAGTAAGTAGGAATTGTCGGCGAGTCAAAGAAAAGGGAGATTCCAGTGCATTGGCAGTGGCTTCGCAAGAGAAGTCCCTTCCCTCGTCCTGCCGCATTGACGGAAGATCGAGCGATGTTATTTACACAAGATGGCAGGTCCTCGTACTTGGAACCAGCTGATGGGGAGGGGGGGATACCTCTGTCGAGGCAGTTAACGTCATTTTAACCGCTGACTGCTCTCGCAACCTTATACCAAGCTCTTCGTCGCCGTTCAAGTTCAACCAGCGTGTACCGGCTGTCCCGTCCAATCAGGAACGATCGACTGTCTTGGCGAGTATGCGTGTGCCTGTGTGTGTCGTTCTGCGTGTCGAACCGCTCTTTCCTTCTTTCTTTCTCCTGTATACGCGAACTATGCGCGTATCGATACGCCCGATATAGCTCCGAAGGATATCAACTTACGGCCTCGCCGATTGTCTTCAACATTTTCCTTCTCCTCCTTCTACTCCTTCTCCCTCGACTATCGCAGCCTCGATCTTCTCAGTAGGTTTTTTTTT
Organism: Trypoxylon attenuatum; assembly: GCA_963989405.1. Classification (NCBI taxonomy): domain Eukaryota; kingdom Metazoa; phylum Arthropoda; class Insecta; order Hymenoptera; family Crabronidae; genus Trypoxylon; species Trypoxylon attenuatum. The sequence continues at coordinate 9,212,484 of OZ022490.1, read as the reverse complement.
CCGAAACTCACCTTTTTTTCTTTTTCTCTCTCTCTCTTTCTATCTGCGTGACTTTATCTTCGTCGTTCTCTGTTTTCCTGCCCTCAATTTTTACTCTTCTTTTTCTACCTTTTTTCTTAGCTTATTTTCTTCTTTATTTCTCTCTGAATTTCTTTCTTTCCTTTCCTCTCCGCTCTTCGACGGCCCTTTTAAACACCGTGACGCTGACTACTACCAAGCCCCGTGGTCGCTTTGGCTCGTCGTTGAATTCCTTCATCGGGGTTTTTGATGTTCCTTTGCCCTGTCCTTTTTGCCTTTTGCCCTGCTGACGGGGTGAGCGCCATTGCGCAGTCAAGTGTTGACGCAGTTTCGGTGCAAAGTATCTTTGCTATTATGCCAGACTCCTGAGTGTTTTGCGGTGAATCACGTGTGTTGGAAGTCGAACGTGTTTGGTCTTCTGTATGATCCCATTCTCATCCAATTTCATTACTTCACCTTAATCGATAAAAAAAAGATTCTTTTCTCAGCAAAATCACTGATAAATATATTCGGAATCAAAATTGAATTCTTGCCGGCTACCCGTTAAAAGGGTTTAGGAATGTGTTAGCTGGATGATTGACGCCTTGCTAATTTTATAGTCGGTTGAAATGAGAGAATATTAGAGAACTGATTTTCTATGAGGAAGTGTGTATGTATGTGAAAGAGGCTCGTCACCAGTGGTGCGTTCTCCAGGGTGGAGAAGGTAATAACGGGTGACGCGTGGCGGCAAAGCATCCCTACCGCCCCCACAGAGTATCACTCAAGGGTAGAGCCGCCACCGCTGCGTTGCTAAATACCGCACCCCTTCGAGAATCTGCAGGACTAACCCCCAACAGCGATCCTTCTCGAATCCGCCCTCTCAGCCGCCGAAAACTACCCCTGGCCGTTCCAGATTAAAAGCTGTGATTATACGTGGCATCAGGCCGTGCGCCAAACCAGCCCTCTTCGACTCGATCCAAGAGAGAGTGAGAAGCAAAACACAATCGAGATTCTCAGTCTCACTCTTTCCACTTTTCTTTTTCTCTATCTTTCTTTCTAGTAGCCTTTTTCTACTCGCTGGACGCATGTTTTAGAATTGCCCTTTTACATCTGATCTTCTCACGGCCTCTTCACCCCCACCGCCAACTCTACGCCACTCTTTCTCTCTTTCTCTTTGCTCCCTTTAAATTGCGAATGCCGCGCGTTCCTCGACTCCTATTTAAATGTAATTTGTATCTTGCTCGTGCGGCCGTTCGTCTCGATGACTGTGTTTCCCTTTCTTCGTCTCCTTGCCTACTCCGCGCCACGGAACGTGTACCGGTTCTATCTTCTCGTGTTTCTCTTGTTCTCCTGCGGAACTGGATTCCGTGTTTTTTGCTGTTCTTGCTTTGTATCGCTAAGAAGAAAGAGTATACTATCAAACTAAATTCATTTCCTGCGTAAAGTTCGTGACACAGTTTCGCCTTAGCAGATTTTTCGACTGACATCAAGATCTTCCTGATAGTGACTCTATTTTGACTAAAGAATGGAAAAGTACATCGTTCCTAATTGTTAGAAACTTCTAAGAGACTCACTATAGTTTTTATACCCTCGAAGCAACGAATTACAATTTGCAAAAAATTCTCATTAGTTATTAATATTATTGTTATAATTGTTGTAATGTACTGTCAGAATTATTCTTCTCCGGTATCCGCGGAAACTGCTCGATGCTTTTCCTTTGGCCACGCGGCTTGGTGCTTATCTCTCCTTCGGTCTCATTGTAGCACCCAGCGAATGCCGATCCACGATGGTGCTAGAAACGAGCCAAGTTTCTTGGCGCGCCAAACGATAAATCAAACTGGCCCTGATAACACGTGGAATAATGGCTCGAGAGATAACGATACACGGGGAAGGATCCTCCGCGAAGCTCTGGAATTATTGGCTCGTTGTCACGCGTTCTTGTCCCGACATGTGATGATTTTCGCGCGTCGTTTAATTAAATTATTGGTCCCTGATCAAATGTCATCAAAATCTCAACATCCTTTTGTCATTTCTTCTTGATATCCCTCTTTTTATTTATTTTATTCGTTACTTCAGTGATCGTGATAAAATGACTTCAGTTATTTAAAGTAAATTGGAATTTATTAAGATCAATTGCATCGTCTTTGTCGTATTGTTCATCATCACCACTCAAATAGAGCGTATTATACTGGCTTGCACCGATTACTGAAGAGGGGTGCGAGACATATTATACACACATATGTATTCGGAATTATCAGATACAGTTAACAAGAGATCTACCACGGTGCATTTGCAGCCGCGTATAATAGAGCTGTCACAAACGCAATTGCAATGCACGCGTTTCGCATTCTTTTTTTTCTTCCCTTTGATTTGCTCCTGCGAGGATTTCCCACGACGCATGGGGCCATTCCACGGATCCTGAACGAAAGCCTGTTTAGGGGGCCGGGACTTATATCGTTGGATTGCCGTGTCGGCGCGTGTCTCGTCGGTTCTCCTCGTTTCTACATACATCTCTTAATTCGTTTCGAGCAAATTGCGAGTAATCACCGAATAATTTCTTGTTTCCCTTAAAACAACGTCAATAAATCCATGTACGTAACCCTCTAATTATAACTATAAAAGTTCGAGTCTCCTAACTTTATTTCTAATCGTTATATTTTCCTTAATTTCACAATTCTATAATTCTTATTATATTACTTTTCTTACTAACTATATAGAATGGTTAAGAAATGTCCGTGTACTTAACGCGACGGATAATGGAAGCTAAAGTACTTTTAACTACTTAACTCCCTATCAATTACCCAAGCCGCAATTGGCAATCGATCTGAAATATAACAAAATAGCACGCAGTGGTTTGCTGGGGAGCAAACACGAATGGAGCATGGAATACGGCTATTATTCAGCAATATATGGAAGTCAATGCAGGGAATACGCAACCTGTGATTTAGATGCTTGCACGAGGCTTTATCGTTCTCTTCGCTCCCTCTACCCTCTGCAGAGTGTAGGGTAACTTAATGACGGGTTATGACGTTCAGCTTGTATGTACTGTATACACGCGGCTCGTCTCTTTATGCAGGATGCGGTAACACGTGTCGCGTATCATCGCACCCTCCTCGCGCTGATCTCCTTGCCAATTCGGCTTAAAAATCTACCCAGCGTGCTAAGCGACTCCTGCAGATGATACATATATTCCACTGGTGGAAATGGTTTAGTAGAACGGTTCAAGGTGATAAGTCGAAATTACGAATTCATTTGAAACTCGATAATTTGTCATTATTATTTATGTTCTAAGATTCCTAATTTCGAATTTATTTCAAATCCATTAATCTCATTAGAAAATGGAAAAGTAATTAATTGAAGTTTTTGAAACGACTATTTCCAAATATTAAAAACCTGAATGTTTATCTTTTTAAAAAACAGAAGTGACATTGTATCTAGATTCTAAAAATAGATACCGTATTTGTTGCGATACTTGTTTGAAAGATGGCCATTGGCTTTTATATTCGCGTAAAGAAGGAAACGATTCAAGTCCGGATACGAGATTCATGACTTTTAAATGAACCTCGGCGAAGTGAGGTCTGACCACGCGTCAAATCGCCGGGGCTCTTCTAGTCCAGGATGTTTTCAGGATGTTTCAGGATGTTTCCGCGATAATAAAGCCGCATTGTACGCGGCTCGTTCGGCTCCCAGGATAACGGAAGTGGACTGAATGCCGCGTGAGGGAGAGAGGGTAAAAGAGAGCGTCGCGTCGCACCCTCCAGTTCTTCCGCTCTTCTCGCTTAACACCCTCGACGACTCGTACGGTCCCAGGGAGCTAGCAGGGGGTGTAGTAGCCGAGGGAGAGTAGAAAGTAACCCAGGAAATACGCGACTACCGCGGATAAGCACTCGTAAAAATTGCACTCCCGCGCGGAGACGAGTGCGAGGCGCCTTGCAAAGTAATATACGCGCTATTACGCGGATGGCGTTGCCAGGAGTCTATCCGGTGATTAGCTTTTCACTAAGGAGACTTTCTTTCAACAGCGTTTACCCCGTCTTAAGAACTTCCGTATGCATCTCTTTAATTATTTTGAATATACTATTTTTATTATCGCAATCTATTTATTCTGATCAGGAAATTTGCACACGGGTACTGAGATACGTCGGAATACCATTTTGATAAATTAATGTATATAATATATGTATATATTTATATTAGAGAATATTTAGGGAAAATTAATTAATCACAGTACTCAATCATTATTTACAAAATCTACATATTAACTATCACAATTGAAAATATCAAATGAACTTGTATTATAGTATCATAGAACAATCAGCAATGAAATTGAGACATCAATTCTGACCTCTCATGTTCACTATGCGATTCTCCCCATTTGTTCCCCCGGTTATCACTTTCGAATAATCGGGCAGCTTGTTATCCCCTCGTTGAAAAAGGATTCTAGTACTCGCGGGACGGTTAGGAGGAAGAGAAGGCGTCACGCGAGAGCAATATTATGACGTCTCTATCCGGCGACCAGCACCCTCTTTAAGGATCGGCCACCCTCGATCTCTCTCTTTCTCTCTCTCTCTCTCTCTCTTCACGCTTCATGCTAATTTCATCGATCCGCCCGCTTCTTCTTTGCCCTGTCATGCTACGGTTTAAGCTCCTGCAGCGCGTGCCACGTCCTTTATACGCGCGAACCAACGATAATATCCTGAGCCCTTTTGCCATCCTACCCATCTCGCGCTTCCACATTATGTCGCTACCCCGTCAACGAATCCCGCGACTCCTTCTATTTCCCTTCGATCGCTTAATAAAACTCTGCGTGCGCCCACGAGGCCCTTACGAGAAAAGAAATCGCACTTTACTTTTCGAAATATTTTAATAGAAACTTCTATCAGTGTGCTTACAATAAGTTATCACACACACAGTTCTATAAGTAATTGTGAAAAAATTCTCCTAATACAAACATAGCCAAATCCTTTTGTACAGTCGAAGACAAAAATCAGTGAAGCGATACGGCTCAATTAATTTAGTCGAGATAATTAAGAGAAATAGACAGAAAAAATCAGCACACGGGAAACAAACGTGGCACAAGGTTCACGATATCAAAAAAAAAAAAAAGAAAAGAGAGAAAAGAAAACAACAGAGGAACAGAAGTGAGTAGTATCGTCAAAGGACAATCATAATCGAGGATATATATAAGCATACGAATTTCTGCGACAGCACGACAGATCAAGTGCACTCTCATTAACAATGCAGCGGGACTCAACACGCCGCGCCGTCGTAGAAATTCCAATAACGGAGGTACCGAGTGTACCGTCGGTGTGGTTCAACGTACCAGAGGAGTGGTTTTGCCGCGACGCGAATGTGTGCGGGACTATTGTCAGATCGATTTCCGAGTGCGCGACAATTGTCACAATAATAATACCGGCGCACAGGGTGACACACGTCGCCGAGCGAGGAGAGGAAGGATATTTGCGGTTAACGTCAATCATAAATCGGTCAAACAGAGTCAGGCTACTCGATGTCAGTCGTCATCGTCATCCTGGTCTTCGTCGTTCAGAGTAATCGGAGCAACAGGAACAGCGGCTGTTCGGGCCCCAGCTTTTGTCACCATAGGCTTCCTCCGTTTTACAAAGACGTCCCATTGTGGCTGACGTTTTGACGTCGAGTGACTTCGGCAACCGGTGTGTCCCACTATCCGACTATTTTTTTTTTCTTTTTTTCTTCCCTCTACCATTCACCGCACTACTCGTACGTCCCAATATAATATAAATGCCTGTTGTGCACCGGAATAGTCTTGAGAGCAAATTTCCAATTCCTCTTGCAATTTTATCCAGGGAACAATTGGATTTGGAAAAAATTAATTAAACTTGCATAAATTCTAATTATTATATTAACCGATTGGAATTATCAACGAGCGATCCGATAATGATGCAGTGAGTTTGTGATTTAAAAATCTGCATTTGGCGTTGAACTTCTCGCGAATAAGTTTGGTGTTTACGTTTGAACATCGGAATGTCTTGAGTGGCGTGGCGCGAAGGGTAATGCTAGAAGGACAGAGGAGAGTAGCAGAGTGTTCCGAAACGTCAGGGGATGTCGAAGACAAGGAAGGGGAGAATGGCAGTGACGTCTCTCTCGTGGCGACTGCGTGTTCGTGATGGTGGAGATTCTGTGTGCACTGGGGGATGACACCGTGCCGCTGCTGGGTCCGAAATGTCAGCTCTTTTCAACGCCGCGGTACTCTGACACCGGGTCTAACAAACCTCGCGGAACGAAAATCCCTCATGGCCAATCCCATTGCCTACACTTGCTCGGATGACTTTCGCCTCCTATCCACTATTATATCTACTCTAGTATATCTCGGTAAAGCCAACCAAACATACTTACCGCCCGGGCGAACCTCAAACGTCGAACTCGAGCAACTATCGCATGTTCGTGAAAGATGCTACATGCTAGATTGTGATACGTGATAAAAGACTATTAATATAATTCAGACGAAGGTAAAAAAGGTTCAACTTGTGTTTGGAATTTTATATTCATGGAATTAATTACTCAAGGATATATATGAATTGAACCATGTTTTATTCATTGATAATTCAAAAATTGATATTCTATAAATTATACTTCTTAATGCAGAGATATTTTTAAAAGTCGACCTCGATGTATTAATCACTTTTAAGTAGTAAAGATTTATAAAATATTCCACCAGTAAGAATCATGAAATTGCACGCATAAAATTTAATAAAAATGCTTTATTCCTTTTTTACATCAGATTGCACTAGATTCGAGAAGTCTACGAATCTAGGGACGTTTCTTACGAGAAAAGTCCACTTGTCTGTAGATTTCGAATCTCTATCTTGGAAAACCGTTGTGCTTAGTGGGCTGCAATGTGCACACATCAATTTTTCATATTTCACGCTCAGAACTTACTGGAAACTTAGCCCGCGAATACGTAGTGGCGACATACATATATATATATATATATAAAAGATATATATAAAACCAGGAAGAATAAATTGCAGAACTATCGGCAGCAGAAGAACCGACCGTTTTAGTTTCGCTAGAAATCTTTTACGACTCTCACAGGATTTATACGGACTGTAAGTGACAATAGCGACGAAAGCAGCTTCCCGATCGTAGATCTATGCTTAACGTAAATAAAATATATATAATAACAGGAAAATAAACACTAAAAAACGAATCACACCGATTCACTCTACAAAACGACCAACATTAAATAATAACGTAATAATTATCAGAAAAAATTCTCCTTGCTTTTGTCTTAAAAAATGTAATTAAGAATGTGAATTAAAAGTAAAATAAATGCGATACGAATATAGGACAAATAGAATCTAGAAGGATTTACCCGGAAAGACGGAGTGTTTTGAAAAACGCAGGATTACATTCTCGGCTGACAAAGTTGTGTGCAATGAAACGAGTGATATTTGCATAACGTGTAGAGCAAAGTAGATAGACGATCGGTAGTACACTTACGATATACAAGCGTTGTTATACATATGTATATGTTTCCGTGGAATCGCGGGTGCCGTAGCAGCGGTGGCGGCGCGAGTGCGTACTTAGGTTACGTTGGCAGGAGCCAAAGTCCCCTTGGAGTGACGCGAGACGGATATAATTGAAGGCGGAGGTAATTAACTCCCTCGTGAAGCACACACCAGCAGCCGCTCACCGCATCGTTTTAATTACCGCTCTCGTCGCATTTCATCGGGCAGAAGCGCTCTCTCGGATCCGACTCCTCCTTCTTCCTCGTGTCCTCCTCTCTTCCTTGACTCTTTCCATCTTCCTCGTTTACTCAGTACACTCTTCTCTTCCATTTCGTCTCTCGCCGTCGCTTTTTCTTCCTTTTTGCCATTCGTCGACCGCCCCGCGCGCTTCGTGGATTTATAATAAATCTGATGTTACGCAAAGAGAGAGAGAGAGAGAGAGAGAAAAAAGAAAAATGCCTCTCGAGCCACTCTGCAATTTCCTATAGTCGTCCCGGGGACTTTTTCCTCCATACGCGACGACTAAGCACGATTGGAAACGCAACTGGGACTAATAAGACTCTCCCTGTGGTGTGCGTCGAAAATTGGTAAAAGCTGCGCTTAAACCTGGAGGGTATCTCCTTTACCCCTTTCCCAACGCTTGTTGCACATTCCCCGTTCTGATGAGTTCTCTCTAGTTTTCTCCCCGGGGCTCCGCGAAATGATCGCTAGAGTCAATTTAACCGGGGAATGGATTGATCGCCCCGAGAGCCAGTTGCTTTTCGTCTCGTTTCCTACACAGTTGCTTGGCCGGTTTTTGTTCGCAGGTCTCATCTATCAACAGGGTGCTTCGGAATTTGGCCGCGCAGAAAGAGCAGAGGCAGCAGCAGCAACAACAGCAACAAGGGGTTGGTACCGTTGGGGTTGGCGTTGGTGCTGGAAGCCCGGCTGAGAGTGTCTATGATAAGCTGAGGCTACTCAATGGTCAAACGACTGGATGGCCACGACCCAATCCATGGTAAGAATTTTTACAATTTTCACAAATTAACTGGAGTAAAAACACTTGATACTTATCCGCTTAGAAGTGTTGAAGAATTTTTTTTCTAACCGTGTCATTGGGTATTTGTTGCAGGTATCCTTCGGGGGCTGGTAGTCCTTTCCCATCTTTGCAGCCAAGCTTGAGTCCGAGTCACTGTACAGCACTGCCGCCGGATCCAGCTGATATTTTGCACGCAAAAAAGGGTAAGTCGTCTTGTTATTTTCCCTGAGCACTCGATCCAGCCGAGGTTAACATCGAGAGCGAGATTCGTGCGGTAATTCCATACTCGTTAGCGGAACCCACAAGACTGGTAGTCGGTCCTCTTGATGGTACTCGAACAGGTTAATATTCTAGCGAAGCTTACGGTAGATACGTAGAACCAAAAGGCACATGACGATGTTCCTGTTCTACACGAACCAAGGTATCCAAGTACATATCGCGTTGAAGTTAGTTCGTATACCGCAGGCATTCGAATAAACAAATACATGTAGAAATACAAAATACGAATCTAAACGAAATATAAATATAGCCCTGAACTTTCTTTATAAAACAAATTAAGAATCGAATTATAATTTAGACTGAGGAAGAACATTTTACAAAGGATATTGTTGCCATTCGCTAGTATCAAATTCGTAGCATAAAAAATCGCCGAATGTATGACTTTGAAGGCACACGAGCCCATAATAAGTGAAATTCTTATAGTTGTCAACAAATACGAAGAGATCAGACCGAGTAACGAGATTTTTCCTCACTTTGTGCCGTTTGCAAGCGCGGCCAACGCGTACAATTTTCCTGGGAAACATGTAGAGAGAGAGAAAGCCAACAGAAAGTGCGCTACCACCACCACCATCACCGCGACCAGGGTTACCACTAGCGCGTTTGCATGTGGCAAAGCGGTCAGGTTCGGCGCGCAAGGGAAGGGCAGCGTGCAGAGAGAGCGAGCCGCGTTTTAATTAATTAATCTGCCGGCTGAAACGATACTAATATCAATGTAATTCCGTCGGTGGGTCCCGCGGTTTGCCGCATGCGTGTGCAGCGCTTTTCCGGTAATAATTGTAACGTTTAAGCGGTCCCGACTAGCGGAAAGAGGGACGAACGAGCCGCAAAACGGAGAGGGAGGGAGAGAAGTGGTGGTGGAAACGTTGTTGCAGTCAACCAACCCACCCACCCACGCGAAACTGTACCTCTACCAGAGGAATATATACTATATCCCATCTACCACTACTACCAACAGCCGTTTGGTCCCTACTGATACCGCCCAATCTCCCTCCACTTCTCTTGCTCCTGAATTCTCTTTCCTTCTCTCTCTTTCTGTGTTTCTCTTTAACTCAGGCCGTGGCCCTGCACGCGTTCCCTTTGGCGGCACATCAAACGCGCGATTTCTTTTGCTGGGGCGTTTTCCCGGGCGCACTACCGGCGGGGGTGTCACGAGCAGCGAAAAACAGCCCCTTGTGTTTTTTTCCGTGCCCACGGGGTGTTAGGATCTTGTGCTTCGTAAGGGATTTGCGACTGTATCACACTCTCCACGAGATGCTTCTCGGGGTGGCTGCGAAGGATCCTGAAGAAGTCGCTGGTATTTCTTCTTCTTCTTTTAGTCTTGCTATTTCTCCGTGCTGGAAAATCGCTTGGCAGAGTCTCGCGGTCCAATTGGTATCTGTTACTACAAGAACATACAGCTATATTACAAACAGTTTTTTTAGGATCATTTTTTGATATTAATATTCAATTTAAGATTGATCAATTACTCTTCGTATTAAATCATTTCCATTAGGCTTCCCCTTTCAAAAAGAGACAGATGTGAATACTTATTAGAAAAAGTGTAACTTTTTCGTCAGATATTTCGCACGTGGTTCAAGTTTTGAAGGCGAGTTTATCCGGTATACGTAACTATTTGAACAGTATCGTTAGGGATAAAAGTGTGTACTACTCGAGCCATACGCAATTTCGGATTAGGAAAGGGTTATTAGGGGGACGCGCAATTCCTAGAGAGAATATTATTTCGTATTCCAGTGGGGTAGAAAGGGGCTACAATCAAATATGGTAACTGTTGGGAGCGTTCAACCGCACGCGGGCCCCGGGGGCCGGATTATCCCAGTCGGCATTGCTGCAGGCTCGCCGCCCGCCGTTTATAGGATAACCCATGTCGGGAGGGTTGTTTCTCTAGCCCTTCGTTCTTCTATCTCTCTTTCGATCCATTTTCTTCTCTCTTCTTACTACTGTCATCCTCCTTTAACTACCTTTTTCCTCTCCTCGTCGATCTTACCACCAGCCTTGCTCGAAAGACACCTCCGGCCAATCACGAACCACAACTGTTACCCTCCTGGAGAAACGTGCCGAAAGCAGATTAAACCGCAATCATCACACCGAATCTTTGATGCCCTGTTCTCTTTGCGTGGCCTAGATCGCCAACTTCTTTCGACCATTAAGACTATTTAATCCGAGGCTTCTGACAATAAACTGCAGATTTAGACTTTTATACAACTTAAGTGACATAAGAATTATTTTTTTAATATTTATTCCTGCAACATCTAGGTATAGTAGATATAATAATCCTACTTTTAATTCGTCAAATTTGACAATATAAAATACCAAATCAATTTTAAGTATACTTCAATATCTTTAGATATGTTTAAATCAATATCTCAATGAACAGCAGTGTTTCTGAGAATCTATATGGCTCAAGCAATAAGAATGCACATGTACTGCATAGCCTGCAGAGAACAGTAAAGCAGGACGAAGTGTTCTCGTTCGTGAAGACTGCTATGCATTTAAAAAATTGAAGAACGGGTTACTGCATCTCCAGATTTAGCTGATAGAGCCGAGATTTCGGCTCACCTGTCGCCCCAGGTTCGCGATCGTCGTCGGCGTCGGCATCGTTGGGGTGTCTGACGAGAGGCCGATGCACAATGCAGTCCCGGACTGCATTATGACGGGAGACGCAACGACGGCGTGCTGAGGAATTCGACGAGAGGGTGGCGAAAAAAGAAAGAGGAAAGGAGATGAAAGAAAGAGAAGTACGATCGACAAAGAGAACCGGAGAACAGTGAAGCCAAAGGAAAAAAGAAAGGGACGAATGAACGGAGGGAAAGCACTGCTCGATGAACGGGTCGAAAAAGAAAGAAAACCCAAGATCCTGATCGAAATGAAATAATCAAATATATATTAAATACCTACTATATTAATATATTAAAATAGAACTAATTAAACAATTAAACTGAGAACCGCTAAGAACCATGCGAAAAAATCGCAATTCTTTTGTCTTAAAAAAGAAATAGAATTTCACCGATAAATTAAACAAACCCTTCGGTGTAACAATGAAAATATATAAATAAAATAGGAATAAAGCCAGCAAAGAAAAATAAAAGAAAAGACGGCAGAAATAGAAGAAGAGGAAGAAAAGAAGAAAGGAAGAAAGGGACAAATGGACGGATAGAAAGGGTAAGAGAAGAGAGAAGAACCGAGCTCCTGATCGAAACGCGAAAGGGGTTCAGAGTCGACTATTGTTTTTTCACCTCTCCCGAGTCTCAGAGCGCAGCGACGCGAAGACAAAAAGAGGACGCGGGTCCTGAATATGCCTTCCTAGGATTTCAATATCGTTCGCGTCGCCGTTGCGTTTTCCTCCCGCCCTTTTGTCTCGACAGGAAAAACCGATTTCGCGGATTGATAGCGCATCCGATGAGAAGAAACCCCCTAAGCGCATCACCTTATGCACGCTACCGTCGCGCGGCCTATACACTCATTTTAATCATATCGACCCCCGACAATCACATCTTTTTCCTCTTTCCTCCGCTCGACTCTTTTTCGCGCAGCTGTACAAATGTCAGACCTAATCTTCGAACCGCCGACCGGTATATCGATATTAATACCCTTCTCCGAGGAATGTTGCAATCTCCTTGGAATTATTCTTGTAACACTAATGGCGTATTTCCGCTCTTAAACTATACTTTTTAAATCTTCTTTTAACGTTTGAATCTTTCAATTTAAACTTTAAAACATTTTAAACAACATCGCTACTTCCAATTTTTAGAAACATTTAACTTCCCACGGTTGAAACTAAATCAAATTAAAGTATTACTTTGCAATCAGATGATTAAAGAATTGTTTTAATAAGAAACTGTTTTGGTACACAAATTGAAATATTCTCATCGAGAAATTTTTAAGAACTCTTCTGACTGTAGTAAACACACCGAAATCTGTGTGGAAAGAAGTCGGTCTTCGAATGTAGAGCTCCAGTCGACGCCTGGAATAGAGAATCTCACGTTTCGCCTCTGACGGGCGTAAAAGATTTGCCTGTTTATATTCGATGCAAGGGGAGTTTCGTGAGGTTCTGGGACTTCAAGCACGCGATTCCCCCGCGATGTCCTTCTTTCTTCCAACTTTCATCCGCACAGGCATCATCGCCGAAGGTGTACACGCGGAACACTCTGCGGTGCATTCGTTGATCTCTCGGGCTCCAAGTTACAGAAGTAAAACAATATAATGGTCGCGTAGTAGGCTCTTTGCTCGTTCTGCCCCGGGACGGGACCCTGAGAGGCAAGCACTGAGAGCATTATCGTCGACCTCTTTATCTGCTGCACCCGATCTCCCTCGGCTTTTTTTACCCTTCCTCTCTAGACTGCCTCTCGTTCTTGCATACGTACAGAAACCTCTCTCGCTCTTTTTCTCCCTCTCTCTCTCTCTGTTTCTTCTTCGCGAAGCCTGTGTCCCAGTAGGTACGTAAATACTAGCGTAGCAGCGATGCGAAATCTTTTATCGTCGAGCAGGACAATGCGCACTCTGCTCCTCTTTTTTCCCCTGTTACTCTTGTCATCGTCTACGTCGTCTACGTCGCCATCGTCATCGTCGTCGGAGTTGTCTATGCCAGAGATTTTCAATCTGTGCCGCGAAAATTTTTGAAATACGTGCCAGCTCAATATATTACAAGTAATTATTTTTTTTCAAAGGCCAAAAAGATAGTCGACGTGCAAGAGAATTCTAATAATTGGGAAAAGGTTAAAGGTTGTTAAATTGCTTGTAGCGAATAACAAAAATATAAAGATCCATTCTTTGGAGCATACGTAACATACTTGTATTAGTAGATCTATTTTCGTTACTTTGTAACGAAACCCTTTTTTTATTATAGGCAACTAAATTATTATAACGGGTAGATTTTTCAAAAGAGTAAAATGGAAGAGTGAAAGCCAAGGGAACAATAGACAAAGAAGGTTGAAAATCGTTGGTACACGATATCCATGGCAGACGCACTGTGAATCTCGGATTCTTCACAGAAATGCGCAATCCTGGTACTAATGGCTCCTCGATACCTTTTGTAACCTCTCAGCGCCACTGCACCACGTCTTTCTCCCATTGAAAAGAAAGAGGAAACAGTTTTTAGAGAAAACCACCCTCATTGTCAGACCCCGAACAAACGCAGTTTCGTGCAGTGCGCACAAAAATCCTCTCTAACGGGGAAAATCGCGCGACGACGCGTCGTCGACGCGATGCTTACATTCGCCAACGTCTGCGCCGCGAATAAGCGCGCTTATCGTTGTCCTTTGTTGCTCCATGGCAACATTTTCCTCCAGATGATAATCCGCTTCGCTGATAATCCCAACGAACCGTCGACGCGGCACCAGACGACAGAGTTACACCGTGTACGAACTCTTGTGTTCCCCGCTGCTTTCTCCTGCGGCTCTAACTTTTTGCCACTCGGAACCCTCTTTGCCAATTATGCGCACACTCGTGCCGTCGATAGGGATTAACAAACATACTGTCGCTTTTTCTCTTCGAATTCTGAGACTGCTGATCTTACTGTTCCCCATCTCGACGATTTTCAATTAAACCCAGCATGTATGATCGATCGGATAAGAAGAGTTATTCGGTCTAAAAATCAATTACTACTACTTTTATATTTGTTTTACCGAAGAATTTCATAAAATTCTTTTTCAATTGGCAATATCCTGGGTTTAAGTTTCGCGCGAACGATCGGAGAGTGGCAAGGCGCTAAATTAGCGAGGACTCGAAAGACCGCGGGGAGTAGAATACAAGGAGGACATAGAATACAGGAGAACAGGGTAGGGCGCGATCGGTGAACGCGCGTTGGCGGTGTGTAAACAGGAATATTCGCTGGATTTTTCTTGGATCGGACTTGGATAGAGCGCACAGTGCAGCAGCGTCGAGAGAGAAACTCTATGCATTGGATTTGCAGGTCAGTGGGTTGTCGCGTCGAGTCATTCAAGGCGGTGTGACCACCGCTCGATTTATCGTGTTCGTCAATCTTAGAAGGCTGACCTCCCGCCAAGGCTCAAGTTACCATCCACAGGAGCCTCCTGCCCACCCTCACCACCGTCGTCATCAACTTCGACCACCGCCTCCAACTATAAACCGCGCGAGCTCCATTCCTTTGTCTTTCGCTTTATTTCTACCACGGCGACGATCGCCGATTATTTCTCGACGCCGATGAATATCTGCACTGCCGAGCGCAAGAGAAAAACTCTCCTTGGCATGGTACACCTCGCGCCACGCCGCGATACACGGACTTGCTCGACGGCTAGACCTCTTTTCTATACCTCCTCTGTCGCGCATTGTTCGCCGCCTCACCCTTTACGCCACTCTCTCTACTTCGCTCAAGAGAACTTTTGCCAATAGGTTCCTATCTTTGATTAGTCCGACCAAACCACTAATAATATAATAAAAATACTTTTCTTTTCTCTATTTGTAATTAATTTTTCTTCAATTACACAATGTAAACCATACGATTAATCACTAATAATTCTTCACACAAAATGAACAAACTATAACGTTTTCCTAGTTTCACCGATAAAACCTACGGGATTTCTCCGAACAAGCTAACTTTTGAGGCACAAAGCAAGCGATGTTTCTCCATCGATTTTCCGCTGCCAGTGGCAACAGCACTGCGATGGTTTCGCGTTGATTCTTTCGTATAAAGAACCACATATTTCGAAGCGAGCGTAAACGGGGAAGCCGCGGAAAAATCTCCTGACTCTGGTACAATGTACTCATATCCCTTTCCCCTGGAACGGCGACATTAACTTTATGTTCGTTCGTACGTGCGTCGTCGGGGAATATTCGTCGTTGAAAATAATAAAATTGTGTCTAGCAGTCGCGTGACGTTCGTTCACAGTTGTGTCGTCTCTCCGCGGCGGGCCCCGGAACAAAAGGAAGTTAGGTTCCAAGTTTGGAAAAAGGCCGAAACCGCGCGCAAAGGAGGACACGTGTAAATGTGGCACGAGACGGGCGAATACCGCTGCGCCGATGCGCGGGGCGGCGAATCATCGAGCAAAATGCATCGTCGAGCTTTTGCGGTGAACCACGCGCGTGGAAGCTCTGCGGAAGACCGCAGAGAGAAAACTTGACGTATATTATATATCGTTGCACCATTTGGCGAGCAGCGAAGCGACACACATAGGCCGTACCTCTTTTACTCTCTCTCTCTCTCTCTCTCTCTCTTACTCTTTCACACATGTACACGTTTCCACTCTCTTTATCTCTGTTTATCCTTCTGTATATTCCATTGTCCTTCGTCTTTTTCTCCCTATCTCTTTATCTATCTGTCAGCCCTTCTGTCATTTTCTTTCTTTCAAACTCTCTCTAGTAGTTCTGTGGAAAAATTAGTGCGGTTTTACGTATCGGGAATAAAGACATATAATAGAGTCAGAACTTTTTTTTCATAACTAATTTAACGGATTATTAAAGAAGTATTAGAAAAATCGGCGCGAAATTGACAGAAAGTGCAATGATTTTTTCGTCAATCTAACAAATGTCGATTTGTCGATCGTTCGAATCCCATTTCTCTTTTCCTCGTCCCTCTAAGCGATGGTTTTGTAATTCCTGCATGCGCGGAGCGCGAATCATTCCACTCGTGGTCCGCTATTACGGATTCCCGACCGCATCCGGAAATCGGCGGCCGAGAAGAAATTCTTTCGTTCGAACTAGCTCGAAAATACCCCACGGAATTCCGAGATGAAATTCCCTGGCCACCAGCACCATTGCCGCGGCCAGGGCGCGGCTACGTGATTCGATGGGTTAACAAATGTTTCATTTGTCCGTGAACACTGATTTTCTGGTTCTCCACTAAATTCTCCTCTGTAGGCTGATCACGCGATCGCTTAAAAACTTCCTCGTGGAAGAAGAAGTCAAAAGTAATTGCGATACAATTTGCTTTACTATTGGATTCAAGGTTCTAATGGAGGCAGTTCTCGAACGCATGACTGTTTGCCCAGTTGAGAAGCCCGCTTCATACGTATACTGGACACGTACTTATTGTTAGCTCTATTGTTAGCTTTATTTTCCATAGAGCCTCGCCAAGAGAATCATTTTCTCTCAACTTTGTTATCCGCGAGGAAAAAATTGATTTCAACACCTTAAGAGTTTTTCTACTGCTTGCATAGTGAATGTA
The DNA here is from genome assembly GCA_963989405.1 of Trypoxylon attenuatum. NCBI lineage: Eukaryota > Metazoa > Arthropoda > Insecta > Hymenoptera > Crabronidae > Trypoxylon > Trypoxylon attenuatum. Next base: position 9,195,581 of record OZ022490.1, on the reverse strand, counting down.
CCATTAATAGTTTTTATAGAGCTCTCTCGGAAGGTCTTGTTATCGCGCCGTAGTGACAGGACAAAAGCACACTGTGTATATTCTTGCGCTTAGATATTGCGGTCTAGGTGCCTCTACGCGAGGGTAATCAATACCGCGAGAGTGTGAAAAATAGTATAAAAATCCACAGCTTCCTGTAAACATTTTCTTATAAAGATCTTGTAAATACCCGTGTGCATCGCTTTTAAAAATACATAACACTACTACCATTCTACATCAACTATCTTACACCAATTTCAATTATTTTTGGATCCTAATCGTATAAATCTCATTCTTCAATAATTATTATGTACAAGATTTAATTTGCTGGATCATGGTCTTTACATTTTGTCATGTTAACAGGAATAATCTATGTAATATGATCTACACCATAGTCTACTAAATAATGTAATTTCACTACCAGAATCATTCGAAATAGACAATTGAATTCTTTTCACTCGATGCCCTTAAATAAGTCTCTCGAGGATACGTAGCACGTTTCCATGAGAAGTCGAGCAACATCTCAGTCAAGTAGTCACTGTCAAGGATCCGAAAACGCAAGGGTGACAAAGTGTTTCACTCACGAGTAGGGGAGTGGTAAAACGTGGCTGACGAAGATCTCTCTCCTTCCGCGATCCAACTGAAAACCTTGATGGTAGATCGAAGAAGAAAAAAGCCAAGGACAGAAAGAGAGCGAGAGCCAAATGGAAACACAGACAGAGCGACAGGAATGTACAGTGATGAAGAGAAAGAAAGAATATATATGCAAAACGAGGAAAATAGAAGGGGTACAGTGGAATAGGGTTGGCCGATCTGCCGCGTAATGCCAATCGATATATAGCACAGATGCGAAGGAGCGTCTTTCCCCGAGGAAGCCGCGCGAGTGACGCTCTTTTAGGCACCGTTCACACGTTCCGGATCCATATCATCCACCCTTTCGGCTGTTGGTTGAGGGTAACGCGGGGACGAATATGACGTGACTCGCGTATGAATAATGCCAAGTACGTGTTAGGTACGCGTGGCTAAGAGTAAAGAGAGAAAAAGATAAAAATAAAGAGAAAGAGAGAGCGAGAGAGAGAGAGAATTGCGTGAGATTTCGCTTGGCAAAAGGCACGCGGCCGTAACTTCCGCATTTCGAGTCGTAGGCGGGGTTGCGAAAGGAGCACCAGGGGCTTAAGGGGAATCGTCGACAACCCCTTGGAATTCTTCCTCCTTTTTTTTTCTTCCTTTCGCCTTCTCTTTCTGTCTCTGCGCAATGGAGGACTTCCCACTAGCGTGTTTCTTTGCCTTTCCTATATCGTGTCGACACTCTCGACTGCTTCGGTACTCGCGAATTCAAAGCGTTCTCCTCTCTTATTTTCCTCCTTCTTCTTCTTCATCTTCTTCGTGATTACGTTCTTCGTCCTTTATGCTCTTATCTTTGGGAATAGGCTTATCGTAATTACTCGCCGATTTGCGCTTTCGATCCTGAGTATGACGCTCGGAATAGTTATGTCGGAAACTTACGATTAGGTTGAATGGACGTAATTGAATATTAATACAACATATCTTTTACTTCATCCGCATCTTTTTATCGAGAGTTTCAAGAATTCTTAGAAAACATTGGTAAATTTGATCGATAAACGATGATGAATTTGATTTGTCGTGGAGAAGCAAAGAGTGGCGACCTTCGATGTGGCAAGGACGACACGTCGAACGACGGAAGGGCATTGTACGAGTGATTCAACAGTCGTCGCGTCGCGTCGATTACGTAACGTAAGTCGACGAGACACACGAGCATGCAGATCAATCACACGTGAGGTTGCGCAACGTTACACAATCGGAGAATCATGCTCATCGCGCGATTGTCGATTGAAATATTGACCTCGTGCGCGCGGAATTTTATATGATTTCGTGCGGACCCTCCCCCTGACCTAGTAAACCCACTGCACTTTCTGTATCGACACCACGTCTGCTCCATTATGCCATAAACTTTCCAAGTTCTTCCGATCGAAAAAATCATATATTTAACAGTCTCATTATTCCATAGTTTTGTCTGGGAAATTGGAATTGTCGCAGACGCGTAAAATTGTATGTAACAATTTAATATGTAGCTTTAGAAATTTTACACGGGAATTATGTGGTACGCATTGAGAGTCTTTACGATACCCCTGAGCCTTTTTCATGGAGAATCAATTGGAAATAATTTGAATTTCCAGACACAGTTAATAGTACATCCATTTCCTAACCAGACGAAATTCTCAACCGACATACCATCGGTTAACATTCAACCTGACAGTGCGCGCAACTCAGAATTAATGAACATCGAAGTGAAATTGATGCGTGAAGTAACATACTTCATACCCGGCAGCAGCGCTAATTGGCGATTCGACGAGCAACGATGTCATTTCTACAAATCTATCCACTGTCGCGGTCCAATTACGAAATTCAACTAACTTTCGGTCTCGAGAAGTCGCGACAAACGCAAAGATTGATGCAAATCCTGAAAGGACATTCTCCCCCATTTCTTCCTTAACAATTTTCTATTGTACCACCAATTAAACGATTAGAAACATTATTCCAAAAAAGAAGAAAACTGTCAATTACTATATAATTGATTATATTTTTGGTCTAAATAAAAAATATAAATTATAAAAATACTGAATATTTCAAAGAGAATTTTAAAAGTATTCTGCTCGACGTAGGAGTTCAAAGGGTTAACAGACTCTGATCATAGTCAGGTCCATCGGTTTCCGTGGAGTCTATTTCCCTCCGCGAAAAGGAGGAAAACAAGAGAAATTGGAGCGCGAGCTCCAAATGAAAAGGAATCGAGAAGTCAGAGTAGGAGCCACACGAGAGAGTCCCTCATCGTCGAGAGAAACACCGATGACTCTTCCCACTCCTCCTTCATCGACACATCACTCCTCTCTACCGCGACTACGCGTTCTTTCTCTCTGCTTTGCGCCAACAGTCCATATTAATTCGGCGATATTAATCAAGCAGCGAGTTCTCGTGCACAAAGGCACGCGACGATGTGTGCGAGTGCTCAGCAGCGCAGGAACCTCATTGTTTTGGTACCCCCCCGAGTTCAATATCGACGTGCCCTGTGACGCAATGCGTGTTACGGCTGCACACTGCACTCGCTGTACACACGTATACAGGGTGACAAAAAGGCTCCGTATCAGGGTAGTAGATAGTACCACTCGCCAAACCAAGAAGAAAAGTTCCAATAAACATGCCTCGAAAAATTCAAACTTCCAAACTTCTCAAACCTCTTTCTGCGTAAAGAAACCAGACAATAGTTATTTTAGTATAAAATGTTATTAGAAAAATATGAACAGTCCGTTTCTTTAACGACTATTATCTAGCTTGGAAGTTGTAGACTCCTTTTTCACCACCCTATATGCACACACATACACATACATACGTGTACGAAGAGTCGCGCGAGGGATATATGCAAACGGAAGGATCACAAAGGCTTTCTCGTTGCGAACCTAGCAAAAGCAGGTGCCGACCGGTGCCATGCTGTCGTCGACGACTTCGCGAGAATGAGGGCCAAAGAGTTCGACGTGCTTGTCGACGGGGGATCTCCAATCACCATGGTTCTTACGGTACGTCTGCCTGGCATACGTGGGAGCTACCTATTCTGCCTTTCTCTTCTCTTTCTCTCTCTTTCTCTCGCTCATTGTTGTCTTCCCTTCGACTGTCGCCACGTGGGGTCCAAAAGAGAGAACCTGTGCCCCTGTGTCGAATCGCGCCACAAGGAGCTACCGATCGCTTTTCGATTCTCTACCACTGCTACTTTTTGAGCCATCGACGCTCTTAAGTGGTATCGAGAACTCTCCGTGAAATTCGATCTTTTCGTAATACTGTACTGTGCATTGTGTGAACCGGGGTAGATATCGAGGGGGTAAGTCAGAAGCTGTTCGTTGATCGGTCGTTATTTTCGATCGACTTCGATTAGCTTTCGACTTCTAAAGTTAATGATTCTGAAATGAGCTTAGATACATATAACATTCTTTTTTTAACATATGTATATTTCATAACTGAAAAGAATTAATTGTTAAATCAACTTTAGTGCTAATTTTATCCTATCACTGCAAAGACAAACATTTTTGGATAACACAGAGGAAACTCGAGAATTTTAAGTCTAAACGAATCTGCTAAGTAGGAAGTACATATACCATCCTCACTTAATATATTGCAACTTGATAATCGCGAGTGTCACACTCTATCCAGAATTTGAAAGAAGCACATCCATTCGCACGGATTCGTCTTGGCGTGCGACCCCGTGGGATTGCTTTATTTCTGGTTCGAGGGGGGGGGGGGAGTCGGTAGAGGAGAACCATTAATAGAGAGTGGGGGAAGCTCTAGAAGAGTCGCGCGGCAACGTCGAATACAGAGAGATAGAGAAAGAAAGAGAGAAACGAGAATAACGAGAATGTTGTCAGCGCGTTGGTTTCGTTCGCTCGGTGTTCCCACAGACGCTACGGGGGCCTCCCGCTATTTTCTTAATCTCAGCGGCACTCGCGTGGACGAAACAAACGGGATAGAGAAGAGAGCGGGAACAGTGACAGCAGGGAGTCTGTTGGTGCTCTAGCCAGGGAACCTTACCGCGAGAGTGCTACCCTCCTCTAGTCTTTTTTCTTAGCAGTCCGACGCTCGCACACTCCTATAGAATCCACCAGACGACGAGAACTACCCTTCACTACCGCCCTGGCCGCCCGCCGGAAACCCCCTGGATGATCCGCTCCAATTGACTTTGCTACCGCGCCGCGCCACGCCGCGCCAAGCGCTACCTTCCAGCCAGATGTCACCCCTCACCACGAGCGTCTTTTCTTACTCTGCAGGACTATTCTTCGAGGTTTTCTACCACCGCGTGTGGCATCGTTTTTCGGCCGAGACGAACCGCGTTCTCAGGATTCGCGAGGCCTTCCCAATCCCACGAAAGAATTTTGAATTTGAATCTTGATTTAATTCCAACATGGTTTCGTCTAAATCTTCTTGAATGAAGAAAACTCTAGTGAAATGTCGATCCCCTTATAGAGCCAATTAACGTTAATTATTTCTGAAGTTTGTATCAGTTGTGAAAGTTTAATTTGTTCGCTTTGACTGGAAAATAAGCGGAAGAAAGTCGTGAACTTGATGGTAACGCGATTCCGAAGAGCTTCACAAAAGAAGGATGTTCGCACCGCGGGCGCAACGGCTGCAAAATTAGTGTTGACGATCATGGTGGTACGGTGACACTATCTGATTCGACGAAACACTCGAGCGGCCAGCTGCACTACCGCACAACCCTTTGTTTCCAAGGCGATGTAACCGGCATGATTAATTAATACACACTTGGAACGGATAGAGTTGCACTTCGCATGCTGGCGAAACGCGTTCGGGAGGCGCTGGAAAAATGTATGTGCATAATCCAGGGAGAGTTTAGTGTAGACACGTTCCCCTTGACAAATCCTGAGGGGTCTAGGTGAGGATGAGGGACCATGCGAATAAGTTTTCGATTCAATTAGCACGCGGCCTATAAGATTATCTGAGGGATTGGCTAAAAATCTAAACGATCCAGGGAAAAAGAGTTCTTGAAAAAAATCAGGATAAAAACCGATTATGTGAGATTATTTTTTTCTCCCTGGTTGGCTTTTTCGGACTCTACAATTTTCTGTGATCTCTTATGACTTCGATATCCACAGGATAGAGTATACATATACAACATGACTTACACATGAATTACTTGAAATGAATAGAAAAAATTTTTCTATATCAATTGGAGGAAATTTGTATAAGTTAGTGAATGAGAAAATCGTTAAAAAGGAATTTGCCAAAGGTTTCTCTCAAACGAAATCACCAGGCTGTATGTATGTATGTATATAGGGAGGAATCGAAAAGAGGTAGAGGAAAGAGAGGCCGAGAAGTGCTGGGAGGAAACAACTTCCGGAAAAATTAATATCTCGTGGGAAGAAGGGTGTGCCGGCTGGTTGGTTCGAGTCTGCTACCTTTCTGGAAAACCGGAAAACTTTGTTTTCCAGCGTCTCGAATCTCTCCGTCCCCTTTCTCTTTCTACCATTAGTTCTCTTCTCTTATCCACTTCTCCTTCAACTAATACCCCTTCTAGTGACACTAGAAATTGAATTCCACCGATGCTCTGTTCTAAATTCTGAGAATATTCAAACTAGAAATTTGCAATTATTTAATGGATTCAATTTTAATAATTATTCGTGATAATTTCGAATTGTTTGAATTTAACTGACGGAGGCCAGCTAATCTAATCTGGTAGTTACTTCTACGCTTCCTTTGAAATACCTACTTCGCCGAAGATCCCTTTGTGCTTTCCTCTCTGGAGATCTTGCAGATGTTCGTAATTGGTTGCTGTAGAATCTTGCTTGATGGCCTGGGCTTAAATTGCAGCTGCGATGTAAATACTAAACATAGACTGTATTCCCAAAATTGAGAAATTTTGTTCGGTGCTTCAAAACCGTTTCTCAATCACTCCAATATCCTCCAATTAATAACAACAACAGTTAACACAAATAACAAGAATAATAGAAAACTTTCAGAATTTTTCTAACTGTTTTAATTATAAAAATAATTGCTGGAACAATCGAAGAAATTCCATTAAAAAGATACCAGTAAAGTTTATTGTAGTAGAGGTAAACGATCCGAAATTCTATAAGGCTTAACTCGTTGGAAAGCTTGCAATGAGAGGTATCAAATATCGAAAGACAATCGCGGTAAGCAAGTGTTCCGTCAATTTCATGATCATCGGATTTTGTTCCTGGCGAAAAAAGCAGAGGTATTGGTCAGAACATGGCGGCAATACAATCAGAGAGAGGCCCGGGGAACGAGAGACGGAGGGTGTGAGAGAGAACATTTTAGTGGGTCGGGAACGTGGCTGTAGAATTTCGGGAGAATCCTGTTGGGGGATTGGCCGTGTCGGGAGTGAACTTATGAAACGGCCAACCCCGGCAGAGTCGAGCTAGATATTAAATTTCTGGAATTTTGCGGTTAGGCGCGTCTACATGCCGACGGGCCTCCCACCAATACTACATCCATCGACGTTCGTGCTCTCCCTCTTTCTCTTTCTCTCTCTCTCTCTCTCTCTCCGCGTCCACGTGCCGCGGCTAAGAAAATCTTATCCTGATTTCTCCTATTACCTTCTCGGTAACCTACCACCTTTTGCATTCATCTTCACCCGAACATCATCCTAACTAAATAAAAATTCTAAATATTCAATCAGATTATTATCATCGGTTTTAATTATTTGGTTTTAATTATTGCCTCTCCTCGAATTTATTTCCAAACACAATTATCTTCACTTTCAGTTCAACAGACAAATCCCCTTTTGAACGAAAAACCAGGAGAATAATAAATATATTCGAGTATTCAATTACTAAAGGCTCATTGTTTTTGTTGAACTTAATCTCTGGACGAGGATATTGGATAAATTCTTTACGCCATTTACCATCGAGTAATTTTCATTATTTATCAAAATCCTCGCTTTAAGTTCTAAAGATAAATTCTAGTAAATGAGAAATCCAGGAGAATAATCAATATCGAAGTAATTCATCACTGAGTATTTATTCGTTGCGTTGAGCTTAATCTAGACAAGAGAATCTTGAAGACATTTTTACATCATGTACAATAAAGTAATCCGTAGAATCGAGTGTTCGAGTCTCGGTCGTCATATGAAGATGTTAGAAATCGAGTTACTGGATAGAGAGGATGTATCTCGAGTCCGTAGCCGGTACCTGATAGTTGGTCGTATAGGTAGTGAAAGAAGAACTGACGGGTGTACCACCGAGTGGCACCACTTCGGCAGGGTTGTCGTACTGATATTGAACCTGGGCAGGGACAGGCTCAATTTCAAGTTTCTGCGGCTTCGATTCGACAGGTGCGATCGCAACGGATGGGAGAGGGGCGACGGAGACTTGGAGCTTGGCCGGTAGAATCTGGAGTTTCTGGAGGGGCGCGTAAGCGTAGATAGGTCCGCGAAGTGGTTCGACATTCTCCGCGCGAATCTTCGCGAAGTACTTCATGGCTTCGACGTCTTGCCGGCTGATGTAACGTACACGTTGGAGACGTCCGTCGGGAAGGGCAACGTAGTACTCGCCAGATTGTTGCTGTTGGTTCTCGTCCACGTCTTCGTCCTCGAGCTCATTCACAGAGTTAACGGGCTCGGACTGGAAAAGATTTTTTTTCATTTACATATAATTCTATAAACTATAAATAATATGTCCTCTTATCTAAAATAGTGTAATATATTAAAGAACTCGATTAATAACTCGTATGAGTTCAAAGTTGGTGAAAATCCGTTTAGCAGTCATAGAAATTTCTCGTCGCCGCGATTGTTTCTTTTCGTCAAAGAAATGTGACATACAGTTACCGTGAGGTCATTAGAAGTCTCTCCGAAGAGAACACGCACTCAAATCGCAGCTGAATGCATTACGGGTTACGTATTGTGTCACAGAGGCTTCGAATTTGGTACGTGAACGTAAGTGTACGCGTGCCTGAGGAGCAGCGATCGAAAGTAAAGAACGTTGTGAATACTAATGTCGTTAGCTACCGACGAAGAAGAACGGCAGGAAAGGCAACGAAGAACGAAGACCGGAAAAGGTACGAAGAATCGGCGGGATTTAAAATTTCCTGGGAACTAGTACTCTCACGGGCCCGTAGTGGCGGCTCGTGCCAACTGACTGCATTGACTTGCGAATTTTCTTTCGTCTTTCTTATCAAGAAAGAACAAGAACTTCAACTGTGTCGTATGATCTGATATCAGCAATTGGACTTCGTTAGCAGAATGCGTTTGCTTCTATCTTTAGAAATTTTCAACTATCAAATATGAATTTTACTGATTTAAGAGAATCTGAAGATATTTGCGATCCACAAAATTCTTTTCTCTCCTTCAAACTGAATAGTTTAGAATTGTCCAAGACAAATTATTAATGTTTCCCATTACTTGGAAATTCTATAAAAAAAACACCCACTAAATATTTCCATTAATCACGAGTGGTCATCGTGACAATTCCCAAGTCAATTAATTACTTCAATCCCTTTACATTATTATTCTTAATTATTGTTACCTCAGACTCAGTGGAGGTAGCCACAGTGGTAGAATCTTCAGCTTCAGTGCTGTTAGGCACTTCCGTTGTGCCATCCTCTCGCGGTCCACCGTACTGTTGCTGCGGCACTACCGGTGCTCCGTACCTTTGTTGAGGAGATGCAGCAGGTGCTCCATATTGTTGTTGAGGAGCTGCAGCAGGTGCTCCATATTGTTGTTGAGGAGCTGCCGCTGGTGCTCCATATTGTTGTTGAGGAGCTGCTGCTGGTGCTCCATATTGTTGTTGAGGTGCTGCCGCTGGTGCTCCATATTTTTGTTGGGGGGCTGCTGGTGGTGCTCCGTACTGTTGTTGCGGGCTTTGAACTTGTCTTTGAGGAAGATCGAAGGCTGGTCCAGCTGGTCTCCAGCCGGACGAGGGGTACGGAGCATCAGCTGCCGTTGTTTCTTCTTGCTGACGCGCGAAGTAATACTGCCTTTGTTGTTGACGGTACCGTGGTGGCTCGGCCATGGCCACGGCCACCAAAAGGGCAAGGGCAATGAATGTCTGCGATAAAAAAAGAAAATAAATATATATTCTTGTAATCGCTACTAAAAATTCTATTTAATTTTTGAATTCTCTTTCAAATAACATATTGTTTTCAATAAGATTTTTTCAAAATAAATTGCGAATTGAAGGCCAAAAATGGAAGAAGGAAATTCGAAGTTGTAATTGAGTTGGAGTGGTGAGAAAAATTTTGATTTAAGATCGATATTGCAGAATAGAAAAGGCTACCTTCATTATTGTAGAAGTGGTTACTCGGTTGTGCGTTCGAGCTGTGACTGACTACCGATGGCTAGTCCGCAGGGGATTATATACACGGTCTTTCGTATGTGGTCTGCATGTTTAAGAAGAACTACGCGGGGTTTACCGACCGGCAAGTGACATTGGCCTCCTAAAAGACTGATGAGTCCCCGATCATTGTTGGCTCATCATCCGGTCGCGCTTCACAGCCGCCTTTGTCGGTGCCGAGGCGCCTTTCTGACAAAAGCTGACAGTTTCAGAATTCGCCCGCGAACCTTTATTTTCACGGGGACAAAAAGGCGAGAAAGTGCACCTGCGATTCGATTTGCCACTTTCTGCTGTAGAAAACAATAAAGGACTTTGCGATGATATATTATGCGGTGACTTAAACGACAACGAAGTTGCAGATATTTCATCTGCATTTGGAATCCTTTTCCACGTTGCCAGAAATGGAAGAGAAGATTTATGAGAAGTTCCACAACCGATTCACTATTTTGAAATTATTTCCTTCGTTACTGATCGCGTGGTAAATTCAATGTAGAGGCAACTTTTTTTTTAATTTTCTTTGACATTTAATTCGCAGTATAATTTCTTTTTTGGGGAGATAAAAATGCGAAAACGAATGTATTTCTCTTCGAATAAATAACATGTATAATATTATAAAGAGAAATGGGTCCAAATCTGCAGTGCACATTTCACAGAAGCCTGCCAATAAATTTCGTCGAGCATCGCGAAAGAGAATGACTCATGTTGGCCACCAAAACACGCCTGCACAGCAAACTGTGTCGACCATTACTTAATCGGCGAAGTATATAGGTCAACGTTGCCTTAAAAATCTATTTTGCGGATGAGTTCGCAGACAGGCGGACGACAAGCATCGTCAGATCCTAAATCGAGTAGTTTCTATGACGCAGACTGGAGCGCGATGAGAATATCGCCGATAGAAAATTTCTCATTCATCGCTGATAGTCCGCTCGGATGGCCGATCTCGGTCGGCTCGTTCAATCGGACCGGAGGCTCTTGCTCTCGCGTCGATTATGCAGCGATTACGCTGATTTCATTTCAGCCCGATCCCGACGCGATGCGAGCTGGGGTCGGCACGCTAATCGATTCCGGGCACGCGTTACGCGTGACTATGATTTTCGCGAGCGCTAATAAATTCACCGGTGGACTCAATCTGACTGGCATCCGAGAGGAGATGAATAGTAGCATCGTAGACAGTAGTCTCAGGGTTAAGTCGTCCACTGTCCTTCGGAATTTATTACATATCCATAAAAAGTTTCTGTCGTTCTCGAAGAAAAAATTAAGAAATATTTTTCTGCAAAATGCTAGAAACTTTCGTGCAATTCCGAAAACCTAATAATTATAGTATACTGGAATTTAGTTTTGTGTAAACTGTTAAAATAAATATTAATTTTGCGATATATACTATATGTGCATATTGATCTGTAACCAGAATAGATCGGTAAGAATTTTTATGGTTATTGAGTATAATAATGCCAGTCAAAAGTACTGTAGATAGGCCTACGATGACTGATTCATTGTCCCGTACTCACGCACGCATTGCAAGGACTTTAGGACCAGTGCCGCGATGCGCACGAACGTAGACTTCTAATCACGTTTACGCCGAATTTCGTACGACCTCGACTACTGTATACCTCACTAAAACAGCCTTGCATAGGAAATAAAAACAAGCTTCTAAATCTTTATTACTAATTCCACTCGAGCCCCACGATTCGTTTCGTGTTTATCCCAATTGCAAGGATCACCATTCAATTTACTGTATATTCCATCACACTTCTTGCGTCCTAAAAGAACTCTAAGTAAGTAAGATCATACGAATAAGTATTTTAATGATCAATCGTGAAATAAAAAAGAGAGTCAGTACAGTAGGTATACAGTAGATAAGAGTTGAGCTGTCGAGTAGTAATCGAGGAAAGTTTGTCGAGCGCTACCTGTGCAATTTGAGGATGAAACTGATGAAAACTAGAAACTCGTGGTCCGGCTCGACGCGACTCGGCGCGGCGTGGCAGCGGGTCGTGGGGGCATGGTCTCGCAGGAGGGAGGAAAAAAGTGTCGAGGGGAGGCAGAGGGATGGTTTGGAGGGTCAGGGTGGCGGGATGGTGGCGATAGGTGCGGTGGGTAGCAGCAGAATGGAAAGAGGGCTCGCCAGAGCCAGGAGGGGTGGAGGAGGAAAAGGGTGGCTGTCGGGGAAGGGGAGCGAAAGGGCGCGAGAAAGAGAGAGCGAGAGAGAGGGGGGAGAGGGAGACGACTACTAGGAGGGGTAACCCGGGCAAAGCAAATTATTCACAGTCAAACGACTCCATTTCAATATCGGGCCGAGGCCCAGGGACAAAAGAAGGGCGAGATGCCTGTCTCCCTTCTGCTTTCGCTTTGCGCTGCTGCGATACTTCTGCCTGCAGCCTGCAGACTTAACTCTCCTTTTTTTTTTCTTCTCTTTCCTTCTTTTCGAAGCTTTTGCTCTGTCTTCCCTCTTTTCTTTCGGTCTTTCTTTTGCCAGCGACCTCGCTCGATCTCTTCTCGCTTCCACCCTGACGTTCGTCTTCGCACTCGCTTTTTCTCCGTCCGCAGTTTTTGACGCGCTGCTAGAACGCTTGGCAGCCGCGAATTGTCTAATATTGGGAATTGAGCTCGACAGAGGTATTCTCAGATTTTCGGGTTATTTACGTAAATCAAATATAAGTTCTTACCTTTAGATTGAATTCTTTAAAGTTATGGGTTTATATTTATAATTTACCGACAAGTATCTTATTTTGACGTTTGTTTAAAAGGGGGTAACGGAAAGAAATGTGAGGAAAATAAGTTAAAATGGATGGAAAATGAATTAGATTGGCAGTGTTATTATAGTTGATAAAGTGGAAAATGAGAGATAAGCAATTGCGGCGATAGGTTCGCGAATTACAAGCGATCGTGTGACACACTGTTCTCTAGTTCCTGTAGGCGGTCCGTCTACCGGAGGAATCAGTAACACGTAAATCCTTCGACGGAAAAAGGGATCAAGCCATAGGCAGAAAGTCGAGCCTGCAGTCGAAGATGGTAGACACGGTGTGCAGGAAAGAAAAAAGAGAGGGGGAAGACGAGTCTCGTAATTGAATATATTTAAGCGTGGGAGGGACGTTTGTGCGGATTCTCGGCTTACAAGAACCCCATGCCGAGGCAACGTCTGCGAGTAAACTGGATTAATCGTCTATGAAGGGAGACCGTAACCCCGCCGCATTCGTTTGCAATCAGATCCCTTTGGGGAATTCGAAACAACGCACACTCGTGTCTACCGTACGCGCATTGTTTCCATTGCTATTTTGTATCGATTACTCGGGCGGGCTCACCGCGGATAAAGATGCACTTATTAAGTACTTGAGGGGGTCAATAGCGCAGCTCGACATAAGAGCTCTATGAGAACGTTATTAACTTGAATCGGAAACTCGCGTTAATATTGACATACTCGTCTTCGACTTGATTCTCGAGATAAGTGATAATCGACAAACATAAGTAGCTCTTGTCATTTTATTATTGTGAATCAAAATCTATTATCTAAAATACAAAGTTCCGAATAACATCAGAATTTGAACTTGATTCGAAAATTAATGTCAATTTGATTTCACACTTTCACAATTTCTATCTATCAAATCGCAACTATGCACTCCCTCCATCGACCCAAATGCAAAAATAATCAAAAGAGATATCAAATATTCAGCCTTGATTATCCATAACGCAATCTTTGCCATTCGCGTGGTAGCAGCATTTACTTTCTAGTCTCGTGCCCGTAATTACCGCGAAGACAAATAAAGTGCCACAAGAGTTTTCTGTAAAAATCAGTCGGCAACCTCAGGAGACGAGTAAGAATGCCTGAGGAGACTATTAATAGGCATTTCTCCTTTTTGATGGATGACACGAGCCGCGCACACGTACCACTTGCATTGCTCCTGGTTTTGATGTATGCTAAAATTGAAATCGTAACTATAATTCATATGAAATTCAATTGAATTCAATTAAATATTCTCTATAGACATCATCCGATTGATCTTTGTTTCAATTGGTGTTAAATTCCATTAAATCTCGTTCTATATCACATCTTTTCTCTTTTTCTCTCTTCCAAGGGCAAAGATCAACATAAAGTCGAGTTATTTTGTAAGCAGAGAGCGTGATGCCGATGACGAGTCGATGATTATCGATTCCAGAAACGTTCGCACGCGAGCCGATAAAGCGACACGGCGCGGTCCCCTTTTTCGAGGTTTCAGGTCGCTGGACCGAAACCACCGCTCGTAACTCGGTTTAGTTGGCGAATGGTACCCCTGGGACGAGTCACGGAGGGGGTGTAGGATGCCCGAGAAATTGTTTGGCTACCAGTTGCGCTCTCCCAGAAGACTCGTTTTGCAAGTCGTAAACGAATTAGGGCCTTCCGCTGAGTACACAGTCACCAGGCAAGAGGTTCCAAATCACCCTTGGTCATTGATTTGCATCCCTGTTAACGGGCCACACCGCAAATCCGTGATACTCGTTTACCTCAATTTTCTCGTCATTTTTTTCTGCCCCATATCATTCTTTTTCTACTTTGTTATCGCTAATTCAGTGAATTTGTACACGTCATCGTCGAGATTTTAATAAATAATATGGGTATCAATCATTAACAGATTGCGGATTTTCAAACAAAATATTGAGAGGAATTTTTATATTATTTATGTGATCTGTTGCGGTTAAAGAGAGGTGTACTAGGAATGAAATGAATCGTTAATTATCTAGTTAGCGAGAATAAAATCAGAACTAAAATATGATAGAAAAAGAATTGGAGGTTTGAAACTGGATATTATAGCGTTAGCGAGACGACTAGATTCTCGATTTTGTAGAAAGGATTTGAGCGCTAAATCAGCTAAACACTGATCCAATGGTACGCAGCTAATACGGCTATCCGTGGAGCGTCTAATTTATCGTGTGGCTTCAGCGAGAACAATCGTTATTGATTTCGCGGTTCAACTTGGCGAAGTAACTGCCTCGAGTCAATAGCCTTTGACAAAAAAATATAAAATTGGCAAATTTTCCTAACGAAAGTTTAAACTAAAAGTTTTTGCGTAATAAATTTATTATAAAAGAACCCAATGATGAGTTGTCATGCATTGAGCTTGCCAGGAGGATTATCAAGAATCTCTCAATTCGAATCACATTCAGAATCGGTATTTTAGCCGTGTGCAATATTCAAAGTGATTCAAAGTGATCGGGGCCGGCCCGTCAGAGCGGCTGTCAGTGGCAGAAGACTGCCTTGGGCAGAGGTAGTACCTGTATACATATGCAGAGCCTGACACGAAGTGCGGATGGATACTGTCGGTCAGTGTTTACTGGTTTAACCAACCGTGCTGGCGCCGTGGTAGAGTTTGTCCAGCACATTAGCGTACCTCGAACTTCGACCCCCTTCATCCCTCTCTCATATACTCGTTTAATCGCTCTTCATCATCGCGTTTCCGCTCCTGCACGGTCGATGAAATTCCAGCCTTTTCTGCCTAATGACACCGCTCTGACAAAAAACTCCTCTCCACAGTTTCCACTGGTATTCGTTACTTCACGAAACCGAGTGCGTGCTCCTTTTTTTTCTCAAGCTCATCATTTCTTTTACTTTCGCACTTTTGACCACTTGTACTCAATATTCCATGTAAACTGGAAGATGCGTACCTTTAAAACCATGAAAACTATAATCTTTGAGCATTTTTCTTTATAGAAGAATACTCGGCATTAAAGAATTGCAAAATTCTGTGGAATATTCTGTTTTCACTTTTCACGTGAGAATCTAATATTATACATAATACGTGGCACAGGAGTTCGTATATGGTCCTCGATAACATTTGCAAGATCCGAGGTAACCTGACGCGAGTTACCTATATCGTTGAACCATAACACTAAGATTAGCAAATCCTCAGTGTGGTACTAGCGGCAGTATACATGTATACGTATAGAGTGTAGTGGCTCGAGAGGCTAATTTCTCCTTAACGGTCGATTGTCTCGGTGCGCTGGGCCCGGAGCCTAGTAGAACCAGTTCGCGAACTAACGAAAACTAGGAGGCGGGTGTCCGGAGACGGCGGCAAAAGCCTCAAGAAAGTCGTGGAGAGAAGGGGGCGAGGAACGAAGGAAACTCGGCTGCGTAAACGGAGCTTAACCGCAGCTCCGCGTACCGCGAGAGCTTAAGATCGGCTCTCTGCGGAGGCGGAGATGAAACTGGAGGAAACGAGAGGAAACGAGAGGGTGAAAGCTGTAGAAGAGACTGGCGAAAAGGGGCTGTGGAAAGGGCGACCTCCGTACGAAGGTAGGTTCAAGTCCTAAGGCGAAACTTGCAAAAGTACATCGCGACTCAAGAGACCGGAAATAATCGCGCAAGCTCTGCTTGCGCACTGCCGCCGATCCACGTTATCGTCGACCGATTTCACAGCGTTTAGTGCCTGCCAAAGATTTCCTCCTACGCACCTCGGATTAAGATGGAAAAACTCACGGTGTCAATGAGAATAATTGATCCTCGACAAAAATTTGAATAATTAACTATTTTCTAGAGGCTCATTAAAGGTCAAGTGGCACATGGTAAACTTAACGTTTCTAAATTGCTGATTAATTTTTATAATCTACGATAGTGTATCTAATACTTGGAATGTGAAGCAATTATTCAATTTCTACCAGAACCATTCGATTTCTAAATCATCTTTAATTTAATTCTCAGAAATCTAATCTACTTATTGATTTATAAAGTGAAAATAGAAGGATATAAATGAATCGTGCAATAACCTTTATAACCTGTCGATTTTACATCACCTGCTCGCTTTAGTTCCTCGTTTGGCTGATTCTCCGCAAGCAGAACTGCTTACGTATTCCAGTACACGGCTTGTAAGACTCCTAATGGGCTTTCCAATATTTTCCTTTTTGCCGATTTTGCTCCTCTTCGCTCTTCTTCTTTCCTCTTCTCTACTCAACCGCCTCGTTGTCTTCGTGCAGCCTTGATCGATTGGCAAACTTCCGCTTCTCTCTTCCCAGCGCCCTTTTCTCTCCATCCTCAAGATGCCACAGTGTGTTAATTGTCGTTAGCTCGTTAGGTCTGTTTGCGGCACTTTCGTCCTTGTAATCGCGCCGCGCTTCCTTGCCACCCTTCGAAACTTTACTTGCTTTACTCGTGTTTTCGCTCTTCCCCATTTTCTCCACTTCGGATGCACGCCCAACCCTTGTTTAATACACTAGGGAAATCCGGTCTTTTGGGCTGGAACCGATCTCTCTTGTCCTTCTCACTTACGCTAAATTCTCTCCCGCTCGCTCAGGATGACACCGATAGATTCAATTAATTAACACAAGTCTTTTGATCGTTTTAGTATTGCATTAAAATTTAATTGCAACTCCTTCCCTTGGAATTTTTTTAGTAGAGTTTTCGCAGGTTATTTCCAAAAATTTCGAAAGACATACCGGAATCTAATATAATCGAATGCAATGTCGATAATTTAATGAAATAATAAAACACAATAAACGGAAATGTATGTTTTAAATTGAATGAACTTTTAATCTGCAAAATTATATTCTGCTTCCGAAAATTATTTGCTTTGCACGTAATTGTAACTGTCTCAAATTATTTCACCTGAAAGTCAATTGGTATTGGGATTAACAAAATAATGAAGATTAGAGAATTGGCATTTAGTGTCCACATGTCTGTAGAAGAAAATTGAAAGGAGCGAACTGTTGTATTTCTAGATATGGAGGAAGACTAAGGAAAAAGTAGACAGGGAATTAGAGGGGTAATAAAAGTAGTCAGAGAGTAGTTACACACTCTCGGTAGACTTTGTACGCGAGGCTTCGGTCCATATTCTAGCGCTTAACATTTAATCCAGGCGGGGTCGCCACCTCGTTTCTTTCCAGCCATTTAACACGACTGGGCTGTCGCTCCTGCACACCAGTCGACCATCGTTCCTCGCCTGTAAAGCGTTATTATTTGCGCGCCTGAATACATTAAATCACCTTCTCGCACGCGCCTGACCTTCGCTCCATTTTCTTTGCGACCAGTATTTTTTCCGAACGCTTGATTTTAAAAATTCACTCTTGCAAGAAGCGACCCTGCGATCGCCTAATCCCACTCCTTGGCCCTGAGGCAAAAATGTTTCACACTTGGGAACATCGTAAAATCACGATTATGGAAACGTTCATTGAAGTAAGGCAATATTCACTTACGCTGCTTTTTCGATCATTCGATGGGCAATGTCCATGGCCCTCAAGATCCTGGCTAATCTTCTATCCGTTACCTCTAAAAAAACCTTAGAAAAGAAACAAAATAGCAACGAAGAATAGGAGTTAACATAAAATTAGAAAGTACACAAGACATTATTATTTCTATAAAAAGTTATATTGATGCAAAGATCGAGAAGAGAATATATATCGAATTGTTGCAATTATTAGGAAAAAATATTGAAGCCTCCTTAAACTAGACCCTCGAATGAAATATACTGTTTCCCCATTCAGCGATACATGGATCCTGGAGAAGCTCGGAAGTTACGAGGGGCATATTCGGTATTAGGGCGAATCCAATAAATTTGTCGGTGGTATTAGGTATTAGAAGGAAGCGGATTATACTTGGAATTCCTCCCGGTCCTGTTCCTCAGGAAACGATAGCAATCTGGCGCCCCTCTTCCCATCCTGGCAGATCCGAGCCTCGAAGGATCATCCCTCTGAGCTTGTACACATCAGCCGTGTACCCGGATCCATTTTTCCAGTACAACGCGCGAAAGAATATGCATTCGAGTAATCTTCAGACTCGCCGTCTCGCTGAGCGCGCGCGCGATCATCGCGGATATAATTCAAAAAGCAGTGTGAAAGTGTCATTGAAGTGACACCCGCCAATTAAAGCTGCTCTAACACCATCTCAATCATAATAAAAAGTTTACAAAAGCCGCATCGTCCCTTGTATTTACATTTGGGAAGGTAATGAACACACCAGCAGCGCAGCCTCCCCCTCGAATCCTTGTCGAATCCTCATCGTCGCGCCTTGTTCTCATGGCGAGTCGCATAAGGTACACAAAAAGAGCGGAAAAAGAGTGTCGGCAGGCGAAGGGCACGCAATGGCATTCCCTCGCACGAGCAATTAATTCGCGTAGGCCGAAGAGAACCAAGCCTCTCATCGTGGTATGGTTGTGTCTCGAGACGATAGAGTCAAGAACATCCTCAGTCAGGCCATGTATTCGCGGTAACACACTCGTCTCGTGCCTCTTCCCGTGGATATTATAACTGGGGATGGATTCTGACTGGTCTCGTCCTCCTCCCTTCCGATTCGCTGTTTGAATGGCCGTTACTAACGCATCATGGCCGGCCATTGTCGCGAACTGGCTTTTCTAGTCGAGTTCAAAATGATAATCGTCACCAGCGAAAGAGAGAGGGAGATAGGTAGAAGGGTGGTCGGTACGAGGGATGAGAGGTGTCACGGCGGAACGAGAGGCCCAATACGCTCGATCTTTTTCGCTTCTGTTTGCACCCATCCACGGGACACCTCCCTTCTGCCTCTCGCGTGTGCGATTCACCTATGGCGTATGTCGTAACCTGCGCGCGACAGAGGGTGCAGGAGGGTGAGAAGAGACCGAGGGGAGTAACCCAGCGTACGCATGTTACCGTACCATTTCATCGAGGAGAGCTTCCTCGAGGGCAGGAGGATAATAAAAATGCAGGATTCAGGGGCCCGCGCCGGCCCATGGTGGCCGCATTACGCGTTATTAGCCGACCCCCTCTAATAATATGCCCGTTTTTGCCGTCGACGATCCTGTCCCGCCGTTTACGCGCCTGCAAGCCTGACTTTCATCCGCTTCGACGAGCACCGCGAATAACCATCGCTCGCTCTAACATCTGTATCATCGCTGGTATTCTTCGGTATTCGACGCGGAGATAGAGAGAATACATCTGCGTTACCCTCCCCTCGTACCAACAGCCCCACTCGGGATGCGACGATCTGCCACGGATCTGCTAACTCCACTTCTCTTTTTTTTTTTGCCTTTCTCTACCCATCGCCACGATCCGACGACAGTGACGTCGCTGCGCTCCGACTTCTTCCTCTTTGCTAAATGCCGGGCACTTTGTTTGCTGTTCGCTTGCGGTACAGGCTCGCTGAATAAGATCGCTAAGGGTTTCATGCGGAATGTTTGTCCTAGAAAGTCTTTCTTTGCATTGTACGTATACAGAAGCTCTTTGTACCGATGGAGATTTGTGCAAGTAATCTGTAGAAACACTCTACACGAAATAATCAAACTAAAATCCAGCTAGAGTAAGTAACCAAATTACCGATCGATCGAATTCGGATGTCAGAAATGCTGACTGAAAGTCACGGATTAATAACGCTCGGGTAAAGAGCACGCTCGTGGCGAGCCACGCGGCGCGGTGCAGTGACGGCCACTTCTAGCGCGTTCTCCAAGCATAACAAGGCGCGGCATGCTGGTCGCCGATGAAAGAAAGCACCCAAAGAAAAGAGAGGTCTCACTTTTCAGTGGCAGCAATTGGCGACACGCACGAGCGAACCACGCACCATTTAAACCAGTACAGTATACGGTAGTGCATACGTTATTGTTACGCTCGCCAGCTCGCTAAAAGTGTAGCATTGTTTCGTATCGAGTGGCAAAAGTAGCGCGATACAATGCTCGGAATGGCCAGCGAAACGGGCTCTCTTAGCTTTGCGCGATCGAGAGTCTCTCGAGAAATCAGGAAGGCACGCGTGCAATAGAAACTTTGAGAGTTTCCGAGGGCAACGTGGAGAGGGCACCACGGACACTCTGGTCCGTTCAGGCCCTTGGGTCCCGTTTAAACTCTTTGTGTCCTGTCCACGGTTGTTCTTTCCGAGTTCCTCGAGGACTTTTCTGTTTCAACCACGTAGCGATCGAATATACATGTATAAACTATGCGGAAAGGGAAGGTCGCGAAGGATCGCCACAATGCGATCAGTGCGCCGCCGCGGCGCATTGTTGCTCTCGAGCTGCTGCGCTCTCGAGAGCACAATACCATTCTGGCGAGGAGCTTTAACGTTTAGCTAAGTGCACCGTCGCCCATTATCGGCGTTAATAAAGCATTCTCCCTTTCCTTTCCTCGTTCCACTCGTGTGCCTTGCCCCATTACTTCAAGCCTCTCTTCCTTCTGCTTCTCTCTTTCTCGTTTACCTCGCTGCTTTTCTCTCCCTGCCACGACGACGATGACGGTCTTTAAACGTCCTTTTTTCACCCGACCTCCTCCTCTTTCGCGTATTTCCAGTTATGTCCTCATACTTTAACGGTTTCGTCAACGAGTGCATAGTAATGGACTCCCGCTTTACGATCTTCATTATTCTTATACTTTCCTTGCCCATATCCCTCCCCCTTTGACCGAAATTATTGCGTCGACCCCTGGTTTGCGGGTTTTAACAACGGGTTAACGATCTTCGTTACCGACGAGAGCTTATACGTTTAAGTGTGGGCTTGCAAAGTTTTGTCTTGACGATATGTGACTCTCGTATTTTATTCAGAAACCTTTCAATATTCGAAATACGGTTGAAAGGTTGTTGCAGGAGATTTTTAGATGCATCGATTTTTGCACATCTCAGTGGAATAAATGTTTGATGCATCAAAATGTTGATCCAAAGAGTTCTGAGTTTGAGAGAGGCGCGTTAATGAACAGCACTATCAAATGCTGCCCGCCATTACGGTTCAACTGACCCGAACTCGGGTTGGTGGATAATACTCTGGACGAAAATGCGAACTGAATCTGGTTGGGGCGAGGAACGAAGGGACAGCGCTCAGAGATCCTTGGCTGAAGGGAGGGACTCCCGTTCTCTGCAAGAAGCACTACAATCCTATATATATATATATATCTTTCCCTCTCCTTCTCAGTCTCTCGTTATACCATCTGTCGCTGATTCGCCATAACGTCCTCGTCGGACTTTCGCAGAATTCACAGCAATATCTCGTCGCAACGGACGTTCCGCTTGGACTGCTTTGCTAGAAAAGTCCGAATTCGTTGGGCCGGCTCGCAGTACGGGCCACGTGGTCTAAAGTTACTTTGGCAAACTGGCAGTTTTCTGACTATGATCTACCACTTTCTATTTTATTATCCTTTCTAAATATCGGTTATTGTTAGGTTGCGAAATGTTTCTTCAAAATACTGATGATCAATATTTTATGTATAGTTCAACAGTACGAGTAGTTATAAAAGATTATATTTTGCTTTATTGCAAAGACTTTAGTGAACGACTTTTGTAACCCATACATTTATGTAAATGAGAACCATGAAGTCAAGATACCTCCGCAGTCGTCACGTTAAAACCGCTTTAATCGGCACCTCAGACATCTTTAGCGGGTTGCTCCGAGATATCAGTAGTATAAACCTAAAGATACCGCGATACCAAAGACTATTTTCTCACTTTGCGTCGATATATCTCCATCAGCGTCGTTTAGCAATCCTGCCAACGGGTGGAAATGGAGATCGGTGAGAAAGTGAGGGGAATTAAAAGGATCAGACCGGAGAAATCGCAAGTACGAAATGGGCGATAAACTGCAAAGAAAGGGCACACAAAGCTTCATGAGGAAATAAGGAAAGAATCTGGTGATAGGAAAGCGAAGAGAAAAATCACGGAGTACGAAAACAGCAGGATACGTGAATGGAGCTCCGCGTAGAGCGATTTAAGAGAAAGGAATAGAATGAGATGTACAAAATCAAACAGAGGTAGTCTCGGCGAAATTGCGCAGAATTGCAGCGTTAACCCGGGCAAAAATGCTCAAAATAGCGAAACGAAACAAAAGAGGCTGAGCGCAGAAACAGTGCGCAGAAAAATGCAGGCTTTCCAAGTGTTTTCTTAAGTGAAAGAGAGCTGCGCTAAAGGAGAAAAACCGTGGGCAGGTCGGACGGAGTTAGCGGAAAGGAGAAATAAAGCGAAAGGTAACGCGCAGGATACAATACTGCAAGCATTCCCTAGACAGAAAAATAACTGGAGGTGAATATTCAGAGAGAAAGGGGAAAAACAGAGGGAAAATCATATTCTAAAGTGATAAGAATTAAAAGGATGCAATATATTTATTTTTAAACATTCATCTTTAAAAAAGAAATTTATTATTATAATTCATTACTTTTAGAATATTGAAATGATTTCTAAAGTGATTTGAGCCGTTTGAAGATTCAAAAAAATTTTGTCGAATTTGTTGTTGTTTTGCGTGAAACCATTGTTTGATTCAAATATAAACTTAAAAATCTGAAGAAGGCAAACAGATATGTATATGGATACACACACGTATACCATTTATTGTATACGTGGAGAACAAAGTGAAAAGAGGACCGTGTAGAACGCGGGGCAAATCAAAGGAAGGGGAAAGTTTCACATCACTCTTGGATTCTGCAGGCTGTAAGGGAACTTTGGTGTATCAGCCCTCCGGTTGCCCGAGAAGTTTACTGCTAGGAGCGTGGCTCCCTGCCAGTTTCCTCTCGAGAACCTTAACCGCATCCCAGGGCGAGAGGCGCGGAGAAGAGAGGATTACGGATTATCTCTCGAGTTTCCTTACTTATCAGACGATATCATTATGAAAATCTTCATCCACGGCTCTTTAGCGTTACGAGGTAATAATGCCGGCGCGTGGAAGGGGCCCAAGCCGAATATGGAGAGCTCCGTAATACGGAGTATACACGCGGAGTGTGCGCGTCTACTTCGAAAGTTTGCGAATCTGGTCTCGAAGGATGTTAGCGAAATAAACGATCAGCGGGAATTAATTAGCGCGAGAACTACAAGCTAGATTAAGTTGAAAAATGTTAGGAATTAACTTCAACCGAATGACAATTTCCAATTTCCAGAAGATCTCAGAATTCATCTGTTTTGGAAAATTAATGAATTACGAGGAAAGTGAGAATATGTTGGGAAGAAAAATTCGTGGACGATGCAGGGAAAAACCGATGGAAGAGAGAGAAACAGAGTAGCAAAAAGCAAGGGAGTAGAAAAGAGGAAAGGAAAGACGTTACTGCGAGGTGCAAATGCTCTGCGAGACGAAGGGCTGAGTCTAGGGAAGGAAGAAAGAAAGAAAGGTACATGGTGGTCGTAGTAGTCGGTGGTAGCAGAGGCAGTAAACGGAGGTGCTCTCGCACAGTATATGACAGAAGCGTATCGCACGCTAGGGAGGCCGAAGCGAGTAGCGTCGGGACGCTCCGCGTCTTATCGCGCTTAGTCCACCCCCTTTACCCCCCCACATGCCCCTCGCTTCCGTTGCTGGCCTCCTGCTCACGTCGCACTCCGCCTCGTCGTCGTCGTCGAACCAAAACCCACTGGCGCCTGGACGCGCTCACCCAGAAACCGACGATAAGGTTCACCCCGGCGACGCCTGCCTATACCTATCCACCTTCTGCCCACACGTACTCGCGCCTCGACGCTCTTCTACTCGCACACCTCGACCCTCTCTATCGTCCACTCGCTCCTTCTCACTGGTTTCTATCTTCCTCGGCGAGAGGCGAGGCTCCCTGGATATATTTATGTAAGAAAATGCGAGAAGGGTCCGGCGATCCTTCAGAAAATGATGGCTCAGTAAAAACTCGGGACGGTCAGATCGATCGGAAAACTAGCAGTGCGTTCACCGTTGAAAACCTTTTTTCGGGTATCGCGCGGCCCATCTCGCTCGAGACGAAAGTCTGTGAGCAAAATGTTGGCTTCCACTTTGTGAAACGATCTGTTGAGAGAAATGTTGCTGCTTTGCTAGCAACTTTGACTGGTAACGTTGAACAGGTGACACTGGTAGCGACATATACTTGGATATCTTTATAATAAAATATAAAAAACTGTTTAGCAGTTTCTGCGTGCAATTTAAATGATGAAACATATCAGTATAATTGAGCGAGGGAAATGAATGAACCTCGAGTTTAAGAATTGAAACATAGTAAGTGAAAAAATGCTAAATTTGAATTGACGATAGTGATTAAGCGAAATATATGTTATAATATAAATAATATACTCATCATTTATGAATATTTCCATTACGCTATCGATGTCTGGAAATAGGAAGAAGAAAGATACCGGAATGATAAAAGTACAGAGAAAGAGTGTTTATTCGATAGAGAAACTTTGATTTATTTGATTTGTTTGATTTATTCCAGTAGCGGAGCTGGAAGGCGGTGCCCACTCGGACGAGACGAACAGTGGTGGTGACAACAGCAATGCTGGAAGCGTGTCCGGCGGTACGGAGGACGACCAGGCGCGACTGCGTTTGAAGAGGAAGCTCCAGAGAAATCGTACGAGCTTCAGCAACGAGCAAATTGACGCTCTCGAGAAGGAATTCGAGAGGACTCACTACCCGGACGTTTTCGCCAGGGAGAGATTAGCCAGTAAAATCGGGTTGCCCGAAGCTCGAATACAGGTGAATATTTTCTCCGAACCTCATGCACTGGTAAACGGTATCACAATTTTCCGTGACCCATCACTTTGATCAAATCGGTCCTTCCAACTGTGGAGATGCACTTCTCAAAGTTTTAGACTACAGTATTATAGTAGAACTACATATACTGATATCCAATTTTAAATGATAGCCTGATTTTTTTTAAATCAGACAATTTATGTATTTCGAGCCTAATATTAGGCTTCGGAATAAATAGCTAATATAAAATTTGAATAATATTATTAATCGAGTAATTCTAATTCTCTATGAGATGATTTTTTTCTTCATTCTATCGAATCTCAAATAAGTAACATACAATGCTATGTGTATATCACTTCTTATCTGTCTACATAATAACACTTTCATTACCACAAATATTCAACAAAAACACATCGAACATAGAATACGCATTCGACCATATAGCAAATCAGTTATCCTAAAATCCCCATTTCAATTAAATTCTCCTGGAATCAGTTTCCCAACCCGAAACAGCGTATCTGTCTGTAGCCTAGCGATTGACCTGTATCTTCGTCTGTCTTCTCGTTCACTAACTCAGGTCTGGTTTTCGAATCGGCGGGCGAAGTGGCGGCGCGAAGAAAAATTGCGCACACAACGGAGAGACAACCCGCAACAGCAACAACAACAGCAACAGCAACAACAGCAGCAGCAACCTCAGCAGCAGCCGCCGCAACAGCAACAGCAACAACAGCATGCCGCCGGAGTCAGTCTGGTCGGTGCGGGTCATCCGACACCGCCACCACCTTCCGGGATTCTCGGCGGACAACCGCCTCCGCAGGGGCCGCCATCGCCGCCTAGAATACACCATGGTTTCGCGCCCACTGCTGTTTACCCTGGAATACCCAGTATGCCGGACTCGTATAGGTACGATTCTACTTATACGATGTACCCACGAAATCCTGCGTTTGGTCATCACTTTTTCCCGTGTGTAGATCATTATACAACTCATTTTTTCAATATAAAAATTCAATAGATAAATAGTAGATTTATTTAAGTATAGTTAAAGATAAATAATTGAAGAAGAATTGAGGGATATTGATAATGATAATAATTTATTGATATGACAAATTGGTATGATTTTAGCCCGATGACCTCGATGTCGAGCTTCACGATGTCTGGCAGTAGCCAACAGAACCAGCACACGAGCAGCAGCATGTCATCGCTCTCGACCGGTGGCGGAATGGGCCCAATGGGAATGACCGTCGGTATGACGGTCGGCCCGAGCCCAGGGGCCTGTTTGCAGCAACGCGACAACGGATACTCTTGCGGCGTGGCACGTCCACCAAGCTACGAGCCACTTCATTTGGGATATGGTGCGAGGCCCACCTGCAGTCCGACCCAGCCGTATCACACGGCCGGCCTTAACCAGTACAATCAAAACGCCAGCTCGACCGGTGAGTGTCTACCGCACTCACTGCACTCGCTGCTTGCACTTTAGCCGATGGACTACTATGGATAACACGCTATCGTGCCCGCTGGTAATGGATCCCACTCGCTTTTGCGTTAACACTTTTGTACTTACGGATGCGGTAGCACTGGCACGATCAGCACACTATATACTCCCTTATGATTTTTTCGAACAATTTATTTATTTCTAATTTTGAATGAGTTTACGGAAGATTCTTCGAAACTTTATCAGTTACCTAGTAGTCATCAGTGCATCAGTAGTAAATGATGTGTCTGCTGAAAAATTCTCCGTAGATTTAACGGAGAAAGAAGTAATGGACTTGTATAGTGTTTTAATATTAAATAGTCAGTATGTACATTTTTATTAAATACATTCGTTAAAAATTGCAGTTAATATTAAACATTAGAAATCGAAGATCACTTTAATTTTATTTATTCGTGTTTCGTTATGTTGTAAAAAATTTCTTTCGAGACAAGTTTTAGCAAACGTAATATTTGAAAATAGTTGAAAAAATAAACACTTGATTCAATTTCTATATTGTTATATCATATGTGCAAGAATCTGCCATGTACTACTGGAATATTCGCTTTACCGGATGAAATTATGCGGAAGCACCGATTATCAGCGCGCTGCATCCCAAAATAGTATACGACAGAACTTTCTAGTTTCCCATCTTCCCTTCCTCTCTCTCGTTGTGTAACGCATGCCGCAACGGGGTACGCTGTAAAAGGGTTGCTCCCAACATGCTCTATAAATTGCTAATTAATAATCAGTGGGTAATTATCAAAGTGAACACGAAGTCTCGAAAATTGCATTAGTAGTCGTATATTAATCGTACAATCACCAATAGAACCTGAGAAACTTAATCCTCCAGTACACACAAAATATTATTATCGAAATTTAAAGAGAAAAGAACTGTCGCAATAGCATTTGCCGGCTTGTAGAAACAGTATATAGTTAGACTTATGTAGATAGTTGAACTAGACCTATAATATAATCATATAATTATTCTAATTCCACTGAATAACTAAATTGTATGATTATAAATTGTACAATTGTAGTTTAATTCTATTTGTATTGGAGAGCGGGAATCACAGATAACACAATGGAACAATGTTGCAGGTTTGATATCACCGGGCGTCAGTGTACCAATCGCGGTGCCAGGGCAGCCAGCTCCAGACATGGCAGCTCAATACTGGTCGCCACGACTACAGTGACCGTGGTGGTCATCGGCGTCGACCTCGTCTCCGTAGAACTGCCCTTCCCTGTTCCGATCGAAGATTGACACCTCCGTAGGGCACAGAGGGGACAGAACTCGAGGACCGAGTCGAGGTCGTGTGCATACGGGAAGACAAAGGATGCGTTGGAAAAAAGAAAAACAAAGGATAAGTGTTCAACTTTTCGAAAGATGCAGCTTTCCTTTGTTTCCCAATGTGCAGGCTTGAGTTTAGGGACGAAAAGCGCATTGATCCAACGTGAAAGAAATTAGTGATTCGAAACAATGCCAATGGTGAAAGCGAGATTGGAAATTTTAGGTATATGTAAGTACTAAGTACCTACTTGCAAGGTAGTCACCAAACGAATTACCGTACTTTTCGCGTACCAGTGATAACCCGAATGACAGTTCATCCGTGCTAATTGTAAGTATTATACAATTTGTAAATGCGATGTACTGATCGAGAGGTATAACTCGCTCTGATGCTAGTATGTGTTAAGTTGTTACATATGAAATGCCTGATTCTATAATGCGAGGTATTCAATGAGTGTTCTTCATTATTTTTTAATTTAGGGAGGTACTCTCATTTTAGTATCCTTTTTAAGAGTTTGTCAAAAACACTTGCGAAGGATTAATAAATCCCGGAAATCTAAATTTTCGAGAAAATACACTATTAGAAAGTTTCTAACATATTCGAAAAATTGTGTAAAACACGAAATTTAGTGTTAAAAAAGATATACCATTTAAAGTTAAACTAAAAATTCTAACGTTTCATGTGTAACACCTTAGCATAGACATTGTCAAGCAACTGATAATCGAGTGAAATCTTGTCTCCTCTAATTTAACCCTTATTACCAGGGAAAACAGTTTACCTCGTCATTAAAAAATGGCGATCTTATGCTCTTCAAGCATAAGCGACGAGGTAAATTGTTATTCAAAATTAAAATTATTTTTTCTAGTCCGCTCTGACTATTTCCAAATTCTGCCATAGAGCGTTAAATGTAAAAACAGTGAGATAATACAATTATACTAATCGAGCACAATTATACTAATTAACTTGATACCGCGATTAAACGTGTTAAGAGAGAGAGACAATTTTTCGTGTTTCTACCGATCGAATTATCAAGATGTAGTTGGAAAGGAGAATAGAAAACCGAGACACGCTGATAATACGCGATTAAATACAAGAATAACAGAGTTGATCAGCAGTTATCACTTAAGGATCTCGTTTATTATGTTATAGTTATCAACATTGTTTCACTTTAGCCATTAAAGAGCATAGTTCTCAGGATGCGCCGATTTCTATTGTCAATTCCTGAATCGATAGAACAATGCAGTTCGCGAAGTGCTCTCGTTTGATCGTGACCGGAAGCGCCCTCGATAAACTGTATTAACCGCTTATAATCGTACGTTGAAGAAAAAATGCAAGCAGCACATCGTCGCGCACTCCGTTTACAGTGAGACTCGCTGGAAAATTGCGAAGCAAATAATACGGCAAAAGCAAATAAGACGATACGATTTACACCATAATTACACTCGATATTTACGATTTTGCAACGAGGCAAAAATTGGATTGTTTAGTGAGCCAGAAGAATTCTCATATCATCGGTAATTTCGTGATGTAATTATTTTCTTTTTACTGAAAATCGTGAAAGCCGTATTATTTGCGCGGAATTAAGCGCACCACATAATGCAAACGGTTCACACTGGATACCAAAAGTGAGATGTACTATCCGTTTTTACCGGAGACCGCACCGATCGTCATCAGCTCAACCCTCTGCCCTACAACAAAGCTTTTTTCCCCCGTTTTATCTCGATTTTGTTTAGCACGAAAGAACAAGGAAAAAGGAAACTGTACTTGGAAATACTATAATATTTTTAAATACCTTAATTTTATTATACGTATACCAATACACCTGATAACAATTCGATCGATTTCTACGAATACATTGACTCTGAAGCAACAGAAATTCGGAGGAGTTCGAATTAAATCGTAGGGGAAAGGGTTAATAAAAGCTGAGAAGCCGTATACTACATAGTAATACAAAGGTACTGATTCGCGAGGGTCTCAAGTACGAGGGAAAGTCAAAAATGAAAGATAATTATCTGTCGAGCCTCGTCCCCATGAATAAATTAAATAATCCTACAGTCGAGCATGCATTCAGCCACGAATATTAATTCTCTAATCTATCGCCACCGACAATAGAAATATAAAAGGCCCCACATACCACCGGTACTATTACCATAACTTACATATTACATACTCGGATCAGTATCTATACCTTTGCGGATCGCTATTTAAACATCTATGTTTTGCATAGCTTTCCATACCGCGGAGTTATGTGTGCGAGCATAGATAAGTACCCATTTAGCTGTTAGAGTCCTGGTAATGAGAAACGTCACCGGTATCTGCTCTTCAAAGTTTCCTTCACGCCCTCAAGAACTTACCGCGTTGAACTTCTGGCGATGCTAATGCTCTTTTAAAAGCGCGAGGTCTCTTTCGACCTAAACGTACATACAGCGGATTGTATATAGCGGATCGAAATGTCCGTATTAAGACTGTCCTTGTTTTCTGACTTACTCTCGTATTTTCGTATTCCTGCGTGTTTTTCGTTGCGCCTCCTGCCTGTACATGCATGTATCGTTACGTTGCTACTTAACACTGTGTAACAAGCAAGATAACAGCCACACACGTATATACATACTGAAACACAAATACATATGTGTGCGCGCGTATCCTCTCATTTTCTATATTTATCTATTTATTTATCGAACGATCTATCCATTTATCGATCGATTGATCTATGTATTTATTTATCGATCTACATATCAACCGATTGATCTATATTTTACCTACCTATCGACTGACTGATCTCTGCATCTGACGATTCGATCTTCCTATCAATTAACTCATTTATCGATCGATTGATCAATCTACTGATCGATCAATCGATCTCTCTATCTACCTATTGATCTATCTATCTATCTATCGATTTATCTACTTATCCATCTTTCGTACATTTTCACGCGCGCACGTAGAGACACACACGTATTACAACACAGACACACTTCTATGCCAGCAGCGCGCGAAGCGAACGATTTCGTTTAATCCATCGTGAGATATGTACTTCTCTGGCATTAACCGCGAAACACGCGCATTTTTAACGGTAACCAGTTTTATTTATTGTAACATAGACTAAACCGAAGTCGTACTCGACATAGAAATCTGAATAAAGGAGAGCGCGGAAGGAGAGGCCGAGTCGAGAAACGCAATCGGAGGAAAATACGCGAAAGAGATGTATACATAGGAAAAGGTTCCGGATGAAGGATGCGCAAAGAGGAATCCAAGACGAATAATATCAAAGTCGGATTGGGAGACGCATTTAAAAGTTTTAAACCGCGGAACTTGGTCTCGTAGGCATAAAACCTCTAGGCAAAAAAAAGGTAAAAGTAAAAAAGTGAAATAGTTTCTAAGTCGGTATTAATTTATATTCGTGTAACGAATGGAAGCCAGAAAGATAATGAACGTTTGTTGTGTGTACATCGTAAAGAATATCGGCAGTCATTTATATGCATATAGTTGATTCTAATCCTAAGTAACTCGGTAAAGTCGACTCATAATTTGTATCCGAGCGCAGCGCCGATCGAAAGAGAAGCAACAAAAGAACCGATTGTGATTTCCCTTACGCCCAGGTATATTAAACGTATGATTATGCATTCAAAATAAATAGTGTGTGCATTTAACTAACATTCGCCCATCGCATCTTATCTTCTACTGTACCTTACCTTATTATGGTGAATCAATCATTTGTGCAATATTTTTTTCCTCTTCCTCTTCTTCTTAATTGTATCGTTAATCGACCACTGAAAAAGAACTACAGGGAAAGGAAAAGGAAATGGAATGTTTCGGGTGCATTAAAAAAAGAATGTAGAATAATTTGCAAATGTAACAATCGTATATTTAGCTCCTTGTTCGTAGAATTTTCTCTTGTAAAATCCAGAATGCGTTGTTTAGCTTCTAGCTCGCTCGATTTCAGCGGAGAAATTATTATGCTTATTGTTGACGTAAGTAACCTCGAGTACAGCGCATAATATACTGGATAAATGCTTGTCGCGAAGAGTACCTTCGAGAATAATTTACAGGAGAAACGCAACGGCTAATCTCAGTCGTATCACATTAGTTTGACAATGTTACAAGAAAGATCGTCTTGTCATTAAAACTTGAAAAGTTAGAACTCCATGTAGAGTTGACGCGGATTAAAGGAAACGAATGCTTAATTTTTTAGATTTGTTCGAATACATTACGATATCTCATTAAATATGAAATACGCAAATTTACAACTAAATTTCCTTGGAAAAGAAAAGAAATTTTGTAATAAATAGATATCAATGAAGAAGGAAACATTCGAAACGAGTGAACGACGAAATTTGACAGAAAGAAGGTACATTATGAAATGAAAGTAAAAATGCAAAATAGCGAAACATTGAATAATTACTATACAACAGTCGATACTGCAAATTAAATTACAAATAATATCGTACGACTAATAGATTCTATTAAATAAATCTTATTCGATAAAAATTTTCCAACATAGTAAACAACGTTAAAGTGACCTATCACGATGTGACTTTGACTTTTTCCACGTACAATTTCCGTGCAACATTGATCGAATCAACGTATGAGTCATTAATAAAACATGAATTTATCTCGCGATCGAAGTTAATAAGCTGTATAATATCTCTAGAAGAATGTTCTACCCGGATCTGTGAACAACAATGGAAACTATCCTATGAATTATCGCTTGACTTTACAATTCCATGGGATATTCATTGAGGGGTTTTGGAGAAACGGTTTCGCTGCAGTATTTACATTGTTTTAAGTCACAGTGACCAATAAATACTCTAATGAAGCCATACTGCCATCAACGTGCAATTTATTAAACAATAACCGTGTAGAAGAGAAACTTTTCGGATGTACGAGAATCTGCGATTAAATTGCATTCCACTTGAGAAACGTTTCCCTTCGAAACAATAATACTTGTATCGTTATTACGGATATTATGCCTAACAATACTATTTAATCGCAATTGGCTAATCCTCCGCGCGTTGACGCCAACCAAGATTCATTGGCTAACAATAAGAGTCTTGGTAAAAACGGAACGAAACACGGATTGTGTTGTATTCGGTGAATGTAAGTTGTCTAGTGCACCGTGAGACTTATATGCAAAATACGCCGAATGAATAGAGTACAGCCTCGAAATAGAATATATTATTATAGAGAAAAAAAAGTCTGAAATGTGATTTAGGAGTTTGCGTGAATTTCCTCGTCGTTGGCAAAAAAAAAAAAAGAATTATTGATCTAAGTTACTTTGACGAAGAAGATAAAAGCTCTTTTAAAGAAGAAATAGAAGTTGCGAATCGCAATAGGGTCGATGCGAATTTTGTACCAATCGGATATATTTTTCTAAAGAAGTGTATAGAATAGCAAAAATATGACGCTCTGTCACTTGTTAGCATGACGCGCTCTCGTTTCGCTGTGTGTATGCACTTCTAAATTATTTCTACGACGAGTGTCTTATCCAATTATCTCTCACTACCTCAAACTTTGATTCAAAGATCTAATTGAAAAATCTACTAAGAACGACAGTGATTTGTCGGGAAACGTGGAAAAACTGTGTAGAAAAGACAGTAAAGACTTGACGTGAAAATTGTCCTTAGAACCACGTTCTCGATTGTGAATAATACAAACTTCCCGAATGAGGAAAGAAAGCGACGCTTGTAGTTAAACTTCGATTCTATCAACGAACCATCGGAAGATGATTGCATAACAGTCGCCAAGAAATTTTATTCAAAGTCTGATAGATCCTTACCGATATGGAGGCTTCACAATTCTCACTCCTACCTTGATTAATTGTATTTGCGAATTTCCGTCAAAGGAAAATTCTTCCTAAATACGAAATTAATCGAAGGAGAACTGGAGAACGAAATAAGAAGATGGAGAGATAGACACAGAAGTACGGGCACTTTTCCAAGGCTCACCACCTCACACCGTGCCTTCTTCTTTATCGGTGAGTAAGGCATCAATGTCCTTAAGGATATCCGCGGACGTCGTGTCCAACGACAAATAATCGTCATCGTTGATATTGAGCAAACTATCGTACGAGACGCGCGATGTCCTCGCAGCGGAGTCGTCAGTGGTATCAGTGCCAACAGACTTCTTCTCCTCCTTCTCTGGTTGTATCTGATCCTCGTCGGTGCTGCTATCGCATAGTCTCACCTGGATCTCACTTTTCCTACTCTGCAGCGAAGATGATTCTTCCTCCACTTCCGATTGACTTTTCTCCAAGAATTCTCCCTTTAAATTATTGTCGGTTATCCGCGATTGATTGCTGCGTTCTTCCAAATTGCACGCAGAACTGGTCAGCCTTTTGGGTGATCTCCTAAGGCGAACAGGAGGCACCTTAGTCGGAGAAAGAGTTTCGGTGACTTTGCACTTGACTCTACGATTCTCTGGTGACTCCTCATCCTCATCTTCTTCCATGGACCTCTTTACACCCCTCGACGCACGCTCGGCCTTCAATTCAGCCAGACTCTTAATAGCATCCTTTAAAAAGTCCTCCCGCTGCTCCTGTTCTTTAGGACCCTTACTAGGAGGTATGACTTCCGGTAGCAGAGGCTTCTCTTCTTCGATCTGAGCCTTGTGTTTCTTCCTTCGACGAATCTCCTCGAGACTAAGGACCTTAAAGTTCAACTTGGTCGCCGCCACCTCCGCCGCCGCTTCCTCTCCGTTCTTTTCCTTCGTGATCTTCGGGTAGGGCGACACTCTCTTGCTCGTCCTGACCGTTTTCATTTTACCACCAGCCACTTCCGGTCGACTAGCGGCATCGTCCGCCGCATAGGAATAATAGGCTGCGCTCTCAGCTTGTATCTCTTCCAGCCTGATCTCCTCGTACGTTTTGCAATACGGAACCCTTGGCTGTGGTTTCACCGGAGACGGTACACTTTCACTGTCTGACTCTGGAAGAAAGATATGAGGAACGAGATTGCAATATCTGTTTATAGGAAACACACTCGAAGGATCCACACGGTTCGCTCGGCGACCCTTCGCGATGACGACGAGCCGGGGTGCTTGGATCCTTCTTGGGTTCTTTTTGCAGGTAAACAGGATTAATTCCCTGCGGCTAAACTGCTCCCTTCTCTTCCTTATACTCGGACTGTGGGTTAATTCTATTCTCGGTTCGGCTTGTGAATGTTCGGTTTGGCATCCATTTCGTGAGAGATGAGGCTACCGTCTTCAGTTCTTTTTCTAATTACTTTTTGTTTCGATAATTATTAGTAATTATTCCCTCGCGGTCAACCATATCCTTTCGCCTTTTCGTTTTATTTCTCTTTGTGTTTCCTGAGCGTGTCTTACAATTAGGTGCCGTGTGATATAAGCTAATACTTCCGTCAGATCATGCGACAGTCGGTTTTTACGGTAGTATCCTGAATGTTCTGGCTTTAACGCAATACAAGTTTACTTAGCTCAGCGAATATGGGCCCGATTGTTCTCTAGTCTTCTTTGTATCATGGGTCAAGGTGTAATAGACTACGAGTTTTCATTGCTCTTTTCTTCGGGGTTTCCTCTTCGCTTAGCTTAGACGAAGAGAATCATCCTTCCAAGCTAATGTATTTCTTTTTCACCCTCTTCAGATTTGTACTGTATTAATTCACTTGCGAGACCTTTTATCAGCAGCACTATTCTCACGACAGTGTTCACTGTGTACACATTTTCGGAGATTACATAGGGCGTCGTCTCGGTCACGTCACACTCGCGCAAAGAATTCTTGTTTACTAATAATCTCATGAGAAACTCGGATTATTTTCGAACTTATTTCTCAGGATGGGATAATTGAGAATATGTCGAGTTGCGACTCAGTGATTTTTTACCTAATTTAAAAATACGAGGCAAGGCGTTGAGAACTCAAAGTGACCTAAGTGCAAGAACGATCAAATTTTCCGATGAAAGAGAATCGTATCTTGTAGCAGAAACTCGTCGTCATTGCACCTACGTCAGCCTACCGTGATATCTTTCCAGGTATCAAGTTTATTGAAATTTAAATATTATCTTCAATGAAAAGTTATTAATTTCTATTTGCTTACATCGATTCCATATAGTGATTGCGCACTGTACGTTTAGCGTATAATTTCCTTTTCTACGGGTTTACCCTTTCTCGCGCGGTACAACTGCGGGGAGAGAGCTCCGTGGTAGCTCCTCGTTTTTGCGACAATTGCATACGAAGCTGACAAATTTCGAGAAATTAGCAAAACTGACGTAACAATAATTTCGCTCCTCCCACTAGTCATTCTCTTCATTCTTTCTTTCTACCGCTCTCACTCGTCTGTTTGTGTGTATCTTTCAATGATATATTATCTACGAGATGTTCTTCTCCTTCTCCGCCAGCTCTTTCTCTATCACGGTAGAATGTATCATGATTCCGGGATATGTATAAAAGAATCTCTCCAATGAATACCAAGAATCCAACGTAATGTTAATTCTCATAGAGCAAAACTCTTGTTACGTAAGCTGTACAATGAATTTTTGCGCGATTTATGCACCAGCTGCTGAGAATGGCAGTGACAATTGTCTCTCATGGTTTTCTTTCCTTTTCTTTACGTTTCCATCCTTTTCTCTCGATAAGAAACAGAAGTAAAGCGGCTCGGTAGAGCCGTATCTCGGGTCGTAAGTATTTTCGATACCGCAATGAGAAAAAGAAGAAAAAAAGACCTGTCGCGTGCTTAAACAACGAAATCGCAGATAAACGAGAATATATTAACAATGAAAAAGAAGCGATAAACGCAAGAGGCGTGAAACAATGATAAATATAACAAAAATTCGAAAAGACATTCGATAATAACTTCTCGTCGATTGAAAAGAGAAAGAAAAAAAAAATAAAGAATAGTCATGTAAAACTGTATACAGTAATGCGTGTTACGAAATTGAACATTTTTCGCAGAGAACATTTCACTCTTGACTAATTGAGACATGCGCCACTGTTGCTTCACTCTTAAATATCTCAAATCGAACAATTAACACTTCAACTCGACCCCTCTTTCGAGAAGCCGACAACAAAACTCCTGTTAAAAAAAAACGCACAGAAGTGAGCAATATTAAGAAAAAGAATTCGTAGAAATACAACGCGCGCAAAGAAACGTAGTTTCAATGCGAAAAATGAAGAAAATCAAAAGAAAGAGAAAATGAAAAAAAAAATAAAGTTAGGCATTAACAAAAACTGTCTATAATCGTACATTCGTACCGTTCCTTCTGAGTACACTTTCAACGTGTACTTCTTCTTGCACCGCCTATCGCGTTACTCCCCTAAAAAATATCGTTTTCTCGAACTAAAAAGAGAGAAGAAAGACAAAGAAAAAGAGTGATAGAGAATAGAAAAATGAAAGTATCGGAGGTGTACTACGAATACGATCCTCCATTAAATATCGTGTACTATTTTAGCCAGCGATTTTCCTCGTCGAACCCGAATTCACGATTCGTGTTAATCCTTTTTTTTCAACCCAGTGAACGCTAGTTCAGACGAAGCTTCGTAAATCGAATAAATAGTCTTTTATCTAACTGTTCCTTCCTTTATACAATAGAGTACAGCGCGGTTTCCGTACCGTTTCTTCTAAGTTACCGTGGCCCATGAAACATCAAGTTTCCGACGAACGACAAACGATGCGATTTCCTCTAGATACATACATATGTATATCCGCGCGTAAACGTAAAAGACATTTCAGTAGAGTACAAGTGGAGTATAGGCCACGGCAGGAAGAAATAAATAATAATTGTACTTGTTGCCTCGATAGACTCTAGAGATTTGCTCTTACCAGCTCGCTGACAATTCAAAGCTGGTTGGCCGTCAGTGACTCAATTAAGGTACATTTTCGCTTATGATGCATCATCTTTGGAAAAAACATCGACAATTATTTTCTCTCTTTTTTTGGTTTGCTTTTGCTATACTTCTTGTCTGGTTTCTTTTTTGTGTTTTTTTTTTCCTTTCTTTACTATATGTGTGTGTGTGTATGTTTGTGTGTTTTAAGAGCACAGAGAACTATGGCGCAAGGAAAGATCATCTCGCGAACCATAGTGTAGCTTGTACCTTGTGTTTTTCTGCTTGTACCTAATTTTCCAGCGTCGATCGATCGAACGCACTACCGATACAATTGCATACAGAGGTACTATAATAGGATACACGATCACACCTAGATTATTGCACATTGCCGCAATAGGGAGGCACAGCCTCCATCGGATCGAGAAACCGCGAGGAAGAGCCATGCAAACTCCTCCTGCTATTCTGCTATTTTTTTTCCTTTTTTCTTGCTTTAATTAATGCTATGCTAACGAGTCTCCGTAATCCCTTCTTTTCGTGGCACACACGCACGCTCTTCTCTCCTTCGACACTCTTTTTCCCTTTTCTTTCTTGCCCGCTCTCTCTCGCTCACTCTCACTCTCTCTCTCTCGCATCGGTTTCTTATTCTGAAACAGTTCTGATCTAGCGACGTACGTGTGATAAGTCTAAGTTTGTTAAACGACTTCGAATCCCAAATGGCTCGTCGCTTGGACCATTCTAGGTACGTATATTCGTGGCTGTGGACATTTCAGTGACAATTTTGCGCGAGGGATCAAAATCAAATTTGCTCGAAGTTCGTGAGGGAAGTATTATCTTTAGACGTTTGAGTTTTCGTTATTGGTGGAACTTTGAAAATATCTTCGTAATAGTTTCGTAATCTTTGGATATGAGATAAAAATATCTATTGATAATAATAATAGACATTATATTGTGCGAGGATCTATATCTAAATTGAGATATGTTCCACACAGCTTAAGGTTCCTGTGATCAACTTGTTAAGAAGTCATTATCAACATAAATATTGACTGATTAAATCAGTTGCACAAAAGTCTACAAATTAATATCTTGCTTGAAATGATATTTTGAAGAGTTAGAGAAATGCAATTATCCCTAAACTACTTGTGTATCGCAGTTCCACGCAATGACACTCGAACTGTTCGAGACAAGAGCAATGATCGCATCGGCGCAAAATTCATCACGCAAATGTCGCTAATACATACATTGAATACATTGATATCTATTATAGCTCAGTTGAATATACTGTGAATAGATAAATACACTGGGATTTTAGGAGACTATATTTGGTCTGGATCATTCACGACTATTTTTCTCCCCCGTGTGCATCGTATACAGGGTCTGGTAAAAATAATGCTTCAGAATAAAAAATAGAAGTCGCGTCGCAAGTAAAGATCGTAAAGGAGTTCGAAGCTTCTGACTTTCGATTCTTCTTGCAATGAAAGGCAATCGAGACTCTAGATCGATGTTTTAACTCTTCGAAAGAGTACCAAAGTTTCTCCCTGTCGTTTTTTCTCGCTCGCGTAAACCTTTGTTTCTTTGCGTATATAGACGCGCGTAGTGCATTTGACAGGTGTATTCTACTCTTTGCAAGAAGTTCACTGATCGACGCCAACCTGTGATTTTCACTCTTCTCTTTTCTCTAAAATACTACGTATGTGTACACAGCTGTGTACACATAGAATTACGGTTGCATCCATATACATATGTATCTCGTTTACTTCCTCTTTTACACTTTTAACAACAGCTTTAGCGCACTGCTAATTCACGTTGCTGGGATATAAAACAACAGCAGCATTGCGAGCTGATTAATATTTCTTTCCCTCCAAATCCCCTTCTCACACTCTCTCTCTCTCTCTCTCTCTCTCTCTCTCTCTCTCTCTCTCTCTCTCTCTCTCTCTCTCTCTCTCTCTCTCTCTCTCTCTCTCTCTCTCTCTTTCTTTCTATAATGTCGATTCGACGTACAGATTGGCATTCGATGCATTGTAAGCCGCAATTTACATTTATCTACTATGATCACGGTCCACGGCAAAATCTCCAGTATCCATGTGTTTCTTTAAAGATTTCTCTTTCCTTATATTGGAATATCGGCTAATATCTGAGGCTCTCAATTATTTCATTCTTTCCCATCGTTTCTCCATTCGCTCTCGAACTAAAGTTGCAATTTCTCTGGAGTGCTGTCTCATAAAACACAGCACTTATTACTCTACGCGGATAATGACTAAACCTCGTTGAAGTCTTTCTCTTCTCTCTCTCTCTCTATTCCCCAGTGGAATAGAAAGAGGCTTGATGCAACATCATCGTAAACTCTTCTTTCGTTCGTTTCGCTTTCGGCGCGCCGCTCTCATCCCCTAAGCTTCATTTACAAATTCTCTAACTCATGCAAGAAGCCAAAACATATGAAGGCATTGTTGCTTTCGCGTTAACACGGAGAAAATTAAGGCAGGAACGATCTTCTTGCGGATGCTTAGTCTTAAAAAGTAAACAATTCTTCCGCCCCGTCGAAATATTGTTCGCTCGACCCATGTTTTTTTTTTTTTTTTTTTTTTTTTCTTTATTAGACCCCTTGCTCTAGTTTCTTCGTATCTATATGTATATTCGTGTGTATTATGCAAAAAACTGCAAAGTACTTCTCGGCACAGTATTTAAAAGCGAATTACTGTGCATCACGCCATACGTGCGTGCGTGCATGTGTGTTACAGACTCGATGAAATCGGGAGAATTACGCTATGCTTCAATGCGACGCGCGCTGTTTTTTTTTCCTTTTTTTTCTAGCTGAAAGCATAGTCAGTTTTTGTCGCATTGCCGCCATCGAAAATCCTACTTTTTGTACATGGAATTTTCTCTCGTTAATTCTTTCGCCGCTCGATCTCGCTATCTTGGGCTTGAGCTTGAAATTGCGGATGACGAATAATACAAGTATTAGAAAAGGGTAACGCGTAGCTCTCGTTTTATCACAATGATGTTCGTGGAACATGGGATTTTTTTATTCCCTGTTCGAGAGGCGTATGTGACTGTGTATGTGTAGTGTGTGATTGTGTAGTATAGGTCAGTGTGACCCATAGCTATCTTCTTGTTCATCGTAAATGTACTTATTTTGCGCATTGTTACCTTACAGCGCAATAAAAAGAAGCCCGTGGTTGCGTGGACCGCGTTTTCTAGTATCGTTACAGTGGGAAACTATGTAAATACTTGATCACAAACTGACGAACCTCAACGAAGATAGCTATAGGCAATTAGAGGGCTACAGGCAAAGTTTAGATATATTATAGCAGCCCCTGAAAAATTTTCTTTCAATTCTCTTCTTTCCCCCCTTTTTCCCCCTTCTGACCACAAATCGATTTTCGGCAGCGCCCCGTATCGCCGAGTAAAAACAGATAATCTTATAGTTGAGGGTGTTGCAATATTATACGAATGATGATACTGATAAAATATATAGACTGATCTGACCAGTGCAGATCTAAATCTTGCGTGTCATCCCTCTTTTTTGCTACGCTCTCAGTATCACTACGAAAATACTGAGCGGATATAATGCAGTTTCGATCGTTTAATGAATACTTTATATTATTACTAATAAACGATAACGATGATTGGCTCGATCAATGAAATCAAACTCGATATCACAAATCCACCCCCCTCTTATTCGGCCGTCGAATTCAATTCGAAAAGAAAATACGCTTATGAATGCTCAATAATAGGTGCAACCGTTTACAACAATTTGCAAATAATCGCCTCGGAGTTCTGTTCACGAGAAAAAGCCAAAGACAAAGAAGAGAGGTAATGGTAACCGTGAGACGACTATTACGCGTACCTTCATGATTTCGTTCATCCCGTGAATAACTCTGAAGGTCCGTTATTACTTATCTAGAGAGAAAGAGTGCTGTTAGTACCTCACTCTGTTACAATCGTATCATGCATAGTCTCTATCATAGAAACAGGTTTTCAAAAGATAGATCTTCGAACGATACCTCGACAGTACTCAACAGCACCCAGAAATAAATAGCATACTTTTAATCATTGTCCTCAATCACATGCGACAAGAGCATCTGGACATATATATATATATATATCGTATATCGGTTAAATATACTTGTTTCAGTGCTTTCATCCGAAATGTATGGGTATGGGTATGTGTATGTGTGTGTGTGTCTGTGTTTATAATTGAAAATTGATTAAATTCCTAAAATGAAATTGTGTGTTGACTAACACCGGCCCCCGGGGGATATTACAACTTTCGCTTTCGCGTGATGGAACATAGAGGCGTTGCGCATGTCTACATACAGATTAATTACCATATAGTATATTTCTCTTTATAAGATGCTGATACTTTCGCAACAACTCTCGACATTCCATCATAGATGCTATGTTTAGTATGTACTATAATTTCTCTCCATCTCATATTTAACTCTGTAAGATCTAATGAATTTAGCGATCGTTCATCGAAAAAAGCATCCTTCTCTCTTTTGCTGGCTGACACAGGCGAGGGAAATAATTAATGTGCCTATCATCCGAGCATTCGACCGACATCTCAGAACCGTCTGTAGGGCGTGATACCGAGAAACGGAAAGGGAAATCTCGATGTTTGTGGCTGAGAATTCGATTGTTGCCGAATGGGAGAATACGGCGGCCGCGGCAAGAGCGGTGAACTCTGCTGCGGTTGTAATGGCGCTAAAGAATGATGAACGGCCGCCGAGCGCGAGTGGACGTTCAATTGATGCGAATATGATAGTGAATGGTGATGGCCAGGTGATGATGACTGTGAATTTTGATCGTTCTGCCGTGGCACGCTCAGATTGTTGGTAATGTTGATAGTGTTGGGTATACTGAGACTATTAGGAACACTGTTAGGGATTGTCAGGTTATTCGGGATGCTGAATGCACTTGGAATACTCATATTTGTCTGTAAGGTAGGCGGAAGGGAGAGAGTAGCCGATGTTAAGTAATGCACGTTGAAAGATGGACGGGGGGGCTAGCAAAGCCTCATACCTTCTTCGAATTTCACGATGAGAGGATCGACTGCCGGGCTACCGACAAAACTACCAGCTTCGCTGCTGCCTCTACCTTGGTCAGACTCTGTGCTGCTACCGTCATATTTTGTCTCTTCTGTAAAAGTAAAACCAATTTTCTTCATCTTTTACCTTTAACGCATGGTTAATTGTCTAAGGTCAGTATGGATCGTTTTCTTACCTTGACGATTTGACCATTCTTGATTCACGGGCTTGGTAGGTAAGTCCGAAACCTTCATTGGGTGAATGGGATTACCGGCGATGGTTCGAACATTTTTATGCATAAATGAACAATGGGGTTTTCTGCAACCGCCAGGCTGCGTTTCCCAATAACACGCGATTATCTTTCGATTTTTCTATAAAAAATATCATCCGTTTTAAGAGGAACTTTATAAAACTAATTAAACAACTTTCTCTGTAAATTCGAAGAAAACTCACTTTTAATTCCATATGTCTAAAGTTACAGTGTTCATCGATGCAGTTACCCTGTTGCCAATACCTACACACAGTCTCGCAGCCCAATGCAGCAGGTTCATGTCTGAATGGGCAAAAGTTTGCCTGAAAACAAAGCCAAAAATATTGCCAAACGGTCAAAGACACTGACCTTGTGGGTTTACTTTTTTAGTAGCAACGTATTCTTGCAGTACTCATATGACACATTACTACTGCAAGCTAATCTTTACGTTCTAAATAACATGCAACACAAATGCCCCGAGGCTTATTAACGTACTGCGTAACCAGATTAATTTGAATCAAGCCATTCTAAACACTTATTAAATAATTCGCAAGATATTGTAATTCCAAAGTAAAATTCTAGAATGTGGTATTCTTAAGTCATGACAACATTGAAAATATATCAAAATTGCATAGAGAATCACAAGAGCATATAGTCCAATGAATTCGAAATATAGTCTACATAAATTTCGTTAAACAAATCGAAAGATTGCTGCAGCCGAAAAACAGTAATTTGGAAAAATAGGAGAATTAATGAATTTTGCATTAAGGGATGAACCATAAAACATGGTTTCAACATGGCTGACCTAACCTTGAGTATTCAGTGGATTATAAGCAATATGGAATACTAGTCTTTATTCACGAGTATATTCGCGAATTCGGTCGAAACTTTCTCGTTAAGCAAATGCATGCTTACCTTTTTACACGTAGAGTAATAGAAAAAATAACAGTCGGTATTCTTTTGGCTGTTCTCCATCTGCAATGATTGGTAAAACGACGAGTGATCGTGTTCCTTGCTGCAAGAAGAAAATCTGTTAATTAAAACTTTCTCGTTCCCTTAGATT
Organism: Trypoxylon attenuatum; assembly: GCA_963989405.1. NCBI lineage: Eukaryota > Metazoa > Arthropoda > Insecta > Hymenoptera > Crabronidae > Trypoxylon > Trypoxylon attenuatum. The sequence continues at coordinate 9,151,520 of OZ022490.1, read as the reverse complement.
TCGCCCCTGGATCAATTAAAACGTATAGAGTCCCTCGAAAAATCAAAAATTACACTAGGTATGCGAAATATTACCACTTTGTGCGAAACATGCTTGCGAGGTTCGGTAAGATCGTGCACGGTTAAAATCAGCAGTTAGAATTAGAAGCCAGTTAAGTTTCAAACTGCTCGTTCTCGCGGCCCGTTGCTTATATTGACGCGAAAAACGGTTTTCTCAATGTTATTAAACATAGGGTGGTTGCTTACGTATCACACTGCGAATCCCTCGGCGACTTCTTTTTTGCTCCGTTGCTTTAACCAACGCCGCACTGAATCGTACTCACGCACTCTCTCTCTCTCTTACTTGCTCTCGTTCTGTCTCTATCTATCTCAACATATACGAACACAGGGAAAATGCGCGACACACGCGCCACACCATCGCACACAATTTTGCGAACTACCACAGCGATACGGTGTTAATGTGGGGGGAATTGTCGCTACGATCGTTCGAATATGTTTGTAGCTATACCAGTTCCACTTACATGCATGGTGTAGAGGTCCTAGAGACGCAAGATTCAAACTTGGCTACACGTATGATGTAAATAGAGTAATGTATTTGTGGGAAATATTCAGGGAAATAATTGATTCTTGAATTATGTCATCTGCGGGTTGAATCTGTTGAGGAGGATGGGTGTAGTTTCATACGATTCAATACGTTGACTCGTGGATCAATCTTCTTCAACTTGAACCTCGTGTAGATATTCAATGATAATTACTATATTGTACAATCGTTTATCAGTAGTTATAGAAATCTTCTTAAACGACGATTATTTATTAAAAGACACTCATCTAAGCCTTAATGAAAAAGCTTCTTCTTAATCAGATTCATAAACTTTATTCAGTACTTTCACTTACAGTATATTTAATATTCAAACAAAATTACTGGAATGTCAACGCATTGCTGTAAACGTAAAGAACATTCTTCTTAGTTTTTCGAAAACGCAACGTAGAACCGGTGAGTGTAATATGCAATCAGTGCAGCGGTTTATCCGGTTTATATAGCATAAAATCACATGAACAATAAGGCACAATAATCATATTGATATAGCAGAAGTTTGAGAGAGTTGGAGAGTAATAACAAAGTTTACTTAGAAACTGCTACATATTACAAAGAAAGTGTTTGTCAGCCTTGCAATGGCATTCTTATAACTTATCACTTATACCTTTACTTTCATCTTCCACATATAAAGACACAAATATGGATGTATTGTATTTTTTAACGATACACCAGTCGCTTTTCGGACAAAATTCGAAGTTAAACAGGAAATAAAACGATTTTAATGTAACGTAAGGTTCTCCAGGATTTATCATAAAGAAAAAAAAAAAACAGTAAACTGGTAAAAAATATTACAGAATATTGATAAATAGTCAATCACTTTGGCTTTTATCGAATACGCAGATCCTAGTTCAGTTGCGCGAGTAAAATTCGCCCCTATAAAATACGATTCGTTATCTTTGCTAAAAGAGGGATAAAGTTGGCTCTTCTTATGTATGCGATTATATGTATTTGTCGGATATACAAAATACGCTTATTTCGTAAATTATACTTCGAACGATGAAACGTATCCAGAACGAAACACACTTTCAGTAAACGAAAAAATAATTACACGCACTTTCTAATTTTTATCACAAGTCGAATTCAGAAATTGTATCACTCTTGAAAATATTTCTTCAATTCATTCCGGACTCTACATTCCATTGAAAAATGGTCCATACACTATATCCACTTTAAAAGCCCAGGATTTTTTCATATCTTTTTTTCTCCTTGGGATCAAAGACTTTGGCAAAATTATTCCTTGAAAAATATACTATATCGGTTAGAGAAATATAATACATCAGGACACATGTATAAAAAATATTGTTGACAAATTTAAAAAGACACAGTGTTTGGAACATTTCTCGATCGAATACGTGGATTCTCCAACGTACCAAATTCATTTTTCATTATTTCTTCTTATCTTTATCGCTGTTTAGCTCTGATTGGCTACGCTCTCGATATTACCTGCGTCTGGAGCGTAGGATTCTTTAGTGTAGCACAATCCGTCCTTGGAATCGGAGGCGTCGAGTTACCTCGTCGTTGAAAATCTAGTTTCTTAGTCATGCGACTGTATTACATAAAGTAAGTACTGTATACAATCTCCATAACTACATTTTAACCCTTTCCTTAATAGGGGTAGTAATAATCTCTCAATGTCAAACGTATTGCGTGTGCACTTTTCCGTGTGGTCAAACGTTACCATTAACGCGTCTAATTTTTATATCCTTCCCACGACCATTCATATTCTTAACTAATACTGAGAATTTGAATATTCAAAAATGAAATCAGTATAAGTCAAAGATTTTAATGCATCTATAAAGTTATTTGGATTTTTTAGGAGAGATGTATTTTATTCTGGATATATTCCTGCGTTGGACTGTATATTAATAACATACTGTGAGACAATTCACGAAACAACATCGTATTAATAATATAGTATGTATTTCCTTATTCAACTTGTCTAGCCGCCTTATTAACTCGTTTAATTACAACAGCTTCGTAGATCACTACTTTCGCCTAGACATTGCCAAACCATGTATGTATACACTGGACGATTATTCGGAAGATTATTCTCTCAGAACTTGAGTACACGTTTCAAATTCAGATTAATATTGTAAAATTATAAGGAGATTGAATTGTGATATATGCTACACTAGTTTTCGTTATCTCAGAACTTGTGACAGAGTTAGATCATTTTCAGGCGAAAATCAAGTTTTTGTCATTTTTCCCCGAATTTATTCACGAAAAATTAGTCACAGGAAAAGACTTTTTTTGTAATACACTAATTTTTTATTGGTAGATTTAACGTTATAGTACTCGATTTGGCCCAAAGAAGAATCTAATGTCAAGTGCAAAATGCATATCGCGAGGGAAACGAAATCTAGAGCATTCTATATGCGTATTGTGATATGTAGAATGGGCTGTAGCTTAAACCACAGGTGCAAACAATGTTCCCTCCTCAAAAACTGAAAATTCAAACAAGACTTCGGAAACTATTCTTATATACTGATTTACATAAAGTAAATTCTACATAGTAGCTAAAAATATGACAGATGAAGTATGCAAAGAATAGAATAAAAATAGAATTTGCAAAAATTAAATAATATCAATTCCATCGATACCTATTGAAAGGATAAAAAAGAATGGCACAAAAGGAACAAATACCTGAACAAATCTTGCATAATACATGTTTATGAACTCCGATCAGCGAAAAATTATAGAAGGTAAAAATTGTGTATACTGATTGCAAATATGAGAATACATATTACGAGGATCGTGATTCGTGTTACTACTCGCAAGTGAAAATTTCAAAGCTTCGTATAGATGTAGATATTCCATTATAATTGCTGTTCCAGAATACGCGAGGCGATTGCTAATAACTTATGTGGGTCATATTCATGCAACTTACAAGTCAATCTACTATCGAGTGCTACCTTGATTCACAGCATAATACATATCATAGCAGTAAATACGCATAACACTTGCTTTCCTGCAAATACAAACCTGCTTCAGCAACAGGCTTCTTCCTTGCTCATATCCCTGTTAGATTCAACTTTTGCCGCATATAGATATGTATATCAAATGCAAAATCTCACAAATAAATAGTAGCTATACGAGTCACGATCACTGTTGGATTTTCAAATTTGCACAGGTTTCCGGAATACCACCGTGAAATTGCTATTTCGAGAGCAGTATCATACACAAAAAAAACATAATAATAAGTGATAATAAATTTTATAAAACATAAACAATACAACAAATTTTCGGACACCTTAATGGTCGTTTTTGTTAACTCAATCATTTAAATCTTGTTAAAACAAAATCTGAACCTTGCACAAAGAGACTGAAGATTACCATGCAAAATACGCAAAGTCTTATATAACAATTGCAAAGGAAATACAAAGTTCTTGTAAAATTATAGAAATAAGGAAAACTGGTATTAGCGTGAATAATCAACAGTCTGCTTGGTTCCCATACGAATGCGTTGCGTTGAAAGTAAAGCTCTTCGAAAAAGAAAAAAAAACAATCACAAGCTGGAACGTGTACATTATTATTGGAACATATAAATGTATTGCGTACAAGTAAAGTTTTTTGTTTTTTTTTGTTTTTTGTTGTTAGACTACACACGACCATGTATTGGACTATATACGTATCACAAAATGTACCCATATCGAGATAGAATTAAAAATATTTTTGTATTATTTCTCCGTTCTTGCTACAACCGCGACACATCATCAGTGCCAATTATAACTGTGTCCATAGGACGTTCGATAAGAAATCACATTGCCATTGGTTGTATCTCAATTACATTGACTCGACCAATGAAGTTGAGAATACGCCGGGCAATATGGAAACGTATTACTCAGAACAGAATTCAAGGCTGCAGTAAATTTCGCGTATTCAGCACACTAACTCTCCCTTTTACCTTCGTTCAGAAATCTGCGATGCAGTTTGCTCTCATGTACATATACATATATATCTCATATACGTATATCTATATTGCTACTCGGAAGTTGTACATACAGGGTGTTCTGCGAGTCGTGGTATGAGACAGTGTAGCATGTCTACTCGCCCAAAATATATATTTAGTGCAATTATTAACACTAGAACTATCGATAGTTCATTTGAATTATGGTTATTCTAGAGTGATGAAAAATAAGGGTCCATAAGTTTTTGGGGTAAATACCACTCGACGAATGAAGAAGAAAAGGTTTCTAATAAATATTACTCTGAATCCTGAAGAAAGTTGAGAGTCACGGATAGTTCTAGTATTAATAGGGAAACTCCTATGCTACTGGTTATACCAAAGACTCGAAGGCACCCCGTGCAACAACATGTATCTACATACTGGATTATGAAACGTCCTGTACAATAGAATGAATATTTGAAAAAATGTTATTAAGGTGTTGCAGCAAAGGTGACTGTAACAAATCGCGAAATCAATTGTACGTCACGAAACATTCATTATCGTGTGATTTGTCTACTAGAAAAATATGCCAATTCTCTGTGACACGAGGATTAACCAGCAACCCATGTGACACAAAACTAACAATCAATTTCTTGCGACTGAAAGTAACGTAAAAGTTATTATTGCACCGGATAGCCAATTATAATACGGGAGTCAATTCTTTGGATTGCCTAGTTATAACTATTAGCTTTTTTGTATGTTAGAATTAATGCCGAAATCAGTATTAGTACTTATACTGGGGTACACATAGGTTGTACTTTAAACGAGTCCACATTACCTCGAACTGCAATTTTATAAGTAAAACGGACGGGAGACTGTAAAACCAACAATTTTGATTTTAAGTTTTTCACGACTAATCGTCTTTTTAACTATGTCACAAGCGATTATTCAACTGCTATTGTTCTCGTCTACAATCCGCTAATAGTTTGCACTCATTTAAAATACATTGGGATATACAGGGCGATCTGCGGAAGAGGTTTGAGAAATTTAGACATTACATAGACAGTACTCATTCAACAATTAGAATCTAACTAATATTTCCAGTCAACATACTTTCGAAAATGAATCTCAAAAAAAAAATTGATACACATGCATATGATAGAAGTACACATTGGAAGTATATATTTACGGCTGATGAGTCTAAAGCAACTCATACAATCGATTTGAGATCAGTTTTATAAGTAAAGAACATCTCAAAACCAGCTTCATGCTGTTGTTTAACTTGTAAAATAAAAGATGAACATATAAAACACGTTTTAGTATAAAAAATAGGAGGAATGTATGTTGCCTGGATATTCCTTACTGTTTTAATGAGTACTACTATACATAGACGTATAGTTGCAGCAGTGAAACTTTTGTCGATTACCCTGTATCTCTCACCTATGACGGGGGAAAAAATCAGGACTTTGAACTTTTGTGATATCATGCCACAACACCCTCAATCTTTTGCGGGGTTATTTTGTCTTTTTTTTTCCTCGTTATATATATATACATTATCTTTCCCTGATTATTATACGAAATACTGCAACGTATTTGCAAAATTTTTACAGTCTTACTGCGGGAACGTCTAACGTTGCCATTATAGCATATTTTCCTTTTCTCTTGCTCTTGGGTTACGCGTGTTACATCTGAACGATGGAAAGAAGTCAGTGAAACATTAACCGCAAATTGGAAATAGTAAACTCCGCGAGATTGTTCAGTATAAATCCCAATGCAAAAAACAATCAAATAATAGGATGCACGAAAACATTTTTCTTTCTACCATTATTAAATGACTGATAAAAATCATCCTATAGTTATAGGAGAAAAGGAATCGATTTTCATAAGAGATACTTTACTCTTCTAACGCTATACTATTTTATCTGTATCACAAGACTTGTGTCCACTTTCATTATTTAGGAAACTTTTCCGTTAGAAAATCGACACGGCTAAAAATACCGTTCGATCGTATCGTGGTCTTTCTAGATTAATCGATAATTATGTTTACTGATACCTGATATAATAATCAGTTTATATAGTTTAAAAGCAACTTATATTTCATCGCAAGAGGAGAAATTGGATCTTGGGTTCAATTTTTTCGTGCCTCCTAATATTTGCTCGTAATTATGAAGGGTATTTATATCAGCACACTTATCACGGAGAATTGATCGACAAGCTTGATAGAATTGCATTCTTTTACAACGATTGCCAACTGCAATTGAAACTCCCGCTGTTGCATAAATGTATCCCTCTACTGTTTCAACTAGCCTACCAATAATCGCCAAGATATGTGTGGCAAAATATAACAAACTGCCGGTAAAAAATCTACATTCAAACGTTCATTCACGTATTTAATAGCGATTTGTTAGAGCTATAAAACGAAATTCCATTTCCATTAATGCATCTGACTAGCATTTCTTCAACACTTATATAGTGTGTACACACTTGATTGTACGTAAGCCACCATTGTTAACACCAATACGAAAAAAGTACTTGCGAACACAGAAATACACAATTCCCCAGAGTACAATATCCTGCATACAACAAACACTAGTGCATATGTATACACTTTAGGTATGCAGAAAAGTTCATGCCGTTGTCACGTGAGAAATTAAACAATATTTTGCTCTCAGGATGAATTAATTCATTAAAATATGAACCTTAACGATTTAGTAACTAAGAAATTCTATCTTCATTGAGAACTTTTTTTCATAAACTGCCTTTTGTTTCCGGTTTGTTTATCATATGCACACACATTTATTGTTGATCCGAAATAAAGTTGAAATCGTGACTGGGAAAAATCGGCAAGAACTTTACTGATTAACTTAATATAGTTCAATATAGTATATACCCATTTCGTAAAGTTAGTGAAAGTCATTGTCCTACGTTGTTATCAATGAGAAGTTCTAAACACAGATTGGTATTGCAATCAATTATCGCCTTGCGTTTGGTTTTGGTAAGAAACATCGTAGTTTCTCTGAGCGTTGTATTGTCTATCAGCCAGAGAACTAGATGCGTTCCCGCGCGTTAAATCTCACGAGAGAATCTAAACGGCAGTTACTAGCATATTTATAGCAGAAAACAGTAATGCACATGCCAAAAAAAGACACTTGACAATACTTGAATTATTTCAATTCTTTTTGATCCACACAATTTGCGACTGTATCTTAATTTCGTTAATATATTTCTTCCCATACAGAAAGGAAATTTTATCTGGGAGAACAATCAATAGAGTTAATATAGATTTGCGCAATTACTCATGGCTAGAAACGATCGTAAAGCAATTTTGCTGCCATTTACAAAAATCAGAAAACTTTTATGCAAACCTTTATGGTAAACGATATGAAAATTATTATCAATTATGACTTACTGGAGCTACAACACTTGGAACAGTCAAAACAGCTGGTATGCTATCTTTTAATGGACCAAGAAGCACGATTTCCACCTCCAGGACCGCTTCCCATCATTTGACTTTGCAGCTCGGTTATCGTATCGCGCAAGATTCGTTTTTCCTTCACGAGTATCGCGACATCCTCTCGTGCTGCATTAAGCTGTGCCTTTATTGTTTCCGCCTCTTCCTTCGTTCGCATCAGTTTTGCATTCTCCTCAGACAACCTTTCCAAGGCCTCGAGTCTACGTCTCAGTTCCTCGTTGTCCGATTCCAGTTGCTTGCTCGATTGGCGCAGAGCAAGTACCTCAGATTCGTAGTCCACGTTCCCACTAGTCTGGCTATCGCAGTTCGATAACACCGCCGGGGAACCATTTCCGAATGTCTTTACTAAAAAAACAGGAATCAAAGTGTCTTAGAATCTTCGTACCAACTTGTCTCTTGCAAAGATGATAAAAAAAAAAAAATATGAAAACAGATGTATATCGTTGCAGAGAAAAAAATTCTGTGTTACTCGGTAATGTTGATAGAAAGCGATTTGATAAACACAGAAAAATGAGTGATAATAAGATGCGAAAAATAAATGAATTCTGATTTGATTGTAATCAGTCCATTGGCACGCTGCTTCGTTCATTCATGCTGTACTATGTAGATTCCACACTGTGAAGACACACTATACTACTACATACTTGCAGACAGACTATTTCATCAGTGTTACGGTAAATTGCGAACTTTTACAGGCTAACTCATATGGAGCGCAATTTCAATTATAGTCTCTCGATTAAAGCAAGACGTAATTGTCTTATTGCTTTTTGATTATATCACGATGAAAAAAAATGTCATGCTGCATCAGGTGCTCCTCTAGTGTTACATATCTGCGTTGAGTTCTATTTGTGTGCGCGCATAAGCATAAGATTGAAAGCTATTTTTCTAAACTGAATTGTTCCAATGCTCACATTCGAAAGGCCATCTGGGTGCACAGGACAGTTACGCCATATGTAATATCAATCGTATTAAAAAAAAAGTATCTGCCACTTGCGCACAATCTAAAGAACCTATGTGTAACACTGCAATACATTGCAAGCTATATATGTATTAAGTTTACACGATTATCATTTAATGCTTAAACGCACTAATCGCTCGAGTATCGGCCCTAATTCAGAAATGTACCAGCATCAGTAAAAACTGAGAGCATATACCTACAGCAAGTGGCAGAAGATTTAAGAAAAATTCTTTCATCGCATTTCTTACCAGATTCAACGTGGAAAACGCGACTTGTATCCCTCGTTACTTTAAGCTTCGATATATTCAAGTCTATTGGTATTGGCCCTGGTGAAGTAATATTATTCGGTGGCCGATCTTCGTTCAGACGTAGAGAAATCTTCTCGAGATAAATCTGAAATATCGATAAATTTCAATTTACTCTCTTGTTACTAGATTTATTAATCTATCATAAATTTGAGTAATGCGTTGAAAGGAAGCGGAACAAGTGAAATTTGTAATTGTATTATGTCTATAAATTCTCGAAAATATTAATTAGTTATGCCAACCTGCATTAGAATTGGTTTAGGTATAATTTCATCCTCTGCCAAATCGGCCAACCCTGTTACCGAACTCATCGATAAGGCCATTGTCACATCCGTAACTTTAACTTCAAGTTTATCGTCGAACAAATTCATAACTCTTTCTTTGTCGTGCACGTTAATGGCAGATCCATCTGCTCCTTGATCGGTGATCTTGCTGTTGTTTAGCGAAGCCCGACGAAACCTTTCGTTCATATTTTGACTGGCTTGACTCAATTTATGGCTATCGGCTTCGTCCTTTAAACCGTGCTCCAAGCGAAGCTTGATTCGCGATCTGCAGTCAGAATCGGAGGGCAATTCCGCCCAGCCTCTCGATCGCGAGCTGAATTTTGTCTAAGGAACAGAATATAATTACAAATCGTTATTATATCTTCAGTGTATACTCTAATTCTTTAACTAAAAAAAAAAAATGGTAAACGATATCGCGATTACACGAATTCTCTTTGCGCTAGGCGCGACACTGTTGTCGCTGTATGTGATTGTGTAGTCCTTTTCATTTAACGCTAGAACTGTTAGAAAAGTGAAAATTTGAATTTATTGTTGAATATAATATTTTTGTAGTCATTGATAGTTCTAGTGTTACTGTGAAATGTACGATAATACAAAATGCTAAATTCTGACATATCTTAGAATTATTTACATATGTAAACTTGCATAGGATCAGTTTTCAATAGCAAACCCACTTTCAAATTTCTTGCAGGATAATTATGCAACTCGAAAAATACTTTGATCGAAGCAAAAGTCAATTGGACAGTGATATATCCCAAAGCTAGCACGATTCCAGCACACACAGAGAATGCGTACCACCTCAAGCAAAAGCTCTATAATAATTAATTTGCAAGCAAGCGTTACTTCGTGGCATGCTCATAATAACATTATTCTCTGCCCTACCAAGTAGAGCATTAACAATCTAGCATTATTGAAAACCGACTTTACCAACTCGATATACACTTTAACAATATCTAATTATTATATCACATTCTTAACTGATTCTTCGTAATGAAAGACAAACTAATCTAATCTCTACGTATAGACTAATTATTAAATTCAACACCATCTCTTTTGCAGTCGATGCTTCAACTTTAATTTTCTCTCAATATTCAACATTTATAATTATTATGTGTATATTCTTTCTTACTCACACGCTTCCGACTGCAAAAGAGTTACTTACATTCGTGTAGAAGTCGCGAATACTTCAATTTCAATGAAAAAGCAATCCAATCGTGAATTTAAAAACAGCATGCACTATTTAAGTATTTCACCATTCGATATAAATGACTAACAGAAGTAGGTATGAATGTTTTGCCAATACCTTTTTCTTGGCCTGCCACAAGTGCCACATAAAAACATTCACAAGAGAAGGAGAGACGCAGGAGAGGCATGCAAAAAAAGTTAAGAGACAAAATTGTTTAAATACACATTTACAGTATTCAATCGACGGTATGCACTTAAGGATAACAAAATCATACAACTCTGTATCCTGTGCAGATACAAGGTCATAAGTTGTTGAATTCTTTCAAAACTACGCTTCTCGTGTGTCACATTAGCAAATATGTTAGAAAAATTATAGAAAAGTAGTAACAGGCTCATTTTGAGTATCGCCGAATAGAAAGTGTTACGTTGTTCATTAATTTACAGAATAGTGATTAATATGTATAGCTGCTTTAAAGAAATATGTACAAAATTAGTTTCAAAGGGTGCATAAGACTTTGTTCATATTTAATTTAAAATGAAATTTTCTCAAAATTATTCATCTCCCATTTTCAGGATCATAAGTATATGATTAGAGAAATTCTCTTCACCCGATTAGTATGAAGCATCTTAAAATCGTGTGAAAAATTATACGGAGATCGTCCAAAGAACAAGAACTGCGTGAAAGAAGATAAAAAAATTGTACGTGTTTACGGCAGCAATAATAGAAACCTCAGACTGTATTCTATCGAATATAAATTGAGACATAACACAATAGTATAAGATTAGCAAACAAGTAGTTTAGGTGAATGTAGTTGAAAGTAGGTTTGTTTTACCTGAAACTCGTCCCAAGGAATAGAGGGGCACTCGGTGCTGGCAATAGTAGAAAGTTGAACCTTGATCGCCGACGAATAACCAGAAGATTGTTGAATGAATTCAACTTTCGACAGTTTAAACGTAATCAAGGATACCTAATAAAAGAAGAAAATCTGTAATGAATAAATGAGAGAATAAAATTAAAAAGAATATTCAACGACACGATATACATACAACATCTTTACGCCTGCAGACACTCTCCATTGATTTCTCGCTTTGGGTATCGGGAGTCTCTTCAACGACCTCACTCGCTTCTTCGACAGCCATTATCCCAATACTATTGTCAACAGTGAAGACTGCGTCTAATTTCTCTTGATCCTGTAGACTGAGAATATAATTTTCACTATCAGAACTAACATCGCTTCTCATGGACATTGTGTCACTGCTACCATCCTCCGGAGAGGCTTTCAGAGCAGAATCAATCGAAGTCATCAAATTGCTAAATCCTTTCTTCATGGAAGTAAGATCGACGTTAAAGTTATTCGGTATAAATGGCGAGTGAGAGGATGAGTCGGATTTGCTCTTTTCATGGATATTATCGACGTTCGGTCGCGATACAGTCTTCTCTACCACAACCACACTCGCCGATTGCTTTTCCATAAGTATATTTGGCATATTTTGCGTGTCGTGCTTGTTCATCCCATTTTGCTTGAAAGTCACTACAGGCTGACTCATGGTAACTGAATGAGCAAAGTCCATTGAAAGCATCGAAGAAACTTCACTTTGAGGTGTCATTACTTCTGTAGCAGGATATGGTTTCTTCGAATCTACTCGTTCGTTAGTCGTAGTGTTTTGCCAGTGAGCTGACGCACCAGCTAAATCGTCCGCTATACTCGATGAATCTGGGATAACCGACTCCAAATCACCACCGGAACTCTCTTTTCCTGGGGTCTGAGATGGCACGACGAATGTCACTTCTAATTGAGGTATCAGTGCGCCAATAACCAATGACCCACCGGATTCTACTTCTAAGATTTTATTCGAATCCACTGTCAGATAGGTTGCCATTTCGGATAAAACCTCCGATAATCTTAAGAGAAATAGATATTGATAGTGATTGATTTGTACGCTGACTAGATTGCTTATGTAAGCGAGTCCGTGAATTTCAACGTTTGGCGATTTGTTTTCTGTACTGGGCACACTCTCCGTTGCCGAATGACACCAAAGAGTTAAAGGAAAAGCATCGAGGAACGGAACAGGCCGATGTTGACCAACGGCACGAGCACCAAAGAAATCAGCCCAAACCGGCTCCAAATTACAACACCAAACATCTTTAGCTTCTGTCCATAAAAGTTCGCGATGCAATTGGCGGATTAACTCGTTAACGGAATTACTCGTGAAATTCGCTGGAGGATGACGAATATTGTCCGTTCCTGTGTAAAGCAGGAAATTAATATTTTGAAATTTTGTATAAATGAAAGATAACATTTACCTGCACAATGTAACAAGAATTTATCTGTTATAACTTGATAATCATCCGGTTTGCTGGGGAATTCTGTGCTGAAGAACATTTGACCCATTTGAAACGCGTTCAAGCACTGTGCTAAATCTGCTCTGGATGAGCGTTCAGTCGAACGAACATTTGTAATCGATGCTCTGGAGGTTTGAAAATGCAGTGAACTTGGTCTGTCTTTTTGATTCGGATATTCTTGTTGACTTTCGAACACTATCTAAAAATTCAATTCCAATAGCAAATGAAATATCTCCAGGATCTCAGTGACTTTCCAATGTAATATACCTTCTGATACTTACTCTTGGAAGTATGGCTTCGATTTTAACGTCGAAGTACATTAAATTGTTCGAACTCTCCGTAGTCTCTTTATTTTTGCTCATGAGAGAATTGTACAAATTTAACGCAAAAGCATTAAACCATAAACAGGAGCAAACATCAAAATTCACTTGTATAGGATTCAGTTGTACGTAGAACTTGGGTGGTGGCACTGAAATATATCAAGTATTTTTTTTTACTTATTATAGTAACAGAAATATAGATAAAAGTGTATGTGAGAAGTAAAATGGTGAAATTTACAAACATTTAACACTTACATGGAAACGTAATATCTCCAGGATAATAGTAGTAAGTGAACTCGGCATGAAGAATGGTTTCTTCCTCCGGAAGACAAAACCTGTCTCTGTCACCTGAACAACAAAATCATCACACACAAGATAGAAAAATATGCGAAAATCGATTGTCACTCTAAAAGAACAGTGGTAATCGCTTGCATGCGCTATTAGAATCTTGTGTTAGATCAATGTGTTTATGCGGTATCGAACATCCCTCCAACCTGGATCTGAACTATTTCGATTACATGTGAAAGAACATGGTGCACATTCAGCGCAAGTTTGAAAAAACTATGAGTTTGGCGAAATCTTGTATTTCATGAATAACTTAAATCTTTAGTAACATGAGGTAGCGAATGATGTGAATCTAATATGCTGCTGACGCAATATAAAATTACGCTTGCATTCTATAGAAACTGTATAATAGAATTACATAAGGTAATAACGAAAGCAGCGTAACTCATAGAAAAGCTTAGCTGAACTAATGCTCATAGAAGATCATTTTTACAACACGCTACAGGTATTTCAGTCAGTTATACCTGGTGTATGCTTCTTCCTCGTTTGCGCTATGCAATCGTTAAATAAAACAATTATTCATATTTTTTGGCGAAATTCAATCGAACCTTTTTTTCTCAATGAATATTTTAAACGAAAAATACAAAATCTAAGCGTACCTGCAACGAATTCCTTCGGTACAGGATTACGAGACGTTGTTGTTACTTTGAATAACGTGAAATCATCTATCCTTATTATGATACACGTGGTCATCAACTTAGCAAGCTGTTCCAATATATAATTCTTTACAGGATTCCCACTTGGATGTTGTGACTTTTTCTGCTCCTGTGCACTACTGCTTGCGTTTTGTCCTTGATTATCTTTCTCTAAATTGTCTCCTGATCCCTTTGCACTGGAACCTGCCAATAATATATAATATAGTTCATTTAGATTTTCCCCTTTTTTTGTCTTTGATTAAAATTACAAAATTCAAGGATTACAAACCAGTTACATTTCCTTGGGTTTTTGTGAATGGAGATTGTTGACTTCTACCGGAATCAATAAGATCCATAAACTGAGTGCGGAATGAACTTAACGATTGCTGCAACCATTGACTATGAGGAGTGGCAATTTCTTTATACTTAATCCAATGTTTTCGATCAGCCATCGCCAAGTGATATGGATAGTAATCAATTTGAAATTTTACTATTGATACTTGTAAAGCACCGCCATCCTTTAAGTCTGGATGTAACGATCTACCAACTAAAATATTGTTTAAAAGCTCTGTAGTGCAGCACTGTATTTCTAATTAAACTTCCAGCAAATGATTTATTTCTCTCTATGACTTACTTCCAGCATCATCGCACAAATGAAGGTCAATCCTTTGCGATAGGAAATGGTACGATGTTTCAACAACATCGCAACGTGCGAATATTCTTGATATGGTGGCATTGCACTGGTTTTTTGTTCTTGTTTGTTGCGAAATTTGTGCTTGGTATTCTGGTAAAACCTTAAATTATATACAAGTAGGAATTAAAACTATATAAAACCACTGCTTTGGGTTTGAGCTAATAGTTATGCTACGAACTTCCAGTTTCCGGGCTGCTTTTGTCTTACGCTCTAACATTGTAGCTTTCTGTACAAGGCCACCTAGCGAATCTATGAAGTGAAGCGCCGCTTTCAATTGCGAGTCAGTTAACACCCATAAAAGATCATCCAGTATGACTACCAGTTTTGATCCCATAACAAAACAATCTAAAACATATACAATATCATTAGTAAAAAGTTTTTTCCGCAGAAACCACGATAGTAATAGATACATGTATTACAAGACCAACCTGATAATCTTTTTTTAATAGTAATCCGACATCTTGCTTGATTCGTTAACAAACGTAAAGGCGTAAGATTTTTATCTTTCGTACTTTGTGCCTCTATCCTCACTGTTTGCCATTCCAATTCCTTAAAAATAAGCAATTGCCCTCTATCTGGATCCTTTACTCTAGTAGTTCTCAAATCACTGCGTTGCCACATGGCATTCTTAGACTCCACCAATATACGATTAATCTAAACGATATCATACTCTATGAAACACAGGAATTAATTCGAAATAACTTCTTAAATCTAAGTTATAATTTCCCTCTGGATTAGTAGACGCTGTTAGTCTACTGCTTGTATATCTATTTACGTGATATTGCTGTAAATGCATAATAAAATTGCCATAAAAATACCTGAACTGAGGCAATAAATGCTGGACTCTTGAATGTTATCTGAACAGTATTAACAGCCACCGTGATACCATCGATCACTTTATGTATAAAAGAATATTTTGCAGGACCTGCGTAAGAGGACAAACCCTGTGGGGAAGACATATTTCTCAAATCCTCACATGTTTCTACATCTACATGGACTTCATCCAAACTCTGCAAAAACATAGAATCGAATTAAACTTATTGCTCTAATGACGTTAACAAAATCATAAAGTAACGTTTGTCTCTTAAATGTTAATGCCAATAATAATAATTCTATGTACCAAAAAAATAGGAACACTTTTTAGCTTAGTCCATTGTATTCTAAATGAAACTTTGTTGCACCAAGCGTTTGTCAATCTTAACCACGATGGCAAATCCAATAGGTCTGTTAAAACTATTTCATCCAGTTCTAAGTTTGTCAGTTCCCCCTCGCCTTTAAAGGTACTCAAATTTATCTTGTCAGCTGACAAATTTTTGGTAAACCTGAAATGGCGAAAAGAATGTAACACGAAAGATCGATCAGAATATATCTCAAACAAGTAAGCTGGTGATTAATCATTAAGTATATTTTTGTCTCCTATTTGATCCTTTGTTTATCGGTACTATCTACAAGCAGATAAATAAAAGATATGAATCCATTTTCTGTTACAGTTGGATCCTGGATATTTGTGGTACACACGCAATTGTTTAAAATTGAATTATTGATACTATAAAGATATAACTATTTGCAGTAAAATTCGTTATAATTTCTGATTATAAGGTATTCAAATGTAAATTCACAGCAGAAATTATATGTCATGAGAGATTTTACCAACCAAAAGGTAAATATTATTCCGAAACACGTTCCTAAGTACATATTGGAATAAATTTCGCGAACAAAGCTATTTTGAGCAATTTATACCTGAAAATTACTGCTAATTACGAGCAAACTCGAAGAATTTTGAAACATAAATGCAATTGAAAGTCGAATGATTAATAATTCTAATTAGAAATGAGATGTTCTTGAAATAAAAGAAGACTCATTGCGATATTAGAATATTCTTCGACATTTATAACAAAAAATAGCATTTCGACAACAGTTAGTCTTGTGTCAAAGATGGTATTTCGATTTTTCTTGAAGAAGAGCTAGACAACTGTTGAAGCATAATAGACGTTAAAAATTGGAAAATACCTTGACAGGTGTTTCAATAACTGGTTTTTTATTATTGACACCATGTTTCACGATTTTCAACTACGAATCAAGGGGAATAATACGTTCCAGCATGGTTAGTTTGACATCAGGTATTTACGATGGTCTACCAAAAGCTGCCTATATGCACCTGCACCATATGTCACTCACAATGGTCACTGATGGTCACACACAGCCATAGACAAAACCTAAAGAAGATCGGATAAGTAACCCAAAATAACCGATTAGCAAGATTACATTTTATTTCCCTAGAAGGCGCGCTTGTAGAAAAACGTCTCAACCCTTTTCCGAGAATCTTCCCCTCTCAAATTTTCCTCTTTTCTACTATTTCGCCTGATATACGTGAGGCAGAACTTCATATGCATATACCTACTTATATGAAGCCTTACGAAACGAAAACCTTTTGTTTTTTGGCATTCCTAAGCATTAGCGCTTCATATTCTCGGCTGTTTTACCTACTGCCAAAAATTTCCGTGCTCTACTTAAACGGCCGTGCATTTTGCGGCTCTCTTTCCAATGATCGCAAATTGTACTTTGAAAGTTACTTTCGATTTCTTTAAATTCGGGTCAGATACCAGCAGTTTTTGCGATTCGTCACTGTAGTAAGTCCTTTTTCCGTATTGTTCTTGATTCTATTTCTGTATTTTGAATTGTTGAATTTTAAAAGGATTAAAATAATAATTGTACATACTTCCTTACTCTCGTTTGTAGTTTTCTTTTATCAATTAAAAAACGAAGATCGGATATTGTATATATAATTTAAATCCTCGTAGTATTTAATCAAAGAAAATGAGAAAGAAATGGGTGACAGGAAAAAGTGTAGGTATACATTAACCACGCACAATTTTCCAATTTCATGTTTTTTTTCTCCCTCAATCAACTTCACAATTCACATTTTGCTCATCCTGGTCATGCTTAAATTTAAATAGTAAGTCTAGTTCCCTCCAAAGAGTTGATATATCGTTCTTCGTCATTTATAAATAAACTTAGCGTTGTATTTCTTAAAATGCTCAAAAACAGTAGAGAAGCACTATCAATAATCTTATACTTCAAAAATCGAGCTATTAAGTGCGTCAATTGAAACGCCAGTTACAAACGCTAAGAAGGTTTAACGGTATCTCAAGACAGATCGCAGAGTTATATGTATGTATTCCAAAAAAAAGGAAAAAAAAAATAATAAAGAGAGTTAAATATAACTCTCGTGTGATCTTCCCTAAGAAACCAGATCTGAAATTCGATTCTAGTACACGTTAGTAGAAGCGAAATCTACTCTTAATGTTTGACGTTTGCGCAAAAGCCATCTAAACGTGATTCTGTAACTGATTTACAGATCTTTTGTTATTTCGTGACGTTACAATAGACTATGTTTCCGTTTATTGCTTGCGACGATTTAAGCTATGGGAAATATAGCAAAGAGACTGGACTTCGTTACGAAGCAGAAATTCAATGGAATCACAAAATTTCAATTATCACACGAATACAATGATAATGACAAATTATGTAAAAAAGCTTGAAGTGAAGAAAACAATTTTTAACTCATGTTTCTAATACTTCATAAAGTTCAGCCTCTTCACTCTATTCATTATCTTTTGAGCTGTTTCGATTTTGACCGATACAATAGTTGCGTTCAATGGATAAATGACTGAAAACTTGAAATAGAAATAATCACAGTACTTATACATATTATCTAATGATTCTCAATATATTCAGTTATAATATGGCGACATAACTTTCTTATACTGTATATGGTAACAGATATATACTCTAATATTTTAAAGTCTTTCGTAGTAATGAAAAATTTGTATATTATCCAAACTGACGAGTTGAATGTGAGTCGGGTACAATGTAATTGCCAGATTGCGGATTAAATCCCGCGCAAGATAGAAAATCCACGTGTGCCATAAGCTCAACACATTCACGCACATGTAAATCGTCGATTGGCACACATTATATAATTTATATTCAGCGATATATATTATATAATTTATTCCACGTGTCGCCGAATGAAGGATTCAATTGTATATGTTATATATGTATGCAAGTCGTGCAGTGATTGCAGTCGCAATAATATTCAAAAATGAACATTTCATTCTCAACATTCTCACAATTCTTTCTCTCTCTCTCTCTCTTTCTCGGTGTTTCTCCAAATCTAGTAAATGTTGTGTTCATGTAGTGACAAACAACAAGTAGATAACAGTCAACTAGGAATATATGATAAGTCTAACTCCTTGTGCTTAAATGTACAGCTTAAAGACACTTTCATAAAAAATTATATTCGTTACATCGTACAAGAATGATCTACAGACAGTATGTTACCATATAATATTCTTCGCTTAGATTTATAAAATTCCAGGCATAGTAGCGTATCATCCCGGATCCTTTCCATAAATCAATTTATATTGGGTTGGTACATATGAAATATCCGATTTAATCACACGAGATATCCGACGCGTTCGTCTCTCGAAATAATCTAATGAATATAGATGTAAGGAATATCACTGTAAAGCTTGTCATTTCATCTTTCAGACCTGATTTTTGTTTTCAGTGTCAGTGATAAAAATGTTGTCACATTTTTCCTCGATTCAGGTTTCGATATGGTTTAACGGGTCTCCGATTATAATTTTCTATCACTCAATAAGTGGTGGCAATACGTTTGAAGCACTCAAACATAAAGTTTTTTTTTTAGTGAAATCTTAATCTCTTCCGAAAATGAAATTGAAGAACTTGTAACGTGTGTTGGAACAAAGGATATACATATAGAATGTTAAATTGAGTATTAAAAACAGTATTAAAATTCCGACGTTTCATATGTATGAACCTAATATCCATATTACGTATACGGTCGAGAGAATTTCGAAAAATAGACATATATGTGTTGTGTATACTGAACATTCCTTCAAAAAATCCCGATACCTCCATGCGGAATGCTTTCCATTGTTCGCCTTATCGAACAACCGAGTGGGAGTGGAAACACAGTGCATTACTAATACCCGATTAACTTCTCCTTGGTCTCATTCATTCCTTATCAAAGAAAATGTCTGTGTTTCTGTTCTGAATAAAAAGTACCTTCTGCCGTAATTCTCACAAACAGTGTTCTTCCTGCTCTGCGACTTCTCACGACGGAATGTCTCACGATGTATGTACTTCGATTCTTCTTATTTCGACTTGTATTTTACTGGATCCGGGAAAGTTTCTCGTGCAGGTACCAAACTCAGCATCATCACGTGACGCTGATATGCTCTGGAATTCCGGAAGTGCGTATCCGTTCCATGCAGACGATCCAGAAGTCCGAGTACTCCGAAACATTGATTAAACCTATAAACAAAGATCGAGTCAACTTTACTATATCTTTCTTATTTTTCGTTCCAGTTTATTGGTTCTATCATTTTTTTCAGATGAATTGCATCCCTACTTGAGATGATGGAAATCATGTGCTTCCGGGGAGGGAAAGAACGGTAAGTGGTAACCCGAATGAGCGTTTAACGTCGAGAGTATAGCCAACGAAAACCAGAGCCACCCGGTAGCTACGTGCGAGCCTACGATGAAAACTCCTAAGAATGGTGGAAGCAGATTCGATCCAATGTGCTCCAAAGGATGACAGTAGATTGCAGTCACGGCTACTGGTGCAGTCCATTCGTGATGCTTTTTGTGAATGTATTTATAGAGGTATCGGCTGTGAAGCAATCTGAAAACATTTGACACAATTATATGGTAAATAAAAATTATAAAAAGAGAAATAGAAAAAAAAAGTTCTTGGTAGTTTTACCTATGAGAATAATAAAATCCAATTTCCTCGAACAATATGTGAATTGCAATTTCCGCGAGTACCCAATGGAACGTTGGTAACTCGGATACTGGGGGATAACCGCGCCATTCCATTAAGTGATAACTCATATACATTAACGGAAGGCCGACAACTAACTGATTGAACACCACTTGTGCAATTACTTTGCACAATTCCTTCGTATCGACCGGTTCATTAGTCCCAGGTTGTATCTTGTATTTTCTTAAGATCGCCGGCCGATTGGTGATGTCCAATAACATATAAATACCGCCGAATACCCAGTAAACGACAAATGTCAATATCAATGAGCCTGGAATAAAAAATATAATGATAATATTGATAATGTAGGATATAAAGAATAATATTCTCTTCACGAATTTTGCACACATGTCGAAAGAGATTCTTCTTGCTATAGATAATTTACTTAAGAATGAGATATTGTTTAAGATTGATTTTTCACTTTTTACCATAAACCCATAGTGTTTTTGGATCATCTCCAAATGTATCTAAGATTTTGTCCCATTGCGCTTGCCAGAAATCCCCTGACGCACCCCAGAACTTCTGCAAATGCCTATAAAGGATCGTAATTCATTTAATTTCATTATACAACCATTCTATGTATAAACTCATTTTAATTTGAAAATTAATCGGTCGAATGAATTGTGTGGTTTTTTTTTACCATGTCAACGAATTGCAGACTGCAGCAAATCCAATTACTACTGTGCCAATGACAAAGAGGACACTCCGTAAGCTCGATAAAAGGGTAGGTGGTGTTGAATTTTTTCCATCCCCTGCTGTACCACTTCCTGAAACAATTTTACACTTCAAATACGTTTCTTGGTAGAAATTCGCAGTTGAAAAGTAACACAACCCAAAGACGTATTTTGATAAAAAAAGTGTTCGAATGACCAAATTCCAGAGATTTTATTTTAATTTTTAATGTTTTATTTAAACGGAGTATGCGATATAGAAAATAAAATTAGATCAGATTCAAATTCAATTGCGCTACATTTGTAATACGATTCGGGCCAACACAGAGTATGCCTTTTTTTAGTCCCGAAGCTTCTAAACGTCTTTCTTTTCCGACCTTCAGACGTCGAAAGTTATTGGTCTCGCAAATCGATTGGTCTTTTACTGAGCCAGCTTTGCATTGGTGTAAGTTCCATCCACAGCTAAATGCAAATTTAGTCTAGTCATACTCCTAAAAGAGCTGACCTTGAACCGGAAATCGAGTTTATGAAGATAAATTTCTTTAACTGGCGCAAGGTCGATCGTTAATTTCACCCCTACGGAGGAATAAGCACGATCGTTGTCAGTAATAGAGATGCAGCGTGTGGATTAATGTTCCTTGCAGTCAGGACAATCACCGAATACAAAGAATCAAATACACTGAAATAAATATTCGATAATCAATAGGAGCGAAGCATTGAAGGTCTTCGTAAAGCTATGAACTTGCGGGTCTACGAACTGAATTATATCTTCGCTATAAAATCACTATTGATCTTGATTGTTTATTGAATAGGAAAAAGTCAATGATTGAATTATCTATGTATTATCCATTAATAAACTATCTGCAGATATCTTTATTTAAACAGGTTTGATTCTTTATTTTTATTTCATTTTCCTGCTATAAACAGGATTATATCATCATTAGAAAAAAAGAAAAGTAAAGAATAATAACCACTCAGCTCAGTGGTAGAGATGAACACACGTTGATCATTGGTAATTCTAGGTAATGATTCACTTGGTGTGTATTATTAGCACTATATTGTTTCTCTTTTATGACTTGGTTTTAATCCCGCGCAATACTCATTGCCAGCCATACGCTTCCAATTGTGTCCTTGCTTGAGTTGAAACTACTAATACGTCCCGTCTATACTACACATGTTTACTATAGATACTTGCTCCCGCGTTTTCGTTACGTATATCTACACAGATCCCTATCAACCGTGTGCTCACGGCAGAGTTCGATCGAACTGGCAAAAATCAGTGATGAGGATCACTTTAGTGCAAAGAAACTAACAGTGATAAGAATACTATCATTGGATCTACATCCCTCAACAACTTTAGAACAGTACTATTTGCACAATTCACAGATTGAAATACATTAACAATCATTAATAGATTTTTTTTTAAAATTAATACCAACTGATACCAACATTTCGTTAAAATAAATCCATATGTATTCGAAAATAATTGTGCAGTAAAGAATTCATAGAATATCAGAGATAAATCATTCATTTACATGATGGAGAATTAATTAGCTTATTGATGAACAATATTAATGTGAACACATTATACGTTGAAATTAATTATGTAAAATGTATGCAGCATATATGTTTGGTGAATGAAAAATTGTAAAGAAGTTTGAAATATTATTTTGCACGTGGTTTGTACGGTTAAAATATTTGTATTTGGAATGTAGATAGATACCACTCATGGATGAAGTATGGATGTATCTATGTATTATAAAGCCGCGCCTCCACCCGACGAACCAGTGGGAACAAGGACAAACGGTCAAAGTCAGTGCGAACTCCGTGAGCGAACACAAACAAGCTGGGACCAGCAGTCAAGGCCAAATTTGTGTATGTTCGTTCATTCATGTTCTCCTTCGCGTTGCGTAGAAAAGAGATTAGTATTAAAATTTCAATACCGTCTAGACACACGGCTTCTTTCATTACGGTTCGCAAGTACATGTGTTCAGTAACAGCACTCGTAATGCTTGGTAATGCCTCTCTGAACGGTAGTAATTATTTTGATCAGCCGATTACTGCATTTACTTATCATTCATGACTTCGAACTTTTAACCGATTAAGCAGAACTAGCTGTCTTGTAAGCTGTCATTAGATCTTGTTAATTTGTCGGAGATGAACTGTATCACGTACAGTCTTCCGATGGTCTTATTTGTATTGTACTTGAAAATCGATCTTTTAGAAAATAAAACACATTATCTTTCTGCTTCTTTGTTCGATGCTCCAAAATGAGAATAAAACGCGACTGTATTATGTATATAAGCGTGTTTTTGGACAAGGCTTTGTTCGAGCGGAAACAGCTTCGAAATCCGTGAAAATGGTGAGCGAGATCTATTAAAAGCAGTCGGACTAATGTGACCGGTAAAAAAGAGACTACATTTTTAAAACTCTTTTTCTGAGCCTCATGAAGAATAATCAGTGGAAATGTTATACTTGCGAATTATTACGCTTTTAGTACATGCAAGTTTTTATTGATCGGAGGAAAGATAGCGGCACTGTTTATATCATTCACGTTGTTGTTGGTCATATTCTAGTCCTATACGTATTTACGTAAATTGCTTATCAGTGTTTTTTTTCTCTCGTTAAACTGTTGTACAACGGATTGGTGATTAATACACAAAAATTACTGACGATTTCTCAATCACCTTCGGGTCACGATAAGTCCATCATTTAAACGGTACATATGATATTCTGATACTTCATAAAATTCTTTTTTATCGGTCTATTTTTTATTTCAGTTTCTAAATTACTCGACAAATTTTTTATCTTGACGAACAACTGTACATTGTCCTTAAACATTGTACTTACATTGAAACAATAACACAGTTACACTTAGAATTTTATTACCACTACAGCTCGTTTTAATCAACCATGGCGAAAGTTTATCCAAATTTCTGCTGTTCCATAGAGTAATTTTAAGCATTTTATTCCCACAAAAAATCTATCAGTGTATACAAATCTCCTGTGTTACCGAGCGAAACGCTCGCCTCTAAATGTTCCAATGGAGAAGCGTTACGCCACACGACACTTTGTCGAGTTCGCCGCGTGGTTCTCCGAACAATAACTTTCTCATTGATTTGCAAACAGTTCCCGAACAAAAGCCAATAATCGATGTGTTACATTCCGCATTATGCAAATCTCGCAAATAGAAAGTATATAGACAATTACAGTAACATGGTTCTTTGAAAATAAAATTAAACATACGTCTCTTTAACAACTGGGAAAAGTCTATCGCAAACATCGCTGGTTGAAATTCTATCGTGGAACTGGTTCTGCACGGTTGGCTTCTATACCAGTGGGCTCTCCTCACGCAAGATTCACACTCTCCGTCCTGCACGAACGATATCACGTTATTAAATGAGACTCAACTGACCAAGCAACGCATCGGCATACCCATAGTACGAACAATGTGGTCCCCTCCACCAATCTACGTTTTTGTTAAACATCCCGCCGCAACCGATAGAAGTGAGCCACCTTGTGACCGGACTCCTTGCGAAAGCAAGAGGACTATTATCGTTATCTGATTGCTGCCCTCGTCGCCATTACAGATACTATCACCTAGTTATCGCTTTCTCCTATTCGCATTTTTTTCAATTCCCCTTAGATCCTCGAATTAACGACCTTTCTTTTATATGTCGTGTTTTATTAATTTTATTTCCTTAATATGTAATTGAATTGCAATTTTCTTTTGAATATGAATTTTATTGATGGTAAAATTGCATGTTTTCATGTACCTTTCAGAATTTGACCTGTTGTTAATGTATTCCCAATATAATTATTTGTTATTCCATAGAATTTGGGATTTAGAAAAATCCGCAGTCTAGCGATAGGAATTGAAAGCTGAGGTGAGAATTTGATAAATCGGCTGAAATTTAAATTGTATTCATTTTTATTGAGCTAGAATAGGCAAGAATACACGACTTCCGATGTTAATGAAGCTAAATACATGGTATAAATGCGTGGAATTAATTCAGGGTCACTCGACTGGAATCTTCGTAAATTCGTGTTTTTTTTTTCGATTGTGAATTGCATACGAATCAAATATATTTACTGACATGTACATTTTTCTTCCGTATCTCATCAAAAATCACGTCTATACTATAGGTATAGTAAGATTAAACAGAATGCTTTACTTTTCATTCTACTCAACTTGGCTCATATTTACCAAAAGTTAATTGAAAGCCTAACGTAAGACTTCTTTATAAATCTTTATTTATTTTGCGTCTACTTTTTGAGATTCGCCGTATTTTAGACACTCACTATCCAGGAGTTAACAGAACTCGATGGCGAATAAACATAATCATAGTTCTTCACGAATTACAATCGTTTACTGGTTTAAAATGCGACGCTAATTCGAGTGTATATCTCGAGATACGCGTGCAGAAATCTGATAAGACAGTTGGGAAACATATTACTGAGTGCTTTAGTACTGACAATAAACCGTGATCTTGCGATAACTCAAGATCAATACTAATGTCAACTCATTCTACGACTATTTCTTTTCTAATACTCACATTTTTCCTTTGTTTCACTTTTACTAATCATTTAAAACAATTCCTAATTTTATAACTGTTAAAGTAATTGAGAAAATTGAGAAAATAATTCTTTATTAAGCGATACTTGAAATATACAAGAAACGCGTATCTATGTTTGTTTTGCTATTCTAGCTCTATTATTTTTCTTACTCCGCTGTTTAGCATACTTAAAAGCCGGTTTTCTCTGAAACTGACGCCACGAATGTGAAAATACTATTTCTCATATGTGAGTTACCAACCGTACTGTTCAGCAACACGTCGACGACATTTTACGATTTATTCTCTTTCGAACTCTGGATTCTTCTTTGTGGTTTTGATATATGTATAGTTACTCGGATACGAAATATAAAATTAGATTTTGAATTCATTCGACATTCGGATTACTTTTAGCGAAATTTAATAGTACTGGATATTTGAAAAAAATATAGCAGTTGTAGTATTTCTTGGATTGGAGGATGGCGGTTTAAATAAAGCACCTTTCGAAACAAATATTCTGTGAGAGGTCGTCATTCAAGATTTTCAAGATTTACAAGAATTTCTAGTTTCAAATCAGACGTTTCAGGATCTTTCGAAATTTTCCAGATCTCAATTGTTGACATTTACTGCTGATTTTTATTGTTCCTGGTACCAGATCACATAACATCTATTCGCAATAAAACATGAAATTGCGGAATAAATGTTTCTTGTCAAAGGTTATATCTAGCATGATGCGAATAGTTAGATATAAAGATTAATTTACACGCGCTGATTTGTCTTATTTATCGCAAATGTAGATTTTGTGCGATTACTCAGTCACGGTGATTCATAAAAAAGTATTCGTATTTTAATTCGGTAAAATTAATATATCTCGTTCAAACCTAAGCGTAACTTCAGGCTTCCTATAATTTATTGCTAAATATTTGTATATTTTTTTTACCCGGAATAACGGAATAATTATTCTTTAATTTGCATGCACTAAACGTATTTGCATATAGAAAGCCAGTCTACTTGATTTTCAACTACTCAATTAAATAGTCGTTCATTTTCAGCTACCATTGTATTTGTATTTCCAGGTTTGAAATTATTCCAACATTCGAAGTCGATATTAATTCGGGATTATTTTAATATTATTAAAAATGGCCGAGAACTATACAGTGGAATAACCGGAAGTACCCTGAGAGTACCGACGGACATAAAGTCCCTCTAATCTCTTTGCACTGTCAGATTTGCATGGCTGACCTGTGGCACACCGGACACTGACACAATATTATGTGCTACGAAAGTATGTTACCATTTATGAGATTATGATTACATACATATTTATCAGTAATCATCAGGAAGAGTACTATGACGTTTTTGTTGCGATTACCTACACGAATGCAAAGTCCGAATTTTCATACAAAGATAAAAATCCTATTATTGTATGTGACAACACTCAATAAGTTTAGAATAGTACCATTTGCACGATCCACGGTTCTATTGGAAATACATTAATAAGTAATCTTTAATAGAGTTTCACTTTAATTAATTTTCTCGTATTTTTTAGATATTCTCATTCTACCAATCTAATTATGTGAGCATTTCTTTTATTTAACTACATACAATATGTTCTTTATATTAGACAATTCGAACTACGGAAACTAATTGGACTAAATCTTAAATCTTTCAGTTTTTGTGATTTTTATTAATTTATTTACTAAACGAGTTTCATTGTTGCCAGAATATTAAAGAATGCGCAAGAATGTTTGCTTCTTGACAAAATACTGCATTGCACTGAAACATCAAGTGGAGCAAAAGTACCGTAATCTTTGGGCCCGATTTAAATGACCTCTTACTTGTTCATCGACCTTTTCGCAATATACACGCACCTAAGTATTTTTCATTAAATATTCATATAAACACCGCGTCAAAGTTACGTAATATTTTCCGTGGGGTATTTCGTGTGTACCGGGTGTCATGAACTCTGTGTTTACCATTAACTTCTACTTGATTCATTCAATGGTTTTTTCGATTCCCGGATGCAAAAAACGAATCTGAATTTCTCGAACATCTACACTTTTTTTATTAGATTATACAGTGACCTAAAAAAGTTGAAACGCTGCCTATTTAAATTTAAGCTAACTTTATGTTCATTGGAAATTTTATTTATTAGATACTTGATTCAAATCTTCGTAATGTAGAATTTAAGATTCTTGAATAAACTGTTCCATAATTAAAATCGTGGTCAAATTCTTTTGAAAATTCTGTTTATTTTTATGAATTGTTGTACAAAGGGTTTTCGTTGTCGAAAACAAACTGTTCGTTATATCACATTTTTGTTCAATTACTATACTATGTTTACCATTTCATTAGATTTCAAAGTTCAGGGTCACCCCAAGGTTGTCCCGTTATAGATAGTTCAATTCGTTCCTTATCGATTAGAAGAAGCACTGATAAATAAGTACATTGACCTTTACAAAAATCAGACTTCTCTTTCTATATCAAAAGATAGATAATTCAAATAAAAAAAAGTATTCATGCAATAAACCTTTTCAAACTCAATCTAAATGCATTTAACACGTTTTTCGATAGGGCCAACAGGTTAAATTATACAGGTAACGAGATGTTTTAGATAATAGCTCTTATCTTGACTCATCCTATACACGATATTCTCTTAAATACATAATAATACGACCGAAGCACAGAATCTACAAATTATTTCCAAAACGAAAGTAAAAATTTGCAAATAAAACAAACGTAACAAACAAATGTTTACCAACAAAGGTCCGTAATCAGTACTGCGTTTTTTCTTGCAACGAGGGCTAAATCAAATATTACGAATTTGAATTGCGGATCTGAAAGCTTCAAGATTCTTGATATTTCACTCGTAGTGTCATGCAACTAACATTCACTCAATATCCCAGTATTTGACTTATGCAATTTGCATACACGCCAAGAAAAAAAAATCAATTTAGGTGCAGTCTGTTTCGACAGATATTACATTATTGATAAATCTGCGATTTTACAGAATGAAATCGTTGATCAAACGATAATCGCGGGCAAAACGAAAATCTACGTTATTGATCTACCTGTCTGTACACCAGTACCAATTCCACTCGCTCCAGAAAATTTTCATAACACAGCGAAACACTCTCACCGCAACGTAAATACAATACCCTCGAGTATTTTGCCAGTTGCCAAAACTTTAAAGAGAACTATCATAACCGCATGAAACACAGGGCAAATTCTATCCTATACAATTATAAGCTTTTGCAAGGAGAAAATAGCGAAAAAGCACTGATTTGCATGAATTATTCGAAATAGAAAATAGTGTACATGATCCATTTATAACCCTGTGGTGACGCATACACAGCGAGATGTAGAAAAAGCAGGAGGTGACTATGCAAACAAAGAATGAAATGTGCGGAATAGAGAGCCTTAAACCAATTGAAGTATCATAGCATAAAAACAGAAGCAGCGAAGTGGTGCAAAAGCCTTTGGTCAAGGTTCGTAAATACGAGAGGGGCTAAATTTGAAAGCGAGAACCATCACCGAGGTGGCTTCGTACTGTTCCCGCTCGCAGCACCGGAGGAGAAACACTTTCATACCTTTGCACTGCCTCTGCACGTCCATCATGGTACACCACTTGGTGAAGAGTGTGTTTATGCGGGCAAATCAGGAAAATACGGGTTTATGAACTAATCGAAAGATCGCATTTGCTGACTAAGATACACGCCACTCGTACAATTCTCAATAAGAGTCGATAGACACGCGAACGACCGACACTTTCGCAAGTGGCAAGTACGCCGTAGCGCGTCCACCGCGTTGCCGTTGTTGCCTTCCTCTCTCGCCGACATATGTATACTTTGACTTCTATATATATGTAATGCCTTGTTTAACTATATATGTGCTCGGTACACACTACTACACTATACGCTTGCATTTTCCCTTCTCCTTGATTGGACTAATGGAGACATGTAGCATTTTTTAGTCGACAATTTAATAAGTTAGTATTCGTTCTGATGAGAAAAATTTGAATGGATCATCCTGATTTTTAATTTCTTCGGATTTTTTATATTCCTCATGTACGGGGATTATAATTTAAAAATATTTTTCTTTGCGGATTTTTTAAGTAAAATCATCTATTTGGAACTTGGCGTAATTTATGATTTACTGTTCAATTTGAGGATACTTTGACTTCAAATATACAATATCAATAACTATAAATTAAATCAATATTTAATTTAAAGTGGAAAAATCCAGTAAAAGAATTCAAGGAGTTAATAATTATTCACTTGTTTAAAATCAATGAGGCATGTTAGATTCAACGTTAATAACAAAATGAATTAAACATATATGTACATTACTATGCGCTCGATATAGCGATAAACATTATATTGATGAGTTAAAATAAAAATAATATACCGATACATTACAGTTCCATTGTCTTCTCTTCAAAGTTTAAAGGTTTCCTTTAAAGATCCTTTGTCATATTTCCAACAACTTATCGCGTATTTTTGCAGTTTTAAATTCGCCATGGTGCAGTTTGAAAAGTTGGTCGGTAGGGGACAGCACGTGTATGGGCTTGGATTTGCCCGGATCTGCTTGGATCACGTATAATGGATCCGATATCCGAAGTCCAACGGTTTCCGGCGGTGCGAGGAATGATGTAGAGTCCGAGTGGTGTTTTTATGACATTTTTGTGGATGATTTTCACGAAATCGTTTTCCGTTCATTTCAATTGGCATGGATGCGTGAGTGCGTGCAGTGAGCTAGTGCTAGTGACACAAACATGTAAATAGTAACCGAAGATAAGGGAAATATGTTCAGAAACAGTGTTACGTTTCCATCTTGACACCTCGAGGAAGATAAATAAAGGTAAATAATTCGATGACTTACTGCTTACCATCAACAATGATGTTTCTGACAAACACTAAATAAAATTTCTTTCATTTCAAGAGAATGATTTTGATCGAATCGTAATCGATCATTAGTTTCTTAGCCATATTATTTCCACATTGATCCCATAGTTTTACATTACGTCATTTTGATACGTGTTCCCACGTATTTCTCCAATAGTGGAATAGTCCACAATATTGCACGTCCTGTTCCATTCATAGACACAACCACTTGTTAATTCGTGGAATTTGAGTCTGTGTTAATGGCATCTTCATTATGAATAATTAAATCAAGATTGTGTAGTTTACTTGATTAAAGACACTTTTCTTTAAGAAAATTATAAGTTTTTCACACAACAAGGTCTTCAAACTCAGAAGAAAAACAGTAGCATATTTAACTTTGGTAATTTAGTCATGACTCAGTGGTTTGAGTGCGTAAATGTTGATTTACAACTCAGATGTTTCACATTAACAATTTAGTATATATTAAGATGAGAATCTGTTCTCATGTGGCATTAAACGATACAATTCACATAATATTTAGTACTCGTACGATTTAACTCTGGTTCGGAGCAGACTGGGTTCTACTATAAAATAACACAATCTTATATTATGTGTCATCTTAAGGCCCCTGTAGACTATAACGCTAACCACAGAGTTCTCTAATACGTGCTATGTATACAAGATGTAATATAATTAGTTTACCCCAGTCAAGCTTTCATCCAATTAGCCCATGGAAATGAGAGCACTGGGTGACATACTGTTTGAGGCCACTTCATATAAACTTTCACTACCATTCACAATATAATAGATTACATGTAAGGAATTTAAGTTTTTATTTCTCAAAAACGTGATGAAGTGGTTGTGGTTGATTCTGTATGTACAGTACATAATGTGGAGTGCATCGGATGAGCCGCCAGGACCAATGGAAGGGGAACCACCCGAACCACTGGCGAACGAAAAAGAAAAATGTGTGCAAAAAAACCAATTAGAGTCTTACAAAGAGATAATGTTAAGAAATAGACAAACTTTAAAGGAAAAGGAGGAAGAAGCGCAAGTATGTACTATTGAGAAAATACTTTCAATTTGTCGCTTATTTGGGATGAAATATATTTAACAGTACACCCCTGAATAGTTTGTGCTAAAGGTAGATGTATTTTCGATCAGGAATATGCCAGGAGACTCTCGAAAATTAAATCCAGAGCAAAATTGTCACGTAGGAGTAAAGATGGTACCGCTTCGTCAAAGGATGCACAAGTAACTAGTTCCGAATCAGTGACACCCACATTGGACAAAACTATTGAAGATATTAGCCAAGCGACAACTCCAAAAGCAAAGTCCACGCTGCTTCAACAGAAGTTGGTGGAAAATAGGAAAGCCTTTGAACAGCGAAGTAAAGAAATAACAGAGTCTAAGCGTGCAGTGGAAGAGAAAGTCGAAGCTATCAGACAACAATTGGAAGATCAAGATTCTGCAATAGGTGGAGCGCAAAAGGAACTATTGGCTGCTGTACCAGTTCAATCTGAAATAGTGGTTTCCGACGTTAGTTAATGACACCTAATATTTTCTTTTATCACTCATTATTATTAATATCATTAACAAGATCTTTGCTTATTCCAGATATTATTACCTCTACAGTTAGAATCAACGCAGGAAAATGAGAATAATTTTGTAGAATTGTCAAATAAAATTCTAGAATTAGAAGCAATGGTTTTGGATCTACAAGAGAATCTAAAAGAGAAAGATTCTGTCATAGACTCAAAGACAAAGGCGATAACACTTATGTCAGCCGATCTTTCTAGAAAAGGAAAGACAACGTTGGACACTCTCGAAGACACAAAAGGCGAAATGCGCACGATGCAAGAACATTTTGTGCTTTTAGAAACCTCATTAAAGGAAAAAAATCAAAGTCTATTGGAGCAACTGAAAGAACGGGAAGAAAAGATTTCCGAATTAGAAGACAATGTTAAAGTGTAAGAGAATTACAAAAATGAATGTATAAGAATTGTTTTTACTTTCTGATACATTAATATCTATTACGTAATTCACTTGAGTATTTAATAGAATTAGTCAAGGTTCATCGACTAATGACGCGAATTCTTTTCTACCTTCCAGTTTCCAAGATCAGATTGGCAAACAGCAAGAAAGTTCGTCTGCTGCTGCCGATTTTTCACGTTCGACGATGGATGCGCTAATGGAGACGAAAGATGCAATGAAATCTATGCAAGAGAATTTTGTCCTAGTAGAATCTTCTCTGAAAACGAAAAATGAGAATCTTTTGCAACAACTAGAGGACTATGTACTGAAGCTAGCAGAGGCTAACGAACGAATATTCCAACTGGAATCCGGTCTCGGAATAAGGAAATCTCCGGCGGTCGACGATTTGCAGTTTAAAATCGAGAAGCTCGAAAAGAGCAATAAGCAATTACAGGATGAGAAATATGAATTACAGAAGAGCATCGCCGAAATCCAAGATAAAATCATTAACCAATCTCTACATGGTAATGGAGCCATCGTAGAAAAGGATAACAGAATAGCCGAACTAGAAAATTTAGTCGAGGAACTGAAACAATCAAATAAACTGTTAGAAGAAGAGTCGAAGAGCGAACTGGAGAAACAACTTGCCGATCTAACGATTAAGAACGAGGATCAAATGAATAAGATTATGAGTTTGGAAAAAGAAGTACACGATCTGGAAGTAGCGAAGGATCTTGCGACCGAGAAACTACAAAGCGGGAACACGGCTGAGAAAGAGGACGAAAAAGTAATGAAACTCACGAAAGAGGTCGAAGATCTTAATAAAACTATAACAAAAATCAAAGCACAGCACAAGGGTAAAGTGAAGAATCTGCAAAGGCAACTGGAGAACTTTAGAAGGGTAAGCATTGGCATTGCATTTGTAAATAGTAAAACAATATTATATTATTTTTATCGAATTCTTATATACGAAAAGAATTCTCATATTCGCTACATCTGAATATATGCAAACAGGTGTCCGATACAAATGCGGAACTGGTCCGGCTGGGGAACCAAGTGGCATTGCTAGAAGAAGAGAAAGGTAACCTTCAGCTGAGTCTGGTAGACTTTGACGAGCTTAAAGGTAGGAACCGGAACAGAAGTTTTGCCGTCGCTGTTTCCGTTGTCACACTTTTTTTCTCAAATCTATACGTATATATGCAATGCGTTGTTCGTTTTCACTGTTAAGGGAGAAATTCGTTCCCTAGAGCTTTATTTTGAATTCTGAAAGAATTCTCTACTCGATTATTTCTTTGTGTATTGTTCACACTATCGACCTAATGGAGTATACCGTATTGTCGAACATAATAATACCCTGGTACACAGTAAAAATGACAAATTTACGTTCTTATCGAAATTATGAGTTTCTAAGGGAAACAACGATTGAGTGCAAATCAATTTTCTTAGATTATGCTAGTTTTGGTGATGGCATTGCTCTATATTCAATTAGACATTTACCAAATTGAAGAAATCTTGACGAACCGTACTAATAAATTGTATTATACCAACTATTTCTTATTGTCACAGTATAATATGGTACCTACTTTACTTGTCAAAGTTTGCTATAGTGCGATTTTTCATAGACTTACCCTTTTAGAGCGTAATACACTTACGTCCTACTTCTCATATAACAATCGTCATTCCGTTAATCGCATGGCAAATTCAACATACATACTTTACCCTGAGTTTCATTTTTTAACAAGTGAAATTGGTATACAAGTTTTTCGAGTAAAATTAATGATTTCATCGAGATATTTTTGTTACGCCAGTACCATACATTAAAACCAACACACTAACTCTACTGGTAAATAAGATAGTTGTATTAATTTTCTCTTATCGATGCAAATAGTGTTAAACCCTGCTTTTGATTCCACCTAACTTTTGTGTGTTGGGTAAACGCGATTTGTCTCGTTTCAATGTTCATTCCTTAAGTTTTATTTCCTACTATCGCAATGTACTTTGTATGTATTTATATGTGGGAGAAATGTGCTTCTAAACTTTAATAGTATCACTAATGCTTAGCCCCTGTGCTTTTCGTCCGATATCGATTAGAATACACTGAATCATTTACCTAAGTTACTAGCGCATTATACAATCTGCACAGCCTCTGCGAGAGATTGGCAAGAGCGTATCGAGGAGCTTGAAACAAAGGTTTCTGCTCAAGCAGGACAGATTCAAGGTCATATCGAGGCCATTGCTACCTTAGAAAGCCAGAAATTAGACCTAATGCAAGGTAACGTATTAATTACCAAGTAACATATATGTATATCGCAAGTAATCAATATTTCTTATCGATTAACGAATCGTCACCTTTTCATTGCTAAAAAGAAGAGTAAAATGAGTAAAAAACTTTTACATTGCAGAACTTCATACGACGAAGCAAGAATTTGCCGCTCTAGAAGCCGAAAATGAAGAATCCGAAAACTCGAGAGTCGTTGCTGAAATGAAAATTGTCGATCTGGAGGAGCAATTAGAATCCGCTCAAAAACAACAGAAGGAAAATGATTTATTGTTGGGAGATTCGGAACGCGAGGAACTTATGAGAAAGATAGACGATTTGACGCGTGAAAATGGTGATCTGTATAGTAAATTGGCGAAATTGGAAGAGAAATCAACATCGGACAGCGGATCTACAGAATCTTTCGAAACGGTTCAAGAATCCGACAAGAGTGATTCGTTGAGAAAGATCGAAGAATTGACTCAAAGGAATAACGAATTGAATGAGAAATTGAGTGACTTGGAGAAAAGGATGCATTCTCAGGTCGATTCAACGGAATCGTTCGAGACAATTACCGAAGTCGACAAGAACGAATTGTTAAAGAAAATCGATCATTTGATTCAGGAAAATACGGATTTGAATATGAAGTTAAGTAGAATCGAGGAGAAGGGGTCCTCCGATACTGCATCGACTGAGTCGTTCGAACGAATTCCAGGCCACGGTGAGAGCATTAGTAAAATTGAGCTTCTTACTCAGGAAAATCAAGATTTGTCGGCAAGACTTTTGAAGCTTGAAGAACAATTGGCTCGTGCAGAGAAATCTTCCGACAACGAAACAAAATCCACTGACTTAGAAAGAAAGTTGCAAATGGAACTTTCCGAGAGCAGCATTCAATCCGAAGACTTAAATAAATTGAGAGAAGAGATTTCTAAATTAACCGAAGAGAATGAAAAGTTACAAGCTCAAATTGAAGATTTAGTTAGTCAGAATAATCAACTTATTTCGGAAAATCAGGGTCAAGAAAGGATTGTTCGTGAAACTGGTGCTGATGAGCAAATTGAGAGCTTAATGCAGGAGAAGAGCGTCCTTGAGAAGGAGATTAAAGAATTGCGTAATGCTTTGGCACAATCAGAGGAGATTTCTCCGCAGAAACATGACATTGATGCTTTAGAGGCTAGGATAGATGAATTGTTAAAGGAAAATTCACATGTATATTCGAAAATGACGGACCTAGAGGAACTTAATAAGAATTTGAAGGATAATTTGAATGACGTCATACGTGAAAAAGAAGAATTATTGGCGATGCGTGAACGAGTTTCTGTCGACGATTTCGCTAAGGAGAGACACGAACTTATTGACAAATTGGAGAAATTGAATCAAGAGAAAGAAAGTGTTGCCCAGGAGAGACAGGAATTGCAAGAACAGATTAGCAAACTTCACAAATCGAACGAAGAATCCTGGGATATACGTGAGACCAATATTTTTGAGGAGCCTGTGGACGAGGAGCTCTTAAATTCCTTGAAAGATGAACTCGAAACATCGAAACACACCATAGCAGAACAGGAAGAATTGATTCGAGAGATGACGATGAAACTTAACGAGAAGGACAAAGAATTGGATGAGACGCTTAATACGATCAGTGAGTACGAAGTTCGTATTATTAAAGCAGAGACACACGAGCAAGAGTGGAAGAGCCTGTCGAAGGCTATAGAAGAGTGGAAACAGAAGTGCAAGAATTTGGAAGAAAAATTGTCGGGACTAGAATCTGAAAAAGAGTCTATTAACGATGAATTTAGAAAACTACAACGCGAATACGATCGAGTGGTAGAAGAGCTGAAAGAGAAAGATATGATGAGCGATCAGCTTCGTCGGGAATACCAAATGACCGTGACGGCATTAGAAGCAAAACTCGAAACTGAAAATTCGATGGTTCTGGATAAAGATGCCGAGCTCAATACATTGAGGGGAACGCTACAAAGTAAAGATCATGAACTAAAGGAAAACTATAAACAATTGCAAAATAATCTACTTGTAATAGACAATTTACAGAATGAATTGGGCAGACACAAGATGTTAGTCAAAGAAAGAAATAATGCTTTAATGGCGCTAAATCTGGAAATACAACAGATGAACCAAGTGCTAGAGAATAAAGAAGAGGAGACGTATAAGTTGAAACAAGACGCGTTACATCTTCATCAACGGTTGCAGAATACTAAGCCTATGGAAGAATATAAAGCAGTACGCGAAGCTTTAGAATACAGAGAGGCCCTGTACAACGAGTTACATAAAACACTGATTGAAACGAAGGCAGAAAATAAAGAGCTAGCTACAAAGTTGCAGAATTTGTTGAACGAAAAGCATAGTCTGGTGAATGAAGTGACAGAAAAACGACATCAAATTTCTGAGATGGCGTCATTAAAGGATGAGGTAATAGCAAGACTTCGCGATGCTGAAATCAAAAAGTCAAACGCTGAACAACGAATTTGGCAGCTAGAAGGCAACATGGAAAATGATGGCAGATATGTTGCTAATCTACAAAAAGAATTGAAAGATGCGTATAGACAAATGGAACAGTTGAGACTAAAGCATACGGAAGACACAGAAATGCAAAATCAGAGACTGGAAGTCATCATTGAGGATTTGGATGCGAAGACTCGTGAGAATGAGGTTTTGAAGATGGAGTTAGAGGAGAAAGCTCGATTAGTTGGTCAGAATGTAACCGAAGAGAATAAAATCGCTCTTGAAAGTGAGTTAGCCGAAGTAAAGGAGAAATTGTCTGCAGCCGAAGATAAAATACAAGCACAATTGGAGAAAATGAAGAAGATTGCAGCGAATTTAAAGAAGAAATCTGCAATGTGCCAGGAACTCGAGGGTCGAATGGCCGAATTGGAAGAGAAGTGGACAACGGAGAAGGATGAGAAAGAAGCGAAGAATAAGCAGATTCAAGAATTCGAGAATTCCATACGCGAGAAGGATAACAGGATTCAAGAACTGCAGGACGAATTTATGCGTGCAAAGACCGAAGCGACCGAGGCCACAGAGAATCTTGACAAATTGACCAACGAGCTGAGCGGTGTTAAAGAAAAAATTCTTGTACTTACGGAGCAGATCGCGGAGATGGAAGAAGAAATTACGAAATTGCGTACTGAATTGGAGCAACGTACGGCCGAGCTCGCGGCCGAAAAAGAGACCAAGAAAATTGTCCAGGAGAATTTGGAGTCTTATCAACTAGAAATTTCACAGGAGAATCAGCACAAAGAACTAGAGATGGAGGACGTGAGAGAAAGGGCGCGTGAGCTTAGCGTGCGAATGCAAGTTATGGAAGACGAATACGTTGAGCAGTTGGCACTAATTAATCACTTGAAAACAGAAAATGGATTCTTGGTGTCAAAACAGGCGCATATCAATGAGAAATTGGAGATCGCGGAGAAGAAGTCCGAAGAGCAGGCTCTGCTTATCGAAGAAATGCGGAATAATCCTATTACCGCGGAAATTTGTACGCAGACTTCTCAAGAAACCGAGAAAGTCGAGGAAATTCAAGAACAGTGTACTAATTGCGAACAATGTCAGACAGTGGTACAAGCATTGGAAGCCAAACTCCAAGAGCGCGAAGCTGAGATCAAGAATTTGGACAACGAGCTAGCGAACTCGGTCAGCAATTTCGTCCAAATGCGCGAATCTCTTCGTGCTTACGAGTTAATGAATCAAACTGAGAATCTTAATCGTGATGCTCTGCAGGATTATAATACACTGACTGAGAACATTGATGAAATTAAGATGCAGTTGGACGATGCTTCGAAAGAAAATAAGGAGCTGAAAGATAAGATTGAGAATTTGGAGTTGACGAATATGGCGTTGAAAGAAAAAGTTGAGAATCTGGAGCAGGAATTAACAACTGAAAAAGTGAAATTTGAGAACATCGAAGTTGGCCATCCGACGAGTGCGGATTTGACGATACAGTGTGAAGAACACGAAAAAGAATTATTAAGCTTGCGGGAGGAATTAGAAGCAGCAAAAATGCAGGTCAATCAATTAACGGAACAACTAAGCTCAGAAATATTTACTGTTAAGTCCGAGAAGGAAACACTTGAGGACAAGGAGGAGACATTAATGCGATCAAAGAGAGATTTGGAGCAAGAAATTGAATTGATGAAAGCAGACAAAGATATGAACCTTAAGAAAATCGCTGACCTCGAAAATGAGTTAAAACGGCAAACTCAGGAGAACTCATTCCGTGGATCGATACCTGATGACGGCTTTGAAGAAGGCCAAACTGATCGCCAAGTGGATAACGCGCCTCAATTATTCGATGCTTCGAAAATGTTTGGTGTTTCTTTCACTTCGGAGAATAGCGAAGAAATAGAAAGATTGCAAAGTATGCTACGCGAAAAAGATGCCCATTGTTCAAATCTCACGGAAGAAATTAATCACTTGAAAGAACAAATGCAGGAAGAGAGAAGTCAATTGACTCAAGATTGCAATCGCTGCTCTGACGAATTGAATGCTACTCAAGAACGTTTGAGTGCAGCTAAGTCCGATTTGGAGAGGCTTGAAAATCTCGTTGCTGAAAAAAGTTCTCAAATAGATTCTCTAAACACGGAACTGAGTAATGTTGATGTGCAAATGATCCCACAATGCAGCCAGCAGGACGATTCGGACTCAAAATTGGAAGAACTAATGTCTTTGAAAGATAATCAAATTAACGAATTAAAAGCAGAATTAAACTCTACCACAGAAATCCTAGAAGTACTGACCACGGAACGCGATCAGCAGGTTCGTACTCTGGAATCTAATAGAGTTCAAATCGCCAGCTTAGAAGCCGAATTAAGAAACTCAACTGACACAGACTTGGTGGAAGAATTACAAAAGAAGATCACAGATACAATTCAGGAGAGAGATTTGTTGCAATTACAACTGAACGATCTTACTCGAACAGTGGAAGAGTTAGAAACTAACGTTGAAAGTCAACGTAACTTAAAGGATGAAGTAGAAACCGCTCGTAAAGAATCGGACGAAGCTAAGGAAATGGCAGCTAATTTGATGCGTGCTTTAGAAGAAGCGCGTAAAACTACGCCCGATTCAACAGCGAAATCTTTAGCGGAAGAGCCAAGAAATGTAGCGATAAACGTACCGTCCATCGAACAACTAAAACCCGTAGAAAAACCTGCTCCGCAAGTGATAAGTTCTGAGGAAGCATCTGCACCGGATTCGAGTCTCGCTGAGAGATTCAACATCGATGCAGAAACGTGGGAATGGTACGCGGAAGATATGCAAGGGACCGATGAACAGCTTACCACGACATTGGCTCCAAGTGAAGAAGCTCAGTTACGTGCACAAGTTGGTGATCTGCAGGATCGTATAAAAGACTTGGAAGCAGAAAAGGCAAAAATTCTCGAAGAGAACAAAACCAGTCAACTGCGCAGTGCAAAATTGGTGAAGAAGCTTAAAGAGTACAAGGTACAAATTGATAATTTACAACAGCAACTCAAGATACAAAAATCCACGAGTGATTTTTACGAGCTGGACTCTGCTATCGAAGAAGAATTAAAAGCTCAAATCAGTAAGTTGGAAAAGTCGTTAAAAGAGGTTCGAGATGAATGTAAGAATATTGTGGCGGAAAAAGAATCTTTGTCCAAGCGACTGGATGTTGTCGTCTCGGCAAACGAACGGTACATGGAGATGAAGGAAAAGCAAGATATGGAAATGGAAGTCTTGCGAATCCAGAATAAAGATTTGACGGCGAAGGTTCAAGGTTTGGATACACAACAGCAAGAAGATACTAGTAGTGTGAGTGAGATTCGTCAAGTTACAGAAACACATGGCCAGCCACATAAGCGATCTACAGAGTCAGAGGAGGAATTGAAAGCTCTATGCAAGAAATACGAAGCCGAAATTGACGATCTGAAAGATCAGATGGATGCGCTTGCTAGTGAGAACGAGCAACTCCAACGCATTCTTGAAGAACAGAAAGTTCGATTAGATACTTCTGAGAAACGATTAACAGAGGAACATAATGTCGCCGCCGAAACGATAGACGAATTGAACAGAAGAAGCACAGGACTACAAGGTATGCTGGAAGAGTCGAAAGAGGAACTGGATATTCTTAGGAAGCAATACGATCGATATTCGATGGAATCCAGCGAGCAAATATCTTCTCTCCAAACGAACATAGACCGCTTGAATATCGAGAATCACGAAAAAATAAGTCGATTGGAAGAGGAGAAGGAGAGTTTACAGCAACAAGTAGAAGCAGCAGAGTTCAAAGCTAACCAGTTCAACAGAAACTTGGAGGAAGTTCAACAGGAGAAAGCACATCTCCAAGAAAGAGTTTCTCATTTGTCAGATGTCGAAGAGAAGCTTTCAGAAACTAATTCGACCTTATCCGAGATGAGTGAGCTTCTAAACACGCGTATCCAAGAAGTAGCTGATTTAAAGCAGGAATTACAAAGACAGTATATAGCACGCGAAGAGAACGAGGCCGAATCGCAAAACACAATTCGTTCTCTAATGGAAAATCTGAACGAGAAGAAACAGGAATTGGAAAACTTGCAACAGTCGTTTAACGAGAAAGAAAAAGGATTGCTTCGTCAACAAAGCGTGGAAGCTGTTAATGCAATTGTGAGTCAGGCTACGCAGGAATTAGCACAGAAACACGCGATAGAAATTGAGGAAAGGGATAAAGAAATTCGCAGTTTGTCTGAGAAGCTATCAATGCTCCAAATGGCAATAGATGAGTATTCGTTAGAGATGCAAGGTACAACGGCAAAATTGGAAAGCCAACAGCATGAAAATAATGTTTTAAGAGACAATTTGACAGAAAAGGATTCTTTGTTATCTTCTTCTCAATCTGAACTATATTTGGTGAAGGAAGCAGTGGCGCAGAAAGAGATTGAATTGTCGCAGGCTTTAAATCAATTAGATGTACTACGGTCAGAGAATCAGAGGCTTTTAGAGGCTGTTGCTCATCTACAGGAAGAGTTGAGCTCTTCCGAAAAAATATCACACAGCATACAGGAATACACTGCACGCATCCAGAACTTACAGCAAGAAACAGAAAGATTGATGTACGCATTAGAGGAGAAAGATGTAATTATAAAACGACAAGATTCGGACGTAAAGCAAGCTAAGGAACGGAATCAGATGTACGAAGAAGAACTTGGACAAATGCAAGCACAATTACAATTAATGAGTACGCTACAAGAAGATGTGCAAAATAAGACTCAGGAAATAAGTTATTTGAGTTCCGAATTGGAAGCTATGCGTCTAAAGTTCGAGGATCTGACGACAGAATTGAAGAATAAAACAGATTTACTCGAAAAAACAAAGAGTGTATTAAGTGAAAAGGAACTGGAATTGGAAGCTGCTTTAAACAAAACTCAAACTGAAAACGAAAACGAGTCACTAGGTGGTATGGATGAAATACCACTGTTTAGAATGAGCGACAATAATACGGAGGAGCTTCAACGAACCATTGACGCGTTACGTGGTGAGCTAGAAACAAAACAGCAAGAAATCGAAAACTTTAGATATATTTTGAACGAAAGTACGTATCCAAGCATGCTTCAAGAGCTGCAGGAACGCATCAATACACTGTACAATGAAAAAGCAGAGTTAGAAACCGAGATAGAGGAACTGCGCGGAAACCAGACACCAAATTATGATTTAGCTTCGCAAGAAGATACGAGTCAACACTCGAGAGAACGACGTTCAGTGAAGGATCAAGAAGAGCTTGTTACCCTACAAAATGAATTGCACACTAAAGAGCAAGAAATTAACGAACTTAAATACATAATCGCAGAAAA
The DNA here is from genome assembly GCA_963989405.1 of Trypoxylon attenuatum. Lineage (NCBI taxonomy): Eukaryota > Metazoa > Arthropoda > Insecta > Hymenoptera > Crabronidae > Trypoxylon > Trypoxylon attenuatum. Next base: position 9,108,504 of record OZ022490.1, on the reverse strand, counting down.
AGACTCTCAACTTTCGTTGCAAGCCAGCATGGAACCACAATCTGACGATTTCGAACTACGAAACATGGTTGAAAGATTGACTACTGAATTGTACAGCAAAGAACAAGAGGTTCAACACTTGAAAGCAACCATCGAAAGTCTCCACAAAGAAACTTTGCGACTAAAGGAATTCGAGGCACTCTCGGCGAAGTACAAAGATGCAATTGATCAAATCACCGCCGAGAAGGAAAGTGTTCGAATAGAAGCGAGACAGTATTTGGAGCAAATGTTGAAAGGAAAAGAGTTAATAATAGACGACATCAAGCAAAAGATTTCTCTCGAAAGGCAAAAGCTTCTAGAGGCCTTAGAGATACGTGAAAATGATTTGACCAATTTGAAACTTCAACTGGGAGAATCGATCAGCTTTAAAGATAAGCTGAACGAAACTCTACACGAAAAGGAGACAGAGCTCCAGACAGTAAATTCAGAGTTAGCAGAGAAGGAACGTAGACTGGCGGAATTGAGTATTACGAAAGACGCAGAGATACACAATCTGAAGATGCAGATCCATGAGAAGGATGCTCGAATCGAAGAATTATTGATGTTGTCTGAGGAAGAAGAAAGACAAATGGCAGAACTGAAGAACACGTTAGACTCGCGGGAAACTGAGATAAATGCTTTGAAGAAGCTCTTGGAAGACAAGGTAACGGAGTACGAGTTGATTCAACAGGCACTTAAGAAAGATGTACCTATTATAGACCGTTCGATAACGGAGTTATCGTCAGGAAGTACGTCCGCGGATACCAGAGAGTCTGCGTCTCAAGAACTTGATCTCGCATTGTATATGCTTCATCAGCGAGATGTCAGGTGCGAGGAACTTACACACGAGCTAATGCAATTGCTCGAGGAACGCGACACGCTCCAACTGCGATTGTCCAACGCGATTAGGATCAACGAAGAATTAAGGAAAACTGGCAATTCTGAATCGTCTGTGAATAACGAAAATGCGTCTAATGCTCAGTCTGAAGAACCACTCATTGAGCATCCATCGCCTTCGAAATCCGAAGGACCAGTTGAGATCGCCAAGGAAGCCATTGATGCTCCAGTTGGTGAAAATAAAGAAGCTCTTGCTTTGAAGTAGGTATTCGACGGTGGCAATTTTTAAACAGTATTTTATTAGTATATGCGTGTAGAATATAACGCAAAACAATGATAGAGATGGCTTATTGTTTTTCCCTTCTATAACAACGCGTTCAATAACCAAGCTTATTATGTACAGTTTTGTATTATATTCTCGGGACTCTTCGTTCTAGCGTGGAATATTTCATTTTAAAAGTAATCCAAGGAAGCTGCCTTGTATTAGAGCCGTTTAAGTTCCCTTTGCTGCTTAAATAGTCTGTTTCTGCAAATGCTTTCTTTCCAAAGTGTAAGCTAGTTTTCCCTTTAGGCTGTCGCAGTTACACACAGTGAGCCATGCAAAAGATGTGCGGTTGAAAGACGACAGGGAATTAAGGCATACGCAACAAATGTCTCTGCTGGCCCACAGAGATGTTTTAAGCACATTGCCTCCTGAAGCAGCTGCAAGGCTCGTCAATGCTAATTACACACTCTGTACGTATCAATAGATAAAACTGTAACATCCATTTTAGATTCCACACTGTGAGCAGAGAAATGCCTGTAATTTCGTTGGTTTCCAGAATTTTCCTTTTATTCTAGAAAACGACAAGATGCATAGTCTTAAATAATTGTGATAATTTCATTTGCAGCACGGGACGTTCAGAGTCAATCGAGCGTTCTACTGAATTGGCTATGGGGCAAGAGGTAAAATTATCCTTTTAAGTTTATACAGTTTTCCTTCAATTTGAAAAGATACTAGAACTAGAGTATAAATCTTAAAAATTGAATTTCTATTCGATTCCAGTACGCCGAAAGTCGTCCACATGTGATTAAGGAAGAGCAAGTGTGATATACATTTCTCTTATTCATCCTTGCTTGTTGCGGGTACATTCCTAGAAAGTGCCACTTGCCATGGTGCGCCTGGCGTTGAATGCGTCTGAATCTCGACCCTGATCAAATGCAGACGTGAATTCTCTCACCAGACACTGTCCACCGACGCAATTCTTCTATCAATAAGATCAACGAAAAGCGATCGTTCCTAGAACGGAGGAACGAGATTACAAAAGGAAAACTCTCGTTCAAATCAAGAATAGAGAACTATGTGTTGTTTCAGGCTTCTAAATACAGGAAGACTAATTGTATTATAATTGTTGTATAGCTGTGGAGCTTTGGTACAATAATCGCTATTTTCAAAAGCGAAGAAAAAAGACCTGTACATTGCGCCTATGTCTGTTAGGATAAAAACGATGAACAGAGTTGTTTATAGTGTAGTATCACGCTTGTGGAATATAGTAGCGAATACTTGTAAACCCTTTATGACACAGATGTATTCGCGGACTCGTTCCCTACTTAATTATCGCATTATCTCTTTGATTTGTATCGCTTCTGTAAAGTATTTGCCATCCGGATGAATTGTTCGGCTTAATAGGACTACATACAGAGTAGAGAATGAAGCGAATTTATTCTATGATTCGTTCCCTTTCTCATTATTGTATGCGTTTCACTGTGGGATTTGAGAGGGAATTTCGGAAACTCTACTTATTGCGGGAAAGAAACTATTTTATCCGTTACTCTACAGATCAATACTTTATCTTTACATTTCCACTAAATTTTGTACAGAAAGACTCTGTGAGTGAATAAATTATGAACATTGATTCAAAAAATTTTATTGAGAATTGGAATCTATTCAAATTGGGCGCGAGTGGTGCCCTCTGAAAAATATTCCTGCAAACTATCGGTTTAGAGGGCACCACTCACAAGTGTCAAAGTTTGACAGATTGCAGCTCGAAGTCATTTATTTACAAAAATAAGTTAAATTATGTGCATGTGCAAACCTAATTAAATTCTTCCTAATTATACATATATAAAATAAAGTTTCGTGTACCACAACCGGATTTGTTGCTTCGATTCAGGATCGATTCGACAATCGATTTTACGTACAAGAATCGAACATTCCTAAATAAAGAACTCTTACAATAACTTTCCATAGTAAACTTTCGATAGCGGAACCAAACTTTTGTTAAACTTATAGAATCTGTCGACTGTCGATTCATGTTGATTTAAATGGTGAATGTTGTCCAACAGTAATCTAGTATTCCAACATGTGATACGTGTTATGTTGTAAGTTGAATAAATTCAACAAATAGAAACAAAGGTGCTAAGTGCGACGTAGAAGCAGCGCAGCTGATCGCAACTGATCGCAACATCAAAATTCTATGCAATTATTACTTAAATGCACCAATCAGAAGGACTACATCAAAACAGTAATTTCGATGTCAATGTCAACTGTATAACGTAATGAAGTGTAGCCTAAAATAGAAAATATATGTATTTCGAGATATTTTGGAAGTACCATGTCGTTTAATGTGCCACTAATTTGTATTAATTGAGAAAAGTAAAGGATCAGTGATACTAGACGAATTAATTGACCTTGAGGATTGGCAATTTATTTTTAATCAACCAGGTCAGTTTTTCTGCACAATAATGCCAGGAGAAAAAGAAATGGGGGCTCGATCGCCCCTGCCAGAGGAAAAAATGCCCTCCTGTTGGGAACAGGAGGAAAGAATGAATGCCTTATTTTCACCATTTCGAAGCCGATCCGCAAATCCGCAGGACTGGATCTCCAAGTACAAGTTTTGGCAAAAATTAATATACGAACGGTTGTCGCATACAATGGAATGTAGTTTTTCTATATCGGATTTAAACGAAGCCTTCCGCAGAAAGGGATGCAGACCACTTTGCATAATTACCGTTGTGGAAGAATTACATAGGTAATAAATTTTGTGTAAAATTTGAAAGTAATCTTACGTCTAACTTCCATAGAAAACTAAGTATTATATTGGTTCCAGGAATAATGAAATAATGTTGGAAACAGATTTCTTGCAAGAACCCTGCGAATCGTGGGCAGCATGGTCCCTTAGTATATTTGTGAAAAAACCAATTGTGTGGTCACTATCTAAACTTAAAAGTTACGTGGTAAACGCTACGCCAAACGAGGAAACCAAATACATACATCTGCAGATTTTAAAGGAACTGGCCGATATTGTGTTGTTTATTTTGAGCAAAAAACAAGATAGAATCTTGGTTCCATTTTCGGAAATTCTCGAATGCAGCCAAGAACATACAAATGGCACAATATCGAAAACTACAGTTATGTTGTCTTTAATATGGCTAAGGAGAATGAAGAAAGTCGATTTTAAATACGAGTCCAATCACCATGAGCTTTTAGTAAAACGTATGTTGCACTTAGATGATAGTATAACGGAGATAGAGGAAAATTTGTATCAGTTACAGAAGCAAGAGCATAAGCTCGCAAAAGAAATTGATCTCTTGGAAGAGACCAAACTTAATATCCTTAACGAAACAAAGTCATACTTAGCCAAGGGATTAAGACAGGTAGCGAAAACACATTTGCGAAAGAAAGCCGAGATAGAAAAGACGATTGAGAAAAGATTAAAAACCCTTGAAAATCTGCGGTCTCTTATCGCAAGCATTCAAGATTCACACTCGAATACTACTGTGCTTTCTGCCTATCAAATTGGAACTGATACATTGAAGAAATTATCCGAAGATGGATTAAATGAATCTAACGTACATGATATAATGGACGAATTATCACAGGTTTGTAATTTTTTGATTTTTTCTACAATTAATATTGCCCAATCAATCACACAAATGTATGGTGCATCTTTCTTCAGACTCTTGAGGAACATAAAGAAGTACAAACTATTTTATCCGATACAATAAAAATGGATGAGTCTGATGCTGATTTGGAAAAGGAACTCGAAGAGCTACTGAAATCTGACGAAAAACCAGTACCGGTCGCAAAAACACCGGTGCCAGTTCCGCAAACACCAGTAAAAGGTCTAGGGCTAAGTACCAGCATCGATGAACTTGAACAAAGCTTGAAAAATCTTAGTGTCGAAGGTAAGACAATCTCATTGAAATTTAAGAAGAAATTAAGTCTTAAGTATTTGTTACTAAGAGACAAACTTTCTTGAATTTTTTCCACAGACACTCCGGTATCCACGAAATCTATGAACACTGCTCTAAGAGTGGAATCAAAAAAGAAAATACTGTCCGAGCCACAATGTTCTTAAACCAATACTGAATAAGAAACGCAACTACAAAGGTGTGTAAAATATAAATTACAAAGGCGACCTGACTTACTAATATTTCAAGTATATTGTATAGAAAATATTTTCGAAGTTTTACCGTGTTGATAACTTTTTCAAGAAAATACAACTTAATATGAATTTTAACGGATATCAAAAACAAATATGTATATCGTTACTTTCGCGTGTGTCATTTATATGTACGAAAGATTTTAATTTTACGATCGTTCACATTTTCTGTATAATATCGCAATAAAAAGCCTTAAGTTAATTGATTTCTCTTTATTAAGAGTTGCCGTACAAAAGGAGATTGACCTACTTTCACGAACGACAGGGAGGATACGCTTTGAACGTTTCCAATTTTAATATGACATCTTGTATCCATGCCATATGGTTTGATACGCGCGTATAGAGAGAATACGAGTTACTGTCGCAAATTCTGGTCCCTCCCTGTTCTACCGTACCGAGACTAACACTAACGATACCACGCAAATACCACAGACTTCCTGTCTTAAAGACCAATCCACCCCCACTGTCTCCATCGCACACGGAAGATCCTGAAAAAACACTTTCATGTAAGTTGTCCTCATCAAGAGTTTAGAACAGACAATTTTATCAGTAATTTTTATATCATTTAGATTCTACTAACCATTGGTATAACCAGCACAAAATTTATCGATAGTAATGTATCTCTCAGTTTCATAGGCGACACTGGACGATTTGCATTGATTCAGCGCGATATAGGGCACCGTGAGCGTTTGCAAAACATAACTGGACGGTCCGTAGGCAGTTCGACCGAATCCAGCGACTCTTCCTTCATTTCCTACCTCAAGAACCGACTGATCACTGAAAGCCGAGGTGTCCAAGCAAATTGGTATTAAAGTGCGCGTAAGAACGAAGGGTTCCACCAATTCCAGAATCGCTATGTCCCAAGCGTAATTCCCTTCGTGTCCAAGGTAACGGCAAATTGTATAGACGTTTTTTACCTGAAATCGAAATTCTATTCAATGGTACAAGTCGAACCAATATCACACACACACACACACACAGAGTATCCTTATGGTATTGGATATACGAATATTATTGTGACGAATACCTTAGCCTTTTTTACAACCCTTGGATCGTGATTGGGATCGTCGTAATCACGAAAAATATTGCCAGTCGCTATGAAAAGCTTATTGGGGTTCTCCGTCCTTCTATTTGTCTCATCGTAGACACAATGTGCTGCTGTGATCAGCAAACGTTCTTGTATGATCGTTGCACCACATATGAACTCTTTGGGCCCGCCTATCTCTTCCGTTCTGTACAAAGTAGCGTGCCACGGGAATTCGGTAATTTGTGGCGTTGTACCATTCACGATAAGGGGTATGGTATTCGCGGGAGGAACGCCGCAAACTAAAACATTAATTGCGCTATGATAATTCGATGATTTCTTGGAGGAAAGCTCATTGGATATGTTGTACTCGTTAGTATGTGTACTTATATGTATGTATGTATATATGTATTTTCGGGGTTCTAAGTTATGAAGGAGATAATTCACAATGATCAGATATACTCCCACTGGCTTGTACCACAAGTATAATGAATTCTATAGGAATAGGAAACAGGGCATTCTCACTGAATACACAGTGCATAATTTCTTTATTAAATATTATCAATCTAAAATGATTAGTGAAATTGGTAATACTGTTTTCTTAAAGCTCTCTTTCACTTACATTTCGTAAGTCTGTGAGTAATATACATCCAACAAGAAATGTGAATTATCTCGAGTTATAAAATATATTTCGATCGCATTTATGACTTTGTTGTATGGTCTTAGAAATTTATATCGGAATATAGAAGAAGAATTTGAGTTTTTTCTTTATGAAACATTCAAAACCAAGGCCATACAGGGTCTGTTACCATTTCTTTGGGTGTTTCCGTGCCACCTATTCTAATATCGATATCAGGCGACACATCTTGTTTCGGAACGTGTATCACTACTTTGTTACGGAGAATCTGTATCAGTGTGCCGTTATTGTTTTCCGTGTTTGATTGCACGGCGACACTATTATTGTTGACATAGACATTGATTGTTAGCGGACCTGGGACACAACGTATGGGCTCTGGGTCCCATTGTCCTCGATCATTGCACGTAACCGTTGATCGTTGCTTCGTTAACAGTGTTGTATCCTGACGATAACTATTGCGGCACGAAAGATTCGCAACTGTCCGAGGCCTGATCGGCTTCTCGCAGGACGCCCACTGACCATCGCGCTGACATTCGACATTTGTTGAAGCCGTACTTAGAGACTTGCATTCGATTTCTACGAAAATCGAGATATTTTGTTAGATCGGTTAACGATTTATGATACATTGTATTAGAGCTCGTTACGTATGAAATCTTCATTTCTTTAAGCATTCGGAACCCTTCGGAGAACGTATAAAAACCCAGTCAAAAATATTTTCAAAGAACTGATAAATGTCGAAAAATTCAAATTCTTGCAAACGAAAACTGCAGAATATGAAGTTTCATATGTAAATATCCAATAGAGTATTTCGTTAATAATCTTACCGACACACGTTGGAATATCCAACCATGTACCATCGTCAAGACAAATTACAGGGCTACTACTGTGTGTTGCTGAAATATTTAACTTATAACCCGCATTGCAGCGATAAACCAAATACGATCCCGGTTTCAATGATAATCCTTGTTGGACATCGCATTCTGATTGTCCAGAGGGGCATCTTATACTGCGCCACTTCCAATATCCATTCACTGGTTGTGGTGGTACTATGCAATTATTAATCGTGCTGGGTCGCGTAACCGGCACCACTTCGTCCGTAGTTGGCCGATGTGGTCTACTGGTAGCTCCTGTAGTAGCACACATTGTTGGATCTTCGTCAGATCCATCCGCACAATTTTGTACCCCATTACATTTCAAATCACCGTCAATGCACGCACCATACGCACAACGAAAAACCACTTCTGGACAACTGGAAAAAAGGATTGTCATTTCATCCGTCGATTTCTATCATTGAATTATTACATATGAAATATTTGAAATTTTAAATCAAACTCTAAAAATATGCTTATTTCCTATTATTAAATGTTACATTCTATTCGTTTCCTCCAACGTGTAATGAGCTTTTTAAATCGTTTCTAAAGATAGACTCGTCAAGTAACTTGTATCATAAACCCAGACATTTCATATGTAACAAACTACAATAGGTATAGAATTCTAAACAACTCGTTAATTGATGACACTCACGATACAGATCCACATTGGGCGAATGTTTCGTCTGATCTATCGTCACAGTCCGGAGTGCCGTCGCAAAGCGAGAGACTATCGATACACTGACCGCTATTGCATTTAAATTGATTTTTTGTACATCCTCCGGAATTTGTTCCATTGAGGAATACATTGCGGCAGGATGGCAGGGTTTCGTCACTATTATCGATACAGTCTTTTACACCATTGCAAGTCGCATCCCCATCCACGCAGGCACCATATGCACAACGAAATGCATACGTAGAGCAAACAATTTCGGGTTTCATGCATTCTGTTCTCGTCTCATCGGATTTATCATTACAGTCGGCTCTTCCATCGCACAATAGTTCGCTCTTTATGCATGAGCCGTCACGACATTGGAACTTATCCAAACTAGAAAAATAAATATCGATAATAGTCTTTCTTGCTCGAAAAGTGACAGTGAAACTCAAGTGGTCGAATTCTTTTAGTTTTACCTACCCACAATCATTCTGTGAATATCCTAATTTTATTAGAGCTGCAACAAAAACGGTACCAAATAATAGTCATCGTTTCACCCAAATTTCTTATTTTGTTTTCGGCTTTTTAGTTCTGATTAATGCTTCTTCAAATATTGCAGATAATGCTTCCTCAAATATTGCAGAAAGCAAAATAAGTGAAGTAGTGAAAAGGACCGTGCCTATTGCGCTTATATAATGGAATCTAATTTTCGCTTATCTCTCATTCATTAATTTAAAAGTTCAGATTTGTCGGTATTCGTGAGACGTACATGCGTACACATATCATCGGATGAGTTCAAGGCCGTTTCGTAAAGTCATTCACGAAACAGGTTTCCGCAGCACGCTCCGTGATGCGACATGCCTAAATCGATCTTATGAAAGAAAGAAGTTTTTATGTGTCTAATTTCCACCCGTATCTCGCGGTAAAATCTTTGAACAATTATCACTGATGTGGTCACGTTTGCAATTCTGTACAATAAGGAAATTGGTATTCTCAATTGAACAACAAGAATTATAAGAGCGCAAAGTGGTCTTATTGAGTTTTTTTGAGTATCGTTATAAATTATATGTACTTACTGCATGCTGTCGCTAGAAAAAGTGTAGAGAATGCGATTTTCATAGTAACAGTTGATTAAACCCCGCTGGAGACGAGAGCCACGTAAAACTTGGCAAGATCCTGCTTCCGGAGACATCGACGTACTACTGGCTAATATAGTGACTATGGTGATCCTGAATAAATCTGGAATTACCCACGACTCTACACACAAACGCACACAGATGATTCTCTTTCAAGAGGGGAAGTACGCGGCACATCCGCGTGCAGATACAAACAAGACGTTATCGGTGCCGAATCCCACGAAGAAGGAGACAAATGATGATGCACGACCAATTCTTACGATTTGGCGTAATGATGCATGTAAGAACAGAAACCAATTATGTGACATATGAGTATGAGTATCAGTTCTTTTAAAAACTCATAACTAAAGAGAATCTTGCGCTTCAACGCAAACATGCGCTGTCTTTGCTAATCAAAATGGTTAGACTTTTTTTGCGGGGAAACAATAAACGACAATGTCTATTTGAGAATATAATTTATATATTCTAATTGCATTCATAAAAACGCGTGTATTATTCCTTTTCTGGCTCCGGTTGCGTTTCTTCTATCTCTTCGAACTTCGAAATATGGTATTCTTTGCTCTGCAACCATTTGAATGTACTGTAAATTAATAATTAAGGTAGAAATATAATATGAGATATTTTGGAATCTATAAGAAATGTTTTAAGAAGGATACTGTCGCTCTTCGCATTCCGTCTTTATTATATGCTTTATAATTCCTTCGTTTAAGAACTTCTCCACTTCCGCCTCGCAATTGTTCCAGGTCAGAGGTTGATGAAGACCATCGTTTCCGTATTTTTTGTCATAATGATCGTAATGTAACTAAAAATCGAAAAAAAAAACATTCTTACCAGGTGATAGACACCTGAGACAAATTGTTGATTCCAATGATACATACATTTCTTAAAATTAGTCCTAATCCAGGTGCTTTTCCTACTTTATACTTTTCCCGTGAGAATACCGTCAGAACATCGGACTTTGTTATAACATTGTTAAGCACGTTGATCAACAGACACACCATTTTACGAATTTGATGCAGTAGAAAACTTTGTCCTTTGATTGTCAACACAGCGAATTCCAAGCCGTTCGAAACGAAAGTCTCGGTACAAGAAAAACTGTGAATAGTCCTGAAAGCACGGGGGTCCAATGGTTTTCTGAAAGAAATTTTAATTATTTCACCTGCTCCATCTCCTGAGAATTATTTCCCTGATAATTAGACCTACATTTTCGACGTGACATTGTGACAATTGTACGAGCCTACGAATAATTTCATAATTTCGTTTACTTCCTTGAGAGTCTCTGGTGGTATCCGATATTCTGTATATGGTTTTCCATGAATAGTGTACTCTTCTTCGTTCAAAAAAGAATTATCTCCTGGTGTAAATACGTATGTAGGTATAATATACATGTATGTTCTTGCTGTACAGAAATTTTTTGAATTAAATGATTTCGTTACTCTTTGTATTCCAAATAGTCTAATATCGTTTGGAAGAAATTTATTTATCTCATCTTTGTCAACTTCGTCAGCTAGATGGAATAAAACAAAAAAACAACATATAAGAGTGTTTCACTTTGAGAAGATGTATTAATTGTTGTTACAAGTTTTTGAACTTACGTAACTTTATGGAAACAACCTGCTTTGCTGCCGATACACCCTTATCCGTACGCGCTGCTCGTTGAAAAGACATAAGCTGCGCTTCTTCGAACATTTTGTCCTCTATTAAATTAGCTTTCTTTAGAGCCATTAGCAAATTTTCCTCTATGGTATTGCAGCCCGGATTCCGCTGCATACCCATATAATTTGCACCAATATAACTTAATAAAAGAGCATACTTTTTTCTTTTCCTAGAACTACAAAGCGCATCTGTCTTTTGTCTTTTGTTTACATCATTTTCATCCGCATCCTCTGACAATCTCTTGTTGTTTGGTTCTGTATCTAAAGCAGGAGCTATCGCATTCTCTCCAGACATAATTCGTAAAGGAAAATTAACTGTAAATGTAAAATATCTTTAAATTAATGAACAATAAAGTCTTCCAATAAATATAAACATTTTTTAAAAACACTGCATAGTCTATTGAAAAAAATACAATTAGAGTAAAGATCGTAAGATTGTAGCTTACCAGAATAATTATCAAATACAGAATATCTTAATAAACACTTTCGAATGCGTTGAATTAACTTACGCATTTATAATGCGATTTTCCCTTCCCTAACGATTTATTATTGAGAATTGGAATAGGTATGGATATATTAGTCGCGCCGTATTACATGTTCTGCGGCCAAAGAATAATTACTTTTCAGTAAAAAGAACAGATGTATTTTCTATTTCTAATATTGGTTAGTACAACGTTGAATACATCGAGTAGCACGTGTTTAGCCCCCCATGGTATATGAAGGTATGCACCGTATTCACATGGGTATTCATTGCTATTCATCTTTATGGACGGAGCAATTAATTTCACTCATGTTTTCTTTCGAAAAAAGCATCGAGTAACGCAAAATCAATCAAATTGACAATTTTTATTTAACATTGCGATACTTTTTATATAATTTGTAATAATTTCAGTTGCCTCGACGGATATCCTGAATTATTTCGAATCATTGCCGCACTGTGTTATCGATAGTGTACTTGGATGCAGTTCATTTTTCTGCTTGCAGTAACTTCACAGAATTTCTGTGCCCAACGACTACGACTATGTGCTTGGGAAAAAATTAAGTTGTACTGGGAGCAACGCTATTAATATCAATACCATCTTCTACAATTAACATCTAGTGTGTAAGTCTTGTTTGCCACACGAAACCTTCGTTCGCCTCGTATGACACTACGCTCGTGTTACATTCGAATATTGGTACTATAACAAGAAAATCAATACTGGACTACCAGATCTTTCGAATATTGTTCACGGTATGGTTGTTGACGTTGATATTTTCGCATCAAACATTTTTCGGTCGGTGTTCACTCGCATTTAATAAATCGCCTTTCTTCGGAATATTCTATTTTCGGATTTATACTGTGCGTCTTGGCTCTGGCTACTTGTACAGGTCACAACATGTCGACTTGACAGTGCGATGTATCTGCAATTGGTTCGATACGTTTACTTTGGAAGAAATTAACTCAATACTATCTTCCCGCTTTCTCGAGACTGACTTCAATGTTGTCGTTAAACTGCGTTGTTTATTACTGCTTCTCATTGCTTCGTAATTACTTCGGGGAATAGTTTCAGTTTATATCTTTATTCTCTTATAATCTGTACATCTTATGAAGATAACTGATTTTCCTTACTCACGCTGTAGGTCGTCCCCCAAGGAAGGTTTATCCAGTAACACCAGGTAAATAAAATGTAAGTATACAAAGAAAATCCTTTCGCTCCAACAATTGTGTTGCTGCGACGAATCATTCTACATATCTAACGTTTCCATCTATTTTAATATAGTAGACGATGGGAGCTTAACTGTATTTTAATACATCGTCGATATCTCTGTTGCAGGCATAAATCGATAACCAACTGACTTAATTATAATAGACATAATATGGCAGACGATATTATGCTATTCTCACTCTGGGAACAGAATAGAAACGACGGTATATTGTGTACTAACAGCGCAGCTTTAATAAATGAAAACGGAAATCTTCCCAACAGCAGATATGAGTTTATAGACGAAGAAGCGATCAAGCCAGAAATTCATAATAATTCAGATTATGTAAAGTCTGGGATATGTCAAAAACATTGGACACAGAAAAAGATAAATCTCCCAATAGAATGAAGGATAAAGAAAACGATAGATCCAATAATATGGACGATAGAAACGAGAATCAGAACGAAGAAGACCAGAGGGATAAGGATTCGGAAAAAGAGTAAGCTTCGTCAATTAATTTCTTATGATACAATATAAACGAGACTAAGAATAAGGTAAATATTCTATATAGAGTCAGACACTGCTGGGTTTGTTTCGCATCCGATGAGGATGATGTGACCGCAGCATGGGTGCAACCGTGTCGTTGTCGTGGCACTGCAAAATGGGTTCATCAAACGTGTATCCAAAGATGGGTGGATGAGAAACAGAAAGGTCGTTCACGAGTACGAGTAGCTTGCCCACAGTGTGGCACTGAGTACATTATTATACATCCTAATGTCGGTAAGTATTTTTTAATGTATCTCCTACGAATGAAGTATTAAACAGTTATTAATATTCGTCTCTGAATTGCAGGGCCCCTTGTCATGATCTTGGACACGATCGACGGAGCTATTTTCCGAGTCTGTCCTTTCATTACTGCGGGAATATTCGTGGGATCCGTATACTGGACAGCAGTAACGTATGGCGCAGTTACAGTAATGCAGGTAGTGGGCCACAAAGATGGCTTGACTATGATGGAACAAGCTGATCCCTTTGTTCTGTTAGTTGGTTTGCCAACCATTCCAATTATGCTCGTAATGGGAAAAATGCTTCGATGGGAAGATCAAACTCTTAGGTTTCTTAGACGGCACGCGGGTAAGGTTCCTATTTTGAGAGACATTCTGCCCAGGTATGAATCAATTTTAGATTTACTTTCTAATATCCCGTAATTACTTGAATAACTAGCACTTCTCTTTTATTATAGTTATCCAGATGATGAAAGAGTAATAGGCACGGAAGATGCACCACCGATGAGTACCCCATTGTCAGCGGCCCGAGTTCTATGCGGTGCACTTTTACTCCCTACAATTGCTAACATTTGTGGAAAGCTATTCTTCGAAAGCATCAACTCCAGTTTCCAGAGAACGTTACTCGTGAGTATGGCAAATTTTTTTCTATTTACCGGTTAGAAACTTTTATGTTTATTGAGAAAAATTTGTTTAAAAGGGTGGCGTGGCATTCATCACGATAAAAGGCGCATTTAAAATATATTACAAGCAGCAGAAGTACGTGAAAATATGTCAGCGTCGAATAATGGATTATACGAATACCAATCGCAATCTGTATCAGAAAGAGAAACTTTCGGAAAGAAGACGCTCCACTTAAATGTTTCTATTAATCAGCGTCAAAAATCGTACGGCATGTAACGGAATGGTATATCTGTTTCTCTATCTCAAAAATTGAAATGGGATATAATCTTTCTGGAAAGGTTTTGAGTGCATTTTTTTTGTATTGTGTTTTAGGTATTGGCATATACCCTTCATATAAATGTGCAATGACAGATAAAGTACTGTATATATATATATATCTGTATACGATCTAAGTACTAATTATTGGATTATAAGTTACTCGCTGCATCACGTATATCGGACGTAGATACAATTAATAACTACTACCGTGTCCTTTACGTACGAAGACGGAATTATAGTTGAAGAAAAAGAATTAGGATTTCGATGATCGTTACACAAGTAAGGATGGACTGAATTAATTCCTCTGTTACGGTATTAATGCAACTGTCGATTTACTAAATCTAAATTTAATGAGCTCAGTTTAGGTCAAAGAAGCAACTTTTTTTAAACGAAAAAAGGGAATCTGTATCAATATTGTATTTGATATACGGTAATATTTTATTTTTTTAAATTCAACTATGACAGTTGAGATGATGAAAATGTTATTAAAAAATCGCTTGAGCTTATGTGCCCTTGTTACGATTATTGAAAGGCGAATTTCGCAGGATGCCATTACTCTAGGATAAAATGCGTATAAGTCCATATCAACCAATTTTCTATGCAGCTACATTAACCATGTGCCTATGGTAAGAAATAGCATAAATTGGTGATATGTACACATTGAGATGTATCGTGCTTATATATACTCGCATCAATAAATTTTGTAGTACATGGGTAAAGAGTATTCTCATTTGAAACAACTTCTTCTATCATGCATAAATACATTTATTATTATGCAAATTAATTCGAACTCACATAATTACAATATATATAATCTCGAAATAAATGCTACGTACATATCTGTAAGTACATGATACTAACGAACGTAATATATTCTCTTTTACTAGTCTTATAGTAATAGAAATTTGTACAGTAAAGAAAATTATTTTACAATTTTAAATAACACTAGAAATAAGGATTTCCTAGGTTTCATATAAATACATAATTCTTTCCATCTCTCATTCTATACCTACCATATTCTGCCTTCCATCACGCGTCATAATTCATTTTAAAAACTGTACATCGTACCTTATTCTTTACACTTTTAATTTGTACTATACGTCGCGATTCGTCTTGCCTCTGTCCTCCTTTTGATTTATCTCACTTATTTGTGTCATGCACAACGACACAGCTTGTCGTCATTGGAAAGTATACACAAAATGCTGCCAGGAATTAGAAAATCATTTCTATGAAAATACATTTATCGGAAAAACACTCTAGTTCGCGCAGGAATGGGATAATCCATTACTCTTAGGAAATTAACGCATACTGATAAATATGTGAGAAGAAGGAAACGAACGGAACAATAGGTAATTCTACTTTAATGTCACGTCAAAGGCGGCCCTGTGTAACTAATACTCGTAGAACAAAAGTCAGAGGGTAAACTTTCCAACGACAGCAACTGCACATCTTCGATCTCGTCGGAAGAATTGGAAGAATTCAATTTCATTGCAGCACTCACTACGCTAAAGTAAGTACAAGGCCTGGGCCCTCTTCCATGTGCATCTACTTCGTAAGGAGGACTAAGTATGTCTAAGAAGGCACAAGGTCCATCGATGCACACTATCTCGTGCAAGTTTTTCTTATGTGGTGCCAGGATACAAGCGGAGGATGAACTGTCCAGAATCTGTGGTCGGTGTCTAATAGCTGCTATTTCTTCGTTCGGGCTCACTATATGAGCGTCGCTTCTCTTCAGAGTGAAACTATTTACTTGTACCGTTCCACTAAGAACCTATTTTGTAAAATTAGCATTACCAGAAACTATACTGAAATATTTGTGAAACATGCATAAGTTATTTAATTCTGCCGTTTAACCAGTTAATACTAATTGGACTGTAGATAACTTCTATCCATAATTCTGCTGCAATGTTCTATAGTTTAACGTTAAATGTACCTTCAAGAAACCATGCATGCCAGGATGATCATGCAGAGGCATAGTGAAACCATGTTTCAATATGAAGATCGAAATGCTGAAGTCTTTGTTTTCGTATATATCAATAACGCACAGTGGTTCTGATTGAGTTTTAACATTCTCTAGGATTTGTTTCTTTAAGCCAACATCTTCCGCCTTTATCCTGTTCATCAGGTACCATAACTTATCAAAGTTCTTCTCGCATGGCTTAAAGTTATTGCTCTTTCGTCCACCAAAGGTTGTCAGGGTCTGCTTCCACAAGCTTTGCATCCTCGAGGTCATTGTTGTAATTTAATTACGGGGCTTAGTTTAAATCTGTGTTAAGAGCGCGATGCCAACTGGATACGTAGACAGTAATTAACAGTTACTTTACATTATGCCCATAACCTCCGCGTTAATAATATCGGTGATTTTCACTGGAAAGAGAAATATATTTCTATCGTAAAATTGGAGGAAGTACAAAAATATTCTTAGATAGAAACTTTTAAATATATATTTATGTATATACTTACTGTACTGCAAAATGTATGTAGCAGGTTGTAATCATTAGGTGTTTTTATTACAAATTCGTAATATGCATCCGATAATATTTGATATTCATCAATATTAATCACTCCCAGTTACGGAGATAGCCTACTTTCAGCGATATCCTAATTTCGTCCGATTGCTTCCACTTGATGCACTCCGCCGATACACACTAATATTTTCGATTGTGTTACAAACAGCAGAATTGAGCAGAATACTCCGAAATAATCTGAAATAATTTAAGGGGGTACGCTAAGTCCTACTATTACCGACAAAATCCCTAGATTTACCGACGCAAGGATGCGAAACTAGGTTTTAGAATTGAACACGATTTTTTCTTTCATAAAGCGTATTTCGGACTGGGGCAGGGCTCATTTGAAAGAGGAAGGTTCAATGAAGGAAGCTCTACTCGCGGTTTCAACAAATTCGATTTACATCATATGAAAATAATGTGACAAAGTAGGGCAACAATCGACAAAATGTAACCTTGAAACTGCTTGACACTAAGCCTTTTTACGCCATTGTATGTGTATCCTAAACTAAATCGCGAGTAGAGCTTCCTTTATTGAACCTTCCTCTTTCAAATGAGCCGTGCCCCAGTCCGAAATACGCTTTATGAGAGAAAAAATCCTGTTCAGTTCTGTCAGGAGTATCTGAACAAGGATTTTTGGCGTACTATGGATAATGTAGAGCAAATTTAGTTGCCTTGGCGCGTAGCAGATGGCGCTTCGAGAGAATGCTTACCCCTGATAACACAGAGGCACGATGTCGGCATAGAATCCGCACGACATCTGCCCCCTGTTGGCATAGACTCGATCCAATTCTGTGCAGAAATCTGGACATGATGTTGTTGTAGTCGTCACTCTTTGGCATGAAATCCCCGCTCGTATCCTTGGCGCCAAATTTAATACTAATTTGTTTTATTCGTAGGGCACCTAGGGCATTCGTAGGGCACCGGCCCCGGCCCCGGCCCCGGCCCCGGCCCCGGCCCCGGCCCCGGCACCGGCACCGGCACCGGCACCGGCACCGGCACCGGCACCGGGACTCCCGGCATCGGCCCCGGCACCGGCACCGGCACCGGCATCGGCCCCGGCACCGGCACCGGCACCGGCACCGGCACCGGCCCCGGCCCCGGGACTCCCGGCATCGGCCCCGCGACTCCCGGCATCGGCCCCACGACCCCGGGACTCCCGGCATCGGCCCCACGGCCCCGGGACTCCCGGCATCGGCCCCGGCCCCGGCCCCGGCACCGGCTCCGGCACCGGCATCGGCCCCACGACCCCGGGACTCCCGGCATCGGCCCCACGGCCCCGGGACTCCCGGCATCGGCCCCACGGCCCCGGGACTCCCGGCATCGGCCCCACGACCCCGGGACTCCCGGCATCGGCCCCACGACCCCGGGACTCCCGGCATCGGCCTCACGGCCCCGGGACTCCCGGCATCGGCCCCACGACCCCGGGACTCCCGGCATCGGCCCCACGGCCCCGGGACTCCCGGCATCGGCCCCACGGCCCCGGGACTCCCGGCATCGGCCTCACGGCCCCGGGACTCCCGGCATCGGCCCCGGCCCCGGCCCTGGCACCGGCTCCGGCCCCGGCACCGGCACCGGCCCCGGCCTCGGCCCCGGCCCCGGCCCCGGCATCGGCCCCACGACCCCGGGACTCCCGGCATCGGCCTCACGGCCCCGGGACTCCCGGCATCGGCCCCACGGCCCCGGGACTCCCGGCATCGGCCCCGGCCCCGGCCCCGGCCCCGGCATCGGCCCCGGCACCGGCTCCGGCACCGGCATCGGCCCCACGACCCCGGGACTCCCGGCATCTTCCTCACGGCCCCGGGACTCCCGGCATCGGCCCCACGACCCCGGGACTCCCGGCATCGGCCCCACGGCCCCGGGACTCCCGGCATCGGCCCCACGACCCCGGGACTCCCGGCATCGGCCCCACGGCCCCGGGGCTCCCGGCATCGGCCCCGGTACCGGCACTGTACACAAAGTACGAAAAGTATCCGCTTCAAGCGGGATTCAAACTCGCGTCAATGAGACATCATCATCGTGCAGAATCAAATCGGAAATTTCTAGTGGCTCCACCTCGCGTTCATTCAGCGATCAAAACCGTGACGACTTTATCGACGTGCCGCATCGAAAGTCACTTGGACTTAGCGTACCCCCTTAATAATCTATTCGTGAACCGCAAAACTTGATTACTTTCTGAACACAAAGTTTATCGATGCGGTTTCTAATAGCTTAAACCACAAACTAGGTATAAGATAGATATGTAAACTACTCATAAATAGATCGGAATGGAACTTCCGGACGTAGATAGAGCTGGAATCGGCACCACATTGTAGCTCAAGGTCCACACCACACTGGCACACATGCATTAATTTGGTAGATATGGCGGCTACTTTTAAGCTTACAAATCTCGCAAAGCTTAGCAAAAACGTACCTAGAATTTTAGGTCGTAGCTCTCAAAAGGAATATTTAAGAAGACAATGTGTAAAACTTTCAGGTTTGTCAACTTTTATTAAGTATCATCATTAATTTTAAGAATGTCATAAGATAAATGTATTTGAGGTTAGGAGGAATTAGTGCATTCAAATTTTTAAAAACGATGTCTTTTAGCCAAATGTAATTTATAATTGTTTTTCTTATTTTTAAATATAGCTTTAAGAGTTTATCATCAACGATGCTTCTCAACGGAGGCTGCTCCACAAACGAATCAATATCATAATATTATCTCGGATGCCGAGAAAGTTACCGGTACTGTAACTTAAAATATTTTAACACTACAAATATTAACGATTAAATATTGCTGTAAATATAAGAGAAATTATATAATTTTATTTCTTAAAATTAGGAAACGCTTCAAAGCATGAATTTCAATCTGAGACACAAATGTTATTGGAAATTGTCGCCAAATCATTATATTCGGATAAGGAGGTAATATATTACCTATTACATTTTAAGGAAGTTTCATAAATAATCAAGTGTTTAACGTAACAGGTTTTTGTCCGTGAACTCATTTCTAATGCCAGTGATGCACTTGAAAAATTACGCTATATAACGTTGAGTAACGCAGAGGCCTCTAATGTTGCTGGACAACGTAGTTTAGAAATTCACATTGCAACCGATAAAGTTAATAGAACGCTTACAATTCAAGATACAGGTATTGGAATGACTCGTGAAGAATTAATATCCAATTTGGGAACTATCGCACGTTCTGGTTCAAAGGTATATTAATGTTATTTGTTATTAGTTTATAGTTGAGGCTAATACTTTAAAACACGTATAAAATAGTAATGCTATTATCAATTTGCAGGCTTTCCTAGAACAGCTAAAAGAGAAGCAGGATTCTGCTGATCCATCTAAAATTATTGGACAATTTGGGGTAGGGTTTTACAGTGCATTTATGGTAGCAAATAAAGTTGAGGTATACACAAAGTCATACGATAAAGATGCGGAAGGCCTTCATTGGTCATCTGATGGGTAAAAAAAGTTTATGCCTTTTTAATAATATTCTATGTTATTATAATAATCCTCACTTTCTTTATTATCTTTCATAGTTCTGGTGTCTTCCAAATTTCAACCGCTGCGAGTGTTCAACCAGGCACAAAAATTGTTATCCATTTAAAACCTGACTGTAGGGAATTTAGCGATGAGGATACTGTCAAGCGTACGTTATTTTGCTTGTTTTTATACAAATCTAGTCTATTCTTAGTTAATATTTGTTTTTTTCAAAAGGTATCATCACTAAATACAATAACTTTGTTGGTAGTCCAATTTATATGAATGGCGTACAAGTAAATACAATTCAGGTGAATAGATATTGCTTTTGTAATTTACTAATAATTTATTTCTCGTTTTAATTGGAACGTTTAGCACAACATTATAACTTATTTCTGGACATTTTCAGCCCTTGTGGATGATGGATCCAAAAGATATATCGGCTCTTCAACATAATGAATTTTACAGATTTATTGGAAATTGTTTTGACGCACCACGATTTATATTACACTACGTGACAGATGCTCCAATCAATATTAGAGCATTATTATATTTCCCAGAAACAAAACCAGCACTATTCGATTTGGCACGAGATACAACTAGTGGAATCTCGCTTTATAGTCGGAAGATCTTAATCAAAAGCAAAGCAGAAAATTTGTTACCTAAATGGCTACGTTTTGTTAAAGGTGTCGTTGATTCGGAAGATTTACCTTTGAATCTGAGTCGTGAATTACTACAGAATAGTGTACTGATAGGGTACGAATCGAGTGTTAAGAATATCTATTATAATTTAGCACTAAACAGGCCAAACATTATATAAAAAGTATTCGATTGCAGGAAACTAAGGAACGTCCTAACAGCGCGTGTTATAAAATTCTTACAAGATCGAGCAAACAAAGAACCAGAGCAGTTTACTGAGTTTTATAGAGATTACTCAGTGTTTTTCAAAGAAGGAATCGTTACTGGCACTGATCAAAACGAAAAGGTTCGATAGTATTATTCATGCTGAGCTTTACAAATTTTATTTTATTCCTCGAGTTAACTTGAATTGTATTTCACAGGAAGAAATAGCTAAACTTTTACGATTTGAGTCGTCTGCGAAGCCTGCGGGAGAAGTTGTTAGTCTTTCGGATTATTGCAGTCGACTATCTGACGAACAACAAAATATTTATTATTTGTCAGCACCTAAGTGAGTAAAAACTTAATCCTATTTCCATCGATCGATAAGAAATCCTAATTTAGATTCATCAATAATTTCTTCATTTTAGTCGAACATTGGCCGAACAATCTCCGTATTATGAATCTTTAAAAAAGCGCAATGTTGAAGTTCTATTTTGCTACGAAGGCTACGATGAAATTATTCTCATGAATCTCAGGAACTTCAAGAAACGTTTTTTGACTTCTGTAGAGAAGGAAATGCGTGATGATAGCGATTCAACTAAAACAGATAATCTTGGTACATTTTTTTTAACTAAATATTCATTGATAATTTCTACGTTAATTATTTTCCTAAGAGAACAATTTCAATTTACAGATATAATGAATCGAAGTGAAATTGAGGATCTGGTAAATCATATGAAGACAGTTTTATCGAAAAAAGCACATGATATTAAAATGACTAAACGCTTAGAATCACATCCTTGCGTTGTGACAGTAGCAGATATGACTAGTGCAAGACACTTTATACGTACGCAATCACATCAATTACAGGAAGATATGCAATATGCTCTTCTTCAGCCGCGGTTTGAAATTAATCCAAAACATCCCCTCATCAAAAAGCTTGCTCAGTTGATCAAAACCGATCGTAATCTTGCAGATCTTGTAATAAAACAGGTATGATCCAATTTTATGAGGCATGTTCGTGATGAAGGCACTTATCGACCCTCTTTATTTTTTTTTTCTAGCTTTTCAACAGTGCCATGGTCGGAGCTGGATTAATCGAAGATTCTCGTATATTGCTAGGTCCAATGAATGAGATATTTACGAGAGCTCTAGAGAAACATTGAATATGACCCAAGAATAATTCCGATTTTTCTATTGTTAAATAATGTTATTGTTTTATTCTTCGGCGATTTTGTAATTAAGGAAACGTAAATAATAGTTTAATGTTATGATTACATTTTTAGGAAAGATAAAATTTATAAGACAAGTTACAGGCAAGATTGTTTTCTTTATTACAATAGGTTGATCTTGTACAAATTAATTATAGCCTTAGTGTTACAACAAGTCAAGTTTTTTTTATTTTCGGAAAGATTCCACGATATGGATATGTATTCTATTAGTAGGGATAAATGTTACGAAAAGTTTTAATTGTACCCAGTTTTCACATATCCTGCATGCTCAATTTTTTAACGTAAATGCACCATCCTTCTTTTTTTTAAAAAAAAAAGAGTTAATCTGCGGACGAAACAAAAATATAGCAGTAATTCTTTCGAATTTGTATGCCTTTACCAAAGACAAGATTAACAAATAATGTCTAGGCCTAAAGCAATACTTTATGAAACGCATAAATTAAGAGTACACAAAGTATTTAGTTTACATGTCGATTGAATAGTTTCCAATTGGATAATGCAATTTTTATCCCACTAAATAGGAAATATAATTTAGATTATACAAAATTATAATTCCTTGGGCAAGTTTGAAATACAGAAACATTTGTGTCTATTTCAGCAATGAAATTTTTAAAAGGCGCAAAATCAATAATACACCAATTGTATTATTTTAACGTACACATGTGGCATCTTTTGCATTGCACAGTCTTTTATTAAAACGTCGAGTTTACGATTACTTTCTAAACGCAAAAATTAATCTTAAGATTTCAAGGAATCTGCTGTGGTCTATTGCAGACTGAAACTTCCATAAGTCTGAAGTCAGTAAAATTTTTTTTTCAAATTAACTGTACAATTACCTAAGTTCGTTCTAGTATAAAATAAATTATCTAATTTGAAATATGTATATATAAGTGTTGCACTGAAATTTCAGTAACGGGGAGGCACGACTACTCTCTAAAGTTTACATAAAAACTTGAATCTTGAGAAAATCTTTTCTGCTTTTGATAGAAAAAAAAAAACAAAAAAATTCACCCTGTTTCGCATTAATATTAATCAGAGCTGCTCACTTATCCCACTAAAACAAAGCAGGATTACTAATGTTCTGTACAGAACAGGAACATAAAATTGAATTTCTCAACAAAATCTTACAAGTATAAAAAAGATGAAGAATTTCATCCAATTAAGCTGCCGCCATTATGTTTCATTGAAGGAAAAACACTGGACATGAAAATAGAGGCATTAAAAAATCTTAGGCACACATAGAGATAGGTCTCTTGGTTTACATGTCGTGTTCAGCTATACAAATTAACATAAAAAATGCATATATTTTATGGCATTAAAAGTTACTTGGCAGTTGAAAAAGTATTTTACATGGACACGTTTTTCTCAATGAGAAATGAGCTTATGAAACGACGAGTAAAAGGAATGATGAGTAAAAAGAAAAAGGGAAAGAAAAACAAACAAAAAAGGAGGAAAGAAGAAGAGTGCAGTAAATGATAAACGACGATAAGGTAGCGAGTACCGTTTAACTCGCACAAGTGAGCAGTCTTATTTGAAAAGTAGAGAATTGTTGGAGTTTGATGTAACTGTAGTAGCACCAAGTATGATTTCTACTTCTCGAACCGATGGCGACGAAGAAAATAAAAGAAAGGGAGAAAAATGAAAGAAAAAGATGTTAAATGAACGGAATAATGACTTAGCTTACGTACATGTAGAGGTGCTAATATTGCCCTCCGCTCTCTCTCTTTTCTGTTTTACAAAATCTTAGAGGAATAATATTACAGTTATTATGGTACAAGTCATAGTTTATCATTCGTATAAACATT
The DNA here is from genome assembly GCA_963989405.1 of Trypoxylon attenuatum. Classification (NCBI taxonomy): domain Eukaryota; kingdom Metazoa; phylum Arthropoda; class Insecta; order Hymenoptera; family Crabronidae; genus Trypoxylon; species Trypoxylon attenuatum. The sequence continues at coordinate 9,083,984 of OZ022490.1, read as the reverse complement.
ATCATCACAGTAAAAATATTTTATATCTTTTTAACTATTAATTCTGTTGCGTGTCATAGTGAACACGGGCAGCGATGCGCATATTGCTCTAAAACGAGAGCATTCTTTCTTTACTAGTCAATTTGTTCACACGCTAGACTATGCAGTACTTATCAGAATGCGTTATCATTTAAATAGTCCATTGATTCATTCAGACGTAATCAAAATAAAATTGATTAGAAAATAGTAAAAAATACAGAAATGCGCCTATGTACTTCCTGTACTGGAATTATAGTACACGTAGTTTAGACTGCAGTTTCGGCCAGAATTGGCTTCGGAGGAGCCAAAATTCGTTCCCTCCCATGCGATCCGATCGCTTTGAGGTTGCCATAATGAGAGAATTACGCGACGGCGCGCGCGTGGAAAGGGAACGAAGCGCGTTAGGCGGCCCCACCGCTGGCCGCGACCGGTTTAGAGATAATATTAAAATTTAAATGATAAGTCATTAAACAATAGTCATTGGTCTGACGACACTGTCGTGATTGAAGTTAGTCTTCTCAGCTAATCAAGTTTCTTTTTTAACATTGTGTCTTACCAGTAATAGTTGTTCATAGTTGCCGTAATATAACATGTACTTTTTTTTTTTAACATCGCTCATCTCCTTTGGTAGACTTTTCTAACTGAGAAACACAGTACTTATCTTAGTTGGCCTTAAATGCAACTATAATGCAATGGAATTGATGGATATTGGCTGACCCATGAAGCAAGTGAACGAGAAGGCTTTAGGCTAAATACTGATTCGCTGATTTTCGTAGACATTGTTGTTATAAACGTAAACATAAATTTTGATTAGACACGTTAAGTACCCTGGTACCTAAGTTCTACCCACGTAGGAGATTTGAGGCACGATGTATTCATACAACGCATACATCGTCTGTTCAGTATGCACACTCATACCAGTAGCTCAGATATCAGTTTCTTGCTTTGTAGCTGCGCTATGTATACAGATTGTATCTATATTTAATAATACCTATGTACAAAATTCCATATTCACACATATCTGTACTTGATCGCTTAAGCAGCACAGAGAATGATAATAACTTCTTCCTTATTTTCGCAATGTGGCATCGCTATTTGTCACACAGAGGTTTGCGTGATACCGTTTCCCGATAACCACAAGTGTCCATTTGTTTTTTGATCAGTGATCTCGTATTCCGAGTCATCAATTTCACATAAATTAGTTGAAAGATCGCTATTACTCGTGGCACCGCCTAACAGTGAATTCCTTTCTTCGAGGGTCGTAATCACGGAGCCAATTTCATCGATTTCGTCACCCTTGTGGCATCGGTTGCGTCGGGTGCTTGGGAAACCATAAGGCACTACATCATCTTCCTCCTCGTCCGATTCTAGGGTATTGAGACGTCCATTCAGTGGATTTGTCTCATTTTCAGTATCTGTATGTATATTATAATGTGGTAGATAAGTGTTTGGATGGCGCAAGTAACTATCGGATCCTTTGTATTTATATTCTCCCTCGCCACCACTGTCCAAAGGATTTAAACGCTGTGTCTCCGTGCAATGATATTGCTCCGAAAATTCTGTCCCGCATTCCGAATCACCTACATATTCCGATTCTTGATCTTCGTTCAATGTTTCTATGTCTCTTGTCGGGTCTACAGGACCATGCACTAAAATTAGAAATACAGTGATTACAATACGCATTCCGTATGATTCCAAGCTCCTGCTTCTCTTATTAGTCGATGGCATACCCGAAGCTAATTGATGAGTGTTTGATTCGTTACTCTCGTTGCTGTGGAAGCTGGATGAGTCTGGAACTTCGCTTCCAGGTACCTCCGTGATGTTGGGCAAGGGATTTTGGCTTGGTCTGACCCAATCTGAACAGTCCCAGTGATACCCTAAAAATGTTGCAGACAACAGCTGAATTTCGACAGGCCACATGCGACGACCGGCGCCGCCTTTAGAAATTCGACAAATTATGTACGTAATATGTATATACAATATTATACATGTATTATATGTTAATGGACGGTCAAAAAAGAATCGACCAAGAAATTTGAGCAGCAACAAGCTAAGCATCCCATACCGTCATATATTGCAATTCAAGCATGCTGTCCTGACTTACCACCAACGATACGAGGATCATCCTCGATGGACGTCATGGAGGTAACGGAGGTCCCACCTCCATGAGGCACACGTCGAGAAGAATTTAGTAGAAGTCCTCCAGTGGTCAGCTCTGGTACCACTGGACTCGCTCGTTTCAGGTCTGTTAGTGCACACAATACGGTATATTGATGTTAATTCAATTCACTACAGGCGCGCATCAGCACATTTCATTCAAGTTTTAAAGTAGGTGTGATTCGTTGGGACACATGGATCGAATACTCGAGAGAAAAGGAGGATTCGAAGGATAGGATAGAACTTGTAAGGAAATTAGGGAATGAAAATTTTGGTCAATTTTGATCAATTTTGATCAATTTTGATCAATTTCAATTGGTTTAGTAGAGAGTGCGGGGGGCTTTACCCAAGATGCATGCCACAAGCAAAAACAAAAGTAAGAAGCTACGATGAGTAAGGGAATCAGCGACACAAACTACTCACCATTCTTGATTTTAGCTGTATCCGTGATGAAGGAAGCAAGCTGCATCTGCTCTTGCCAGGTCGGCTTATGAAGGCTATCCGTATCGCTGCCTGCAGCGTTGCCACTGACCGGGTTAGCAAGGGTTAAGGATGGTGGAGGTACAGGAGTACTGCGATTAAGATTTCTTAAATAATCGGGTGGAAAATTCTCCAGTTCATCGCCTGCGCTACCGTAACTGCGCAAAGTATCCAGATTATTTAACGCAACGGCCGCTGCATTGCTGTATGTGGCAGTCTCGTTATTTGAGCTAGGGGTGTAGGAAGCAGGTCTAGGAGGACATTGGGGAGGTTCTCTCTGCAAAAAAGAATTACACAAAAACCTTAAACTCAATGCACACGCCACTCATAGGAGAAGGAATACAGGCTCTGATGATCGCAAACCAAAATAAAATAGCTTAAAAATGTACCAATTCTTTGCAACTAGCATATTATTGGAATTATTAAGTGCATGCTATTTTAATGCTCAATATACTTGTAATATCTGTGTAGACATACCTGTATTACTTCAAGGTTGCTCAATTTTGAGCTTCGCTTAAATTCGTGTTCGTGGGTTCGGGCAGAATTTAACACAATTTGCTTCCTCGTTTCATTATTAATGTTGTTTGTTCGTGCTCTCGTTCGCTTCAGTCGGATTCTTCGAAATGCGAAGTATATTATGACCAGAAATGTATTTAATATTACTGCGACGCCGATCCACATTAAATGTTCCCATGTAATATTGAAGTGATTTGATATGATGGGAGTCGAATACGCTGGATTACCACAGTTTAATCCAGTCATGCTCGGCGGACAAATACATCGATAGGTACCGATTTCATTGACACAGGTACCACCGTTTGTACAGGGATTTCCATCACATTCGTTAACATCTGTTTCGCACCGATCACCCGTAAATCCCTGACATTTGCATATTGGTCCATTGTTACCTTCTTCGCATACACCACCATGGATGCATGGATTGGGACTACAGTATTTTCCGAATTCACATCGTTTGCCACTGAGACTTGGGCCAATGCATTCGCAGATATAATCACCACCTTCCGGAATAGTCTTGCACCGACCTCCATAAAGACAAGGCGATGAAGCACACGGGTCTGTATCGATTTCGCAAGCGAAACCAGTAAATCGACTATGACATTGGCATTCATAAGTATCGTCGCCAGATTCTTTGCAAGTTCCACCGTTTTGACAGGGTTGTGAACCACATACTCCAGGTGGAACTAGAACGGTTGCCGAATCGCAGCTAAATTCGACATTTGCAAATCGCTTTAAAACAGCAACACTACTTGAACCACTCATATGTAAGGGCACCGAGACTCTTGCAATACGAACGTCATCCATACATCCGATAAAACCACGTTGAACATCGTCAAATCCAATTACGGAAGGATGTTGTCGGACTTCTGCACCTAAATACAACTCGTCCGATTGAAGATTCAAAATATCATTGATACCAGGTGCAGATCCATGAGCCACATATTTTCCATCCACTATCAATTTAGCACTATTGTTTTCGCGGTCTAATTGTATTTCATGCCATTGGCCATCGCTTACGTATACACTGCTCACTCTGACTAATCCTTCGCCACTGCCAAGGTCAAACTTATATTGTACCACTCCGTTTACAACTTCTAAAATATTGTAATCCACTTTGCCAGCAGCATACATTAAGTTGCCCGTGGGTTGAACTGTTCTAATTCTCAAAGAGAGGCTAAGTCTATCTTCGATAGTTTGTCTAATAAGGGCTTTATCAATTCGGTATCGAGCATAACTTTTGCCCCTGAAAGATATTGGATTTCGTGGTATATAGCAAGATTCGTCATGACATTTTGAAATATCAATGTCACAAGTTTGTCCGGCGAATCCTTCTGGGCATTGACAAGAATAGCCTTGAATAGAAGAATCCGGGATACAGATCTTGAACAGTGGACATGGATTTCTTGCACATTCGTTGACGATTATTTCACAATGGTTACCGGCGTAACCCTCTCTGCAATTACATTCAGTTTTATGCTTGTGTCTTGGCGACACAAAGCTCATGACGTCGGTTGATACGGGTGTAATTTGTGTTGGATCGAGGGCTATTTTATCCTGACAGTCACCGTAAATACAGTACCCTTTGTTGCACTTTGATCTTACGATTTCTTCTACCACCAATTTTGTTGATTCTTCAAGTTCGTCTATATGTTGATTCAATGCTTCTCGAACAATTTCCGCAGGATAAAAGCTTGTAGATCTCATGGCTGCTAAATTTTTCTTCACAGCAAAGAGAAGATCCAAATCATTATGTACAGCTTGTCGTACTGCACGGGATTTGATTAAATACGTTTCATCCGAGGAGGATTGAACACTGATAATAATAATATCTTTCAATCCGCAATTCATTGCATTAAGCACTGTTTTTACGAAACCTCTACGATGGCTTAACATAAAGTCTTCAGGACTGACTTCGCGGAATCGTACGATCACTGCATTTTCCAGCATCTCTTCAGTTATAGGATCAACATTCACTTTTACGATTGAATGTGAATGGAATTTCCCATCGGTAACACTAACATTTATTCTGTATTCTCCTGAATCGAGACCCGATGAAGCTTTTAGTGTACCATTCATTTTATCAATTTGGAAAAGGTTGTTAGGTATTGGTGGTGAGGGTGGTAGACTAAACAGTAGAGTATCGTATAGATCTTGATCCGTTGCGTGCACTTTCCCAATGATTCCTCCAGGATATTCCTCTTTATATGAATTAATAATTACTTCAAGTGGCGTAATTACTGGCGGATATTGAGATTCTTCGATCACTTTGATGACTACCCATGAGTCCGAGTATAAAGGTGGACTTCCATTATCGAAAACTCGCACGTGTAAGATATATTTATCTTTGACGCGACTATTGAATTTGGTAGCTGTTCGAAGTGTACCGTCTTGTTCCAAACGGAAGGCATCTCCTTCGTTGCCTGATCGGAAGTCGAACGTATAAGGATCAGCGTTAGGTGCAATATCCGCATCGGTAACAACAAATTCCAATACAGTGAAACCTAAAGGTTTATCTTCTTGTACGACTGCTGTATAGTTTGGCATTGAAAACAGTGGTGGATTGTCATTTGCGTCCAGTATCTCAATGTTGGCCATTACAAAACTGGACAACATTGGTATGCCATTGTCATAAGCATGAACCTCCAGAAAGTAATGAGGTATCTGCAATTAATTTATTAGTTTGAATATGCAATTTTGAAGATATTAACATTCTAGATGTTGCTTGACGGGTTTATGCTTACTTCTTCTCGATCAAGCGGTGCAATTACACTAATTTCTCCTGTTCTTGGGTTAATCGCGAATTGTTTCTGTCTATCGCCTCTTTCAATAGAATACGAAATGTTTCCATTTTGGTCGCTATCAACATCATGCGCATATACCTAATATATTTAAAAGAAGAAAAAAAACATTTTAAACTGAACGTTAAATATAGAGAATAATAAAATTACTGATGATAGAATTATATCGTCGTCTTTTTTACTGCGACAGAGGACCATAAAAAACTTGCCTGTATGACTATCTCTCCAATTTTAGCATCTTCTCTTATAGAAGATCTGTAAGAATCTTCACTGAAAATGGGCGCGTTGTCGTTGCTATCCACTACAGTGATGTTCACAGTAGCATGATTACTAAGTGGCGGAATGCCACCATCAACAGCTTGAATTGTGAGGTAGTAATCACGAGCTCGTTCATAGTCGAGTTGCTCAGCGATTGTGATAACGCCAGTCCTAGAGTCGATTTGGAACTTTTTATGTTCGTTCCCACCCACAATGGAATAATAAACGTCTGCGTTGATTCCTGTATCTTTGGAAGTTGCAAGTACTTTGGCTACTTCTGTGCCAACTGCATAGTTTTCAGGCACTTTGGAGAAGTAAACCTTGGAAGCAAATTCTGGTGGATTGTCATTAATATCCTGTACGTTAACAATGAGAGAAGTAACACTCGTAAGTTGCGGAATCCCTTGATCCAACGCTTGGATGCTCACATTGTACATAGCTTTAGTTTCTCTATCTAAACTTTTTGCGAGGGTAACTATACCACTATCCGCCGCAATAAGGAAGTGAGCGTTTGCAGAATCAATAAAATCGTATCTGATCTTTCGATTGATGCCAATATCGTCGTCGGTTGCGTGTATTTTCGTTACTAGCGTACCAACTTCTACATCTTCGGGTAATGTAGCAGTATAAGTCTGCATGGTGAATTTTGGCGCATTATCATTTAGATCAGAAACGAGAATCTCCAATTGAGATGAACATTCCCAAGAAGGTTTATCGCGATCTTGTACATGTGCAGTCAATGAATATTTTGCTTGAGTCTCTCGGTCAAGCTGACCAACAGTTTTGAGAACACCAGTTTCCTTATCTAATGAGAATTTGTCGTTATTGTCACCAGTCAAGTAGAAACGTAATTTGGCATTGGGCTCATCGTCGTAATCAGTGGCAAGTACCGTCAATACGTAGGTGCCAGGATGTGATCCTTCGGATAGAATTTCTCTATACCGATATCTTAGACAGTAGGGTGGATTGTCATTAACATCCAAAACTTGTACGGTAACTCTTGTCTTAAAGACATACTTGCCATCAGTACCGACAATTTCAAGCTCATAGCGATCGACTGTCTCTCTGTCCAATGCCTTTGCAACGTACACTTCTCCAGTGGATCTTATCTGGAATTGTGATCTCAAGTCGCCAGACGTTATATAGAACTCTATCGGAGTATTAAGATCAGTGTCTTTATCGACAGTCATTAGTTTCACTACTACTGTTCCTGGCAGAGCATCCTCATTTACCGCTGCTTCGTAGCAATCGTCAATAAATCTTGATGGGTTATCATTGTAATCTTTTAGTTTCACATGTACCGAAGTTCTGGCAAAAAGTTTTGGATTCCCATTATCCGTCGCGATCACCTTAATAATATAATTTGTATATAATTAGTACATATTATTAAAACTGCTATAGTAAGTCTTTAACAACTAATATATAATTTTATATATACCTGAAATTTATATTCAGGTTGTTTTTCCTTATCAAGCTGAACGAGTGTCGATATCCATCCCGTGTAAGCATCCACTGTAAAGACATTTGCCAATTCACCAATGTCAGAACCGAGCGAATACCGCACTTCTCCATTGCTACCAAGATCATTATCGCGTGCAATAATCTTTAAAATGGAAGTTCCTTCTTCTATGTTTTCTGCTACTGTTATACTATAAGACGGACTATTTTCGAATTCTGGAGGGTGATCATTTTCATCCAAGACTTGCAGAAATATTTCTGCGATTTCTGTCAGTGGTGGACTCGAGTCTGTTTCGGCTAACACGCCAATAAGATGACTGTCCATCACCTCTCGGTCCAATGGTCTAGCCAACGTTATTTGTCCATGAGGATCAACAGTGAAATATGGCAAATTCTCGTCACCAGAAATTATTCTATACGTGATGCTTGTATTCGTTACAGTACGTAATTTCGTGATTGGTGTTCCAACCGGAGATCCTTCAGATATAAAAAACTTATCCTTTTTTCGTTCGAATAGAGGGGGAATATCTTGCGGTCCCATTATGTAAATACTGAGGGGCACATCTGCGTAATGAGTTGTTGCACCCCTATCTTCTGCTCGTATGAACATCTCGAATAACTGATTTTCTAAATATGAACCAAATCAAAGTAAAAATTAATACCGAACAATTGCCTTTCTGGATTTTCTAAAAAAACAGTATAAGAACTTACCCCAGGGTACAGCAGTCTTTTGTAAGAAAAGTGAACCTGTATGAGCATTGATACCAAATAGTGATTTGATATCGGAGCCTTGTGGCTCATAAATTGAATAGCTGATTTTGGCAGCATCACCTTCATCTGCGTCTTGAGCTTTCACTTTAAGAAACGGTGTATTTACGGACAGATTACCGTATATAGTAGCTTTGTACTCTCGCAGAAGGAATACAGGACTATTATCGTTTTCATCACCTACTCGTACCCTCACTATTATGAATCCAGATCTACCACCACCATCAGTTGCCATAACGGGAATTTCATACAATTTTTGTTGTTCACGATCGAGTATCTTTCTCGTTACGATTTCACCTGTCAGTCTGTTAATATCGAAAACTTCTTTCATTTTATCAGACATAATCATATATACTACATTTCCATAATCTCCAAAGTCAGCATCAGAAGCTATCACGTTTGTTACCAATCGACCAGGCGATTGGTTCTCCGGAACCATTACTTCTACTACAGGATTCGGAAAGGTCGGATTATGTTTATTAGCAGGTAATATTTCGATTTTGACACGGGCGAAGCTCGTATAAACGCCATCAGTTACCGAGACATTTAGCATACTCAGTTTTCTATCTCCAAAATTTTGCATATTTATCAAAGAAATAATGCCGGTTGCTTGATCGATATTGTACGTCTGTTGTTCGTTGCCACCGACGATCGTATAGATAAGCTTGTCATCAACATAATCTGGATCACTAGCGGATACTGCTGTCACGAATTGACCTCGTTCCGCGTCCTCAGAAAGTGAGCATATATAGAATTGTTGCTCGAATTTCGGTGGATTGTCGTTCATATCGGTCACGGAAACCCAGACGTGAGCGGTACTCGAAAGGCTTGGTACACCACGATCGATCGCGATCACTGTAAAGTGGTGCGACTCATGAGTCTCATGATCCAACAGTCTTTTCACGAATATAATACCCTCCTCAGGGTCTATATGGAAGAGGTCTGCACTGTTTTCTGTGTCATTCTGTATCACGTAACGTACTTCTTGATTGATTCCTGAAGGAAAAGTGTATTTTTCCTTAATGGCAGGTGCTCTTAATTGTGCAGAAAAGCTTTTGCTAACAATAAGTCTATTATTTTACTCACCAGTATCGTTATCCGTTGCGGTCACTTTCAGCACTGATGTACCTACTGGAGCTGCCTCAGAGACTGAGATATTATATGAGTCTTGGGTAAATTCAGGAGGGCAGTCGTTAACATCAAGAACGTGAATGTTAACGAGTACTTCGGCATAAACACCCGATACGCTGTCTGTTGCGCGTATTGTCAGCTCGTATTGCTTCTTCTGTTCGTAATCCAACTGGTCCACAACGCAAATGGCACCTAATTTATGGAAGGGAAAATCGTCAAGCCAAAGCGCTATGCAACCTAACGTCTGCTAATTCGGCATGCGAGTAATACTCCAGCGAATGAACTATAAACCCAATTGTATAACGCTCTTTAGAGTTTAGAATCACTGTCTTTAACTTAATGACAGTCAAATAATTCATTGGACTTTCTGAGCTACACAAATACAGCAACCAGTATATCGAATTAGCAGACATTAAGAAAAATTAATGAATGTACCTCATGTAAAGGCATTTGTACAAATAGTTGAATACAGTGACCGAGTATAGAAGTGCTATTCCAATGTTTGCACCTTTGGATAAACAAATAGTGTACTTTGTGAGATTTGCAACATTACAGAAAATAGTCATTCTTATTTATGCGATTCTCGGATAGCTATTGCTATTTAATAATGTTATGTTATGGTATGTAAAATAAGGTGCAAACACTATGTGTAGATAAAGCGAAATTAGAAGAATTTGATAAGATGAAAAATGTGCTAATGTCTTGATCTTGTCACGATAGACCTTAAAATAAAATACTGTTTAAAGAATGATTTCCAAATTAGAAAATATCATTTTTAAGCAACACTATTCTTCAAGCTTGTTTTATGCAGTTTCATTGCATACGCGAATTAATGACACCGATTGGAGTAATGGATGAGGAATCAGTTGGAACGGTGTATAAAAATAAAATTTAGTTAATGAAATGAGGTACGTCGACGAAGCATTACTATGTTAAAAGCCGTGGGATCATTAAAATTCTACAAGTAACACGAGATGTCGTTCCGTTACACAGAAGACAAGGTGTAAATATAAAAACGACGTATATCTCAGAAATCTAAAAGGAAAATATTGAACTGGTGGTGTTCGTTGAATCTAAATAATTTTTTGTAAAACAAACTATGTTAACTATGTTAACTATATTAGTGTAATTGATGAATCCAGAATGTTTGTTAGATGGGCTACATGATACTTATTAGATAACAATTGTTAAATGGCTATGCTTGACATACACATAACATGCAAGGTAGTGGTATAACGCTTGCAAAAGTTGTTGAGATAATCCGAATCTGTCGATGTATATCTGTGAATGCATGATGTTAGTATTACGTGCTTAATTGTGCATTTTGCATTGTAATTGTTAAGTTTGGCCATGTTAGAGAACTATACTCTCCCGTATGCAGACTGTAATCCTAAATTTCGAATACACCGTTAACACAGTATAATACGTGATTACGTATGACCATTAATATTAACGGGTTTCCTTACAAGTTCGGTAGCTCATATTAGATTATTTGAATAATGTCAAGTCAAGTCAATTGTCTTATAACTTTTATTTTCGACAATGGGGTTCGATGTCTAATTACGTAATGGTCATGCTTTCTGATAGTTAGTTCCGAAGTACAGCATTCTGACAGGTTTCATGAACGAATGTGGAACAAAGTTGACAAGTTAATAAATGAAGAAAGAAACCCTGTGTCTTTCGTTTCCAAGAACTAATCTAGTGTTAGATCGTGCACATGAATAGAGTAGTGCAATAGCATTGTGCAGCGTAACAGAGCAGACCGATAGAACTAGTATTTTTGTATACTCACAAGTACCATTGTTACTGTCGGGGGCTGCGAAACAGGGACATACAACAAGTTTTTAATTTCTAGTCTTCATAGGTTTTGATAAAAATTATGGACAAGTTAGACAAAAAATAACAAAAAGAGATTATTATCCTATGCTTGGGGGAAATGGTATGAGAAAAAATAATTGGGACAAAATTATTGGGATGAAACAGTAGCAATTGAAGTGGCTTCTATTGCACATATACATACGGTATGTCTTCATTATTATAATCCGATTAAAACTTTAGTATCGAGTCATCATACTAGATTGTACTACTGCTAATTACGTTTATTGAATAGAAATTCTCATTTTCATCCTATTCATTCATCAGGACTGGGTCAAAAATTAATTATCCCATTAATTCATACACCTCTAGTCAGCTGTGGTATAGCATAAAAATCCCACTGCCAAGATCGGGTATTACTTTTTAGGAGGAAATTCTTTACGGGGATGGATTTGGGATAATAGTATTACTCGTTAATATAGCGCTTTTTGTTTAAGTATAAATTGCAACGGGGTATAAAATGAATGTTTGTTTTTCATATAAATTTAAATAGGAGCGAAATATGCAAATCTTGCAAAGCGTATACGTACATTCCTATCCACATAATGATATTAAATTTCCTAAAAATTTCGATTATAATTCCAATGCAAATTGTTGCTCAAAGACTTATTATTTGGTATTGGTATAAGATTGTTGTTGAATATTCTTATACTTATTTTTAAAGACTCGTGTCAGTCGGATGTACATCAAGTGGTCACTCACCCGTATTAAAATCCAAGATGAATTCTTCAAAATCGTTGCCTTTTGTTATACTGTATATAAGCTTTCGATTCAGAGGTGACTCAGCGTGAATGGATAATGTTAACGGCGAATGTACTTCAATATTTTCGAGCACACTGTCCGTATAAAATTGCTTGTCAAATACTGGCATTGAACGATCTATCACTTTCACATTGACTGGCACTTCAATGGAACATGGTGTTGATCCTGAAATTATATTTAAATCTCATTGATAGTAATTTGAATTATAATTCTAGTGGTAATATAATAATTAATCTGTTTACCACCATCATACGCCGCAATGATCAATTGATATTCACGATTGTGGCCCTCTAAATTTTGCTTTAAGGAGATTTCACCAGTTTTTCGACTCACTTTAAATAATTCACCGTGACCCTTTTTTAATTCATATCTGACTTCTCCATTATCACCACTATCTATGTCTATAGCATGAACCTGTAATATCATAATATGTACTTTTAATCTTACGACGGTGAGTTGTCTATCACGAAGCTTACATTACATTTATATTTTTCGAATATTTTATGGTAATGTGACAATTTATACGATAACGTACCTTCGTAATAACATCGCCTTTTTGCGCATCAACAGATGCGACAGCGTAATATGGCAAATTGACAAACATGGGACAGTTGTCGTTGATATCGAGTATTGTTACATTTACAATTACATGAGCTACTCTTGGCTTTTCCCTATTCGGTACTTGATTTCTCGCTTCAACGATTAATTCATAGTGGTCACAAACTTCCCGGTCAAATCTTATCCCAGTCGTTCTAATTGCTCCTGACGTGGTTCCGATTACGAACATATCCGTAGGATTTAGGATATTGAACACTATGTGTTCGTTTAAGGCGCTGCCAAGTACGTTCACGACTACCACTGTTGTAATTCTCGTCGAATTTTCAAAGATCGTTCCTTCATAAATGTCTCTTTGGAAGACCAGGCCAGAATTCTCGGATTTCTCAACGAGTATTTTTACTTGTGTTACACTAGTATATTTTCCATCCGAAACACGTACATGGAGTAGATAATTTTTTTTCAAATGTTCCGGATTATAAACCGTAATGACACCAGTTTCCGCATTTATTTCGAACATATGGCCCTTATTTCCATCAATGATATCGTACCTAAGTAAGGCAAAGATATTATACTTTGGACTTTTATAATAAAACAACACATAGTTTTTTTTGAAGCTATTAAAAGCTGTTGATGGTGAATATATGTATCATAAAGTGGGTAAAGCGTGTAATCTTTGCTGCATGGAAAACTGACGGGCTTGCCGTATTATAAAACCATAAATTTCATGTTACGTTCGTAATGGCAAATTTATGCTAAATAGCGGCACGCACGGCGAAATAGGTATGAAGCATTTGTTTATGATATGAGCCGAATGATACATGCTAATGGATTGTACGTACCTTAATGCTACATCTTCAGAGCTATCAGGGTCCACGGCCTTCACTTGAATAACAGCTACATTTTTATAAGTAGGTAGCAGAAGAGTCGTATTATATTCATTTTGTAGGAACTTCGGAGGACAGTCATTCACATCTGTAACCATTATCATCACACGGGCAGTGGTTTCCGAGGAAAGTTTTGGCTTACCCAAATCGGATACTTTAACATGGAACGAAAACTTTGGTATGCTTTCGTGATCCAATACCATGACAGTTCTGATGGCACCTGTACTAGAGTCTATATGGAAGTATTTGCGTGGTAGATCCTCGACGATATCATAATTCAAAAGTGCGTTCAACTCTGAGTCAGCGTCCTCTGCTTTTATAACCAAAGGCGAGGATGTATTTGTGAGAACGAGAGATCCTATGCTGGCACCCTCACTGATCTGACCGCTATAAATTGATTGCAGAAATCGCGGTGCGTTATCATTTCTATCCAGAACGTGTACAATTACGTTACATTTTGCACTTGCACTAGCCATGTTTGTTGCGGTCAAAGTCAAATTGTAAAACTTTGTAGTTTCGTAATCCAGATCGTTTTTAATCACTATGATACCGGTGCTCGGATTCACAAAGAAACTGTCATCCTTATTACCATCCGTAATTTCAAAATATAAAGAAGATGTACTTCTTGCTTCCACGTGCTTCACGTATGTACCGAGTTGTTGGTTCTCATAAATTTCTGCGGATAACTCACGTTGTAAAAAACGAGGCGGAGCGTTATCGGCCATGGTTACCATTACGTGTACTGGTACTGTATTTGTCAGAGGTGGTGAACCATGATCAGTAGCTTTCACTAATAATACATATTCTGACGAAGCACTGAGATCCAATTCGCGAGCTACGCGAATCAAGCCTAAGTCTGGATCAATCGTGAACATATTACCCACATTACCAGAAATGATTGAGTAACTGATTTTCGCGTTGTCTCCTCGATCTCGGTCTATAGCGTACACTTGTACTACTGCGGTGCCAACTGGGGAAGTTTCGAATACTTTCCCCTGAATAATTTCACTAATAAACTCGGGTGCATGATCGTTGTGATCGTGGACGGTGACAATGATTCGTGCATAGTTTCTTTTCGCTGGTGTTCCTTGATCCTTGACCATTACGGTCAGTACGTGTTCTTCGATTGTTTCACGATCGAGAAGTTGATTTAAAGTAACTGAGCCTGTTAAAGAGTCGACGTGGAAAATCTCGAGAGAGGTTTGACTCTGTGCGGCGTGCAAACTATAGAAGACTTTTTTATCCTCATCCTGATCAGTTGCGTACAGTTGAAGAATTTTTGTGCCTTTTTCAACATTTTCCGAAATGTCAACGTAATAGATATTTTTCGTGAACTCTGGTCGGTGATCGTTGATATCGATCACTGTGACGAGAAGTTGCGTTACCACAGTGTGCACATTGTCAGTTACGCTAATTGTTAGATTGTAGAAATTCTGTGTCTCCCAATCGAGTTGCTTTGCTAACAACACGTTACCATTGTCTCGACCAATGAAAAATTCGTCACGCGGATCACCGTCTAAAATGAAAATTCGACTCTTAAAATAGCTCATTTCGCATAAGATTTCGAGTTATAAGTTTTAAGTTTTTCCCCATGACAACTAGAGCAACGGTTTGCGGTAGAAAAATATTCCTACCACATGACGGATCTTTGGTAAAATGCAACTGATGCGCTTACCTAGAATATCGTACCACAAAGAATCTCCATCTTTGTCTGTCGCTTGGATTAATGCTACGAGAAAGCCAGCTTCGTCGCTTTCCGTGACTTCAACACTTTGATTGTTCGTTTTGAAGACTGGAAAGTTCTCGGATTCCTTTGGCACCTCTGTAACTTGGACGGATACTCGGGTCTGGTGACTACGCTGAGGTTCACCACTATCGGTTGCTCTTATCTAAGTTGCAATTGGAACCGAGGTACGCGAGAATTAATAGTTAAACTTTACGCAACAATAGAACAATGCTGTTCGATTACAGAAATGGTTAGCAATTATTTGTTTACCATCATTTCATATTCTTGTCCAGCTTCAAATCCACGTTGAGAGTATACCATGCCCGTAGTGGGATGAATTTTAAACTTAGTTTTTCCGCGACCACCTTTGATACTGTATTGGATTTTTCCATTATCGCCGATGTCTTTGTCATGTGCAAGAACCTGACGTAGAGAAATATATTGGTCATCTGAATATTTTAGCGTTATTTATATTGTTGGGATTGTAATACCCGGTAAGAAACTCAAGAGGACAATGCAAAAGTTCCTCAGCTTCGAAAGTTTTCAATAACTCTTAACGTTGTATTAAACTGCGATTACAGTAGAGTATGATCACGTGGAAACAATTAAATTGTGACATTTTCTATTGAAATATTCGAAATAGAAAAACTCATGTAATTGAAATTCATATTTAAACACATTTCATTGCATTGTGTAATATTCAGCTTGTATGTCCGAAGCATGGCATTCACCAGCATGCGGCACATCGTATGAAAGAAAACAAAAATGCACAATTGTGAATTTCCGTTAATAGCGCGAAATAAAAAATATGTGTAACGCCAACGTGTTTGGCGCGATTATTACAATAAATGCATCGTTATTTATTCGTCAGAAATAAAGTTAGGATTTCTTTGGAAGATCGTCTCTTCCTGCAATCATTCAAGAAGCATACCAAGCGACTGTGCAACAATTTTTGATTCGCACAGACAAATATTTTTTGTTCTACGTTCGGTTTTTTGTTTTCGTTGAGTTGCAGGGAAAAACGGTCAGTCAGAGTTTGTCAATTGTGAAATTGCCAATTGGTCTCTTGATGCAGTGTGCAAGCAGTATGTGCCTTTGGGTAGGTGCGTGCGAGCAACAAAAGAGCTTCGTATCAATTACCGTCCGTTCTTTGTGTTCTATGTATTTCGCCATGCTGCAAGTCCCGTGTTCCTTTTCAGTAAATAGCTTTGCGATTTATATTAGTTGCGTAAGATAACGAAACATCCGCAGGCGATAGTCTCATGTGTGTCAAAGCAAACATTCAGAAACAGTGTACACATATAGATGACAATAGGACAACGCAGTAGAGAGACAGACAAACACGACACATAGGGAAGTTGTGATGGACATAAACACAGCCAAGACTCATAAACAATGTCAACTCGAGTGAATATCGACAAAATCAAGACATTCTGTGTCTCATGAGCTATAATAAACGTCAATAACTTCTGTATGAATAGAGTTCTATTGCTACACACCGAGCTCTTGATACACATTTTGCAAATTTATCTAACCATCCAATCAATTGTCGTAATTGCATATGTGCATATTTCGTTTTATTGAAAAAATTCACTCGAGATCACATTGCGCATATGATAGGCCAGAAAGAAAATTTCACTGGACAGACAGACTGTTCGAACAAGGCTATAAATGCATGTGGCCCCTATAATTGGGCAGTAGGTTGCATGAATATTATATGTATATGGAATCGTAATTATAGTTAACGTACACTGATGTAAAAGCGCTCATATAGATCAATGCAAAGAGCTCACGTGAACTACCCGATCAATTTTCGATTTACGTGGGAATTATTTTTGGGCACTACGAAGTGCCGCTTAGTTTACGTGCCAAGGCCTTCTTACCCTGAAGATACGATCTCCTGACAAGGTGTCGGGGCTAAATGTCTCCCAAGTTCCATTCTCTAGTAATGTATCGATCGAAAGGTCGTACTCCCGCGAGCGGTTCCTCGATTTCTGTCGAGAACGAGAGAAGGAAAGCTTTTAGCCTTCGCGTTATTTTCGTTAGTTCTCCCTCCTCACTAACATGTTCTTCTTTCGTTTCATTTCGTTTATCCAATATGATATGTGACGTGAACGCGAATGAAATCTCAACAGAGATTTTGATTGATTAAGGCAAAAAATTGAGTAAATGTGTACAATACACGTGTGAATATCACGGAAATCTCTTTCTGCAAGATTTTACTGTTTCCGTTAAGGTAAATTCAGACCATCGTCTATATCTTCTTGATCTATGTTTCTTTTCCTCTACTTAAATTACTATTTTTTACATACGGTTTGCATGACGACACAATTGAACATCACTAGAATATTTTCACTGATTTATAAAGTCTTCAGATGTTTGTAAAAAAATTCTAGAAAGATGTAAACGTGTATCCAATCGTAACTACATGTAAGCACCAAATGTTTGGTATTAACAAAATAATGATCATTTTCAGTAAGCAACCTTAATCCTTATACCTTTGTTCGTATTACCAAATATGTACTCGTTTATGCGATTGGGATTTCTGAGGGTTGAGTGCTGAATTAAATGAATGTTACGTTGCATATACATGAGGCTTGGTGCTTAGGTTTTACCGACAAATTACTACTACTTTACAGCAGAATACTCGCTTACTGTTGACGACACACTGTGGTTACTTGGACATTCCATGATTACATGGAACTGATTGAGGAATCGAGTGTTTGATATCGACGAAGCCAGGAATGTGTTGCAAGCAGTCTGTTCTTTGCGGAGTATAGGGATATATGTATAGTATACCAAATACCAAGGCTCTTTCTAATTTTCCATTCGGTGACAGACATTGGGTGATACATAGAAGGGTTTGTGCGCGCGTGTGGCATCTGTCACATGTAAGGCTCGCGAAAGTAATGGCGAGAGAAGCAAGTAGATCGATAGACAAGTAGTTTAGAGTAAGTTCAGTCCACCGATAAATAATTCAATGTAGATACATACTACGTTCTGCATAAGGGGGACCTTGGAAATATGAATAACTGTGTCTCTTAAAAGTGGGCTCCGCGAAAGCAGATAGTAAGATAGTGTAATTCAGCAGAAGGTATAACATTAAACGTACATTGAATGTAGATGAGTTCCTTATGTAAAGGAATGGTAAGAAATTCTATAGGTTCATTCATTCGTTCAAAATGTGTTTTACTCTCTTTTAACAAGAAATTGTCTTAAAGAGAAAGTACTTAGATTATTCACATTCAGGAACAACAGCCTTTTAATTTGTGCACAACGGCAGAGATGGAAAATCAAATTGGAAATACATTTATGGTGTAATTATTGCTCATTCTGTTGTTTTATACGACTTACTACTTTGTTTGCTTTGCGACTGGAGCGCAAAGCGACTGGTAATATACTGCTACACAAAAGTTGAATACACTTTGGGGAAATTGTGAATAGCAAAAAGAGTATAAAAATAGTAAATTAGTTTGCGTACCTGAAATAATGGTTTATCAGGCGAAGGTGAGGCCGGGATTTGTACCGTGTAGAACTTTTGGTCGAATTCTGGTCCATGGTCATTTATATCTGCTACTTGAATAACAACGCGAGTAGTTGACCACAAAGGAGGGATGCCATCGTCTCGTACTGTCACCTGAAATACAGACCAAGCAAAAAATCAATATTTAGTACCGAAATCTTTTTGATATGGAAGCAGAAAAATAGAAACACAGGTGAACTCTCACAATGATATCTTTTTGGATATATGTGTTTCACGCACTCTTCAATCACATTCACCTACACAGACGAACGAACAGTGCGGGTTGAATATAATCATACATGAAATGTCGTTTTACGTACTACTGAGTTTCAAAAGCCACACATTCCACACCAGCGCTCCTAGTTCACTGCTGGTACGAAACACTTTTCGGAAGGATGAAACTGTTTCGCTCTGTGTATCCTCCGACACGGAAATTGAGTGATCAACCAAAACCCACAAACATTCTGTTGCTAGCTTTGGTAGAACTACAAAAGTAGCTTGTGTTCGCTAATGACCTATACGCATTTGTAGCAACTTAGAGGACGAACCGTGGTAATTTTACTCAGTCAGTACAGTTCTATCAAGAGTATGTATTTCCAATATTGTGAATGCGGTTTCACTGCGTTACATGGATTATTGATTCCTGCAGTATCAATTATTTCAATAGAGACAAATTTAAATATCCGCAAGCATACATCAAATATTTCTGAATACTGCACGATTCCAACGGATGATTAGTGTTTGACGAGCAAATTGGTAGATACCGCAGAATAAATCTGTGGAAAGAATAAAAGAGGGTAGCATGCAATAATTCGTGGGCGAATGACAAGAATATTGTTCGGCATAGGGGGATATCCACGGATATCGGGACAAGCAATTTCCGTCAGTGAGTTGGAGAATGAGATGGAGGGTTGGGGAGTGGAGCGTAAATCCAATGTCCCGGTGGGCACTTCGCGAAGGAACACGTCACATAGTTCGAGGTAACACCTGTACTAAATTAGGACTACGAAACTCCTGTTTTATACAGGCGGCTAGGAAACCGTGAACGATTCAGTACTTTCGCTGCCACGGTGCGATAGAGTTGATATGGGTACTTCGTGTCCTGGAAACTCTGGTTAGTGAGAAACGGTATCCCACTGTTCCATGTATGTGTGTCTTTCCGATGACTCTGTGTGTGTGCTGAGCCAGGAGAGTGAGACCAGGTTCTCGTGATACGTTGAGTAGATTTAGGCCCTAGGAGGATCGCGTTAAATCCAACCAGCCATCCAGTCGACGCGGTAGCTCTCGCGTCAAAGAGCCACTGCAGTGCGCTCGGTTTCGTTCCCTTTGGTCCGGTGCTTTTATTATTTGATGTCGCGGTTGAACGCCCAACCACGGCTAGCCGAACGGCTTAATATCAGTTGGGATCTAGCACACGCTACGAAGGCGCTCTCCATCTTCCTGGCAAAGCAATTTAGCTATTCAAATAGATTTACGAATTCTATACGCTAATCGCCACTAGCAATGTTAACCGGCACAGACTTCTTGTACGTTTTCCCTCTGTTTGATGTATCGTATCGCATCGCATCGTATCAGTAGTACATAATGTGCATCATTTCCTCTTTTCTCTTTAATTTCCACTTAGTTTCCGCTACGTTAAATCGGAAATAGAAAGAATAGGTGCGTCTCTTTTACGAGCGTCAAACACACGTGTATCAAAGGGTTGACCTACATTGCTGATCTCACTAGACTTGACAGTAACGAGCGATAAAGACGTGCTTCTCAGTAAGACTGTGCTGCTGCTTGCGCGTAGTTCTTGATCGATAAAGAGAATGAGAGAAAGAGAAGAGTATCCTGGCCAGAGGCTCTTCAGGAGGAACTATGTTTTGCCCTTGATTAGGGGTAATAGCTGAGCATTGCTTGGGTAGTTCTTTAGAATCCCCTCCTAGTGGTTGGCTGTCAGGCCCTTTCTCAGCTCGCCGTAATTACCTCGGCGGCCTCTGGTGATTTCTCCGGGCTTAACCCCCCGTTTGCGGCTAAGCCAGAGGGACTCGCTACCCCACGAAATACACTGCTCCCAGTCCTGGCAAAAGGCTACTGTAATAAACTCCGTCTGCAAGAACACCGTCGCGCGAAACCACGTGACCAATCGTTTCTCTCGTTTCTGAAAATTGCCTCAACGCTGGGCCGCGCCTGGCTCCGCGTCTTTTACTTCAAGGGAAGTTGGCGTGCCAATCTTGCGTTAAAGCAATCTCTAAATTGAAGAACATATTTCCTGAATATCCAAATGTATTTTATAATGAGCAGTGGCTTATAGATATTTCCAAATCATTTTTCTCATTACCTGGACCAGCAAGAAAACTGGCGGTAAATGTTGTGTAATAATAGAAAGAATTTAAATAATCTCAAATGACATTTTTACAAGAGGTTACTGCTTTAGGTCTGTAACGAATTTTGTTTCTTTTTAATAAAGTAGAGATTTCCCAGCTGCTGGAACGTGATTCCGGCAATTTTAATGATTCGAATGGCTGAGTCTTGATAGTGCAATAT
Source organism: Trypoxylon attenuatum (assembly GCA_963989405.1). Lineage (NCBI taxonomy): Eukaryota > Metazoa > Arthropoda > Insecta > Hymenoptera > Crabronidae > Trypoxylon > Trypoxylon attenuatum. Next base: position 9,062,540 of record OZ022490.1, on the reverse strand, counting down.
TTTCCGTATCAGGCGAAATAAGCAACGCGGGAACGATTTTCATAACGAACAGCGCAAAGAAGAGAAGGATGTACAACCCGTTTAGGAAAGTCGTCGAGGAACCGCAACCAAGCAGAAACCGGCACCCTGGACCGCAGAACCTGCTTCATAGAAGGCGTAAATCGCTTGTGGCGCCCGGTAGGCGCCATTACTTGGGTTTTTGCGAATTGTTTTGCTTGCCAAAGTCACGGTCTTGATTTTTTCACCCTCCTTACGGTACAAGGGATTACGTGGAGTAAACGTGTATTACTAAGACCATCACATTCCGGCTGGAAATACAAATGGAAAGAAGAATTCCAAGTACAATTGGTACTTCTCGAATGACTTTGAAGTATTGTTGAAAACAAATATCCAACCAATTACGTTGAATGTGTTCTACGACTATTTTATGGTTTACTTAATGGCTCAGTATACATTGTGCTCAAACAAAGGTAGATAGAAAGACAAACTACTATTGTATATCTTTCAGAGTATCATCTTTAAAAATCAATACTGAGCCAAATAAAAAGAGAATCCGACTTGGATAGCATTTTATCTGTAAGACAACTATCCTAGCAATCGATATTAATATTATATATTTTACAACGTTGTATAACGCAAACTACGAATTTTTATCGTTTTGAGTACATTTTTCTCTTGCCCTATTTTCTCGAATTTTTTTATCCCTCGCATCTTTATACGTCATCTTATTTACACATGTACAGCAGTGCTTCTTTTTTCTCATCAATTTAATTTCCCGGAGCTGCTTGCGTGCTGCCCCTGCAGCAGCAGAAACGTCCACAAACTCAATGAGACGTGAATAGTTGTCGGTTTTTAGAATCTCGATGGAGCTGTACTTTCAATTCGCAACATCTACTTGTACTTCCTACCGCCCCACCCTGCTTTTATCCAAGTTCTATCTAACTACATTTTCAAAGATGATTACTTTCAATACGTAATTCAAAGGAATTTGAAAAAAAGCAAACGATGGCTCCTTTCCATTTGAATATTTTCAGTCCTTTGAATAATCGGTAACTATATATGTATATCTAATCATTGGTACGGTAGTCGCGTTTCGTTTGCGCGCATTTTCTCTCTTCTCGTCCTACGTAAAGCAGCGAATCGTTAAGTAAGTATCATTCGCTTGTCAGAGCAGAAAAGTAGATACGATTTGCTGATTCTGTGTTGCTGAATGCCCAGACTTTAGTACCACGACGAGGACCGAATCCTTGGTGGCCTGAGGAAAGATCCTAACATGCGTTTGAGAAAATTGTTCATTAAATATCATTACGTTAATAGATACAAAGTACGAAGAAATTTTAAAGCCAGTTACATGCAAGAGTGTGCATGCAAGCAAGTAAAGTGTTCCAAATCATTCCTCATTGCTCTTGGTACTTAAGGCTGATGAAAAGGGAACGAGTAGCAAGTACCCTTTTCATTTGATGCGCAAATTGAATTCCTTAACTCGCCACTATCTCTTGCGATCATTAAGCAGTGGTAGTATGCTTTCAAATGGATCAGTCAAGAGAGTGGAAGAGTAGATGTTTCGTTCAGCTTAAAGCTATGCATTGGAAAACACTTAAGGTATACCCGCGAGGTGGTTAACTTGCTAGATAGATGTGCAATCAATATTTTGCTGCACACGAGAGACGAAGTTCAAGAATCCTTGCGAATGAATATTGGATTTCGCTATGATTTTATATATGATATACATGTACATCAGACTTTGACTTACTGCTTGCTGTTACAGTTAAAAAGAATCTTTCTTCGAAATATGCATCATGTTGCAATAGGAATTTATTAATTATATGGCTACAAGAGCCAGAGTAAAGTTTTCAGAAGCCACAGTCTGGTAACGAAAGCAGTGTGTAATTACAGCAAGTGTTTAGAAAAGGTATATTCGACTAAAAATATATATCTTTTAACCATATACCGTAGGCTTAAATCCTTATTATTTCATTTTAATCCTCTAATTTTCGACAGTAAGGAGAAAAAAAATTTCATTGAATTATAAATGATACAGTAGAAGGTAATCAGTAATTATTGACTATACGCAGTAAAAATTTGCTGCGTCCTGAGTACCTTGCTAAAATAATTAACAACTTAGACTTGGATTAGAAATTATGAATACTCTGTTCGCATGGAAAAAGTTAATGAAGCAGCGTTAAGTAAGTTTCATGAACTGGGTTATACTCCTTAAAAGCCCTGTAGAACTGAAAGTCTTAGAATACACCAAACCGAATATCAAGATCTGACGAAGAGCTCTAATAGATCAGGTACCACTCGTAACAGTGATTTAAACTTGGAAAATGGTTCTATTTTAGATTTTAATGGAAATTAAAATTTTTATGTTTATTCAACACTCTTGAATAAAGAAGACACGGGTTTGAGCGTGCTTTGTTGTAGGGTTTATGAATTTATTCATGACCTTCATTGAATGAAGATGGTGAGGAGCATCTGGGTAAATTCGCCGGCCAGTTTTTGAGGTATGCTCTTTCTTTACTAACGTTTTCTAACCGTGCAGAACTTGATAGCATATATGTATTCAAACTGTTAATGCTAATACAGTGTATTGCAGTGTCAGTTGTAGCACCCTTTCCTCCGGCAACACATTTTCTTGCCTATCACTCGGTCGTGATAGCGGAATTGTTCATGATGAAAATTTCTACGTGGAAGATGTCTGAATATTCATCCTGAATCTTTTTTTCCTAGCGTACCTCTTCCAGATGGTGAGCTGCGCGTAACAGACACTGAAAGAAGCAAGAAGAAAGAAGAGAAAGACGGTTTTACTCCGTCAATTATACAAACTTACTGTAGTACGCTCCTGTCGGCTGAAGTCACTCGTAGGATTCCTGTGTCTCTCTGCATTCAGTTATATACTTTTCAGCCCATTATTTGAGTAAAGGGACAGGGTAACGAAAGAACCAAAATCATGAGAACCCCCCCAGTAAACGTCGGACTCACTCATCCCCTCTTTTTCGGTTTCCCTCTTCTTGACAACTCTTATGAACGTCCACCTCTGTGCATACTTGTTCACATGCAGAATATTTCGCTTACTAGGTAACTCTTCATTACGCAAAAAACCAGCCGCGTAGAGAGATGAACAGCTTGACTTTATAGCGACATGTTACTCATGGAAAAAGCTCGTGCAAATATGCATACTCGACAGAGAAAAGTAATTTCATAATTCTCCAGTAGGATTATTCTTTGATATTAAGGAAGCAATTGTGTTTGTTGGGGAGACTATCGTTACTCGGGGTGTAAAATGAATCTCATTGTTTCTTTCCGCGTTTCCTCTTCTTCTTTTCCTCCTCGACGAGAATTATACTGCAGTCGGTAGGGGTAAATTCTTTTATGGAACCGAAGTTCTTGGATTCTACTGATTCTTTTCCAGTGGTTCGTGTCACGTACGCGGCAAGAGAACTTTTCACTGCGATGCAAGGAGAATCGGGTGAAGTCGGGTGTCTTCATAACTACCAGAGCATGTGCAAAGGAAGCACGAAGAATGTCAATTAAGCGACATCCACGACGGATTCGAGTGGCTATAGCGGTTGCTAACCCAAGGGTTTCCAAGAGTTCTCATACTGAGTGGCTCCAAAGGCGAGAAAGAGATGTCTGCAGAAATGAAAAAAACTCAGATTCCCCTTGCTGAATGAGCTTTTTTCACCTCTCTTCTTTTCTTACCGCAGCAGCAGCTGATCGGCACTTTTTTTTTTCTTCCCACCACTTTCTCGCGTTCTGCTTATACCATCTTCGTAATAATATTTCTCTTAACTATTACCTGGAAAAAAATATTTTTGTTTCCGGGTGGGTTATATTTCAAATTAAAATAACAATGCAGAAACGTGAACGGTAAAAAGATATACAAAGAGTATTCATGGATAATTAGTGAACTCTACTGTTAGTGGCGAGATTCATTTTTTTCCTGAACCGATACGTAATTGAGGTTGCTTATCCGTATAACGTTTGATTTTTCCGTTATTCAAGCGACGTGCACGCTGCGCGTAATGCTGCTATTAGAGATGCTAAAGTGTCCAGTGGGTATTCCGTCTACGTCCGTAAAATAAGTTAATCTGCATGGTGCGCGTGGATTGCGTGCATAACTCTGGATCAGAATGCATCCCGATGCGAACGGTGGCTCTATGCATTAAACGTGTACTATGTAAGTACGTGGTGAGTATTCCGGTGAAGAATAGAACGGGTTGGGGTTTTGCCATTTTTATTAATATATGCCGTGCATGTTGAAAATATCCGTTTTGTGGGGTCGAAATATTTCCGCATGTATTTAGGAGGTGAGCGGGTGAATAAGTGAGTAGTACAGGAATGAAGGAAACAGTTAATAATTATAAAAAATCACATTTACGAATAAGACTCTGATAAAAATGTTTTGCCTTACGTAATATGTAAAATAATATGATTTACATAATTCCTTTTATGAAAGTACATAATTCTTGCTATAGGAATTCAGAGAATTTATTATTTGCATTACGTTCTCTTGAGAATTTCAATTGTTTGGATGAATTGTCTGGTTCTTGTGCGAGGAAATGTAACAAATAGAAACGTGGATTTTCTTTACAAGGATGAGAATTCAACAAGATTTACGTTGTGTTGGTCGGATTTTTAGATTGCGGCTCATTTACGATTTATGACACTTAAAAAGCACCTGCTAGTAAGAGATATGCCAACGACCGTAGGAAAAACAGCCAGCAGTTGTTCCTCTGCTTACAAATGCAGTTGGAGCTCGTAAATTATGAATGGAATTAAAATAACACTGGCTCTGCAACATGCTAAGTGTATACCTGCTTTGATGATGTCTTTAAGGTCAGAGTTCTTGTTACAATACGAATTAACTTTAATACAACAACTAACTAATAAATGACTACTTTAATACCTATCATATTATTTTTGCTCTTTCGCTTTTCAATAAATATATTTCATTAGAATAGTATTAGATTCCCTAATAGATATCTTAGTTACTATTTGTTGTTGAAAATATTTATAAAAAAATTGTAGCATGTTGCAGTAACTGCTGCAGTAAAGTGTGCGACCAGCAACCGCGCTCTACACTTATAAATTATACTCGCGTGGCCCCAAGTTCTATTTTTGTGCTTGATTCACGAGGACCAAAATGGGGTAAAAACATACCGCAGACCATAACAGAATTTAGTAGCATCAATGAATTTGATTTAGGAGAAAATTCAAAGAACTTTAAAAGCTTTAAGGAAAACTTCTTGGATTATTCATCAACTGATATAATAATAATAGTATGCAATTGGTAGAATTTGTGAAAGTGATAATAAAGTTTAAAATTATACATATATTGAACACACTAGAAACGTCATGTAATTCGGCCCAAAAATACTACAACTTCCGTTTACAACTTTAAAGTGGAAAAATGCACGTCATGTCGGGTCGATAGCCTATACTTATGGTTAGGTCTTAGCAGAAGGGGTTCCCCTTCTGGAATATTTCTAAAACTTGTTGGCTACGTTACTTCAACGACATACAGCTAAACAAGTACCACTCATACGTGTAAGTTGCACGGAAACTCGATAGTACTAGAAAGCATCTGACACCGGATAACAGTACATTGAAACTCCTGCGATCAAGATCAGATCACGTGAAATTTTGCCAGCTTTTCTGCAACAAGTGTAAACTACCTTCTCCGAATCCATGTTACATCAAGCTTGGTCTTCATTCAATATAGGTAATTCAGTTGGATTGTGCTGATTTGTGAACTATAAACATCTAGCCGAAGTCAAAGTTCATCTATTCCATTTCCAGCAGCTGCGGGGGTGGGTCACGTCGATGTTTTAGTACATACAGCATAAAGCAAAAGGTTCTCTTCAGATTGGTATACCCTTCGGGTTGCTTGTTTCTAGCAAAATTCGACTTTAGGTCACGTGACATTCGAGAGAAGGTAAAAAGATTCCGGACTTTAATCCCAACGTGGTGAGAAGTCCCCAAGGGCCTCGAATGACGTTCCTACGGGAAAATGCTTCACCTTGCCTCATCCCGAAGCCTCCATTTACCAGCTTGCCATCCGGATGTTCGCTTTTCCTTCTTCCTCTTTCATTTCGCAAGCATTTGCTTCCTCGTTCACTCTTTTTGCCACGTCAACCCTTAAACCTGGCCCTCTCGCTTTCACCGTTTAAGACAGGAGATTCTCCTCATTTTACTTTTCAATCTTCAAGAGGATGCGATTTTCTTCCTCATTTCCAGTCTGACAACATTGGGGAGAAGGCAGAAAGACGAGAAACCGAAGGAAAAGGGTGATTTGAGATATTCTCCCGAGTAAATGAAGAGTAGACAGAATCGAGATGGAGAAAGGGTGCACCCATAATCACTATCCATCACCTGTTAGCATTAGCGCTCTGTTAGGAAATTTGATTTGCATTAACTATGCTCCGTTACTCAGCATCTCAAAACTTTGTCTTGAATTCTCTCAACTATTACGCTGTATATTCTTCAATTATAATGTTTCAATTTTTCGTGTATGAAAATTAGTCGGTTGAATAATGCTTTTGCTTAAGATTGATATTTCGAGGGTGTATCAAATGTTACTGTTTGCATTTCTTCGTGGTAAGTATTGGGTATTAGTAAGGTTTCAATTGAGTCCTAGTAATATGATCATAATATAACGATGTTTTCTGAAAAATCTGGTATCGTTGATTGAACTATATTTGCCCATCTATCAACCAGTCAACTCATTGTTAGTTTAGTCTGTACTGTTTATGATTGACGCTTGCGGGTCGGGTTGTATGTAGCTCTATACATATGTATACATAAGAAAGGACACATATAATATGACACCAAATGCGATATTGTCCCAAGAGTACACGTTGATTATGGCGCAACTAGTATTAAAAGAATAATCAGTAGAAATTTCAGTATCTCAAACTTACCTCCAAAACGTGCTGAGCTTGATTCTCGCGATCCAGTTTTCTTCCGCTAGTCGTAATTAGTCCTGTAACATAAGTGATATGAATATTTCAGTATTTCGAGAATTGAAGACTAATATTACAGTAGAAAATTAAAGTAGTTGATTCGAGAACTGATCTCATTTGTGTGATAGTATATTCGAAGTTTACTGAAGTTTACCTTCGTTTTTCGATTTGTGATTGAAGGACAAACCCTATATTGGCAAATTAGAGATTAATGTGGGAAGTTGAATTTGGGAATGTTATAATACTCGATTACTTTATCCTCAATCGACATCAACAGTATTTGCATTTCAACTAGTACTACTTTAAGGCAACTGGATTTTTGCCAGACGCGCATTAAACTTGTTTCAAAATTCGCTTCGGGAAAATTCGATATTGAATGACGACCAATATGGAGGTATCACTATATATCCTGTTTATTTTTGTACAGTCGATAAATGCTTTTCAATCTGCTTCTGCATGAAATTTCGGTCGAAAATCATTGAAGCCAAATGCACACAAATAAAATTACCCTGCACTCTTCGTTAATTTCTTTTCTACTTTAAAATCGAATCCAGGATTTGTGTGCTACAGAAGTAGATCATTCCATTCCTGGAATTCTACTAAATGAAAATCAGCTTTTTCCAGCAATTTATTTTTCGATGTGCCGACTTTTAATAGTTGATTGCAAGTTTGTTAATATCGTTATGAAGTTCGATAAGCATGAAAAGTTATGGAAATCCGTCGAAGTAGACTAAATATTTCAGACGACAACAGAGGAGAAACAGGGACGAAGCCCTTCAAAATGTGCAGGACGCGCTGTGACCACTTTTTCACAATTCTTATGGCTTCTTGTAACAGAGCCGGCGTGCGACACAGATTTTATATTCTGGTTCGCGTATTTAATTGAATTAAGAAGAAGCCGCGTTACTGTTCGTTATCCCATACTTCTGATATTGAAGAGGAATATCGTATACACTTGCAAATCTTATCTCACAAAATACTAAAACATGACAATTCTACACTAAGAAAATCGATTATAAAATCAATAGCGCTTTTAGTGTTAAAATTTCTTACGAGAAATATCTTCGCAATGGAATCTAGAATTAAATCATTATTGCGCTATAAAATGTTATGCGAGGTTGAAATAAAACCATTTAATGTACTCCAATCTCTTTAAACGAAGTTATTCATAGCATTATCTTCAAGAGGGGAATTGTTCGTTTCTCTATTGGCGTGAAGTGACCCGAGAATGCTCTCGGCCACTTACGCCAGAGCACAGCCTCTTTCGCTCTGGAATCCCGCTGATCCCGAATTTTTCCCGAGGACGTTGGTGAGAAACTATAATAACCGTGATAATAACGTTGTTTGGTCAGGCGAAAATTGAATTGCTGGAGAAGAGTTTTTCGGATGAATTTCAGAAAATTGACAATCCTTGCTGCCAATGTAGCCTTTAAGCTTCAAAGGTGATAACATTGTTCTTGTTGGCCGATGCATCGAACGAAGACTATACTCTTACTTTGACACGCACCCCGTAATATCGTGGGACATTTTGACGCTGAAACTGTGCGAATGATTTAGAAAAACCGATGGAAGCTGGAGCGAGCAATCGGGGTTTTTGGGGGAAAAAGCAGAGAAATAGAGGAAGATAAAAAAACACGAAGAACCGGTGTACAACAGTTCGAAGCGTGATGCATATTTAAATAATTGCTTTTCGTTTTCATTTGCTGGCCTCTGTCATTGTTTCTCGTCGGGTCGCGCGTCCCTCGGGCACAGAAACTCACCGTGGAAAATTCGTTATTGGAAATCAAAGTGGCAGAGCAAAACGATTCGCGATATTACCAACTGTCCCAATATTCCACTGCGTTGCATTGCTCGTCTTCGATACAATTTGTTTGCATTTGTGTGAGTGTGTAGCCGCACCAAAGGTGAACAGAATCGTGCTCCTCCAACAAGAACTCACGCGATGGATAATGACAGATTTATTTTTCTCGCGTTAGATCCCAATGGACGTCGCGTTGCGAACTTCTTTCTGAACCTTTTTCTCCGTCACGGGTTCCGAGCCCCATAGGAGGAATATTTTATGATCATAGCGAGAAATATTTCGAAGAATGGGTCGCGGATATATCCCGATCTCCTGGCAAACCTGACGGATTCCTGGTAAAAAAGGTCATCAGGATTAATTCTTTAGGAAGGACCTTAGAGAATTGACCACATCGAATCTTTTTACTTCGCGTTCCACTCGTGTGTACTTCCCGAGTTCTTTTTTACACTGATGCCATCGACTGGAAAACAGATCCCGTGCAACAATGGTCTTGAGAAGCCAGCATGTGTGGAAGTTTCCATAAGAATATCTAGAATGGATGCCAAGTTCTGTGGAGTTGCACAGAGAGCTTGAACTGTGAGCTTGGAATCTTCTGTCAGTTACTTACAGCATTCGAAGAGAAAAGTATCTCACTGATGAAGCTTATTTTGAGTAGATCAGTTTATAAAATGTAATTATTGTCAGCCTGGCTTGCCTTTTATTTTTTTTTATCAAACTTTAAATAATTTTCGGAAACGTTATTATTTAATTTCATTTCCAATTATTTGCAAACAGAAAGGCTATTACTCCTGATCGTGACATTCTCTGGATGGGAACGACAAAATGCGGTTATGAAAGTAATATGTATCCCAAAAAAATTGATGAATTCAGATCGAAACGTTGCGGTGTAACCTCAAACCTATTGTTCTACCACAAGTTTCATTAGTTATTCGCTTCTGTGACTTCCATTGCAACTCGTTATCTACTGTATAGTGCAATTAATTTCGGCTTCATTACACAGTTTTATTAAACTGCTAGTGACTGAGCGACCATATTAATGAACTGAAATCCTGCAAAAGTTCGGTCTCTGTGATTACATTTAAAAGTGATAAAAGAAAAAAGAATTGTTCGTGTCATGCGTCTAATTACGCGAATGAAAGTACGAAAATTATAGCTTTTCATAAAAGTTGTTCACGCAACGTTTCGTGACCTACAGCTTAGCTGTACATTTAGTTTCTATGATGAAACAGGTTTTCATCGCCGTTCCCAATTTCATTTTCCGCATTGCCACCGAAACGCTAAAAGTGGCGTCATATCAATGATTAGTTGCACATGGAACACGTATAAAAAATCATGCAATGATTACGTGCTTTCTCGACTGATAATAGAAAACTTCAGTTCAAACGAAACTGACAGTTGATTGATGTTTTAATTGTTTTAAATTTCTGCAAAATTGAAATACACCATTATCGATTCTCATTTATATTCGCTTGCTCGGCGCAAACTGTACTGTCAGGGTGCAAAAATGAAACGTAATAATGTTAAGTAATTATCGACAAAGTAGATTATTAAAAACATGGTAAAATATTACCACTACGTTGAGTAAAATATTAAATTGCTCCAGTTGCGATTATTTATATAATCATTCGCTTACTGTATTCAAATAGTAATAAGTCAAGCATATTTGAGATGAAGACCCACATGTACAGCGTAAATTAAATCGAAACCTGACAGAAGCAAAACAGAACCCAGATCTCGATGTAATATGGATAAGCGGTTAGTTGACTGTATTACGATAAAAAATATTTGATCAACTTTAACATTTTCCTGACTATTGCAGGAATATCAGTGATGCGCATATGTATATCCCGGTGCTCTGGATTCGAGATACCTATAACTTCTTAATTCCGCAAGCAAGCTACGCTTGGAATCCGTTTCTAAAGCAGTGCACGCGAAACGTTTTATCGCAAAATATGTCAGCACTTATTTTCATGAGTTGGAAGAGCTTACTGCATTGCGAACGAATGTTCAAGATTTTCTATACAGAGTTTATTTGCAAAAGACTTCCCGGATGGTTTAATAACGTTAACAGCTTCAATATGCGAACGAGGGAGCTCATATCTCACGCGTAACACGACGCACACCGGAAATGGAGGATAAAGCATCAAGCTGTGCAAAAGGTCACGAATTCACGATTACAAGTATTCTGCGGAAGCATTATAAAAAAGATGATAACCCGGTGACATTTGTAATCGATGAAATTGATCTGTTATTGTCCGACAATTCCATTGAGGGTTAAATTGTAGAGACAAAGCCAATTCTTGGCAGTAGACTATATCCTTTCTAGATAAAGAGAATTCTGCTCTTGTCCAAAAATCTGGCAGACTGGATATTTTCTCGATTTGTTTGGAGCATGAAATCTGAGGAGCTTGGCAAGTACATAGTAGCAAGCTTTTCATAATGCCCGACCCTTAGATACACAAACGGCTAGACGAGTAACTTTCTATAGCGGAGAAATCCCGATGAATACAAATCAGAAGACGGCCGACTTGTTAATTGCGAGTGGTTTTTCATTGTAAGCGATTTTCCATCCGGCTGCTTTCGATCCTTTGGATCACTCTAGATAAATATTCGCTTATCAAATCCTTCTTTTCCATTGCTAATTTATTTTCAAGTAAGCGATTTTAAAGTGGCGACAAATTACTCGGAATAAGAGAAGAAATAAAGATCGAACCGTAGAAATAAAGTATTAGAAAACACGTGTGACTCACGTGCTGCTTATAATGGTAATTGGTGAAAAACTTTTTTATATCACGTAACGTAAGTAGTGGTTTTCATTAGGACGAGCAGGTAGATTTTCTTATATCAATAACAGGAGCAAAACCTTTTCTGCTTCGATAATGCCTCGTAGTTCAAACGTGACTGGAAAAATTGAGTGGAGCGATAAAGGGCCGATGAATATGAATCAAGACTCGATCAAGCGAATTTGCATACGCTGGCATGTAAGGCGAAAATAATGCTCTTGCTCTTCCGCTTATAAACCATGACTCAGCTATTCTCAAGTTTTATAGAGCATGCAATTAAAATACGGTACTAACACTGATTTTCGTTGAGTCTAGGGTGAATCAATTTAAACCTATTCGAAATGATTTTTGTAATACAATTCTCTTTGGAATTTGCCACTCACGACAGTTCCATAAATCTTTTTGTTCTGTCGTTTAAATCTGCCATATTCAATGGTATCGTTGCTGCATTAATTTCCTGTTACGTCAGTTATAATTATAGGTAAAAGAAGCTAAAGGTTACTCTATTTCTGATGCTGATCTTGAAGTATCGTTTTCCGGAATTAATACAATTAGCTGTGGCCATCGTTATACAATATATAATATATCTGTCCGGATGAACACAAAAATGTTATTGTATATTTTCGTAGTGCAGTGCAATCAAGTTAAACTTACCGCTAGTAGAATTGATGAGAAAATAACCCTCCGGATTGCCACTCGTGATGGAAAATGTGAACTGTTGGGAGGAAACGTCACGATCGAAAACTCGAATCTGCAGAACGCTCACGCCAGCCGGAGAATTTTCAGGTACAGAAGGATAATACACTGGAAGCTCAGTCAATGGAGTATTGTCATTCTTGTCCAGTACTTCTACGTAGACCTGTACAAAAGTGATCTATGTATCATTTACAGAGTAATTACTGTTCACTAAATATTATTGCGATGCTAAAAAAATAAAAGAAAATTGCGCAGCATAGCAGCAGCTCTCGACGCACACACGGACATCATCTGCACACGGTACCGTAAACGGTAAACGCAGCAGGAGTAATTGGGATTTTACAATTTATTGTGGAAAATTACCTGAACACTGGAACTAAGTGGTACTACACCCTGATCTTGCGCGTAAATTGTCAGCCAGTATCCTCTCTTCGATTCCACATCGAGTATGGCCCTTGTTCGGATGTTTCCTGTAATTTCAAAAGCAATTCGAGTTAAATAATGTAACTTATTGTGAATCTTTTAAAAATGCATATTTCGAAACATGGTAAAGCATGGTATGTTAAACTTTACAAAGTATAGAAATCTTATGTAGAAGTTAAATCCGACAATTTAGTATTAGGAGTTGTACATGAGAAAGACCTGTAGATGAGTTTTTTTCATTTTGTACGACTAGTAGCTAGAATCTGGCGGAACCGTCGATGCCTATTGTTAGAATGAAGCCAATTCCCTAGAAAGGGCGAGTCACATTTCTACGGCACGAAGTAACGGAGGCAACAAGGTGAACGATATGAAATGACGTGCACGTATGGCGCGATGCCAACCGTGTGCCGATAGTATAAAAATCAGACTGCATTCCTCGTGTTAACACATCGAGCACGCTGTTCCGCATGTCTTTGATCGTTTTTGCGAAATACTCTTGTAGTTGCCGGGATTTTTTTCCCATGATACATCGTCAATGTAGTTCGATCGGTTTATTGCGGCATTAATGTAACGGATCGAGGTGCGCCCACCAGATATCCGACTACTTGTTTAATTAGCAATCCAAGATGTTGTAAGCAGATGACTAGATGTAGATCGCAATCGCGAACACTGCCGATTTGTTCATCCGGTAATTACACTTCGCGATTTCGCCGGTAAACTTTTATCGAATTCTAGCTTTCTCGTGTAGTATTCACTGTAATCATTTTTCCATTGCCATAATATCGACACCATAAAATTCTATCACCGTTTGATTCTCGTTAAAATTGGATTAAGCGGCAAGAAAAAATGATTCGACAACACTACTATAATATTTTTGCTGTTGTATAAAATAAAGGGACAATTAATTTCTCACTTAGGTAATATCCAATTTTCCGCCGCTTCGATTAATGCTCGGAAAATATATTCAATATTTATACATCACGTATTTCTATGTAAATACCGGCACCAGTCTCTCCCTCTTTGCAATTCCATTAACAAAAACGTGTAAAAAATATCTCGTTATTTAATCTTCCGCCCGCAGCCACGTAAAACGTTGTTGCGGTGCTGCGTAAAATCTAGGTTGCAGAAAGCTTTTTGTACCCACTTTTCCACATTTTGTTTCGTACCGTTTCTCCACTCAACCGCGTCCTGTAGAGTAAATATATAATTTCTTGCTGAAACACAGCAATTCTGATAAAAATCTACAACAATTTTTTGTTAGAATTCATTTTGTATTTATGCATGTTGCAGAACGATCTTCTTTCAAGCATGTCTAACTCATTTCTCCTCATTTCACATCAGGAAGAGTCGCCGTGAGAATACATATATTACACATGGTATTGTGAAGCCACGTAATATTGGGACTTTCGAGCTTGTAATCCCAAATTCCGTCGGCGTAAAGTTGGCGCAGACAGCTGTATCTTGAGACTGCGGATCTCATTCCCAAGGAGAATCCTCTAATTTCTCCGTTGGTCTAGGGACGATTTGCTCGAGTCGGTTATGGAGTCGACTCGCTGCCAGGTAGTATCCTCGAAGAATCGATACTCTATTACTTCCATTGTGAGAATATTCGTCGGCATAAATTCGCGATAACGATATACGCCGCGACGTTCGTGCCGTGTGCTCAAGGTTCTTCGGAATTCATTGCAACTGGGGAAACTGTATTCCACTTAAGTGTTGAATGTCTTTAGCTGTAAGTCCCCGACTGTGGGTAAGTTTCGGTTGTTCCACTCCTTTCGCATAGTTGAGAAGCTGGTTGCGCGTGTGGCATTACGCGGTAAGCCCGCTATTAAATTCAGCCACGACGATGTCTTCGTCAAAGAGTTGCGCCATGTGGGCTTCTACTGACACATACCAAGACTCGCCGTAGCACACGAAGTAACCGTGTAGGTTTGCGCCAAACCGCGAAGATGGGCGTCTTGATGTATGCGTCAAGAACTTTGCGTTCGTTGCGACTAATTTAATCTGACAAGTCGACGGAATCGGGCTGCAACGAAGCGAAGCACGAATCCAGAGAGACCCCTATCGTAAACCACTGCTAACAGTCCGGTATTAAATGTTTAAAAGACGATTTGAGCTGTAGAATATCTTACAAAATGGAACTGCTGTGTTGTATAAGTATCTCTGGCAAGCCGTTCAAAAGTACTTACTTACTTACATTTGTCAGTATACTGCGGAAACTTTTGGACTGGTAATTGGGATGAATTCAACGCATATTCCTCTATGGGAAACCATACTCATGTCACACCTCAGACGATCGATATTGGAATTGGATAAAGCGTAATCGGTATCAGTGGGGATTTGGATTCTCAGCGCTTCATCAAGCGAACCGCGATTTTTGACGGAACAGAAGAGCGGACAAATGTTTGCGGCGATGGCAAAGACCTTTCTCCAGTAATTTCTGCTCGGATGGCGCCGGCCCATTTAGTAAACGGTTGATGTCATTCCGCGTCCGCGATCTGCGGGACTTTTCACGGAAGAGTTACAGAATTCGTTTTCGCGGGGCTTTGAGCCTTTGTCCAAGTAACGATGGCTCTTCTTGGCGGAAGATCGAAAGGAAGGGATCGATGGGCTTTCGAACGGAAAACGCGCAATCTTATAGTCGAGGGTACCACTGTCTGACTCTTGGCCTCAAGGATCGTCTTCTCTCTTTCTCCATTCTTTTATCAAGTTCTATCTGTTCCCCTACTTTACTCCGCTACCCTCTGACATTTCTCGAGTTTCAGACCCGGGACTATGGCCGATCGTTAACCCAGATTCAACCTCGACACTTCTGGACGTTTCCTCGTTGCCGATGCGATGCGCGCCACAAATGTATACGTCTCGATCGCGAGTCCTTTCAGATATCGTGACTCCAACTCGGAGCCGTTGTATCGATCGGTTCGCTCCTCTGAATCAAGAGTTTCGGAGAACTTGGAATATGTTAGAGCTGGTTTGACTGATAGAAGCAGCACGGCTGAGTTTGCGGAACGATACGTGAAGTTTGCTTTTCTTAAAGTACTGCACCAAAGAAAGTTCCTTGAATGCAGATACCTAAGTGGATTTAAGTAATATCGTTTAATAGCTAAAGGTATTCCGGGCAGAGTTTTAACGGTGAAAGAAAGAAAAAATGTCTTCATCGTTGTAATCCAATTATTGCAAGAGACGCGTCGTGTCTCGGTGGAGAAAAATCTTCTGCCGCGTAGCAAGTGGAACGTAGGAGTGTACTCAAGTTCTTCGTTAGAAAAATAGTTGGACCCTAAATAAATGGACAAGGGTGGCATAAGATTCTCCAACGACTTAACGCTAGGACAGCCAGTTTCCCGAGAAAAATGTCCGCACTTACTTAAGCTTCAGAGGGTTACGAGGCCGTTCAACTATTTCAGTACTCTGTTAATTACCTAAGTTTTTAATGGCACGTTGTATATCGCAGGAGTCATGGCTTCCTGTAGGCTGGCATAATCTTCACCGACACTGAGGACTGAGGACTGTTCGCGAAATGTTAACGCAGCTGCTCTTGCTCCTTATCGGGTAAAGCAAAGCAAGGAAAGGCAAGGCAAGGCAAGGCAAGGCAAGGCAAGGCAAGGCAAGGCAAGGCAAGGCAAGGCAAGGCAAGACAAGATACGATAAAAACATAGTGAAAACTTGGACGGCCAACTGAAAAAAGTAGTCGAGTATAGATGTAGCTGTCTTCTAAGATGATTTCTGCAATTTTCTTTATCCGCTTGAGCTTTCGTCCGTAACGTTACGTACTGGCGAAGAGTCGCGGAAAGTAGACGGCAGCAGGAAAGAAAAATACCGACAGTAAATCACCACGAAATAAAAGCATTGCCAACAGGGGATCTATGGTATAGGCATGTCTGTTCAGTTGAATTCTTGCGCGCATTCCAGATTCAAATCGCCGGGAGCAAATTGTCATGAGTTCGATGGAAACGCGCTTCCACGGAAAGCTTTTAACGATTAGAAAGCTCGGAGGTACAGCCTGCTCAATGCACCTTCTTGCCGGGTGGGGTGTACGGATAAATGTACGAGAGTAAGCTCGAAAGATTTTATTAGTGTGAATCACACAAGAGCTTTTTACCAAGGCTTTTATCAAGCTCATATTTTACTTTCCCTTGGAATTTTCGGATAGACGTCGTCTGGATGCGAATAAAATTAATTAAAGTTCGACGTTAACGTACTTTGTTCGTGTACGCTGTAACTAAAGTGCTACGCAATGTAATTTATTCGGTAATAATTTTGGAATTTCCAGCTGAGCGTGTCTCGATTCTCTCAGCTTTAATTATCCTAATAAAATTACGCTATTCGTATACTTCAATAACAGACGAGGTAAATATGTCCTCAAGAATTATGCTATTATGCATTTGTTTGCGTAATCATCGTCAGGTAATACTCGTTGTATAAGGGAGAAACTTGATACTAAAAGATCTCCCTTGCAGCTGGCTGAATATAATATCGGACAAGAAAACTATGAGAACTGGGTGTAGTTGCATAATTCATGAGTAACAGTAATACGTCATCTCGTCGATGAACGAAATTGTGGAAATAGACAAATGGATGGGATGAATTCGACTAAATTATTCCAGAGGAAATTAACAGTCGTCGAACTAAGCTAGAACCATCTTATTGGAAGCACATCCAACCTTTTCTTCGTTAAACCTAAATTGCCTCTTGAAATGGTGCAAGACGTACGAGAGACTGTAGGCACGATTCTCATAAAAATCCCTCGTTTACTTCTCCTCTTTAATTACATTGGACGAACGATCCGAACGTAAAATTCAAAAATTCTGCCAACTCATGGCTTGTTCAATTACCCTTCTAAAGAAAGAAAGTTAAAGACAAAAGGCCTTTACAAGATATATCGAAAAATCGTGTTTTGTACAGTCACGTAAACAATGGTTTATTCAATATTGTTCGTCACTCGTTGGCATCAAAATGAAGCATCAGCAAACTTACTATCTTTCGCTACTATCTAGATTGTACAAAGTAATAAACAAGAATTAGAAATAGGAGCTGAATCCCAACATTAATATCAAAAGTGCCATTCGTCAAGTGATTTGAATGAATTTTTACCAACTCGTCACGTCAGAAAAACGATCGTTGATGAAGCGTCATTATGTCTAGCAGAGGAATAAAGTTGCATTGCTTCCTCCGCAGAAAGCAATTCTACGAGAAATTATGTCGTCGGTTAGACTTCTATAGGATCCGCCTTCACCGTGTAGCCTTGGTCTTCTTTGTTCTTCCCTCCCTGAGAAGTCGATGCTTCCGATCTTCAACCCCATTCGCTTCTGACGCGGCGCAACGGGGTTCGACGCAGCGCAGCGAGTCGACCACCGAAACGTTATCGTCCATGGTTACTGTAGTGGGTGGATCGTACTTCTCGGCAAAACCTATATTCCTCAGTCTTTTTTCCCTTGGCCCCTCTGGTAGCGGCTTTTGCAAGGAACCCGTCACGCTTCACTTCGTAAATCAATTCGTTGCTTGTGTTCCGGTTACCCTGAAATCGTTACGTGGCCCTCTGGTTTCTCTCAAATACGCGTGTCTTTGCGCATGTGATATACATAAATTGCATTTCGCTTTCAGTACTGTTGGTTGAAATTATTCATGTGGAATAAATACGGGATTCCCAGTGAACTGACCTGCAAGGTTCATACTCCTATCATATTTACATTCTACTATTATTCAAACATTTCTACGTACTTCCAGAATCACTGTATCATCATCTCAGCCATATCTAGAGTCATACCCTCTAGGTTGTAAGGGTCTCTGGCGACCTTCCAAAAATTTAACGGAGTACTCCTCAGATTTTTTGAAAAAGGGGAAAAAAAATGAGAAGTTCAATTCGGAGGAAAAATAATTTTTAGACTATATTCTAATTGTAAGATAGAGACCATATACAAAATGAATAGTGGTAGGTAGCAAAATTCAAAGATTGAGGTTTTAATAATTGATCGCTTATCCACAATAGATTATATCTGTTTGTCTGATTTCTCGTCAGTTGGACAGCTGCTCGCCAACCAAGTTTCAATAAATAATGTACACTCTGCGAAGAGGCCGAGTTATTTAAGCATTGAAAGAATCGCAAGCCGGCTGCGTTTTCCTTCGCTGCAGGAAGTATTTACGTGAGCGAAGAAAAAGTAGCGTTCAATGTAAGATTTTCCAGGCAAGAGGCACTGCAACGAAGGCTCGTTACCTGTATTCGTGATATCGCGATGTCGGGCATCCGGCTCGAAAGGTCTTCCTTATACACGTGCAGAACGGGCACGTTTTATGCTCGACCGGAATACGTAAAAATGCACAGTCCTACTGGAACTGGTCAATGAACGTGTGGTAGCAGGCTATTGTGAAATGTGGGTCGTACATGTGCGGCCTATCGCAGATCGCTGTAAGGATAAAAGAAGGGGTGCCTCTCCCAACAGAATATGTCACGTGATTCGTTTTATTTTTTGCTTCTGGATCCTTCCGTATTTTTAATTTGATTGATACCAGTTTTTTCGAATTACTACAGTCGAACACAATTTTCAAACCGACAGTGTTATTTCGTTGGTTTTAGCAGCTCCGTAAAATCGGGAGCTGGAACCTTAACGTTTCATGGAATAATGGAAACGGTAGAAAGGTCAACGAGTATCAGCGATGTACGAATCGTGGTTTTTCATTTTTAACAAGGAGTACGTTCTTGAGAGAGATCGTTACCGTTTCTGTTCATCCAACATTAGACTGGAGAGCTCTCTTTCTAGATTCCAACAATTTTTGTACTTTTCCAGGTGCATTCGCTTATGTGATGTATTTGTAAAGACGAAATCCGTACGAATTTACGAGCAAGCTATCTCGATATCCAATTAGAAAAGATTTTCAGGAATAAGCATTGAACGACACTGTCGCAATACAGTACAAACACCGAAGTTTTACCTTCCTATAAAACTGGCGACAGCATCAAACTTGTAAGAAAGTTTTCGGATTGTCTTACGCACGGCGGTAAATCGTACAAAGTCCAAGAGTGAGACATTAAACTCCAAGTTTGTCGGCGGAATAAAAATGCTAATTGTCAAACTTTTAATGAACCCGCCAGTGTCGTATGCTTTCAAGTAAAAGACAGTATCACGCTTGTAAAGTGTGTTCGCAAAAAAGAGGGACTCAAGCTGACGGTGCAAGTTGCGTTTACTTTCCAACATCAAAGCTGATAAAGAGCACAAGGGTATCAAGATAAAGCCACTGTAAAAAATTATGAGCATATCGTTAATTGCCAATCAGAAATGAATTTATTAGAATTGTAAGAAATTGGTGTAGAGAAGAAAGGAAGCAAGTCTTGATCCAGTATAAGCGCGAGTTCCCCTAACTTTGAAGGAAGAACCGAGCGTAATGCGAAGGAAGCCTTGTAAGAAAATGATAGGCGGCATTAAGACACCTCGAAGGGATTGGCTGTCGTATTCGACAGTTCAGGAGGTGTAGCAGGCTCTTGAAACCTTTAACCTGGTGGCATCGCGTGCATGCACACCAACCAACAAGCAACCAAGCACCAACCTCGAGATTCCGTGCTCCTGCAGTATGGAGGACACGAGCGCGCTAGGCTTCCGAGAAACGTGTTCCTCGCGTGTGATTGATAGTCCACGTCTGACATGACACGTGCTACACGTACCACCTTTCGCAAAAGGACTTTGTGCGCAGCACCGGCCAACCGGGCCCCCGTGTAATTCCCTTGGACACGAAATTGTCTCAGAAGCCTCGAGGAAATCAAAAGGACCGAGGCGTAGTCGCTGCCGCGGGACAACCGCACCAGATAATATCGCGACAAGCTTGCCAGAACATGCTTCGCAAGCCTGTTCCTCTTTGCAATTCGAGAAAATCTTCGCATATCTAGTATAACACTAAAAATTTAGTTCATTCTCAAGACTCTTCTGAAACGTCAGGCTACTGATTACTTTCATGTTTTTGGGATTAATTGTTACCTAGTATGTACTGATTAGTTTCTGAGTTTCAAAAGAACAAAATGCAATATAAGTGATTAAGTGATCTGATTAAGTGTCGATTAAATCATAAGTAAAAATTGAAAATTCTTTGTTTCATTTTACAGGACGTGGATGATCGTGTTTTACTATAGTATTGAATATATTGAACGATCCTCGTTCGTCCATCTCGTATTTGGCTCCCGTGCCAATTAGACTTGTCCGAGCCTGCCAGAGAGTCCTTCGTTAATTAAAAGTATTGCGCACTAACACGTTTTCACTGAAATTCAATTGATTTCGTCGTGATTTCTGCTGCTGTTAAAGGATGAGTTCTTCCATGCGAATTGATGAAATTTTAGTGGGGTGCCCAGTTTTGAAAGAGCCGTAGTCAGAGCGTGTAACTGATACGAAATATCATATTCTACAATATGAACATAACTGTATTAAAATATAAGCATAAATATACAATATTATTGGTGAGCCATTGGCACTGGTAACCTGGGGTATTGGTAAAATAAAAAAATATAAACCGTATATGAGTCATTATAATGATTAATTCAAGCGAATTCAAAGATGCAAATGTACAGTTGGCTTTTTCAATTTATTTCCGTACGCGTGCTTTCATGCGGCAGAATGAATTATCTGCATGCGTGGGTCACGGATAATCGATTTTTGGCATGAGAAAAAATATAGCCGTTAATGCCTTATTCGAAGATGGAAAATAGGATATATCGGGGACGAGGAGGGTCGCGTTTATGCTGAAAAATCGAAATGTTCGCCTTCCAATTTTCCAGGCATTCACGCTCGTCGACTGACCATGTCGCTTATTCCCCATTCCAATGTCCTGTTCCCACAGCCGCTGGTCGTACGACTTGAAAAAAGAGGAAGGCTCTCGAAAAATCAGTGGAATGCTGGCAAAACTCTGTTGAAGGTTTCAATAAAGAAATTACATGGAGTAAGAGATATGCATAGTGTATCGGATACAAAATGGACCTAGTATTCTTTAAAAATGTTGTCTTTCCTGCTTTGTCCATTAACCATAGATATAGTAAAATATTCGATGTGTTCGATGGGGTGAAATCATGCGCAATTTTATGTTCTCGTTTCGCATGCAGAACGCAAGGTTAAAAATTGATTGATTGTTTTTATAGCGAACGGTAAGAGATTGATATTTATTAAAAAATGATACAACTCGAATGTTGAATATGGATGACTAGCATAGTGGCAGATGTATAATAGTTGGTCCATTTCGTTCAATCGACCAATCTGATAAACGAATTTTGGAAATGCATGCAATCGACGTAAAATATAAATGGCAGTTGTAGATAATAGTCATTAACTTTTCATACAAATATGCATCGATGTGTTGCCTGACCTTATTTCTATTGCTCCATCCCCAAGCGCATAAACAGCAACGGGGTTAGTAGTGTGCAAAAGCGTGGAATATTGCGCATTATCCAGATTACCAATTATTAGTAAAACGTAATTATTTTCCAGATACTATTTAGCCCAAAGTGCATCGCATACATTTAAGTCAATTAGGACAGGACGAAAGGTAACGAGGGCATGCTTGTAATCGCGTCGTCAGCATAATTAAATTGATCTTATATTTCAGGTTGGGGAAAAATTAATCCGATTAAGGAGGTGTCATGCATGCACTGCTGCGGAGTCGTGATCCTCAGGCTACGAATGGACGAAGAAAGAGGAGATGATCACGGGGCGAACAATATCCACCGACGCGGAAGGGATCACCACTCTCTTTTTAGCATATAATATGCCAATGTTACCTCGTGCAGTTTACGGAGGGATTCCACGTTCGTACGGCGTATAAGGAGATGTAACATGAAAGGTGGTTAAGCTGACAGATGAAGAGGATCGTGTCCAGCTAAGATGCTACTGTTCCGACCACTCCTATTTCTTGGGTGGCCTCTAAAGCGAGTGGTCCTACCTTTCAACGGTAGATATTTGCAGGCCACAGTTTTTTTCTCTTTCTCTCCCTCTCTCTTTCTTTCTCTCATGTTTTCACGGGTATTTCGCACTATCGAATTGCGCGGGCTACGTAACAGCCTCTGCGGGTGAGCCTTTCAAAATTTCGCCGGTCATAAAGTTTTATGAGTGCACGATGCATAGCACGACCTGGCCGGCTTAAAAATACGTATATGCAATCTTTTGTGCAGTACTGTTCTCCATCTCGCTATCTCTTTCTCCCTCTTTCTCTCTACTCGTCGGGGAAAGCGATGTTACAGTTACTGCTAATAAAACCGACTACACGACAGTAATTCCAGCAATGTCAGCCAAGAATATATATGCATGTACATTCGGCTATTTATATTACGGTATTTTACGCAGTTGAACCTTTCTCCCTTCGTCTTCGAATGATGATTCAACTATGCACTTAGGATGGCTGTTGCACTGTGGAGATAGGAACAGCGAAGGACTTTCCGAAGATTACTACAGTTACGGGAAATTGAGGGATGGCAAAGACATACCCAATTCGAGAACTATTAATTGATTTGAGTTCTACTCTAGATCTGAACAAGGCGATTATGCTATATAGCAAATTCTAAGTTGGTAGCGCGTCTCTTTCGTCAGTTTCCGTACTAGGCCAATGTGGAGGACAATTCTATTCACAGGCGATTATGGCATTCAGTTGTCATTCGGTAACCGATGATCGAATTGATAATACTAATTGACAGTAGTAATGTCCTGGCTTGAGAAGGAGTTTCCAAGAGATTGGAAAACTAGTTGGATTCTTAAGGAATATGGTATTCAATAGCGTTTTATGGCGAAGTAGATTTGTTTAAGCCTACAGAAGGGTACGGCTTCCTGTAAATCTACAGTCGAAAAAAAGAGGACAGTTGGATCTTCTACCTACTATGGGGGATTTTCACTGTCTCGAGAAAGATTTATCCTAGCAAATCAGTCGTACGGGTGGACGATGACACGTCCCTTGGATTTGCCTGAAGAGAAAGCGTAGTCGGAGGACCCTTTTGTTCGTGGCTATTCACCGCCCTCACCGAAACCGTGCTCCTGTGCCATCCTTCACGGTAAAGAAGACGGATAATAGATTTCCCAAAAACTGTCTCCCACATCACTGGAAACCCCGAATCTCGTCGTATACAAAAATCACAGACGCAATGCTATTACATCGACCTTCCTTTCTCTTGTGGATCGAGTCTTCTGCCACATGCTCCACGGGAAGACGTTGTTTCTTTTGTTCATATGGGGTACGTGAGGAAAAAGAAAAGAGTTCGGCAAGATCGAACCTCTCTTAAATATGGCTTTGGATCTCCTTCTATTCTCACCGAATGTTTATTGATTTCGCAAGAAAGCGTGGCTTACACAGAAGTTCTACGTTTCCAAAGAGATCGCATCTAGGTGATTGCGTTCATTCGACTGGTCTGCACAACGGCTTTGCGAAGAAAGGGGATGCAAAATGGGAAATCATGCGTTTCTCTGTATTGACTGCGACGGAGTTTCAGGAGGAAAAGAATTTATTCATGTGAATCAGTAAAAAGTGTTTAGTACATCGACCAACGATGTCTGGGAAACGAAACGAAGAGAGCGAGAGCTTGCTCGACTTCGTTGACACCTCTCGATATCAGGTAGATACCCATGGACGTAGCGAGTAACGAATAAATCTCTCGACAAGGTTGCATCTTTTCCTTTCAGCTTCCGTGAATGCGGTTCAGGTAAGATGGGATAAGGTGCAGCGTTGTTGAAGTACTTATCTAAATAAATATAGGTTTTTGTATGCGCGGAAAAATTCGATACCGCCGAGCTCGGGTTTCGCGTGAGACTGGTCGCGTTTTTGGTTTCGCGGCTTTTCCGTGAATGCGTGTTGAATCGTAAATACTGTAGCCACAGCACCGGTGTGCAACGATTCCTGGAACGAAACGCGAAATTATCGCGGGTGTACTAGTCGTAGATTCTATCCATAGATCACGGGAGAATTGCGAAATTAGAGGTAAGTAGTCGTAAGGGCACATGCAAAGTGTGGGTAATTCCGATTGTGCAAGCGGGGTATGCGAACGAAATACCAGAGGAAAGGTTTCGAGAGAAGCAACGCTAGGTGGTCCCAGCGATATCCACGTCCATTTATTTAGCCGTATGGTCTCATCTCCATGCAAACCACAACTCGCTAGACAAACGTTTCCGTTTCTGCCCGTTATCCTTGAAAGAACAATTTCTATGATAAACTTATACGTCTGCTAAACGGCGACAGATTTCTATTTGTCCTTTACGACAATCCCATCTATTATACGCCCAATAAAATTGTTTACTTTGCTAACAACGCGTGCCGCCAGGTACCAAGAACAACACCGTGTGTTTGATAACTTAATATTTGAACACGTCTGCCTCGCAGAACCGAACGTAATCGGGATGCAATTATCGGGCGTGAAAGGCGGACAACGGAGTAGAAGATAACCGGGCGTGTTTAAAAGATGAAATTGAAGTGCGAAGCACGTGCAAGTGATGGTAGCTGCGTACTAAAAATGAAATTACTTCGAACGGTGCAGTGGAGAGTGCGGGGGCGCGTTGGCGTACCAGGAGAAAGAAAATAGAAAAGTTCTTACGGCAAGTATTGGGCAAGGAGCGCGGGGGTTAAGAACTCATTCCCGATTTAACGACTGGCCGGTACCTGACCGTGTGTCTCCATCCACTCGCACACTACTCTCTTACCAACAAGTTCCACCGGTGGATATTGCTGAATTTTTATTGTCGCATCACGATCCCAGTAAAATTCCCAAATGTGTCAACCTGAAAAAATGTGGCTATTTCGCGCGTTAACACTGACACAGTCTCATTCGTTCTGTATCTCTCTCCCTCATTCACTCTGTTGTCAGCAGTAATGACTACTTTCGAGTATTCCATGGCATTGCTATTGGGACGCACGGTGGAATCAGTGTAACATGACTGGCATTAAGAAGTAAAATTGCAATTATTTGGCATTTTGATCGTAGCAATTAGTCAAAATTACTCGAGCACAAAACATATATCACGGTATAAGAGTGGCCGAAGTCAATTGGTCAGTCAGCATCGTGACTCGATTACGGGATGATTTCACTCAAAATTTTCCATTTGGCTATTTAACCGTATTTGTAAAGCAGCTATTAGTACTTATTGCATAAAAAGATGAGACGAAGAAGAGGATATAATTGTGTCGATGAAACAATGAAACCAATAGCTTCTCCGATTCTATACAAATGAGTACTTGAATCGATTTCAACGACAAGTACTTCACTACTGGCCGAGTAAATTACTCAGTTCGCTGGATTTATCCCTCGAAATTGTTTGGATCAGCCCTATATTAGAAACCGAAGCTATGATCATCGTGCGCGGTATTTCCGATTACGTAAGGATTTCAACAAGGTGATTTTCCCTCCCAAAGATACCTCCTCCCTTCGTTGGTTACGTAACGTTGACTATGAATCGATAATGGTGTTACCTTAACTAGGTGCGCCTTAAGCGGGCCTTAAACGAAGTCTTGCGGCTTTGCACTAGAGAATTTCAGTCGACGAGAGTTGTTACGGCAAAACGATTGTGGTCTGCTCTGCGGTGATTATGCTTCGCTCTGTAGGCCTTTACGTGTCCGGAACAATTTTGTCGAAACTGTATCTCGTAACGCTGCATTTAATTGCCCAGCAAGCATTAAAGTGCAGCCAGTAGATACTACTAATGCAGAGCTCCGAAATGAATGCAATGAAATGTTGCTAAAATACAAAAGACTCAGAAATTCAGAATTTTTAAACCAGGATTAATGAATGAAGGAATCTAGATTTGTTATAGAACAATTCGCGTGTTACTCAGTTGAAAAGTCTAAAGGTTTGATATCAAACGACGGCCCAGTACATTTATTCAACCAGGAATGAAACGTGAAAGAAGGTTCAAAAATTAAATCTACTTAAATTAGCCACAAATTTTGGAAAAGTAGTCATAGATATAGACTAAATCATTAATATAATGATACAACGAAGACGCCTTATTCTAATTGAGTGATTAACACAACGATCTTCACCCTCTTTTAACAGACAGAAGCATAAAACGGTTGTTTCTATACAGCAGGACACTTTGATAGGTACAAATTTTATTCTTTCAGAATCGATATCTTCTCCGGGAAAGTGGAAAATAAGACACAACAAGAAAAGGGAAGAGGGGTGGTAAAGGACGAGGATAGGTTCACGGAAGAAGAGTTCGAACGCATCCGGCAGTTCTATCACGGTCGATGTCGCTGCCGCACTTCCCACTAATTGGAGTGCTGACAAAGGGTCCGGAAGTGGCTTCGGTACTGATGACCAAAACGTGATGCTTCTACTATTATAGTGCACGTCTACATATAACGTAGAACCGCTTTCATTTAGCTCGGATTACTTTTTCAACCATATTCAAGGGTCACACATTCGGAAAAACATCCAAAGAGCGGGTCAAAAGTAGCGGGATAAAATGGAACAAATCCTCTGTGATATCCCGGGAAAATAAGTTCTCGAGTGGCGTTCAGCGCATCCGGTTGTGGACGGGGCGAGGCAAAGAGAATGGAATTCGGAGGGTGTCGATACCCGCTGCACAGACAAAGCTACGGATGCGAGAACTATCCGAGAGTCACGTCTTCTACCCTTCTGACTCTAATATTTCCTATGGAACTTTATCCTTAAGGTTCTAGTAGACGGTGGGGATGCAATCTTCGTTTATACGTAACACGTATCACGCGAACCATTTTCAAGTTCAAATTCCCAATTATCGCTTTAACCGATGTGTCGAAAACTATAAAACCTTGATTACGCTTACAAATGTGGTTCTGATGAAATTGAGAGAAATGCATGAAAAAATATGATGGGATTACACCCTTTTTATATGATATCAGCGACTCGCAGTTGGATTACTGATTTATCAATCCGAATATGCGAAATGTAGGAAAAATAATTCGAGATTATTTTGCAATCGTCGTTTTCGATTATCGACTCGATGAGGTCAGAATACTATGGAATCACAGCTATTGGAAGCGCGTAAATCATCTGCAGCGGAGGATGCGGTTGAACCGAAACCCTCTGCGATGGCCAAACGCCAGTTTTCGCGTGGCTGTTCTCTCAGTACAGGTTCTACATAGGATTCAATATTGGCTCTCGTAGGGAATAGACTCGACTCTCGATTATGCCAACTAGCCACCATCTGGCGAACCTTCTCCGTCTATATTACGCGCGTGAGATTATATGGGATTATGTTCGGCAGGTGGCAGACTTGGATCCGCAGATTGGCTTTCAGCAATTCTTGCGACATCTATGGTGCCAGTATTACGTTTGCTACAATATTTCCTTCCACGTCGATATTGCACTTATTAGGATAGAACGGTCATTATCTCGTTCGTTCGATCCACATTATACGCGAATACTTCGCAAGTTTTCGAGTTTACTGTCCTTATAAAATTGTTGAACGAAGAAAGTGCAATATCGGAGAATCTTCGAAACGACCACTAAATAGAATTCTATTCGTACATGGCAATTACTATTTTTGTTTCATCTCGCTTAATTGCAGCTAAGCCAAATCGGAACGGCTTAACGATCATTTTAATTGGCACGAGTGAATGCGGTTACATTATCGGACGGACACGCAACGCATGTGAACGAGAAGGGATGCGGAATGAGAGGGAGATGAATTGTCGCGTCGTCGAGAAACTATACGTTCGGTACAACTGCATACGCTCGCGCATGAATCGCTAATCACATGGAATGTACCATGCTCCTTGATTATCAGCGTAAGTTAAGTTCCCCGTCAAAGTTCAAAAGGGGAGACCGGCATTCGAACCATTTTTGGAAGGAAGAAATCGAGCAGGCATACCACAGCACTCCATAGATGGTTGACTTTTATGGTGGCGTGTAACGCAACGTAGAGTCAAGAAGTAATTCGGTACCACCGGGGGCTCGATAAGGCAATTAAGCGGGAAACAATTGCAGAACCAAGGGATTATACAGCGGCCGTATTTCCAGTGGCCTCTAATGAACCAAGCGTGCATAAGTGTTTCCAGCGTAGCGGGTGAACACGCCCACGTAAACACAGCCCAGGTGTTTTAGGCTCGGGGAGGCTTCTGACCACGCACCCAGTGCGGTGTGCGCGATCTCGCTCTATAAATAACCCTCCACCTTGCCGGAAGTTATAATTCTCTGGTTCATACTATCAGCGGTACTTGGCCCAATTCGTACTACGAGCCACTTATCCCTGCATTAAGCGGATCATAATGGATACTTGCGTACACGCTATAACCAAGAGAATATTTACGAATTATAGCGGAGTGTCCTTCGTCGAGATAATAGACTATTTGGATTTTCCACATGGAAAATTACGATTATGGACACCGTAAAGCCTCTAACAAAGGAACCGTTTCAATCTGGCTCAACTAGTAACAATAAGAATTGCAACACGTTAATCGTGTTATTATAGCAATGCAACATGTTGGAGCTTATACTCAATGATATCATATCCAAACGTTCACGCCTCATTATATATGTATGTACTGCTTCAAATTACTGTTTTACGAGCTTTCCTTCTTCTATGGGGTGGAATGCTTGACCTACTGATGGAGTTCACTGACACTGATGGTCTGGTGGTTGGGTCCGCTACCTGGATCGATGTGGGAGATTTAAATCACCGGACTCTCTATCCCAGCTTACAGGCGGGTTCATCCATAATTAATATACGATCCATTCCTATATCGGGGGCGGTTACCTACGGTAGTTAAAGGTGGCCAAAGTGCCTTTAGCAAGCTAGGTAGGTGCGGCTTGGGGTGCGGGCAACCAAAGAGTAAGGGATAACGGCAGAGGAGTGAGTGCATGTCTCTGGCGAGTGCACGCGATGCATCGAATACATGTTTGTGCGGGCTTTCCTTATCGTTCTTGAGCACCGCGGCTTGCCGCGCCACGACTCCAAAGTAAGTAAGTAAGTAAGTAAGTAAGTAAGTAAGTAAGTAAGTAAGTACTTCACCTCGAATCGGTTCGACCCAACTGAGTACGACGAGGGCTCGCATTCGCAACTTACTGGACATCATAGCTCGACGCAATGGGGTCGCATTGAAGAATTTCTAAGGAGCGCCTACAGCAAATTCACGGTTATTCTTGGTGAATGTGTGGCGTACTTATCATTTTCAGCCTTGGCGTTCTGCGTTCAGAGAATATAATACTCAAGCCGACATAGTGCAATACCGCGTGACTTCTGTTTTACGAATCCTTCTTAATTACTCGTATTTTTCTTTTTTTTTAAGTCCTGGCAAGATTTCTCGTCAGAATACAATACTTTTGTATAAAATCTTGGAACTTTGGGTTTCCATATCGTTTACTTTTATTTTATGTTTAACATTTTTTCTCGGGAAAACTATACAACTTCCATTCGTACAGTTCCAGTTCCAGTGTATGTATTCCTATTTCGATAAAGTTAGTGAAGCGGAATGGAGAAGATTCTTGACTTCTCTCCGACAATTTCGCGAATTTACTTATGTGTACTGGAGAAAGTGGTCTCGTTATTACACTCGATTGGATTTAGTGATCGATTCGATATTTCATCTGACTTCTTTGTTTTAGATACTTCAGGAATACTGCGAGAGCTAGCGTCGTAAACATTTTTTTCCATTTGTTTTAGTGTACACTGAGTGGTGTTGTCAAGCACGCTGATTTTCCGCAGTGCGAGTTTCGGGAGTATTAACCAAGCGGAAAACTTTTTCCGGTGATTGCGGAACGTCTAAATTGAGAGTGTTTGACGATATCTCACACAAAAATATGGGTCACCAGTATCATGAAACGATCGGGGGGACTTTGTGACGCGAAACTTGTAGAAATATTGTAAGATGTAGATAGATATTGATTTTCCCCTACTCCACGGTTTTAATTCACCTTATAAGAATTGTGTCAATCAGATTCATCGCTTTAACCCGTAATTGTCTTATACCTCTCTGGCTGTTCAAGTTTCTTTCAAATCGAGGACCTCGGGTAGTTTTCTAAGCGGAAGCCAACAATAGATATTTTGCTGGGGGCAAGGATACAAGAAAAACAATACGATAAATCTTCGTTACTTAAGGTTGAATCGTTACGCAGACACGTTCAGCGTGTACTTCCAGGACGGGAAGATCGATGATACGTAATCGATTGACATACATCTTCCTCGGTGATTGCGACATATTTTGATGACGGTGAACGCTTGCTGATGAGCTGACAGTAGCATACCTTGTTACAGGCACTTTTCACTCATCGTGATAAATGCCCCGTTTGCTCCCTCATGGAATAGCGTTACGATAATATTGAAAAATGATTAACTCATTGATATGTTCATTTTCAATACGTCCTCCTGATGAGGCGTTTTTCATTGAGGTTTGTAACTAATTTTGTGTGTTTGGAAGAATTGATAATCATATATCAAAGTATTGAATTCTCTCAGAGACTCAGTGAGCACTTAAAGAGAATTAATAATTAGACTAATAAGGTGAATTTTTTCGATGAGGTGTTGGAGAAATTGAGCAAACGTAGCGTATTAACATTAGCAGTACCCGGAATCAAAGTGCATAACACTTTTGCCGAACGAGGAGTATGCACGCGCAGGCGGCACCAAACGAAATAAGCAGAGTTCGTCGTAGCCACTTGAGTGCAATAAACATCAAAGGGCCTAATGAAATTAGTTTAGCCCTTTGCCGGTCTCTGGTGCAAAGCGGCTAGCCTTTAGTCATGGCTTATTTGATCGAAGATCAACACCATTCACGATGCCACCACTGGAACGCGGTCCTCTGCGAGATCTTTCCCATTGTAAACTGCGTTTCACGCTGGTGGTTTACTATCTCTCAGCTCCTTTAATATCCGCGAGAGTGACATGCCTCTCGAAACGCTCACGCTCGTAAGCTAACGATATCGCTTTCCGCAGGCAGATGTTGCGCCTGCGGCTCAGGATTTACCTCATTATTCGCTTTTTAACCGCAGGGTTATCAAGCATGCCCTTCCCGCATTCGAGTTAATTTGGGGAAATTTGGTCAGCCGACGTGATATATGCCGAGGATAAATTGGAGTGTAAGCGTCGCGAAAATTGCAAAACGTTTTCATCGTGGCATGCGTGCACGTTCATAATTTCTGTTTTACGGATGGTGCCGTGATAAATTGATTTGCACGTCAGTGGGAATTATCAATCGTCTAACGGAAAGGAAACAGGAATGTATGCGTGAATGCAAGCAGTGTCTGTATAGGAGACATACAGAGAACTAGAGAGAGAGTGAGCGCGGTGTACAGAGGGAAACGGGGGATTCAAAGCTACCACTGGGCATTAACGGTAATCAATGAGTCGGTTATCCGTTGTCCTTCATACTGTGGGTCAGCTCGTGGTGCATTGACAAAAGGTACTGACGAGACAGATAGCACTTAACGGAATTTCGAGAATGCAGCCGGGACCATTTACAGATCCTAAGGGAGTTGATTACTCTGACGTCAACGTCAACGACGAACGGAATTAATAGGGAAATCACTGGGAGACAACGATATACAGATAACTGAGTGAATTCCCTGTGCCCAGAGGAAATCAAGATTGCAGGAAGTTTGCATGCACTGCCCTCAATTCCGGGGCTACTCTCCTTTGATTTTACATTAGATGTGCACGCGACAATTAAAGTTTCTTCGTCCGACTGAAATATTGCATCACCTTTTGCTGTTTATTTATGATATCGCTGATCTTTAATGATCTAAAAGTAGATTACTTAATCATCTGACAATTATCGGTATCGATCGAACTTTTTATGCACATAGAAAACCAATAATGTGCATTGTTAGAAATTCACTTGGGTATGTGTATCATAATGATCGAGTAAAAAAGCTTATAATTGCCGATGGCGACACTTCGATCCATGGCTAACTTGATTAATTCGAAAGAAAAAAAGAGGAAAAACAAAAAAAGAATTCCGATGCTTTCGCGGATTGAAACAAATGGTAGCGTCGAGGCGTCATATGGTGCGCTCAGTGGTGCAGGATAAAGGACCATATGGCGTAAATAGCCGTAGAGGAATATTTCTACACGATAATCGAAGATACCTTGGAAAGATACGGGCGCGCGAAAGGTTTCTCGAATAAGTAGTGCATATACCCGAGGGAATTTCGCAGAAAAGCAAGATGAAATCTCGTGCGGAATCCCGTTCGATTAGTTGGTATGCGATAAAGTTTAAGCACAAAGCCATAATGCCTGACCCGCTTTTCGAAATCTCCAACGGACCATCTACCAACCTTTATCCAGGTCGAGCTTCATTGTCCACAATTAAGTCCGGTCCAGCATCTTGCTTAATTACCATCTATCTGGAGTAGGCTGCAGCACAGGTGAAATTGCATTTTCCGAGAGATTCCAATTTAGAGAACTTGTATAGCTTTATACAATACGATCGCGATATCCATTGCCACTTTTGATATGTGGAACCCCACACGTGAAACCAAAGCTCCAGATGCTAATTACAACAGGATATCTCGTGCAACAACGATTTATTGGGTAATCAAATTCGCCATTGCTACTGTGGGTATATGGAACGAATATGTTTGAGAAAAACAGTAACTAAGAACATAAACGTTGAAAATGGTCTTAGCATGAGAATAACTCGCTTCTAAACGAGCTTTTTGCAATGACAATATTTTCGCAATCTGCAAGCGGTAGTTATTCCGCGAAATTCGAGCTCCTAATGTATTCAAAAGGAA
Organism: Trypoxylon attenuatum; assembly: GCA_963989405.1. Lineage (NCBI taxonomy): Eukaryota > Metazoa > Arthropoda > Insecta > Hymenoptera > Crabronidae > Trypoxylon > Trypoxylon attenuatum. The sequence continues at coordinate 9,029,219 of OZ022490.1, read as the reverse complement.
ATGAAACGGCGCGTAGTCTTGAGGTCGTGGCCTGCATTTAATTAAATGATTTAATTAATTCCTTGTTTAATTAAAAACTCATCCACGTTTCGGAATACTCGCGGTGCTTTAGAGTGAAAATTCGTAACATACCGCTAGGCATATATTAAATAAAGATGCTTTCTACATCTTGTGTAGAACAAGCTAATGTTCCATTTCTCTCGAAAATATTACAGTTTTCAGCAACTGATCCTAATTATGTCAAGTTTTTTAGGCTCTTGTGAAATATTTCTTGATCCAGTATGAAACTTTCGAGCAAATACTAACAGTACAACATTCTTACTCAAGTTCAATTCTTTTTGATGTGGGTTGGCTTACGAGCTCATCCAAGTATAGCAACAATTTGGGAAAGAGTAGCGATGGGAAACAAGTGGAATTAGATGTGCTTGGCACAGGATACTGGTTCGGCATGTGGGACGCTTCTCCAGGGAGATTTGGTTTTACATTCTGAGGGCTCAGGAGTTTCGGCGCTCTGCAAGCCTTTTCTGCGGTGCTGAACGACGCCTGGTGGAGCAAAGTATTGGATTTACTTATGCATTTAGTTTGCGGAGCCGCAGGATTACGAACTTTATGTTGCATCGGAGGTAGGTCAGGGCCCGCCCGCACGAGTTACCCGAATCCCCATCGTGCCCGGCACTTTGCAACGAATTAGCGGACTATTTGAATGTAAAGTACTTCACCGACGTGACGGGGCCACTGCGATGGGACTTCTTTTCTCCTTAATGCGATCTATTCTCCTGTGACCCATAATTATACGAATTAGAGAGCGAGTCTCGTAAAAGACTTCTGACTATTTGCGACCCTATCAACGAGTCAGCCTTTTTTAATTATCACTTACTCCTTCGGACGGCTGCTTACGGCTGGCGAGCACCGAGGAAAACGAAATTGCTTCGTTCGCGACCATTTTCCGTGGCATTTTTTAAGCGTTCATTTACGTAAGGCGAACATTCATTTGCATTGGAATTACAGGAGGAACGAATTAATTTGTCGATGAATTGTGTAGGGATTAAAAACGACAATCTTCGTTAAACTCATCTCTGTTTTAAGCTGCACTTTGCTTGATCCGTAACTAATTGACGAATGTGAAAAATTACCGATAACATTTCCACTTGCCCCGCGATATTCATTAGAAACTGAGCTTCAAATAAAAAATTACTAGTGTTAATTATCCGGCTAAAAGTGCAGGGAAAGTTTGTAGGCGAGATTGAATTTTGCAAATTGCTGTTCAGTCGTACAATAACTTCATTGAACTGCACAGCTGATATTTCATAATTCATATTTTAACTCAGAGTTTCTAAATGTGTTTAAACTTTTACTTAAATGGATATTTCCCAGTGTAACGGCAGGACTCGCCTCATTTGCTTTCCTTGACCGCCTTTTAGGAGCACGATCATTTATCTAAATTTTCGAGGCCACATTGTGAAACATATTATTCGCGTAATTAAAAAGCTTCATAGCTACGCGGAGCAGTACTCGGCGCAGTACGAGAGAGCACGTACTACGGCCAGTACGTTTACAAGGGCCTTTATGAGCATCATCACAGTGGAATGCATTCGCAGAATAGTCCTCGTCCTTCCGAGTGGAAAGGACGGCTTTAAAATTTCGCAGGCAACATTGCGATAGCTATTTTATACAATTCTCTGACACAAGAAGCCCCAGCAGCGTGCAACGGCGTTTTTCTCTGTCGTGCGATTCCCCGGCTATGCCGATTAAGTAGTCGTGGAAAAATGGCAATGCCGTGTGTCCAGAATTTCCGGATAAAACGGACGTGAGTATTGATCAAAACCAGTGGTGGCGCGCGGTAAGCAAAACTGTTTCCGAAATACACAGAAAAAAAGGATGCATCCGGTGTAAAAATAAAGGATGCGTGAATTGAACGCAGGTTATTCAATGCGAGTGCACTTGCACCACTTTCGGTAGTTTAACACGATATCCCTTTGTTTGGGTATATCATCCTCTCCTTTTGTGTCCAGCGCTACCTCAAGAAGCCTCTAAAGCCAGAAAGCAGTCTGCCCTAGTTCAGGTTGCTTCAAAGAATGACAGAAATTTGAGATTCGCCCACCATTCCAGCTGTTTGATCCAACCCTGTAAACTGAATCCATAAAGGTATCACATATTGCGACTCCCAGTGCTTTAGGGTCAAAGAGCTCTCGCTCGTGCTCGCGCGTGAATGCACGCTCTGGCTACTTTGACGAAAGGTGTGCGCATCTTTTTCGAGAGGATGCAAAGGCATTCCTTCGAGTGAGAGTTCGATGCAAGCCTCTCGCGAAGGAAGGTTTCGATTCGGTTGCGGTGAAGCGGCAATTCGGATCGAAAATTTGATGGTGGAGAGAGAGAGAGAGAGAGAGAGCATTGCAAGGCTTTACGGCCCATTTCTTCGACGATGCCTGGTTGGATCGAGTCTGTAAAAAAGGCATCACGACAGCCGAAATAAGAGATTAAAAGGTGATCCATCCGCGCACCGTTCTCTATTGTCCAAAGTGGGCTCAGGACCCCTTGACAATCGAAAACCCTTTTCACTTGGTGGACATCGATGATCGTTCAAGCTTTTTAGCTCTCGATGCGTGCGACGTTCCGCAACAATACCGATAAGCGACCGTTCACCGACACAAGACTGATGGACCGCCACGCTGTTCGACTGTCAACGTGTCCAGGGACGAGCCTTAAATGCGAGCGGAAAGATCATCCAGAAAAGGTGCCCTTTGTAGTACATGGTTTAGGGGTCAGTGACGGTACTATAAGTTCGATTGACGATTCTTGTTCTGCGTCGAATTTATCTCAAGTTGCATCGCTCTTGCGTCCGATTAGAAAGCTTGAGATTCGCCTTCGTGCATACCGATATCCCTTTAATTCTCTTTTCAAATGTTACGTTTCTGTTAGAAGAACCTTTCTCCATGAGTGTAAAAGCCGTGAAAGGTACAGAAAGATTTATCGATATAAAATGGGCCGATGCTCATCCGACACGTTGTAAGGAAAAAATTGCGACACTGCAATTCGGTGGGTGTTTTACCCGGCTTAATTACTAGATTTATTAGCTGGTTGGTAGGTTGCGAATCGAGAACGCCCGGTTTGGGAAGTACCTCGAGAACCTCGTTCCGTACCATGCGGCTTCCGCGCATCGGCTTGATTGCAGCGGAATCACTTAACGAAGAGGCTCACAGCCAAATTGATTCGTCGGTTCTGGCCGAATTTATAAGGCTATAACTCGTGGCCCGTGCGTATTTCATCCCAGTAAGGGCTGGATGTTTCAAGAGTGCCCGGTCGATCTGTACATTCTTCATACGGTCTACTTATGTTGGATTCACATATGCTTGTATACCCTCTTGTACTATACAGAGGAAAGCGTTATTAGCTTCCGTGCACAATGCTAATTACCGCAGTAATTTGCCGATTGGAAACGTTCCACAGACAATTCATTAATTTTGGTATTGATTAGATACGTTTAAGACACTCGGCGTCAATACAGATATAGTAAGACTCTATAATTAGTATTTAATTGAGAAAATCAGTCGGTCGATCTGATCGATCTAATCGGGGAATTTGATAATTTGTACTTTAGTTAATTTGAACCTGATTTCCGGGGGTTTGAACCGACATTGCCAATATGTACAAAGAGCCGTCACCCTCAGGGGACCATTACAAGCAGATAATTACTTTGAAAACTTTCTGCATCGATCACTATCGGTAGTCGTTAATTTATTTGATATCGACTTCACGCTGCTCGGTCTGTGAACGCGGCTTGCCTTTCCACACTCTTTTAATCTTAATCTTAATCCCCGATCGACGAAAAAGGAGCGAAACCGTGAGCCAGGCAGAGCCTGGAGAATGAGAAAAAGATAGGAGTTAAATCCGTCACGAGCGCCTTTTATCATGCACGATTATCGCGAGCAGGCTCGATTGAATCGGGCCATTCCGGCAGATATGCTCACCTCGTCGTCAAAAGGGGAACCCTATCTGAAAGGAGAAGTCGTATCACGGCGGAACAAAAGTCGGAATGGTCACGTTTCAATAAAGCTCAATCTGTCGTTCGCTAATCGAATTTATCGCGAATGATTCAAGCACAAAGAGCACTGCAATTGAAAGAATTGGATGAAAAATGCGAAGGAATAGTACCGAGAGAACAAGCAAGTTTTTAATCTGCTCTAACTACAGGTTATGAATTCTGTTTCTCAAGAATTCCAGGAGTTTGAAACACGTAGAACTTGTGACCAACGCATAGATCGGGATCCCGAGATACGGGAGAAAGTTGCGAGTCAAAGGCTCGGGATGGTACGGCACGGCGTGGGCACTTATTGGCCAGTTTCCATAGAAGTAAACGCATTTTCAAAGGATTCGCTGAGCTCATCGATCATCCGTTCTGTGAGGAGGGCGATGTCCTACGCTTTATGCGCGGCTCGTCTTCGACCTGGGGTCATTTTTCACGGTTTTTTCCACTCTGATATCTCTACACGAAACTCTTGAGCAATCGCGTGACAAGCTCGTTACGACGAGGGTATTCCTCGCTGGGACCCCCGTCTCTCGTACCATGCCCATCTCTGCCCCACTTTCATCCTGATACCCACTTTTTGCTCTCGTTTGTGCTGCATTGAAAACTTTAAAAAGTACTGCTACGATTATACCCAGTCTCCATACAGCCGGTTCTTTCGCGCAAGGTGCTACATAATACTTCCGGAACAGAGATAATGGAGTGTTGGGACGAAAAATGTACGTTTAATCAAGGTAGGTTCAGTCAGTTAAACAAATCCGCCGGTATTCGGTTACGATAAATTTGTCCGATGATAAGATTTAAAATTGCAAGATTCAACTTGATGAAATATCAATCTACTGCAGTCTTTTTAGAGTGCTCGTTATTTAAACGGATTAAGTGTGAAGATAGGAAAAAGCTCGCGAGAATACGAGCAATCGTAGAGACTGCGACTCTGGGATTCACAGTCTGATATTGTAATCTAGGATGTCAAGCTTAACTCTCTCGTCGCATTGCATTGTGGATTAAGTCTGTGCCGGTCATAACGCAAGCTCAGATCATAATCAAAGGTTGGTGCAGCTACATTTTGAGAAGTTTTAATTAATACCAAAGTCCCTTGGCAGCGGTCACCAAATTAATTCTCTCCATTTCGAGGACGATATCGTGGACGTCGTGAACGCGTCCTGAACAAGAAGAAGTAGGATGAGGACGAAGTCGGAAGGAAGATTTTTCCGTGCCAGTCGAACATTCCTCCGTTCTCTATTCCCGTAACTTCCTTTTGCTTCTGAAATCTTACGAACAAAGACAAGAACGCTGACGACAGTTTGAGCAACTCCCTCAAAAGCTGATAGCATAGTTAGTTCGTGCATCTCCTCCATTTCGTAGTCGAACAAATTAGTGACATCCTCTGGAGTTAAGCCTGATTACGGGGGCTCACGATGCTTCGCGCTGAATATAAAAAGATAGGGAAAGTTTTCATTAGTCGACGGCCCATCCTACTTTCATCCTCGACTATCCTCCGTCCTAAAGGCTTTTTGACGACCAACTACCATCCCCTACCACGAGGTTTCAGCTCCTTTTGCGTATCTACTCCGGGGCTTTACTCCCAAGGAATGCGGGATGGTATTCCTACTAATCCTTAAGCGCATCTGTTGCAATTAATTATTCGCTTAAATTCCCTCTTCATATTTTCTTTCCAGCGGCAAGCTACTGGATTTGACAGGACCGCATTCTTCGTTTTTTGAGTAATAAAGCTAATCGACAACGAATAGAGGGTGAAGCAGTAGAGAACGAAACAGACTGCACTGAGAACATGAGAAGCTTTTCGTCACCCTACGTATCAGCCCATACTAGGATCAAACGCGAAATTGTGGATTCATGTTCGCAAATTGTAATTGAGTTAGGATCACTGCGGATTCCCCTTGTATTCGGAAATCAGCGGAAAATACAATCTTCGATACGTCGATAGGAATACAGCTCGCTGAGCGGGGTAAATAACGCAGTAAACGTATTTCGAGTTTGACAATATTCGAGGCTCCTTTACGGTCTCACGCGAAAGGAACAGCGGTACAAGGAGAGGTGACAGACGGTAAGACGGTTCAAAGGAAATTGGAGCATACTCACATTGCGGTCTGCCAAGGGTTTTCCACGTCGAACCAAAATTACCAGTCTCTGTCCTATTCTCGAAGCAAAGTTCCTTTTCGCGCAAAAATTCTATCGCAGTAAATTTACGTTGACTCCCGCACCGAAAGAAACAAGTCAGCACACGGTCGTAATGTCTCCGACAGATCGGGTCGCGAAACTCTATTGCAGGCTTCAAAGGCGCAAAAATAAGAGAATAGCGAACGAGGCAATATTCTTCAATCCTCGACCGATAAAAATAGCGCCAACCTTCCTCGTTCTTTTCCCCTAAATTCGTGAAGAAAAGTGCGGAATTGTTTATCCCGAATAAGGCGGGGCGTCGTTCATTCTTTCGTTCGCACCAAGCCGAAGTATTCCTTTGGCTGTGTGAATAAGGGTGAAATAGGTGTCGGAGTGAACAAGGCGCGGAGAAAGAGAACGTGAAAAAGAAAAGGAAAGAGAAAGAGGAGAAGGAAGCCTAGTTGTTCTGCCGCGGGAAGTAAGACAGGAAGGAAGGAAGGAAGGAAGGAAGGAAGGAAGGATAGCTCGAGGAAAAGAAAAAGCTCAAAGGGAAATAGGGTAGGCCGTTGTGGTTTATCGGTGGCTTCCCAAGTGGAATCTGAACTCACAAACAGCCGTGTGCGACCCGAACGGATGGAACCCCTAGCCGATCGAGTAGAGCGTGGAGAAACTCGTTTACTTAGGCAACTACTCCCGCGTTTGTATTGGGATCAGTCCAATTTCTGTGGCAACCTACTCATTTCCCGCATTACTCATCCGTCGGGATTTCGTTACCCAGCAAATCTCGCAAGTTCTTGCTAAAACGTCGCACTTCTAATTAAGTACGACCACTTTCCACGTCGGTACTTATTCTCTGCAATTGCAGACCATCAGCATCAACGAACACCTCGTAATAGTTCCTAAAGCTTGAATTATACAAAATAAACCGTGGAAAATGTTTTGCTTCAATTAAAAGTTTTTTTCCCCCCTATAAAACAAATTTATTGGATGGTTAAAATTGTTTAATAGAATCACCCTTGTAGCTGGCCAAATTCTCACTTACGGAAATTAAATTGACGAGATTCCTGAATGTACGCCGTAAAGCACCGAATAATATGTCTACCAATTGCACATTATGAAGTCGCCAAACTGGATGCGGCTGCAGAGAAGCATCGCGGTATATCACCATTATTTGCCGAGTGGCGAAGCGTCACTATTATAAAGTCGTGTATCACATTTATGGTACAGCCGGTTTCGCCAAAATCACCTCAAATAACTGCACCCAATTTATTCGATCTAGTTGACATTCATTCGAGTCGCGTGCTAGTGATATGTATAAAAGTGTGTTACACATTTGTATTCAATGTCAAAAGGTAAATCTGTTTTTGAGATTCTCAGAATATTTGTGAACAAGTAATAAAGTAACTTCAATTACTCTGCAGCACAAAGTAATCTCTGTTTGGCTCGACCTTACTAACAACTTCAATCCTCTTACTTTAATTCGAAGTATAAGTACCTGATTTCATTAGATTTCTCTTGCCTTTGCACGCGAGTCGACGGAGAATTGTACATTTTAAGCACGCGATGCAAGGAAAATGTTAAGAGAAAAAAACGGGTACTAGAGAAGAAATTACATTTCACTCGAAGAAAAGTACATTTCCCTTGTCAGTGGATGCGACACAATACTTAGTATGTAACTTTGTCTGAGAAATAATGAATTTCAAGGAAAGAATGTTCATAAGTAAATTACTGCTGGACGTTGTCGCGTTGAACCGCTGTTCACAGAATTTTCGCGAAAAATTCATATATTTAGAGATCTTTCTCTGTGTACCAATCCAAAAGGTGACAGTGTGCAAGTAAACTTAATGGGTATGCGACTGTGCGGGTGAATCTAGTACGAAGAAGAAGCGTCAGCTGGCGGAAAAGAAAACGTTTAATGGCCACGTCGTGGGCAGCAAGCAGAAAACGTTTGCGCGACGCCTCTCTTTAATTACGCCGCGACTGTCGTATGCTGCCGACATTATTACTGTCACGGGAGGAAAACTCCACTGGGAACCCCACCCTTCTCTGTTCTACGTCCCGACCACGAAGCATCTAAGCTCGATAAAAGTTTCGCGAAATTACATGCCCGGTAACAAGCTCTTTCCATGCAAATAATCTTAGCGTCGTGACGCCTACCCTCCTGTGTATGAGCTTACCCTTACCTTTCTCCCCCTCGTACCCCTTCGTTGAATTATCGTCTTTCGAGACACTTAGCGTCTACTTTCCAGAAACGTTGTCTCGTGGCTGTCAGTGACTTTCGAGCTTAATCTCTGGTTAAATGCCTCCAAAACTCACTCAAGTTACATTCCGCAATTTTATATAGTGAATATGTACTCGAATTATTTTTCCACGTTACAGATAAATACATACGATCATCAATTTGATGTTCGATGCCCGTCATAACGATCAATATATTAAGAAATGAGATTAGTATAACAAACCGAAAAACAATTGGAAGGTTGTTCTCGATACACCTGTTACTCAAACACGCGTCTTCTACTTCGTAGAAAAAATTGTAACGCAAAGAGAAGGATTTAACGAGCGTGCGCGAATTCATCAGAAACGTCCTTTTGAGCGGGTATTCGGACATAAAAATCCATTCGCTCTCTCTGTAGAATCGCGCTGGCATAGATAGACGACTGAATGGGCTGTAAATCTGCCGCGATAAAACTTATACGCTCGCACAAAAAAGAATTAATGGAGAGAAGTGATCAGTTTATTCAGGAGAAAAAAGAATTTCAACATTACCCACTCTATAAATTTTCTTGGCTGTCAATGAGTCAGCCGTGCAATCAAGACTCATGCACACGGTGGGAACATGCACCTTACGCGATAACACGTGCACTAGCAAAATAGATTACTCCATTATGCTGACTAAACAGCAAAGAAATCCGATAGAATATGATGATGTTAAACGAAACGGGTATGAAAATCAGATTAGTGAGCCTCAATCGGGATTTCGCTCGGGATTACAGAGAAAAGCATAAGTGAATGATGATGGAAGATGAGAATTTGTTCGTGAAACATCGAATCGAATCGCGTCGTTGTGCAGCAGGTATTCTGGTTTTGAAGGCGGCTCGGTTGTTGGGATGGACGGGTTGGGGTGGTCAGTACCAAACGCGAATTAGGTCGTCGAATTTTGATGAAGAAATTACTGACGGGGCCGCGCACGGTCCGATTTCACCCTCGCGATTTTTTGCAGCTGCCAGTCAATCTACCGAGTATATTTATGCGCATAGTCACGCACGAATTGCCACCACCGCGAAATGCATATGTACCACGTACTAGATTTCTTTTGATTCGTTTTACGAGTCTGTGGTGGTTACCGTCGTTGCCACCGTTGTATACGCCGCAGACTGTCGCCGTCTGGGCGTGTTCGCGGTGGTGTTCGCCGACAAGATTCATCGATAACCCGCTACGCCAACGTTATTGCATACCGGTGTTTCCGGATAATTGCTAATCTGAAACTACGGAACGAACGTGTAAGCTAATTTTTTTACATCCTGCAATTCACGATAAGAACTGCTTTATTGTTTGCGCGATCAGCTTCGACTGGAAGAAGGACCATTCGTAGTAACCTGTAAGCTATCAATCGCAGAAACATGCATACCACGCAATTCGCTCGCCAGTCAAATTAAGCTGGGCGTGAAAAGGATTTCGCGACGAGTGAATGAACCCATCCCGCTCGGTTATGGTGAGCGTGGAACCATAAAAAAAACTCTCTTTATTGGCAGACAAAAAACCTATACACGCGCTGGCTCGTCATGCGTAATTACATTGCTAGGGTCCCATTCTGCCCGCGCACACAGCACAAACCATTCGTGAGGGATGTCGCATGAGCAATTTTCAGTGATCCAAAAATTCTATGGTGAAAAATACTAATTTGATCGTTTGAGACTCGAGCCACGATCTACGAGCTTTAGTTAACTAAAAAAAAAGAATATCGCCGAATTATCCTTTGAATTGTATGGATTACAAATTTTAGGATAATCGGAATATTGCTCCAAAAGTATATTTCATTATTAACAGGTTGCCAAGTACGTATGTAGTTAGTTTGATTGCTCCGCTACAAGTTCTACTTGCTAATTGTGTTTGAGATCCAATTGAGTATTTCCAACTTGGTCTATTATCCAGTAAGCTAAAATTTATTAATCGGATAGAGGCTCTAAAAGCATATTGTTAAACGAAGGGTATCTCTAGGAAGGTGATCCAAGTTGGAACGAGCACGGTTGATCTACCAGACCAGACGGTCTCAAGACCATTGGCAGTTACCTAGGCTTCCTTCCTCGAATCTTTTCTTTCCGCTTAGGGAGCAGCTCCTTTTTCTCCGTGCCGCCTCTTTTACCCGTGTCTTTCTGCAACGTGGTGCCACTGCTGCCGTTTCTTCGGCTGGATTCCACTGGCACGGTGGTGTTAAGTTTCGCGGTCACCGAGGTTTGCGGCTTTGTTTCGACTAAGCCGGGTGCATCGTTCCCACGAAAGCATCGTCCCGCTCCCTTAACCCTCTTTCTTTGCCTCCAGTCTCGCGTTCCAACTTGACATGGACCTTTTTGCACTCGCTCGTTCCCCTGTGGTACGCGATTTTCCACGATTGCGGAGGAAATCTGCGCAAAAGCAGCAACGCGAATCTGTCGGCCAGTTGAACCTGGTATCCGGCAATGTTCGTAACAATGCCACTCTCATTCCAATTGTCTCTTTGATGACGATGGATTCATTCGCGCGAACGTCGACGTTGGCCGATGAGCGTGTACACGACCGCGAATACGAACACTGGAGTCACCACGAGTTTCGTCGAGTTATATGCACCCGGGAACAAAAGGGCGGAAATTTATGTATTTGCTAGCCGGTTTCGGGAAAAATGTGGCGGAATCGAATGCCGCGAATTAGAGGGCCAGGGGGGGTTGAGAAAAGGACGAGCTATTCGGGTCGTTGAAAAAATTGTCCTTCTATCGTCGAGGAGGGAACATGGACTGCTCCCCCGTGCCTCCAGCGATTTTTCATTCGCTGAAAGCGAAAAAGCCGCACAGGAGGAAAAACAAAAACCGGCCAAACCGACGAAACCGGGCCAGCAGGTACACCTATAGTTCGAGGCTGGCGTTTATTTTCCGACGATTTATTCGTTGACCTGTGTTTACTCGTCTGTCAAGCCGGACGTTTTGTTTGATTAAAAGCCTCGATCGTTAGTAGCGCTCCTCTTGTCTGCATCGTTAAGCAAGTATCAAGACCGAAAAGATTTCTTTCTGAAGAAAAAAGATACGATGATTATTAGACATTACAGTTGGCAATCGGAGAAATTTCCGTTGGAAAAATAGTATTGCATTACTGAGCTTGGTACATCGTGATCCCCACAACGATGCGCTGGTGTGGAATTCTTTTTTATTTACGACCAGCGTTTCCGAGCCAACGACCGATTTCGCAAACCCTCATACCCGCTGACAACCGCTACAGCCTAGGGATTTGCTTGTTATCGCTTCGCGATCCACATATCGGTACTCCGATCACCTACCGCTAACCAACGTCCTTAAAAGTGTAAAACTGAGAAAAGCAATTTAAAGAAACATCTTATAGGGAAGTGGCTGATAGGAAAAAGTCTTGAGCTGTATAAATGTCGAAAAAAGTAAATCCGACGAGTACATTCTGAATTGAGATAACGGACGTCAGGATGTGTATCAGAAAGACTTTACGGTGCCACGCCCGCGAGGTAAATTAAGCGGAGCCGCCGGATAAAAGGAGAGAAATCCGTGGAAATCAGGACGAGGGTAAATGGGCAGCAGCCGCTTGCCCAAAAGAACCGAAGCCACCGGGGCCGGTTACGGCAAATTGTTCGTTTAAATACCCACCGAACGAGCGGTAATACGGGAGGAGGCTGTCATACGATAAAAATCGACAGGGCTCCACCGCAGCAAGGACCTCGCGCTCACAAGCGCCAGGGGAATAAAGGGAAAAAAGGGGGAACACGGAAAAAAGAGGGCAAAGTGTGTGTGTGTGTGTGAGAGAGACAGAGAGAGAGAGAGGAAAAATAGTCGACGTGGAAAATTTCAGGAACAATCGAACGTAGACCCGGGCTTGCAATTAACGTCGAACAGCGTGTTCGGGCGTATCGGCTTGGCCAGGTAACCGGAATCTAATAAGGTGCTCACTTAAACGTGCGAAAGCGGTTTGAAATTCAAATTGGCTGCGAGCGTAATCCTGCGCTCGCAACTACCGTCCCACCCATTACCATGCGTAAGATACCAAAGAATGAGTAATGTAACTGTGGCACAGGCTCAATTTCCATTCGGATTTCAACCCGAAAGAATTGTTCGATCGGTCAAGCTTGATGTACTGTAATTTCGCGTGCAATCAGCAGCGTGCGAATCTAATTAATCCACGATAATGACAGTCGAATGCAGCTACAGATACTATCGGAGCTTGCAAAAATCACATTATCCCACCCAATCCTCGTATCGCCTCTGGCAATCATTTTTCTCGGTAGTTTGTTTCAATTAATAGACGAGTTATTGTTCCATATATCCTGAGTTTTGCGGGGCTTATTTGTAGGGTTTGTTGGGATCTCTCAGTATTCATCAGCTTCAAACGATCCGCGTAATATTGAAGGTGCAATTAACATATTTTAAACTGGGACAAGCCACGGTTCACTCGCCGAATGGAATTTTTAACGAACTTAAATAAACATTTGCTGTAATACTTGGCTCTCCGTCTTTTAATGATACAGCCCTGACTAGCAGCAGCTGCCAAATAAATTTTTAATTTGTTCCGAAGTCCATCCGAAACCAGCTCTCTCGGAAACCTGAGGAAGACAAATTTGATTCCTTCAGGAGTCGCGGTGCCGCTGGTGCGGTTCACTCACCACTTCAACGAGTGTTTGTTCGAGGTACGGAGCTAAGAGAACAGAAAAAAAGAAGCTCGGAAGAAATGGTAAAGAAATGATCCACACTTGGGTGGTCCATTGGCATGGCAATTCGATTAAACGAGAATTGAGTGAACTCGACTGAGAGGCTGTGTGCAAAAATTTCCTTGAATCGCAACCCACGCTGCACCATTGAATTTCGCCGTTTCGTTGTTTCCATGTAAATTTGTTGGCATTTCTTAGTTCGTTAACCGCGGCAAATGGTATTGTAATAATATTTGCAAGACCAGTCGACCTTTCATTGTTACCTAAATATAAAAGAATCGCGTATGATTCAAAATTGTGAGTATTTCGAACTGAAGAATCGATTTAGCTGTGAATTTCCGTAAACAGTCTATGTCGATATTACGAAAACTGTGCGATTGCAAAGAAAAAGAATTGCACATGTCTATTACAGTTACATTATGTATAATAATATAAAATGTTCGAGAGGGTACAAAGAAAGGATTGCCGAGTCCAAATTGATCGATCGTTTAAAAGGTTCCCTTTAAATTGTTTTTCGCGGAGGGAGTCAGATCGAAATTGACGTGCAGTACAACTACTATCGTCGTAGCACTACTACTGATAGGGAAGAGGAACCCCAGAGGTGAAATTCCGACGAAGCTCGTATCAACGGGCTTTCAAAATTTCCATTCGACTGACTCGTTCAGCCTCTGCATTAAACGAATGCTCAATGAACTTTCGCCTCCTTGTTTTTTGCGGCGAACTTCGCAAAGTACGTACTCCAGCGGGAAACAAAGGGAGCCAAAGGAACCTCTCAACCATTGCCGAGCCGAACGCCAATGACGACGACAGAACTGCGAACGTCAAGAGTGAGTCGTGAACTTCTCCGCGTATTTCCGCGTCTGTGCTACAAAGCAGGACCATTTCTCGTCAAAGAGGGAATTTCCGGGGATTTTTCAAATCTAGAAACACCATCGTAGCGATAGTTGTCAAGCTAGTCGAGAGATACCAATGGTCCACGATCGGCTATCCGCGTAACTCGAGACCATGCAATAATCGAGGACGAAAAATATTGCCAGAGGAGAATCGACGCCTACGAGCGATAAGAAATGCAATTTCCGAGGGTGTGTTCGAGCAAGTACACAGTTTAATGCATTTACCGCTCAAACTATGCTTCAGCGAGCCGCTCCCTTTTTTTATTCCATTATTTGAGGCCTGTACTTTCACCTATGCGAAACGTAAAGAACCCCAACCGCCTGGGTGTATTAATTCCCGCACATTCACATTTTTGCGAGGGAGATCAAAATACGTGGAGATTTTTGCGGTAACCGTGTACCACAGTAATAACTGTCTGCTCTGGCAAGGAAGTCAGCGGTAAGAAGGCAGAAAAATAAAATTAATTTTTATTGCTGGTCCCAAACCACTGGTGAATAATATTACATGCGCTTGTCGTCGTCGTCGTCGTCGTCGTCGTCGTCGTTCTCGTCACAGTGGCTGTCTTCCTCGAAAACCGCAATAATCATTATAAGCATCCCGGGTAAAGTTGATTCTACGTTCAACGTTTTGTAGGCTTTTTTAGCAATGGGGTTTCATGTCCGCAAGATTCATGATTGTATTGGGGTTGTTAATGTACTTATTCTTTATTGACTCAAGAAGTAATTTTTTTTTTTAGGTTCTACTACAGTTAGGCCCTTTTGAAAGCAAGATTCGCGTTGAAATCGAGATACTCTTAATAACTTAAAGCACGAGAGCCAAATTCCCGGTGGCAAATTTGCCTAAGGTCGCGAAACTGATACGGGGGAGCACTTTCAAAGCACTCATGTTTTCCTGGGTTAGTGTTTCAAAGCTCCCCTTTCTAAGTAGAGTGTAGATCCCCTTAGTTGCTCTACTAACACCGCTCGACCTTCGTTCGAAGGTTACGCGAAAATTGTTAAATTTTACCCAAGATTTAACCCCTAGACATTAGGCCGAGTGAATCTGTAGACCATTAGCAAAAACTCCGGTGCTTTTTACGAGCCAGACTCCTTATAAGCGAATTTATTTTGAAAAATATTCAAGTTCTTTCGTGATTGCTCTCGTAGCAATTAATTTGGCTGAAATTTATCAGGACTTTGAAAATTACTGAAGAACTGATTAACCTTTCTTACGGTTTGGCCAGACGCCGGAATCGAAATCAGCTTGGGCAATTATACGATAATTTAGTAGTCTCCTCTCGAAGAGAGCGAATTAAGCGACCGCGAACACGAAACCGCACCGGGGCCAACCAGAAATTGGACCAGTTTCTCCTGCGGGAATCCCAGTCTATACAAGCCCCTTCGGCGATCTTATATTATGCAGTTGCCACGAATCTTAGCTCGGTAAATCTATGGAAATATTACCAATTTTCGTCCAATGTAAAATTCCACTTTCTTTAATTTCTCGCGTCATGCAAAGATAATTTTCAGCCAAATTTCTAATTCATTCAGTCGTTTTGAAAAATAAATAGTCCCCTACAGCTACTTTGGAAGATTGAAGATACCCTCGTTATCCCATAGTTTTTGCTGGACTACATTCCCAATATGTATGATTTAAAATTGCATATGAAATGCATAAGGATAGCAGGTTTGACAAGACTAATAGCAGGCATTTGCATTCGTCAAGTAATACGTGGTTTCTACTTTCTACTAAATGATTCTTTCAGCAACCGATTATATTACAAGAATACTATAAATATCGAAAGAAAGTTTGCTACTGAATTGTAAATAGTCATTTCGAGAGGAAAATCATTATTTTCACAGACTATCGTGCATCTGCTTTTTGTTCGACGTCGTGTGCAACGTAAGCAGGTGAGTCGAGTTTTTCCATTAAAATTCAAGGTTCATGGCACGGAAGTCTGAGAGCTCCGTTGCTTGGTCTGTGCAATATTAACTCTTTCATGCCCTCTCTTTCTCCAACTCGTCCACGCGGTAAGTGATACTCCATTTCGTTATAGGTCAAATGTCGACGTACTCATCGATCGATTGTGCCGTTACGTAACACTAAATTTCTCAATACATACAACCGGTGATATAAACTTTACCTTCGGCCATTCACATTTCTAATAACTCATCAACTCGCGATCCAATTTTCTTTTTGACAGTACCATCAAAGATCCATTTCAACATGCACATGATTTATTAAAGCTTCGAACAACCGCATCGTCCGGAAGTGAGTCACCTGGCAGAGTCTCATCGGAAGTTACGATCGACGAGCGACTCCACGATCTCCACACGATTTTTCTATAAAGACAGAATGCCCGCGTATCACGGCGACACGGCTTGCCCTGTACTTGGAGGCTTAAGTATAGATCCGTAACAAGATCGCACGGCTGTAAGGTCCCAGGGAACAACTAGGTGCTTTTATTAAATCCCGTGGGATCCCCGAAATGGCAAAAGTTCGTATTTAGTCGGTCCTGGCTCAGAAGGATAAGGTCACAGATGGCAGCGCACTTTTGCTCCTGTCCTTCTCTTACTATCCTTAGGATCAAGCCGACCAATTTTCGTTCGTATCAACGATATCCTATCTATCTATGTATCTTAACCCACAACTACTCCTACTTTTTACATCTTCATATAAGACATCTTGATATGTTGAGCTTGCATTCTGAACAAATCGTTCTCTACGCTAATCCTGCAAAGGATGGGTTTTAGTAATTCAATGATAATTCGATCCCATAGTTTGTATCCACAATAACGCAATGGAAACTGGACCTAAACTTCATCAAAACTTCGAGTGAAACTCTGATAGTCCTGCAGCATGATTTTCTAGGGTTCAGTATCTGATATCTACGGATACAAGAGGTACCATGAGAATTCTTTACCGGAGCATCTCGGAAAATGTACTGGAGTATTTCACAGCATACGCTCTATCATTAATTATCCGTAAAAAGTTTGAGCAATCTGGGAGAACTTTCGTCGGGTTCCACTAGTAGGCGCGCATCCGCGCGCTCTAGCTTTCGCCTTACATATAACGGATAATATGTACGTGCGCATATACTGGACGACCAGGATACTCGAAGCAGGGCACTTTGCACGAGGCGCCAGGGAAAGATTAATGACACTTACTTGGGCAACTCGGGTACTCGTGCATCCCATTAATACATTACCTGTACACTTGAGCCTTGCCTGCCCTCTCGCTTTATGCTCAACCATTGACACCGTTCGCCGAAAGAGCTGCACTCGAACGACGGCCACCTTCGTCGAGAGTCGAGAGGAGCGCTCTTCGGTCCTCGTCAGCACTCTACCTTCGACCCTGCGCCTCGTAAATTTCATTCCACCGCCAATCATGATCGAACAACGCCCCTTTCGCTCTCCTCTTCCCTCCTCTTCTTTTACCTTCAATACCGGCTCGGGAGTCTTCCTTCCTTCCTTCCGTCCTTTCATCCGATACAACCTACTTATTCTTCGTTAAATTTGCAAGCTAATCGCGATATTTAGTACTGAATTTATCTTTTGGACTATGTAATGCGAAGCGGACGAAGCCAGTTATAGATAACAAACTGGGTGAGAACAATGTATACCGATCATGCATCAATTTGTCTCTATAGTGATTTCAAATAATTGTGTGCTGGGTATCGATACCAAGAATCGAAAGCTAGTCTCGTGTTGTTTCAGACTTGATGTGATTATCCGGACGTTTCGGGGTGTCCCGGGATTCGCAGCAGGAGCCATAAAAACTCTGTTCAATATCAAATTCGGGGGAGAAATATCTTTTGTTGGAGCTGTCGGTGACTCGGGGCAGTGTCAATGCACCTTTGTTGAAGCAAGGATCGATCGGTGCCGAGTCCTTCCTGTTCTTTATGAGGAACATACATAGATAGAGTCTGCTGCGAAACTAATGAAAATACTCAACTTTAAATTGTAGAATCCGTGGGCACAATGAAAATTGTGAGTTTTATTCAAGTTAGTTTGGAATGATTTAAACAGTGAGCTCTAGTATCTGCTTAATTTACTGTCGTACCATTATGAAACCAAGACTGAAAAGAGGACTCGAATGTCTCCTCATATTACAACTTTCGGAAAGTTTCGATAACCCTGATATTACTTGGACAAGTTTTAATGACACACCGAGTCTGAAAAGACAACTCGCATCAAAAGACAGTCTCGGCTAATGACTTTGATCGATACTCCTACTCAATTTGTATCCGAGCGAATTCATTATCTCATTTGCATGAATGAGACCACAAGAATTTTATGGGCCTCCTGGTGTTAATTGCCGTGAATTCCCTAATGAACAACAGTGCTGAATACATTTTTGCGAAATAGAGAAAACGTGTATTTTAATTAACATTCTGACCCGCATTTGAGGTCCGCGAAATCGCGATTTTTCGGCATGGACCAACTTTTACCAATTTACAGATTAACTAGTCAAAAAATGTTACATCCGAGGTTCGACACGAAAATGCCATTAATGTTAGACACGCGTGTTTTAATGGGAGCTTGATGTAGTTCCTATCCGGTTCGTTTGATATCAAGCTTCGAGATATGTATAGCAAGACGGTAAAAAGACCGTACAAGGTTTTATACTTACAATTAGGTATGAGGCTCGCTATTGGCTATTTTGTCTTTGGAGGCTTGGGAAGTTAGCAGAGTCCAGTATACAAGTAATACTGTCGCAGGCACAAAGATAATGAACCTGTTCAGTAAAATTAATTCGTAATTACGAGGTAAGATAGAACGACTACTCCCAATAACACAGGAGTAATAACTTGTCTGAAGTCTGCAAAATTGTGCTTCGCGTGTATTTAACAAGCACTCGTTTAATCTGGCATTTAAACTCCTAATCGGTTCACAACTCTGTAATATATTAAGATTTCTTATCGCGCCTATACGAAGCCCTATACGTTCATTCAGCTTCAATATCCTTCGATCGCTGTCTCGTCGAATACAGGACCTCACGGTTTTCCGAAACTAGGTAAAATATCCAAACCACTGGTTTCAATTTGACCCTATCGTGCCAGGATCACAGATCCACTAATCTCATCGAAGTAGTCGAACGCTTTTCGTAAATTTATCTTGAAGGATTTTCCGATCGAACCAATGTCGCCAACCTGCAATTCTTTTAAGATCAAGGAAAAAGAGGGAAGCGGAGAGTGCATCGATGCGATTTGTTCCGTGGGTATCGATTTGGTATCTCCAGCGTGATTCCTGTACTGATATACGTCTGATCACCAGGCATATTTCCCCTGTGTCCGGAGGCTTTCCAGCCAGCGATAGTTCTCGACGAACTTCTCCTCTTACTCTCCCTGTCCGTTTCTCTTTGCTTTCCTTCAGTGTCTCTCCTCTCTTCATTCGCTCCCGTGCCGTTCTCTTTGTACCAGGCGAGATACCTTTTGCTCTGTGTCCATATCTACCTTCTAGATTCTGCGCTTTACCCGGATAGTGACTATGGCCACAAATGCTGCTCACCTCTTAACGTTCCCCGATATCCGCAGCTTCCTCTGCACCCGGGCTTTCGTACAAGTCTCGTCAGAGCTTTAATCATACCTAACGTTACTCGGTGCAAGCTCGGTCCGAGAAAACAGCCGTGAGATGTGCTTTGTCGGGTTTAGTCTTCCTCTGGGCACTTCCGTTACGCCAACGTCACGACGTGTCGGGATCTCGATTTTCCAGCCATTGGCCACCATGTGCTACCATGACTGCTCTTTGTCTTGAATTGTCTATTGCCCTACCCTGCCCTGGGTCCGCATTGTAATTGCTTCATGGTTCCTAGCATTGTCCTAGTTCTACGGCCACGCCTAGCAGATTCAGCGATAGTTCGCGACAATACAGATAACACCGTGTCGCTGCGAAACCTTTTTTGTTATCCGGAAAATTTTTCCTCTTTTATTCTATTTTCGCGAGGTAGAAATTATTGGATTAACGGATGCACCCCGTGACGCGATAGTTGCGATCGTGTTCTAGAAACTCGAAAGTATGTGGAACTCGTACTTCACGATAATGGAATTATTCTACTTTCCAGCAGATTTGTTACAACTCTTGGGGTTTTACGCTTGATAGCAAACGGGGCATCAACATTCTATTAAGGGTGGCTTCTTGATTTTTCTAATGCTCGTATATCGAGTGTGATATGGAAAGAATGAATATTTCACTAAACGAGATTAAACATCAACAGACAAGATAGCAAAACTTATATCGTTTATGCCTTGCATGGAGAGGATACGAAAGGGAGAACCTATGGAATGGTACGCGTTGTTCTACGGCTTTTCTTAACGCTAAAAGCATATTAACTCAGTTCGGTAAGAACAATTTTCTTCTTTAGTCAGTAAAAAATGCAAATAAGGCTTCTTATACTCATAGCAGCTTTATTTCCAAAGCTTCACTAGCTTCACTAGGAAACCATAGCTACTGTCGTCTCGCGTGACCATAGCACTGAGAAAGTAGGGCTTTTAAAGAAAGTACTTTCTCGAAATCGTTCGTGAATATTCGTTTGGGTTGCACTGCATTTGCAGGGCACTTAGTCATTACTGCCTAATAATATAGACCTCCCTAAGAAATTTCCGAATTGGTGAACACGCCGACCTTATTTATGCGGCTTTTACGTGAAAATTTTTCCAAACGACTCAGCAAAACTGCGGTGTTAACCATACCAATTCCGTTGGTGCCCGAGTCGCGGTACTGGTAGATAAAATAGCTAAATTTTCAGTATAATTTTCGTAGACTGAGGCTTTTTCGACCTGGGTAAGCGATTGTGATTGTGTCGTGTTCTTTTACACACCGGTACATATCTTAACTGGTAATCGTGATTTATGTAGGGAATCGTATACGGATTTACTGTAGAGTTTCTCTTGTTCCATTAATAAAAGGATTTTGCTTAAATTAATGTAATGCCCCGATCGCCATAAGGAATATATTACGCAAGTAGAAATATATTGCTTTGTGTGAGGTACGCGATATGGTGACGCACCCCATTTCTGCCTTGAATATTGGAAATGAAATAGATGTAGATGCAGATGTGTAGATGCCATGCGTCAATAGAGTGTTCCAGATAAAGAAATGATTCACGTAGACAGAGGAATACCAGTGCACTCTTGCGAAATTGTATCTGTTACGAGCTAGCATACCTGTCGTTATAACCTCAGGTGCATCTTGGAATTTAGACAACTAGCTTTACCATGTTTCCTGTTCCAGATTGAAGTCTCTTACCTGTAACAAAAAATCAAATCTGTGAGTGCGAGCACATCGTGGAAATCAATTACGATGAAAAGATTTTGTGCCTCTTAAACAACCAGCTGGTAAATAATCTCTATTTTCAAAAGTTTGTTCATAGAATTTTCAGTATGGGGAAAGTTTTCCTTAGTGACAATATTTGTCGTTCATTATTTTCACACTGATACGTAAGATCTATTCCCAACTCTTAAAGTACTACAATTAAGTAGAAGCTCCCGGTAAGTTCCGAACAATTTAATAATGCGTTTAATGCAGAAGAGAGACAAATACCGTGATAACTTTCGAATTTTGCTTGTCTTCAACAGTATTTTACATAATAGCATGGCAACACTGCAGAAGCGAACTCATTAGAGACCCGGGTTACAAAGCTACTTTGGCTCGCGGTTGTAGAATAAAAGTAACGATGCCCAATGCAATTGGTAAATTGTATTTTACGGTTCGCCCTTTCAGACTGGCCAGTGAAATTTAGTGTAACTTAGGGATGCCAGGCACAGGGCGAAAAAGCAAAACAGAAAAGCTACGGTCAAAACTAAACTCGCAACGGAAAGGTTGGAGGACTCAGCTAGCCAAGCGCCAGTCGCGATGCAGCGCAACAGCCGGTCCATTCTACCGTGAGAGAGCGAGCCTCTCTTGCGCAGCCCGTTAATAATAATGACGCGGAGGGTGCGAGAACCTCGTTTCTCCAAGAGTCTGCCGCCCGTTACGTATAATATTCAGGGCGCAAGCCGTGGGGTGCTTGGTGCAGCCTTTATGCGGATATTGGTGTGCCAGGGCAATTTAGGAAGATAATACCCAACGATCAAGCCCACCCTTTTTTTCCCCCGAAAAAAATGCTCTTCTGTGTTACCCCTTGTGTCTCGCCCTTGTCCGTCCCCGCGGACTCTTTTTCCTACTCTCGCGGAAGGCAACAGCACCTAGCTTCTTTCGCGAGTACATCTGGTTGGTCAGAATTGAAAAGGATGTGTTGTTACTGAGGAGAAGACTCGACGATGAAACTAATTGTAAGAGGGTGTCGCTACTGCCCCTTGGCTCCGTCGTTAAGGGTCCAAGTCGCGGATTGTTGCGTTGCAACGCAATAGGGGGAAAGGGCAATTCAGGGAACTAATAAAGGGGATGAGAGTATGTCTCGCTTACATTCAACAATTACGTCTCTGGGTAGTATACGCTTTCAGCGGCTTCGATTATGCTGGACAAAGGCCTGGGCACGCATGGCTGCTCTGTTTATTCTATTGATCGGGAACCAGCCCTCCGGCGGTCGTGGCCAGCCGCGATCATTTCGTTTAATCGTTACTAACGAAGCGGCGCACATCGCGCCGGCTTTGTTCGCGCGCCATGTCAACCGTTCTCTTTCCCTCTTTCTCTTGAAAAAAAGGACGCGGTGGAAAATGTTGCACTAGCTACTCCGTAGGGACCTCCGCTACATGGAATGTACTGGTTCTACGCAATTTCGGAGGATTAAAATTAAAATTTTAGCGAGAAGTCCGATGGGAGACGCGACAAATTTTAATGACCTTGCGAATGTCGCTCGCGACTATCAAGTCCTGCGGAATGTGAAGTTATTCGTTGAAAGAGATTTGCATTTGAAAGATTTTTGGATAAATGTGATGATTTAACTTTGACTTTTTAGGAATACTTCCTGTAACAGAATTAACGCAATGGTTGGACGCGGTAAGAATTTTCCAAAAAAAGGGAAAATTATATTCGGGAAAGTTAATGTACTCGGCAAGAAAATACATTCGATCATACTTGTCGAAATGTGAAACTGATATTGAAAGTTCTTGACTGTTGTTAATTATAAAGTTTCTCGCGATACATGTCGTACGAATTCATTATCATACATACAGCATAGAATACATACAAGTAAATTGATATAAATCAAAATATACGAGTATAAACTCCCAACTGTTGATTTATATGCCCGGTTTGAGGTTTCGCAACATTCCCGATATTAGTATCGATACATTGCACTACCGGAAAACAGTGTAATAATTAACAAACCGGAGAGCCTGTTCTCTTCTATTGGTTTGATAAATGAATCACAGGAGACTCGGACCCTTTGCCTATGCATTTATTCATTGCGAAAAGGAAGGAACGAATGAAAAAAAGAAAAATAATCAGTCCACTTGTGACCAGCTCTTCCGCTACGGAATCGACGGAGTTAATACTGGCAGTTTCGCCTCGAATAGAAATCCTATTAAAATTTCAAGAGATCTTATTTAAATCTTAAGCTGGAAACGCTTGAGAAAAATCACATTTGAGCGTGCTGCTGATCCCCTAATACAGGACTTAATCAATTTCACTTTAAAGCCACTGGGCTTGAGTAATCGTAGGACAGGGAACCCTAAAAAAAATTAGATTCTTTCGCAGTAAAATTGGAACGATTGATTTATGGGCCATAACATCACACCTGCAGTCATGTCAAGACTCACGAAAAAGACTCACTAATACTATGAATTATGAGTCGCATCCATAGGGATGAAAACCGCAGTTAAATCAACCTCATAGTTCGATGTGCAAATCGGGAGGAATTAATACCCCTGTAACGTACCTTTTGCGATTAATTAATGTGAAAAGTGGAATATTCCCAATCTGAATAATAATTATCCAAAGCTTCAAAGCAAAGTCCTTTAATACGGCAAGTAAAAAAAAAGGCAGAAACGGAAATCTTTAAGAGACAGGTAACAAAATATTTACATCGCTTATCCGGCTAATAGTATTAGATTACCAAATTGAATTGGCAAATTACATTAATTGGGCGAGCACGGTGCATGTAAGAGTCTGTCGATAGAGACAAGCGGGGACCTGTTTCTAATAGCGTGTCTTTGCACTTTGCTTATCACATATTTCTCTGGCGCAAACGCAAAAAGGTGCAGTGGCGAGAAAATGGAGAAACTTAGCAGTCCAGAGTTCTTACGTGGAGTGAGAACCTGCCTATCTTATCGCGAACGGTCGATTTACAACCATAGGAAGGATATACTGCACTTTCGGGTATATGTAAGTGCAAAGGATACCCAACCAAGAGTTTCTCTTTGTTATTTATCACACTTACAATGAGCTAACAACTGCGCTTTCGAGTTTCCCTATCGTACTGTTTCGAGTCTCGCATTCGTCTGAGCGAACCCAACTGAATTATTGTTACGGTAACTCGATTATATTCCACATTTCTACCTCCTGCGTTGTTCAGTTTGGAAGTTCTAGTGGCGGCATTCGACAGGTAACAGTTCGATCCTTAATCTGCGAAAACAACATAAAATAGAGCTAACCGAACCTCGTTTTGCCTCTCGGATGTTCATTACGACAAAAGACAGCTGAGTGCGCAACCGGTTCCATTAGGAAGATGCGATTTACTTGGGAGTATCGAATTATGCTTCGTCTGGTAGCTTCGCGCTCTGGAACAAGCAGCCGAAGTCGTAACGAAGTGTCTGCAAATTTAGGAAGCAAAGTGCCGACAACCCGGCAGAGAACCAATCGCGTCAGCGACAATCTCACTTGCCGCATCCAATTGGGAGAAATGCAGAACGTGCTTGAGAAACGTTCCGGAAAATGGTTGGTTTATTGAGAAATTACCAATGCTGCTTATAGATACGTGTACTTGCTATTGTCAATGAGACATATTCTCGTATAATTTTACTCGACATTTCACCTATTTAATTAATACGGAAACGTGAGCACTTGAGGCACATAGTTCATACAATGACTTCTAACAGGTAATTGCGACCTACCGTTTTGACCTCATTATTATTGTTGACTTTTCCCTCCGCCTCATCTCCCTAGTAGCCAGGTTATACGTACGCTGAATCAGCTATACGCTTGCCTAATGCATGTTTTATCCTATAAACCGAGAGTTTGGTTTTGATCTCGACATACATCTATGATAATGAGTAAATTTACACAGAAATCTTTCATCTTGACATTTTAAAAAATTATTCAAAATAAGCTAGAAAGATAATGTTCGAAATTTAAGTCCACCAGCTGATTCCACAAAAGCATAAGTATCCGTGAAAAAATTAAAGTTCCCACTGGTATCAGTATCATGTAACAACAGATTATTAGATCTCATTACTGGTCTCGAGCTTCTGGTAATAGTAGCTGAATATGGTGTACTTAATTTGTCGCGTATCGCCGGTAATTATAACATAAGGTTATAGCCCGATGTCCTTCTATTCTTGTGTTTTACGTGCGGTTTATAAATTCTACTTCGCCGACCTTACATACGCAGGAACGTTGGAGTCGTTTCACTTAATGGAACTTAATATAACGCTACACCACTGCTGATACTGTCACCAGTATTTTTACCGTGCAGTCGAGCAATCGTACTGTCCGAAAAGGCACCAGCAGTATCTTGCCAAACTAACGGGCAGAGCCTGAAAACTGCAAGGGTCGCGCACCGGTTTATGAATTTCGGATTATCATTATTATCGCGACTTTATTGCAGACATTAACGCGAAAACATGCACGCTTGACACTAGGCGTGCCAGAATCGTTTCAGATTTCTGGATTCCTTTGGTTTAAGCATATTGAAAGCGATCTTACGAGTCACCGTAAAAACTTCTCTCGGAGCTCATTTTCATTAGCTAACTCACTTGTCATTAACTTTCACTTTGCCCTTCGAACTTTTGCCATTTAGAACGTTTAATAAGGAGAATTACATGCTTAAACGTGACGCGCTAAATGGAATAGCGTTTGCCACGTTCGAGGGAGTGTCAGTCAGAAATTGTATAAACGATATCGTAACACTGTCACGACAGTATTGCCATTAGATTTCACGGAGGCATATAAAGTTTAGTATGTTCACATGTCAGCTTCTGTGAATTGCCATCATATTTCCTGAGCATTAAATGGAATGCGCGGAGTGGGAAGGATAATGTCCTATCATCGGGAAACGTGAAGGGTCGACCGATGATAAAGGTACGAATCGCGAGCGAAGCTAGCCCATTTCTGACACAAGAGAAATGCAAAAATCATTGTCAGAGTGCAGTCACATAATTCTATTATACGCTCGGTTGGATAAGGCTAACTATCCCATTGGAAAGAAAGTACTATCTGTTCAAGGGCTTGAAATATCGTAGTAATTCTTTCGCCATTCTTTCCGTGAATGCGAACGTACTCTCAGAAACGTACGGATTCCAGTAGCAAAAACCATCTGATGTCCTCGTCAACGGCACGTTTTCGCGTGAAAAAGAATGGAAGTAAGTCAGTGAGATCAATCGATAGCTGTGACACGCTACCTCGATCTTTTGCTATGTATAAACGTATTTCTCTTCGTTCACTCAACGTGGCAGGAGGATACTTCATTGAAAAATGTTGTAATTTACTTGAAAGTACAGAGTTTTTCTTTGTGTTCCGCTTGAAATCTTGCTCGGTAGATCTAATGCCTCGTTGTTTCCTCGCATGTAGGCTATTTTCATTATTTTATGTTCTCCGTAATGTACAATCGCTGTAGCTATAAATGGCGAATGCAATACAGTATGTCAAAGTTACTTTCCTGTATCTCCCGTATGTCTAGTATTGCTGCACAATACGCGGTACAAATAAATTTCATTCCAAGGGGTGCACCGCGACTAGTTTCCAATTTCTACCACACTCTAAGTATGTATCTACCTACAAAAGTTATTTCAAAGACATCGTATTGAAAGGCTTCTTTTGAGGTACACTTTAAATTGCTCACCCGCATCCATATTTGCTGTTCTTAATGACAAACTTCATAAACGTCGTTGGCATCTCATCGGAGAAGTTGCTCCGCCTCAATTTCCCTAAAGTTGGGATTATATTAAAAACGAGTCGTGCATCCTGGCTCACGTCGGTTTATCGCTGTGGTCGACGGTTCTTCGAAACAGCGTTAACTAAGTACGCCGAAGTACGCTCTCTTCGGTTTGAGATGACACTCGATTTACGGGTTAACGAGGCACTCTCGGTGCACCAAACCATTTTACGGGAAAGTGGCTGACCGTCCCTCGAAGAAGCATCCCAAAGCCACCCTCGCTTTCCTGATTTCAGGAAGGTCGTGTACAGTGTAACACAGAAGAACAGTGTACATATGCCGGAAGAGAAAAAACAAGATGATCGAATGACAACGGCCAATACCGAGGTAACGACGACGAATATGTATAAGAAACAGTTTGATGTACCTGTCTTCTAAGCTAACACAGCCGTATAAAAATATCATTATACACACCTGCAACAACCACCCACGTTGGTTGGTACCCATTTGGTTCTTCAAGTTGCTGCAAGCATCTGAAGTATCCTTAAGGTCGAGGGGAAAGAAACGTCGTCGTCGTCGTCGGCCGGCCGAGACCAGGGAAGGAAGGACTGTTTGAAAGTGAGTGGACTTACGGGTTAACGAGACACACAGAGCAGACACAAAGGAGCTCGCTAAAGAAGCGGTGAGCTCTTCCACTCCATGAAAGCTAGAGGAGCGCGACAGTGCAGACCGGTGCTGCACTTTGGGAAAGCCGTCTCGTCGTCGCACTGGACTAGGCGCAAAGAAAGAAGACCAACAGGAATGTTGGGTAAGAATGCGTGGCGAGGGAGCGTGTGGGCGCGCGCGCGCGCGCGTTCGGTCGCGAGCTGGCGAGCAAACGAGCCAAGGAATAAGGCACGCCATGGTCGGTCCACACCGTTCGGATGGAGCTGCCCGCAGACAGAGACATTGCATCGGGGTTAAACGGCTGAACCCGTCGAGGACCCTTAGGGTCAAATGCCTAAATTGCCGCGTCACAGCCCGTAAGAGAGCGTTTATCCGAGACTGGCACTAAAGCCGAAACGAGACGAGACCGAGGAAGAGAAAAGCTAGCTAGGAGAACGAGTGGCAAAGTCGCTTGCTCCTACGCGAGGCCGCGCGAGAGAACTGCTTGGATAAGGTCCTGCAGGTGAGACACCCACGAGGTTAGCGAAGCTACATTACGACCCTTTTACCTTCATGTCCCGCATCAATGCCTCGTTGCCCTTGGTACAGTCGACTTTGCCAAGGATCATCCCGTGTCAGGATCTTCGATCCTTTTATTACCTGGTTACAACGCTCTCGGCTGTTATCGTCTGCGCCTCGGTTTTATAGTCCCTCATAATTGCGTAGCGCGCTGTGATCCTGTAGTTATACTTTCGACCGAATTGAAATGCCTGTCAGCGGTGTCATTGGAAAACGAAAGGGTACGCGAAATATGGATCACGGATTATTCAGATTTTGTCAGAGTTGACCTTGCGAGCTTGGCACAATTGGAGCTTGGCACAGAATGTTTTGCGAAAAATGGAATTGTAGAGAGAATCGTGTACCAGAGTTCAATGCATGACAGTTTGATCTGGTGAGCAATGGGCGTCCACGCGGTCAGCTTCGAATTGAATAATATTAAGAGTGGCGGTCGTTGACATGCTCGAGGGTCGGGCACGCAAGATGCGACTAATCGATGTTGCGTGAGAAGATTTCACCGTATCGATGATCCAATCGCAATTTAGCGTCACGCTTTTTACGTTAGGATACCTTGACCCTCCAGCACCTTTTTCAACGACGTCAAATTAAATTACAGGGAGAAAAAAGACTGTGCGTGGTACACAGCCAATTTCACTCCTCTGCCAGTACCAGTACGCACATACATATTATAATGACACGCAATTTTGCCGGCAAACAGGCTTGACTCCCCGAGTTTTCGACCACGTTTTCGGTAACATACGAGAGAAATATAGGACGGGCTGCCACCGTGTGCGGCGCATACTAATCGCGAGGCTCAGGTCGAAAAAGAATAAGCACAAATAGTCAATTCCACGGTGATTCGCGATTATAGGAGCCGTGAGAATGGCCCGAGCGCGTTTGTTCCGTGGAGGTTTCCCCTAATGAGGAACTCGTGCGTGCGAAGCAAACCGATCTTTGTTCGTCGCTGTTGCATCAGGGACAATCCCAGGACTCATTAGGCGTGCATCAAGCTGAATCCACGGTGGGTCATCCGTGAAATTGAAATAATGGTACCATACGCCGTGCCGGTCCGCTCGCCGCAGAACCGTTAGGCGTGCCTCTAGAGACATCCGAGACGTCATCTTGAGAAGATGCTTTTGTTCCAAGGACAGAAAGAGTAGGAGTACAATAGGGATAGGACACACCGTGGTCATTTGGCTGATATTAATCACTAAATCGCGGTCTCCCCCAAACTCACTAATAATTATTTTCATACTGTACCGGTCTTGTGCCCGGATAATTTAGTCGAGGAATTAAAGAATTCAATTTTACCCTTCCCGGGAATAGACCTTTCTCCGAAGGAGCGGACGCCAAAATAAATCAGCCGCACGAAAGGACTCCATGAGCGAAAAGTGAATTCATTCGCGGCTGAATGCACGCCAGCATTCGCGGTCGATAAATATTCGTAATGTATGTCTGTACGATAAACATCACACGAATGAATAGCCGCGTAATTGGCGTCCCATATTCCTTGCGCGTCCAGGTAGCAACCGAACGCACGCGTAGATGTGGATGTACATAGTGCATACGTGTACATGTCGCCGAGCATACTATAGGCATCACGATGGAGCTAACTATTTGAGTGTGCCGCGTAGTCCCATATGGTGGTAACAGTAATCGTAACTGGCTAGGCGATTGTCCTGTGAGTGGTGGAACTTGAAACAAAAGCTGAAACCGCGTCCGCGGCTTAACGATGCTGGCAAGGAATTGAATTCGTTTGGATATAGCACACTCGGCGTTAAATGGTAGCGCGGTTATTACGGGTATCAGCGGCATACGCGCCAAGTGGGGTGCCACTCATCCCAGAGTTCGTTCGTTCGTTCCTTCCTCTACTCTGACGGGAATCGGCTGACACCACCCTGCCCCCGGGTTCTCTGGCCTCTAATGTCGGTAAGCTCTTGGGCACGAGTATCCATTTTGCGCCGGGGGCTCTGTTGCTCCTGGGATCCTCCCCTTTTGTTTCCAACTCCGCGGAACTGCACGCGATTACAGCTATGTCACGTAACTCCTCTTTGCTCCGAGCCACGCTGCTAAACTCCCGGAAACTTAAAGTGATGGATCGCATTGTTTCTCCCCCAGATTTCGCTTCTTATCCCTAATTTACGTTCGAACTAATGAGCCTTAAAATGTCAACTCATCGTGGTGAGCTGAGAATGGCGGAACGCGTGCAAGTCTGTGAAAGCGGCAAGTTCCAAATTCGGAAGTCTCTTTCTGCAATATTGATAGCTCTCTACCTAGTTCGACGCGCGGCATCAATTTATAGTCATCCCTATTTAATCGCGGTAAAATCCTAAGTCACTACTTTGGGAATTTGTGATTAATGTAGAATTAGGGACCTTATTTCTGTCAATAAAGCACCATTAATTATTATTTTCGAGATTTATGGAAACGGTGTCGCGGTACGAAAATCAAAGAACGAATTAAAATTCGTTCGATCTATGTAAGTTTGACATACAAGCAGTTGTATATACGTATAAGTTGCACTTGATCGCTTGATGGGATGTCGTTTAATAGGATTTCTAAGAAAGACACCGATTACGTGTTTCGTATTTGCCGATAGGTCTTGAAAAAAGTTACAGCGGAGATGGTATGCCGGAGAAAAAGTACCAGGAGGATACGGCAAAGTAAGAGGGGTGAAGATGGAAGTGCCAAGCGAGGAGTGTACCCCACGAAAAAGTAAATGGAAGCATGGGACGTGCCAAAACAGCGAGGAAAGGGGAATTATTTGCGGAACAATTCTTGTTTCGCAAATTGCTCTTGGGCGTAGTGCACATAAAAGATTCCGTGGCCAACTGGCATCTCTGTCGAAAGTGGGGAAGCATTTACTCGGACCTGGCACCTTTGTCCGTTTCCGCGACAATCTCGAATGGTTGTCGAGCTTACTTTAGCTTCGACTAGGTACTTTTCTGCTCGTCCCATCGCGACTGCATTCCCTTTGCCCAAGCTATTCTTGCCTGGATTCGATAGCCTCGCGTCCTGATGCTCTCACAGTTGGATCAGACCGCAGTGTCCTGCTGCGGACGCGGCCGAGCGAGCAGCGGTTACCCTTGGGACCAGTTGATTCCATCGAAGGCGAACGGCTACGTAACGGTACCAGAGAGCTTTATTCAAGAGGCGAACAACGAAATTCTAGCCACGGTCTCATTGGGAAGCCCCGTGGGATCGAAAGAGATCGCGTTACCGCAAGACGCCCGAATCAGTAATCGCGTCCACGCTCTTTCGTTTATGTGTTCCTCCGATTGATCTCACTTACTACGTGCATACAACTGATTGGAAGTACCCAACACGAGACTATCGACATTAAAATCAATTATTTAAGTTCTTGTCTGTAGATTCAAGAGCTGTGTCGAACTAACAAGTGGCTTGGTTTGTATAGAACGTAATACGATACGTAGAACTTTTTTTGATCATGATAAATATATATGATATTTTACCAGTTGCAAACTCGATATCCATCGTTCGAATTCTGATATGAATTGTATCCACATAGTTGCATCGTTTAAAATTTCATTTCTATTTCGAATTTATACCTAGTCTTGATGTCTGCCTCAAGCAATTACACAAATTTAACACTATTACGGCTTCAGACGCGATGCCCATTGGCGTTGCTCCCAGGAAATTGTAGATCAGAAATGGTTTCCCTACTGTATGTTTCCCAGTTGTTGATGTTGGTATTGGGTAGGTCGTTATGAACTGCCGCCTGTGGTGCATCGAGGGAATTCTCCCAGTTGAACGGTGATTCAGAACGGACTCTTGCGGTTCTGAAATTGGAATCCAGCGTTCGTGGCGCGCGTGCGAGCGTGTGCGCGCGTATGCGCGCGGGTGCGAGTGCGCCGCATGCAAACGAGTTTACATGCAAATACGTTTACTTGCCATAAACCTGATGTAGTGCGACGGTGGGACGTACTCCTCGCAAGAGCCGCTACGCAAATTTGCCGCCTGATATACATAAGCCTCTCGATGGACGGATGTCCGCGTTCAATCTACAATTGCGTTTTACTTCAAGGGATAGAAGCCTAACCTCAGAGTTCACGGCTACGACAGAGTCACTCGCGGTACTGTGAGTAACGGCGATTCTCAGGTGTCTTCCGGCGGAAAGCATGCTATCGACTTTCGGAAACGGGATTTCTAGCCGACCAAGGGAATTCCATCTCCGGATCCTTTTGCCCATCGAAATCTCCTCTACCCTTTTTGGTCTTCCTTCGTGCTTCTTCTTGTTCCTTCTTGTTTCTTCTTGGTTCTTCTTGGTTTGTCTCGGGTCTTCTTGGCACTAGTACCGGACACATTTTGTTCGCTCTTCGACAATTTTTCTTCTCTTTCGTCGCCGTGCCAACAGTCCAGCAGTAAGAGAAAAGTTTCGAGGAAAAATCCAAATCGATCCTAGTGCACGAATAACTCGACTCGACGATTTCCACCGCAGACGTGACCCTGCTGCGGCTTTGGAATCGCGGAGCTCGAAATGAGTTTTAGCAGATGCGGGGAAACATTAAAGTCTAATAACATCGCGCGGAAAGGGGAATCTCGCTGCGCGATATAAATGCGAAATGTAGCTGAAAGGAGCGGATCGTGACTGGAAGTGTGAGGTGGAAGGATAGTACTCGACCGTTCGGGCCGATGACCCAAAAATGTTTCACATGTAAATGATGTTACCCGATTTCAAATGCGATTATCTCAGGCGCCATGATTAATTATTTACATTCGCGAAAATTAATTACCTTCGTTTATCAACTTACCGCTATCAATAACTTGTATTGACAGAAATATATGAATCAGCGAACCGTGCACGATTAAACACGAGAATCGTTTTAGCGTTTCGACCGAAGCTAATGATCGTCTGATTGAACCCACGGTAATGCAAATAACGCAAAACCAGCGAGCGCATCTGGTATTTCACCATTCATTGCATCCGCTTTGTGAACAATTGCACAGGTGATATAAGCACAGAGCATCCCCCTCTTGAAAGCGAGGGGCAATTTTCCGAAGAAAAGTTTAACGGTTGATTTGACCAAACAAATAATATGGGAAATAATAGAAATCTTTTTATTTTCCTCGGAAATACAGCGACAAAGAGAGCCGGTCGGAGTTGAAATGCCTCCTTACTTTGCGGTCCAGATACATCGTGCGCTGCAATACCCGCGGTCATGTTTTATCAAGGGTGATAAATCAGCATAAAAGCGAAGCGGCAAAACGAGGCGCGAGGCGCTCGAGGCTTTCCGCGTACGTACTTTTTACTCGGACGTAATCGTTATTTATGTAAGGCTGATCTGACGTTTGCATTAGCGGCTCGTCACGGGGAAGCTCGCCAGTACCGGGCCGCGAAAGTAAGTCATGATCGCGGCTGCGATCGGCCGGATAATACTCGAGCCGAACTGATTAATGGAAGCCACCTAACACGATGCAGCCCGAACTCGCTGAAAACACCTGGAAATGAGCGTACTGTGCAACCATCGAAGCCACGAGCGGCATTTAAATATGCGCATTGTATAAACAACAGTGTGGAACTCTCGGCTGACCTCTATAAATAAAGGTGGGTTATGGATTAACTGTAGGTCAGTTTTCCAGCGCTTTCGCGGCGGATGCAATATATCTTCTCTTTCACATTAAACGGTAATATACGCTCACGCTTCTCTATCCGATTACAAGAGACCCTCGTCCTGTATAGGTATGTAAGTATGCACGCATGTATTCCGCAATGCAGTTCGCCACGACGGTTAAACGCAACTCGAATAAAAGTAAGAGGGATCCCTCCCTCTTGATCTCCGCGAGGTTATTACGTAAGATTACTATGTCTCGTTCGTGTGCGTGGAACCTGCTTTTATAAATCTGATAGCGTATATTGAGCGCTCTCGAGGACCGGCCGGAGTAGTTTTATTGTCGAGCATTCTCGCCAGGTAGACAGTTTATCTTCGAAAGCCAGAGCAGAAGACCCCCGCCTTACAGTTAGTCCGAAGGAGGCTTTTTTCGGCGAGTGTTTGTCCCGAGTTCGGCTAAAAGGATTAATTACCGTGGTCGTGCTCCGATGATATCCGAGGATTGCGTTCGAGACGGAAGAAAAAGTGCGACAAGAAGAGCAGCCTTTGGAGTGGAGATAAAAACGTGAAGGAAAAAAGGAAAATCCGTTGCCCCCTTACCCTCACGTTCAGATAACTAGCTCCGCAGCGAGCGATTAACGATTAGGATGTATCTCATCCTCCATCCAAGATCTTCCGTTTTCTGCTCACAACAGGAATTAAATGATTTCGGACAAGATTAAAAATGAAGATATAGCCACTCTCCAGTTCAATATATTGCGGTTCTGTGTGACCACGAATTTTATGATCGATGACAGAAAGCGAGTACTTTCACTTAATCCCCTATACATAAAGTACAGAATCCCCACTGTCACATAACTCTCTGAATTCCCCACGGATACGTACGGTTCTCTTGGCTTCGGCCTAAATGTATTCATCAAGAACATCGATAAGTGACATCAACCAGTAACGCGGCGCTTTATCGAAAGACGTAAATTGCTCTCCTCAAGATTATGAATTTATCGATAGCGTGATACATTGCCAGAGGTACTGTATCTTCGGTAACTCGGCGAGAAGGTCAAAGAGAAATTGTACAGTTGAGAAAAAAATCCCGAAAGTGGGACGAGAAATTCGATGGTCGGCGAATTACATAGAATGAACGAAGCCGGTTGAACACGGCCTATTAATCCTGCATAGTACGTATCTACGAAGGATCAAGGATTCCTATTCGCTCGAGCACACACACTTCAATGTCGCGTATTCGCTGTTCAAGGCCCAATAAACTCAGTCAAAGCGTATCAAATTAATTACGGACGACAGCAAATTTAATTCCAGCTTTTTAGCACGACGAAAATGAATCTTGTACCTATAGCCCTTGAAAATTCGAAGAATCCGTCGACGCGGAAGCTACGTAACTAGACCAGGACAAAGAAGAGACTTAGCGTGAGAGGGAAAAAGGAAAGACGATGTGACGCGACGCGATGCGACGCAGGCCAGGAGGCAGAAAACAAGCGCAGAAAATTGCGAGCAACCCTCAGAAGACCGAGCCCGATATTTCCTCCAACTTTGTGTTCTCTTCGCTTTAAGGCTGAAAACCTACCCGAATTCTGGAGAAAATTTACGATGGCCCGTTGCCTCTTAGCAAGGATTCTCCCAGGAGAGAAGCAGAGTCACGATAATTTACAGACAATTATTCCACGCCACTCGAGCAAGGCAGGGTCCGGTTTCAAGCTCCCCTCCCCTCGGTTCTTCTTCAGGACCAGTGGAGAAACGGAAGCAACATTTTTCGTAAAGCTGGAAGATCGAGGACCCAACGCGAACCGTTCCGTGGTTGGGGTAGCTATGATCGTAGGAATCTCGCGGAATGATGATGCCCTGGGGCCTGAAGCGTTGGGGGAACATTATGTCGAGCGGAAGGTGTCATGAAGCGTAATAACCGTAAGGCCCGATTTAATCGTGCACCCTTACCGCTCGCTTCTTGTCTTTGGTAATGATAATTACTATGGTAGGGACATTATCTTAATGGAATTTAATAACGGCATTGTCGCATTGCCTGAGCGAGGCACGGGGCACGAGGCCTGGGTTTGCGTGGATCTCCTGGCTTCAGATAGCGTAGTAGCGTCAAAGTAACGCTGCTCGGGTTATACTAGCGCACTGTCGCTGCTTCTTTGTCATTATTGACAATTAACTAGCTGGTTAAACTCTGAGATTAAGTAATTTTCTTACATACAAATTCTTTGCTCGCTACACAAGCGAGATTGACGACGTGATATTGAACTCGGAGACTGGTAATGGCTCCAAGATCGCGCGCATTGCTGATGAATTCCTGATTCTCACAGCTGAACTACCGTTATGAGATTCTGCTACGCCAAAGGGAAATGCCCATTCTGAGGCGTATGCGCTTCCACATACTACGTATGTGCCGTTTATTTTCACGTTCATCGACCCGCAATGAAAGCTCCTTCCCAGCACTTGAGCGAAAGCACAGTTTCGCAGTTCTCCCAGTTCCCCGATTTTCTCTGGTTCCCTTCGCGCGACGCTAAGAACGAAAATGGACCTGCAAATGCAAAGTAAAACGCTGCGCACCAGGGGAATGAGGGTGCTACAAGCGAGCACGATCGACATTCGTTGAACCATTTCCAGTATGTTATAGCAGTGCATTCATCTCTTTGTAAGCGCGTTTCAGAGACGCGCGAACGTGCCTCTTCCTCCCCCGAGAAAATTGAAAGAGTGCAGGTGGACTGGATAGGGAGAAGCTTATGAAATACAGTATCGCTATAATGATCACTCGTCTAATGTCGTTTCTATTAAGTACTCGAGTTAGAGACCATTGATTGCTGTTTCAGTCACGGTTAAACCACCCTTTTTCGCCGTGTCACGTACGAGTCTACGCCCGTCACAAGTTTTGGTTCAGAAAACTGAAAAAAATTTACGCCGCATCAACGTCGTTGACGTTAATTAAAACTTTTATTGAAAATCATAGGGGAACGGTCATTTCGTTACTAAATTCTTCAACCTTTACCACATACATTTTAAAAAATTTCTATTAGAGTAGTCCATGCATGTGGTACGTACAAGAGTTTCCGTAATTAATTATAAGAGCGTATTAATTAAAATTGCGAAAAAGCACGCGGCAAAGCTCTATTTTTCACCATCAGCAAGAAAGAAAAGTATGACCAAATAATAATGGAATGCGTAGCGTCGAAAAAGTGAGGACAACGATCGACGGTATTTTGTATTGTGCACAAGACAATTCTTAGTTTGCCATGGAGAAAATCAACTGTCTGCAAACATTAATCCCCTGTTTTTCTTTTTTATACTCTGTAATCTCATATTTGACTTGTTTGTCTTTATAAATATGTATGCGCTCTGACAGATTTTGTCTTATTTCCTCGCTGTCCGTTCTCCCTAATAAGGACGTTACCCAGTACTTTCTTTATAAAGTAACAGACTTTGTTTGTGCCGTAATTACTTTTGCTTATCAGTCAACGATAAAAAGACAGCGAAGTCAGTAATAACAGCCCTGAAATAACGAGTTCCGCTACCATTATCTCTTATATAATTCTGGAGTAATATTTTCGACGGGCAAATGCAACAACAAAGCGCAAGGTCCAAGTCACGCTGTCTATAAAGCGTAGTATGTTCGTGAGGATAACGAAAGGAACCTGTTTGATTTCTTGACAAAGTTGAAAAGTCAAATGGCGAGCACCGAGTCACGGATGAGAAAAGATTCAGCATCGTGTGTAGTTTCTCATCCGTACGACTCTTATTGTCATTTCTTCAAAGGCTATGATTATTTATTCAGCTATTTCAAGTCTTGAAATTGATCGTATCGAAAGGTAAGAGAAGTAAATAACCCCGCTAGGCCTCTAATTCGGTAGATCTGGAAAGCAGCGCACACTTAAATCCGGATTCGTGGATAGACGAGTGAGCTCGCTTTAAGCAGTTGATGCACTTTACCACGAAATGTCTTTTAAGGGTTTGCACGAAGTTCGCAGCACGACGGTTCTCTGGATCATTGTCGCAGGCTGACCCAAATCCCTTAATGAGGCCTGCTTTCGTAGAGGCTCTTGACGTCCGCGCAAATTGAAAAGTCCGGCGACCCTACGACGTGAGCGAGCGCGCGTCTCGCCAGCCGATGCACCGTGAATACATCACCATTGGTTTGCCCCCGATCCTTTACTTAGGCACATTGCTACTTTATTTCTTCGTCCATTTGTCCGTTTAACTAGCGGTACCAGTCGGATTCCCTCGAAATCTCTCCATTTTTTCGAGATTTCAAGTGAGCTGACGTGACGCAATTTGCAAGTGTTGAATACATTTCGTAGGAAAGAGTGCTACTTCAGCGCTACTTCAGCGTTTAATGCAGGATGCTAAACGCGTTGTTCTCGTCGTGCAATGTGTCGTTTTCTCCAAAGAGCGCCACTTCCTGGCACATTGGTATGGGCCGGACAATTCATCAATTACCGCTGCATTCGCCCCGAATATTTGCCAGCCGGGCAAAAGGTTAAGTGTCGGTCCGCGTGATGAGAGCCATGCATTTGGCACGCGAGATTACGCCTCCAATCGTCCTGATCGCTCGCTCGCGAGCGCGCACTAAACACCGAAAATTGCGGGATATGGTATTCAGCTGCTGGCCGGTGGCCAAGTTTCTTGCCGGCTAAGGGACGTGGATGCCGAGGAATATTCACCGAAAATCGGGATTAGGGAATACATAGAGAGTTGTATGCAACTACGAGACTCCAACCACCGAGCAAGTTCACCGTGCTTTGCTGAGCAAAATTCTACCAATTTTCCGTGGTTTCCACCGATTCACGGTCCCTTGTTGACAAATAACCGACTCAACTCCTACTTCTCGGTCAAAGATTAGGATTTTCGAGCAATCCGGGTGAATTGCGCAAAACAAGCTACACGAGAAGGCGAAGTGAAGCTGCAGGAAGTGCAAAAGCAAAGGGAACTAAAGAAAAAAAGGAATCTAATTAGGTCGAACAGCATCGAGAGGCGATGTCCACTAGAGAACCAATCGGACACGGGTTTAACTAGATTTCGGCAAAAGGGAACCTTTCGGACGTGGGGCAACAAGAAGTCGTAGAGACGACCGACTCGCCGAAGCAACATCCCGAAAGAGTCAATTAGAAGCTAATCGATCTGCTTTAGTGAGAGAGACAGGACTGAGCTGTGCTCCTGCGAGAGCCAAGGAAAGAGAAACGGTGAGAAAGAGAAAGGAAAGAGAGAACGAGGAAGAACAGATAAACCCAGGCATACGAAGAATCGTCCGTATTAACCCCGCCCAGCGAAGAATGCAGAAACTAGTACGTGCGTATATACATCGCTGATATATCATGACGCGGAGTAGCGGCTTTCCCGTCGCTCCCTATAAATAGCCGGATGCCTGGAGAAGCTAATAAACGAGGCAATTAGGCAAAATTATGATCGCCGTGGGCGTTTGCTTCGGGCGCAGTTAAAGAAAGACTTACGTCACCCAATGCATTGTCTCGCGCTCGAAAAATTAAGAGAGATGACCCGTGCAATTAGAGTCGTCGTCGATAGTCGCTCTGCACTGCCAAGACGAGCTCATCCCTCTTAATCACTCTCTGTTCGTCCTCTCTGTTCTCCGTCTTTCCGTTCCTCCGCCCCGCTGTCGTTGGGATTTTCAGGAGATAGCACACTCCTAATCACAGTGGAGTCAGAACCTCGGTTAACCGAAGGAGGAGTCCACCTCCGAAGATTCTACCGGCCACACTCTGCTTCAATCGCATGCATCGTGCATCGAGCTAATAATACTCTCTCCAGTTTCTACTCGTACTATACACTCTAACTATGTACATCCGAATGAATATGCGGAAGACTCGTGATGTCCACGGCGAAATCATTTTCTTTACGGTGTAAATACTAGGGTCAGGATTATGCGGGAATAAATGGTAAAACCTTATTTGAGGATATACGTTCGACTCTGATAGTCGTTTGTTAAAGGAACTGGTAACCATAAAACACTTGGAAGTATGTATCAGGAT
Organism: Trypoxylon attenuatum; assembly: GCA_963989405.1. Classification (NCBI taxonomy): domain Eukaryota; kingdom Metazoa; phylum Arthropoda; class Insecta; order Hymenoptera; family Crabronidae; genus Trypoxylon; species Trypoxylon attenuatum. The sequence continues at coordinate 8,989,547 of OZ022490.1, read as the reverse complement.
TTCCGCGAGCTATTCGGAAGGACAATCACCCGCGTTTATTTCCAAAGTGAGCAGAGGTGCGGCAAGGTGCATTTGCATCGATAGTATGTACTGCACCACGGCTATGCGTGTCTTCGAAGAGAAATGTTATTTATTACTGGGCCTTCTCTCTCGCGTCGCGTCGCGTCCCTGTGAGAAGAATATCATAAATCTTCCGCTGGACGTGCAAGCGTACGTTCTTACCTAAGGGCCAGAGTTGAATTCGATCGAAACGGAATAGCCCCTTACTGGACAAACTTCAGAGGAACTTACCCAACTTTTTTTCTCGTAATCACTTATAGAACTCCACTTTCATCGTTTTTACCACACTTATCGTCCGTCATCTCAACTTTCATTAAATAACGTCGAATACAGGAAACCGCAGGGCTCTTGCGATGTTCACACTTCACGCTCAATACATGTGTCATCTTCTTTTTTCATCTTGGGTATTGTCGAGAAAATGGTTAACCGTGATGTTTTTATTAGAGATAAAACTTCAACTTGTCCAACTACTTTATTTCCATAAAAATATACGCGGATGTCACTATGCAATCTGACGGAACAAGAAAATCCAAACGGCATAGTCCGAGACACTCTATTGATTAATCTACACGAAAACTAAATAAATATTTGATTGATCGATGTGCCAGTCAATACGATAGCACTGTCAATTCCGTGCATTTCAGTTTACAAACTTTTTTCCGACAACAAGATTTGAACAGCTTCACTTTGCCCGATGGAACAACGGTAGAGTCGTAAAAAGAAGAAGAAAAAGAAAAAAATGCGGGTGTGTGAACAGGAATCTCGCATCCCAAGGGTCTCAGGTGTTACAGCAGGTGGCGAACGAGCTCGAGTGATCGACAAAGGGACAACGACATCATCCTGGCTGAGCTCGCCTCAGGAGTCGGGCTTGATACTCACCGTTAAACACCGAAGCCAAGTCTATGGGACATTAGATTCATGGCTACTAGCGCATTCGATATTGTATGTATCGTTCTCTGTATCGCCCAACCCATCCTACTTCCTTGCAACTTCAATATCCTCCAATGTCGTTCTATTTGTATCGCTGCTTTTAGCGCCGATTAGCAATTTGGAACCTCTTTCTTTTTTCCTCCCGTACAATCGCACTCTCGAGGCAATAAAAAGTAAGACAATTTGGCCTGGTAAACCTAAGCGAATGGCAACATTAACGAAGCTCGTACAGACTAATAATCTTAGTATTTTCCACGCCAACAGATACGTTTCTGTAATAACAGTTTTCTACTCGAAACTGTAGGCGGATTTTTCGATAAACTTCCAGTGAAAAGCCAACACAACCTGACGCCCACCCCTTTCTCTCTGCAGTTCAAAAAGATAATATTGTGAAACAGGATTACAAATTTCTCTTGGACTAACGACTTCATGATCTGATAATGGTGCAACGTTTTCTTATCGGCAGCTGTCTACGTATACTTGCTCGAAACTGAACTATAAGAAAATAGAGTAATATTAATTCGGAATAATCGCGAATAAAATAGAGAGATCAGTCGATCGATCAAATCTCACAATACATTGGGTCACTGTGGGAATGGCAGATCAGCCAGGAACTGTATTCCCACTCAAGCGTTATTTTTCTGTTAAATGTGAAAGCGTACTACTATTATTCAAGAATATCAAAGCGAATTTACCCGAACGAGAATGACATGAAGTTGTATAAAAAAATGCCTGGATACGTGTGGCTGCCAACACTGAATAACCTACAACGTGGAAAATTTGATACTACCACGAGGTAGCTATATTTCATCGTGCCTTCAGGGTCTTCTTTTTTTCGATCGCGTTCGTTCCATCAAACCAATATCCGCCGCGGGGACACGCAGGTGGAACCCATAAAGAGTTCCTGAAAATTTTGTTAGAAAATCTCGCAGCATATGCTTCAAAGGGCAGTAACGATATAACTTTGGTTGTCATCAAATTCCGGTGTTATAAGAATATCGTTACAATGTCGAAGCTGGGGTTTAAAAAAGATGTTCAGGGGTGCAGAAGATCGTAGAATCACCCACGATCGGTGTGATACGAGAAAGAAGAGGGAAAATACATTGACCCTTTGATCCCCTGATTTTTACACGGTGATTGGAGGATCAATGAGCCACCCTTGGCTGCCCAATGCCCATTCCAATGTCCACATATGGATAAATCAGCAAGCTATACGTAGATCTAACCGCAGATACTCGCACCTGCTACCACACGCTTGAGCTAAACGCAAATATTCTGTCCCGGTAATTTCAAGCACACCACTTGAAAACCAACCCTTTATTGCGCCGGCATGTTTTCGCAATATTCCTTCGGCGCTCGTTCAGTTGTATGAATTCTTTTTAGTTTCAGCTGGGTGGTGCGAGAAGAGCTCGTATTCACTTTTCAGATTGTTCGCCGTGTCTAGATCCTCTTGAGTCAAGTTCTGTAATACGCTGGTTGAATCTTTGAAAAAATCTACATTTGCGAAACGTGTGGTTGGAATAAAAAAGATTGAACGATGTAGTACGAGTAATCTGTCACGTGGAACTAATATCCTTTCGTTTAACTTTTCTGCAGGTGGCACTTACTGTATCTACTTGGAGAGATTTCGAATTTTTGCATTCTACAATCGTATACCTCCAGTCCCCGAAGTACGTTTAGCACCTCTGGTCCTACGAAGATTGTGCAGCGACGAAAGTGCAGCTTTGAAATGCTGCAACATGTAGCTTTGCAATGCAAACTCACCCAACATTGTATGGATATCGGACATATTCGTAAAACGCTTTCAAAATGTTGGAAATGGCAACAAATTTGAATAGCTAGTTATCGAATAAAAGTCAAATTCCTGAATATTTAGACTTTCCACTGTACGATCCGTTCATATTTACATTTAGTCTAAGATACAATTTAAGAAATATTTCATTTGGATCCCTAGACTTTTAATTCTAGCAATTTGTGACAATCAAATTTTTCGAAAATCGGCAAAAAGCTTCGAGTTCTCTAGAATGTAACCAAGATTATGTTAACGTTATCGTTGAATTTTTTAGGGCCAACCAGCATCCTACATCTTTTGAAGTGTAAAAAACGGGGCTTGTAGTATTTACATAAGAAATACGTCACTCGTGAAATATGTATTTCCTGTTAAAGGTGGTGGCATTTACTTTGCAGAGACCGAAGAAAATCCTTTCTCGTAGACTAGCGCTCTCACCTCACACTTCATCCTACTTTTCGGCTGCTTATCGGGGAAGTGACTGGTGAACTTTGGCCACCGGCAATGTACTTGCTCAATCCTGAGTGGCCATAAACCGGATAATCCTAAAGTCCTTTGTCTGCCGTTCTGGGTCCTCGAGTCGAACGTCGTCGGGTACGAATTTATTATTCACGACGAAGGATCAAAGATCCCCGGAGATAAACAGAGCTTTGGCTAAGGCCTCGTTATATACAGACCTCCTTAAATATTTGAGAAAGCTACGAAAATGGGAAACTGGATTGCATATATCCGTAAAAACCGTCATCCATCTCATTGCTAATGATACTTGGCTCTAATTGTAAGTTATCGCCAGAGGCTCGTCATCCAATCACTTCCCTCTGGAACAACCCATACGATTTCACTGTCGCATTTAATAAAAAATCCCAATCGAGAAAATGACTCTGCCCCCTCGGATTTCCATTTTCAATCGCAATTAACGTTATCTCACGGTTCACGACGAGGGAAGACTAACGAGAGACAGTATTGCAACAAGTTTGGCGTTAACCGACCTTAAATAATAGATAGTCGAGAAACGGTTTTAACGAGGGATCTTAACGAGCCGTAATGGAACGTTATGCATTTGTTTATTCATCGTGCACGTTTCATATCGTTCGCGGTCCTCATTAGTGTGCATCGTGGCGGGCCTGGGCGCGGGCGTCGTCACGTAATGCTATTTTATCACTCGTCAAGGTGCTTGATAAAAAGGTGGCGCCGCTTTTGTAATAAAAATCGCGTAAACTACGAGAGCTAAAATTATTTCATCGGGTAGCAAACGCTGAGAGCTTATACTATGTTGGATAGTAAGCACGTTGGAATACGTGGTATCACCGAGTATCATCGCGAAAGCCGTATTCACCATTCGCTCCTTTACAATTACAACAAAGAAACTTACAATGAGGAGTAGTCAAAATCGTGTAATCGTATCAATCATAATTCAATGGGTTTCGTGGATGCCAATGGTAATTAGTGCCCGAACGTGAATCGCTCGTCAGATTCAAATGCAGACCACTGCATTTACTGTATGCACTCGCTTTGTTAGACAACTAGGCGATGCCACAGAATGAGTTGCCTGGTTAATTATGCAGCGGCTCCTACTAGTCCCGCTACCAGTAACCCGACTAAACGTCTATTCCCAATTGCCCTGTCCCGTTTGGTACAGCATGTCCTGACAAGTGTTTAATTCTGAAATATTCAACAATTTCTCACTGCCCAGAACTTCCCGAGTTCGTCAGAAATCCCGTGACAAAAATACCGTCGAGAAACGCGTTTAATTAAAGTTATGTGCGAAACACGAACTCGATGCGTGTGTCGACATTTTTAACCGATGGATTTAGTTGTCGTCTGGGTCCAAAAACTTCATTGCACGATTCGTGCACTGTCAGTGATGTCAGTGTTCTTTTTGTCGTTGAATTTAACTTATCGAGATGGTTTTTCCTTCCCCAAGAAGCAATACCAAACGCATGCGGAGTCCGAGACATGAGAACCGGTCTCGTGCGGGATTCCAAATACAGGAGGAGAACAGAGAGCCGGATAATAAAGAGAAAACGTCGTTGTCGCCAAGCGAGAGTGCGTAGTACGGTTGCTCCATGCACGGTTTGTGGCCGCGAACGATCTCGACCCACGCGATACGCTTTATCGATTCATTCACTATTCTCTCTGGCGCGAGTTCACGTTCGCTATTTTTGCGTTGGCAAATTCGCCTTCTCTGTCTGACGGACTTTCTGCAGGGCGAATCTGTTGCAGTTGGGCGATGCGACGCGCCGCCGACGTTTTCCGCTATTTTTCGCTCGCCGATATTACTCTCGTGTCAGGCGGTTTTGACGAAGATTTGTTGCGCCGCACGGCGTCGCGTTGCGCCCTACTATCATCGTTAATCGATACCATCATTCGCTGGCGAATATTTACAGCTGCCAGTGCAATAGCATCCGTGGTCAGTCAGGAATTTGCATGGCCGTTGCATGCCATGAGCTCGCTCCTGGCTGCCTCATTATTAAAACAGTACACACATAATTCTTACCAGTGCAATGCCACGATTATTTTTCGTCCCTTTTTGATTTGCCAGTCGCGGGGGAGCGTAAGCGCACCGCGCGATTATTTTAACTAATTCGGCTCTCGCAATATTTCACGGCGGTTCGTTCCCCCGGTGTTGGAACAGAAGAAAGGGTAACGCTCGTTTCGACGATGGTTGAATGCAAATCGGCGCGCTCGGCGAAAGCTGTCGTTTTGTTGGCGAAGCCAGCGGCTCGAATTACCAAGAAAAATTCTTGGCCCGATCATATCTCCCCACCGACACGCCGAACTACCGGACTTTCGTTCTGCCTGGGAAAGAGCAAACTGGAATTGCAATTTCTGCGAATAAAACCGACGGGATGCTAGCAAAACGTTCAGAAGCCTTGGATATTACGTAGTTCATTAAAGGAAAAGAACGTGGATTGTGACTGAAAAATTATTTGCCATTAAAGAGCAACGTTCGTCCTTAAAAGAAATCTGTAGCATCCGACTCACAGTGGGTTCGTGGCCTGTAATTGTCGTGACCTCAGGCTCGAGTTCGCGCGAAAGATGATGTTCCACGGGCAAATTCTGCCTCGTAAAACGTGGTATCATTAATTTTACCTGCAGTCTCCCTAATTAATTCGAATGTCTCCGTCGACACAATAAATATCGATATCGAATAAATAGCAGGCGAGCAACGTGACAAACGTGACAGGGTCGTCGAGAAACGGAAAGAAGTCATCAGACCCACGTTCATTATTTCAACGGTTATACATAATACATACTTGATCGAAGCCGAAGCTGTGACAAACACATCCATCCAGTGCTGTTGGGCAACATTCGCACTCTCGGTTTCTTCTCGCATACGCACTTCAGTGGATCCCCGGCCGCGTGCTTCCGCTCCCTTCTATTCAACAGCCAGAGAAGTGCGGAGGAGAAACGAAGAGAAGGGAAGAGAAAAGAAAAGAAGATAAAAGAAAAGGAGAGCCTTTTACGCGGAAATGAGGCTCAGAGGGGACGCTTGTTATGAGGAAGTAATTGATTGCCGGCAATGCACGCTCCAACGCAATCAATTGCGATTCGCGTCTCGATTGTTCGAAAATTCTTCTGCCGGGCCCTTCTCCAAGACTTTAATAAAACATTCTGCCTGCGGCATTAGAATGAGTCTGCGCGCCACGTTCATAAACCGCGCACGCAATCCTCGAAAGCTCGTTTCTCCCTTTCTCGTTCTCTCTTTCTCATTCTTTTTCCCCCTTCTTTTTTTCTACGACAGGAACCCTTCATTCCAGCTCGTGTCGCGGATACCCTGGATACCGCGAATGACATTTCGCAATACGAATTCAATGGGTGTGAATTCATCGCAATATGCTGCTGCAAAGGAAAGCTGTTTTTGGCAGTGCGTTAGTTAGCAGTCCAACTCATATCGTCGCGAAACAGGTATTCGAGAATGGCGCACGTGACGCGAATAATAGCCACTCTTTGACTGGCAACACAGTCTAACAGAACGCGGTGAATTCCCATCCTGATGTCTGGCTATCGATTCAAGCTAAAACGATCGGTCGACTGTCGCTCGGCTATGCTGTGTGTCGCCGTCGAGATAAACCAGTTTCAAGCTCGCGCACGCACCCACGCAAAACGCATCCGCGTGGGCAAACGCCTGCATTTTCAACGCGGAAAGGTACGCCTCACACCCCACCGAATTCAATTATCGCACCTCAAATGTTGCATGACCACTACCCGATCGAATTCTTAATCGATCGTTCGTGAAATTTAACTTTCACCCGATTCTTACTAAAGCAATGTCAATGTGATTGTTTTTCAAATAGAAATATGTTATAAGTAAGCCTGTCTTTCTTAATGACAAGCTTGATTCTTGCCAATCATGTTCTCGTTTCACAATCTTCCAATAAACCGTGAACGGTTAGCCGTCGTCGATTTCTGGAAATAAATCCAACCCCTAATTTAAGTGATCGAAGTCGAGAGAGAACGAACTAAATAGCAAGAATCGAGACACGACTTTGCTTTCACTTATATTCGATTTAAGTTAATGGATTCAATTGCATCGTGATATCTTTCGATCTATGCACTAATACGCATGGGTTGTCGAAACGTTTTAAATGAATTCAACAACAAAATTGAGACGAAAATATTCTACTTATTGGGGAACTATAGTTTGCGCGCTAATTGGGAGAAGCAAATTTTCACAATGTTACGCTTGTCGGTAAACAGCCAAGTACGAAGAGTATATAGTTAGATAACGACAACGAGAGAGGCCGCGTTGGCTCTAATTTCACGGGGACATAGTGCCGTGCATAATAAACGGGACGGGACGCGTGGAACACTTTATCGGGACTCGTGTACGGATAATGTCTGCATTCGCGACCGATCCGCTAACACGGGATCCAGCCTTCTAACCACCACTCGGTCCCTCTTCTATTCACAGAGGACAGAATCGCAAATAGCTTATGAAACAACCAGACTTCATCACTGTTTCCGCCTAAGTCAAGAGACCAATATTCGTGTCGATCAATCCAAGTTCTCTCAAGAATCATTCCTACAGCGATACTACGAAATTGTGATCATTTAATAGCAGCTAATATTGCACTCATGGACGACAGGAACGGATGGCATTCCTGTCTGCAAGTTTCTTGGTTCGAATACGCTAAAAATTAAAGTTTCCAATTTAAGTTCCTTAAACAAATAATGATTGATGTGGGGTTATGTAGCATTGCATGCTACCGGGCTTGAAACGTTAAATACACCGCGAACTTATGCGAGAATAATAATTAATCTGATGTATCGTATCATTAGAGATGAGTGGCAACTTTTGCCTCAGGCAGACATGTAAAACGCATCAAAGCACGATAGGAATACTTCTCTTTTAGCTATCTAATTTCGAGCTCATGAAATCACAAATGACTATGCAGGCTTACTTACAAACGCTTGTCTCATTTGTATTCCGATCGGCTAAACACTGGGATGTTGCTTTTGACAGCTTACCTGAAACAAAATTTTACCACTATTAGTAAAGTTCATCAGATTCGCTGTAGAAAATTCATAACATACTGGGTTTCATATTGGATTTGTGTCAGAACGATAGTTTGAAACTTAATAACGATATAATTACAACGTGAAATGTACACGAAATTATTAACTCTATTACTGTAAGGATACTCGCTTGCGACTAAGTGAAATGCGTGGTTCCAACATCGGTAGCTTTGTGGCTTGTGTGTGGGGCAACTTTTCCCTACCACTTCCTACTCCAAGATTAGCACGTGCCCCATAATACTACTTTGTTTACCTGTCCCCGTGGAGCCTCACCACACTCGTTCACAACATACCATTGTACTCTGGTTTCCCACGGTGGATTAACTCGGAATTCCACCATCTCCGTCCGTATAATGAAACAGCCTACCACTCACTATCTCTCTCTTTAAAGTGAAGTGACAATGAGTTACTCCACCATTTTTTACAGTGGAGTAACTCATAATCTATGGTCTCTCCCCCACACAATTTCCTCTTTCGTTTTTAACAGTAAAATAACTGACGACGGTACGGATACTGAGTACTAATTGGAAATACAATAAAAAATAGAGTTATAAAAGGAATACTTCTACTGCGACGGGTGACTTAAATATTTGCAAAGAATACACGTATTTGAATTGAAATCGAAAGATAATGTACCCTGAAAGCTACTTGATACCTCTCGTGCTATGATGCCGATAATAGGCTCTTATCGAGAAATGGTATATAGCAGACGACAAGCGTCGATCGGTGAGAGAAAGGCGTTCTCCATTCAACATTTTCTCTTGGTAAAGCCCGATTAACAGCATCGAACAATCTTTGACAGTAACCGACCAAGTTTTCACGGAATTCGGCCATCAAGAGTGTCACTAGTTTCTTTCTTTGCCGCATTCTCCTGTTGCTTTGATTCACAGCAACTTCCAGACTTCCGCTCCTTTACTGTCAGAACAGATCGATCTTGGCAAATGAAGAAACTCGATACCTTGTAGAATACGCAGTCGAGCAATTGTTCTGTTCGCTGCACTCGAGTTGTTGCCAAGTCGCGTTGCGACGCTTTTGCTTCTCTCGCGGCTTGAGAGAACGTGCCAAATAAACACGACGAGAGATCGCGACGACCGGTTCGGCCGGACGCGACACTACATTCAATGGCCCATTCACTAACTTTGACGTTTCCTCCCACGTGAATTTTCTGGCATTTTACGAGCTCGCAAAGGCATGACTGCCTTGTCGCTGAACGTTATTTCTCGCGGTTCATCGTTGAGCGACCGGGAAGGACGTTCTTGGAATCTCATGAATTTTGATTTATACCAATGTAGCTTGTAATTAAGTAGCAGCATTGTTTCAGTACTAAAGAAAATGTACTTGTAAGCGTATGCTTGTAACCCCAGACACAAAATGATCAATAATAGGGCCACTTATTCCCAACGCAAAATACGTATTCTTTACTCGGATGATTGTCAGCCACTTTTCGTTTCACGGGTTGGCAAGTTGAGTTTGTAGATTGCGAGCTTGACTCGAGAGGCAATCCCGTTGCTCGCACACGACGAAACAGGGTAGGCGGTGTTCGGGAACGATTTTGAAAGTCGTAATAAATTCGACGGAGCAGTGTGCTCGACGTGAATTGCGTCGTGGCGGATATGCTCGGAGAAAGAAGAGGGGTGCCGATGCTTGAGACAGTCGAAACAAAAGTGGAGCGACATACGAATAGGGTGACGTTCAGAACAGGTTGCTGGAAGTAGAAAGGAGACAGAAAGAGAATGTACATGGTTGGGGAGAGCAGTATGAGTACGTCGTGGATCGAAGATACACCGTGGAGGTTTGGGGTTGCATGCGTCAAGTGCATACTTCAAGTCACCCCTATCCTGGTTTACAGGCTTCATGTAGTTGTCTCTTTCTCCTTCTCCAGCGAAAGGAAAGGGTGCTGTAATGCTTCGCATATATCGCGGGAGGATGGCGACTGGTGAGGATAAGTGGGCAAACGGCCGCGGGCGGGCCGCTCGCCTCATCGAGGCCGAAGCAATTTCGCCAAGGGAAATTAAGGAAATTTTCCACCGCCACTCCATCTCTCCTACCAAGAAATATATTTTTGGTCAGCCACTACCGATTATATCTTCCCACGAAATTACACGGCTGGGCCGCGCATTTTTATGGCCGCTAAGGCGAGCCCTCGGTATCTATGCCTCCTGATAACCCGCCGCGAGCAATTACTTTGTGGATCGTCCTGCCAGATAGCAAACCTCTTGATGGAGGAGGACGCTGGCTACATAGAGAAATATCAAGATTTCCCTTTGAGGATCTGCGTCATCAGTGAGATTGATTTAAACGAGTCAACTGGACTGATATCGACCCCACTCTGGTTAGGAAAAGAAATTTCAACGCTGCGACACATCGTGTACAGAGAACCGTAAGCTTTTTATTGGTCTTACGGGACCGAATTGTCCCGCGTATTATCTTTTTAGTACACAGGCTTGAATTTCAAATGCCATTTGCCGAACTGTACATCTTTATTGCATGACAGTTTCCGTAGCTCGTAAACTTGTCTGCTGAGTCAAAGTTATTGCCCCGGATATCCGATACACCGCAATGACATTATGTTGGGTTCGGTATGCGGGATGAGTAACTCTGTCTCTCTCTTGCGCGCGCGCGGAAAGAACGCCGAGTTTCAGAGGTTCCGATAATGCATCGGTACACGTTAATATGTCGGTTAATTATGGCACTGATTTGAACCGGCCGGACGCTGCAATGTCCACTCCCCTCGTACGATCGATGTGGGCCAATGCCCGATAACATTCGCACGATAGAAATTGGCCTTGAAACTAAATTGTGACGGACAGCGGTATGAGTTTAGAGGAAATTGAGAGTTTGGTCCCTCGCTCACTCACTTTGATCATAAATTTCCATCGGAAAAAAGTTGTAAGGGCGCGTAATCACCGTCTATTATCGGTTCAGGATGAAGTCTGGATTTTCTCAACTTTCGGGGAAGTGACGCATGATACAAGCTTACGCGGATATTAGTATGCGATGCCAATAGGGCGCGACAACAACCTACTGGGGTAAGGATGGACGAACGCTAATGAGTGTGGAACCGGAACAGGCCGCTTGCGACCGGTGATTAGTCGTTAGCGCTTATCATTAACCTCTGAGGTTAATTCGTGCATTAATTACACCGTGTTACCAGGTGAGAAGCATCTCAACTTTATTCACGCGTGTGCGCAACACTAGTGATTTTCGCTATAAAATCGAGACTTGCAACAGCAACTGGTATGGAAATGAAGTTTAATGCCTTAGCTGGTTAACAGTCAGGGTAGTTACCGCTCGTCATTACTTATACTCCTTATATCGATCGTACTGCAAACTTTAATTTGCAGTATATTCAGTTTAAAAAACTATATCATTGAGTTAAGTTACGGTAAAAAAAAAGGTGTGAAAAACGATGGCATCCAGATGATCATGTTAGGTAGCGGTAATGCATTTCTATCTGATCATCAGCTTAGTCCAATTAGTGTTTGGCGTATTTGACCCTACGTAGTCATTTTTGCGAGTGAACGCTGAGCAATTTGAGCGGGTCGGCTGCGTCGAGCATAATCAGCATTAGCAGGTGAAAAAGCTGGAGGAAAAGAATTGGCAGCCTCTGGTACTATCCAGGTGAGTTGCAAGAAAATTCGGCCCTGCTCGACCTTAATCGGCTTGGATCGATCGCAGCCCTACAACCCGGTAATCCACAACCCACAACCCGCAACCCGCTTCATTCTGGACGCGAGCAAGTAATTTTTTATTTCGACCGTCCAACAGAGGATATAAAGCGCGAAAGGAGAAAGAACTGTAAGAAAGCGACCGATTAGACGGTAAAGCGACGATGCCTTCGCCCGTGTCTCGTATAAATCTCACACACCGGCAAATTTATGGTACGCCCTTCCGACTGGCTAAGTAATACATTTTCCCCATGTCCGTAGATACCCACTCCGATTAACAGACCAGCACCCTTCCCCTTCCGCTTCTCGAGCCCTGTTAGCCTACCCCCTCCACCCCCTTCATTCCAGACACACCTACGCAAGTAACGTAGACTCGCGACGATATTACCAGTGGACTAGTGCCCATTGCGATTCATTTCATTTACGCCCACCGAGCGTTTATGAATGAAACTCGGGAGATCGAACGAGTGGGACGGTAGGTCAATGGGGCTGTGGCCGCGGCCCCAGCCGGTCCAGCTTTCCCGGTAGCCGACATGCTGACGCTATCTCGAACTGACTTGAAATATTGCTCATTCTGATACGATGCGAACGCACTCCACGATACGTCTGAGAGCGTCACCTCGAATCGCGCCACTCACCATTTGTATCGGGCTTGTTTATCGCGGAAAGTCACTGATCGAGTCATCTTTGCGAGCTAGCTTCATTCGTCAATCTGGAAGACTTCAAGTTTCGCGTGTCTATGTAGATAATTATGGGAGTAAATCTCGGATGGAAAGAGACTGCTATGCAAACTAGTATAGAAAAAGACTCAAGGGAGCTGAAAAGTCAGGGCTAAAACGACGATGGAAGCAGTGGCGGTCGCAAGATCGATCGATTATATTCGGTTCGCTGGGAAAAAAGAATGTCCGATAGTAGCGGTATCTCAGTTTCCGCGTCGTTTGACGTTTGCCTGGGAGGTATAAAGAAGAGAGCTCGGGTTGGAAGGACAAAAGTCCTATATCCAGATGGTGGTGCAAAAGATGGGTTGAGACTTGGGAGAGCGATTGCGATATCGCGGAAAAGCAGGCGGTCTCTGCGCGGGACGGACCGCGAAGCGGTATAAATTAAACTTCTTTTCCTCCGTTGCTTCGGGGATCGTTAATCCGTCGTGTCACTATCCACCGCATAACTCCCACGGTTTATTTCCACGGTCTCCAGTGGGCTCTAAGTCACCGGAACTTAAGCCCTATATTTCCGGCGACGCCTCCTTCTCCGCCGTCTTTTTCCTCTGCTCCGTAGAAGCATTTTTACCCCTATCGCTACCTATAAGTCTTTCCTGTGCTCCCACTATCTACCACCTTTTAATGCGCTTGATTTACTTTCGACGACGCCGCGCCACGTCGCACTGTGGCTTCGCCCACACTCGTTACACTAATTAACGAGCAGTCGTTATTTTAGTCAGGACCACGCCTCCTCTCGCTCGTGTTTCGATAAAATTGTAAAGTACGCCGATCGGACGGTAACTTCAAGGATCGAAGCGATCTTACGTTTTCTCCGTCAATTCAAAGCTCTTGGTTCACCGATCCTTTTACCTGTTGGACTTTCTAATGCGGTTAATTAATTCGGACCAACCGCACGATTTGCACTTGGCTCACGCATCAACTGCACTTTGCGCGCAGCAGGATATCCCCATTTGGGTAGGCGAGCAGATTCACTTACGTTACTTTCATCTCGACTGGTCGGCTTTTTTTTACCGGTAGATTTTCATTCAGCGTGCAAGCTCAAGTTCGTGACGGCGTGCCGAGCCGTAGAGTCAATGGCGCACCGGAAAACTGAGGGTGAATTTTTCCCGAAAAAAAAGAACTCTTTGCACAAAAGGCGTGGAGATGTAGAGGCGCTATAGGGCACCGCAGAGATAAGCGTAGGAGCGTCGTATATGGTCACGCGGAAGAATGACGCGCGTACCCGAGAGACACAAAGAACCGTACTTAGAGACTTCAGCTAATTAGTAATTCCTTGGGTAAGCCGTGCGGGACCGAAAGAAAGTGAGGAGGAGCCGCTCTTTTCACCGCGAGTCAAGCCACAGCATGTTTGCTTACTATACACAAGCAAATGTAATTAATCTCTCTTTCATGCTAAACGTTACACTAGGCGAAGAAAAGGGTGCCCTGACTGTAGAAGTCTAATACATCATCGACATGACCACCTATGTGCATCAACGCCTTCCTATTTATTTTTACCGCTTGGTCCATTCAAGCGAAAAGCTTCTACTTTTGACAAAGATCGTGATATTTTTCTCTTTGTGCGAAGCTGTGGACAATACTTTGAGTCCAGCATACGGATCAACGAAGCTTGGAGTACGAAGAATGGGATAATCGAAAAAGTATTAATGGAACGAGATATACTAGGAAATCTAATATAAATTTGTAATATTTAATATGCGAATTATAATACTAATTTTTAAGTATTTCGAGGAATAGTTAGATAGGAATATGAATACACTCTGTTGATTATGCGTACCGAATCCTCGCGTTAGCTAGTTCCACCTCGATTCATGCGTATCCACGAAAGGTAAGCCGGGCAAGCAGCTTTTCGTGCTGATTTGCCTCCTTTGACTATCACGCGAGCCAAACGAAATCCCCCAGTAAATTTTCTATTCTCCTCGATCGTTAATCCACGCTATAGGAATGCTTGATTCAGCAAAGAGCGAAACACAGAGGCAACCGTGCGTGTAGTGTGTGTACCCACATCGCATATCCTCCAGGTAAAGTATCACAGTCTCTGATCGTAGCTTGCTACTCTTAATCGGATGATCTTTCAAGGCTCTGCTCGCGTTACAAGCTGCACGCAAGGTACCAGTTCTTCGCTTTTAAAGTCCACTGACTGAGATTAACCTGCTGGCGGTTAGTTCATCGCCCGATGCCGAGGTAAAGGTAGATTTTTCGAAAGATCGAACACCGTTAACTAAATCAGAGCGATGCACACTGCCGAGTGTAGTAAAACCTGAAATCCGTGGTGTGCTACAAAGTGGTTCTCGCAGCGAAAGTGCTCGCTTTAGTGGATGTTATGTGACATTGCCCTTACGTAAACCTTATAATCGAAACCCCGCTACATCATGGTCATTTGAATAATTGATTAATGAAACAAAATGAGAGAGTTTAAGTTCAATGGAAACATACAGATAAAAGAACTTCTCTCATTAAACCAGTGAATAATTTAGAGTGAGAAATTTCAATCGTATATCCTTTATAGTATTTAATAGTATTTAATATATTTTAACAGGAAAAGCGATAAATTATTTAAGATAAGAATACTTATCTGACATATTAGTTATATTAAACGTTAACGATTGTCGACTTAAAATGACCAAAAGTACCAAGTGAACTGCTCTCCTCCATATTTGACCGATACGTTATTAGTTTGCTTCCGCGAAATGAAATGGTACGCCTAAATACATAGTGCTTCAGCAGTGTTCTTCGATCATATTCATGCCCGTGGGCGATGCAGAGTTACTCAATAAAAATCGGTCAAGCTGGTAACCAGTTATTGCCACCGCGTATGCCGAGTTAATGTGACTCCAACCATTGACCGAGATGGTAGATGCAAACGCCAATTGATTCGAGGAACGGGTTTTATGAAATGTAATCCCAATGACGTCAACGACCCATAAAGAGCAAGTGTTTCGCGATAAAAAAATAAAAAAAAAAAGGAAAAAGGATAGAGAACATAAAGGAATAAATTGAAAATAAAACCAAAATAAAATTGGTGTCAAAGGACACGGAAGTATATCGCGATCGTCCAGGCTATAAGTGCGATATTTTATAGGACAGATGTTGCACCGTGTTGCAGAGGGAATGTGACGTTTTTTGAATATGATTCGAATGTCGTGTTCAAATATCAGTGCAACCAAAACAGACGAACGAAATTGTTGCGCTCTTGTAAAGTGCCACTCAAACGGAAATTCATGTTTGGTACTCGAAAGATAAACCTATTGGAAAAGGGACGCTGCGGGAAAAGAGATGAGTGAAACTGTGAGATAAAGGGAACAGAAGGAGCCCATTCAGAATGGTATGTAGAAGATCAAAGGTTCTGGTCTGAATTACGCGGCACTTAAACCCAGTGAAGAACATGGGATCTGCATACCAGGATTGACGGTGCAATCGTGTAGTCTTCAAGTTGAAGTTACTGAGGATTTTGGATGGTCCTATCCAGCTCTACTTTTTCCTCGTTCAAATGAAAATCACAGTAGATTGATGTTTTCTTTTTATCATTAGGAAAAGTTTCGTAATTCATCTTGCTCTATAGACAATGGCTTTATCTCTCAATGTGAGTTGCACACGATATGCAAATTGGATGTTTCATGCAAAAAGCCAAATATCATTTCGTTTGTTTACATCCCATTCGAATGATCATTAAATTATACCGCCAATGATTGAGATTTGCAGGAAACGTAAATGTACATCTAGAAACTTGCAATCCTTGAACCTTAAAATTCAAGCTCTATTCGTTGATATTAACGAAATCAGCTTTACAGTTCGAAGATATCTGTGGTGATGATCGGTCACTCATGATAATCGGAATAACCGAGTGAATTTATCGTACGTCAAGGCAAGCATTTATCATTGAAATTTGCATAAACTGATGGAGGTCGTCGTCAGAAGATTTTAATTAAAACTATGATGGATTTAATTTCTCAACCCTTCGCGCACATCTGCTCTTGATCGTCTGCCTACAGACTCCTGCACGTCCCTCCGGTAAATCTGTCGCTATGAGAGAAATACCGAATATTGAGAACACGATCATGTATATATATATGTCTATACATATATCCTACAACATATTCAACCCTTTTGGCATAATTCCAGATTCGACCCAGCGCGATATGAAGTCGTACTTATTATTCCGAGCCAATATCCTGATTTGTTCACTGTCCACCCCCATAGCTGCTCCGGACATATCGTTTTTTAATATACCGTTAGGTATCGCACTATCAATTAAAGTCTTATTGATTTCGAACAGTCACCCTGGCAGTTGTTTCACGAAAAAAAATAAGAAAGGAAAACAAAAGTGAATCTTCCTCCCTTTGATCACCGACTCATGATCCGATAAAAGTCGTTAAAGCAAAGATTAACTTACTGCCTTTGCCAGGATCTCCAAACATCAAGAGAAATCCTTGATGACCCTACGTCGGCGTAGCGGAAATTTCCGAGTAACAAAGGCGGAAGCGTGGGATTAGCGTAAACATCCTCCTACCATTACAGTACCTGTGCTGGTTAATCCACAATCGAGAAGCAACGCTGATTTGGCAGCATCGACAAACACGCAAACACGTCCGGCATACTCGATAAAAGCGAGATAATTTGAGGAGAGAGGAGAAGCAAGATGTAGCTCGCTCATTTCATCCGTCCACCAACAAGCCGATCACCCGGGTTTTAATTAAGATAACTTGTCTGCACGCAAGTAACCAAGTCGTCCAAATGAAAATCGATACGTGTGTTTCGACCAGTGGCTCATCGAAATCGGCTTCTTAATTATACTGTTGTAAGTAAAAAAAGAGAAAAGAAAGGCAGATGGAGAAATTAAAAGTGGGAGATGCGAGGGGATGTGTGAAAGCGCAATACGCACTCTTATCACTCTTGTAGTCGGCGCGGTCAGCCAAGTGGCGAAAGACCATTTTGCTGGATGTTTACCGCGGTTACTCAACCCGTCCCTCGTGTTTTTCTTTCCGGGTTTTTGCTTCGCATCACCGCGCACTGCGCAGCCCGCTGGCGAGATTCTATCCTCCGTGGAATACTCGATCCCAGGGAAAACAGTGCTAACCTGCTGGCGCCATTTCTACCACGAACTAACAAACGCTTTCTGCCTATCGCACTCCGCCAAATTTTTTGGCTGCCACCTTTCTGCCTGTGTGTGTTCGTATGTATCGTTACCTTTGAATAACAAACGCCCCTCGCCTTATACGACACGATGCATCGGAATTGTTTCTACAGCTGGTAGCGCTGGGTTAGGTGAAACGGTGATCCATTCCGGTAGAGGAATACGCGGATTCCGTCGGAGTGATGATCGCTGTCTAGCAAGCGGATATTAATCTATTGTGTTTGAGTACTCATTTCCGGTTGGATATGGAAAGCTCAATAATGATTATTGCTGTATCTATTGATATTTCTGCGAGCGCGCCTGGAAATTTTGACGCGGTTTAACGATGGGGCGCGATGCCGTTATAACGTTCCTCGCGCTATTCCAGAATAATTCTACTTTCCTGCTGTATTTGTAAACGGTTTCGATTCAAGGTATATACTGTATACTGCATCGTCGGAGTCGTATTGGAAGATTGCACCGATACGAGATGGGAAATGAAAAGTGTGTAAACTTTCCTGTCCGCAGTCAACCCCTTCTCTTTCATAACGGTGATGCGAGATCGAAATATTTCTGGGTTGTATCGTATAGATTAAAGTAAATTGTTTTACCGTGATAATTATGCGCGGTTTGCCTACGGCATCGTTGCGCAGTACCGGGTACTAAATTTAAGAATGTTGTTCCCAGCTCTCCGTTTATTAGTACGAAAAATAACTCGCCTGGCTGATTGTACCGTAGGACCACCAAATCTCTAATTTTTGGAGTTTGTTAAAAGTAATGGTTTTGTATAGATAATATGCTCCGATTATTGGAAACCAGGCCGTGCATTATAAAACGTTATACAAATTAACGGTATAAACGATTTCCCTCTAAGGAAAAATTACACGTTCACCACAGTTGTTCTTGTTTACCGAAAGTATTTTCCCTGTGGTCATAAACCTATTAAAATCGAAATAAAAAGTTTTTGTCCCTATCTTCCGTACGAAACTACATAACAGATTATTAAATTAAGAGAAAAATATTGCATCCTCATCGGTATAATATTTTGCAACTCTGTTCGTTATCACATTATCGTGTTAAAGAAGAGTTGGTCAGAACTTCTTCCAAACTTCTGTCTCCGGAGTCAGCATTCTCCCGCAGAATTCCCTTGCGGAATTTTCTTGCCAGGAAAATTATGATTGTTAGTAACAAACACGTCGCCGAGAGAAGTGGTGAAAGAAGAGCAGTGGATTGGATCGTGCTTGTGACAGATATCGAACGCGTCCAGGGGCAAAATCGAATGGTTGATCGTTCGGGTTTTCTTTTCATTCGACAACGCGACACACAGCGCAGGAAACGTTTGCTGACATTCAACTTTCCGCATACGAATTCGACGACGTTAAAACGACTGTCCCACAGTTTTCATTACATGCTCAGCTTGTTGGGAGATTGAACCTGCTATAGCTTCCGTTTGCTCCTTTTACTCGTGGGCCGGCCGATTTATCTGCCGTGGTGTGCGCGTCCTCGTGGGCCTGCGGCCCCGTTCTACCAGTCCGATTACCTAGTCCACCCCCGCCCTTAATTACCAAAGTCTCCGAGTGCGCTGAACGGTAAATTGCAATTACGCTTTGACACGCGCACCGTGACAGCACCCACCACCGCGCCGACTGCAAGCTTCGATAGCCGCGTACGATCTACCTTTGGTTCTCTTTCCACTCTCCCTCACTCTCTTTCTCTCTCCAGAGAGTTCCATGATAGCCCTGCTCCACCCACGCGCGCATCTAGCCCTTCGAACCCACGTGGTTTCATTACATGCCTGGTTTGCCGGCACAAACAGCGCGTACAGTGCGTTCAGGACGGCAATAACAGACCTCTTTAACCGACTAAAACTGAGAGAGACAGAGGGAGGGAGAGTGCGAGGAGGGCGAGGCAGACCGCTTTCGAAGGTATCTAGCAGTAGATACTCCTATTTGCGTGTTCCCGTGGGGAGGAGCCCTTCGCATTACCCACTGTTACGAGCGCATCAAGACCAGCACGGATCTAGAGAGGACTCGGAGTCTGAGCTCATCTCATCGACTATCGGCTAAGTATCTCTCGACGGAGTAATTCCTCATCGATCTTCGGAGACACTACTACGCCAAGCAAATAAACTCTGCACGAGAGGTTAAAGGGAAGCTTTACCTCGATCCTTTTAGATTGAATTTTAGATCAATGTTAGAATCGACTATATTCGAAATTGCGCGCGAACGCCTAACACTCAATGGTGTTTCCATCGTTGGAGAATTTCGACACGTATCTATGCGAGTACCGGTCTCCAAAAGTGCATGACAGTCGGTTTGGAAAAATCCTGTACATGAATTCGGATTGATATGTGAAAGCGTTACGCCACCTCTCGAAACTAATCTTGTTAAACGGGAATACGTCCACGAGTGATGTGTTTCCAGCGGCCACGGTGACATGCATCCGGCTAATTCATCGAGCTTTGACTAAAATGTATCTTTGATAATCCTGTTTTTTGCCATTGCCACTTGCCAAATACTCAAAACTCCCACAGGCATTAAACGGAATACCACTGAGAAAGAAAATAACGTTAGAATCATCTTGAATTTATTATGTGTATGATTTAACGAAGGAGTTATGAGCTAGGAAAAAGGCATCTCTGCCGCTGGCACATTCTGCCAAACAGCACCGTAGAGATCCACTTGTTTTCTTCTCTTTCCTATTCCAGGTTCGAAACTGATCTCACTTTACGCCGCGCCGCCGTCGCAAAGGCGTTACTGACTGGGAAGCAGCTGCGCGTTACACAGCAATATATCGTTTCTGCTCGGACGAAATTGAAGAAAACTTTCGTGGTACTTGTACTCTTATCGGAACTTTCGTTATGGATCCGCATCCGACGCAGATTGTTCCGCGGAGAGCGTTTAGTTTTTCGCGAAACTCGTCGTCGCCGAGGGATGCGACAAATTCGCGAATTTTCCATGAACATAGTCTACTGAAAAATTCCGGTCATCGAATCAGAACAATGTAAACCGTGCTTGGAATTCCGTTAGGAATAAACTAACACACCTATGTAAGCTCATGCGTGCATACGATCGTAATATGGTAGAACAAAGTAAAAAAGACGGCGAAGGTAAAAGGAAAGAAAGGATGAAAGAAGAGGCGAGACTGAAAGCTTTAGCGTACGGTGCGGTGTGGCACGTAAATTCATTCACCTAAGAGAATTCGGCAGGCAACCGACAGAAAGAGAGAGGAAGAGAAAGAGAGAGTGTACTTTAACTACGGACGTCCGCCCACGGTGTGTCGTGCCATTCACGGAACCAGTCACGTGAATGAAAACGCGTTTACGTGCGCCCACTAATTCGCGACCTACCGTCTACCAGACATCCGTAAAATTGCTCTTGTGTATTAAAATACAAGACCTTACGTCAGTTTCACTTTAAGTAACCAATAAAAATATCATACACATGTTTCATCGATCTTTATCCAAAGTCACGCTTAACACGATTACTACGAATAATCAATACGATCGGACTATCCAGTCGAAAAAGTTTTACTTTGTTAATATAAAACTCAAAATATTTTAGAGAATTTTCAGTAGACAATGAATTATAATACCAAATTGTTAATAATTTTGTAAACTAAGCTATCTCTTGGAACTCAATTGTTGACGGTTCTAACATTGAGAGATCGAGAGTTCAATTTTGTGAAACTCGGAATTTTTGGAATCGCGGCTCGAATTTCTTTATCCGAGGCACCTTTATGGATATGTATGTATGTATGTATGTATGTATGTACTGTGCGTAGCAACGGAGCTGTTACCTTGGTTTCTGTTCGTCGAGCGAGCTTTGTGCCGTTCCGCTCCCGTGAAACGATGCCGCTAGAGAGAAAGAGACTCTGACGCGCCATGAACGGGATTTGCATATCCGCTGTCATCTCGCTGGACCAGCGAGTAATAAGCCGCAAGGTCATTCACATCGCCATGCCATACCGTGAATGAGTTCCACCTCTTTTCAGTCCTTTTTTCATTCCCGCCCTTTTTAAATGCTCATCTACCGTCGTCGCTTAACGTCCCGCTATTCAACTCTCGCCAGGTGAATACATTCACTTGTGAATCTTAAGATCCTGTACTGACTCTTTACGGCGTTAACCTTAACCGTTTGAATGCGCCCTTTCGGAGTATTTCAAAACCGAAGAATTCTTCGATTCGCCTGTCGAGCGCAGAATAAAAAGAAAGAAAAAAAAAAGATGCATAAAAGACATATCGATGGTGAAGTAGAAATTATGTTCGTGAAGGAGAGTGCAATTACTATTATTAGCGAAGCATTCGAGCGTATAGGCTGCTCAAGGCGATAGGTGGGCAGCGCGCGCCTGTCGCCACTGTAAATCGCTTGGCGCGAACGGGATCCAGAAGAGGGATCCAGGTGTCGGGCGGAAATTAGTCGAGCGGAGTGGAGTTGGCTTGCCGTAGTAGGAGGTAAAATACGTGTTGAGAGATAAATAGATAAGGCAACCCAGATAGCCAGTACGAGTTAGAGAAAGATGCACGAGGCCGAGTGGACGAGGAGAGAGAACTAGTGGGCAAGAAAAGGGTGGAGGGATAAGGGTGCAAGGACCGAAGGAAAAGAAGACGAAGACCGGCCAGCGGATGCAGTTCCCAACACTGTACCCCACCCTACTCCGTTAAACGAACTTGTGAGCGGGATGAACCGTATTTTTTCACGGCCTAGTTTTCTTTTTTCTTGGTCGCGCTTCTACTTTCGGTTGTGGGGATTCATTGTCCTGGCGGTGTTCTTCACGCCCGGAGGAACCGGGAGGAAGAGGCGGACAAGCGAAAGGCGAGCGACCGACCAACGGACCGAACAGTTCGGCGGCATGCTCACTTTATTTACCGGGGAAACTAGTGGATGTTCGCAAATCGTGGGTCTGCTCCTCGTGGCGAGGTAAGCTTTCGAGAAACTACCCGCTGATGAATAGCACACGATGTATCTTCTCGTGCTGGCTTCGCTTATGAGTTCTCGCCTGTTTTTCTTTCGTGTGCACTGCAAAGCCGAGCTTTCTCTAGGAAAGAATTTAATAACCCCTTGCGATTATTAATCGCTGCCCCCTCTTGAGAATTATGTTTTAATGGAACTCCTAACTTGAGAAATTAGTTTAAAAAAGGGGGTCGACTGTCGGGTCACTGGCTATTAAACTCGGCCAATTATGCTAAGTAGGAAAACCTCCTTCTTGTTACAAATTGGCGACCATTACTGTGTACTTTTTTACGATACAATTAACGCTACCGCTCTATTAAGGGATATATGCACTGTACACACCTGGTCAAACGTACCGTCACCAGAGTCAGAGGACAAAGAGAATAATTGGTTGACGCGTCGCAATGTATCCTCAAGGCGATCAAATTGACGTCGTAACGACTGTACCAAGCACGACTACAATTTCTCGTCGTCCGTGATGTTTACGTCTCATCCGAACAATTAAATTACACGAGACTGTGACCGTCAGCGTATAAATCAGATTATGGATAGCGGTACTGTCCGTTGTCTTTAATACCTCTTATTGTACTGGTGCCACCAGGAAATCCTCACTGAACACACCGTTGATTACATCCTTCTTTTTTCGGTGTACATGTAAATCCGATTACATTTTACGACGGGCTATGAAGCCCGTCCTATAAAGAATACAAGCTCATCGAGGGAGCTCGTTTCGTTCTGTTGTTCCCATTTAGTTAAGGAAATTGCGTTTTAACGCCACCGCCAGATGATATTGCATAGATCAGTGGTTAACCCTAGCCACACTTACAAATCCATTTCGTTATTCCATTTCTCAAAGAGTACCACGTATTCCAGGATTCGACTCGTGTCGCGTCCTGTCGTCTCGTGACATATTTGCAACGCAAGCCGGATTACCACACTTCGGCAGAAAAGGCTCTTTCGCAAACTAGAAGTCTAATTTCTTCCTTGCAAATTGATTCCGGCGCAACAGCTTATCCTTCTTTGGGAGTTCGCGAATGTGCCAGGTAAAGTTGAGAACTAGCGAGGTAGGCAACTTTCAGCCAAAATATCAGAATTGCGGAAGTGGCTGTGGAGCAGTTTTCGCGTGTCGAAGATCGAGAAGTGCACTTCAAGACCGAGCTGCTCGGGCTCTGTAGGGAAATGGATCGGCGAAGTGAACGCCCGCGCGCGCAGTGGGACGAGCTGTCAGAGTCAAGGGGAGCGGGCTATTATCCAACTCGCTACCGAGTGAAACGCGATGCAGTGTATCCATTATGGTCACGGATGTTTATTTGCGACCACATAGTATATGACGAGAGTCGCATTTTTCACAGGAACTCGACTACCGACAGTTTTATACTCTAGAAAACAGTTTTCGCGTTTCTCGGTAGTTTTGACTTAAAACTTTTAACCACGACCACCAGATTTCTAGCTTTGACGCCAGGCATTCAAACATATATACGTACGTGTGCCAATATTATTCTGGGTCAACTTGATGGGCGTCTATCAATCCGGAATGTCCGAGAAACGATATCAAGTAGTCGATTTCTTTTACAACTCGCAATTTTCATTAGGTCTTTATTAAGACATACAGAACTTGTAACATCGCGAGTTTATATGTATGTACTACATTCACATTGTCTATACTCAGTGCGAGGATCAATTTGGATTAAACTTCCTTGAACGAAATCCCCACACGTGGGAGGGCATTCCTCCTACCCGAAATGAAATAGCGCGATATTTTTAGCCGGGAGGCGCGATCAGAATTCTTTTAATTAAAGACGAGAGAATCCATGCTCAAAATCGCCGGGATTTATAGCGGGCAGGTGAGATTAAAACTGGTATTAAAGGTACGGGATGGTATCAGGTACATCGATTACCCGGAGCGGTGAGAATAACAGGATTTCCAATGGATACTGGGGAATGAACTTTTTTTTTATCCATAATATTGCACTATTACACTCGGAGGATAAAATCTATCTTAGGCAGAATTTTTAGACACACTTGAATGCACGCTGGTGTATAGGAAACGTATATCCGGCGTTTAGAAGTAATTCGAAGCTCGCTTTGTTTCGGTAACTGTGCAATAATTTTAGAGAACTAGTTTACTTCAAGCAGCGATTTCATACCGGAAAATAGCCATATAAATAAAAACATTACGAGCGATGGATAATTGAATCAAACTTCTGTTGCCAATTAATATGTTCTATTCATACGTTTGAACCTATTTTAATGTAATGTGAAATATGAAAATTCATACGAAGGGTTCAATTGTCCCCGACCATGTAATATATCACCTAATCTTAGGAATTCTCAAACTAATCTCACTAAAGAAGGCAGGAGTACTAAGAATTTCATTTTAACACAGTGGCTCAGCAATATATATCGCGTTACCCACTACGCGACTCATAACGAATGCTTAAAACAAGCTTTGAATACCTTAGATTAATTTAGTAGAACGTAGGTCAACGTACGACTCTTATGCATGGCTGCTACGTGCCAGACTATGCTCGACGCAGTTGTGCTAAACGGCGATATTTCAACCAGGAAGATTACTGTTCAGGTTGGCATATATCAAAGAGGGCTGTAAACGGCCATTTTCCTCTAACGGTTTTTAAAAGCCAAGCGAAAAATGCTGCTGCATTTTGAGAAAGAATCAGAAACTACGTATGTTACCGTATACATCTTACGACTTCATTCTCAACAAACGATTAAACAGACTTCTTTTAAATAAGCAACTCGCCATCTAGATGCTGGAATATACATACAACCACCCTTGTTAGAGAGAGGATCTTCATCGGCAAAAGAACGACATCATTGGCAGGCAAGATCCATCAACGTCAGCGCGATCAATCAAAAGCTTATTATTAAACTCGATTGGCACCTTATCGCGGCTTAGCCGGGCGGCTTTATCAGGTTTGTAACACTTTCTGAGAGTGGCAGAAAAAAGCACTCCTTTAACGATGTTTGCTTCATTATTATCGGCGAAATATCGAGGGTTTCTCAGAGCTAGTGGTCGATAAAGCCAATCGCAGTTGGGTCACTTCACGATGTATTTATTTCATTCGGAATAAGTCAAGGATTTCGAAAGATAATAAAATGTATTGTTCTTGGTTAAGCCACTCTCTACAATTCGCAATTTATCGTATTGCTTTTGATATGTTTTCAGCATATTTCAATTCCATCAGGATGGTTGACTTGACCCCAGAAACGTGATCGCATTAGCGCGAAACGAGCTGACTGTGTTTTTCGCGATTAAAGTGAATTTCAATCGTGTCGGAAGGACGGCTCCCCTGGGGCTTCTCTGAATCGAAAACGAAAGCAAAGAAAGGAAAAATGAGAAGAGAGTGCTGCAAAAGTGGACTGAATTGAATGGCCGATCGGTTTGCTCCGATCGGTGCTAAAGTCCCATTCTACGTTGGCGGGATTCCCCGAGAAAAAAGGAGTGCCAGAATGGTCGACAAGAGCCGCGATTCACTTTTCGCTCGACTCTCTACGTATCTCGACCCAACGAATTCGATTATAGCCCTTTCGATCATACTCCTACCATGTACGCGTAAAACATGCAAATAATCGAAAGACCGTAGGTTGAAAATAAATAGGGAAAGTCAACGCATCTATACGATATAAAATATTATACATTGTACATACTGATCGAATATTGAACATTTTACTGGAATATTATAATTCAAATATTTGCCTGCACAAACATTCCTTAATCGGTAATGAACGATCATGAAATCGCTTTATTAAGAGACGTGAACAATTGTCAGAGCTTAATCATCAGAAATATCGCGAATGACAATAGAAGGAATTTTGAATGTAAAAAATAATTGCAAAAAGTAATTCGCAACTGGTAGAGTGGGTAATGTAGTTAATCAATACGCGCTATTCACAGTTCGTATAGCATTGCCGGAAACTGGTGGTTTTAATTAAATCTTCTGCAGCGTATATTCACCGTACTATTCACCAATAAATTCTCACGTAATCACTGCTTGCTTAACATCGAACATCTTTACCCCATCATGATTAATTTTCGTTCGAGTTATTTCCGCATCACTGGATTTCCTTAATCAGATGCACGTTGCTAATTTTAAAGCCAATTAAAAATACGTGTTCGCCGCAATTCACATTGTGTTTTACATTAAATATTCAAAAGATAATTCATAAAAATGGAAACACTTGCACTTTAGATCATACAATAGACATGCGTTTAATTCCATTACCTACACACTATATGTATATCTGAAACTTCCCGACTGTTCCTGTAAGTCCACGGCGTTCAAACTGAATCCAAACACTCGTAGAACAGAAATCCTTTGTCTTTGGAAATGTTAGAAATTCACTAAACGACTGGGAACATGCGTTTCTCGTTAACCCACATACTGAAAGGAACATTACTAGAACTGCGCGTTAAACGTTGCCAAATGCCGAATGATTGCATTTTCCAGAGGGACTGAAATTTTAATGTGGTTCTATCGTACGCCTGGATTCTGCAACTCTGGTCGTCAGGATTTTCGACTGCGGGCAGTCGTATATGCATATGATTCGAACCGCATCGCGATTTCTCCAAATTATCAAATGGAACAAGTTATCCGTTCGGTGGAATTCAATAATAAAACCGAAAAGCCTCCAATGTAGTCGATCGTAATTAATGCAAAAATGACATCCATTCGACGAATGAAATTAATCATGTAACGAAATAAATGGGATTCAAAATGAATTCTTCGCTGTTGGTAATTTCGAGCCGATGAGACTACGGTGAAGTACAAGGAACAAAAGGACAGGCGTCAATGAGTAGAGTAAAACAGAAAATTTCATGAGGGTGAGCAAGCGATAAAACAAGATAATAAGGTAAGCAGTAGACAACGATAGCATCTTGGCCAAGTATAACGGCGCGTAAAACGACCTCTTGCCAGCACGCTAGCGAGAGAAGTCGCGTAGTTTCGAAAAGTAATGCAGCCAGAAATGGCCCTCTTACGGGCACAGTTTCCGGGTGATGCATAAAACCGCGAACAAGTCGCGCGAACGTCGATATTTGCACGAACGTTATCGTTCTCACACCCCTTTGATGGAAACACCCACTGAAAAAGACGATAACTCTTCGCGGGAAGAAAGTTCCTAGTCATAATCGTTACGCGCATCACCTGACCGATCGCATGATACTGATATATGACCTATATGTAGGAAGAAAAATTTATGTGCCCACCCCGTACAAATCTTCTTATCGTTCATGGGCATCTGATATATGTGTGTAAAGAGTGGTTAGAACTCTCTTTCATTCGTTTCTACACTAGTTTTGTCCTTAAAACCAATCATCGGAATGTTTGCGAAAGTCGAATGATTAACACATAACTCAATTTGAACTTTTTCAATATTTGCACGCGTAACATACACTTTACAAGTTTTCCTCGAAGGGGGTGGCTCGCGAGGTTGCAGTACATTTTGGAAGTGGATGGATGAATAACAGTAACTATAACTAGTGTTATTCTGATAAGAGAACTTTGTTCGGACTTGAATCGTATTATTTCGAATCGAGCGACTCTTACGATGTTTGGATGTTCCAAAATCTAAATTACTCCTTTTACAATTAATTCTTTCGGGTGGAAGACTGCTTAAACCATCAAACCTGCATCATATTTACTCTCAAATGCAAAACTTTGCTCTACGATGATGGGACCGAGAAAAATATTTATTCTGTAAACTATAAAATACTGGGAGACGGTGACTTCGATATAGAAATTATTGATTGCAAATAGAAGAACAAACTGTATTATTGAATGTAATGCAGCAGAACGATAGTCTGATTGGCCAAGTTTTCGTTACTGGAATATTGCGTCGAAATGTTGACCGAAATATTCGTGCAGTACATTAAGCCCCGCCGCAGTCTGCTTCCGGTAGCAATCGCATCTGGCAGGGTTTCGATATAATTCGACACGTTTCACGACCAAAATTAATTACCCCTGCGACAGATTGCCATAATAATAAGGATTTCCATAATGGTGATTCGGACACGAAGTGTGATTCCTATTTCATGAAACAGTTCACGCACATCGGTACGATTAGGTTTGGGTCATCGGAAATTTCGATCAATTTCTCCGTAGATCAAAGTTCCGCGTATAGGAGAACTTCGTTAAAAGCGACCCGCTTTCGTCTGTCACGAAACTTGGGCCGCGACGATCGCAGTAAACTTTCACAGTCGTGCGCGTTCCCAGCAAACGAAAGGAATTGCAAGCTCGAGAAATTCATGGCAAATCAGAGAGGAATGGAGTAAGTACTTTACACATTCGATGAACTCGAGCGAACGATCGTGACGAGTACTAGCCCCTCGAATTGAGTACAAGTAAATAGGTATATAATTACGCACGGTCATGCAGGGACGAAATTAACGCGTACCTGCGTTCCGATGCACGCGTCAATGTGCCGTAACGGCAGGTAATTAAATCAAGTTTAGTCATTTATTAATTCTCCGCCCACAGGGTCGAGTTGTGTCAATTACTTCAGTCGTGTGCATACTAATCGTCGTTATGTAAATACACCGAATGCATAATGGCATTTTGGATATGGTATTGCAACCGCATGAACGTTTGGAACGTTAATCTTTAACGTCGTTAAGTTCAAAGTTTGCCTTTACTGCAGTCACTGTGCTCCCCATGAAACTCTATGAATCTGAATAATATAGATCCACTGGACTATATAATGTTCGTTTCTTTAATTATTTCATCGTATGTCATTGTGCGATAAAAGGAAGATGAACCAGTCTATTCTTGCAAGAGTGTTGATCTTAGATATAAATGGAAAGGTGTTTTACAGTTAAAAGTGATTGAGAAAACGTTAAAAGGAACTGTCGTCCCATTGCACATGCTTGAGGACATTTTCTCATCAGGTCGAAGACGAATGGTCCGGATGCGCGGATCTCTCCAGTGGCAGCTAGAGAGTCGCGTAGGCAATCCGAATGCGCTTCGGACCGCTTCCACTGGGTTCACGTACGCGAAGGCAATTTTGCGGAGAAACAAAAGAATAGCACACGTCAGGACAATAAAGGTGAATTATCTCGATTCTCGGTGTGCAATGCTGCCCTAGCAACGAGGTCGCGTTTCGTCTTGATATCTCGTAAAGGGTCTGTCCTTCCAACGGATCATCCGATCGGTGAAACAATCTGGCTTACAAGAACCTACGTGTAGTATGTTTCGCACGTTGATACCCTCTCGAGATTCGACTGGAATCACACCGACTCACTGCAATTCACATGTCTCTTTCTCTCTATCTCTCTCTCTCTCTCTCTCTTTCTCTTTACCTCTCTCAAAGTTGCTGCTGTCTGAATATTCTTGTCAGACGTCATTTGCGTAGTTTCATAATACAGCTTGTACCGTAAAATCCTACGTTCGATTTTCAGCGGAATAAAAGTTAAAATTAGAAACGAACGGGGAAATGACCACATTCATAAAACTCAGACGCCGAGTAGGACGACGGAGAATTTTTCTCGTGTAGAAGTCATTTTATTACCTGGTGGTACAGGGAAACGCAGATATTGGTGTCTGTATGGTCACGGGTATAATCAAGCTTCCGCTCTTTAGCTTAAAAAATCGACTGTGTTCTACATATCATGCTGAGATCACTGAAGCATGAGCGAACGAACGGCAGTTCTTGCACCGTGGCGATAATAGAGGCGCCATTTTAAAGGATTAATCACCCCTGGCTCGATGGTCATAATGGTTTAGTACAAATTTATGCTCTTTCTCTGCCAACGAGAAAGGTCACGCAAAAACGTATCGATAGAAAGTAATTGACTATCAACTGCAAATACGTTTTGCGAACTTTCACGACTGATTCTTACAGTCGATGTTTAATACTATACTAAATATTATTACTAAAAACAGTTGCCAACTACTTTTTTTGGATATTGTAGCTTACCATGAAACATATTATATTTAGATACTGTAGGAGGGGTTTACTTGGTTTGTCAGGATCTGACGTGGTTCTGGATGCATAAACGTAATATTGCTTTTTCGGCACTGGCTAACTCGTGTATTTAGTCCCACTAACGATTGCCGACTGACTGTCGTGGAAGCAGTCAGCCCCTTTTATTTCGGGAGGATTCATGACCTGCAAATCGGGGGTGCACAAGGACCGCTCCTTCCGACGGCCTCGGTCATAAACATAGGTAGGCCCGCATGTGGCACCTCGAACGGTCGTGGGTCTAACGCAGGGACTACAATTCGTCCATCCTGCTATAAAATCGTCCCGATTTTCGCTTACGCAGTACAATGTATGAACGGTCTTAATACTAATGGTTAACAGATTAAAACAGAATACACAACGGTAGTAATATTACACCTATTCTTCTAGGTTACAAACACATTCGTAAAGCAGTAAACACACGTAAACAAAATGCAAAAATAGCGCACACTAACATATTGCGACATAGTAGTACAGATTATTAACTACTGTATTAATTCAGCCAAGGTCGCATGTTCGCCGCTTCCCAAGTCCCACTATACGGCGTTTGGGAAAGTTGAAAGCCGTCGATGTCTGAAATGACATATCTATCGTTCCTTAAGACTTTTCGCACTTCGTACGGACCCTTAAATCTCGGTATCAGTTTCGTCGATACCCCTTCTCTTGACTCGAAATTTCGAAGCATAACGCGATCGCCTACGTCGTACTTTTGCGCATGCTTTCGCCTTTTATCGTAATAATTCTTATTTGCTGCTTGCGCCACCTCAATTCTCACACGCGCATCGGAGCGAATCTTTGCAAAATCTCGCGGTTTATCTATTCTTGACTCCAACGTTTCGCGCAATCCATCTATCACGTTCCCCTTTTGACATAAGCCGAATAACAATTTGCTGGGTGTGTCTCCTGTGGACCTATTAGGGGAGTTATTGCAAGCATACTCGACATCTGCTAGCACATTGTACCAATGTGTCTCTCTTTCCGCAGTTAATTTAGCTATCATCGGCGTTAAAATACGGTTAATCCTCTCTACCTGCCCGTTAGCCTGAGGGGATGCCGTGGCTACTTTAACGTGCTGTATATTGAGTTCGTTCAAAAATGCCGTAAACTCCCGAGAGGTAAAAGCGGTACCTCTATCCGACACAATGCGCACCGGTCGGCTGTAAGACCTAAAATAATCCT
Organism: Trypoxylon attenuatum; assembly: GCA_963989405.1. Lineage (NCBI taxonomy): Eukaryota > Metazoa > Arthropoda > Insecta > Hymenoptera > Crabronidae > Trypoxylon > Trypoxylon attenuatum. The sequence goes on along the minus strand of OZ022490.1, from coordinate 8,957,637 downwards.
GCAAGCACTTTATTGCTTCGCTCGAACTTGTTGTTCTCGTGGGGTAAAGCCGAATGAATTTCGTGAAGGCATCTATCATGACCAACAGGTAACGAAATTTTAAAGAATGTGTCCTACTCATAGGGCCTAAATGGTCTATATGAAGTGTATAATACGGGACTTCGCCCTTAGGTATATTGTGTAGAAGTCCTTCGGCTTTCCCACTCGAAGGAGAGAATGCAATGCACTTTAAACATGCCTTAATGTGTGCACTCACTTTCTCGCTCATTTTCGGAAACCAATAACTGCGTAATATGTTCTGGTACGTCTTATCGGCGCCTACATGACCCATTTCGTCATGGTACTTACGTAATACGCTAGACTCTAATTTCTCCGGCACATAAAAGAGAATTTGGTCGCTCTTCTTGCGATATACTAAGCCATTCCTCATCTCGAACAACGGATTTTCCGATTTCTCTAATTTTTCGCGGATCGCGACTATCGCTCGGTCAGACTCCTGACTCAATGCTAAGTTTTTGTCGAATGGGTTATCCTCGATAACCAAAATGTTTGGCTGCCTGCTAAGCGCGTCCACGTGGGACATTCTTTGTCCTATGCGATGCTCGATTGTATAATCGTAATTCTGCAGTTCTAGCGCCCATCTCGCGATTCTGGGATTAGTCTCCTTTTTATTTAACGCTAACGTTAACGATTGGCAGTCCGTTACTATTTTGAACTTTATACCCTGCAGATATGGACGGAAACGCCTTAATGCGTAAATAATTGACAACGTTTCGAGTTCAAAACTATGGTATCGCGATTCAACGTCCGTAGTCCTTTTAGAGAAGTAAAAGATCGGATGGAACTTTTTGTTCGCTTTCTTCTGTAAAAGTATGGCACCAAATCCTAACGCGCTCGCGTCACAATGTAACTCCGTTTCGTCATAAGGGGAGTATATGGACAAAATCGGTGCCTGAACTAAACGGTCCTTCAACAATTCGTAAGCGCGTACCTCTGCGTCGTTAAATCTAAACTCTGCCTCTGTCTTCAAAAGATCATAAAGTGGCTTTGCAATCAACGCGAAATTCTCTATGAATTTTCTAAAATATGAGCAGAGCCCTAAAAATCTGCGTGCCCCATGCACGTCTTTTGGGATTGGGAAGTCCCGAACGGCCTTAAGGCCATTGTCGGTAGGTCGAATACCTTCGCTCGTAACGGTATACCCTAAATAGTCGAGCTTTGTCTGTACAAGTTTGCATTTGTCTAACCGAAGTACCAGGCAGTTGTCGACAAGCAATTTAAAAACCTTTTTCAAAATTGTAAAGTGGTGTTCTAGCGTTTTGGTCGCGACCAGAAAGTCATCCAAATAAACTGCTACATCGCCGGCATCAATAAGCGGTCTAAAAATACCTGTAACGTGCCGTTGGAATCGTAAAGGGGCACCCTTCAACCCGAATGGCATTCTCAAAAATTCATATTGTCCGAGGGGTGTAACAAAGGAAGTAAGCTTAACCGAGTCGGGATGCATTGCAACGTGATAAAATCCATCTTTCAAGTCTAAGGTTGTGAAATATTTCTTTCCCTCTAGTAATGCTAATTGGTCTTCGATTAGTGGCAACGGAAAATTATCTCGCGTCGTGATTTTATTCAAGGTGCGGTAATCCACACACATTCTCAACTCACCTGTCTTCTTTTTAACTAACACGATTGGTGACGCGTATTCCGATTCGCTCGCACGAATAATTTTCTTATTCAAAAGATCGTTGATAATAACCTTAAGCTTTTCTTTCTCTGAAAATGAAAGTCTGCGCGGAGAACAACTAAATGGCTTACTGTCCGTCAACGTTAATTTCATCGATGTTTCGACAATCGGTTTTTCTGGTCGTTGCGGTCGTAAATAATCCTCCTCGAGAAGCTCGCGCACGTAATGTTGAACGTCTTGCGGCAGGTCTTCATTAATTTTTGCTACTTCTGATTCGCGTTCAGCCCTATCGAGACTAACGTCAATACTTAAAATCTGCATCTCGTCGTCGGTTTCTACAGACTGTTTTAAACTATAGCCCGCCTTACGTAAAAAGTCGCGCCCGAGAACCGCGGCTGAATTCATTGTTGCATTCGGCACGATATAAATTTCTACTTCGTGACGACGCGCGTCACGTGAAACCTCAACGTTTATTTTTCCTAATGATTGTAAGCGGCTACCATTAATCCCATAAAATTCGGTTCCTGAAACGGTACCCTTGGCCATAAAATAATTCGGTACTAACCTTTCTTTAATAAAACTAACGGGACTCCCTGAATCTAATAACGCGACAACACTGACAACGCTCGCAACGTCGTTTCTTCGAAAACGTACCTCTACCTCACGTTGGAAATTGTCCTCCTTAATATCGCTAACGCAATTGATGTCTTCCTTCGGAACGGGGCACTGACGCACCTGATGATCTGCTGCACCGCATCGGAAGCAGCTCCCTCGTTCCCTCTTCGGCCGTGGACAGTCGTTGACCCGATGTCCCGTTTCATAACAATTATAGCACTTGGCTAATCCGGCGTCTGGTCGTTTTGCTGGGCCCTTGCTTCTCTCGGACGCAGCGATGTGGTTCTCTCGTTTCTTCTCCGGCTGCTTGCTTGCGCTCGTTTTTAATGTTCGTAAATTAATCTTTGAAAATGCTTCCAGCAGTACGGCTGTGGACGTAAAACGCTGGATGCGCGCCTGTGCCTGTAGGTTTACATCGGGGATACCCTCGATGGCATAATCAATAATTTCTCCTTCGGCGATCGGCACACGGTTCCCCAAAATTATTTTCGCATGGAGATAATCAGCGAAAGTCTCATCCGTTTTCCACTGCCGTTCCTCAAATTTCCGCCGTAACTCCAGCGTGCTGAGACGCAACCCGAACATCTTCTCTAGCTCGGAGAACATAACATCCAGAGCCATAATTGCACAATCAGCCCGAGTTTGATACCACTCTAACGCTTTGCCAGTTAATTTTGCGCACACGAGAGCCTTCGCTTCCCTCTCGCTTAAAGCACACGTCTCAATCACTGATCGGGCTTGTACTTCCCATATGCTATAGTCTTTGTTGGCGCCATCGAATTCCGGCAACATGTCTCTTGCACAACGCCATTCTAAAATCGTCCGGTCGTTCCTAGGAGCGACGCTCGGCATAGGTTGAGATGCACGGAATAATTCCATCTCGCGCCGTAACAGACTCGCCTCCCTTTCCGCGAGTTCCTTTTCGCGTCGTAACAATTCGATTTCCGTGGATTGGCGAACACGGACGGTTCCTGCGGGGGTGTTCTCTGGGGTATGTTCGTCCTGTGACGTACGTTCCGTAATCTGTATATTCCCCTGTGGCGGATCCATAGTGAATATTCCGGCGTCTCTTAATCTCCGAATCAACTCTGGTTTTCTTCCCGTGGTCGGCAAACCCAATTGAGATAACTTGTCTTTCAGGACGGGAATAGTGAATGCTTCCATTTAATTCACACTACACAACACATAAATGTTCATCCAGAACCCGTACGATACATAAAGTTCGTGAGTCAATAATTCGTAACACTCACAACACACACATAAACGACATAAAACACGTAACTCTCGATCTTTCACCGAACAGGACGCGCGAACTTTATCCCACTTCTGAATTTTGTAGGAGGGGTTTACTTGGTTTGTCAGGATCTGACGTGGTTCTGGATGCATAAACGTAATATTGCTTTTTCGGCACTGGCTAACTCGTGTATTTAGTCCCACTAACGATTGCCGACTGACTGTCGTGGAAGCAGTCAGCCCCTTTTATTTCGGGAGGATTCATGACCTGCAAATCGGGGGTGCACAAGGACCGCTCCTTCCGACGGCCTCGGTCATAAACATAGGTAGGCCCGCATGTGGCACCTCGAACGGTCGTGGGTCTAACGCAGGGACTACAATACGTAGAATGGATGAACATACAATATAATACAATTTATATGGTTCGCCTTGTATACTGTTCAGTTCTATTTCAAGTGATTTCGTTGGATCAGCTCACTTGTTGGACAACTGTTTTCCCAAGCAGTTCCATTTGTATGCATTCGAGCAGAGGCAAGTGGATTGCAATGCGAAAAAAGAAGATGCGTGAAAGACCAGTGATGGTTGTGGGTTTAAGCGGTGGTGTGGTGCATAGAGTGAGAAGGATATCCATTACTTCCGCGAGAGTGCCACTGGGTCAGAAGTGTCAATTAAACGGGAATGGTGCGCTAATGAACAAAAGCTCCACGTAATCCAGTGTGCGGCAACTTATTATTAGCGTGTCACGTAAGTGGTTTTCTTTGCCTGGCAACTGCCCAGAAGGTAATAATTGGCTGCTGCGGCCCCACTAGCCAGAGATGCTGACCATCGCCTTGTCGGGACACCATCAGTGTTCAAGTTCCCTGAAAATTTTACCAGCAAACCACGATTCCCGATTCACTTCAATTTTCTGCTTCGCGTCAAAAGCTTCAAGTTTCATTCTCCCTAATTGTTTCGCTGATTTAACTAATCCGTCACTTCGAAACTACCGTCACACCTGCGGAAGTGTTATTGTTCTCTCTTATAAAACCGATCAGTGCCGCAAAAGAGATCATTTGAACAATTCTGTGCAATACTCAATTCACGTATGAAGCGCTAAAGCGAAAAAGTCTTCCGTTAATGTTTCCTACGTATCCTACGATCCCAATTAAACGATACTTAGGAGTACAAGTTTTGTCTCCAAGCAGCATTTTTCTCAATGACTCTTAAAAATGCATTATCATCTTATTTTAAGTGAGTCTATATTTATTTCTCCCACGTAAGACGTATTTTTCCCGACTCCTCTTTATTGTTTCGCATCAAAATCGCATTAAGTGTGGCTGACTTAAGGAAACACGATATATTGCTATTGCAATATGTAGACAGATGTACTTACACATGGATCGCAAGCGATTCTTTTGCGAAAAATGTTGATCGCGTGACAAGTCATCTCGCGGCCGGCACACGACTAGGAGCTGACGGACCCGTAGGCGCCACGCGGCGTGCTAGCTCGACAAATACATACTAACTACGTGCCCACTATCCAGATAATTACATATGTATTCCTTGGACTTTTTGCGTTCGTCCCCTGAGATGCCACTTATCGGTAACCTCTGAACCACGCCGCTCTCGAGAGGAGTACCGTTGCTTGATCGGTGAGGAGCAGCGACTAAACGGCCGATAGCGGCCGCGAGCAAAGGGAAAAACGGAAGGAGAACAGGAAACGCACGAGAGCGGTACGCTCTGGATAACGGTGCTCGATCGATCAGCGCTAACCGCGAATTAAACGTAAGCGATTCAAAATGCCCGTGGCTGCCGTGCACCGACATATTTCACTGGACATTATCGTAATTTGCTCGGGAAAGCTCGCGAACACTCTGGTATTATAAACGGATGTAAACTACTTACATTATTACTTACATTAGGTCGCTATCTACGCGACCCAATTTTACGATTGTTCCCTTAATTTTGGTGCACGTACATTGTGCTTTAATCGAGGTGGCGTTTATTTGGGGAGTAAGGTGGTACTCTCGAGAGTACCAGCGTGTTGCGGCGTAGCAACTAGAGGATCGTCGTTGTGTTACTCGCGTATTTTTGGCTAATGAAATTGTTGTGGATAACGATCCCGCAAATAAGTGGCGGCTTACACGCAGCTTGAACCTGGGTATAGCGTGTGAAAAAGTAGCAGGTCTTCTTAATTACATTCCTCGAGTGTCGTCGCGCCTGGTCGATGCCAAACCGGATAATTGCTTCCGGTGATGGAGGATCCGACTACTCCTCGTTATCGCTTTATCGTTCTCTGGGATACGCATCCGCTCGTGGATTTTTTCGTCTTCTCTTGACGCAACCTCTCCAGGATGCGCCAATCATATATATATATATATATGTACGAACAGGAGTTTAATTTGCTCCGGTGAAAATCCTTCCAGTTTGGAAACTACTTTCTGAATATCTCGACTGTTTATTACCCTCGACCTCGCGAGTCTTCATGCATAAATGCACATATAAATGGGCGACATTGCGCGATTAAAAAATAGGAATTCCACTATTTTAAAGTCATAGGAAATTATAAGTAAACTACACTGCACACGTTTCTATTACGAATTCAAAATGCACTAGGATTTATTACCTCACGGTTATCGTAGAGGAAGGTCATCGTGAAATTGTCGCATTGAGAAAGTACCTGTCGCTTGTGAGGATAAAAGGAACGTGCTTGTTCCAGTCACCGGTTTAGTAGCTAAGAAATAAAGTCGTACATTAAACCCACCCAATCCGGGGAAAATTTTAAGCCGATTCATGGCATGGCTATTGACCTAATCAAGACAAATGCTCAGGATGAAGCCGTTAGTGTACGGCAAAGGTGAAATTAAAGATTTGGTTATAGTTGCTATGATGACTGAGCAAAAATCTCTATTGCCACGAATAATAAGGTCGGGGTCTCTCATGGGTTGGGCCATGGGTCGAAGATAAAGCGTCGAAAAAAAGCAACATCATGACAGGAGTCCCGCAGGTTCGTACAGGTTCGTACAGGTTCGCAAGCAACGACACGACATGAGTAAGCACCGCACCAGCCATGCGTCACGTCAAATATCTTTTGCGATGCATTTCGTCGACGCAGCCGCCAGTTTTCAGAACTACTCTTCGGGGAGTTCGTAGCCAGCGGTTTTCTGCCGACTCGATGCACGCTTGTACCCTGACGACGCCGACAAAAACTTTTAGATCCGCAAAACACGTAACTCGATACTGCGGGAGGACAAGTTTAGTCGACTATTTGGGTCAATGCATCAGAAGCGCAGATTCCACCGGAAGAAAAGCGTTCCATGAATTCTTGAACGAACACTACCTGCCTTGAGATTCCACGTTGCACGGGACTGTTCAACGAAGACATGGAAAAATAATGAATAATTCAGAATGCTTTATTATCGTTAGAAAGTGCAGAGCTTACGGGGTGACTCGATCTCGGGATGCATTCACGCTACCAAAATTCAATACGGATTTAGCTGAAGAGATGCGCTACCAGTGTTACAACTACTACTACTACTTCTGCTGCTGTATCTGTTCTACCGTTTCAGCTTTTTTCCGACACCTATACACGTAGGAACCTCTCGGCACCGTTCCACGGAAAGTTTCCTTTATGATATACAGCACGCGCGAGACGAGCTGGCCCCGAGACACCGGCGATAATGGTGTTTTACGGAGGTGCAAACACAGATATTTCACGGGATTGGGTCACGACTGTTTGTCACCTTCAAGATTGTATCATTAAAGAAGATCCTGCCGCTTACGAAACTAAAAACTTTTCTGGCCATATCCTTTCGTAGCTATCAGTATGCTAGTGGAGGCATTGAAAAATGTTGCGTGCTTGAAGCCATTTTTGACTTTGGTACTATACGAGAGCACGAATAAATAATAATGATAAATTGTTGCGGTACAGAAAGCAATATCGAAATTTTCTGCTTGATCGTGAGCTACCCTAGGTCTCACTCCCCTCTTCTGGCAGTTATGGACTCGCGTTAAAGCTTATCGCGTAGCCAACTTTTAGTAGGGTGTAATTCGCCATGTATTATCACGTTTCAGTATAATAGCACTACTTTTAACGCGTGAGTAACAACGTTTAACTCGACACTAAAGTGGTTTTGTAACCCGATTATGATAAAATATTCCGCCCTACCAACTTTGATCTTTCGGTATTCGTTTCCTTCCTAAGCGTAAGATTCATAAAAGTTACACACAAATGAAATTTTGCAAAAAAATAACGCACGAATAGCGAAGGGAACGTGAGAACTGTGTTTTGGTAGATCAGACTCCATCGAGACTGCTCTGACCTGAGACTAATTTCAGGGCCGATTCGCCCTCAATATTTAAGCGGTGAGGTAATTGTTGCTCTTTGGCGGAGCGCTTGAAAAAAACAGGTAAGCATTACTGCGGCTTCTAGCCCCTGTGCGTGGAGTAGCAGTTGGCAGATGTCGGTCGAGATCACGGGCAGCTGTTTCGCCAAATGGTAACGGCATCCCGGGTTCTAGCTCATTACTGATTCAAAGCGACTCAAGGACCGAGGGGCGCGAGACTCAGACACGCTAAGAGGGTTCTCCATAAATCTGTAATCTTGATCCTCTTTGCCCTCCACCTTCCAATCTAGTGAATTGTCTTTGGCTATATCTCCCTCGTTTCAGGCTCACCTTGAGTCTTCGTCGTTGTCGTTCTCTTCGAATCGGTTCAAGTCTATAGGTTTCCTTGAGTGGATGCCCGAGTCCGAGAGACTCTCGGAGAATCTCGTGGCATGGCGATTTATGCTCCGGGCCCCGTACCTCTTTTGTGCCAGGCCGCTCTGCGCCGACATGCATTGCGCACATAATTTCAATATCGCCACACAGAACTGCCCACTCACGAGTACGCGAACGAGAGATCTCTGACGATTTGTTAGCGGGCTGGAATTCCACGTTAATTTTAGGCGATCGGACTCGAGCATACCGCGAATGATTGTGCTCTAAGGAATTGGTACTCGATTATCCTTTCGACTTTTTTTTGTAAGAATCCCTTCCGTGCTGGCAGTATGCACCTCGGAATCACTGACAAATTTGTCGCGAAGTACACTTGCACTGGTGCCCACTCTCGATTGGACTCCCAATTGAATTTCGAATGCGCAAGTGGCGACCAAAAGTAATTTCCGCGAATGTTGCAAAAGGGAAATAAATGCTCGAAAAGGGGAAGCTTTTAAGGGAAGATGAACCGCACATTTACTGTAATCGGAGGCAATTGACTTGTGCATAATTTAAGAAGGGGAGAACGAACGCTTGTGAGGGATCAAATGAATATGAATATACTCTTGGCCTTAACTTCAACGAAACATCATCGTCGGTACAATTACTTATTCCTTTTTCGAGTAGCCTGAAAATTAACTGTACCATGACTGCGATCCGTAACGCGAATTAAAGTCGACGACCGGTTTCGACGATTTATGCTCATCCTGCCTGTCTCGCTTAATCCGGCGCGTCGCGTCGCGTCGGTAGTCAAGGAGATTCCAGTCGAGTGTGTGAACTGATAAACACTAAACAGGTCTTCATCGGTCTGACGAGTGAGTAGCCACGAATGTGAACGTTCCTTTAACGACGAAAATGTTTTGCTCCCAGCTAAGGCAAATGAGAAATGCAAATATGAACGGGGTCAGAATCTAAATTAAACACACTTGACAGTAAACTAATCTTCTATTTGGTTTTCCCTTTGCTACCACTTCAAAATTCTGTGCTTGCGTTGAGAGCAAGCTCGTGTCTGTTTACGAGTTTAAATGATTTATTCTAAATGTATCGGATTACACTTTAGCGCTATTAGAACTAGCTTACAATGGTAAAAACGTTTCGACTAATTCTATGATACATTGCAAAATAAGTTTATTCCTTTAGTCACACCAATGCAATTGTATGTAAGTCAGTCATTTAAAACTAAAAAAAATTAAACTTTTATTTGTTTTATTCGAATTACGAAGCTTCTTCGAAAGTAAGAGCAGATACTTTTCTAAAGGCAGAAAGAGTAAAGAAATCCTTCGTCAAACCGCTACTAGCGCATTCCGTCAGTAAATTCATTTTGCAGTTCGCTGCTGCCAGGAATGTGCGCGCAAACGAAAAAGAGACGTAATTTAGCCAAGGGTTGTTTTTATCTGGCTTACAGAACCGTGTTACAAATCAGTCAGTGAACACTGTGCTGGGAACCTAGGAGCTCTGTTTACGTACAAAAAATTCGGACCGAATATTATAGCCACGTAGGTACCATTAACAGTCAAAATTAATTCGCTTCGGTCTATCATGTGTTTCGCAGCGTACAATTTCGTCGCGATACGCGTTACCCCTCGCTAAGAATCGTCGACTTCAAAGTTTGTGCATGTGTGCTTATCCATATACACAAACACATCACGAGGTCGTAAACATGAGTCTACAGAGGAATTTCTTAATAATAACACGTGTGTCAGAGGGAAACAGACGGATAAATTATTCGAAGCTTACGATGTATGAGTTGAGTTTACTTTGTCCTTAGAACCCACAGTGGAATCGTAATATGTCGCTAATATTGAATTCACTCTAAAATCAATAACTCACTTGTACGACTTGAAATTTTTAGTTGGTATTTGCACGAAGACGAATGATTTCACACTTGAACTGTTCCTATCCTGATTCGATCCTGTTCAATAGGAATTGCTGGAACATTTCAACGAAATAAAGCTGAACGGGAAGGTATACGATTATTCATAGGATTAAGCGAGAATTTTGCAGATTCCAGAGTGCCGAGCCAATATCGTAGCACGAACGTAATTTCACGATTCGATTGAATACAAGAAGAAACAAATTGAGTTATGCAAGCGATGATTAAATTTCATCTGGCCCTTTTCACGTGTAGTATGAGAAACGTGTAGAGTTGCGAGTAATTGAAAAACTAGCAAAGAATTGTAACGCGAATTGACCCATATATAAAATGAAATTGAGAACAGTTTTGTTTGCTTACATGGTGAGTTTTTCGACCGGCACACTCGTGTAGTACTGCGATATGTAGACATTTTTACATACTGTATGAGGCAGCGAGAATTGGGCCAGACAATACTCGAAGCATAATGGACCAAATCGATTTTCGATAGAGTTTTTTTTTAGAAAAGACAGGATGTTGCGGATGCCGCCAGTCGAGTCATTCAACTTTTTCTCATCGGTTTCAATCGCAAGACAGGTTTATATCGTAAAAACACGTGTACGCAACGAAGTATTTCATTACGCGCTACTCTATCGAAAAAAAGCTATCGGAACGTGAAAAATACCAAGTGTTATTTTTCAATTAATCTCCATTGTGTGTTTCGGATGGATACTGTTTATCTTAGATGTTGATTTTCTTTCGATAATCCTGTTCGCGTTATTTCGCATACATCCTCTTACGATACCGGCAGGAATGAGTTTCAGGATTGCATTGTCGAACAACCGAAGCCATGAAAATACAGTAGATTCTGTACTCTGTCATAAACGTGATAATAATATAGGAATCATCCAAGTCATTGTATTCACAAATTTACGAATCTCAAAACTATCGTTCTCCCCAGTAAACATATACAAAGACAAATCATAGAACAAGACCTTCAACTTTCCACATGTTGGATTCCAATAAGTGAATAGAATACTTAAAGCGTGAAAATATCATCTTACCAGTAATTCTAGTAGACGAAGTCTATTGTTCTTGGGGTTTCGGATTCTACGTTGATACATTGAAGAGAGGATCGAACACTTGCCACCTGTTCTATGTACGTATAGTATAGACTCTCGCGGAAGTGCGAAGTCCGTCATGGAAGAAGAGCGCGACGAAATTCCAAAAGGCATCTCGGAGCTCTTGAGCCGTCCGATGTCGACGGGTGACTGTGTACGGTAACCGGTCCCGAGTCTTCTCGACGGATTCCTAAGTAGACATGTATAGCGCGTAGTTCGTCCTTCGCTCGCGATATTATTATTCTACGGACGTACTACGGAAACCTTTTAAATCGGGCCGACCCGTCAAACGGGACTAACTATCCAATGAAAAACTCCTTTTCCCTCATCCTCGAATGTTTATTGACCGAAGGAGACCCTGCTGTCGCCTGGTAATCCTTAATAAATACCTTAGCATAAAGCGGCGAGGAATGAAAAATGAGTTGCCTACATTTGCAGATGTAAACATAAAAAAAGGGACTATCGTGACATTTTAATATTCGCCATAGATTTATGTTTCATGTACGATTCAAAATGTACCAAGCTCATGTTTATATCTGGAATTCACGTAATTTCAATATTTCTTTTCTTCCCAAATGTTATACTTCAGTGCTATATGTTGTTTGAGACTTTTCTGCTTGAAAGTGTGTCAAAGCTACAAAAATCGATAATATTTGCACGATGATATTATTATCGTTACCATATGATCCTGCTTCTTCTTTGATTTTTGACTACGCGCAAACGTATTTTCCAAACAAATATTTTATTTGTTGCGCAACGAATTGCGATAGAACAGTGCTAAATTGCTCGTGACTCGCTATACGCACAACATGAAACAGGTGCCGAAAAGAGGACTGGTGATGGGACAACCGTTTAATTATGCGCACAATTACAACACCAAACTAATCGTGCAAGTAATGTTCGCTGTGCTTTAAGCTGCTTCTCATTACGAATGAAAATCAACGTTAAATTTCAGTAGGAACTACGAAAAAATTCCGACACACAAGGAAAATGCGAGATCTACATTTTCTAAACGCACATTCACATTTAGTATGTGCCCGGCGTATTTTCTAGTCGATTCCTTTGTTTCCAGGCCCACGGGAATAATACGCGCAGAATAATGTAGAGATATGTTCTTCCACTATATTAGGGGTAGAATCCTCTGGTCTATCTGACGCATCATCACGAAACGTCTGAAACTTTTGAAATCATGCCTCACATTGTGCAGAGCGTAATTCTAGAATATTCCCTATTTCTCGAATCCTATTTCGCTACTGCAAATTTTCGAAGAATTCCGTTAAACTGCATAATAGAGAGACAAGCTATTCATCCGGCTGAAATCATCGTGAACATGCTGTTACTTGTCGAATTATTACCGCTAATAAGCCAATGTCGCTGACAATAATGGGACCAAATAAAACAATATTTGAGGGGTCATCAAGCTAGTAATTTATGTATCGCACAGTTGACACGCATTGTGCTGTAATTTGCAAGCTGAACACGAATTTCTTTGCAATTTGCCAGCCCCGTAATTACTTCCGTTTTGTCGTTGGCCCGTGTATTGACGCGAATACACTCGGCTGACGAGAGGCCGCAAATAACTTGCGATTAGTTCATCAACGCACCACTGCAAAATACCGTACACATTTGTTCAATTTAGCTTGCCAACCGGAGAATTGATTATTTTGCATGATGCACCAGCTGCTCGGTGCAACCGTTCCCGTTTCACGGTATCCGTGGCCCTAAAAGTCGCTGAAGAGAAAAAAAGTAGAGCTTTTTGCTAAATCGATCTGCATTTGAGTTTTTGTACGGGCGGCGCAAATTGGATGCGACATACCCTCTATCCGTCGCGTCGAATCGAGCCGAGGAAAAATGCCAGCGTAGTTTCGCTCGGATAACAAAGTGGCTTGAGTTAGGAATTACATCACTGGTACCATTGAGACATTTATCCGTTTTGTTATTTCGCCGCGAGAATACCATTCGTTTATTCTACACCACTGTGTTCTTCTCGAAAGGACTACTACGTTGCTCGCATTGATTCCAGGGTGAATCCAGGGAAATTGTTCACTGTAGGAGTCAGTTATTAACACGCCTATTAGAACGTATTGGCCCCTTACGCACTAGAATTACCGCGCGACTCGCTCTCAATTCATTCGATATGTCAATTATCGTTAGTTTCAGTAGCATTCGGATCCCAGCAACCGAGCGTCATGCGGAAGCGTACTTGCGTCCGGGCGCGGTTTCAGTCGCGATTGCAAACGTCGAATTAATGAGCCAGCTCAGTCGTTAACCGCTTAATCAGGCGGACATTTATACTCCTTGCGGCTCTGTTTAATTATAGTCTTTATGCGCACGTCAGACGTCGTTTGCATCTGTAGGAGCAGCAGATGCACGTACTATTCCATAATTCTCGTGAAACTCGATTTCTCAAGCTCATAAAAATATCCATTAAGCTTGAAGAAAAATGAAAAAAAGACTTTCGCCTTTTCAAGGAATTAGGAGTAAAAGCGGAGAAAGATATTGCCGATCGTTCTAATTTTCTAGATTAAGCCAGTCTCTATCCGTGAATGCAAAGAGTAGCGAGTAAACAGAGCAGTAAAGTATTTGAGACTGAAATTTTGGAGACGAAAGCACAACTATCAGCTTCGTCGAACGGATTGGAGCGTAGACCGAGTTGGGCCAAGTTACGTCAAGTTGCTCTGGGAGAAGAGGAAAAACAAGATAGAACCGTTTCCAGTAGCTGGCAGTATTACGCGGAACGGTGAAGGGGCCAGGGACGGGAATGGGAACGAGAACGAGAACGGGAGTGGAGGAGAATCGGGTGAGGTACACCAAGCACCAAGCAAGGACAGTAATCAGGGCGAGACGATAAATCACGGTCGCTGATTACACATTTCGAAACGTGGTCGAAAGCGCTTGATCTACAACTCCATAACTCCGACATTCACTCGCAGAAATGAATTCGGCCCGGGCTCTCTTCGGAGAGTGGCACCGCAACAAACTGTGTTGAATCACTTCTTCCAAGTCTCACGCCGAAGCCCGTGGCACCTCCTGCCACTACCGCGACTTCCATCCGGACGCTCCAATAACTTTCCAATATCCATGATACTCCGCTTTGATTCAATGTTTTTACAAAGTGACAGATCCGAGCCAAGCTTTTCTAGACTTACATACGGTACTCCACGAAAGAGTTTTATCGAAAAATAGTATACACTCTACGTCATATATTGAAGTATCAGATCGAGTTTGAAAGGTTCGCCCCTTTTTTCCGAATATGTACTACGATTCGCAGTCCAGGATTGGGAAGCTATCGCGTTACCCGGGGCGTCAATTGTTGCAAACAGATATTGATGTGAAAGAGATACCCTGAATTTAGAGAAGCCTGTGGCTTGCACGAAACATCGCTACATCGAAACCTCGCGAGCACAATTCGATGTTCCTGATTTCCCGATCCTTTGCTTGGCAATAGTCTGGGGCCCGTTAAACTGTAGAGCTGGTGACACTTTGCCAGAGAGCAATAAACCAGAGCATAAGTGGATAGGAATGTCTCGATTGGCATTCGGCCGAAATAGTTTTTGAGTCTTTTTATCTGGTCACCGATACGGTTTACGTTTTGTGGCGAGTGTCGACGGTACACGGCAGGGCTTCCATTGGTCTTGAGTCCACAGGGGAACGATTCGTTTTACGTCTCTTTCATCCGTCACCGTGATAAATCTCAACGTTGGCCAATAGTATTGTAGTCCGGTTCTTCTTACCGTTTGTCGTTAGTTGCGATCTGTTTTTCGTTATCAGCAAAGCATAAGAGATCTTCCCTCCGTAACTATTTATTTCAACCTTAGAGTTTACAATAGGTTTGCGAATCAAATCTGCTAGTTTCTAATTCGTAGCGTCGCATTGCACCGTGGCGTACCAGCAGGATAACGTCGACGACTAATGGCACCAATAAATCCGTATTGCCACTTACGCGCCTCTACAGGGCAAGCATTTCCCGGTATGCCTGGCTAGTAATCGGAATTTACGTTTACGCTTTATCAAGCTGTCGTAAGCGCAAACAGTCGCGTGGCGAAAGAATTGGCCACATTTGTGAAAAGGAGTGAGTAACTGAATATGAGTGTTGAAATTGTACATCCAATTTTGCGCAACACTTCTACACGCAGTACACGCAAATGGGTACTCGGGAAAACGATAATAACATTGCCGTGGTTCTAAGTAAGTAGCTCACAATCAGTCATAACCGCCTTCACACCCGCGATTTCACGCTCGTTGAAGAGTCACACTGCGCGCGAGGAGAACGTGCGCATAATTACTCGTGATCCGAAGGAAAGGGCTATTAATCAATCAGTGCCGCGCGCGCGCTCGTGCGATATTCCTTGCTAACGTGCTTCGCTAGAGGCTAGAATGAGCCAAGAATCGCAAAGACCAAGAGAGAGAGAAGGAGACAAGGCAAAAGGGACAAGTCAGGAAGCACGCTAATGGTTCTCATTCTCCTCCAAGATGCAACGAGCATTCAGTCACCTCGACGCCCGTCGATGGCGCCTCGCCTGCATATTAATGCACCTTCCCGCTCGCTGATTTGCATACTCGACCTCCTCTTTGGTGGGAGCCACGCTCAACAGCGCGGCGCGGCGCCTCGCAAGAGCCGCTACCTCTCACTCGATATCCCCAATGCAAAGATTTAAGATTTTGCAACAATGTCATTCGATACTGTCTGCTCTGCTGACAAAAAAGGGTGGGATAAAATCATGGGAACAATGGTTAGATTTAGAGTACTTAAAGACAAAGGGTGTATGAGAATGCAGGAGACTTGACTATTTAGACGCAGCACCAAAAGGACGACGCTTTTCCATTTAAAATTCTTCATCCTTGTGCTCATCTTCCGGTAGGCTGCCCCATAGAAGCATACTCAGCCAGGTGTCCACAGGAGGAACACAACGAAGAATTTCGAAAATGCCACGCCCATTCGTCGGTCGACTAAAATGTAAGGGATGACTAAAAAAATTATTTAGATGAGATTTCTCTAGTCCGAGACTACTGTCAGCGGGATGCAAAAGCTACTGAAAACTTAAGGGACCCGAACAGGTAAGTTTGCAACTGGTACAGATTTAAAGGGTCATATGACCTCGAGATTCGTCGGTCGTTTTGGCAGAGGGTTTCCCTGGCGAGGAAGTGCCTTGAAGGATTTCTTGAAGCAGCCTTGCGAAGGGGATGCCGCTTTAATTCGGCCAGATCTTCCTACTACACAGCGGATGGAAGAGGCTTTTTCTCAGCACGCTTCGGTTGCTGGCTCTCCTGGCTGCTAGCTGAATTTCCTATGGGTAGGCTCTTCCTTTCTCTTTTCTCGTCTCTTACGCAAAGTTATTTCCGCGCGAGAAAACGTCGAGTATAATGCCAACGAATCTTGGGACAACGGGCGCGATTCAATTTTTTCCGCATTCATTTTCGGCTCGGCTGCTTCGGCAAGCCGAGGAGAGCGAAAACTCCGCTTTTTGTCCGCTTTTTGCATTAAGCTTCTATTTCCCTAAGGCAACTGCTAGCTAGTGCGAAGCTTAATATGCTAGTGCAGTTAATTCTTTGAGCACACAATGTTTTGGCGGAATTCCCCGCTCGCAGATTGAAGACTAGGAAGAAGACGAATATATGGTCGTAAAATCCACCCATACATTCTGTAGTAACTGTCGTAAACTTTCAAGTCTCCACTGATGGTTCATGAGAACGTAACTCGAAGAAAAAAAAAAAAACAGCACTCGCGGGATCTCGTTTGAAAGTCTTCCAATGTATGCGGCAGTAAGAAGTCGATTCTCGAAGCTCAACCATACATAACGTCGATAAATCTAAATAAGAATTATTTGCAGAACTCGACAGGCGAGTAAGCGTGGGACTCCTGAGACTAAAGTTTGCTGGACAATCCAGTAAACTTGATAGGTGAGGTAATATCGAGAATGATATGCTATGAAGATTCTTTTCGAATTCCAGAAAAGCTAGCACGTCAGCGGTCGACGTCACGGCTGAGCTTGGAAATTAAGGAACGTTAAGTAGCATAGGGAAAAAGTCGGGTCGAAAATTTAACATATTACTACGCACGTTTCATTTTGCCGGAGAATGAAAATCTCTTTATCCCCTCACATTATTTCGTGGTAATGGCAATAGTGACGGGTGCTTTCATCACCATTACTCAAAGTATAATGAAACAAGAGAATGCCAGTAAAAACCTGACCTTAACGTGGCTTACATCACAATTTCTTGCGATACCAAAAATAATCTTATTATTGTGTGTAGACGGATGTATATTGCAGTGGGCTACTTGTTGTATCATGCTAATGAATCGTGTCACATGGACATTATAACTGACTTATCTTTTATTCTCGTTTCACAAGAAAGTACGAAAGACAAGGATCTTTGCTCGACATAGGACGGTCCATTGGCTAGATTAATCCCAGTACGAGGATTCGTAGATGCAGAGAGGAAGTTGTCGGAAGAGGATTAATAAATGATGTTGGTCGAGGGAAGAGAGGCGGCTTGGTCGTTCCTTTTCATAGGAAGTATGATTTCTGTCGGAAGGCTGGGACGAGCTTGAGAGGATCGAAGTTGGTTGGGATCCAATTCACGCTCCAAAGGCCTCTTCGGCGCGGCTTTTCAGTCCGAGGAAAATAGCAAAAACAAATTTATTTTCCTGAAAATGTTTTTCCGCCGTCGACTCGACATCAGTTTGCTTTCGGTCCTTCAGCCAAGATAGGAAAAAGGAGGAGAGGAACAGAGATCGAGAGAGAAATTAAGATCGAAGGAGGGGAAAGACAGAAAGCGAACAGAGGGAGTAGAAACAGCAAAAAAGGACACTGACGATTGACGCCCTTTGGCGCCGAACCCAATGAGAAAACTAATTACCTTATCCACCCTGTCCTCACAAACGTTCTTCCCCACAGCTTAATTTGCTTAATTATACGAACGGGTTGATCTTCCTCGACAAACATCCCCGGTCCCTTTACCGGGGCTAAAGCTAACAGACACTTTCAGAAGAAAATGATGCTAAAGCACTTTAATGCATACGTTCAGGATTAGAGTAATATGTTACGTTTCCTTCATTATTGTTTACACAAACTGGTGAGTGGCAGTTTCTCGTGTGCCGTGTGCACGCTGCTCATTCCATGGGAATCACGCGTTGGAACTCTCGGTTAAGTTGAATCAATCCTAACAATTTCGAAGCGAGAGACCGAGCAAGCTGTTTGAGCCACCGTAAATGAAGTAAGATGAATGCGATTCCAGAAACCGAGAGACGCAGTGGATTGTGGCTCTATTTACGGGCGGCACGTAATGCGACGTAATTGTTTGAATACTGGGGATTTTTGCTCGGCATTCCAACGAGCACGTACGCGAGGACACATTAGGACACATTGGGAGACGTTAGGTGCAGCTGAAACCAGAGTACGGACCGTGATACGGGCCATAGAGTCTCACCGTTCAAACTGAACCTAGAGGAGAGTGGTCACCCTCCCAGGAATGCACTGGTCGAATAGCCAAAATAACTTTCGATCCTTCCAACCTCACTATCCTCTACAACCTACGTGTTGCGGAACGAACGAAGACTCGTTCCGCTCTTTACTACTGGACCTTAACCACTCGATTACATCCAACATTCAGTATTCAGCAAAAAATTCAATTAATTCGCTAGTTCCAAATGACCGTAGAGCGAGACAGGCGGATTGTTGGAACTCCGGTCTACCTAGTGCTCACTCTGGCAAATTACTTCTCTTGGATAAAAATTCAAATAATTTTACAGAACGATTACTTCCATTATGCGGATGGTGAAGGGTGGCTTTCATTCTCGAAAGTTGATTTGGTAAGGCTACGCTTGCGTAACGAGGTCATTTCTGAGTAAATCGGTGGCTGTGAATCCCAAGGTATTTGACACATGCGATTTTGTATCTTATCGAGTAGAATGTATACTTTCGAATAAATTATCATTACCATTAAGGAATATTACAATATACTTATTCAGTTGAAAGTTACACGTTACAAAACTTTATACGATTTGATTACTCGAATTTTCCAAGACGGTACCTGTGCGAACATCACATCTACTGTTTTATTGGATCCAGCTGCTCGTGCAGTTGCAAGAACATTCCAAATGGAATTTAACACTACCAATCGACGCGAGCAATTTTGCCCGATACAAGATAGAGAAAATTAGTATACTCCTCAAGGAGAACCACAGTGGCGAAAATGTTACCGTAATTGGAAATCAAGTATACTATAACAGTACAATAAAGTGTATTATTTCACAGTTTAACTGCGAAATGCAAATGCGGAGATAAATCGATTTCAAGCGGGGATTCAACTTTGTTGGTAATTCTAATGAAATTTCATATCACACCGAGAATTAATTAATCACGAAATAAATCCGAGCGAAAATTATATTGCTCACGTCCGCAATAAAAGATCTCACTTTAAATCATTGGATCACATACCACCAGCATTGTTAAGTTCCTCATAATTTAGTGAAAGTCTATTTACGTTATTCGACATTAAAAAAAGTATTATGTATATGTATATATCCAACTGATGAATGGCATAAACCACCTAAAATATGGTCGATAGGGCTTCCTCTAAAAGCTTTTATCTGTTAGCCGTCCATAATTAACAGGTACCTTTTCTATGTACCAAATGCAGCTCAATCCGATGTCTGTAAATTGAATAAAACTCGGAGATTGAAGCCGCAAGGCCAACAGCAACATACACGTATATAGTGTGTGTATAAGTTATTAATTGGATTCGGTAAATGGAAACTGGTGCACCGTGTGCTAGAGTAACAGTTATTATCGGATTTAAGCGAGGCCAGAGAAGGAGAATGGGGAGTGATGTAGATTTTGATTTCGCTTTGATTCCAATGCTACTTTTATCCTGCATACCATTCCTTTCATTCCCGCTTCAGTTGAAAGCTTAAAAAACTTGCGTAACGGACACGAAATGCTTTTAGAAGCATTTGAGAAACTATGCGCTATGTTTGAGCGAGATGCTTCGTAGGAATATACACACATGTATTAGCTTACTCCCGTTAAGAGTAACCGAATTCCGGACCTGAGGGCACTCAGGGAAATTTTAATTGAAATTAGAGACTGAAATTACCACAACAATAAACGGAAGAACGTACGTATGAGAAGTCTTTTCTAAATGCAAGCGAACTAAAGAACTTTAAGCTGATACTTCAAATATTTCTCTAACAGGGCACATGTGATTTAGTTAAAGCAAAACCTCTAATATTTCGCTTTGCGCTCGTTTCCGAAATTACAGAAAAATTCCTGAATAAACGTTTCACAAAATTTCATTAAGTGTTGAGGAAATCTCGTTGACCCAAGAGCTCCTCTCTTCGTAAAATCTTCGTTGCACTTCTTTTTCGACGTCGCCGAAAAAATCCCTCCGCACCAGTTTTCAGTTTATTTATTCGAGCGGTTACACGAGAGGAGGACCCGAGCTGATTACATCGCGCTCCTTCATTAAGCCATCCGATATCGACGAGTGCAAATATTTCACCGGTTGCCATCCGATTTTCTGGCTCGAGTTTTCATCGGATTCTGCAACCAGTCGAAGGAATAAATTCGTTACGCTTTACCTGATTTGCCTCGAAACTAGCAGAAAGCTGCTGTTCAGCCGACCGACAATAATTCAGTGGCTTGATATTTCGCGAAAACAGACCTGTGTCTCAACAACTAAATTCGTCTAACGAGCTAGCAAAATTAATCCCACCTGGTTTGCAACTCTGTCGGCAACGCCAGATGGATTTATAATGTGATGATTCTGCATCAATGTTATTCTTCAGTATATCTTGCCTCGCAATATTTCTACCTTGCAATTAATGACCGTCACATTGCATGTCGAATGTTCGTATCATGCCACAAACCAATTTTCCAACGTCGTTCTTTCGCTTGGTCATTGACACTCATTTTACAATATGTATACATGCATTTTAGATGTAGTTCCTTATGCCATATCTTCTGTTCTGGTTGAGTTAAAGTTTCACGCGAAATCTAATTACGTATACCAGGTCTTTATAGTACAGCGCGTTTAGGTGCTCGAGAACTAATTATATATTGAATAATAAATAGCTAGAGCGGTGCGTAAGTTACGAGGGCTGGTTGCGGGAAAGGCTGGCAGTCGTTCTGCTGGCCATGATTGATTGCGTCGATTAAAGCCTGCTGGGAACACCGAAAAATTAATCGGGATCAGACTATTCATTTTGTACCGCGAGGAGGCCAGTATGTCTGAAATCTTGTAATCCGCTCCTTAATTTTAATTACAACTCTGCCGCAGCTAAACGCAAGTCTACTATTTCAGACGATAATGGAGTAATTTTTCTCCGAGTGCCTCATAAAATCTGCGAGTAAAATATGCCGAAAGAAGTAGCTTCGGCAATGAGATTATAATAGTCTAATACCAAGAACATTAAATTCCAATTCTCACCGAGAGTGAAATATTTCTAGAAAGTTTGAACTTTTTGTATCATTGGTTATTTACATATGTCGTCTTTTCGGTTTGATCCTTCCTCTATTTGATCCACAGTATCAACGACTTTCCAGCACGATTATAGCATGGAATCTCGAATCAGGTATTCCGATAATAAAAGAATCGTAGTTGTGTAGGCCAGTTGGTTATCGGACGGTGGCTCGCAGGCCAGCGCATAGGTTTATCTGCATATCGTTTGTTACCAAATCGCGATGCACCCTCCGCGACCGAGCAGTCGACGAGGGTCGTCATCGGCACCTCTAGTGGGGCTGCCGCAGCAACAATTTTATTCCCATTAGCTGCGATAATGCCTCGTTTATTCGTACGCGTACGCGCATAATGCTTTCGGATGATTACGCCGCGATACCGATAACACAATCACCGATCCAATCATCGAGGAGCGGCGAGCCCCGACTAATTAATTATTACCGGGCTGTGGGTTTTCCGCACTCGAGCGAACAGTTCGACGATCGGAAAAGAGCAACGTGTGCTTCATCAAAGCCGAAAGCCACTCTTTGCTCTGTGTCAGCTAAAATCTTACTTTAGCGAATAAAAAAATATTTGTACTATTAGGGAATAATTCTCTGTTCCTATTCCTGATATTCCTGGTGCGATAACATTCTCGCAATGGGATACGATGTGCCTCGTGACTCTTCGACGGCTTTCTGTCTAGTTCGCGCTAATAAAACTGCCAGACTCGCCAACTCTTCATTTCGCGAAGTAATCACTCTCTCGTTTGCGTACGCACTATCGAAGCCTGTATTGGCAGGGCTTTTGCTGCGAGATATCAGTGAACTGAGCGCGTTAATTAATGACTAAAGTCTGCGAGTGTATACTACCGGTGTATCGGGATGTTCTTCGCTAGCCGAAGGCGCTTCGGAGAACAATCACAGTTGCCAAAGTTCTAGCTAATCACGTTGCATAGTTCGCAGCGCTCGAGCTCGGGAGCGGCAAAGCGACAGCTCTCAGCGCGAGCTGTTCTGCCCGTTCGACGAACTCGAGCGTAGACTAATCCGGATCGCAGATTGAAAATTCTCCAGCTACCAGCCGACTGTGCGGTTCTATTGATTTTCGAAGTACTCAACTGGCCGCGTGCACTCGTGTGCTTCGTGCATTCGTGCACGCCACATTTCAATAGTCACTAGTCACTGGTCGCTATACAACTATGCTGCCAGCAATAAAGCCATCATGATGCGGCTTTATTCCTTTACCCCTGCTGGCCCGGTGTACACTCACTGTGCCGTCACTCCAAGCGATAATTGTAGAAAACCGCGCATTGCTAATGAGCCGTCGATGCCACTCAAATTTACCTACTGTCGCGGTTGTATTATTTCACGCGACAGTGCACCACCGAACGCCAAACAAAATGTCCGAGATTCCTTTATTAATTTCTCTGACATTTGTTCACATTGGCATGATTAAATGGAACGTGTTACTGTGATATCAGAATGTGATAGACGCACTGGTAGTGCCAACTCCTCTGCGATAGGGAACAAATGCGATCGTTGTATCGATGTACATATAACGCTAAACTCTGAAAATATCGACAATGTCGAAAACGGACCATTGGGAGAAGGGTGCTTCACTCAATCCGACTGCAATTTACAGGAAAAACCTAGTGATCTTATCAAATGGTTGCTCTAACCGTGACACTGACAAGTGTAGACACGAATTAATTGCAATTGCTCTCAAAGTTCGGCTGAAAATATTCGATGACGACCATTTCGTAAATGTAGTATAGAAGGAGCAATCCTCAAGCTGGATACGTGAGAATGTTAGGTAAAACTTATCGAGCCACTTGAGTAAAATTTTACTAATCCGAGCTTGTCAAGATTAAAGAGACCCGATCTCTTACACTTTTTCAGGTTGGATCCGTGATCCGACTTCAACATATCGGAGAACGCTCTTGGGCAAGCTTCTTTTGGCCTCTTGAAACGTTTGAAATTCCGCGATCCAAATCCGTTCAAGAGCGAATTCATGCCGCGGGGTATAATGTATGTAATAGCGTCCGGTAGATATGGAATTAAGGAATAATAAAAGATTTAATACTTTTCGGCTTTTCTAAATTCGAAGCGTCAAATCAGAAATACCTATTATAATATTTTAAAAAATCACTCAAACTCGTGCATTCGAATCTCCAATAGATTCTGAGTAATCCATTTTGGAAACCGTGTTTTATCGTGCGATTTGATACATCCAATTGCGGGGCGAAACGGTGATCAAATTTCAGTGAGATTATTCGCACGGAGAAAATTCGGAAAATTCGCTGATTTTGTGGAAAATTGAGAATCAGACTGCCAGGACCAGACTCGTGTGTGCGTGTTAAAAGCAAAGAAGAGCGCCAACTGGCATGTTCAGGAAAGGATACCCGCCCTTGTGGAATATCCGAAGTTTTGAAGCTCGCCTCGAATGTATGCACTGAAACGAATAGCTTTTATGGCACGACGCGACGCTTATCATCTGCAGATGATGTATAATTTCGAGGAACACGGAATATTGCAGACATTTTTCGCCCGAAAATGAGAGCCAGAATGAAGCTATATTCCTGTTGGCATACTATAGAGCAATTTCGTATTTGACGTTCATGAAAATTTTACTCGTACTAAAGATAGTGCGAGGATTGAGACTTTTTCTCTTCAGAGGCAAAGATACTCTATTAGTGGTTTACTTAGAAAGGTGGTTTATGCGCATCCCTGATAGAAAGAGGGGGATGATATCGCACCTCTAATGAAACTGACAACGCGGATGACGTTGGTTCGACACACGTCTGTCTTTAATCCATGCTTGTGAATAGCTAAGCTGCACGATACCACCTTGCAAGCTACAAGCTACAAGCTACCTGCCAATTTTACATCTCGCGATGCAACCTCAACCGACAACAGACAACGTCAGCACGATCACGGGCAATTTAAAGTGACTTATCCGAAAGTACCTTGCTGCTGACAAGTAAGGCACTAAAAAGTAATAAACCCATTTTGGCTTTATACGTGTACAGAGCGTTGGGAAATCTAAAGCGCAGGAAAATCATCAAAAGAATTAAACAACAATAGAATGTTACATGAAAATCTTGTTATAAACAGCTTGGTGCAAAGTTAAAAACATTGTATTGCGCAAAGCGCGAAATATTTGGATAATAATGGACTGTGTATTATAGAATACAAAAGGTGAATCCTATTTGCTTTAATACAGTTTTATCAATGCCGCGAATTCCACGTTGCAATAAACAGTTTAAACGATCGCCATGGATAATGTTAAATATCTGCTGCAGTAAATTGTTGCTTTTAATTGTGTAATGAAACATTTACTGGAAAATGTAGTTCATTTGATTTGATTTCACTTCACGATTACTCTTCCATAATTTAGCTGAAACAACGGTAGATAACCGTTTGTATAAAGGAATTTTCTGTAATTTTTATTTATGAGTCGAATTGGTCGAAAGATAATAATCAGAACTCACGATCAGTGCGCAGCACACGGGCCCTTTAATATTGCTGGGAGTGAAACTTTGGAAATGCGACAGTACTCTCTAGCCACATTAACCTGCGATAAACCGTAATAAAAGACAGCTTGCCTGATGTCGCGGCGTGGTGCGATGCGACTGTTGGCCCAGTCGCTTAAATTTATAGGAGATCGCTAAGTTAGTTTAAACGCAACATCTGCGGAAGACGTTGCACGTGTTACGTATGTCGGCGAACTTGACACGTGCGCGGCATTAGAGTTCCATGTGTATCAACGTTTGAAATGCACGATGTACCGCGTCCGTACCTCGCAATTGCAATGTATGCGTTGGTATGATTTTTTCGTCGACCACATTCGAGTCTGTTAAAATCATGGTCTCAACATGCTCTCATATACCGGTCTGGTCTGTATCGCGTGTTGACGTGTCACAAACAAAAATCCAGGCCATCAAGTGGGATCCCTTGTTTCTCGTGGAAAGGCCCACCACGGAAACTCTATTTCCCCCCCGTGTAACACGCGATTCGAACGTCCACTTGTTCATTTAACTAGTCTACTTGCTGACACAATGCGATGGTCCAGTCTATCGGGATGTGACTTTCGATTAAAAATAGCAATTAAAGGCTAAATATTTATTATGCCATTCCAAAGCCGGTTTTGCGACTAGTAAAGTTTGCTGATAAAACGTAGTTTACGGCTAATTTCCCAGTCCACCGCACTTCAAAGTAAAAGCTAAGTGCCTCCAACTACTGGTAAATTACATGTCAGACGTTTAGTACCAAAGGAAGTTCGCCGCAAATCTTTCACTTTTCCGTCTACCTGTTCTTGCTCTCTGGAAGATTTCTAGTTACAAATTTTTCAACCACGTTTCTTGAGGCTTGTCAAGACAGGATTCGTGAAAATCGTCCTCCCGAAGAAGAAACTTGTCTGGATTTAACGAAGACCAACAATATTCGTGGAGTTTTGCACCCAAGAATAAATTTACTGAGGAATAGCAGGAAGAGGACAATTACTTCCGCGAGTCAGCACAGCAACCAACCAGCGATGTATGTACCTGAATAAGCGGGGATGACCAAACAGGTGAGGAAGGCCAACCAGAGTCGGTCGGAAGCAAGAAAATGGAGCTGTGGTGAGTCATCGGGTTTTGCAGACTCGGAGAGTCGGAGGTTGGTCGCGAATGAGACAAGGGGCGAGCGAAGAGATCGAATTCTCGCCGCGTCTGCGGATTATTACGAGTTCGCATGAGAGACCCCGAAAAAAGAGGAGAGCCACCGTAGTCGCGATGCGGTGCGGTGTAGTGCGGCAGACGGCTCTTCCGTCCATTATCGAGGATCCGGCGTGCATATACGGTGCGAAACACGTCCTAAAACCGGTTCTCAATCGGTTCCACGAACCCCATGCGCCATCGGATCCGGGTACCCACACGGCTCCATCTCCGCCTCCTTCTTCCAGTGCGGCGCGCCTTCACCTTCTCTTCTCTTCGCTTCTCTTTTCTTTCCTCTTTTCTCCAACACATCTAGTGGCTTCTCTTCTTCTCTTCTTCTCTTCTCTAGGCTCTTCCAAGCGACGGTGGTCGTTGCGTCTCGGTTGCAGTTCGAAGCAGTCACTTCCGCAAGCTGCGGATGTGGGTTGGACCGGATTCGCGCTTACCTACGCCATATTTTAGGCGTCAGGCATGTCGTAGGTAGATCTGTGGCACGGGTATGCATCATCCTATTATCGCTTTTACCATACGGACAGTCGCATTCGCTTGGTGCCGCCACTGCTATTCCGCTTCGCACAATTTTCACGAATCTTACCTAACGTTCCTGGTGACACTTTCTTTCGAATCGTACTGGCTGAAAGCTGTGGAGTAATTCCCGATGGAAATTTACCTGAGTACGTATTAGTAGGAAGAACTGCATCGAGATAACGCTGTCGAATATACGTTGAACTAGATTTTCACGAATGCACCAGGCATCATTATACCTATGGAGATACGATACATTATGACGATGATGAGCTTCTTGTTTAACATCCGATATACATTAGATACTTGCTCGAGAAAATTAAGCCGTATAAGTGAGATGGAACGAGTCGATTTATTTTACATTCTACCCATTTCGATACAAATGTACGGTTCGAGGGAACGAAACCATATTTCTTTGGACTTGATATTGACGTACAGAGGAGTTTTGTTACTAGAAAGCAAATGGTCGGATAGTAACGCATCGACGTACGTATTTCGTTTCGTATTCGAGCCAACGATGTATATTCAGCGAAATCCTGGTTCACGCGCGAATAAATCGATATGGAACTGTTGACGAAATTTTCTGGATAAAATATTACACCTTTCAATTAAATTTTCAACTGAACTATGTGTTTTGCTGTAGGTAAAAACTTGTCTGTAAGATACAGTATTTGAATATTGGAGTGAGCAAGTTGCCTGGAGATGGGCCAAACTTGAGTATCTTTGGCTTTACCTTATACTTGACGGATTTTCAATAGCGAATTAATGTGCGGTCAGGAAAACCTTGCAGTTTACGTGAATTCTCAACTTCGTTTCGCCGCAGTGGCTTTCTTAAACTGTTTTTGGAAAATTCGCGAAAGCCAGACTTGCCGTCTAAAATTAATTTATGCCCCGGGATAATGTGGCAAGCGTTACACCATCAAGAGATAGTTTTCTCTGTGATGAATATCTTTCTACCCGCTGACCCGAATTCCAAATCAGATTCACAAAGTTGGTCCGTAAACCGCGTTCGTGGTGAGCACGAAAGAGGTGGGCATTTCCAAATAATTTTCTTTCGCGCGTAACTCTCACGATATCCTACCAAGATTTATAGGGAAGATTAGCAAAATATAAACATTAATTGTAGGGAGGAATAATGTGGCAACTAACGTCACCCAACGATACCCCGAGTACGTATTACCGTTGAAAAGGTTCCTTGCAATTACCTAGAAGCTATAGTATGAGTCGGTAGAGTTTAAGAAACTATGCGGCAAGCTCTCGGTAAGATGACATTTATTATTAAGCGGGGGAAGATTAGCTTAATCCCGAGTCGTGTGCAGGTGCGCCCCAAGTGAATTTGGGTTAATCATTCTGCCAAGTAATCGTTGGACGTGTATTGCCGATGGGGACAAGAAAGGCCTCGTAAAGCACGCCCTCCATGTTTCCTGTCATCGCGTCACCGCGAGACATCGCTGATCCGCTCATCCGGCTTATAGGTTCGCCAATCCCTGAATATCCAACCATTAAGTCCGCTCCCTCAATTTTCGGTCCGCGGTAGATCTACCCGACAGCCACCAGTCTCTGATCTTCAATTTCATCTACCTTCTTTTTATCTACCGGCTTCCCGTCGATTCGATCCACGATTGTCTACTAATGGACTGGGTTTTTGCGTTAACGCCAAAATCCAGAGAGAAAGAGAAAGGGAGAGAAAAAGCTGCTGTCAGTGGAGGATAAGTCAACGTGGGCTTTTTCGCTGTTTTCACTTCGCAATCTCACCCTGACGTTATATTTGCGGTGGATTCAAATGTCAGTTAAGCGAAAAACGTCGAGGTATAAAACCAACACATTCGAGCACTTTAATATGCTGCCAAAATTCACAGAGCCATGCAACAATGTGCCGACAAGAATGCGTTACAGTTCTCACGTGGGCTGTCGCTCCACCAAGCTCTTTGCTCAACCTGCCAATATCAGCTTGCCCGCGAAAATGTACGAAGTGAAAATTGATGATCCTGAATCGAACGGAAAGATTTTTCTACGGTTGGCCGGAGATCGAGCGAAAGTGATAAGCAATGAAGGACAACGAACTCGCCCGGTACGTAGCATGCTCTCGAGTAACGTCCACCGAACGCCTGCCTTCCGTGAACTTTTACACCAGTAGCTTATATCTATGTGTAGCTATGGCCATGCATATGTAACATGCTACACGAAGGTCCCGCGTATCAAAAATACATAAACCCACTTTTCCGAAAATAAATTCTCTCCGATCTGCTGCCTATCGAAAGAACCGAACGATCGAACCGGGTAGCTCACTGATCTTGCTGTCGAGGGCACGAACAGGGGGGAAAAGGAAAAAAAAAGAAGAGAAATGAAATTCAGCAAACTGACTCGGCATTCTGTCAGAAAGCGAATATATCGTGAAAATATTTTCAATATGATTCCCAATATGATTTTCAGCGGACATCAGGTACGATAAAAGTTAACTGATAGATAATTTTTGTACCCTTAGTTAGGTGAAGAGTGTTATCTTTTCTTTTGGTCTTTCCCCGCAATCGAATCCAAGGTAGTAGATCATTTGCTCTTTAGAAAAAGAAAGGTTTCGCATTATCTGCCTGATATCTCAGCCTGGTGGTTCGGCTTTTGGATTTATCGCATTTGCTAACCCGTTTATCATCATCGGTATCGTCGGGAACTCGCGTAATGTACCGATAGCCTGCTACCATTAATTGTCCAAAAGACTCAGCTCGGCCCGTAAATTCTCACTGCGTTTAGATTATCTCGGGAGAGGCGGAGATGGGATGGGCCAATCGAATTTCGTTTGCATCATTAAGTGCTTCAGTATCCACAGTCACCACCCCTGGATGCCCCGTTTATTCGGACCATTCATCCGCTTTGGGGGCCCATGGCTCTGAGTTAATTCGGAATTCGGAACCTAGGGGGCGAGCACCGTTGAATCCATCTGCTCGATATCCGCTTGATAAAGAGCCGCGCAGGCCGGCAAACCCCGATCCTGCTTGCTCGATAAATGGCGAATGCATTCGATGGGTATTACATGTTCAGGGAAACAAGATCATGATGCTTGCATGCTCAAGCGGCACGGATAAGCAGGAGCGCGATTCGATGGAAAGGCGAAGAGCAAACCAGTGATGTGTACGAGGATCTATCCTAAAGAATCTAATCCCTGAAGCGATGAATCGTCGCCCACGCAGATCCATGATGCACCGCACGAAGTATTCTTTTTTGTATGGAGACCGTACTCTCGCAGCAAAGAAGGAGAGGAGTCTATGCGATACCGGCTCTCGTTCGAGGTGGTTCTGGTTGAGGGCGGCGGAAGTGACGTCATGCGGTAGTCTTACACAGACATCGTACTGCGCAGCCACCAAAGACAATGACCTACCCTCGTCTTTGTAACTCCACCCGTCTATCCACTACCTTGTCGAAGCTTCCCGTATGGGTTTTTAGCTAGCGCTATCCTCCCGAATGGTTTGACTTGCAAAATGTTCGGATGTAATTTTCCATGCCATTCGTATAAATCGTTGTAGCGCAGACATTTTCCATAGCTCGTGTCCTCGGTGTTTTCTTTACGCTCTGTGAATCGGATCTAGAAGGGGGCGTTCGATTGCACGAGCTCGCCTCACGAATACATTCTGTTTTATAGTTCCAAGCTTGAATTTTGTCCGAGAAACTTTCTTGAAGGAGTTCCTCGCTTTTTGTGCTCAGGACTGGTGATACCATATTCGACTGGTAAAGTTTTTATTCGAGTTTCTCGCCAGGCGCGGAGCATTCTTCTAGGTGCATTTAATTGCTCGTACAATTTGCACCTTTGAGCTGTACCAGGTCGCGATTAAACGTCATTTCCCTGAGACTTATTAAAAAAGTTTCGCGGAACTCCTAGTGGATAGGTGGTTACTTTAGAAGGCCGACTCTCGGACTAAGTACCGAGAAAGAGAGGGAGAAAAAGAGTTTGTAAAAAAATAGTTTCTTCAAAGTACTCTTGGCAAAGGAATGCCCGACACAAGTTTACCGTCCAAGTCTCCTCGATGCGAATCCCGCGGACATTATTACTAGGAATACCCTTCCTTTAGCCAGCACGTCTTAATGAATGATCCTAAGCAGGTAATCCTTCGATCCAAGGCAGTAATATTTCAGGAAGTTATCTCTACCCCGATCTTCCTCGCTTGGGGCGGAGGAGAAAATTATTACCGAATTACATTAAAGCGATTACGGTAGGATGATATTCAAGGAAAATAATAATTATGCTATCGGGAGAATATGAAACTTAATTGTAGCTGGTTTGTATGGCTCGTTTATCAAGATAGAGCTATAATTGTCACCGCCTATTAACTAACGAAAAACTGGTTGAAATCATACGTCCAGGTCGGTAGGTCCGGGAGCTTACAATTACCAGAGCAGTGTTTCCCGTTGCCTGCTTTTTATCCCTCTGCCGAGCTTTATTCCGGCTTAATGCCTTTGCCCAGGTCGTTAGTGGGCACCATCGTAAAATATATACACATTTTCACCGTCTGCTGGTAGTTTCGAGTACGAGCAGTGATAAGCAAATAACATGGTATGCACATGATAGAAGCACATTAGCCATTAACATTATCCACATTGAAAAGTCTTCCTGGAAGGATTATAAAACCAATTAACTAAAAAGTCTACCAACAGTTTCTTCGAATAAAAGACATCCTGTACCTTTAATAATCCAATAACTTTCATCAGAGTTTTCATGAAGGAACATTAATCTTTTTCAGGTTGATCGAAACAATTTTAGTCTTAATAAACGTTAATGATGTTGTCGCGATTAGCGAAGAGGATACAGGTCCTCGATCCGAGCCGTTCGTCTTGGCTGGTTCAAGGATGCGTATAGAGCAGGTAATTCACGGAGACGCGTTACTTAATGACGCGAGTACAGTAATATCGGCGAGCTATGGTACGACATTAAGGATTCATGATGGAAATTCGTACGCGCGGCACGCGTGAACACCGGCGTGAATAGCACGTTACCAACGCAGTGCGGTGGGCTACGCGATGCAGCGAAACGTCAACCGTCGAAAACATGTTTTACAGCATCGCAATCCAGGCCCGGAATCTTGTTCGCTACGTTACGTGACTTGTAATTATATGTGGCGTCTGATAAGCCTAACTATAGTCATGGATCACCCACGCTAGTGCGAAACCAAGTTTACGCATACCATAGTAGATACGGTATCCGACTAATTATTAGCTGACTCCAATCTGTCACCTGGATCATAAAGATCCTAGAGACTAAACTCATTCATGCGTGTCGTTGGCTTACTGTGGTTGATGCGTCGATAATTGTCACATTTTCCCCAGTGAGAAGAGAGTATATGTACCCCCGTCCTAAGGTAATTACGGTCAGTGGACAACTGTTTTTACTTTCCTCAAGGCCATTCCGCTAAAAAAAACATAACACACAACATTTCTACGTGCTTGTGGAGCACAGAGATGTTACGTTATGCCGAAAACTAACCGTCTCGCCGTAATTAAATGCACGCCGGTAGAAGTAAAACATAATAATTAAAAGCGTGATGAAAAGTAATTGCCGACTGACCGTAAAAAATTTAGTTTCACGTGTGTCGCGTTGTTAGTATGCTGTTATTTTGACATGCTCGGAAAACCTGTGCACAATGGAACGCAACGGAACGAAAAGCGACTGGAAACAGGTCCTTTTCCGGTATTGCGTTTCACTTATGAATTATCTTTGAGATGAGATATTCGCTTTTTTCGGCGAACAATTGATTTTATACACCTGATACAATGTTTCTATGAAAAATGCGCTAAAAACATCTTCGCTTCTCTCATGAACACAATGAATAATTAACTCTAAGTAGGAGCATATTTCGTAGTGTTCTTGGAAATACTCCAGTTGCTAAAAGCTGTTAATATTTACAACACCGTTCGAGACAATTAAACGTAACGTTTCTCTCAGGGACACCTGTTTTTCTATTCATAGGCAAGGTAAAGGCAAATGTCCTTCCGTTTGAGGTGTAACGCCCAGAAATGACTGTTTTTACCGGGACGAGACAAACGGCACGTTCAGAGAGACTGTTAATTGCCTGCGGGTTTGTAAGTGAATTTTTTCAGCAAACATCTGCGCATAATTACTCATTGCGCACATGTCCTTTCAAGATGAAGGTGTGTGCACTGTCCGCTACAAATACTAGTGATACGTCCCGCTTGGACACGCTCACTTTGCCCGACTAGCACAATCTTTAAGCTGAGCGTCATAACCATTATGCTCGCACGCATAGTATCACATCGTACCACTCGAACTAAATCTTGTTTATCAAACGATCGTAAACTAGCGAGCTTGTCTAATTTTGCGCTCAATGGCGCCTTGTGACTACCCTTGTGATTACCCTCTTCACTCGGAACGGGGTGTTAGATTCTAGTTAATAACAAACCCACGACGCACTGCTAATACGATCTAATTTGTCCTAAGGGACGTAAGGGCCGTTGATTAGCTCATCACACCCGTAACTGATCGCGAGGAAAGTCTAACAACTAATTTGCATGTGGATCAGAAAGATCGTTAAGTAGTTGAGGGGTTTTGTGGTGTAAAGTTAGTAAGGAAAGAATAAGATCAGGCGGAGCAAGCCTTCTCCATGGCATGACCTCGTTCAAAAGAACTGTGCTTACCGCACAGTTGAGGCATTTTAAGCGAGCGGAAGTTTAAAACGCGAATTTCCATAGACCTCCCAGTCAAGTGGATTGCTTTTGTATCTTGAAAATGGAAAAAGGAAAAAAAGAATGATACAATGAACCATTTCTTGCCGAACTAGTCGCTTACTAGTACAAACCTTGACTACTGCGAGTGACTTTCTCTCTCTCTCTCTCTCTTTCACTCGGCAAAGTGGATACACGCAGTTCTCATTGCAAATGGCTGTTTTATATTGGCTGATGAGGGGAGGAAATGTCGGGAGTAAAAGGTCTTGCCGATTGTTCCTGCCACCAGTTGAAAGGGTTGGACCGACGTGACGCTAACAATACCGGAAATCCTAGCGGCGTAATGGCCGTGTTGCTTGACTGGATCGTGGCGAGGCAGCGCGACGCGGTTGCTTTTCGTAGGAGAAACAGACGAAGAGAAGAGAGAAGAAGATAAAAGAAGAAAAGTGAGGTCGGGCACAACCCGGACGACTGTCTTTGAAGCACCTCTATTGGTGATGGCGTTCATTTGTCCTCCGCCTCGCTGCCCTTTAAGCACCACTACCAATAAAGTATTTCTGCCGCGGCATTACAGCGGAAAAGGTGAAAAAAAGGCTGCAAGGCTGAAATGCGCGTCGCTGCGCGAGGTCGTTCGTCTTCGTAAAATCGATAGTTAGGGGGCCGCGATATTGCGGCGCGCGGATTCCGCGGAGAGAGTGCAGCCAACACGGCCAACGCGGCCAACACGGTCAACACGGCGCAGCGACTTTCGAGGGGCATAAAAACATCGGGCCGTTTGTCGATAGCGCCAATTTAGAGCGAGGCTGCCTGTGATCGTTATGCGCGTATAATTCACGGGCTAGTGCAAGTATGCCGCGCTTCATATGGCACTCGCCGACTAAATTGGATTTTGCGAAATCGATGGATCCCTTTTCGCTGTTGGTTTGCGATACCCATCAAACGGAGAAACCTCGCTCAGAGCATTTGCTTCTCAGTGCGAAAAGTAGCTTCCAACCAGTCGGTTAATTAACACCTCAAGTTCTAAGCATGCCCGCTGACAACTGTTAAACGCGAGGCATTCTAAACAGCCGCCAGAAACGGCATTTCTCTTTCGCGTCGTTATAGATGCTATGTACATTCCGGCGTCTTTGTCCACGGAGATTCCTTGGATTCCTGGTCTAATGGAAGCACGCTCTTATCGTACCCGATAGCGAATCGTACGGCAGCCTTCGACTTTAAAGCGAAATCCTGCGGCTGCTTGGCTCGGAAGAACGAGACGGGGTAAGGGTTGCATCCGAAAGAGGGAAAAGGTCAAGCGTTTCAGTGCGCATACCGAACCTTCCGCTTTAAATTACGCTTGGCATAGTAGAATGAGCATGAATTCTCGTTACTCGTTACCGTATTTCTATCTTATTGCCGGGGATCAGTTCTGTGAGTGAGGCTCACTCATGCTTTCCAACCACTTCGATGTTGACGCGTGCAAAACTTTATTAATGCAGTAACGCTCGGCGATGTAGTCAGGAACGCGGGTTGGCTCGCGATAAAGTGAACGATCTCTACCCCGTAGAGTCGAGCGTGTTATCTAGTTTACCGGAAAACGTGTTCACGCTCGCGCAGTCCCCGCCGGTCCTCCGTAGCAAACTAGCTACGCCACTTTTCTACGCTGATCGGAGTTTAACCATGTTTTCCTCGTGGCGGCCACTGGCAAACAGTGTCCTGGCAAATTTCACCCCATGGGACGGGATGCTGCTTAACGTGTAATATCGATGAACGCTGCAGGATAATGAATGTCCTTCGCCCTCATGCCACTCGTGCTCCTCCTACTTCTCTTTTGCGTCGGTACACTCGTAACGAGTAGTCCCCCCTTACTGCTCGAACAAATCAAATACCCAGACGTTTAATTACCCTGACTTTAAGGGTTGCTTCTACGTGACTGGACTTCTCCATTTCCTAATGGAGATGTGTGCTGAGACGTGCGGAGAAATCGCAGAGTCCTTTCATCGCGATGTAAGATATATACCGCTTTAAATAACATTATGCTTTGCGTAACCGACGGCGAATAATTCACTAAACGTGGGAAAGTTCTTAATGAGATGAATGACACTTGGTTCGAGTCTTATTCTCCGAGCCACGATCATTACGCAGGAAGATATCAATATTGCCTTAGACGCCAATGGCAGTAACATGCCGCGTTCACAGAGTCGAGAATGTTGGCAGGCAAACCCTAGACGCGAAGCCAATTCATTGCTAACTTATGAATATTTACCGCTGCTGAATATGCATATCGCCGACAATGTATTATTTTTGTTGACCGGTGGATCGATATTGCTCAACATAGTCCACACTTGCCGCGGTCGTCGACATTTAGGTAGTACGTGCATGATGCAGTAAACAAAAGAGCGGAGATCTAAGTATTCGTACAATGCACATACAGGAAGGTATAACGTGTTACTAGCTCCAGGCCACATCAGTGCGTTCAGTGTGTCACGGTGCACGTGGTTGCATTCTGCTCCGGTGAACGATGGAAACTTGTCGAACGTGACTGAAGTTGGGACGACGGTGACCAGTGTATTTTTAAGCTCGTGTCCCTGCATTTTATCGTGCCAGCTATACGAGTGGAATCGAAATGTCACCTGTTACGATTTATGGGCTTCGAGTGCTCAGGAGTCTTGTGTTCTCTTGTACTCTGACCAGTGATCAATTTAGTAAGCATTAGTAAGCGGATCGCGAGAAAATAGCGAGTCTATCACTTGGCCGGCCGTCGACGACTCTCATATTTGTAGATTGCGATCCTGTCAATTAAACCTTCCTTCGAAAGCATCGACCGTCTATGTACATTAGTCTCTCGTGATCACATTACGGCATTACGGTAAGTTCGTCGGGTCACTACACTTTTGAACTCTACGATACTTTGAAAGTCACTCTGCGAGTTACTTTCGCCGGATACTCGAAGAAACGAAAAACCAGTCCGCGGTGCGGTACTCCAGGAAATTCGTCGAGAGAAACGATGCGCAAAGAATATTAAGCCTCGTAAATTAATAGTACAAATACTTCGACAAACGAGATATTCGGACTTGTAAATTCAACTGTGTCTCTCTATGGCAGGAAATGACTTTGGTTCATGTGTCGTCAACAAGTCGAGTGATATCCACTCCAGGAAATTAGTCATTAAGGCAAGTGGTGCGAAAATCATTGAGATACTTTCGCGACGAAAGCCGGAAGATGTTTACAGTGTGAGAGTACAATCTAAAACGCAGTTACCAGAGCTATTAATCCAGCATGAATCAACTGTGGCCTGCGGCGGTATTTAATAGGCTGGCGACGTGGACGCTAGATTTTGGATGGATGCCACAGGATTCGCGACGGATCAACGCGACCGAACGTGGCGTGTGTACATTGCATGGTCTTCTTGTTATTGGCCGATCGATAATACCGAGTGTAAAAGAACGGAGGAAAGAGAAAAACGCGGGCAGAAAAAGCACAAGTTGCGGGCGAAGCGGTTCGGTTGTTACGAAGGATAAATTGGGACAACTGTCACGACTACAGACAATTTTAGAGCTTTGTTACGTTCGATTTCGCGCCGAGGTGAAAAGGGACTTTTACGAATCGGCGAAATCTCAAACTGCTGTTCTGTTTTATTTTTGCGAAGAACTTGATCAGACAGATATAGAGCGTTAGGTACACAGAGTAAGCTAGTAGATCGGACTAATTTGCCACTAATGCTATATTAAGTTCAAATAGGAATTCTTTTCGTGATTGTCCTTTAAACAGATGAAGATAAAAAAAGTAGAATTTGCTCTTAAAGGCTTCGATAAGATTGTAGATTTAAAAATCCCCCCTGTATTCGTATAGATAAATGATTTAATCCCAATTAAGCAGCCAATGCCTTTGGCATCCGAAATTGGCCTTAATCTGGGAAGCTCTATTCCGATCCGGAGGGTAAGATTATACTATTATGAGAAACCAGTGTAAGTGGATCAGAGACATACCTTCATTATCGATGGAGAAGATCCCAACGCCGTCGCCGCCGCGTATGGAGTAGCCAATCCTTGAGTCTCCTCCAACAGGATCACTATCCTTCGCGCGAATCGTAGTAACTAGAGTCCCCACTGGTTCGTTCTCGAAGACACTCGCGGAAATGACAAAGTCGTCGAAGACCGGCGCGTGAAGATTTTCGTTCACATCAACCACTTCTATTATAACGTTAGTTTCGGAAGAAAGGGATGGCTTTCCTTTATCCTTGGCGACTATGGTCAACGTATGAACTTGTTGTTCTTCGAAATCAAGACTCTGCGTAGTCCTAATTGTGCCCGAAATTTTATCCACCTTGAAGAATCCCTCACTCTCCATGGCATCGGATAGAAAGTACTCGATCTCACCACCAGCACCCTCATCGGGATCACTCGCATCAACGACTGCGACGACTGTCCAAAGAGGCACGTCCTCCCGAATTTTCACGATATAACTTGCCAGAGCGAATGTCGGTGCATTGTCGTTGACATCGTCAACGGTGACTCTGACGAGTGCATCCGAGTAGAGAGAATTCATGCCGGAACTGGGATTGTCTTGCGCCCGGATCCTCAATTCGTAGATTTCCTGCCGCTCCCGATCTAAATGGCCGAAAACGCTGAGCACTCCCGTCAAGGGATCCACCCGGAAGTCATTGGTCTCCGTGACGAGAGAATAAGTGATGCGAGCGTTGTCCCCCAAATCAGTATCAGTTGCATTCGCTCGCCACACGTTAGTGCCGTTTAGAGCAGCCTCCGAAATACGGAAGCTGGCGAGTGTTTTCTCGAACTTGGGAGCGTTGTCGTTCACGTCCAAAATTGTCACTGGTAACATTCTCGAGGAAGACTTTTGCGGCTTTCCCAAGTCGAAAACGCTGATATTCAAAAAATATTCGTTTTCCCTCTCGCGGTCCAAGTGTCCAATAACATTGAGGTCACCGGAATCGGGGTCTATTTCGAAGACAGAGTCGCGGTCCCCACTGGAGATGACAAAGACGAGTTTGCCATTGTAGTCGAGATCGCGGTCCCTCGCATTAATCCTGACGAGGGTAGTGCCGATCTTGAGGGACTCGTTGACCTTGATTTCGCTCGGGAAATCAATGAACTCAGGAGCGTGCATGTTCTCTCCGTATCTGCTAGGTGTCAGAGTATACTCGTCATCCCTGGACGGCATGCTATTTCTCTCAGCGGCAGCAATAGCATCGGTGAGGCGGCGAGCGACGCCAGTATCGTGGCATTGGAAGGCCCCAGTTTCGTCCGAGAGTATTCTACCCTGGGAGGCGAGGTTGCACTTGGCGTTAACGAGGTGCAGATGCACGGTATTGACATCCGCGAAGTGAGTGCCGTCCGTGGCGGTAACGTTGATGATCCTCTCGGTGGCTTTCACGTCCGCTAGATCGCAGGCGACCGATAAGACACCGGTGGTTGAATCCAGGGCGAAGCAACCGTCGATGTTGCCAGAAACGATGCGGTAACTGATAATATTCCCGGCGTCGAAGTCGATCGCGGACACGGTAATGATTTCCGAGCCGATCGGCACGCATCGCGGTACGTGGCCGGTGCAGTCGATCCGCTCGAATTGCGGCCGATTGTCGTTCACGTCTCGGAGTTTTACGCGCAGCTGCATCTCTGCCTGACGGCGGTACGGAAGTCCCCAATCACTGACTCGCACGTGGAGCAAATATTCTCGCTTCATCGTCTCGTAGTCGAGTACTTGTTTCGTCTTGACGATCCCTGAGAAATGGTCAATTTCGAAGGGTACCTTCTGAATGTTGTCGATGCTGTAGGATATGTACGCATTCTCCCCGGAATCCCGGTCTTTCGCGGTGATCTTGATGACCGAGCTACCGGCTGGCTGATTCTCGTCGATCCACACCTCCATCTGCGATTGCTCGAAGGTCGGGTCGTTGTCGTTGGTGTCGACCACGTTGATCTTCACCTTAGCGGAGGATTGTTTTCGCGTGCCCATATTACCTTGGTCAACCGCGGACACCGTCAGACTATAAAACGCCTTCGTCTCGGCGTCAAGGTTCACCGCGGTATATAACATTCCAGTCTCAGCGTTCACGTAAAACTCTCCGCCCTCGTTGCCACCCACTATCTCCAAGAAAACCAGGGCGTTCCTGCCTTCGTCCGCATCGGTAACCTTAAGCCGGACTACAGGTGTGTTGATCGGAGCGCTCTCAGGAACCTTCACCTCGTAGATCTCGCGGCTGAAGACCGGCGCATTGTCGTTCATGTCGGCCAAGTGAACCGGCACGAATTTGTAACTGAATCGCTGTGGTATGCCCCGGTCCATGGCGCGTAAAGTCAGATTGTATCCTTGCGCCGCAGTTTCGCGGTCCAACAAGTGGAGTACCTCGATGTTGTATTCGCCGGAGTGTGGCCCGCCGGCGGGTCGCACCCTAAAGTGGCCAGCTGGGTCGCCACCCACGATGTCGAGGCTCGCAATCTGACCGTGTATGCCCTCGTCACGGTCGATCACCCGTACGATGGCATAGATATCCGCGTTCGAGTGCTCTAGGATGTTGGGCAGGTGATGTACGTAGATCTCAGGCGCGTGCAGGTTTATTTGCCGCACCCTAATCGTGACCTTCGCTGTACTGGGACGACTGCTGCTCCCGCTACGATATAGCGCGCCTCGGTCCCTCGCAAATACCATCAGTTGGTACGTCGATCGCTCCGTATATCTGTGTATCAGATAATAATGATGACCCAATGATCATCCGGACATTCGTACGCTAATTCGATCGGCTAAACATTTATTTACGTTTACAAAGATGAGAAGAGAGTCAATGGAACAAATAGAGAATCCTTTCTTATATGAGAATACGAAAAGAATTGCGAAAAATGTGGCAATAGTCGAGACAATAGAGAGGAAAGAGTAGATGCGAAATGAATGGACTGGTGACTTACTTGAGTGGCCTCGTCAGGCTGATGATTCCGCTAACCGGATGAACTGCGAATTGATCAGTCTCTTCGGCGAAGCTATAATAAATCTCGCCGTTTCTGCCGAGATCCGCATCCTCGGCCATTACTTTAAGTATACTACGATGTAAGGGCGTGTCCTCGGTTACGGTCGTTTCGTACTCCGTCGGGTAGAACAACGGATTTAGATCGTTCGTGTCTAGGATCGTGACGACTACGCTCGCGCCCGCCTCGGCGATGCTCACTTTGTTCTTGCCGTCCCGCCTGCTCGCGGAAGCGCGCACTTCGAGCACATAACGATCCTTTCGCTCGCGATTCAGCACATCGACATTTCCGGTTCGCGTCCGAATCAGCAGAAAGCAGAAG
The DNA here is from genome assembly GCA_963989405.1 of Trypoxylon attenuatum. Taxonomy (NCBI): domain Eukaryota; kingdom Metazoa; phylum Arthropoda; class Insecta; order Hymenoptera; family Crabronidae; genus Trypoxylon; species Trypoxylon attenuatum. The sequence goes on along the minus strand of OZ022490.1, from coordinate 8,916,795 downwards.
TCACCGATGATGCGTTCTTCCGCCTTGAAGAATTTGTCGCGGTCACCGCTCACTATCCGGTATCTAATGTCCAAGTCGCTGTCGGGCGATGGCAGTTTGATGCCCATCCTCTCTTCTGGCACCACGTACGTTTTTCCGATCGAATTCTCGGGTATCGAGACATTGTAAGTGGGCCGAGTGAAACGGAGCTCGAAGCCGCTGTTGCTGCTGCTGCTGCTGCTGCTGCTGCTGCTACTACTACTGCCACTACCGCCTCCGCCGCTGCCAACTGAGGCGAGGGCTTCGCTAAAGCCACCGGCGACTGTTGTCGACGTGGACGTGCTCGTGGGTGATGCCCTCAGGACTGCACTACTGGAAACTGGGGGCGGCAGGCTGGTGGGTAGAAGATTCTCGGAAGACGGTGCACCGGCCGTGGCCGCGAACAGCCACAGCCAGAGCCACGGCCAGGCGAGCAGCACGCGCTGCTGCTTCATCCTCCACATCGCACAGTGTCGCTAGCTCATTCTCAGTCAATTCCCCGAACCCTCGCAAAGGTCGTGCCTCCAACGATGACAATGATGCCGACGACGGGGAAGAGACAACGGCAGCCGGAAAATCCGTTTTCAGTCTTCGCCTAGACAATTGCCTGAAATGGAACAGAGAATTCAAGTTAGACGTTTCTAAAGTTGAGAATATGGAGACAGCACGAAGGTAGGACTGGATAAAGTGGAAGCTAGAAGCGAAATCCGGGTTATCCTCGACGACAGCCACTAGTTTCCACTCGATCGAGCATGATGAGTAGACGGTTTATCCTACGAGGCCGGAGAAGGGCCATGGACGGAGGAAGAGGAGGCAAGAGGCTTTGTCGTGGTTATAGACATTCGATGAATGAACGCTATGAAACAGAACCCAGGTCACCGGTGTCACGCCAAGCGTGACAGAATTTCTCGAGAAATTCCTCAGTTAAAGTGTTCCGGGATTTATTAGAGACCCGTCGCGGAAAGTTTTGGTCCCCGCGTATTACAGTTCGATGCGCGAGACATTTGTCCCAATAAGCAGTGGAAAACGCGGAGGCAAGTTCGAGTAGCTCGAAAGTGGGCCACACACGAGTCCAATGTTAATCAATGCCATACGAAGAAACTATTCCCAGTCAAATAGAGAGGACAACAAACGCACGCTGCGATCCTATGTACCCGCATCTTATGAGCCAGCATCGCAGAGCGACGCGGAGTTATGCCGGACGGAAATCCTTGCTAATGCAGAATCCATGGTGAGAGGGATACCGTTCGAGTCCCTCCTAATACATAGTCCGACACTGGCCGAATACCGCGACAGTGTGGACTGTAAACCCGGATGCTGGATCGAGTCAATGCACGAAACTGTCGTATGCGTGCAACTGTTACCAGTAGTTTACCACGAATACAACCAGAGTGTTGGACGTTTCAAGGGTGACAGTCTCACTGGAGCGACCCGATAACGCGAGTATCCCGCCGAGCCCAGAGCATCGAATACGATAGTGAAACGGTGATTTTGCCTATCTTCCAGCGGCCGCGGCATTCCCTTCGATCGGCACTCACCCTCCCTAATCCATTGCAACGGGGCGTCACTATTTCCAGCGAGTCCCCTCCGTTTATGCTGTTGCCAGGGGATGCGTCCTCGGCTTTGGTTTTTCCGTGGTGCGACGCGTCGAGGCGAGATGCCAGCAATTGCAGCGCGACCCTCGATATCGATGCCCCGACCATCAGAAAACTCTTGCCACGTGAATGATCGTGTTTGCTTCGATTTCTGATACGAAACTACCTGACGCGCCATGCTTGTATTCTGACATTCACTGGCATGTCGCCGAGTGAATTGGTTTGCGAATCGTGAAACACAAGTACCTCGCGCGCGTTGAATGCTATTTATTATCCATTGCATCCGCTCTTAGCCTTTTTCGCTTTTCCCTGTTCTCTTTGGTTTGCGTGCCCCGTTCCTGATACAGATCAGTGAACAGCCACTTCTGTTTTCCGCGCAGTTGCAGCTCTGGTATGCGACATAAGACGCGAGATATATAAGAGAGAGAGAGAGAGAGAGCGGCTTATAATCGTGATTATTAGTACGAGCACCGTTTGCTTTCACGATAGGAAGCTAAGGAAGCCAACTTGACCGGCACGGTGCCACGCGGTGCAGCATTAAGCGCGAGTTCTATTGCTCGATTCCTTTTTCCTTACTTTTTACCTTCGGTTCTATCTGCGCCAGGAAACGAGCCAGTTACCAATTAACGCCCGCCGATCCGAAAGGCTTCGCAGTAAAAACTACTTAAATGCCAGTATATTTTGCGGCCGTTCGCGGTTCTGCCGTCTCATCTAGCCAGAGTTCAATGTAACCGCAAAGTACAAGTACGAACGACGCACCCGCCAGGTTGGCGCCACCGAACATTTGTTCCTTGTGTTTCCGCGGCATGTGATACGAGTGGGGAGAGCTTAGGGAGAACTTTGGTAGCGTCTTATCAGTGACTCAACTTGTCCAGTTTAACAGGGAACCATGGGGATCTAGGGAGCATCGCGTACGCAGGGATTTTCCTTCTACATCGGCTCGCGAACCTAAGACACGGAGTCCTTACTGCTTAATTGGAACTTACACAGTTTCGTTTTACGTGTACTTAGCTATAAGGTAAACGCGAAGTAATGTTGGCTTGAATTATAGTTCTTCCGTCGGAGAATTTTCAATGACGTATAAGCTTTGTTCTTGTATAAAGTTATCTTGCGATAAGCGAAAACTAAGCATGTACTGCGAAAGAGTAGCATTCTCCAAGAGTACTGTATGGCGGACGTATAGTAAACGATGAAGCTCACGAAGATCTGCCTTGCCATAACCATCCCACGCAGGGTCATTTTTATCTTGATACCAGCGGATAACGTTTCACGTAGTGTCCTTCTCGGCTATTCCCACGCTACTGTCTGAACTTTCTCTGATCTTACGCAAAACCTGACAATCGCCGTCGTATGCCTAGCCAATCGCGACGTCGGCCATTTAAATAAAAGTCTGCGAGGAAGTCACACTTGCGTTAGCCAGTAAAAACTCTCAGAGGTTTGGACGAAGAATTGACGAGGCAAACGCATCTTGCAAAGTAGGTATTCGCAAGAAAGGTCGACGGTCCGCAACGCGGCTGTCCACCATCAAAGTATGTAACCGCATACGTAGATCCATGTAAGCTTGCCGCAAGAACGTTTACAGCCTCGTAAACCGCGCATCTCGCTCCTTAGCGGAATTATCCATAACAACGTCTCGCAACACTTATTTTGCCCGCAAATTTATACGTTCCGTTTTCCCTGCATTTTATGGCAGCATAATAGACGGGGAGATGACCGCTCTCTACGGGGGAGGTAGGTCAGTCTAAAACTAATAAAAGTAACTTGTATAAAATTTTATCCTCAGTCAATTCATAATTAAAGCCCGTTATGTCTATAACAGTTTTAAGCTGAATATAGCAGAAACCGCTTAGTAGTTCTTCCTTCAATCAAGCGTTTAGAAAAAAAAATTAATTATTGCAACCCATTGTACGGAAAGATGTGTGTTAACCGTTGGCAGTTCCAATATTAAATTTTGTCTATTCTTTCATGGCGCGAGAGGCTACCTTATTGTGCGGCCGCAAGCTCGTTTGTTGAAACTCGTCTCCGCTGCTTTGAATAGACTAGCACGCCCCGTTATCCTAACGTAGAAAGTTTGACAGCGTCCATACATGCCAGCACACAACTCGATGAGAAAGACAGGCAGACAGAGAGAGAGAGAGAGAGAGAGGGAGAGAGTGAGTGAGAGCTCTGTTTTCTCCAGACAGTCTCATTTCCAGAAGCTTTGTTTACGCGACCACAATGCTGGCAACGTTCAATAGCGTCGTCTAGTAATTCTAAATATATTTTCAATATTTGCGTGAAATGTTCTATGTGAGGGCTGTGTTCTCAGATATAATTAAACGGAAGAACCTGCTCCCGTTGCAAGTGGCATAATCGCGAACCCACCTTCGGATGCACAGCCCACGTCGACTTATCTCGGTTCGCGAGGCGAACCTGTCGTAATACATACATACTACGGAGACGCACTCCACGGGCGGACGGTTCAACTCAGTCATCCAGAAAAGGAGAGAGAAAGAGAACCCGAGAATGATAAGAAGCTTATTACGGAACGTGTGCAAGCGTAATACACATGATCATGGCGGCACTACTCTCCCATCGCGAGGACTTAACATGTATTATGAACTAGTGGCAAGCTATCTTCAGGACATGAATTCATAAAGTCTCGAGAAGTCTGCTTAGGGGCACCTAGGCCAAAAGAGCCAGTAATATAGCGTACTCGGTGCAAGAACTGCGTCTGCAAACTAGCGAGAGGATATAACGTATTATTATATGATATTGTACTTGCGAGCGCTATATAATATCTCTGTAAGTACAACGCACAAGAGTATGGGCATCCAAAAACTTGCGCGAAAGAGAATCTTCGCGATTATGTCCTCCAGTCCAAAAGGGTTCCTGTGTTTTCTAGAATACCATTCCTTTTGTGAGTCTGGATGAACCTCTGGATACCGATATAACGTGATCTTTCTCTTGCATGCTCGGTGTATCCTGCGATGCACCGGCAACTAGTGCCCAAATGAAGAACTAGCGAAGGCACTTTCGCGAAATGCCACTGTGGTCGTCGGTGGTTCTCGCAGGGTCTTTCGGTGCAGCATTCAAGAAAGGACGGACGTGGTAGTTCACCTTTAAGGACATTCAAGCCTGAGAGGGAAGCAGAGTATAGGGGCAAGGGGAGAACTAGAGGGAGGTGCGATCGTACGTGAATGCGATCATTACCATACTATTTCGCTCGGCTAAAAAACAAGAGTAGCGAGGCTTGACAAAAAGCAACGCAGTGTTCTAACTGGCGGGCACCTTTCGAGCCCGTAATCCACTAATGCAAATTCAACGACAGACCGCCGATTTACTTAGGCCATTCTCCCGTTTCGTGGGATCGTCGGTGTACATTTTTGCCGATCTCCGAGAATTCCTTTTTTCCCGGCCAATCCCAGTATTTGCTTAAGCCGCAGGACGAAGATCGTTCGGCGGTAGTAGCATCGGCGTAGTCTCGAATCTCTCAAAGAAGAGTATTCTTGTATAGAGGAATATGCACCATACAACTTCCTCGGTCTAATTCTAGGCGGACACGTCTAATATAAATTTGATCTTCAGGAGATTGCAAGATTTCTTTGGATCCACCGAGCATACAAGCTAACCATATAATACCGGATTCACCTTTTTGGATGAAGGATTCTCGTGAGGTCGCGTCTTCGGTTACTATATTTCTATGGCCTCGGGATTCTCCTTCTTTTCTTCGAGGTTGAGGAAGAATTGCGACACCGAGATCCCAATTACTTAAAGGAGGCGAGCCAGCCATGGGAAAGCCTAGTGGTACTTTGAGCCGAGGACCGTCGAGCTGTAAGGACATAGCCTGTCCCGAAACAATCGGGTTGACAGTCCCGGCAATGCTGGGCCGAGTACGGCTTCCAGAGACAACACACGAGCGGCTTCGTTTCGGACGACACAAGCCGGAGAGACGAGGAGTGAGAGAGAGAGAGAGAGAGAGGGAGATAGTGAGGATCGTAACCGGGCATATTCGGACGTCATCCTTGACAAATGGATGCCGGCGATTAAATCAATCTCGGCTAGCTGCGCTTCTGGAGGGTGACACGTAGCGGACCCTGTACACGGATATTTATGTGTGGAAGCCGCGATCCCGATCGTAAACCTCCCCAGACGCCGTGCCTCGCCGCATCCCACTGGCCACGCATCGCGTCGCCGCGTCCCTCGCATTGAACGAACCTACTGCACAAGCGGTCTCGCTTGCTTTTCAATTATCCCTCACTCTGGAATGTAATCTACTAAACGGTGCAGAGCACGCTCAATCGACGAGTCCGGTGATATCGCGCTCGTACGGACTAGTCTCGGTACCACTCGCGCACTATACTGTTTGCTATACTGTTCGCTCGATTTCGGCTAGTGATATAATCTTCGCTGGCTAACCAAATCGCATCGGTATAGTGGCTTCGCTTGGAATTCTCATTCTCATTTTCAAAGAGACTGCACCAGGATGTCGGTTTTTTTTGACTGCGTGCCGGGGTAGTAAATTGGGGAAATTATCGAATGGCAAGGACGAGGAGGAGGAGGAGGAGGGTAGAATAATGCGACGAGCCGGACGATTAATGGCGAGAGGACGATCGATCAACGCCTAGCTAGCTCGACCACAACAGAATTTTTTCGCGGTGCTTGAGAGTCCGATCGAAATGGAGTAGCAGGTTTAAAGTACGAAACCATATTTAGGAGTGCCGTGGAAACCAGTTCGTGACAAAGATTATAAGCATATCCTGGCGTTAATAGGACCTTCCAGCGGTCTTAATGAGACAGATTGCAAGAGCCGGGAGAGAAGGTCTGCTATCAAAGCTCTCTGCCCGTACACTCGACCGGGGAGAAGTAAAAACGGGTTGCGTTGCACAGCTGCCCCTTTTTCTCTCTCATGAATTCCACTGCATCGTGATCTACTCCACCTATTTCTCCGTACCTAAATTCCAACGAGTGACACAGATTTCAGTGCTCGGGCGGAGCACTTATCCGCAGCGATGTGTGCGAATGTAGGGGTTATCGCGTAACATTTTTATACGTTTTCCTCTCTCGTCTTCGTTTCCACTTTTGAAAAACGAGTAATTCGCAACTTCTGCCCGAACAATTGACAATGCGACAGAGACGTCGCGGGTGTACAACCTCAATAGAACGCGAAATGTAGTCCGCAGAGATTGGATCTTATACGAAGCTGCTGTAAATAAATCTGGGTTGAATCAACATCATTGACCTGGAAATGGAAAAATGGAAGGGTGGATATAAATGACATAAGGCCGGGATGCTTCGTTCCCGTCACTAGGTACGAATTCCGGTTAAGACAGTCCATAAAGGGTTTCGCCCCACTTTAGACGGTGCCTTGGATGAACGACGTGGTTTTGGCATGGCTTGGCGCGTCTGGCTTTGCGCCTGTGTCTGCCTCTTCGAGACTCATTAAATCGATATTTTCTTTTATCCGCATAACTCTCGTCTCTTCCTGCTCGAAGATTATAATTTTGCAATATCGCAGACCAAATCGCCGGAAAATAACTCTTGCGATCACGTAGCTCTTGGCACTGCTGTAATCAATAATGCGAGGCGCATTCACCACACGCATAACTCAGACAAACCGAATTTCGATAAAAATTTCAATTTCGAATCAATCGAAAAGGTATTAAATTTAATTCGAAGTGAACTCGAGATTTCTGCCAACTCGATATCTCTTTGCACCCTCCATCCAACAGAGAGTAGTCTGATCCTCTTGAGAACAGACAAGCACGTTGATCATCTTTTTTTTTCAAAATGCCTACCATTTCCTCCGAGGATAGTTACAAATTCTCCCGAGTCGAAAGTCCGGATTAAAAAACTCTGAGTGGAAGGATCTCAATTTGGGATCCTATCAACGATGGAAGAGCGACGAGCAGTTCGGAAAGGCTCGCTGACTGACGCAACAAATTCTTGCGGCAATGGTCCGTAAGCACGGAAGCTTTAATTACTTTGGTGCGCAGGCGTGCGTTCGCGAACTTCGGAGAGCCCGGATACATTCCAATTTCCGAAACGAGGTTTCGGCCGCGGTGCCGTTCGCTGTGTATGCGATTGGAGATCCAGTGTATTCCCTCTTGCGGACCCGCACACGGCACCCGGCGTACCGTAATTTGCACGTAAATCGATGCGTATTTCGTCCTTGGCAACTACGCCGATGTATGCCGAATTTCGCCACTCGAGAGAGGGGGCTCCAGGGATTGAAGGGCGACATTCTCCTTCTTGAAAATCACAACATGCCCTGCTACATGTAGAACTACCCTGGAGTCTATAAATTCTGAGGATGCACCCAACGACCGTTCGTTCACTGGCGTGCTCACGCCCACAAGCAAATTTTCCTTTGCCAATGTAATCATTCTCCAAGATAAATGTTCTCGAACGTGCATGGTCTGTTCTACCCGAACTAAATGTATCAGAACTGAACGAATGTTCCTATTTTTTTGTTCTTCCGTTCACATTTTTCATCGGTAGCATGCGTATACATGTACATATATACCGAATGGTGGTACAATAAGCTAGCGTCTGAATAAGACATTCGCTCGTAAGTGCTGCGATAAGGGAATACTGGCTAAAGCGCATCGGAAGTGACGTAATGGGAAGCCCTGAAAAATGCAGGCTTTTCCCTGGTGCGCGTTCGCGAGCTTTCCTTAAGAGCGTGGAAGGCGAGCTGTTCTCTCTTGAAAATTTCATTTCGGTCTGAGATATCGGCTGTGCAGTCGAATAGAGGTATCACAGTTTCGGAAGATCCCCTTTAAGATATGAAAAAGCTAGATACAATCTCAGTTTCCAGACGCTCTCTCGGAGATGGATACCTGCACGGGCGACTACCTCAGGTAAATATAGAGGTGTATGTATTCAAGCCGCACCAGACTGCGCCTCAACCCGTATATGTACGTGCAATGCTCCTGCTCCTCTCTCACCCCTTAGTTCCGCTTTCTAGCCCGTTTCTGCTCTTTCGTGGTGGAAAACCCCCTTCCGTGTCTCTGACACGCAACCCTAGGGAGTTCATATTATAGTCGGTGCATTCGATGCAAGAGTGCCGAAATGCAGGGTTCGTGGACATTCGCTACTCTGGAACGTGTCACTGGTACAACCCCCCATATCCAGTGAACCTCTTCTTTTTCCAGCAGATTTGTGTGCCACCGATTCCTATTCCCAGTGATAAATCTGCCGGTTATTACTATCGATTCGACTGGCTGAGCCACGTGGGGGAGGTAGGGCAGGGTGAAAGGGGGAGCCGGGAGCTGTTAAAATTGGACAAATGTGGACAGCCAGCTCGGCAGGTCCTTTTCGAGTTCACGGGACAATCCTCATGATCTAGCAGCGATCGAACCAGTCGAACACCAGTGAATCACCCGAATCGCCGCTCTCCCGAGTTCCACAATTCGTTTCTGATTTTCCAAATGATTCGTCCGTGGCGGTTTAATATCGTGCCGCGGCTACATCTCCCCCGTAACGCATTGTCCGCTCGGTCGCTATTACCCGATTCGTTCCGTTCGTCGGAAATAACGCTTATAGCCTGCCTCGCGCGAACCAATCTCTCCTACTCTTTTTCCCTCTTTCATCCGGTACTATTCCACCCTACCGTTTGCTACCCTACCCTACCCTACCCTTGCGCCCCCTTACTGCTCGACCCTTTTTATTATTGCTCGGCTATTTATCGTCAGGCTCTCCTCTTTCAGTAAAAGGCCCATTGTGCGCGGGTGACATCACTGGCTTAAGTTATTTATAATGATTGGTCCCTTGCATTCGTGGAAGAGTCACCCTGGCAGACTGCTATCACTGGCAGATTACTCCTGCGGGCACCTGTTGGTCCTTTACCATGTGAAATATAAATTTGATGAGGATATCGGTGGTACCGTGTTCACGATAGCCGCCCACCCCTTTGAGAAGTTTCGATACCTTTTGACGACAGATCTAGCATATTGTAATTTATGTGGCGGAAGAAAATGGACTAAAATGTTCTGCGTTTCGAACATCTATCGTTGTGCACGCGAAGCTAGTTATTAGTTTGTGCAATTGTACGCCATAGATTATCCGTAATGAACACGGTTGCCATACCATGCAAAACTGCGATTACGTTTTGGAAATGCGTTTCAATGGAAACATCAGCAGTATTGGAGCCGCATCATGTGGCTTTCGGGATCCTCTCGGAACCTAATGCTGACTAAATGCAGAGGAAACGTTGTTTCATCTGCCTCAGAGATTTCTCCCTCGTTCGGCAAACGATTCTACCGGATAGAAGCCGAAATCGTGTTTGCGACCGCAGCATACGAGTTTGCGGGTCAATGCGGGATCCGAGTCCATGATCCTTTGAACTAATCGCAATAAATGGGATAAACGAGATTCATTAAAATTCAAGTTAAAATCGGCTCAGCGAGAAAGTATAAAGCGTCACTGGCGCAATGACACGATTAACAGTAAGCCAATTATAACTGAACCGTAATTATATTCCCGGATGCAGGCGTCAATGGAAATCACCATCCCTGACATTGGGTTGGGTCGGTTCAGATACATGAAACAATCAATAACGCGTTACGAATGTTTCCCATCCTGATCAAACTCACAAGTTGTCAGCCTTCATCAGCGATAAATTATTACCGGAGTGATGACAAAAGAAATTTTATAACATTGTCACAATTTTTCTGCAATTAATTAAAGGAATGAGGGGGAAAAATAGTCACGTTGCTTTACTGGATACATCACGCGGTTGGGACAGATATAAAATGTTAACGGCTCACGTTGAAAGCCGTTTGCCGATTAATTCTGTAAAATGTTGCGAATGATAGGATCTTGAGAGGACAGGTTATCGGAGTACAACAAAATTGGAAAGCACACTGTGTAAATAGATTCAGTAGAATCGAAAGCCCATACGTTTTAGCAGCCTGAACCACTCATTCCCAACCTGCGAGTTGGCCAATATTTTCGCCAGCAATTATTCTTCGATAAAGCGGATTTAATCGACGATTACAAAGTACTGTTGCCTGTGAGCGTGAGCCATGCATTCAATCTGCATTTTGGACCACTTCCCTTGCCTATCACATGGTAACTCCGATAAAAACGAATACCAAACTCCGAACCACCTGCGTGATGTATGCCAACTGTGACACTTCTACCCTCTCTCATACCACCCCGACTCTTCCATCGCTCGATCTACCTCACATCTTTCAAAAACATTTAATAATTTTGAGAGAAATAAACCGGCAGTTCAATATTGAAATATCGTTCCAATTATAACAAATTGAATCAGCCCACGTGTGTACTTAGGCAGGCTTTTCGGCTTTGAACGGGATGAAATTACTGGCAATACGTGGAAGCGGCGAAATTTTATGAATTATCTGAATTTTCTCGACAGTGCGAGAAATTAATTAAATTTCACGGTATTCGTGAGACCGGAATTACGGAACGCAACGCTCCCAAAAGATCCACTAGGGAGGAAAAGTTGATGAAGAGAAAGAGAATGCTTTGTGAGGTAAAACGCAAAGGGTTTCATGGTTTTCACCGTAAGTGGTGAGCGCACTCCTGTTCCCTCCCAACATGCTCGCGGCCACGCGAGATTCACCGCGCGATATTTCGCTCGATCATACGTACCACTACTTGGAATTTAATCAGTGGTTTCATCAAGCAGAAACCCTCGTCGAGGGGTCTAAGGTAGATTAGGCCTTTCATTCGGAGCTTCCTTTTCCGATAAGTTGCTTCGTTCAAGTTTCTACCTAGGGGAAGGAATACTTTTCCCTTCACGAACGGATGTCTACTACTGCTACGTTTTATCGTGATGCCACCGATAATTCGGTACCGCGTTAAGAGCTGCATCGTGCATCACCTATCTGCTATGGTAATCCGGGCTTTATCGATCGCCTAAAATATTTTTCAGTCTTCCACCGGTCAAATGCGAAGCACCGCACTGTACTTTAAGAGGATTACCACTTAGAAATCCATTCTGCCGCGAAACAAAATGTGCTAAACAGTGCGAGTGTGTGTATGTGGTGAAGAAGAAATCCTCAAAATCCCTAAAAAAAAACCGGATGCAACTAAGCTGAGCGTTTAATAATGTACTTAAAATACGCAACATCCTGGATAGTGGCTTTGGACGGCTTCGAGCAAACATCGAGGAAGATAGAAGCTGGATTCTGTATTCTGATGGTCGAGCTAGCCACCCACCACATCGTTGTGATTCCGAAGAAAGTTCAACGTTTCACTGGCCACCATCGAATGACAGAACTTGCAAACTGATTGCATTTAGATGCGGAAGTGGGCCATAGATGCAAACAGTGTATCAGGTTAAACTACACGCAAGTGTTAGCCGAGTCGCGTTCAAGTTCGATACGAGCAGAAGTTTGTCTGGCTGGACTGGTGATCTCTGTTCCTTCCTTCTGTGACTCTCTACTGTCAATTTTCGCTAAGATTGTGACCACTGTTTGTCCCACCCTCTGTTTGCCTCGAGAGGTCGTTAAAGTCGTTGCGTCGCGATCTCAATCCAATTAAGACAAACCATCTACCGAGAGGCAAGATTTCGCACTTTGCCCGATACTTTTCCGATGGACGACTTATTCGTCAGAGTTCGGCATGAATTGCGTCACGAGCGTGGGTGCGAACGTGACCACAAAGAATTGCGGGGACAGAGAAAACCAGTAGACACCACAGTCCCAGTAGTCGGGCATCGGACGAGTTGTTTTTGGGATACGATAAGACGAGCGGCATACGTGCAGCGCACAAATGGTAGCAGCTGCACGTGTGCTGAATATTTAACCCGCTTAAAGTCCGTACACAATGTACGAATATCGCTGAATGGGAAAGCTGCTACGAAGGGCATTTGCTCGACCGAACGAATTGAGGTAAGTGGGGTCCACATTTAATCAACGGTCTTCTCCCTCTTGCTTTTCACTTGCTTCACCTTTTCCGAATTTATCGTTTCTTTCGGCTTAGTTGCATACGAAATCGAGCCGACTAAAACTGGCTGGTGATAGGAAATTAGAAAAATGGTGCATCGCATACATACGTTGTATCATGCACATCGCGCATGATCGGTGCACCGCTCCGGTTTGATGTGCATTAATAATTCAGGGAGTTCGGTGGAAAGCGTATGTATGGCTGTTGTTGCGAAGGCTTTGAAGTGGACTGATCGACTTTTAAAGGAGGTGAAGCGATTCGTGTTGGAAGGAAAATCAGCCGAGTAAAATCGAATGAGGGTGAGAGATCCACTTCAGGGGTAATATGCGATCCCGTTAATTTCTGAGTTCTTTACTCGGTGAATCGGTAGTGGAAAAAAGAAGAAGAAGAAGAAGGGACGACGCAACAGCCATCGAATTTCAGTCTAAAGCCCCGTCCAATTAAGGCTCATGGAAGGAAAGAAAATCTGCAATAGCTCCCTCCGTCAAGTACTGGTCAATTCCACGTTAGAAAATGAAGACTGTAAGAGGAAGACCAAAAAGATAAAATGGGAACAGAACAAGTTGAATATTTATTGGGCTTTTTCCTAACTGGATCCCACTGGTGTCTCGGAATAGGTAATGAGTCTCTGTAATTTATCCCGGCTTATGAAGCCGAACAGTTGAGAAGAAAGGGTAAAGGTCATTATGGAGATGCTCGAAGGGTGAGATCCCTAAATAAATGTTCTGTCTAATTGGCAGGATTAAGAAATTTCGGTCAGGTTGATGAAATAATTCTTAAATTAATTGCAATACCATGCCTAATGTAATTGCCAACAGAAGTTATTCAGTTATTCCTCAGCTTTTCTAGTAAAAACTGGTATTCAAGATAATACTGTTATATAAAGTTATTTTGTTATACAATGGAATACATCGGTAGAATTACCCTCAGGAATAAAAAAAAACCTAAGTACTCGTTTAAAGAATCAGTAAGTCAATAAAATTCTCTCTTCCGGCAGTTGTGTTGAAGAATGCAGGCCAAGTTTGTTATAAGTTTCTTACGAAGAAGAAGAAAGTTTCTTGGCTTTGCTAGTCAAATTAGTTTTTGTGCGAATACACTGTAGCAATATACAGTGAATTACACGCTTGTAAGCAAACACCTCGGTATCTACTTTATATGGGGATTGCGTACTGGAAGAATGATAGTAGAATACTCTTTTACGATTTTTCCTACCCCGTCATACAATAGCAATATGTGCCCCTCGGTTTTATCGCTCGGAGAACTCGGAGTACGAGCGTCGTGCAAAATATGCGTCCTTAGATATTGATGAAATAAACTCAACCGCAATTGCTTTAGTTGGTATTAATTACGAATACTCTTCACACTGGCAAACTGTTAGTTGTAGAATGATATACCCTTATCTAAAAAGTGTTCTGAGCTTTTCTAGCCCTCGGGCAGATCTTCAATGAAACTTCCCCTAAGTAAAAGTAAACCTCGAGAACCACAAACCGAAGAAGTTAAACGAGACTATCCTCGATCGAACGGCAAACCCTTTTGAAAACTATCTTTGGACCTTGATGTCCGCAAGACTAACAGAGTATCTTAAAACACTCTTGAACTCTTGTTCATTAAACTGATATCAAATTTACCGTAGAATGCAATTACGAAATTTACAAGCTGGAAAGAAATTAATGAGATCAGAGTTTAAATATTTCATTATGGGTCTTCCGTGATGTATAATGAAATCGAGAAAATCATTTTCTTGGAAGAGGAAATACGAGAAAATCAATTGGTCCACGTTTCACTACTCCAACCGTCAATTTCACAAACGGTTTGAGTGATATGTACCTTAGGTGCACTCTCTCGCAGTGGAAGGAACAGCTCGCACAATACATGTTGGTAAATGCTTAACCGTCAATCTGTCGATCGTGGTTCAGTTACATTAGCAAAGACGCTTTGTCGTGTTAACGCAAGTGGGGATCAAAGTTCCGGCCGACCATCGTGGAGAAATTAGATTTCTAACCGACTAAACATAAGGATTCATTAGCCTACGGCGGGCTTCTATTGTAGAGATTGAAATGCGTGTGACTTTATGCCGAGATGTTGTTTCAAGAAGGAGTCTCTAGACTCCTGGAAATAAACAGGTTTAAAATCAATACAAGATTGTAAGGTAAGCAACTCCACGTTACCGATATTTCAGTTTCGATTTCGTTGTCAGTCAAATCGCTGCCAGACTCGGTGTCTTACCTGCAACATAAATAAAATACAATACGGTTAGTGCATCCGGTATGTTACCGCACAATTAGTACTAATTTGGGTATAGCGCAGTATTGGCCTTCGTATAATGTAATTGAAACATTAGAACAGGATTCGCATTTATCAATCGGACGCAGAGATCACGCGAGCTGAAGTTAATTTCTCAAAGTACTTGTGTACTCTCCTAGGTTCATTTGCGGTTCAGATTGGACCTATTAAAATTGCAAATGCTGTACGGCACAGTTAATCGAAAATTCATGCGGCATCACAGTCGATGAAATAATTTATGAAAGACTAATACCTATACTTTTCATAAATTCCCTAATCAAGCATAATCAAAAATGCATTTTCAAGTTTTACCCCAACTCTTTCACGTCAACTCTCTTTATTATTTCTATATTCATCGAAAGCGAAGTTCTCCGACGACAAAGATCTGTTGGTGCATTTTTTCGAGCACAACTGAGCGTGCTAGTTCAGCGCAAGCGTTCCGAAACAAACGTTCCGTGTGGTTTTAGTACCGGCACGCATTCGTTTGGCACAAAGAGCCGTCATTTAATACGGCCGTGGCCAATTCACCAGCTCCGCGAGTGGGTTCGTGGATCCCCAGCGAACCCACGAACGATGTAAGCTGCAGTGGCGCGTGCATTTCACGGTTGCAGTTCTGCCACGGCTCGTCGACAACGACGGGTTTTGTTCGTAGGTGAGATGCACGCACTCTACCCAGGCCGGCACATACTCGGTCCCACACGACCCGGCGTGGTCCGTTGCGGCCCCGCACGGCCCCGCACGGCCCCGCTACGCATTTGTCCTCGCATACGCGTTCGACCGAGAGTCCTATTATCACGTGCGAGTTACGCGACAGAGAGAGAGAAAGAGGGGCAACCCCGCGTAATGCATAACGTAATGCGGCAAGGACGAGTATTGTCGCGGTAGGTACGTCCATTGATCACTGATGCCATGCCGTCGCCATCAAACAGTTCGCGTCGCGTCGACTCGACTGAGGTGACAGCCTGCATGAATGCAGTCTTCCAGTGGCTGGCGCGTGGCTCTTGTCTGCACGTCGTCGACCGGTCTCCCTTCCTGCAGTTTGCATTGGTGCGCGTTGCCGCCTGATGGGACTTCGTGCCGCCAGACCAACTGCCCTTTTCAGAACAAAAACAGTTCGCGCAGGACTCTCCGCGGTGACGGTTATGCTTATAGAAGGTTTCATGCTGAAAGGGTTTCCCTAGAATCTCGGATTCTCGTGCTCTCATCGCTTCGCCAACCGGTCGTGTTCGAGAGAACATTGGGATTATTACGCCGCGTGCGCGGTGTGCTCAGTCCACAAGCAAGCACCGTTGCTTGCTTAATGTGGGCTCATCACAAATGAATCTGCGCTTGATCTCAAAGCAGTCAGTGTCGATTGCCGGGAGCTACACCACGCGATAATTAATTGTTATTATCGTGTTTGAGCAGGGTGACCGCGAGCAGAGAGTAGCTCTGTGCAATGTGCGCTTAGTTGCAAAGAGGACGCAATGCACACTATTCTCCGAATCCAACGACCAGTTCGATGGACATTACGCGCGCGCGGACTCTCGCTGTAATACATAGCTTCCAGGAAAACGATAGCAACTTTGCGCACAAGAGCAGATGTTGCTCGTAAAATATCCGGTTCACCGAACAATCGCGCTTAATCTGCAGCAGATAAACGAGGTCCGAAACATTTTGCGATCAACGAGCTCAAAGGTCCGTTTGGCAGTTGATTCGACGGACTCATGATCCTGGTATAAAGCGTAGAGAATACCAATACCATTCTATTCACTCAGACTCATGTACATAGCTCCAAACGAATGAACCACTGACACAAAATGGAAGATCGGAGTTTAACAATTTTCGTGATGAATAAAACTATCAAGTATTATAATTAAATTGAAGTGAGAATTTCCATTAATTCATTGCATCCGGCTTACTTCTAAATGATCGAGATTCACATTTTACTTTGTACGAAAAAACAAAAGTAAATCTTGAGAGGAACTAAATCCAGTTCTAGAAACCAATGATCGGTCGGAATAGTCGAGTCGCTTAATATGCACATTCGGAACCACGATTCTTTACGACGATACGCAACTCTTGGCCCATGACGGAAGGCAGCGAAATGAGGCATAAATTGGACGGAATGCCGCGTGAAGTGCGCCCAAAGGGGAGTAAGGTAAATCTAGGTAAGAGAGGATAGGGTAGCCGGAGGACGAGTCACTGCTCGCACCATGGAATGGTTGCAGCATTTGCTACAGGCGCAGCACGCAATGCAACGAGGCGATTCGATGGCAACGGTACCTGCAGCAGTTGCCGCGAGCTATTTACACGGCTGCGCGGCATGTAACGCGATGCCAACTCAGGATAGAGTCCACTGTAACCGGACAATAAAATCGGCCGTTTTTGCAAGATATATATTTCAATTTTTACTTTGGAAAAAGGCTCGGGAATGGGAAGAGTGTGCAAGTGCACAATAAATCGAATAGCCGTGTAAATATTCCCATGGCACGAGGACTGGTTGCACCATAGGTGCACTTCGGTGCTCCGTTGACCGAGCAACCAATCGATATTTATCCGTGGAATATATCGACTAATGTGTCTCTCTTGGGAACGCGGTTTTTTTAGAAGGACCGAATGTGTTCGAAACGACAATCCACAATGAGTTGTCGTGTTGGGCAAAGTGCATCGAGGAGACACGAATTATGTATTCCTCGCAGCCAATGAAACTCGCAATAGTTGCGACCTGCTTAGGCAAGTGATAAGTGCCCTTTATTAATAATGAATAAAGGAGAAGAAATGGGTATTTTTATGACTGTGGGAAGAATAGATAGAAACGGTTATCGGTAGTATAAGTGCTGATACTTAAGTGAAGAGCAATCCGCGGTCAATCGAGTAACTCAATTCTGAAGTATTAGACATCGTCGAGTAGAACAGTGTCAGGAGCATGCTATTTATAAAGACAGTCACGTCAGAGAAGCTGATAGTCGCAGTGGCGGAATGCCTCGAGGAACTTTCCTCCTTCGTTCTCA
The DNA here is from genome assembly GCA_963989405.1 of Trypoxylon attenuatum. Classification (NCBI taxonomy): domain Eukaryota; kingdom Metazoa; phylum Arthropoda; class Insecta; order Hymenoptera; family Crabronidae; genus Trypoxylon; species Trypoxylon attenuatum. The sequence goes on along the minus strand of OZ022490.1, from coordinate 8,899,007 downwards.
GGACTGTAAAAGCTGTGGTCCGACGAAATAATTAATTCGGTAAAGTGGAAATGAGAATCGCGACCGTAAGAAGCCGCTCCTCTTGGCTGGTAATACGTTTCATAACAAGCAGCGGGACACTAGGAGGCTATTACGGCGAGAATTACCCGAAAGTTTGAGCGCGATGAGAAAAAGTTTCGACATTGGCATATGCGAGTAGAAGCGGGAGCGAGAGCGCGAGATCAGATCAAATCTTTCGCGAACGTGCCAGCAGCCACTTCCTGCTGCAGGGTTCCTCTTTTTGGCGGGAACACACCCCCCGCATCCCTGAGATATCTCCGAATCCCATTTCCGGATAAGAAAGGATATCCTGAACAGTCGTTCCAAGCCACGATCCTTTGTTCCGAGCGCGCAGGATGTCCCTGCAGTTCCATCGGATCGAGATCCTCGTAACCGGCTTACGCTCTCTTGTACCTATGGGGACGATGCGATGGTAACGAATTTCACGAGGGCCGACCGTTTACCGCCCTCATTCCAAAGAGAACGAGAATGAGACAAAAGGAGACTAAGAGATAGAGAGGGAGCGAGAGACGAAAGCTAAAGACGACTTGCAAGCCACGACGAATTTCCCGTTTTCCAATCCACGTCCGCCATCGGATCCACCATCACCATTGCCATCACCATTGCCATCGCCAGTACCATCGCTGCTACCACTGGACTTCTCGTTCGAGCTCGTTAGCATTCCTCCACCTTTTCAGGACGCGCCAACCACTTGCAACTTTGGCATCCAAGCGCGCCAGTTCGCCACGATCCGAGTCTCACGCAAGATAGATTCCGTTCCATCTCGCGCAATCAATCTTGATTGGGACTCGAAAGATCAGAAAGGACCCCGTGATCGCTGGCATCTGGCAAGACGGAATTTCTAACGAGGCACTACTGGTGCCGATGCCACTGTCGCTTCCTTCGTAAGAACGAAACTCGGTTGGAACGTGCTACCATGCTGGATGAAACACCGACTATTCGTTCGAGGAACCGCTCAGGCTCATAAGACAGCCTCGAGCTTTCGCGATTTCCAATAATGTCCGGCTGCTGCAGATTAAAGCGTGGAATTCAATATGAAATATTGCCTGTCCCGTAATTGAAAAACACTCAAGACAAATAACTGATTTATGGAAATCGCGGAAGCGTAACCTTTTACAACACTTCCGGGAATTGTATTTTTATTTTACGATCACATATATCTAGCTGACCGATGATATTCGACATTCTCATTTGAATATTCAGCGTACTATTCTAGAGAGGTATCGTAGACAGTGCATACTCTAATGATTGACGCATTTTGCCTAATTAGGCTTTGAATTATAATTCATGGCCCGGTCGAACTGAAAATCGATATCGGTCGAAACGGATTTAGATCAAAAGTGTCAGATGGGCTTTGTGCGATTCAAAAGCAGTCGAATGGAAGAGCACAGAGTCAGCGCACAAATCAGTGAGGTAAGGGGACTCTACAGTGGTTGCTCCGGAACCTTGGTCACAAGGTGAAAGGGCTCGTGCGAAGGAAAATCTCGAGATCCGGGACGCGTAAACCGTTTTGATATACGACCTAGTTACTCTGAATGCACCTATTGATGTTGGGATTTCATTCTCCTTTAGACACGGCACGGCACAACGCGCCACAATACAGTGCGACGCGGCGCGACGCGCCACTCGAGAAAATACTTACATACTCGCGAGTGTGCCAATATTACACCTGTGCGGGGATATTTTGTCAAGTCGCATTCACTTTCTAATAGGGCACTTTGATGCGCCGATAAGAAACCCGTTTTCAGTGGGTACGCGGAAAGGCAACAATTGGCATTAGCCAGTGAACTGGGGACACCTGCAGTCCGTTGCAGTTCCCGGTAAATTGTTTGCTGCGGCATCCGCGTAAATCATTTTACGAGGTATTCATTCCTGTGAGTGCCATTAGTCATGCCAATTGCGTAACGCGCGGACAGCTCTTCTGAGAAAGCAGAAGTATGCAATTCTCTCCCCAGAGTAAAGTGGAGTGAAATATTTTCGCACCCTATCCCTGTTCTTCGCTCCTTCAATCCTCCCGATCCAGTCACGAGGCATTGTGCAACCGATGAAATCGATGCTCGACACCTCCCGCTCGCGTTCAAATGTCAATTGATATCATTCTTTCTCTCTCACTCTCCTTCTACCTTTTCGCGCGTAAAGAAACATTTACTGGATAAATGCCACGTTGCTCTTACGTGCTTCGGCCTCTCTTTTATTCTATTAGCAGTGCACCGTGCTATCTTACATCCATCTCCTGAGTTATTGCATATTCTATAAGTGCAGACAATGGGTCTGCAGAGCTCAGAGCCGCGATCATTACAACCGATGGCAACATTCGTATTACGTTATCAGACGGTAAACGTCGAGAAAGAGTACGCACGGTAGCGGTTCGTGGTTCGCGATTCGCAACTTTACGCCAATACATAGGTACGGGAGGCCCCGCGCGCGAAACAATTGCTTGTTCGAGCCGCGCGTACCGTAAGATAGGTGTGCTTGTACTTGAAGCAGTTGACCCTGTCAGAACAGCAGGTGAAAATGATTCGATCCTGGGACGAGCAACGGCAGAGGCGTATGATCGGTTATCCCGGGTATTATCAGAGCTTCGTGGATCTCACGACAGGAAAGTGTGGATGCGCGGGGTAGCGTGAACCTTGAGCTTATCCGCGGTAATCGCGGCCACGTTTTCGGTCCCCATAAATCTCATTATCGCGACAGTTTCTGACCCACGGTGCTATGTTACGGTTGCTCTTCCTTTTTACCTCGGCCTCCTACCTGATCCTCTTGACCAACCTGAACTCGGTGTAGACCTGCCACCCTTTCTCTCTTTCTTTCTCTCTTTCTCCTTCTTCGAATTCCAGGGCCCAAGCCAGCGTACCGAAAACCCCTCGGAAATTCGTCTTCTTCCCGTGCACCATAACTGCTATCACATACTATCTTCCTTGTCCCCACGGAGCACGGTTATAAGTCCTTCCCGGCGGCGCGGCAGCCCACAAAGGTGCCCTGATTCGCGGCTGGTAATTACCAGCTGGCAGAAAGATTCTTTCCTTTCAGACGCGAAAGCACGCAGGTAATCGTGACTACCAGAATGGACGCCGTTAGTCCGCGCGGCAAGAAAAAACCCCTAGAGTGTTTTAAATCTTATGGGCAAGTCTCTTGCGGTGATTTCAGTTGCACTCGTCATCGCGAGAAATTCCTCGCCGATTCAGAAAACAATGGGTCGAGGTTGATGCTGTAACGAGAAGCGACGGCGCGGCGTTTTGCTTGGACGACGAATGCCATTAATCCGCGACCGTTAGCGTTGATAGCAAGAGCGGTGGTTGTGCTCCTGAACAACGTGGCATTCCATTGAAATCTCTTCATTCCGACCCCTCTGCAGGAGTGTTGGTCCAAACTGGGGAGAGGAAAGAAGCCAGAGCCACATTGGTTTAACCGCATGAGCGAGAATTGAAGTAATGATGGTGCTGCGGCAATAACCGGCTGAACCCTGCAGAACGCGAACCTTCTCTCCGTAAGAGTAAGAGCCGCATTTAAGTTGAAGCCGGCTGGCATTGCGGAGTACTCGCGACACCGAGCTGCGTCAGGGTGAGTGGTACAACTTTTTCATAGCATGTACAACTCGCACTTGGTCGTTCGTTCAGTCGTTCGTTCATTCGTTCGTTCGTTCGTTCGTTTGTTCGTTCGCTCGCTTGTCTGTGCGTTCACAAAAAAGACAGCGACGCGGTGGGCCACGCGGCGCACCGGGACGACGACGACGACGACGACGTGACGCCATTGTACGCAAAACTGTGAAAGATTATCCATCCGCATACACGCCGTGCGCCGCATTGTTCCCCGGATTTTCCCAGATCCCCTCGACTTTCTAGACCCCTCGTACCTCCCGTAACACCGTAGCAATTGTCACCCCGTGTTGCCAGAACGTTTTTGCTCGAGCAAATCATAAAGCTTTGCATTAAGGAGCCAGAGTAATAGATCTGCTCTGAAGACGCTGCTTACGCTCCCGCGTTTGCGACAACCATTCTTCCCGCCCACGAAGAAGAAACACGCTGGAAAACGATTGAGTCGGTCAACTACTTTTGCGAAAGCCACTAAGGAAGCTGCGATAGCTTCCATAAATCCGTAATAATCTCGTAGATCTCTTGTCGTGGGGAGATCAAGTCTGCGCCTGACCGCTCGACAAAGATTTACGATGAGCTACGCTACTGGATCGTTCCACGTTGTCGGCGTGCGCGAGTAGTAGCAGTGAGGGAAAATGGGGTTGTGATCGATCGTAACAGCGTTAAGCACAGCGTTAAGCACACGCGACTGGAATACATATTTGTTTTGTCTACCGGAGATCGTTCCTACTTATTGACATATCACGCAAGGCGCTATTCTAACAGTCGGAATTTGTGGCACTTGGCATATTTTTGGCCTTACTGGAGATCCTCCAATCCGTCTGGTATCGACAATCAGTGAGACAAATGTTGAAACTCAAAGGAAACCCGTCTCTCGATTTTGCTCCTACGATACCCAACTTCGGCAAAACGCCGAGGGAATAAAAATGACTTATTAAAAGACTGTTACAAGAACCACGACAGTAAAAAACGTTCAAATTGTTTTGTTAATTTGAATGCGTACCAAGAAGCATGTTAGGAGTAGCGTGCATCTCACGCGTAAATGAATTCGCTGAAAACGGCAAAGAGAATAATAATCGAGTGATTCTCGCTACCGATGAATAAAAGAATCAAACCGAAGGTGTCGGAATTCTTGATACTCGCAGTATTTTCACAGCGAAGCAAAGTCAATCTTCAATTATATCCGTGGCACAATGACTATTGGAAAGTTTCGAAGCATAAAGTGCGATGCTAGAGGAAGGTGCGCCTATGCTTCCAGAGGTTGGCTATTGTACTTCGTCCTGACATAAGAATTTTCGCTCACAATGCACTAGGAAGAGCGTCTATTCTTTTCGAGTCGGAGACAGTATACTCGTTTCACGAGATTCCTATTCTCGTTACGTTGACCCTTTCAGTGGCGCCTCGAGCGCAATCGGCGACTTCCTTTCGCCAGGTTCTGCCCACCGACTCTCTCCTCCTCTTCTCTTCTCTCACGACTACTCTCACGACTACTGCGGGCCCGGCTGGCTGGCTGGTTGACTGGCTGGTTGACTGGCTGCTTGGCTGGCTATCTTTCCAACAAGCTCGCTCGTTCTCTCGTTCGCCCGCTCACGTAGTCGGCCGGGGTTAATCGTTACTTGACCCAATTTCATTCTCACGCCTTAACGCGACACCGAAGCACAATGGAGACTTTAACGTCATATTTGGCCGTTCCCTCCTTTCGAATGGTTCTGCGCCCTCTCCCCCTAATGCCACCTCACCCTGCTCTGATCGTTGGATTTGAGGATAATGAGGGCGCGGCTGACAATTACGAAATGTCCCTGCCAGCCGTCCTAAAGTTCTAACCCCGTGGCTTCTCCTAGGATCGGTGCCGCCGTCGCCGCTGCTGCTCTTAATTGCAATCAGCCACTCATCAAGCTCGCATTTCAAAGAGCGAACATCGTCGGGTTCGTCCGCGGAATTAAGACAAGTTCGTGCTCTCTTGCCGCAATTTCAACGATTAGGGTGAACCTGTTACCTGATATCCCGCATTCTTCCCCTCGTTGGCGAGAAGTTAGAGAAAAATTGACCATGCGACTGCTAGAGCCGGTGATAAACGCTCAGTCGGACTCGGATTGCCAGTGCAATTTGTACCGCGAGATTTAATTGGCGCCACCGCGTGCGCGCACAATCTCTGTCTTCCTCTCTCGCGAGTAATAATCAGGCTTCCCGCGGGCATTCCTATACTCCGGGCGGTCCAGTTGTGGCGTGCGTGCCGCTGCTACTTCGTTCTCTTCTCTTTCACCTCGATCAGCGCAGCATACAGTGCTGCTATGCGCTGGCCACGTTGCCCGCGCTGACCGCGCTTTCGAGCTCGAGCCTGGCTCTAGCTGCTAGCCTCGCCCGCTTTCGCGGCCGCCAATTAATTTCTGCGTGCGTCTTATCGAGATTCCTCGAGAGAACGGCCTCGAGCAAGGGGCCTCCTTGCCCCGGCCGAGCCCGAGGTTCTCCTGCTTCGACCGCGGGGAAATAGGACTAGTGCGCTCGAAAGGATACCACCCCATACCACACCATACCACACCATACCACACTGTGGATGCGAGAGTCCTGGTACCTACCCATCTATCTACCTACCCAATGGAGGAAGCGAAATACTCCAAGAAGAAAAGCAAAACCCTCTCGGCAAAAAGGTGAAGAAGAGACGGAAGAAACGAGAGATGGGGAGAAGGGCCTACTCGAATGGGAGAAAGAGGAGACAGGGAGAGAAGAGGACGGAAAGAAGACAAGGAGGAGGCGAGGGGAAGAGTCGAGGTCAACGCTCCTACGCGGTGCATTGCCTCAGGGGCAAGAAGAGGAGAGGAACGATGCTGAAGAGAAGGGACGAGGAGGTGCAAGAGTCAAGGGAGAGTCGACTGGCCGCAAGAAAGAGGCAGAAGCGAAGGATAGGCAAAAACGACAAGGAGTCCGCGCGATAGAAGAAAACAGTCTGAGAAGGTGCAATGGAGAGGTGCCTGGACGAGTTTAGGATGGAGCGAGTCGCTGGAATAACAGGATGAAGCGAGTTAAACCAGAGGAAGACGAGGAGGAGGAGGAGGAGGAGGAGGAGGAAGAAGAAGAAGGAGAAGAAGAAGAAGAATGGCAGTGTGGCTGGAGGAGAACCAGCCTCGCCAGAGCGGCAGGTGCAACCAACAGGCCCTGCGAGGAGATGGAACGTTATGAGGATGCGGATTCCCATAATTACAGCGAGATCATCGAGTTACGGCCAGATTTCGATATGTTTCATACGCCAGGAAGAACGGCTTTTCTTTTGTTCGCTGAGAATCCTAAGGCTTGTCTTGTCGGGATACTCGCTGAATTACGGACGATAGCCGCAAAAGCTACGCGAAGCACGCGAAGGACTTCAATCCCTCCTCCAAGAACACGCTATAGCGAGGAAGAACAACTTCTGCAATGATATTTTTTACGTCTACGCTGGGCTTTGTTACACAGAGTAATTTTGTTCTCTCGGCAAAATGCTTTTCCGATATTCGAATTAACGTCAATCGAGCGATACGCCGTTATTCATTTGAACGCCGCTTGAAAAATGTAAATCCACTCGCGCTGCAACAACCTAACACGCACACGTTCGACCTTCCGACAGCGAGTCCATGTGGATTCGAATGCAGTAGTGGTATGTACAGTGGTATATCGGTGAATGCAGCATTCCCGGCACCATGCCACACTATACTGCCACTTGATAAGCGCAATTTCAACAACGCGACGCCCGATACATATACGTCCGTCAACGGCCGTTCACTTTGAAACAATCGAGCTCGACAGGTATAAGTCAGCAGGACGTAAATTACTAACAAACTACTTTCTTTCGGAGCAACCATTACAAGCACATGTTACATCACTCGATCATGTTGGCCGGGGCGCATAAGCGCTAACGAGGAACCCATTAAATTTGTTCTATGAAAATACTGGCTGCGTGAAATCGGTAGTTCTGGGAGCAAGATAATTATACACTTTCGTCACTTTCTATCGCTTGGCTCTACAAGAGTAATTATCAAGCCAGGTGTGCCAGGAATTTTTCCAAATGTTTCGGCGTGCCAATAAAAATTATCCCCATCGCTTTACCGCGTTCATAAAAAAAAAGAAGATTGTTGGTGAGTGAAGAAATTTCAATACTCATCTTCGGTGTGCCGTAAGGGGAAGTAGATTGAAAATCATTGCTTTATACGAAGACAAATGCGTGCAAGAAGCTTGTATAGAGAATCCTTATCACCATCGTGATTTGTCAAAGTCAAGAAATAAGACAGCTTCGAACGTCGACTCGTCAATCATGAATGCACCATTATTAACTAGCCACTAATATATCAGATATAATGCATTATCGATTAAGCAGGAACAGACGAGGCCAGCGAACAGTGCCGCAGTCGAATTGCACAAGCCACTGGCATTCCAAATGCTCGGCGCAATTATGATTAATTTTATCGTTCAATCGATCCGATCGCAAGCTAGACAGTAAATCAATAAGACGGTGGGTGGGTAGAGAGCATGGTCAACGAGTGAAGAATCGAGTCATACCGTTCTTCGTTCTTGGCTCATGGTGCACGATCACGACCAATATCTTTATCATATTTCCGGCCAGACTGCCGACTGTATTACCTGTCTGACCGTTATCACCATCGTCGACTTTACTATGTGGCTTCTCCGACTCGTTCGTTCTCGGGAACCTTTATCTCTAATTCAGGAAGATAAACCGCGCACAGGGCGCAACAGTTTATCGTCACTAATCAAATAAGGAGAGGAGGAGGAAGAGGAGGAGGACGGAAAGAAGGATAAAGTCGTACCCTTCCAATAAGGAGAAAAATCTTTTTCTATGTATCTAAGGAGTGTACGAATTAGAATGGCGCTGTCTGTGCTTCAGAGATATATCCAGATAAGCGGCGCCTATTCGTGTCAGCTTTTCTATCGATCTCGAGTATGTATTCTACATCGAGCAAACGCGCCATTCTTTACAGGGCAGCTTCACTGGTTTTCCAAAGCAGAATTTTATGAAAAAGTACTGCAATCGGGTCTTCGATAAAGCGAGCGGGGAAGAACGCGTATTGTCTCATCTCACACGGACATGACATTCTCGAGCGTGTTACGTCCGCGAAACGAAGTGCTGCTGCAAAAAAATAGCAGAATAACAGAATTAAATGTGGAACACCAGACGTAATAATAAAGCTCGACTTGTCAAGGATGAGTCGGTGGACGACGGAAAGTGCAAAAATGAATTTCTCGAGTTTCGGGTGCACTTTGCAAGAAAGCGACCTGTCACTAGAAAACAAGAGGCCTTCGCAACAGTAACATGACAAACGACGCTTGGCAAAAAGCTTTCGTACGAAATCGCGTCTTGCACTAGGCGCTTTTGGACCAAAGCAACACAAAAGCAACGCAAGCATGGACAAAAACGAACGTCACTGATTCCACGCTTTCGAAGAATCCACAAGGAAGTACTGACGAACGAGCAGGACAACAAAGCTTCCAAATCATTCAAATATCCGGAGTCTTTCCTGTTTTACTTGAACGACCCTCAAATAAAATGTGTCAACCTATAGCATAAACAACTTCAACTACAAATATACACGCAATGTAAGTATGCAAAGTTCCGAATAATAAAAAAACTAGGAATAATCAGCTGTAATCAGTTTCCAACTGGAATCGGATATTTTTCGAGTTTTAGTTCATTGTTTCGAAATTAAAAACCTTTTAATTTTCTTATCATTTCTATTACCGATCCTATTGCCAAATTCATCACAATTTAATTGGCATAAGGTAAAAAGTGATCCGATTCGACCTGGTCTAGCCAACCATCTAATTTATTTATATTGTCACCCACTATTTTAAACGATAAAGCACATACGATTTATCTAACATTTATGAGGCTACATCCAATATTGAGAGTAGTGATGATCCGAAACTAGAGTATCAACAAAGAATAATATCTATTACTGACTGTTTCCTTTACGCACGGTGCGCTAACGGCAAGCACTAAAATCGAACGACACCATAAAATTCAGGAGGAACGAACGGGATAACAGAACGTCAGAAGCGTGAGCCATTCGACAACCGGATACCGACAATTGAATCCTTTATTGCACTATCATTTTCCAGGTGATACTGCTCAGCGTAGCAGTCTATAAAATACAATTTCCTACTTCCTTAAAAAGTCAGATCGACATCTGGTGTGCGAATTAAAACTGGCCAGACGTTCGTCGAGAAAGCGAGTGGTGGCTTTACTATTTTTATAGATTTTAAATGCCACATGGTTTATTCATATTGAAAGTCTCATGACATTCAGAGGAATTTAGCTGAAAATAATTTAATAACAGCTTTAAAACTGATTTTGGTTTCTCTTCTTAACTTTTATATACTGGTGTTAATTTACTAATATGTTCACCGTTAAATACACACTAAACTGTGAAGATTATAGTCTGCTCCGATTTAGATAGGGAACGTTGCAGATAATTCTTATTTCTTCTCTCGTTACATCAATATTAAACATTCAAATATTCAATAGTTCAATATTCAATACCCACCACTTTAACAACCAAGTATATACTGATAAAATAATGGATTATAAAATCACTTACGTAGTTTCCCTGCTTGCATGAATCAAATAGTCACCCAGGTCCAGGAGATGTGACGATTGAACGCGTTAAACACGGATAGGAGTATCAGAGAGATCTCCTTCGCAATGAGAATCACGTGCGGGGCATTTAGTTGCGGGTGTTTCAAGGCGCTAGAGCAGAGCTAGCTGCTCGTAACTAAAAGCGTCGCGCGGACGAAGCTCGTATTAAAGTATTTCGCTGAGAAAACAGTAGTTTCGTCGTCACGTAGCCAAGGCTAAGAAAGCAAGAAGGAAATAACGAAGGCGTCGGGAGAATTTGAAACGACAGTTTCGGCTCTCGTGACAACGGCAGCCTACGAAGAGACATCCCCCGGGATAGGCAAGTCCGTCCTAAAAACCTACTTTACTCCGAAAAATAACGTCGACCGATCTCCGGGAAAAAAACGACAAAAGACCATCATCCCTGACAGTGTCTCGAGTGACGCTAATTTCGAGCATAGATCTGCCAATTAAGTGGCCTTAACCGAAGCACGCTCGTTACTCGATCTATGCAGTTAGTACAATCTCAACTCAATGCTCGCCGGCAATGTATCCCGAGTGAATTTCCATAACGCTTTATCCTCAACTCGGATAGAGATCCAATTTGATGTAAACCGCGCAGTGCTGTAATGTCGCAACAACCGACAATATACCTCTAGGAGAATTATTCCACTGGTATGAATGCTTCCCGACGTACATTCTGCTTCCTGAAAGGGACGCGGTTCTTTAAGTGCCTGTGGTGACACGAGGATCTCTCTCTAAGTAGATTATTCAAGAGCACTGTTGGCACGCCTCAAAGCCAAGTAAAATGTTGTTGGTAGCAAGTGGCGTCTACACAATATGTACGTAGAGCTAGGGAGACAGGGCGACAAAAAGGGGACCAAGCGAGAGAAAGAGAGGAAAGGGAAAGCGAAAGAGAAATACGATGGGAGAAAGGGTATCGGTACGTGGCAGACTGTTATCTGAATATTCAGGTTGCGTATCTTGCGATAACGAAGAAACATATTGGCATTGTAGCATGAAAATGTGGCTCGGCTGTTGGAATTACTCTGAACGGATATCTCCGTAGGATGAATGCTAGGAAGGGTAGTTGACGCACGGTATTCATAGTTATGAGCAGAAAACGACGCGACGATGCTGGTGTCAAATTATTCGAGGTATTGTGACATTTGGTACCTTGAAGCACAAGTGGTTGCGTAGGTGGTCCAAGTAAGATTTGTTCGGCTCTGAGTGACGTCACTTCCATTCTAGACAGCCAACAACACACTTTCCGTGCGAAGGATAAGAGTCTCTTTCGTGGATTTAACCCCGACAAATATTGATTGTTGCTTAACTATGCTGGCATTTGCAAAGACGATTTTATGCGCAGAACTCATCTTTACGAGATTCTCGAGGAACCTTGCAAAATAATATCGTCGATGCAATTGTTGCTGCTATAAATTTCACATACATTTTCCTTCGCCATTATTGTTTAATAAACTTGAATCAACTCGGGAAATGCTTGCGATAATCCAAAGAAGAGTAAGTTGGAAACAAAGGGAAATATAATAGACAATTGGGCGCATTAAACGGATTAAGGTCAAATAATACTTAAGAAATAGTCTGTGTCAAAGTGTCAAGCTCTGCGACTGAGAAGATTTCCACTAATGTATTCCTCGACTTTGCAACTGAATCTTATCGCGTCTACTAACGACAGTTTCATACGGCAGATTCTCCTTACATTCTCTGACAGGAATAATTGTAACTTCACTGAATCCCTTAACCGGTCCAAGTAGAATAAGTCCGGACCTCTCGGATTGCTCGAGACAACGGGAAGCGCAATCCCAAGAATTTTAATGTACTCGCCCGGTTCTGACGTTCGGATTTAAGACAACTGTGAACTCCAACTGCGTCCGATTGTGTATGTGTAAGTTTGTATGCGCACGAGTCTGTGCTATGCCACGGATGTGACGGAAGAATTTCTCTCCGTGAGCGAGGCGATTAGCCGCTCTTTCATTCGTAGGAATAAAGGAGGCATGGCACAAAGCTCGAAAAGTTAAATGCACAATTTCCGGCCGCGCGAAACACTCGCGATTGAACGAACAATGCTAATCGCGTCGAGCAACACTCGCCAGCACTCGTTGATTCACCGTTCGGGAAATTTGTAAATAGCGAAAACACACGGGGAGAAAGAGGGATTTCCAAGCAAGTTTTGCGAAAGCATGGGCGTGGATATTTGCTAGCAATCATCGGACAGCGGAAGAGCAACATTTCACTTCAAGATAAACGATTGATATAGTGGAATTCCAGATGGAGCGGGTTATATTCTTAGAATTGGAGAGAGAGTACGATAAACTTGGCTCGCACTAGTTATTCGTGCAGATCAATAGCTAAACAGATAGGAACGCACACGGCTATAACGGCTCGCAGTTTTTCCTTTGGCAGTAACCGTTTAACCGAGATTGAGAATTATCGATTGACAAAATCTGCCGTCCGAGCGTAACTGCAAGCCAACGGGCATTTGCGGTGAATTAAGAGAGCGGCAAAAGGGGAAATAAAAAATTGGCAGCTTTTAGAAAAAGATGTTCGTTCGCTCAGTAAAATGAATATAGTTTGTTACTTTCATTTTGAGGTAGCTAACGTGCGATAGCGACGAGAAATATAGGATATACGATCTGTGCCCTGCCCGTAGTACAGTGTTTCGTACCTGTTCTGTTAACCACAACAATCCACGCTCCGAGGGAAAATTGCAATGTTTTTGCGAGAGCTTTCCCGGAAGTTCGAATTTTAATTGCGGAGTTAAACGATTTTGGGGTTCAAAGCTGTAAACGTTAAAAACGTTACGTTGTGTGATGATTTTTACTGCACTTGTTGTACATACATACGTATGCAGAATGTATGTTCTAGAACTCTGGATTGCATTAAAGCTGCATTCATTGTCCTAGTTAACCACCGGTGCCTTCTAAGCTAATTTCGAGTGTAGTTATCTCTCGATATAGGATAAAAGAATTCTAACTTGATTCCAAGTCAGAACATTTCACGAATGTTTTTACAGTGTGGGAGATCGGATGTGCACCGATGATAATCTCGGTAACAGTGAGGAAGATTCCTCTGTTAGCCCATTCGTCATCCCATACTTGATCTCGGGCATCGTGCTCCTGAACTTGTTGGACGTAGACACGCAGAAAACCGGTCTGAATGTGTTTGGACGGTCACAATGAGTCATCCCGTAGACATCCGAAGATTCTCCGAGTCGCTGACTTCTCGGGCAATTACACGCGTTCTCTGCAAAGATCTGCGGGTGTATGCACCCGTAAACGCTAAAGAGGAAGACCTCCATAAACGACCGACCGACAGATGCATCTTGCGCGCCCGCTTCTATAAATATATCCGCGATTAGCCGGGAAACGAGTTCTCGACAGATACCACACCCGAGACAGCGAGAGAGAGAGAAAGAGACCAAATGACTTTTGTTAGACTGGCCGATTTAAATACGTGTCACTGTGGCAAAACGCTCAATGAAGATCTTGCGTAACACAACAGTCTTCATACTGGAGTAATTTTGATATCGCAACGTAGATTTCTGCATATACGTGCATGTGGATGAAGCATGACGACAATTGACAATTCTGTTTTCGGCGGCGAGACTTCCATCGGCTGTGAAAGCCTTTCGTTTCGTTCCTCGCAGCCGGCGGCACTCGGAGTTTCATTTGTCGACCTCGAATTACCGATCGCTACACTTCGTAACGTGAACATTAGGGGACAAGGGCAAGCTGGCAAATAGGTTCCTCTTGCTTGAGGGTCGAGGCTTGGGGACGTTGGCTTCAATTTATAACGAGCCGTACATCGGTCGACAACACACAGCGGCATTCGCCTCTCGTTCGAGGGTTCTCTTCGGCAGTGACCGTAAGCACTCTGGCAGAGGAGTCCGACTAGCAGAGAGTGCTTCTAAACGTTCCGAACTCCATAAAACCGACGTACAGCCTAGTGGGGACCGCGTATACACCCTGCACATAAAGCGAGATTGGCCGCGTTCAAAAATCGAACGCGACAATACCGAGAAATGTCTCAAAAGCCAATGGTCGACCGGGTAAAAGCCGAATTTTCAGAGAAGAGCACCCTCCTCTCGGGAAAAAAGATGATGGGAAGCTCTTACGCCGTGAAAGGTCGCTTTCAGTGGATTCTCTTTTCCCATACTACTGGTGGAGCAGCTAATTTTTTGAGAAGAAATGACAAAGGCCCCTCTTGGAAAAGTAGCATAAGCCTGACGCTGAGTGTACATATTTCGAAAAGAGAGCTAAGATGCAAGGTGGGAGCTTTATTCCTTAGTACGTACGCTGCCTTTGCCAGCGGCGTGGAATCGGTTTACCTGCACTCACCGTGCATCCCGAAGGAAGTAGCCGATGAAACTGGTTTGACGAGTACTGTGCGTGGTTCTCGTCCAGTTACTCGGTGGGATGCCCCAGGTTTGGCCGAGTCTCTACTCTCCAGTGAAGAGTAGAGAGCGGAGTAGAGAGCGAGAAACCGAGAAAGAGAAGAAGAGAGAGCAGCTGGTGACCGTGCGCGTAGCCGAGTAAAGTGGTGTGGTACGGTGACTACCAGCACCCCACATCACCGATGGAGAGCGGTCGTCTGGCGATGCGGGATCGCCGTGCTGGGATCTCATCGACGCCAGGCATCGGCCATCATTGTAACAAATGTTACCATCGCTATTCACGGACGGTGCTGTCTCAACCAGCAGCCCCAGCGTACGATATAACTGTCGCAAACAGGTTTTTTTAAAAGTCCCACTCGCGTGGTCTTGGTCGATTTTCGGTCCGCTTATTCAATGATACCGATTCTTTTTTTCTTGTTATTCTCTCTTCTTCTCTTCCTCGTCGACGTAGGGTTTCGTCTTCCGCCTGTGTCCCTTCGTCCTGACCGCTCTTTCTCTTTGGTGCAAAATACACCCTGTGGAGCAGTTTCCGCGAATTGAAATGTAGAGCGGCAGCGTTGGCCGAGAGTAACGACCGATTGGATAATTGGTTTTTACGGGAACGCCCCATAATAATGCAGCTGCGTAAATAACACGATAAAGTCTCATTAATCTTCGCGCATGGCTATATGGCGAATTTCGACACAAGGCGCGAATGCACGCCAACTAATGTGCAATTATGTCCACTCGAACATTCGGTTCCGCTTGAGGTAGAAGATCCTACTTGATTATCCACTGACGGTAATTACCTTAATAATCGAGAAATATATTGCAGCGGTAAACTGAAAAAGGTGTACACGCTGATCGCGAGATATACGATAATTCCGGGTCGCGCCACGCCGCGTAGCGTAACCAATTTTTCCCATCTCACTTTTACCTGAATTCGCTCTGATTAATGTCTTTTCCATGCAGCACATCGCACTGCGCAGCATACCTACGCTCAGTGAAGGAACATTCTACGAGACAGAAGAACGCGAGATTTACTCGGTCTGATGAGCGTTTTTAAAGTCGAATTAAGCGCCTGGTGTCAGCGAGGGATTCTTCAGAGGACTTTCTTTCGTTCCTGTATTACTCACTTGTTTGGTCGCGGCACACAATCAACAACATTGCGGAATTTTTTTAGCCTCGGGATTTTTACGATATTGTAACAAGAAATTCCATTAGAGTACCGACGAAAACATTTATCAAATAGGTCTGGTTAAATTTCGTTATCAAAAATTTCGTGTTCAGCAGTGATTTACTCGCTATCTGCGGAAAGATCGATCCAGTTAACGTTTTCCAGTGAAACAGTAAACCCTCATATTCCCAAGAGCAGCCAACCGAATCGCGTGAATGTGCTTAAAATCCACGTAAGGTAGCTTTCAACGTTGTTTTACATCCCCACGAAAAATACGCACTTCGGCCAGGATCAATACGAGGTAGCTTATAAAATAAACTACAGGATATAATATTCCAGCCTGAACGGTGTTCAAAACGCAGCCGAAAAGTACTTCAGTCAATAAAGTGCCGAATCTGATCCAATAGCTGGATTCTCGACTACAATCGTGCTGAGTGTTGACCAGAAAACTGTTATTGCATCCCGATTCGATAAATCGTCCGATAAACGAGAGGAAAAAAATACATAGCATTCAAATTGAACAAAGTATTGGAATTTTTGCTTCGCAATTAACAGTCAGGTCAATTTGAAATAGTTTCAACAAGTTACGCATACCCTCCGCTGACTATAGAGAGGAAAGAAATTTTTAATAGGTTAAACGAGTTAAACGTGCACATCATGTGTGACATATACACGGCAAACGTTTGTCCTTTGCGAGTTAACTGGGCGTAAAAATAACAGGGTCGTGTCATCTGTAACTGGTACGATTCACCTGATTTGAAACCGGTATTCGATCAATTTCAAGTACATACTCCTATTGCGCTACGCCCCAGGCAAAGTAGTCCGATTACGTGCGAATACCCGATAGAGGGATATTCCGTGAAAACGAAATGCGATACCCGTCCTCGAATGTCAAGAATATCTCACAGCATTTAATTCGAATGCATTAGAGAAAGTTACGAGTGAGAGACTGTGGCAAGGACCACCGGGACGGTGCAATATACTAAAGGTTAAAGACGCTCTTTGTCCATCTTTGAGCTTCGTTGGAATTTTGCAATCGAGTAACAAAAGATCTGCACAATTCACCAGGTTTCAGTGTCTTTATAGTGCCTATATCAAAGAACAAGCCAACGATAAATGTATAGAAGATCTTCAATATTCTGTCCTTTCACCGCATGCTTAATGTATTCGAGTAATAAAAATGTTTTCAATGCAAATTATGACTCATTTATGTTACCCGTAGTTCTTATCCTTAAGTCCTGTATTTTAGAACCGACATATTGACTATCCGATTTTCCCGAGAAATATTTTCGACCGATACTTTGGTTTCACATTTTTCATGCAGTTTAAACACGTGTGCTGTGACTTTATTTTCTGTAGTGGAATATCGATTTCGTACAGAACGGTTCTGTGTCTGTTTTATCGAGTTTGCCTTTGACGCTCCTTCAAACGTACGTGCAATTCATTACCAGTGGAACGACGCGATTTAAGTATATACATGTATACACACATAGATACATGTATATGTTTCGCGGTATTCCTGATAGCCGGAAGATCTATAAGGCGATGTAAAAAGTTTCGTTAAGAAACTTATAATAATCCATCGCCCAAAAGCAAACTAGATTCTTTGCGGTATTTAGTAGCACGTTCGTGAAAATTATACCTAATATCGATGTAAAGCTGTCACCTTGGAAATTGCAGGTTGCGAAAGCGTTAAATTCGAGCGGTACGCGCAATTTCTTGAACGCGCAAATAAACTTGTTTCCCTTGAACGCATAAGGTGCATGAGCGGACTCGCGACGCGACGTTCCGGAGTACCGTCTCAAGAGTAGTCTGACGAAGTGGTCCGTCTAATCACGGGAGAAAAAACTTCTCGTAAGCCCCATGACGTTTCCTAGAGGCTCTGAAGCCGAGGTGACTCCAGTGGTGAGTCTAGCTCCTCGCGAAATTATGCAGCTGCATGTGCAACAAACACTAGAGTGCCGCGCTTGGTTACTTGCGCCACGTATGTCTGTGAATAATAGCCAAAGATACGCTACACCGCACTGCGTCTAGCCAAAGTGCACTCGAGTAGTATCGCAACACTCCCATAGTCCATCGCAGATGCACAACTCGCACTTTCTTCTTCTCCACGCGTATCAACATTAGCTGCGTGCCACCATCCCAACCGCCTCGCGATTCCCACAAATTAACAACGTGTCTATGAATCTGTGGAAAAGATGAGAGTGCTGTTGCGCTGGGAGAAAAAAAGTTGATGTTGATAATATGAAGCCGTTTTTAATCAATTTAAGTGCTGCGACTTGTGAACACTCCAAATGTAATTAAAGCTTACTGTCTCCACGTATCTTGTTTAAGTCATTGCTTTATGTTTCTGCGTTGTTTTCTGTTTACATTCTTCTTGTTTGCAAAGGACAATTATTCAGTTGCATTATGAACTTTATTTCATTAGCAGACACCGTTTCTCTATATTTAGGATAAAAGAATGTTTCATTCTAGGGAACACTCGCGCTTCCGTATGAGCAATCCCATTTTAATACCAATGGTTTCTATGGTAAACCTCTACAGGCTTTCGTTGCTCTGTTTGATAGATAGATCTTTGAGAAACTGACAAGAAATATTCTAAACACACCTTCATTCACAAACGTGTCAATTACATCATCGATTTACCTTCACTGGAGACAAGCAGTTTCGCAACGATGCAAAACAGTGGACGTTCTTTCAAAGTTTCTTTAACGACGCGATAGTTCAGTGTCGTTTCTTTCTTCTCACCCGAGTTCGCAGAGATTTCTACCGTGACGAATTTGACAAATTCGTTCCTTCTTAGTCTGACTGAATCATCAGATTGCAGCTATCGTCGTGGTCTAAACTGGCAGAATCGAATCGATTGGTCTCTAGTCGAAGATAGAGGGGCAAGCGTTACCGAGCATTATAGACCGTAACAGGGGGACTCTGCGGAGCACGCATAACTGCGTATATGCAAGCCATTACGGAACAGCACGTGCATCGAATTATACTAATTCTCATATCGGCATAAGCCGATATGAAAATTTACGATGTTCCAGTTCGTTAAAAGGGAATGACTTTCCTCGATAGTGGGTGGTAGAAGGAGTAAAGGACGGCTGTCCAAAGAAAAAATACTCGCTGGTTAAGCACATACGACGAGCAATTTAAAGAGCACACAAGTAAAAGGAGAACAGGGCAAATGGTAGCTGAAATTAGAGTGGCAAAGCATCGCTGCATTATGCAACACAGGGCAAGCGTAACAAATTCCCGAGTGCGTCGTAACGCATAGAATGGATCGCGCTACGCTGTCTTGGTATACACTCGTTTAATTAGAGAGCCGGCCCTTTAGTCTTTAATGCGGCAGCATTATCGTATTATATCACGGTTGACCATTGCCGCGACAACTAATTCCCGGAACGCGGAATAGCCGCTTCGCCCACGCACACATCCCACTGAATGTGCCGGTGAATCCAGGAGCTTCCAAGAGAACCTGGATCGGTTCTCCTATCGACAAAGCTGTTTCTCCAGGAACGGATGATCGGTTCCCATCCCAGAAGATAGAGCTTTTTCATTGGTACTATCTCTCAAAGAAATCTCCGGGTCTTTTTAGCAGATTGAAGAGAAACATTCTCCCTTCGCGCTTGGATGCGGGGGGTAGCAACTCTTCTTTCTTTTCGATATTGAGCGTTCGTAGTGCGATAGAGGTATACGAAAAAATGTGTGCATGCGATCGTACTCAATCGCTTCGATCAACAGCTCGACTATTGTCACGCGAATATTAGGACTTATAGCGCGATGAAACACCGAGTAACACCCGGATCGGCGGGTAACTGTCGCGCATGGCCACTCTCTTTACTTTAATCTATTGGGGATCGGATTAAGGGTACGATTTCAAGGGTTTTTCTGAGCGGTTGGATGCAAATCGAAAAGAATGAGTGTGTGGTAGACTATTGTGCAGAATAGTGAATAACGGATAAAACGACTATTTCTTCAGCAGAATTGGCTCGACAAAAATGGACAAAAATCGATTACAAGTTGCCTCAAAAAAGAGGAAAGGAAACGAGAGTATCGACATAAAGGACGTAATTCTGTCGCACTGTATTATTATATCCACTATCTGCTTAAGTATTTTTCCCTCTGTATAATATTACTTTTTCAAATTCCTTGATAATATCGGACTAAAGATATAATAAATTTGAATTAAACCAGATCGCGCAAATTGCAATAGGAGCCAGTTAAAGCAAGAATTTCTAAAGTAGCCACTTCTGTATCTCACGACTCAGTTTTAGCAGAACACTTTTTAAAGTTGCACTGAAACTTCCACTGAGCTTTAATTGCTTCCTCGTTTTTACCGTCTTGCAACTCTTTCTGTATTTTCAGCGAAATTCTGATCCTTCGCCACAAAATGGAAAGAAAAATTGTTTAGTAAAAAAAAATGAGGGGAATACAACGACGTTAGATAGGAATGTATCAAAGGTACGAACGATATTCCAAAACGAGAAAATATTCTTTCTCCACTGATGTCTGCTTAATGCTCGTTTTGTAGGAAGTAAAAGAGAGAATAGAAACTTGATCCAAACATTCAGGAGGATACGCAGAGACGGAAGCATGCCATTAAGAATTTTTCTGGAATAAGAATAAGCATTCTGTTCTGTCCGGTAAAATGAAGTTATGAAAAATATTCCTTCGGATAAAATAAACGCTGGCGAATGCATCAAGGTGACTAAGCTGGCTCGGACTCTTAAACATAATTCGCAAGTAATTACCGTAAGCTGAGTTAACGCATCAAAGCACCTTCGGATGCACGTCAAGCCGAATACTCATTGCTAGGATATCGCAGTGTTTGCACAATATTATCCATCCATTTATCAGGATTTCACGAGATTCGTGGCCGCGAGTAACTCCGAGTCTCTCTCATCCACTTAATTCCACGAATTGCGCGGTCCGCGCATGAAATTTATCAAGGAATCAAATAAGTATCAACTCGTCTTCCCGGAATAAAATTGGTCAGGGGGGCGCTTGAGCATGCCAATTTCGCTACAGCCACGCTAGAGTCACGCAGGCGAAATTGCAAAGAACCTAGAGAACCCAAGCTATTGATACATGCTGGCAGACCGTTAGATGCCCTTAGGAACGGACCGCGGCGAAGCACCATCGATTCTCATTTAGATAGTCAGCGAAACGCAGAGGAAAAGCCAGGTAAAAAAGCTGTTGCGCGGCGATCCGCTCTCGAAGCCTGGCATTCATGGTCAGCAACCGAAGGACAAACCGTTGACCAACCGGTAACTATCGCGTGCAGAAGATGCACTGTTTCAAAGAAGAAACAACTTTCGTCAAGTCCGTCATAAGTTGAACTTCTTAGAGTTTCGAATGATATTCTCCAGCTACGCCGGCGACTGCCAGTCATAAATCATGAATCAAAAGTGCACTTTGGCGCAGACTAGCCGATACGAGGCTAAGTTTGGTTAACGTACATTACTTTGAAACGAGTCTGTGACCTAGATTCATTTTTGAACGGTTAACAGAGTATAACGAGTGGAGCCGACTCCAGGGTTCCTTCTTCCTGCGAGGTAGCTCCATCGAGCACTGCACCTAGAGAGCACCGGTCGTACCGTAATGTGTCAGTCGCTCAGTGAACCGTGCTCCCGAGGGTCGTCTCTCGCTCGCACGTCAGCGAATTCCCTCAAAGATGAGTAATAAGGAAAAAAATTGTTGGCGAGCAGTTCGTTAGGCGGCACGCAGCATGAATTTTACTCAGCATGAAATAGCGAATCGATCTACCGCGATCCCATGCTGCGCGACCCCGATATCCTTACCACTAAAGATCTTTGACACTCAAATCAGTTTTCTCACTGTTTTTTATTTTCTTTTTTTGGATCTGTTCTCGAAGTTGTCTACAACGATAAATCTAGTATTTTGATCTTACGCGTCGACTAATAGATCAATGGACGTCGAATGGAAGATGAAAATATAGTGATCAGCTCAGGAATTATGAACCCTGTTTGCCAAGAACCAAATCGGATTTCCTCCTTTTTGCTGTTAAGCTCGCAATAAAGAAAGGGGAACTTTACTGAAAGAGCAATTAACTGCGAGAATTTTTCCAAAGAACCTCGAGGAGATGTTAGACGACGAGGGAGGATCGAAGTGTTGGTGCGGCATATCCGAAGTGAAAGAGTGCCTTTAAAAACCGCGAAGGAATTACTTGACATTCGCTGCTCGTCGAGAAGCAACGGCTATTAAACGCACATCAAAGGGCATCGCGCACCGTGCACCGTGCACAAGTCTTTGACCCTGGGAGGCGTTATAGAGTCGTTGCTCCGGCAGGTTCTCCGTTTTCCGGCGATTTCTCGTCGCGATTTATGGAGCAGAATGGACAAAGAACGGCCGCGCACCGTTCACCTCCTATCGCGTTGCACATCCATTACGAGGTTCTTCCATCGGTCGGTGGTGCACGATGCACGATGCACGCATTCAACCGACTAGCGCGCGACTCTTGTCGCACGTATGTCGAGAGTCATACACATTTGAATAACGTCGATACGGACGTGGTCCGCGAGCGTCAGCCGTCGTGTATGCTCAATCTTCCTGATTTACGGTTATCGTTACTATGCCACTCGATATCTCGACCGCGGACGGATAAAGAGAAAAATCGTCGTGTGCGTATACGTATATCCTCTGTCTAGTGGCACTCCACTTTCCAATAATTAGTTATCTTCTATTGGTAATGGGGATAATCTCCTGCTTAAGGCTAACGCGATTTATTCCAACCGCATCGATATCGACCTTTTTAATCATTCCACTTAAAGAGCGAAGCTTTAAGTTCACTACGATGCGTGGCTGCAAATGACCGAGCCAATCTTGAATAATACAGCTCACCGTATGTATTTCGAATTTCGATTGTTCCCGAAACATCGACCAAACCGCGGAATTTCAGTGATTCTCTCGGTCGAATGTGTGCGGTTTGAGTTTTTGGCGAGCTGAAGCGATCCCGACAGGGATGCACCGGCAATAGTTCGAACTGGGCGACTAGTTCGCGGTTAGAGCCACGTTCCAGGTCTACCGAGAATTACACGTGCGATTACCCTTATGGTTATTGAAATTTCGAGTGCACCTCTGATTCCTGATACACCTAATTGATCAATAGTACTTGATCCTGTTCGGAATTTGTTCAGGATATTCTATTCAATACAAGAATACACTCACAATTAGGCAGAATGAGATTTATATCTTTTGTATGTAGCGTAATTCGAAAAAGCAAGTGTTCACATGCGTCTCATTTGCTTTTTTTTAATTTAAAGATACATTTAAACATTTAGCGACGACAATCGTTAAATATGTATAATTAGTTAAGTATTGAGTACGGCACGGATTACCTTATAATATTCTACATGTAATCCTGAGGATGCAAAATTGTATGTAAAGTACTCGACATACTATGCAAGACATACCAAAAAATAGAAAAAACTTTGAAATGTAAATGTAAAAATGTTTTATGCAATTGCAAAGTTCAGAGACACAAGCCATATACTTTTTAATTCAGCCGAAAATTGTATGCTAACAACAAAAACTATATTTGCATGAATAGTCGCAATATAGTATTAACTTAGTGATGTAATTGGACAAAATTAAGCAAGATTCGAAAAAGGCCGATGCTCACAGTGTTGCTCTTCGATGATTACGGTAGAAGTTCTCGAATTAAACGTATCGACTTGATAATTGTCGGTCTGACTGAGCTTTCCAAATGTAATTTCTGAGGTTGTGCTCGGATTGTCGGAATTAATCGTGGCGGGGTGCCCAGCTTATCCGGTCTCGATTCCATCGACACGCGAGAAACGCGTTGCAGATGCCCTAATTAATATTATTCCCGACGTCGCGGCTAAATTATCGTTGATACAAACACGGCAACCAAGCTCGGAGATCAGAATTGCGTGAAAGATACCATTAATTTATTGCGTTACTTCTCACAGATCATTACTTCTCGCGATGCGAAGCTTAATTGCTTGAGACTTGCCGTGTGAATTATGCAAAAAAATAGCTCGAATATCTCGTCTTTCACGAACGAGCTTAGAACCTGCCGGATAATTTTAAAATTCAACATATCCTGACAGACAAGCAATACTTTCCTCAAAAATGGTAAATTTCTATTTTTCACGCGAGTCACCTTTATTTGCATGTAGCTAATTTTGAATAGCGTATAACCAGGTGTATGCAAAACCATAGTATTGATAAATCTTCATTCTCCAACCTTTGGACTAATATGCAAATAGGTATGGCTCATGAAATTTTCATCGACGCTTCCAAGAAATCGAAGCACAATTGTAGGAAAAGCGAGGGTCTTTAGGATGACTCCTTGACTGCGATTTCTGCTACAGTGACTTTATCAATACCTGACAGAAATTCATGTTCTTGTGGTCTCTTATTATCAACGTAGAATTCTCATCGACACGCAAGGATCCGTGTACAACGTAATTAATCTTAATAGTAGGTACGCGAAGCACCGGTTATCGCGTGGTCTGAATTGCTGTAGCACCGAACACTGATCCAGATCGGTTTACGGAACACTGCATTCAGAATCGTAGATATATCTCTGACACTTGACTTCGCGCGTACCGCTAATTTCCGCTTGTGGTTTCCTACGTACGTTTTACAAGCTATCGCATTGATGAGAAGCACTCACTTAGTTCACACTGTCTTTGAATTATAAAGTTAATGAATAGACACCTTAGGCATAAGTCCGAAAATCCCGAAAATGGCCTAGTAAAATTGATTGACCGAATGCAATGAGTTATTGTAGTGTATACAGAAGAGTATCGCGGTACATAAAAGCAGTGAATTAATGGGTCATACAGTAAGTTTATGAGCAAGGCCTTCACACTATGCAAAACTAAGTTTTGACGACGCTAGTTGAATGCTCGAGCCAAGAATTAAGACCGCACCGAAATGTCTTGCGAAATCGTTATCGTCGATACGATTTCTTATCCATTCGCGAAGTGTCATAAACTTTTAATGATCACATAATGAAAGTGGTCGCGGTTTATTCCGCATTTAACGATCGTTAAAGGCAGTTAGAAGTTTGCATACATTCGCAATTTAACGATCGAGTCCGGTAATGTCGCAAGAATATTGCGATATCGATCGAGCGAGGGGTGTTCCGTAGGAAGGGTGCGATGCGAGAAACGAGAAGAGGGGGCGCCGCGCGCGCGATGAAGGTTTCCTGCAGGAAAAGGTCACTGAACGGGACGCGGCAGTGCATTCGTGAATGGAGTCACCACCGAAGACAGGTATACAGGGAGCAAGTGTCGCGATTCCTAACAATATCTTAATGTGCAGACGTTCGTCCGGTTTTTCTCTGGGTTTTTTCTGGTTTTTCTCCGATTTTCTCCGCTTGCTCTGGCACTTTCAGGAAATACTCGAGCAAGATAGACGAAGATGCGCTCGCGCTCCCGCTCGCGATTACAGGTTGACGTTATTCCTTGAAAGGTTGCGCGTCGTCTGGGCCAATGTAGACGGTACTCTACGAAAATGAAGTCGTGCGGAGTGCTCTGTTCGGCTTATGCTTGGCCTCGAACCGTCTCCAAAATGACGTCCCATTTTTGGTATTCGCATCGCACGAATAGTCATATCGCGCGGCTCGTAGCGCATTGTCGCAATTATTCTCTTGGAACGAAGGGGAACGCCTATTTGTCTTCGGGCCTCGAGTCTCTCGCCTGGGTGACAATAGTGAGCGCGCGGGCGCAGACGAGCTTCGGGCCACGGTGGCTCTAATTTTTTGATACCAGCCACCACCAGCCGCGTGGAGCTCTCGCTCCCATAAACTGGGACATCTAAAACCGTGCAACTTGGACAGATTCGAGATAAAGCGGCTCCGTTCACCCCGGGGTTATCAACGGCCCCCGGGTCTAGCTAACGGCCGGACGTTCAATTATTTATTTAGTCTATCTTATCGCAGTCCCGATGCTCGCACGAACCCGAGCTTCTCTTCTCTGGTTGTTTTGCCTTCTCTCTTCTCATCTCCCTCTCATCTTCCTCTCATCTCCTTCTCATCGCGCTGCTCCACGGTAACACGGCGCAACACAGAGGCGAACCCGATCGAAAGGTATATTGCACTCTCCACGGCGAAACTGGTTCCATCCAAGCGTCTCTCAGACACACTGGCTCAACTGCTGCACAGTAGCGGGATCGGACCGTTGCCATAGCTTTTCTTACTTCGAAGCCCTCGCCACGAATCTCGGCGCCGCGGCGCGCCGTCTTCTTTATGACCAGTACCCTTAATTGCAAACTCTACAGACTGATTGCCAAGTTTTCGCGATTTCGACGAAGAATCAAGTTTGTTCGATGCACCTGCTGTCACGACATCGTTATCTTACCGATCACCTTACTTAGGTGACAAAGTCCGAATTAAAGAAAAGTTCACACTCAGTTGAATGCTTACATTACTGTCACGGCGGTAAGATTTCCAGTGGCGGACGAGCATGGCCTAGAGTTTTCTAATTTCCGACCACTGTTCGGGCCGGTATTCCAATCGGTGCAAAATTATTTCGGTTACAATAGCAGTGAGCTGCGCGGGCGCATCGAGAGCAATTGCAGCCCGAATGGCTGGAAAAGGCTTTCGATCGTAAAGTGTGCCTTGCAGGTATTGCAGTTGGGCCACCGAGAACGAGCACGACGAGGACACTAACAACCTGCTTCGATCTCGAGGTTTCGTAATAGTTCCCGCCGTTGAGAAGAGACCAACTTGTTACCTTTCTTTTCGAAGTAGCGCGATTTTGAAGGAAAGGGAATTTAACGAATTTGTACGATATACTGGTTTATAATTAGACAGTTGATTCTTCCTTATTTGGGAAAATTCCCCAACTTCCTAAATCCAATGCCGATTGCTCGTGATCTCAAATATTGACTGAATGGCAGGGCACTAGAAGCTCACTGAGGAAACGAGACGTTTTGCGTTCTCGCGCGAATTGCTAACGTCAAGGACGGCAACGGCGACAACGGAGAAGAGTTAATCTAAAGCGAGGTGCCAGTTGCCAGTTGCCAGTTGCCAGTTGCCTGAGGGCACAGGGCAGAGAACGGCCGCGCAAAGGTTTAGTGTCTCTTGCTTGTGTCAGACAGCAAGATGAAATTTCAATAAAGCCGTGCTCGCTTAACTTCACCCTAAACTTGTGCAGCGAGTGACGCCATGCAAAACTCCTACCGCTGAGGAATGGATGCAACGATGCAGCGAGGACAACTTGGAAACGACCCCTAACTCCCCGATTTACTTTTTCTGGCAACCGAGTAATTAATGGTAAATTCGTTACTCAGCGTCAATTTTAAATGATCCTCGGTGAGTTTTTGGAACAACTCTCTTAGAAATTCAGCATTTTTTTCATTGTCGAAATTAAAATGTATGAAGCGATCGTTTGAGAATATTAAAATTATGAAAAATGTTTCGAATGTTACGTAGCTAACTAATATAGAATTTAATTAAATCAGCCGCTTCTTTTCCAAGCTTCTGACGGGTTTACTTATCACCTGAAAAGCTCCCCAGTACATCAAATTTTCATGGTTCAGCCTGGCGCATATATCTCGTAAGAAGTTTTAACACATCTATCACAACGCAAACTGTTAGTGTTTCATTATATTTGCACTTTTGGGAATCGGCCCTGCTATGAATACGGAAGCGGAAGAAAAAGAGTAATAAGAAACTCCGTCAACGGTTGGAACAGTGTGACGAGTGAAACCCTCGTGAATTCGACGGGACGAAGGGTAGTGTAAGGAGAGCAATACCCTGGATGGCCGCAGAGTAATAAAAGGATTTTCGTAGCTTTTCAAGTACTAAACTTTTCAAAGGCAAGAAGGACCCAATTTGAGAAATACAAATAGACTGCGTTTGCAATCCAAGTACCGCACGATACCGAATGATAAGTAATACGAATCGTCAAGTACTGGAGACAACGTAAAACGAAAGAGAAGAATACGATAATATTACGTAAAAAGCGTAGACAGTGAAGCGAGCAAACTTCGGAATATAAGTCTCAATGATAGTGGTGCAATTGGTTCGAGTTGCGCAACGCGAGCAATATAAAACTCTCCCTTAACCCAATTCAAATCTATCCTCGATTGGAATCGATTATAATTCAAACTTCCATAAAATCATCGAGTGCAGCAAAAGCACGATAAAAAGTAGCGTTCTCTGCGAAACTGGCTTGTAACGTAGGATTTACGAAACACGGACTGGCTTTCTTCTTCTTGTATTCGGTGGAACGTGCCACTCGTATGCCCGATAAAGTAACATGAGTGTTTTTTGCCAAGCGGAACGCAAGTAGTCGGTGGCCAGGCTACATCGATCCTTCCTCAAGTTTATGGCTCGTCCTGACGTCCGTGCTCCTAAATAAAGTCTGTCTTCTCGTGGCTGTTGTTCAGCGTGTATCCTCTACGTGTCATAACTTAAAAATTTTACGGACAACAGCGAGGATTGGCTTGGAAAGTTTACGTGTGACGTCGGGCAATCCTGATCGGGAAATGGTAGTAGAGCGAGGAAGGGCTCGCTTGTACCGCTCACACAAACCACAGCGTTTCGTTCACTGTCAAGTCGCACTAGACGAAGAGATAGAGAGAGGAAAGAGAGAGAAGAGCAAGAAGAGATGGACAATGAAAAATAGAGAAGGAAACGAGTGGTACCTTTAAAATGTAAGAATTTAAATGACCTGGGACCCGTTCTCAATTTAATTCATTTACGAACCTGGTCTATTGCAAGAGCTTTTGCCAGTGAATCCTCCTCGGGCACTGAATCAAGTGGAAAGCGGAAGTTTGAAAATGCCAGATAGTTACGCCTGACTTTCGGAAATGTTCTCGACCTCCTCTCGCTCCTCGGGCGGTAGTCTTTTTCTTTAAGCACCGATCTAGAACGCTCCTCGTGAATGGAATATGTGAAAGTTCCCCTGACGTAGAAAACTCAGTCCCTCTGTAGTCCGTGCCGTAGGAGCGCGCATCTAGGAAGTTTCGAGCCTAGAGCTCGAGGCGGCGGCATCTTGAGAGATATTGTTCAAGTTAGCAAGCTTGCCCGGACCCCTTTCATCGTTTTCTCCAGTCCTGCTTCCCTCTTCTATCCTCTATCCTATACTTAACTGCTCCTCTATCTCTGTCCTTCCAACTTTTCATCCTTTCTGTATTTGCATGTATCGCGCCTATAGTCACGTCAAAGATTCTCCTTTCACTCGCTCCACCCGCGTTCATGCATTTTACTTTTGAGCTTTTTCCCTCGGCATGTGGATTTGGCTGCCGATAGTAAAGCAGAGATGATCGATCGATGGATGTGCTGTTGTTATTTTTTAATTATTCGAGCTCACTCCTGAATTCGTGCGATCTTGGATCTACAGTTTTAGATGGGTTCCATTTGGGATGGAAAAGTGGGGATTGATGGAAATACGGGATTGAAGCATGCGTCCACTCGATTGCATCACTAAAACCGAACACCGCCATAGCTACCGTGGCTTCGGTCAACGAGTTCCATTCCCTCTTTGAGGAAATATACGTTGCATAAGTGCATCGAAAGTGTAGTTCGTTCGATACTATGTGATATCGTTGGCGACAAAGTAATCTACGTACGGTTACCCAAGTGCAGCTCTCTTATTGGTACTCGCACGACCAAATGGAAACGCAATGAAACGCGAAGCGGAGAAGACTATAAAGTGTCGGTTGCAGTGCGTTATACGCGCGGCGTAAATATGCCTACAATAGGTATGTGGCATATGGATATGGCAGCGTGAAAACGGGATTGCAGAAATCGTCGTATAAGAATTAAAATCCGGATGTTTCTACGTTTTAGTTGGATAAGATGAGAAGAGAGTGACTTTAAGAAAATGGTAACGCCTCCATGCTTCCTTGCACCAAGCCGTTAAGACTGAAGCGTCATACCATTTCTCTTCCGCCCTAGCTCTGCGTTTATTGTCTCGAGACCCACGAGATGCGCATTGCACACCTGCAATCTTTAGCTTTGAGATATGACTTAGGCGCCAGTTTGCGAACACAAGTGGCGCATACGAATTTCGTCAAGTGGCTGACTGGATTTCAATCGATTCTCTTGACACGGGTTTTAATCGCGAATTCTGCTTTCTAATTCGCTTGATCGTCAAAAGGTCACAATTCCTCGCGAATTTTCGTGCCACGCTACATCTCGAGTTATTTCAACCAAATTTAACAACTTGACGTGAACTCAATGTTAATGTCACCGTGCGAGAGGGACCGAGAAATTTGACGTTAGCTCATTCGCTTGGACACCCCGTCAACGCTTCTCGAACGATCCTACAATTTAAAACAAAAAAAAAAAATACCAGGAAAAATCTGTGATAGACCGAGAGAAAAATTCGCGAGGGAACACAGCTGACCCATTTTTCTTGCAATTTTTCCGCGATAACGCATGCCAATGGCATTATACCAACGTCGCATCCCGGGGCTTAAAATTATTCACTCTCGTGCTGCAGTAATTATTCATTGCATCTGTCATTTCGCTGACTGCCAATATCGGGCTGTATCTTGCACTTTACAGCTGATTAATAAACGTAACAGTGGAGACGAAGCGAGAGGGAAAGATAGAGGGTTGAGAACGAAGGAGAGAGACGCAAGAGGGAAAGGATGAGAGACCTAATTTATGACCTGCTTCAAATTCACGCCGGCTCGCCGGGCTTTGTCGAGCATTAAATCGCACCCCGCGAGAGTTCTGATCCTCTGTTATTGTTAGCGGAAGCTTCATGCAGCTGTCACGAGCCGTACGCGGTACGAGTATACGTGTAAGCAACGCTGCTTTCACCGTTGGTTTTACGGCCTCGATTGCAAGAAAGCGACCGACAGAAGAAAAGCTAGACGAAGACAGATTTGTTTGTCGCTCAGGCTACGACGAGTCGAATATGCGAGAAGCGATGCATTCGACGACTAGACTGAAACTTGTTGTATCTTGTATAAACGGAACGCCCTTCTCTCTCCTCTTCAAAGTCTATTTGTCCGATACATGCAGACCTCGACACATTCCTCCCTCGTAAAAATTTCACGCGTCACTTTTCAAACTGGCCGACGAAACTTTTTATGTCAAACATTTTCAAGCAGCATTTGTTACTCCAATTTTCCCACTGGCGAGGTCGTATCTCTCCGAGAGTAATGTATCTTGCGAGAAGGTATCCAAAAACCAGCCCTGGAGGGGTGTCCGGGTTGGGAAAGCTTCACCTCAGGGGGGGCATAAATTTGAATATAAGCCCCAGGATGAAGGAAATTCGTGGCAGGCACAACTTTAAATGAATCCATTTGCCGGAATACTCCATCGCCACTTCTACTCTGTGACAATGGTTAATAGAATGTTCTTGAGGGTTGTTCGCTCATTATCGAGATTTCCCGGAACAGTGATAACCTGCGAGAGAACACATGCCAATGAGGCTAATCAGCCAATGGCACATCGCTCATTAACTCCGTGAAAAGTCGGGTATTTTATTCGGTTTTAGTCGGAATTGACGGTAAAGTTTGATAATGCGTATTGGGTGGGGTATATAAATGAATCAAGACATCCGGTCTAATGAACACGTCATACTGGCCAGCAAAAGGTAAACATAATGTTGCCACGATTATATTTATGGTACTCGACAGTAAACACGTCGCGGTTACCTGCGCTCGTTAAGATATATAGGTGCGCCGTTTGAATAGACACGTTTACATTGCTGGTAGGTTACGATGTTACAAGCAGAGGCTGACAAGAACTCGGAACGTTTGAGTTGACAGAAGCATAACGTGGCTTGGCTCGATTCGGCCTCCCTCGGTCTGACTTGGTTTGATGCACCCGATGCACCAGCGCAGCCCGATATAATCCGCGACTGGCACAAGATGAGCAATGGCGCGCGGAAAAGTAGACAGTTCGTTGAAGTTAGCAGTGCGGTGCACAAAACATCGCGCTTCTTCAGGAGTGCCGCGCGAGCCCGCATTCATCCATAATTTGCCTGAGGCCGCGACAATAAAACTTTAAAGCTCACCGCGATGCAATGTCCTACGTATACATATCTGCATTATTGTGCAAGCAACGCGTTTTAAAAACCCCCTGGCTTCCATATCCTTTTCTGGGTTTTAGTATCCGTAATTTATTTCATTTAGCGGAGAAGAATACAGAGTTGGAAAAAGCGCAGCGCAGCAAAGCCAGGAACAATAGCCGCTTCTAGTCTTCCAATCCCCCGCGAATATATGTATGTGTAGATTGTTCGCTACTAGCCGACCGAATTTTTACGGAATCATTTGACTCTTGCGCTATTTCCTCGGTTGCTCAGTCACAGCAGAAAATCATGGGGGTGCAACTATTCTACATATAACAGATTGAATTTCCAGCATTGGTTAATTGGAATTTGTCATACTATCGGGTTCCAATGGTGAACTATAAACGATCAAATATTAACATGAATATCTCTGATATTCGAGTAGGTACATAGCGACGAATGCTCAGAACTCGCGTAACCGCTTCTTCGCTCCCACCCTCTCCTCTGTGTTCCCTCTTTGTGATACCTATAGCCGAGATTCACGTCCTAGCTGCAGCTAGTGAAAGCTTGTCGTCGCCACAGGAATATCATGCGGTGAGAGTTGGTGAGATCCTCACTGGGTGATCGTGTTTCCAAATAATCGCGCAAACTCATCCATTTGGGAATATGCGGGTTACTATGTCTATCTTGTTTTTAGCTTCGACGATCATTTATTCAAGTCAGTTAATCGAATTATTAAAGCTTTCGCTTGTTGATTATCTTTTTTTTGCATAAAGCAGTTTTATCGTCGAACCTGAGCGTTGGAATAATTTAATCGATCGGGGATGCGTTGACCAAGGGAAGTTAAAGGTTGCGTATTGCTAGCTAATGTTAATTGGGTTAGCATTGTGGAATTGAGTGGAAAAATTGAAATAATTGCTCGCAACGAGAGGAGTAAATTTACCAACAATAACGAATACATTATCAAGGAGAAATGAGATTTCAATTGATCGAATAGATTTGACACATAGCGGTGCCCAGAACGCGAGCTCATTATTACTGAACAAAATGAAGAGTAACGTCAGTGAAATGAGCTAAATCATTCAATAAACGACGGATCTAATAATCCCGAATGCAATAAAATCAAGCGAAAACATTGCAATACGAACAATTTGGCACAAGTCCACACAGGAGTCCTGGGACCTATTCGGAAGAGAACAGTAAAATAACGAGAAACCTCTGTAGTCTCCCAGTAAATCCATTCTATAGCGGCTAATAAACAAAATTCTCCTCAGTTTCTCGTAGCCGTGTTGAATTATTACGTGCCACTTTCCAATCGGAATAAACAATACCGGACATGCATTAATTATTCCTAGTGGAAGCTAATTATAACGAAGAGACCGGGAGACAAATCAAATTCCGGAGAGTCCGCACGCGAGGCGACAACAACGAAAAGCACATTAGCCGGAGTTGTTAACTCGTTACACGCGCGCTTCTATGGTAACGAGTTCCACAGAAAGAGAGAAGAAATCAAACAAGCAAAGGGAGAAGGATTAAATGTCACCTTAAGAATCTTTCCGACTATTCTTAGGAAATATTCCATAGCACTCCCTTGAAGAAAAGCCATCGATTTATTTTATTTTTATTTCGACTTCACAAGGGTCATCGTTGATTTCAATTAAAAGCTATGTTTCCACGATTCAATATGAGAAAAGTCATACTCAAAGCTGAACTCCAGTTGAAACTGAAAGCTTTTAAAACCGTATTGCCGAAGCGACCGGTGCCGAAATTCGAAAGCAAAACTGGAATATGAAACAGTTAGTAAAAGTGCCAACGCTTCATATTTAGCAGAACCATCGCACTGAAGGGGACAGTGGGCGCAAAGCAAGTATGTATGTATGTAGTCAGGAGCGAGAAGATTAAAACGGCTGGCGCGTCCACATTGAGCCTAGTGGTTGGTTGCTTTAAGCTGATCGCTGCTTGACCACGGGACGAGAAACGGCGAAGAACGTCGAGGAGCAACTAGGAGTAACGAGAAACGACAAGGAACGACGCCGGCAGTGACGTCGGGGGCGCCGGTGCAAACCGCACGATGCGGTTACACCGAGGCGCGGTCGCCGCACCACGCTGTTCCTTTTTTTGTTTATTCATTCATCAGCCGACGGTTTATCGATTCTGGAACCCTGCCAGAGACTCTTACTATAGCGGCCTGTATGCTCGCCTGCCTGCCTGTCTCCCTGGTACCTGCCTTCCCCCTATCCGTCTCCTTTTCTTTGACACTCTCTAGTTTGATGCTGACTGCTTCGATACATTGCTGGTACATTCAGTTAACATTCGACTCGCATACGACTTGTCGTTGCTACTGATGCAACGATATGAATCGTAATATTACTTACTTATTCTCCAAATCGTGTAATTCAATCTGAATGATATGTACTTTGATATCGCTTGTTAATCAATCACGTTTATTACTGCGCGAATTTCAATTTATTTTGCAAATTTTCTGATTTAGATCGAAAGTTTTTATATTAATTGCTCGAAATATAGATTAATTTATAATGACACTTTTTCAAGTGTTCCATAAGAAATTCGAATTTAATCCAAACTTTACAAAGGTCTAAAAGCTGTGGCTAAAATAGCTGGAAAACGCTAAAAGCCTTTGAACAGATTCCTATTCGACTGAAGTATACGAACCACCGAGGACCGCTGCAGTGAGACGAACTTTATACCAGATTTATCTGTAATATTAAATACTCTGGTTTGCTGAAAATTACTTTTCGATTTGACATGCATATTCCAGATTTCCGGAGATTTTGATCTGCGCGCCGTAATTGAATTTTGTGGTC
Organism: Trypoxylon attenuatum; assembly: GCA_963989405.1. Classification (NCBI taxonomy): domain Eukaryota; kingdom Metazoa; phylum Arthropoda; class Insecta; order Hymenoptera; family Crabronidae; genus Trypoxylon; species Trypoxylon attenuatum. Next base: position 8,864,393 of record OZ022490.1, on the reverse strand, counting down.
AGTCCCAAGCACGTACGAATGCGCGTGAGTCACGTAGAAATTTACGCACGTACTCACTCGAACTGAATGAAAGCGAAGATAAAGTAGAATTATGAAAAATGAATAATATATCGCAGAGGTACGCGTTACGTGAATAGAACTTTTGCGACACGATTGCGTGTAAGGCAAAAACAAACCCCTTTGCCGTAGTACGAACAAAGTCCACTCAAAGTATTTTAATGTTCAGATTTATGTTGTACCTCTATGGCTAGAAGGCCCGTTGACGACTTTTTACCTCGCGCATTCTACGAAGTTTCATCGGTATTTAGAGCAGATAAATGAAGGGGTAAGTGAAACTTTACGTAACATCCAGCTACTCGGCAAACTCGATCCTCAAATGCTGCCCACAGGATACCAAATATTATGAAAAATGTGGCCAGTGAAAAAAGTACTTTGCATATTCGAGGATCGCAAATTCGCGGATGAGCATCCGCGAACTAGAGTTTTATGTTTTTCCTGCTAACAAACTGATCGGAAAGTAAAGCAAAACTAAAATGCCAATATTTTCCACCAGGCTTGCCCACCCTCCTGCACAGCGTCAATAGCGCGAGTCGGTATTTCAGTGCTAATTCGCGAGTGCTAAATATAGGCCGCACAAGTCGGTGGAAGGTCAAAAAGGTCAGGACGTCGAAACAAATCAAGCTTTTCATCTCGAGACTGTTTATGCACAGCCAAATGACCGAAAACACTGAAACGCCGGGGCTCCGTGTTCCGTGTCAAGTGGAAAGGGACGACCCAAATACCGAGTAGAAGCATCATTCTCTTAAAAATAGTTCCTTAATTAGCCCGTGAACGTAAGGTCGCGGCCGACCGCCCAACTCAGGCTGCGAATCAATTCTTGGCGGCGCTCTTTTTAATTATCTGGCTCGCTTCTCCAGTTATTTTCCTTCCGAACTTCCCACACTCTGTCTCCTCCCGCATTCTTGCATTCGCTCTTATTCGTCACTCCCAATTTCGCCTGAATCACGCATCTACAAATTTACTTCCGTTCGACTGTTCTCCATTGCCCGTATTTCCCTCACATCTTTTTTTCGCGGCTTCGTTACATCTGTATTACAGGATTTTACCTTGCAATAATATAAACCCACTGCGAATTTATTTAGCAAAATTAATCTATGTGTAGAGGTGATATCGAGACGAATAAATATTTACCAGAACATGCAGCAGGTATGTAAATATTCATTTCATTATTTCACGAATCTCTTTCGGGTCTGTTTGCATTTTAATTTTCATTATTTAAATGACGTGGTAGCAGTCATATAAATATTATACCATTCCAACACGATACAAACGCGTGCGCTTTTCCTATTACAGTATTATACGAACTTGGTGTACATTACGTCGGTCTGATCCTGGGATCACAATCTATTTCGAGTGGTGGTGTTGGCGATAGGAGCTAATATCGCAGGAACCATTTCTCATGGGGTGATCAAGGCACTCGTAGCCAAGGGGTGGGTATGGCTCTCACGAGTCCGCAATCACTCCGCTTAACTTTTTCCCCCCAAGGGATGATTTAACGGGCTCTTAGGGCACCGATGTCGCCCGCGAAAAGACTACCCCCCACGAAATTTCGCCAATAAATAAGACACCAAGACCGAACAATAGCCCACGGCAGCAACCCCAAGTTCCATAAAATTGTCCGATCCCTATATTGGAGTCGACCGGTAAACTGCATCGCGAGAGAAAGCGCGAAACAAAAAGAAAGAGGAAAAGGCGGAAAGATAGAGACAGAGGTTGAGAGAAAGAGAAAGACACAGAGCTCTCGTGCTACAGGATGTGCAGTCAGAGAAGCAGAGTAATTATTTGGGCAGTTAAGTAATTTGCAATTCAAATCCTTTCCCTTCAGAGGGAAGAAGAGAAATGGAACTCGTAGTAGAGGAGAGAGCAATATGTTTACCGGTGGTTGCTCTCTTTCCGCATCTTAGAGCTGTGCTGGGATACGCTCATGATTTCTATGACAATCCAGAAATTCTGAGACCGCCTTCTGAGAGTAGAGTAGTGGCGAAGAGTGGCGAGGGGGTCTCGCTGAGGCTCATTCATATGAAAATGGGTTGACGGTTCAAGAGCACAAAGGCGCACCTGCGCATCGTATCGTGGCACGACGCGACACGACGCGACGAGGCGTTCGCCGCTGACGTAAGATGTGCCATGTCTTCAAAAGACGGCAGAATATCGGCGGAGCCCTCGAGCAGGAGGGATTCATTACGAGTTTAGATTACTGCTATCACGGTGCTGCATGCTTTAACATAAGCAAACAGTGTATGTATTTCATTGCTCGCCGGTGTAAAGCGCATGGCGAAGCTATGACATCAGCGACCGTGTTATTTCAGTTCTCCAGCACTGTGAGTCGGCATAGACATAAGCGGACTCGGTACAAAACGCGACGTTTCAGACTAGATAAGCCTTTCGAGTGGAGAGGAATGTCGGACACCTAAACCATCTAGGAGCACTCTCGAATCAAAAGCCATAGAGAGAACCGAGACCCAAGGCTCGAAATCCTCCTGCATACCGTCTGGAATCTCTTCCATAACCTGAGATATCTACCAAAGCTGCATTTTCTCTAACCCGACTTCGATTACCTTCCTATCTACTTCCTTGTGTCCTTAAGCTCTAGTTAAACCAGGTGAAAGAGTAAAACCTCAGTACTCCCCAAGCGAGCCAAATGACAGTAATCGAACGAGTGCAAAAATGTCGAAGCACGTCGGAAAAAGGAGAGTAGCGGTATGCTCGAGCCCGCTAAGAAATCAGACGAACGAGCCAATTAAAGCACCGCGACACACTATAATCTTGTACACTTCTGTAATCACGGAAAAGGGTCAGAGAAAGCACTCCCACCGGGCGGGCCAGATCGGTAGCTTATCGGCAACTCTCTTAACTCCACAGGCTTGCGCGGCGACTTTCGCACAACTAGTCGATATGCGATTTCTTCTTTCTCCAGGAATAACGGCGTCGGGTGTGGATACAGAGGAGTACCGGGGTGCCATAATTGCTCGCGCAATTACGCGTTGCTTCTCGATCACGCCGTCGAATCTGGCCCGTTTTTCTTGCCCTCGCGTGGCCAGTCCACCAAGACCGGTGCGATTTCTCGAGAAATTGAGCCTTGAGCTGAGGGATCGTCTTGGAGTGATCTCGATTGATCAATTGACCACGTTGTGTCATCCCGTTGCTTCTCGAGCTACGGAAACTGGTTACGGTGCTTCGATTGGTCTCCTTGGATCTATCGCTTTATCTCTTACGCGTACCTAAGTACACGTGTATATATTCCTTGTACGTGGATCCGCGTACTCCTATTCGCACGTGTGTTTGGTTTAGCGGGTATCGCTTGCCACAAGGCTACATGGTCTCTCTCCGTTCGTCGGAGGACGTCTCTTAGTCCCGCAAGACAAAACAGGATCGGTTCAACCATATCGTTGACCTAGCCTGGTATTATATTCCCGCAGTAATCGGCAATCTTTGCGCGAGCAATTGTATCGGTCATTAGTCACGTTCAATAGGATTCGTCTGGTCTATTCAATATCTCATGGCATGAGTCATCGTCGAGTTATTTTTTGCCGGAGACACTCGCGATGCGCGCCAGATAAGAGACTAATGATCGTTCTGATTACGTCTCGTCAATCGTCTACTGTACGGCAGAGTCGAGCTACAATTATGTATTCTACTGCCGATGTTTAGTCGATTCTAATTGAACTTCGGTACTCGGATGAAAGAACGTTAATGCTGTCCTTCGGTTCGGATATAACGCGTTCTGCTACACTGCACTTCCTGGAGAGAAATTGCAGCTCTTGGAACAGTTATACAATATCTCTGAGAAAATTCAGTTTCTAAATACACTAATTTAATACAAATATTTCATTGCACTTGAGTTCGATGCTCACTGGATAAGGACGATATTACAGCTATAATCGTGTATAATATTCCGTGCCTGAATATGCATAAACTATTAGCCAAAAAATGAAATGTCCAACGATGAGCCTGACTCATATTAGCACATTTCAGTCCAGATGTTGCAGAATAAGTGCGATTCGTAATTTCGGCTGAACTCCACGTTATTGTGAGATTCCATTTCGTAAATGCCAACAGAAAGAGCAATAGCGAGAATATATAAATATTCACATTGCCCAGTAATTATCAACCGTACGATTGGCTAAAAATTATGTAACAATGCGGGACCAGCATCTATGTAGTGAGTTAGGAAGCGTTGACCGCGTACGCTTTTAAAAGCGAAATTCGTCGAGTGCTAAAGAGACAGGAAAGAGAGAGTAATTTCGGCATCGAAGATACACCTGGTCCGAAATAGCACTGTGATACCGGTTCGCACGACTTGAAATGCCAGAGCTCTGAATCGCGTGCAGCCGCGTTGCGAAAGCGCGTTGTAAGTAGAAACAGCCAATCCTATGCTAATTAAAAGTACGACCGTACCGGAGAAGTGATTTTTTCGCGCGGTGCTCACTGAAATTGTCTTTAAGTGCATGGCATAAATTTGCAGGCTTAGAATAAAGCGTGGTGCTCCGAATGCTGGACGCTAACTCGGCTAATCCAACGTTAATGCGATGCAGTCAAGTACCAGTACTTGATCAACGAAAGAGTGGCCACTCACCTCGATTGCTCGAATAAGGAAAAGATTTAGCGTAAACCAAAACCTACATGGTAGAGCAAAAGAATCCGACTGTTTTTTCAACAAAATAATATTTTAATTTTGCAATTGATCACTTTTTTAAATTTATTCTTTCTCCAGTTTAATTTTCCAAAAAGTATATCACTGAAATGTGTCCTCCGCTATTCTCCCAACATTCTTGAAGTGAAAATTAAATTGAGAAACGATCGCGTTAGCTCGTTGTACGCTGTACTTAGATTTCTTGGTTATTGGTGGGACAAGTAGGTGCTGTTGGGCAATTGCAACGACACGAGGTACCCAGCATTGAACGATACATACATATATGTATGTTGGAGAGACAACAGCGGGAGTAAGCGCTGCTTTGCAATGCTAGTTGTTATCCTCGCAAGAGTCAGGGCTAATGGTGACTATGCGCTATCCGATCATGGGCCTCTATTGCTCGCAAGGACCATCCATTGCGTTCCACTATCAAAATCAAGATCATCGGTGGCTCGTCCATTCCACTCTGGGTCAACTGCCACCAAACAAATATATTTATCTCTAGACCACTGTTTACCCTGGCTCTGAAATACGTGTGCTGTAGTTTTGTTTAGATTTCGAGTGGTCATCGAAACGCATTTCCCAATGCTAAATTTCACGTCGTTACGCGAGAGATAGTTAATGCAACCTGACTGGGGAAAATAGTAAACTACGCCGATAAAGTAAACAAGGAACTATAAACATAGTAGTAAACGTAATACCAATTTGCAACAAGGAATATCGTAACCGACACAAGTTTAATGTACTCATAACCTCGCGTGATCATTTCCACTCGGAACGAACGTATGAACATTATTCAAATATTGACCATTTCCTTGCGCGAAATGCGTGCAAAGAGCGTAAGTGCTCAAATCGCGAGTTGGTCGAGGGTCCAATGTAACTTTAATTCATTCGAGGTAATGGTAATCCGTCGAGAACACCTCGAATCACGGGGTGAATTCAACCACAGCTTTAAGCCGCTTTATTTTAAGCCGCATCAAAAGAGCAGCCGCTTACTATAAAACTGACAATAAAGCAGCGCTATATTCGTTCAAATCGACTCATGAAAACTCGCTAATTAGAAAGCATTAGAAGCAGGCTTACGTACAATATGCAACTTTACCCCGTGAATGCAAGAGTATACTCATATGTATTTCCTATGAAGGATACAAATACTAGAGATGAATAGCTACTGATGATACATACGACGGGGTGCCCTCGTTTCGTTTTATGTGTTAAAGGAAAGATTGACCTTGCAGCAGACGCACAAGCGCAAAGTGCTCCTAATGCTAACAAACTCTATGAAGATTGATGAGAGGCCCAGTGCGTGGCGCAATCTTGCGTTTAGAACTGCTCTACCTGGCCGTGATCCTGATACGTCGTTTATCATTTTCAGGCACGAAGGAATTTCCTGGGCTGCAAAACGGAACTACCCTCAAATGACCTTACAATCGTACATCCGTACGTACGTACATATGTATCGCCAACTATACGCATGGCATGCATTTTTTTTTTTTTTTTTGCGGCCAAAACCATTTGATATTTGCAACTGGTAACAGGTAAAGTGCGTTCATAGGGTAGAGTTGAAAAAAAGTGACACCGCAGGATTTCGAGCGTACGTTTCCATTCCGTGAAATCGTTTACAACATGGCGAGAGGCCAACGCGACACGTCCGGCAGTTTCCAGCATTTGTTAGTGTCCAATTAGCCAACGAAATAGGGTAGGAGACCGTCCGACACGTACGGCGGCTTACATTTTTTGACCGGTTAAAATACACATGGCGGGTAAAATTAAAATGCCGCCAATGCTACATTGTTATAATTATTTTTGAACACTACCTTCTGTTTGGATCCCTCGAAACGAGAATAATTATTTGCAAAATCTAACTGCTTTTATTCTGATTTTTCCAAGGTAAGTTGGCTTGGTTATTTCGACAACACCTGGGACTTGATGCAGATCTCTATAATTGACATTTCGAAGTTGTCTAGTCGGCGAATTCGCAGTCTGTTCCCGGTCTTCGTTGTGGAATTAGCACATCGTGAAACTAGATCGCGAATTAGTCGACAAAATTTTGACGATGGACGAACTGGGTGAGCTTTCATTAAAAGTTTCGTGACAAGCCCAATCTTCAAGTTCGGCTCACGGAGAAGCTAGTCTCAGGGAACGAGGCGTCAGGAACGGGGATAACCAAAAAAGTTTCGCTCAAGATCTTGCACATGCAACCCCCCTTACTACCCGTTCTTTCTGAGCTCAAGTAATTTCATCTTTTTCACGATTACACAGCCGCGACCTTGCCGTTTCATTTGTCCCAAACCCTAGAAGACTTCTGAAACAGTCTTTTCAAGTCTTCGTCGGGCGAAACTGCATAATCAACAAACTCGGTGCACCAGCTTATCACCGTTTCTAGTGTATGTATTTCGTGAGTAGTTTTGCGAGAAAGAATAATAATCATACAGAGCGATCAACACAATCTATGTTACAGTTTTGTCAGTATGTCACATTGTATTTGAGTGTAACGTATGAAACGAGAGGAATGGGTAGGAATGGGGTATCCGTTGGCGATGATGCATGTATACAATACATAGTGGCATTTCAGAATCCAATCATTCTGCTCACTACATCCATCAACGGAGACAAATGCGAAGATAAAACGATCTGCGCTAGGAAATGGGCCACAGTAAGCCCACTTAATTTCCATGTCGCGCGTTAATTCCTCTATCGGAAAAAAAAAACTGTGTGTACACAAGTCCGATTGAAAAATGCATTTTCAATTACAGTAAATGAATTAATAATATCAACCTGTAGCCAATAGAACCGTGCACTTGCGTGCGCTGTCATTCGAAAATCCTCGAGCCGAATAATAGTGTCAAATATTTGTCCCGCGCAGCGCAAGTACGCTCCCAATGGATTTCGGAGAGCATTCATAGCAATTCCTCTCGTAAATCGAGAATTTTGCCCCGAAACCGTATTCGAACTCTCGCTTTCCCTTTCTCTCTGACTCTATGGCTGTTAGTGTGCTTTCACAAAAACCGTAGTCCATCGAGTCCGTTCGTTTTATTCGTTTCTCTGAGGCAAGAGGCACGCGTCTGCGGTACGCCCACGAGACCACCTGACTCCAAGTTAAGGCAATATAACCAATTCGGCGTGGGCCACCGAAACCTGCCTCCACCAGATCTACCAGGAAGATAATAATCACCCGGCTCTGCCAATACCCGTCCGGTTGGTCGGTCGATCGATCGGTTTGCGCTAATTTTAATTACAGTCATGAATAAATGCATTAATATTTACGGTGATCACGCCCACGTATGGCTCGGGTTCCGATCGTATTCGTAACTGTTTGTCGTCGAGTGGACAACTTGAGAGGAGTTTGCAATGGACACAGCCGCGCAGCTGGAAAGGGAGAGAGTCCTTTGCGAGAGAGCGCATCGTGACACCTGCAAGCAGGAGCACGAGCGTGCGGACTTAACCAGGATGTGTTACCTAAGGCATTGTCGCGACAAGACAAACGGCCTACGTGCAGATGCATGCGCGCCGACGCTGCCTATGCTATCCCCTCCTACGCCCCTCGTTCTATCGCATCCCCAATGCAACCTCTGCCCGATGCACAAAGGGCGGAAAGTGTGACAAAAGAAATTTATGCGCCGGTTCACGCGTGCCCGCGACACTGTGCTGCCTGTTCCTTTTCCGCCCAGTCCCATTTCCTGAATTTGTCTTCTTCTTTCTTCCGGTGAAATAGGGAGGAAATCGCATGTGGACACTGAAGAGTATTGTGTGTATTGTATAATGTGGGAGTGAAATAGGATGGAGCTTTCGTTTGGTAATGCTAGGTTCGAGAAAAGTTTGCAGTCGCTTGGAAATCGCGAGATAAGAGAGTTGATTTCAAAGTGATTTGGCGACTTAGGAATAGGTATACGATTATCTGGTGGCCCTGGGGTCGTAATGGTACCAGTGATCGCCGCGAGCAATTACTCGGGCAATTTGCAAGCGCGAGGAGAAGAAAGGCCCCTTTCACGATATTATGATTCGCCACCCTCGCGAGTTCATCCTCCAAGTTCTTCGCGCATTGAGAAAAACGAGGAACAATGGCCTCAGCTATAATTGCTGGATTGCCCGTAATGGTAATTCGTTGGCTTTCAGAACTAGCTTGAGGATAAGGTTAAAATTATGAGCACCAGCGGAATATTTTTCGCCGACACCTTAGCTTCTGCTAGCTAACGCATTTTAAAGAACCACGGGAGTTGATCGCTTAGAAATGAAAATCTACCATATACCGTAATTCCCTAGAATCTGATAAAATATCCCATTAAAACTGTCGGTTCAAGATTCCCGCGGTCACATCTAGTACAGTTGCAAGTTCGTTGCACTTATTAGTCGCATCATTCGAATCGCAAGCATGCGATCGAATCGGTACCACGTTATAGGGTTTATCGCGAACTATAAATAAACATCGATACCAATGGAAAAAGTGGACCTAAATTTAATTGAAATACCCTTCAGCCGCAATTACTCGATAGCAAAGAAACCTCTTCTACCAAATACACGTCGGTTGAACCAAAGCCAACGAACCAATCGCGGTACTCTTCCTACGTAACTCGATTCTGAGAGAGTCTATTAATCAAGTATCCGCGCGCTACCGTTCGACAAGTTACCGATCCCTCCGCAAATTTCATTGACTCCAAAGTTTCTCGGAAAAAGTGGCACACGATTCAGGTCACGCGCGCGCACTCGCGCGTTGCTCTTCGTGGCGAGTTGTAAAAAGTCCGTAGTCGCGACGCTAATCGATTCCAGAATGTCGAATACCCGACGTCGGATTCAATGTTTCCCGCGAAGAGTTAGTCATCGACCGGTTGATCGTTGCGATCACGGAGACTAGCAGGCAGTCAGCCAGCCAGGTCGTTGCTGCGAGTAGAATCGCAAATGAGACGCGTTGTGCGCCATGACTCGTGTATTATTCGCCAAGAAGACGAAGCAGCAGAAGGACCCACTCCTCGCGCTATGTGGGTGTACGCTCGCGAAAGAAAGAGCCCGGGACAAGGTTGCGCCGAAGGCTATGTACCGGTAGGATTATAATCGCAAATCGCGGCCGCGCATAAAATGTAGATTAGAATACACGTTCCCATTAACATACGTCGCTTTGACCGACGACTGCTCTACGCGTTTCCATACGCAGGAAACACGCTGATTCTTACGCCGCAACCGCGTTACGACTACGAGGCTCTGTCGCCGTCGTTGTCGTCGGGGGCCTCGCTTAAACAAACAAGCTACGATTGACGATAAACGGTTATTGGCCTGGCCCTGGTACTGTAAACCCGGAATTCTATGCTCGTTGCCGTCCAGTTCCGTGCTATTCTGCCCCGAAGTAACCGTGAGCAATTGCTTTTCTCATAATGCGCCATGAATATGTATCGCGAGTACCGCCAGTAATATCGAGCAATAAAGCTTGCCTGGTTTTTACTACCTCCTACTGTTATTGACGTGGCAGGTTTCAATGACCGCCAGGGCAAATCGAGGGCCATTACAAACTCGATGTAAAAGGAAAAGTGATCGTGGGCGCGATACGATTTACCGATACCCTGGTGAGAGGGGCTACCACCGTGCCCTGCATTCTTCCTTTACCATAGACGAATATCTACCGTACTCGAGAGTTACGAGAGTATAGTTTCGAGTACGAACAGGTAGAAAAGAATACGGGACTACCTGAGGGGATGCACTCTTGTCCCAAGGGTAACGATAATAACTGCACGCTTTGTCCAAATCAAACAGCCCTTTGTAATCCTTACCTGCAACAAAAAGGAATAGAAAACATTGATTAACCTACACACGACTCGTCAAAGGAAATCAGGCGTAACTACCGAAATTCAGATAGAAGAATACATACCAACACTCATGCATCGTCGCTGGTACCTCATTACGATTTACAGCCAACTGCACCAACAGTGCCTGACAAAGTTTAAATTCACATGTTCATCGGTTCCGACAAAACGAACAAAGTATACATACATAGACGTAAAGGAGTAAAGAAAGAGGTAACAAGCACGAAATCGTGAGTTGGAATCATAGGCTACATCGTTTTCCCGCGTTGCGTCAATATTGCTCTCTCGATAAATTATTCCAGTGTGAATCTTACAACGGTACTGACAACACCTTTACTATCTGTGAAATAAGAGATAGGTAATCTGACCAGGTATCCTATTCTGCGTGCGTTCTCTTGTACGACGCGTGTCTAGGCTTCTGACGATATAATTCCCTAGGGCCGATACCACCGGCAAAGTATGCGTTTTGCCCTGAGAAATTTTTATCTCCTGCCTCGAGGAGGTACCGGTGTATCGCTCGAGATTAACGAAAACGGTTTATCGCACGGTACACGGAATGCAGCTAGCTATACCTGTAACCTTCGACTCGATAGAGTAGCAAAAGCAGCGCAGCATGTCTGAAAAAGGAATAAGAGCCACGACGGGCGAAGGAGGAAATAGGTGACGAGGGCGAGGTGAGGCCCTCCAAGAGAGAGGCAGAGAGTAAACTGTACTATCGTAGTTTCCGAAGTAGATAAAAATTTTAGTAATACCATGCAAGCGCTAACTTTTATCAGTTTGCTCAATTGCCCGAAACCGCGGCTTCTCCAGCCACCGCGGCCTGCTTGCCAGACCCCCAATGTTCCTCGCATAATGGAACATGAAATTTAATAACAATATCCCACCGCAGGAAAAATAACCGATCCGGCCTGCAATGAGCCGGCTGTTAATGCGAGTGACGAGATAATTGCAAAAGTTAGGAAGCGATCGTCCGTGTGTTGTTATACGAGGTGTTTCTTCAACTAGGATAATTCTACACGGTAAAAGAATATAATTACTTGTTAACAAATTATAACTTTGTAACCAAAAAACTTAATATCTTCCACAGCGTTGAATTTCGCCCATTGTTCGATTTTTGGAAACCTTTTGTTCAATTACTTCAAAAGAATACCTTAAGTTAAAGAAACACGCCGGATATTCTCGAGGGTAGGTCCATTTGTTCAACGAAAAGCGCGCATGTTTCTTGTTCTCCATTGAAATGTCTGATAGAATCCTAAGTACATACATTGAAGATTACACTGTGCAGTCTACTGTTGGCGGGGTAAGTCGCCGAAGGAAAGTGCGTCTTCCGGGCGAACAGGATTCGTCGTTCTCCTGTCGCAGGGGACCGATGCAAAGCAAAGACTCAGGTAACGTCGAATACTCCGAGTGCCAGCCCGGGCCGAACAAAGACGCGAGGATCGATATCGAGGTGTTCGATAGGTGTTCATCTTGGGCATTGGTCGTTAGATTAATGACCGCGGCGCGATCGCGGACGGCCCACCATTCACACCCGTATTAAAGTTCGCTTGCTCTTCCTAAGAAATCGAGATTACGGTTGGTTTCGCCACGCGTGTTGAATTGATTTTCTGGCTGCTGCCTACGGCCCCACACGCACGCGGGTGCACGTCCACCTTCAAATCGATAAATCTTGGATTGAACAACCAGATAAAATTGCACGCAAGAAGAAGCGAGAACGTTAACCATTTGTTATATCCTGACAATTTTCCTCGAGATATAGGGAGGAAATGAAATTGATAGTTTCTACGGGGCTATGCAGCGGACATAAATTATTGGGAGGTGAGGAGAGACAAAGAAAAAGGGGGATCAGAAGAGGGGAGAGGAATGCTTATACCACAGCAAACGAGTAAGCTGGGGAAAATTGCTATTTATCCTCGATAAATACGTGTCTCCCAATGGCAATATGTCTGCGAATTAATTGAATTACTTCCAATCGACACGATCATCGCAGAAATTATGTATTTTCATTTAGCCATCGAGTAATTTATAGTAGACACATAATAGCTTCTCGGACAGTGCGTTTCAATGCTCGTGGAATACAGATTGATTTTTATTTTTCTTTGAAATTTCCAAGAGACATATTTACATAGAAACTTCATCGATAATGGATATTAATGTAGGTTACACCAGCGCTAATGGATTGTACTGATCGGAATCATTAAAGGTACACGACGGAAAATATGCTCTGCGCTTGCTCGGATTGTCGGAAACTTATTTTTTTCCATTAGTTGAGAAAGTCGTCGCAGACAATGATGCTATTCTTTACGGTAACCAAAACCAAATCAGCTGCTCGTGACAGATAGCGATTAAGTTGCCGTTCTGGGAATGACACTTTTCTGTCCTATAGCCCCGTCAGTCGACAAGATCCATTCTACTTCCCACGGTATTTACACGGTTCTCTCTCTCTCGAGCACCGAGCCCCGAACTTCTCGTACTCTTGTAACATCGAGTTATTCGAGCAAACCCGACAAGACTCTTCGGTAATTGTATTTAGCCGACTCCGAGCTAACGTTACCCTCGTCCTTGTCGAAAGAACACATTACCGGATTACCTCGTATTGGCTAAACTATAGCAAAAGGAAACTGCCGGTCGAAATTAAGATGACAAATTGCACTAGTCGCCAAGTGGACAGAAATCAGTCGGAGCACTCTCTTCTGCCACCTTGAAACTATGATTGTTTCACTCTCCCTTGTATTCGTTTCGCATGGACGCGTGTGAGACAGAGCGAGAGAGAAAAAGAGAGAGAAGGTAGAGGAAAACTTCCGCGAATAAAGTTCGACTCGCCGTAGAAAAGTTTGGCCGAGCACGTGAAAAGGTAAATGGGCAAACCGGCAACAGCACACAGCTCTTCGAACTCAGCCATCGCGCATGGCCGATCGTTGGAAGGGTAGAGTGGCTCGTCTGGCGGCAAGGAAAAAAAATAAAGAGAGAGAGAGAGAGAGAGAGAGAGAGAGAGAGAGAGAAAGAAAGAAAGTTTCGTATTCATCGAAAGAAGTTTCTAACGAGATGAATCTTCCCTCGAGTCCGCATCCCAGCGAATATATCAAATCCGGTTTCTATCTCGAACCCGGCACGCGCATATGAATTATTAGCTGCGGCATTATGCGCTTAAAGGGCCACTCGACACGTGTATTATGACTGGAATGTATGTACACTTGTAATCTTGCATGCAAACCGCGCGACAAGGTTCACGTCGAGTGTGACGAATCAGAAATAGACTGGTCAGATCGCGACTAGCCCAGTGAGCATCGCATGCATGCGTGAATGAAAGCTCCTGCAGCCGAGCGTAGGAACGCGCAAAACGAGCACTCTGTCCCGTGTCTATCCATTTCATCGGCCAGTCCTCCCGCCGCGCGTCGAGTCTCGATTTGTCTCTGCGTATGCCTCTGCGAATACCTACCTCTCCCTGTGCTGCACTGCTAAATGCAATGTCAAGGCTACGCAACACACGAGCCTTTGCCTTTGATGTGCGCGCCATATATCGAGGCCCGAGCGTAATTTCAATTATGGGACGCTATTCTAATAGATAATCGACCCGTTAAGATCAACCTTCACTCTCTCGTACCAGCTCCTATCTACTCGCGTGTTACTAAAGTGAGATTGAAAAACTGACTGCTACGGTGGTCGTTGGTTATCGTCTCGATTAACTTTTTAATTATAGAATTTTCATCTAGCGATTTATGCATAAGGATCGTGATATTATTAAGTACATATGTATAGTAATGAATTATGAGATAACAAGAATATTCGAGGACCTAACGGAAGAATACGAAATCCTATTGTGGGCTTATGCGCTGGATTTCGGAAGCTTTCGAATGACTGAGAGGTCTCTCAAAGTTTCTCCAGGTCAGCCTGATTGAAAAGGGCATTAGTACGCGGGACTTTAGCGTGACTTTTCGCGCGGTCGTTGAACTCCGGGATACAGCTTTTAGGGGTATTCAGAGGAAGCTGAATTCATAGAAGTCGCATCGCGTAATTGGAGCGGATAATCAGTCGCCTTAATTGGTGCAATCAATTAACGATTATTCTCTCCCTTATGCTCCGCTAGGTCCGTTATCACCGATTCGTCGTTAGACTTCAAACAGCGTAAAATCAGCCGCAGAGCGGGCAAATCTCTTTGAATCGCGAGTGCAATTTCTACGCAAAGCATTGCCGCAATTACTAAAACGACGTCTCTGTCTCCACGAATACCAATCACCTTTCTACCTTTAAAACTTCCATCCACCAAATCCCTAATTTTTTTCCAATAATCCAATACCCTGTCGGTTTATGGCTAGGACAAATTTCATAATGAATAATGATAGGTCGTATGTATTTGGATATTATAGTGAACGAGCACGTAACTAAGAAAGAGAGGATTAATGAATCCACCCACGTGGAGCGTGCCCATCCTGTTCGTCTCTCAACCCATCCGCGTTCGTGCGACAAGCTTGCATGTCTATTCATTAGAAGGGCATTATAGGGGCAATTAAAATTCTCAGAATAATGCCTTCGCGCGTCCCGCTCACGGAGCCGATAATACATACATAAATCAATCGAGCGCGTGCATTTCTTCGCTCTGCCGAGCGTAACGGCCTGATACTGGTGGTCCAGCGAGCGCCGCCACGCCGTTGTGCCGTGCCACTGATCGCCAGACGGACCAATGAACGCGATTATAAAGAATATCCAACGTGAAATCTGATAGCAGAGTCGCTTCGTCCCAGTGAATCGTTAATGCGAGGCACTAAAAACCAAAGTAATACGCGTGCAATCAAAAACCGTCAGGGTCAAAGAAACCGGTTTGCCTCCTTAAACTTGGGGTAAGATTCTTCACGCTATCCAAACACGACAGTCTACTGAAAATAAATTTCACCCTTGTAATCGGAGTATGTAACCGAAACATTGGAGAAGTTCGAAATACTCGATCAATGTGTAGAGACACGGGAAACAGTAACATAGTGGAATTCTCATCGAATTCTCCGAGAGATTTCGTTGAGATTGCGGTCTGCATTGTTCCGCGACCCCCAATGACTTTCCGTGGTTATGATAATTGGGGATACAGGGTGGAGGGTGGAGAGTGGAGGCGTAGGGTGTAGGGTGTAGGGTGCATCTGGAATTATTTATAGCGTGGCAGGTTTGGCTTGGGCCACGCTCCAGGATTTCTCCGACGCACTCCTTCGAGCACAATGCCTGGAGAATAGGCCGTATTAGTCCTCGGCTCATAACACCGAGATGCGGACACAGAGCAACACGAGAGATACACCACACCGCGGTATCGCCGGGATTACCTCTAGCGGTAATGCCGTATAAGTACATGGGTGCAGTATGGCTGTATATGCGCGTATATCGTCGCGGCATGCCAAGCGCGTAACAAGGAACCGAACCGATTCGCGGCGACTACTTGTGCTCCCTTTGCCAGCCACATTGTAACCATGCATTTTCAAAGCTCCTTTGTTCTTGCGTTTACAAGCTCGAGGTTAAAAAATAGCCGGATCGCGTTGCCGCTCCTATTCCCGTGACCAGCCGCGCGACGAGCCACATAAGTACTGTACTTACTACATACATATCGGGGAGAAAACATCGAATCATCGTTGCTCCGATCCCACGGACTTCATCTTTCTCCCTCTCTCTCTCTCTCTCTCTCTTTCTCTCTTGGGTACGATCACCTCCCAATATTTCACCGTACGCAAAATGAAAAGAAAAAGGATCGTCGGCAATCCGATTGACGATCAATCAGAAATACTCGCTTCAATTTAATAGCTACACTGATCCGCTCTGCTTTCGGAACACGCGAACAGTCCGACAGAGCAGCAACAGCAGTCAAAGTTAATCTCCGCGAAATCTACGCAATGTTAGCGCCACTTAGTCCGAGATAACAGGATTCGCTACAGAGTGGAGCTGGACCGCTCCCAAATGCCATGTAGATTGCTGAGTATTAAGGCGCGTCGGTCTTGGTACACACGTACGTACACATATGTACATACGCTAGAGAAGAGTTCAGACCCGAGATATTCGACACACGACTCGAGCTGCGAAAAATGGGCGGCGAGGCGCGCGAGCAGTGCTGAGGTTTTGAGAGTCAAAGATTCGTATTTTCAAGGTGATATGGTAAGATGTAGAAGGTGGAGATTGTGAAGCGGAAAGAGGGGAGGTACACGCGAAGGACTCGAGATCGAAGAGGCGACAGTAGCAAGTGATCCGTAACGAGATAGAATTACTTGTCAATGGTAACCTCAAGGTTCGTAACGAGTTAAAGTGGTACCGTACGCGCGTATCACGATACTCACAACCGAGCAAGCGAGCAAAACGCGCGGTTTCAACCAAGCGAACCTTTATAACCAGCCTACGAGAGCATATCAAAGAGATTAACTTAAGATCCCCTGGTATCAGGTTGAAGCGCATCAAGATCATCCTTTATGTTGCGCGTCTTAAACAAAGTTAATGCAAATTTGTCATAAGATCTTTCCACGTTAATACTCACGGGCGTATCACGAGTCATTACGTACGAAGCTATAATTGTCCGGGGTCCGTTCGTAAATCAAAGGTTTAACCTCGATTAACCTCATTAGACATTAGCATTTTGTTCTTAGCATCCGGTTAGTGCCATTACAATACCTGGCTCGTGCACCGTTCACTATCGCGCGAGTGTGTCAGCACCCACCGCACTGGTAAGGATCAATAATACACGCATACACACGTGCATACGAATCACTGGAAGAAGGAAAGACCCATACGTGTCGGCGTTTCCAAAAAGAAAAAAGTCGATATGTATAACAGTATAGCACGCGGTGGAGCTCAAGAGGGAATCCCGTCCCACAAACGTCTCCCGCCAGGAGAGAGTGCAGTTATAAAAATACTCGAAGCCCAGAATCACGAAGACACGATTACGAGAGGATTATAAGACCAAATCGTCTGCCATTATCGAATTTATTGAAGCATAAGCTCGCGGCGAGGAAGAAATACGCCCGGAATAAAAGCACGACTGCATAATGGTGAGCCCTGATAATACCTCGAACGAGGTCATAGTAGAACTACGGCGTGTGATCTAAGACTGAAGAACACGCTCCCCGACCGGCTGCCGTGTTCGTCATGCGACCCTACGAAGGGGAAGGTCAGAGAACCCCTGGAGATCCGTTCGCGTCAGGCTCCATTATTGTATCGATGACCCGGCGAGGCGAGGCATGCATGCACACCACTGCACTGCACACATTGCCACAGGGGGTTGCCCGTGAAGAAGGATGCCACCAGAATGCAACGACCGCTGACATCACATACAGTAATATGTATAGTCACGCGGTACTTTAGTTACCGAAGAATCTGCCAACTCCTTCAACCTCCACCTGCTCCCTTTGGACTTGTATCCCAGTCACTCTCGAGTACCTTTGCATTTCGATAGGGAACTAGACAGCTAGACAGATAGGATTTGGCAAGTAGAAAACTCTGGGATAAAATCCCTTTGACTGAACGAAAATAGATGGTTCTGGCCACGCGTACTGTCCTACGTTATTCTAATGTACCTAATGTATTTTCCCGACTCTTTATCAAACTGAAACAAGTGTTCCATTATCCTAACTAACAGACATGCTATAGACATTAAAACGGAAAAAAACAATATTGCTCATCTCTACGTATTTTCGACCAAGTCGAATTCTTGACAAGGAAAATGTGGACAACGAGTACATTCAGAAGCATTGCTCCACCCAATGTTACATGCGTATCAGAGAAAAAATAATCTTTGTTGCTAGGAGCCATCGTGAATGTGTATCGTGTATCAAGTAATATCGATTCGGAAAAATGGCATAAATTCGGGTGACCATCCACATAAACAGCTAATTGGATCTGACTAGGCTAACGAGCATGACAAGCGGGCATTAATCCGCGCGTGCTGACCAAACGGCTGTGGTGGTAGTAGCCGAGGGAAAGTATCGAGGGGTATGCCCGAATTTGAGGATCGTACAAGCGAGGGGAGGTCATCGGGGGTCGCGGAACATTGTTACTACCAGCCGATCGGCCCCGCGACCACCGTTTCCATGGGAATTCCCAACGAATTCGTAGTTGAATTCACGCGAGCTTCTCGTTCTCGTTTAATTAACACCACTATTCGAAGGAGAGGAACGCGTCGATTCCGCATCTTTCGCGAAAGCGAACAGATGGTAGAGAGTTCGGGGGTCAGATAATTGGTTTGATAATTGGCTGTCGCTTCCGGCACCCAGTTTATTTGCGCTGAACCTTGCCCTGGTATCAGCGGCACCGGTACTTCATTCGAATCACCATTTCGTTTCTCAAATTACGGCTCAAGAGTGAAAAAACACGAAAAGTTTTAAAAGGCACTCAGGGGCCAGAAGAAATTTAGGAACCACTGCTCCGGATCGGACTCTTCAGTCAAAAGTAAATAAAACTGCGCTTCAACAAAATAAGGAGCAATTACGAAATGAATGATTATACCTTGAAGATTCAGTCGTGAAGCTCTCATTTCAGAATTTGAGGATTTATCTCCATTTATATCGTGGAATTCCATTGGAGATTACTCCTTTAATCTTCGAAACTTAATTAATATAATGTGCTTCTACTTTGAGCTGCTGACAGTTTGATGTCCTTTGGAAAGGTTAAATAGAAGATTTCGTAATGAGATCTACAACTTATCGTGCTTCGAAAGAATAAACTTTCCCCCTGCATAGTAGCGTTGTGATATCGTGCGCAATAAAGCCTTCTGTAGAAAAAAAGCGAGTCTAGGAATTCTGTAAAATACCATCCATGCTATAGCTGCTTGATTATCTGATACTTCGTATTTAATGCAAAGATCGACCGCGGTAAACTTGTTTTACGATGTGGTATATGACAGTAATCCTAGAATCTCTTTAATTATTGTTCACTTCAACCCTCGTACATAGTTGAATAATTTATGTTCGAGTTCAAGGTAATCGGCCGTCCACAGGTAACCGCGCGCCGTCAGTATCCGATAGAATTCTATATTGTAGCAATTATACAGTAGGAAAGGTACGAGAGACCAAGAAGTGATAATCATGTCGAGTAAGTCAGAAAATTTGCACCTGCGCTACCTGCATAATTCCCCCAATCAATACTGCTACGATTATTCGTAATCGCTTCATCGACTTAACGGTACTAATTCAGGTTCATTTGCCTGCATTATCATTACAATAACGACAACCATGGGGTGTCCGCAAAGAGCTAATTTGTACGAGGTTAAAGGCTACGCCTATACGAATATAGGAGATTCGTTATTACTTTTCATCGGGGCAAGGACTTATGAAATACCAATGCGTTCAGGGAGACAGAAAAAATATCAAGTGAAAAAGTGGAGTTAAAGCTGTGCGAAGAATGCGGTGATAAGTAGCTATTACCAAGCCATTACTTTCCCCTCAACCAGAGTAGACCGAAGCAGACCACGGTTATTTACTGTGTAAGTCTCTGAGAAACTCACGCAAGAATGGAATCACGTTGGTTCTCTGCTCCCTATGGTGTACTGAGGGACGACAAGCACTTTCTGTCCCCGTGCGTGTAGAATGGATAGGGTGCAAGGAGTGCATAGAGTGCATAGAGTGGAGATATCCTCGGTACCCTTTGCAATGCAAATCTCTCCGACTCTAATGCGACCGTTTGTCATTAGCAACTATCGCAGCTGCACCCAATACCGCGAGGGCTGTAAGCGTAATAATTACGCGGGTGAAAGATGACGAGATAAGACACGAGAAACGTATTTCTCCAAGGAAAATTATAACGCTCTCAGACAAATAGTACAGTGCTGAACAGTGCCGTGAAATGGATCGCAAAGTTCCTGGAAATGAGGCAAACAGAGAAACAGTGAACACAGCACTAGACCGAATACGACTCGGTTCGGCTTTCGCCAGCAAGAGACTAGCAAAGGTTTAGGTTTACCCGGGAGAGCTGGCCTCGCAACAGTGCTCGATAATATTTCCTTGGAATTGAAATGTTTACTTAATGAGACAAATGCGAAACTTTATTAGGAGCAATAAGAGAGCGCGCCAAGATGAATTCTCCGGGGAACACCATTCACTGTTTTCCGTCGTTAAGGGAGAAGATTGTAGAAAACGACGACGAGGACGATTACTATCTGTTTCCTGCCCTCTCTCAGGAACTGAAGTACGCAGTTGTGCTTTCACAAGAAACGCTTCGCTATCTCCCATCCTCTTATCTCGTAGCGAGGGAATATGTACGACGAGGCTTAATGAGCTCGTACTGTAGTTCAAGCGAACATTAAATCGGTGTCTGGCTAGTTGGTCGTGTACCCCGTTGGACCTCCTACCCTCTCTCTCTCTCTCTCTCTCTTTGTCTCGGCCAGCTGTTCCGGCTGCTCTTTCGCGCTCCATGTACCAAATTCGAGTTTCCACCGCGAATTCGCGCGCACGCCTGTGCACTAGGAAATAAAACCTTTATCAGCAGCTCGAGAACGAGAGAATTTCGGTGGAAGCAGAGAACCCCACGGTCACGGTATTGCTCCTATATTCCCAGGATTCCTCCGATCTCTAGGATTCCACCTTCACCTTACGTAAGGAGTGTTGCATAATTTTACGAGTGAAAGGCGTCGCTGTTAGAATTGAACGAGTTAGCTCGAGCCTCGGTAACAACCGGCTGGTTCTCTCTCTATCGGGTTAAACTTCCAAATGCGAGCGGAGTTAGCGTTTATCTTGTGTGTTTCTTATTCACTTTCGAGAAAGGGCGACCGCCGTTCGAGCGAGTTTAGTCAACAAAATCATATTTACAGAGAATTGGCTCAAGTACAGGTACAACTTGGCTGGCGTTTCCGGTGCTCTCAGTTGCAGGGAAGGACTTGCCGCCTTAGGGGCAAACTGTGTCGTTCGGACTTTGTCATTAAGCGTGGCGGCAAGTCCGCTGATTACGAGGCAAGTCGTACGGTACGAATTAACTTAAGTGCTGCCTGGGAATCTTCGACGTCTCAGGATGAGGCTTTTCGTGTATACACTCGGTAGCCCACTTCGTTCTCTTACGCGGCGCAACTCTAACTACGAATTGTTTGACGTTGATGTTGAAAACTCAATATCGAGAGGGGAGTTGAAACGCAGAGTACTTTCAGCTGCATTGGCATTATCTGTGTCACGATTGTGTGCCGGAACGGCATATTATGATGCAAATGCGACTGAAGTAACGAAGCATTTTCCTTAATCACTTTGGACTCTAATCCTCTGACACCCAGTTAGCCAATCTGCTCATTTTAATCAGCTTTGGACAATAAATAAAGTTTCGCCCGCGGAAATTATATGTACTCTCCATTCTTTGATTCGGTGTTGTAATTAAAAAACAATTGTGACGCGAATCCGAACGCATCAATCGTAAATGAGAGTTAATGAATAATATCTCATTTGGAAGGATTATCAAAAGGTATTACAGTCAGATAATATAGATTTCGGTTGAATTCAACATCCGATGGATATTACCGATATTGTATGTAAGTATATACTGACACTGATTAGGCGTATTTGACAAAAGCATGGAAAGAGTCAGTGATACAGTATAACGGAACAGCTCTTTATGCGTACCGGAAATCTGTCGAAAATCGGAAACCAGCGTCGCATCGCATTCCGAATCGAAGCAATATGAAACGCCCATTCAACCGATGCGCATCTACCACTGTAAATAGAAGCATGCATTCGCGGCAAATAGCTGGGTTTTCCATAAAACAGGTTTGCATCAAAAGGACCATTAATACAGTGCGGTCTTTTGATCCTGTGCTTAAATAAAATTATCATTGGCTACAGCGGTATTTAACAAATTCGCATCGCGAATTCCCCCACCGCAGCAACTGATACGGATGTTTGTCACTTCCGCACCAACAATTCGATTGCTTTCGACAACCATTGCCGCGAATTTTTACTTTGTACGTGACACATTCCAAATCACAATTCAGCCGAAATATCTCGAAAACAAAAGTGTCTAATCAGATAAGCGTACTGGACATTAGTTGAAACGTATTTCCAATACTAGTTTATCCATTATGCCTCGTTGACGACTTAACAGTCTAGATATGTACATAAATACTAGCAGAATACCCGCTGCTTTGTCCATTAAAACTTCATTCACATGCAAATACTGCATACTAAACAGATACGTACTACATACATTTCACTAATGTCGCGAAATATTTCAAGAGCTCTACACTCGGAGTTCCGCAATTGCTCGGTTCTGATTATTACCGACTAATTATAAACTCAACGTGTTTTCCATCTTTTTATCCGAAATGAGAAGCAACATAATAAAACGCAAATGGAACACGATACAGAATTGGAAATATTAGCAATAAGGGAACCAAACGAGAATTTACGTACATAACGAATGAATGCCATTGTGTGATACGTCTCTTAAGGTACACTGCGTTATTAATATGCAGAGCAAAACGATTCTTTACCCATTTGTTCAATTAACCGATATCGCTGTGGTATTGAATCGGCTCGAATCTCGGCGATCTTGTTAAAAGAGTATTAATATTCAAGCGGAGCTTTCTCACAATTAAGTTTTTTCGAGTTTATTCATCGAGTGCAATATTTGCAATCCTACACCTGTCACGTCGATATTATTTACAACAGGATACTCGAGGTTAAATATAGCGCTGTACGCGTTCACGTTTTAAAACAATATCTGAAATACGACCCATAATCGATAAGATTAGCCGACAGCCCTGTATGAATACCGCTTCATCACTGTTCGCTTATGTTTCTTAGCGGTAACTTGTAAGAGTACCTCATAATCGCATATGCCACATTATCGTCGAATCAGCTTTCAGATTTCCCATTGCCAAAGGTAAAGCGACATACGCGTCATCTAAAAATAGAAGATAAATGGAACAGTACGAGCACTGACCTTGTGTCTATACGACACAAGTTAACAGTAAGAATCGAGCCGCACACAACTCACGAACTGCGGTTCCCATGCGTTTCAATGACACGCGAGGTTTCCTTTTTTTGCGGTCTGACGTAAAAACCAGGGTAAGCTGGCGGCCCTCATCGAGGGCGTAACGCTACAAAGCCAGAAGAAAAAGGCGTGTATAATGTATGGATCTAGAGCTCGGTATGTGCGGTCTCAAAAGTCGCGATAACCACCGGTCACTGTGCCGATACTAGCCTATTGCGTGCTAGCCTTACAAAATATGCAGAAAAACTGTAATAGTAGTGTACCGAGCATGGAGCAGAGTAAGAGAGCATACAAGCCACAGGTAAAGTCAGTCATCGGTATCTTTCTATTTTTATCGGTTGTCGTTGAGAGGAGCAAGCGCCAGAAGAAGCATGGCGTAACCGGCATGGCAGAGAGATAGTGCTTCCAGGAAACCTGGCGTCTGGCTAATCGGCTCCGTGCTGACTAAACTAATCCATCGTTCCTATTGCATCTACGTGCTGCGAAGGAGGTTCCTTGCCGCAACGGTATTACGTATATGCAATACCTTCATCGACCCCGAATCACGTCACTATTACATCCATCAGTGGTCCATCAACGGAGAAAACACAATTTGGAGCCTAAATGGATTCAACAATTTAGCTATTACCGAGACTCCGATAATAATAGTTAATTACTACAAGTGTACAATAGACCCTAATAGACTGTGAGATTCATTGTATAGGTGCAATTTTATAGACTGATTCCGGAAACGGAATAGAAGATTGAGAGAGAAAGAAAGATAGAGATATGTCAGAGCCGTGATCAATGGCACAATTCGAGATTCACCACGAGCGAAAACAATAGATATTTAAAAGAGTTATATTACTCATAGCTGGAGGTAGATGTGGCTGAAAAACAAGCTCGCGGCGAGGCGAACATCGTTTTCTGTGGAATGAACAACAGGAGCCAACACAGGGGAAAACATTGGGTACGTCGCGTCACATGCGCGCTGATTATAGGAACAAAGAGCCGCGTCGAACAAAAGTACGCGAGCGGTGTCGCCGGTTAGAAAACACCACGAACCAGAGTACACTAACAGTATATAAATGATAAATGAGGATTCTGAAATTGGCAGCGGTCGTGCGATTCTGACGAGAGTGAGGGTGGAAGCGAAAGGTGGTCGAAATGGTTGTGGTACGCGCATCTGTCAACCTCTCCCAAAACACGCACGATCCACTGGGAGAAGGAATGCGCCGGCAAAACATTATAATAAAGTTGCCGCTGGGTTGCGTCCACTCGAACAAAAAGCTTTTGTCGCGACGCGCGACAAAGCCGGTTGGGCGGGGTAGCTATGGACGAGGGTGTACGAATCTACGCGACGACCAACGCCACAAGGGTGCACGAGAGACCCAGTACCAGAGGAAAGAATGATAGTAACAAAAGTGCGACAAGGTGGAAAAGACGAAGAGGCAGAGAAAAGAAAGGCTGACGGACACGAGTGGTTTAGCAATCCCATAAGTACGTAAAGCGGAAACCATACACCAGCACATACGAGAATTGCGTTCCGGCTAGAGCTTGTCCCCGTTGGCTTCAGCTTCTTTGCTATGACGCGACCGTAAAATAGCCGTCCCAATAGTGAACTTCCTTTTGTCGCGACGCGAAAACTCTAGCAAAGAAATTCTAGGCAAGAAATTCCTGGATGAAAAGGCTAGAGGAATGAGATTCGCGAGGGCAGTAATTTCGTTTTGTTTCTCTCTGTATCGCAAGGGGTGACCGTCCAAGCGCATAGTTTTGAAGTTGAAGAGGGGCTTGGGGAGGTGGAAATGAGATCGAGTGAATCATCCTTGAAGGGGTACGGTGCTACCACCCTATCGGATGAGCTCTGCTTTCAAGGGAAGGGCACGGGATGATAAACATCATTTCTGCTGGGTCCAGTGAGCAAAGAGACAATAAAGAAGAGGATAGGAAACTATCCTCCCCTTTTCGATCGTAACTGCGCAGTTCCGGAACTTTGAAACCTGGGAAAGTAAGTTGAGTACCGGCAATCGTAAGTGCCAGCGATGGCTAGAAATGACGTATGTATTGGGAATGCAAGTTCCAACGGCGACGCGAAACTCCAGAAGGATTCTTGGCTGTTGCAAATTGCGTTACTGGCGCGGCATAGCACTACTTTCCTTCTGGTACATAGCTACGTACTTCATACATCACTATTGACGGTAGTAAGTACATACATATGTATACATCGTGGCATGCACGTATGAGGGGGGGCGGGAATGATGTCAACGCGAGCGTCGAGTGCTAAATTAAGCTAAAATCTCCAGGTTTGGAATTTCGAAATTTCCATATAAATTAAAATCCTTGTGGTGTACCGAGAGCAACGTAAAAAAAGAGAATCAACAAAAAACGTGAGTCCTTAGCGGACGTCTCTGCAATTAAGCGCAATGTAAAACCGGTAATGATCGCGTACGAACTATCCAACACGGCGGCAGACGGGCGAGGATAACGATAAATACGGATAATGTCCGTAACTCCGGTGACTGGCGTAAAATTTCATGGACTTGCCAATTCCATTTGGCGTGTATCTATCTCTATGCAGCTCGAAATATTCCCCGTATAATCGGCACCCAGGCACGTTCGGCCAATTACAGGCGCACGCGTTGTGCCCCGGGGAAATCCAAATCCGAGAGGAACGAACAGAAACGAACCGAAATGAAGAGGAATGAAGGGGGCGCAATACTGATTGGCACGTGCACGCCGCGGAACGCAGAATAATTCAACTTGGGCGAGGATGCGCGACCACTGACCAGTTACTTTAAATTACAGTCTACCATGTCTAACGTGCAAATATGAACTAACTTGAATATTTGTATACATCCATTGGAAAGAGTCAACAAGTCACTGCAATAACAACGGCCAAGAATCGATATACAGCTGCCGCGTCGTGAGTGCGTGCTTTTCCTACCGTTCCATCTTTCGGATATCCGCATCTTCTGTACAGCTACATACGCGTAACTGAATATCCAAACTACCTTTACTTGTTCAACCCTGGTCAAAGTATCAGCTATCAAACTACCGGCAGTGTTTCATGAAGCACGATACCTCGGTATTAATAACAATAATTTATAAGTGTTTTAATTAAAGGATGTATATAATACCCTAATATTCGTGATAAACATTAAATTCTATTTCGAACTCAATTCTGATTCATTTGGGCTGTTTTTACCTCCACACAGCTCCATGTACTAATTGGCTAAAAAATTCAATCCACTTTGTCTAGTAACGCAAGAACTCCGCGCAAAGAATTCAGTAAGGTAGCCAACTTTGAACTGAAGTTTGAGTTTCGAATACTTCGATACCGTAAAGTAACAGATTCAATTTGCATCAAACGTGTGGAACAAAACGACGAAACTGTGTCGAAAGTAGCATGAATTTGGCGAAGCAGGACTCATGGGGCGTATAGGGTGAATCGCGGATGCAATGGAGACGGTTCTACCGACCTGGAAAATCTACAGAAGCGGAAAGTGAACGACAACAGGAACGAGGTTCTTTCGTTAAAAGGAACATTACCAGCTGGTGGCTCGAAAGTTTATATGTAACACGAAGGACATAGAGAAACCCGGAGCGAGGAACACTGTTTGCTGAAAGGCAACGGTGCAAGGGTTCCTTGATAAAAGGAAGACGATTCGGAGTAAGTTCCTCGCTTCTCTTTCTTCCTAGCATATCTAAGTTGCACTCGAGAAACGTGAATATAAATGAGACTAACGAGCTCCCTGTGATGTCGGTAATGACGCTAGATTGCAGTTGGAACGGGTGAACGGTCAGCTTGCAGGATTCCCTAGCACGTTACTGTCACGGACCGTTCTGCTGCAGACTTCTTTTTCGTAATCCGAGGGCTCACAAATAACGAGAGTTTTATATCATAAACGTAAATTGCATCGCTAAGCGCCAGAGACAAAAACCGTAGGGGAGTAAGCTGCAGGTATTATGCTTTATCGCAAGAGTAGATTGTAATCCAAGTAATCGCACAGTTTTACAGATAAGTCGGTTTAACCCTTTGCGACTCTGTGTCGAATCTAGTTCACATCTCCTTCGTAGGCGACCCTATTTCGTAACTTCTTCTGTAGTAAGTGCTATATACTAATATCCCATAAGATGCATTGTGAAGAAACGCAAAACAAACGCAATTTATAAAAGGATACCGATGTAACTGTGCTTTAAACTGCAAAGGGTTAATGATTATCTCGCGAATGTAGGGCGCGCTAATTCCCATCTACGAAAGACAAATGGAGAACAGGTTCATTACTTATGCACAAATCCATTTGGCACACCGATCACGTGACTAAGAAATTCCTTCAGGAGAGCGACTAAGAGGTTTGAAACAAATTGCAGAGCAATTCTAGCGACGTAGCATAGAAAGGCCAGAGGAAAATTGGCAAATGTTATTAATCACGCTAGTTGGACGATCGGTACGGCGCAAGCATGAATAATTGGTGACGGTAAGGGCTGCTGGTTGTCGGTGGTTCCCTAACTCCCTAAACCAATTATCCGCGCAGCGCAGAACGTCTTTCAGAGGGTGCTAAGAGGATCGCTGTAAAGATTATCGAAGAAATTGGTTAAAACCGGTACTGGCGCCGACACTGGAGCTACCCGAAAGATAAGCCGACCACCACGGGAGGAAACGGTATTGACGGACATCTGGTTAGACCGAGACATCAAGAGGTCTGATAAGAAAACCCCAAGATCAAACGCACAGTGTTAAGAGGAACGATAAGAGCAGACACGGAACAAACGGATGAACAGCGAAGAAGGACCTTGAAAAGGAAAACGAAAGCCCAAACTAACAATAAGTACCGATCATTGACGTCGCATTATGCATATGTAACCCGATAGGGGAAAAATGAATAAAAATGGAACTAGTCACGTATTAGTCCCTGGCAGATGCTTTTTCGACCAAATACATTACATATATAGAGTAAAGTAAAACAGGCTGAAAACTGACGTAAAGCAACCCGACTAGTGAATTAGCATGTAATAAAGTAGCACGCGATGCAGCACGAGCCCCCCCCCCGGTCCATGAAAGCATTTCCGCCGCGGCAACCTAAAAAAGTAGCGGTTAATTAAAGCCCGGGTAATTATAATTTAAAACCTAATACAGCATAACTACGCGTTATTATACTGGGCCACTGCATCGCGAAATAAGGAAGAAAGAGAGAGAACTCATCGAATAAAAGCCGAAATGCGGCCGCGCATTTGCCCTCGCACTCGGGCAGGGGGGGGGGGGGGGGGCAGAAACACACTCGCAAGGGCCGAGATAAAAGTAACACTCGCGGTACCGCCCGCCAGCGGATTAATTTTTCCGTCAAGTAGCAATTCAAGTGGTATAACCGGCAAGCGAATTTTTTCCAACGAAACCTAGTTCGCTGTGGCGTGGCACAGTACGTACGAGGCCACGGTTTCTTTCGTTTAGGAAATAACGCGAGACTTCTTTTACCGGGCCACGTTACCGAACGAGTAGGAAACAATACATAGTTGGTCGGTCTGACGGGGCGACGTAACGTGACGCGGCGCCTCCGTGCATAAGTACGCGTATCCGGCGACCTCGTACAACTCGTAGGCGATGCCTCGGTTTGGTTTGGCTTCGCTTCACCTCGCGTCGACTTGCTTTCCCTCCACACACGACCTGTCTTCCCGGCGAATGCTCGCCGCCCCTCGCTGCCTGCTGGCGTCTTCTCCCGCTCACTTTACTCTCTTTCTTTCCTTCTTACTTTCCTGCCGTTTCATCTTTCGGCGTTCTTTTCAACCCCACACCGCACCACGGTTTACGATGAGCCATAAAATTTGCGGGCTGCCTCGGCAAACAAAGGGAAATGCGAGCCTCTCGGAGAAACTGGTAACAGACACGACATACTGGCCAGGCGAATTAATAACTACCACTACTTCAAATAGTTTAATCCACACACAGAAAAATATCCAATATGATAAATTCTCCTCCTTGATAAATAGAGATCTATTGTATACTTATTCCACCAGTGGCGGAACAAACCCACAGATATTTCCAACGAAATATTAAAACAAATTTATGTTTGCATAACCCGCAGTACGTCGAAATTAAACTCTCTCGTATGTATCGGCTATCCATCATACTTTGCAACTACCCCTTCTTTTATAATGGTACCCATAATTAACGTACAGATGCATTATTCGTTTAGCATGAAAACTTCTCTGCGCAACAGTTGTCTATTCCACCCTGAATGCGAGGACAGAGGGTAGAAGTAACAATGTACTACTGTCCTTTAAGGATTCCATGCTCCGATAGCTTTTTCCTAATGTTCCACAGGTAGACGATCTATCTCCATTCAACGAGTTGCACAAGACGCTCTTGATCTAATGCTACTACTTTACTTGCACAACTATAACAGCAAATAACTAATGGACAAAGAAAGCCATGCCGACTAAATTCCCGAATAAAACCTGAAACCAGCATACGTATATGTTTTTGGATTTCAACCGCGATGCAAGCGATGCATGGTTTCTCCGCGAAAGAAGGCCGGCATATCCTGCAGATGGGATAGAAGAGAGAGGAGAAAGAGGAGAAAGAGGAGAGAAACGATGGGTAGAGGATTAGCGACACACTCGTGGTGTCTCCGCAGCGGCGAAGACCGAATTAGAGACGAGGGGCTTATTAGCGCGCGGGTGCAGCTGTGCACCCGTAATCCTCCGCCACTTTTCATGGGTGTAGATATATAACAAAGAGCGGCGGAGCAAGCCGCACGACTACCGGTTATTGTCTCTAATTTAAACCAACGATTTCCTGCCAGCCTGGACAGGAACTAAACGTTGCGTTGTCGCGATGCTCTTCGCTTTGTTCAGATCAGTTGACCTTTTCCTCGAATGTTCTATAGATCAGGGTTAACGGGATGACTACTTCCGAGATTTCCCTAATTAAGACTTCAGCTGGAAATTCAATGCGAAACTATTTCGGACGTACAGTTTATTTACCTGTTCATTGACTATATAACTAATTTCGCGATATATGTGCATATTGAGGTCGATCGATAAATCCATTCCAATTCTACAGTCACTGGTAATATTTTACATTGGGGAATGGGTTTGTTTCTATGGAGCGCATATGAATTAAAGGTAACGCGTCAGAAGATATACTATAGTATAACGAAACTAGTTTTCAATCCTATTAACCAACACAAAAAAATGTAAGTACCATCCATATAGCGGTACCGATATGGCACAATCCAATAGTATAATAATTAGATTGGATATCTGTCGGTGAAATCGAAAAAATTATAGAATATTTCAAAGGTACCCTTAACATATTCGAGCATTATTTATGCAATATGTAAAATTTCAGCACACGTGTCACAATCTTTTTAATTGAAGCTTGACTGTTTTATGCGAACGGCAGAATTTATGTTTGCATAAAAATGAAAATTGAGTAAAGATCGTCAAATACAAATGCTGATCACGCTCAACCAACCTGTCGTTATTGAACGTACTAAAACTACACAACATCGATACGGTTGTAAAGCGAGGCACAACACAATTTTCTCTATGAATTGATTACACCACTGGCTACCGTCATGGTGGTTCCCTGCGAGTACATACATAGGCCGCGCCTACGATCGAGTATGTCGAGGTAAATCAACTTCTAAAGGATCTGTTAATCCTCTCGAGCTCCCCTGCACCAAGACAAATATCGTGGGACTCTTCCGGTATTAAGACTCATACGACACAGTATGTACAGATATACTGGATCGTGGGTTGAATTCGGAAACCATGTAGGTTTGTTTAAACTACTGTGGGCGAGTGCTACTAGCATAGCGCAGGTGTACTACTACTCGAGGAAATAAAAATACTTCGTGTGAGGGATACTTTAAGTTTCCAATAATTTATGCTAATGAATCCAAGGATTCGTATCTCCGATTTCTGACGTGTCCAAAGAGGAAGATTTCACGCGTTTACACGGCAAAGATTATTTTTATAAATTGACGTTCGCAAGATGTATCTCTCAGATTCTAATCCATAAATCTCCATCGGCAATTTCGAATCTGAGCGACGATTAAAGCGAGACGAAAGATAGCGATTATGTTAATGCAAAAAAAAAGGTAATCATCGGAGGTACTGACACGCCGCTTAACGCGATGTTCAAGAATCTTGAACCACGGTACTTTAAGATAGATAATATTCCTCGAGACTCGAGACATTGATTTTCGAGGAAGAAAGAGAGTCCTATCCATGCGTTCCACCATTCAAGCGACGCTCCAGGTACATGGAGAGAAGCCGACACGAACGCGCTTGGCCTATTACTTTTTTATGACGTAATTACCGAGCATCGGAGGCAGAGGCTCAATTGGGTGAGAGCCGCGAGCAACTCTTTTAGCTCGACTTCATCACTGCCCAATCTCGGATCTCGCAGTGATCCGATTTCGTTAGGAACGCCACGGCAAAACTTTCGGAGTCGTAAACGGTCCCTGAGAAAAGGGGCAGCGGAGAGCAAGTGAAGACGTAGTTTCCACGTTATTAATCTGCTCGGTCTTCCGCCACATTCCTATTTACCAGTGCCGGTCCAATCCGTATCCCACTTGAAGGCTTTTCTTAATCACCGAACATTCTCCCGAGCTTCGAAATTGCTTTACGGGTTTCGACACTATTTGTATCCGTTAAATCTATACCGTTCTCGACAAACTAATACATACACAGGTAAGCGTATGCATTAGTTTCTTCGCACCTGCGATATAACCGAAAGGTATCGAGTTTAGGTAAAAAAAAATGGAACCAATTTAGGATGACATTTTCAGAAAAAAGTTTAATGTTCATATAACTTAAATATCAAAACTTGTTAGTGAAGTGTGTACGTGATATGAAATCACTCGTTTTCAGATTAATGTAGCAATGAAAGAAAATTAATAGCGTAATACCACGTAAAATAAAATATCATTTCTCGTATATCGAGACACGAGTAGAAATCGCAATTCAGTTTACCGGGATCAATTTATTCGGTAATGAAATTGCGTGCAAAAAAAAATCAGTCTACATTTTTGACCTACATTTTTGACCTCACGTGTATTCATCGCTCTCCAAGTTGTACCATCAATTTGGAGACTGTAGCTTCGTCAAACTCCGAAGTACATATTTGCGAATTGCTGCATCGAGATTCGAGAGAGGATCAATAGTTAACTGGTGCAATGTACCATAAAAAGTGACAGAGTAATAATATACTTCTCAAAGTCAATTGTAAAGAGGATAAACTTTACGCATTGAAAATTTTTAATTGAGTCGTCAAGAGCATTACGTAACACAACTCTCGTATCTCCGTTAACCGCCGCATTTTTCCCGAGGTAACATATACATTGTTTTCCATAATCTTCTTATCGCCGAGGGATAAAGCTGCCGAATCCGCTTATATTTCGAACAGAGTACGAAGCGATTGTATTGCTCCCATTAAATCACAGTCTACGAGTTATCGTGCATCAAAAACAATAACGTGTCACTAGCTGTAATGCTTGGTGATAAATGAAATGTTGATTGTATTTATAAAAGATTTGCCTCTCATATAAAATCCAATCGGTTGGCTCATGAACGCGATCTCGCGTGGTATGCGTTTACGTGACTAATAGTAAAAGCAAAATACAAGATGGACCATGGTCGACGGTGACCCTTGAAAATGGTTGACTGCACGATTTTGCACTTTGCGCATTGGGCCAAACGGAAAAGCGATCGAAATGCAATTCCCGAGATATAGACCATTATCTCATACCGACGATTCGATGTAGCAGAACCTACGAGCTCCTGGATAACGACATAGTCTGTGTGCTCCTCTGCCTACATGTGCAATTCTGCCTTTATAAAACACTTGCTGACTCTGATGCGTCCCGTTACCGCAATAAAATCGAACACTTTTCTTACGAAATACGAGCGCATAAATTCAAGTACATAAAGTACGTTTCTTAAGCTGTTTATTCAGAATGAAATATAAAGAGTAAAGCGACGAATATGATTGGAATCTTGTTATGAAAAGGTTAATCTGTGTAAACGATTCAGATTTCCTGTGTGTGTTAAACTGCTTGAATATTGAAAATGGATTTAATTTAATCGATAAGAAAGATGATTTGATAGATGAATTATTCGAACTAAGCACGTTAGATGATTCACTCGGTCGATTCAAGTGGATATTCATTCTTATACGACATACGCGTACAACGGTGGCAAATCGGTCTGGAACAATTGCAATTAATTGTCGAACGATTAGAGCTAATCCGCAGTAATAGTACCCATTAAATTATATTGGATTTCGGACTACGTAAAAACCTCTATTTACGTTTAAAGGTTCCCGACTTACCCTACATACGTATAGAGTACGTTCAGTGTGCTTATATGAAAGAATAAAACAGCATGGATTATGATCAGCCCGAGAAAAAAATTCACTTACAAACTCCATTCTGGTTAGCGGAGTTTCTTCGAACGCAAGCCACTTTATGAATGCTAACGAGAATAGTAAACTGGAGATTTTCGGTCCGTGAAACCGTGCATATAATCGTCATATTGCACACCATGAATTTCTACGCTTCCTAACACACTATTACTGTGGGTAATATGGAGACAATGTTTCTCTCTTGTCCGAGCTTGCTGATTATGCCATTTCATAGGATGTTTAATATTCGTTGTTGCCTTTAAAAAGCGCATTACGCTCTCATAAACCAGACAAGGGTATGAGAATTAAATCGAAAAGTTCAGTAACAATCGGTGTGTTAAAACTAAAAGCGTAAAAGGTTCAGCATTTATCAAAAAACTCGAAATTTTAGCGAAACTAATGTGTTCGATTAAACCTCGTATGACAAAAAACGTAAATACACTCTCTCGTCCGTTCACAACAGCATACGAGAAATTTCTATATTTGCCAGTAAACCTTTGCCAAGATTGACTATTCAACTAAAATTGATTTGAGAATTAAACAATTGATTTATCCGTTATATAAAGCATCCGAAACAACCGAATAGCCAGAACTAAAACTACTTTAACGGTTAACGTTCTTTAACGGTGCGATTTAAAGACCGATTTATGAGAATAGTACGATATCTATCAGTCGTCTATTAAAGCGTGCCGTAGTCCAAGTTAAAGGGAAAAAGATAGTGAGACAAATCGTTCGGGAATATTTGAAGGAAGAGCAGACATATATATAGTAATAGAGCAAAGCGATCTAAAATGTATATTGGAATGATTCTGTAAGAGTCAGAGCTTTATTAACACCATTCTGAACAGGGCATCGTTATTCTCGCTCATTATCACATTCGCAGCTCACCGGGCACACCCATTGTTCGGACTAAATTGCCGGAGAAAAAGCCGACGCAACGTATCGATCCTCTTGCAGCGGTAGACGATTTATCGCGAACAAACATTCGTCGAGGGGGTTGCTCTCTTCGTGAACAATTCGGAAAAGCTTATCCTGGGTCAGGTCTCAGGGTACGAGACCAGTCGGTCTATGCTACTCATTGCTCCTTTAGCACTCACGACGTAATATATCTAGAGGTATATATATTTTAAAATTTTTTCTTCAACTTTGGCAGCGTTACACGTGTTGCGCGCGCTCCTCGCCTTTTTCATGCTCTGGTTACCACGTGAGCGAGCGAGTGAACGAACGAGCGGAGGCGAGTTCCTCGCGAATATTGCGTTCAGCCACTGGCGGGGGCACTTAAGGAAATGTGAATGACATTTCACCGCGCTTACCGTTCAGCTTGCACTCGCTCGAACGCCTTTGCACTTCTAACGCAAATTCAGATTGCGGTCCATGGAAAAAGTTTGCCTGGTTGCGCACTGCGCGATATGGTTTGTCGCCGCGAGTTCAAATTCCCGAGAGATACACGGTAGATAGGGCTTAGGAAGGTACTACGAGAAAATCTATGACCCAATCCTAGATAACGGAAAGCTGCAGTGAGAAATATTTGTTTTGCATCCCACCTTCCAAATAAAATTCTAGTATCTGTAGCAGCAAATCTAAAAATCGATTGTGTTCTAATTCAGTTGTCGAAGATTTTTACTATTAAATCACAACGTGTAATACCTAAGTGTACGGTACATTTAAACTATCCAAAAATTCCTCCTAGTCAATGGCACTTACTATGCGAATTTCTATAAACTCCAAATGAAATTCCTGAACTTAAAACCTGTTTATGTTTTCTACCGAGCTTATTTACGTTACGAGCCAGTATCGAAAGAAGGGCTCTCGCGAGAGTGGTTCAATTTGGATAGAAAGTCAAATTGATACCTCGAGCCAATCCTCCTGTCTATTTTGTAAATCCGTAAAGTGAAGCGAGAGCGTTATCGAATCGTTCCGCGTTGACGGTCTATAGGTAGTATGTACGGTACCTATACGTAGTATACGCATAGTGGTAGACTAAATTGACTACGCATTGCCAAGAAAATAAGATCGATATTTGAAGATTAGCGTATGGAAAAGAAGCTTGCGCTCGCATGAATGTGTGCGCACCATTGGAATACCGGGGTTAGCAGTTCACCGTGTACCATTCACCTCCGCAAAATTAGCCTCGCTCGGGAGGCTCTCGAGTCTCAACTGAGAACCGAGGCACGGCTTTAAGGACGCGGCAGCTGTTTCCGAGGATCAAGCTGAATCCATCGCTGTTACGCCTTTATTCTCTGGGCGACCTTTTACTGACGACCTAAGTATTTATTGTCGCGCTCGGCTTTACGATCGGTTCGAGACGCGCGCGTGCTTTTACGAGCCAAATGCTTTTCTCTTGCTTGCTCTTGAAATTCGATCCTCACTTTCTCCACTCGTTTCTTGGGGTCGTGGCTGCCGGATTAATTTTCTTTTCTCAAAGTAAGACCTCCAACTCACCATCGTTCGTTCTCTGTTTTTCTTTCTCTCTACCTCGATTCGTCCACCGAAACGCTGACCAAGCTCAGATCCTACTAGTTTTTCTCCACCTAATCGGGCCAACAGCTCACCGGCTCCGATCGGACATTGGCACTGTCCTCGCGAATTGAGTGTATTAATCAGTGGTTATCTCTCCACTATGCCTGGCTGCTTGCTCGCTAGCCTGGCTGTCGCCTATAGTAAAGCGACGTTACCGGTAAGGATAGTGGCTAATCGTCGACCACCTGTCCCCTGTCGTAATCTCGCGAGGTGCAATTAACGAAGGCTCGTTAACATGCGGCCCAAGACCGGAGGTTAAAGTACTCGTGGAAACCGTAGCCGTCTCGTCCCGCGACCATTCATACTCACATGACAGTCCAGTATTACATGCCAAACAACCGTCAACGCTCTAATCTTTGTCTATTAAATTCCTCAATACGTTCACGATCACTCGAATATTTATTAACCCGCTATCTCAGATGAGATACGCATATACATAGCTTATATTAATGTATTATAAGAAATTAGTTCGGCAAAATAAACTATCGCAAGTGTATTTCGGAACGGACGAGAACTTATTAAATGATCCTATTAGACTCTGTATCCAATTAGAATAAATATTATTGGTCATTTGCAAGTAAGAAATTCATAATACCAGTCGGTTAGATTGGCCCGATATTAAGAAACCGTTCGTACCTGACGAAGCTCAAAACTCTATAAAGTGTGTTTCAGTCTAAAGCGATTCGATTCGTAGAAAATGCAGAGAACCGTAGCCACTGGCAGAATTATGGAAATTGACACCGAGACATTCAGCTTCACCGACGGGGAATTATGCCTTCGGGCTTCAATTGGCTTCGAACGCTTAGAAATAAGAAGGTCTATTGCTTTATGGAGTATACGAATTCATTTCAGAGTGGATAATAGGGATAGCGAGTGTATTGTAAGAAGACTTCGAATAAAATTGATTAATTAGATTACAATCTCCGGCTCCCGGGAGAAATTCTACGATAATAAGAACACAGCGTCGATTCAGAATTCCGATTAATTACAATTGTTCCAGTTTGATTTACCGCCGCTTTACCCTTAAACCTTTCGAGAGTAAAATTCGCCCGACTACTCAACGAATTCCAACGTTTCTACTGGCAACGGTTATGAGGAAAAAATTTTGAAAACTGGTTCCAGACCAAGGACTAAACTTGTTCCGGCGTGTTAAAGTAGCTTCGAAGGTTTGAACCTCTGCGAAAAGGTATACACGCTGGTGCTCATTAATTTCTCGCTATACTGTATAACGACACGACGCCACGATAATTAGTTATTAACTAATAGAACATTAATCCATCTCACGCTTCCGGCAACCGCACTATGAACCATATTTGTCCTATTATGCGATCCCTAATGATCAATAAGATTAAGTTAATCCTAGAAATATCGACAATTACCCCAGACCTTCCTTTTTCAATTTGCTATTATTTTAACGTACCATTTTTTAAAACTGTCAATACCTGTAATACTACTATGCGGCAGCAGATTTTCATATAAATACATATATCACTATTTGTATAAATCTGCCAGGGCGTGATTTACAAGCATTTAACAGATATATTGTACATATAATATCGTAGAAATATTTTATGCAGGTATTTTCCAAAATTCTTTATATATTTCTACATTCATATTTACTGCATCATACATATTTTACGCAAAAATGAGCAACCAAAAATTGTGTACAGGAGTACTGGGAAATTGATCAATGATTATTAAAAATTTTCACGAACTTTCCAAGTTGACAGAAACCTGACGTACAGTCAGCGAGCTAAACGGCCCTGATCAAAGCACTGTTATATCAACGCGCAAAACGGGCTGGATAAACACGATTTTTATAGAGCTCAACGGTAACCATGTCGTTGCGCTGGGTAGTTTCCACGAATTGATTTTTTGAATCAGTGGAATAGAGTGTATGTGGCAGAGGGCAAACCGACTAGACTGCAAGTAAGCAAGGACCGAGTTTGTTGACACTGCTCGCGAGCCGGGCGTGTTTCCGATAGCCCCATGAAAAACATTGCTGCGCTAAGGTTCGTCAAGCAAAACAAACGAGCACACAAGGTGTCCCGAGGCCCGCAGGCAGTCATCTGAAATTCCAAGAATCCTGCAAACTCTTTCCTAGGCTCGTAGACCGACGACTTAAGCGCACGAGCGATCTCCCTTCATTCGACTTGACACGACTTGCCGCTCTCGCAAGCGTTTAACCTCCAAACAAAACGTACTAAAGGAACGCCTTCGGTCACCGGCACCAAGAAGACGCATACAGATATCCTCTACTTGACTCTATGTACTCGCTTACATTCCCTTGCGTCCGAGATCCTCGCCATTCGGTGCAAAAGAGAGATAGTGAGATATACCCGATAAACCCATTACCGCGTTTCATCTTCCCAGACGACAATTTGCACGAATATGTACTGAGCGATTACCATAGTAGTAGATATATTGCGTTGGCTACAACGTGGATATCCCTCAACTTGCTAAAGGTACAGGTCGGTGGTTGTTTTATATCAACAATAGCGTAATGGACGTACGTATCATATAATAAAATTTTGGAGCATTTTCCCGTGAAATTTGAATGAAAACAGGAACGAATTCTACACGCGGGTCACTGGTGATTAAGATAGTCAACGTATATGCTAAGGATCTTTAAAGATAAAACAAAGTGAATCAGATAAATTCTTATGAACCACTCGTGTGGTCCACGAGCCTCGGATCGCGACGCCATTTCGTGAAGTACGCTCGATCGAAGCTCCGCTCGATACACACAACCCATGGCACACTTTTGTACAGTTAATTTTACGAAAACATTTGCGCTTTGTCCACGAAAGCAACACATTTCATGTTACTGATACGAGAATGTCTCTACGGACACGAGATCAAAGGCGTGCAGTGAAAACAAAGAGGTTGCTAACGCCAAACCATACCTTGCGTGTCCGTTAGAATCGCTGTTGCCAGCCTGATGCCGCGTCCCTCAGAAACTTGGTTACTTTATCTGCTACGTTGTGGAGGCGAAGCACTGTTCAAGTAATCCAAAAGAAGCTGCTGATCGCGGTTTTCCATTTAAACGGATGGATATTCACTGTCCAAGTCTCACTGGGGCACGCCTCTCGCGCGGCACCACTGCACTCGCCAGCCCCGAGTTTTAACGGACAAAAATCGCGCGCGAACAAAGAAGTCGATTCGTTAATCGGCCAACACGTAATGGGAATCGCGTTTTCGTCGAAGGATCACTGTCACTAAAGGCGGGCTACGGCCTGCGCCTCATCGGACGCGGACACTCGCGGAGCACACATCGAAGGTGCCGGCGTCCCACGTGGAATTCGACGAGTACTGTAACAGAGCGTCCGTCACGTCGGAGCGGTAAGCCGAAACTAGCGCGGCGCGCGGCGGCTCAGAGAACGCGAACCTAGGAGTCCTCTCTCTTTGTCGCTCTTCGGTGCCCCCTCCTTCTCGCACCCGACCTGCCGTGCCAATGTCTGCCTGCCGGCCTCTCAGACCGACTTGCCTACCCCCTCCCCTCAGCGCCCGGTATACCGATCTATCTCACTCACACCAATGTCTCGCGCTAGCCCAACTCTCTTTGTCTTGGTTCAGGCGAACCACTCTCCCCTTCACTCACGCAATCCCTTCGCGGCAGCAGGCGCAGCGTGCACTTCCACAAGCCACCGACCACGGGATCCCTACCACTGGACCGGAGAAAGAGAGACCGACAATGAAGGAGAACTATGTATGTATGACGGAAGTAGCCAACAGGGCATGGAAAGAGACAGTGGAAGAAATGTAGAAGGAAAAGGGAAAGATGTTGATGTGTAAGAGAGAAGGAGAGTGAGAGTGATAGTGAGAGAAGGTATATGGCGAAGGTAGCATAAGATCACCGATGTATACTCTCTTTCCCAAGCGAGTTCTCCTGCGTTCTTCTGCGTTCTCTCCTGTGAGACCCCGTCCTCTGCGTATACTGCTTCCTTTCCCTGATCTCTGTCGGAGTGACAGAGTGCTGCTTCAGCAGCGTGCTTTTCTCTGCTGCCCAAGTGCCTGCCCATGCTGCACGCAACTTTGCTTATCTGGTGTAGGAGAATCGTCTGAATCGACACACGGAATCGCGTGTTTAACGTTAACCCTCCTTCGCGCTTTGTTTGGGTCACGTTGATGAATGGAAGTCAAGTAGGTGGTTTTCAACGACTCGATGCTTACGAGGATAAAGCAAAGCTGGGATTTGATTTCTCGAGTCATTATTTATGCATCAATGGAGAAAATTGGGCGCGAGAATTCTTTAGTAGATACTTGAGGTAATACGGGTGCTACGTAACACAAAGATTCGGGGTGCGAAAACAGAGCGAATAGGGGCTCGAAGGTTAATTCTTTGTGCAGTGAAGATTGACGAGGGTGTAGGGCAATAGGATAGTTGAATACCTGGCACGGTGCACGTTGGAGGGTGACATGGAAAAATAGAGTAAGATCAGAATAATGTGCGTGCATCGATATCTGTCGTAACGTATGGAAGATTCCTCGAAATCTTTCGTATCATACTTTGATTCTTATTCAAAATCATTGAGGAACAAGAACATTTTAATAAGGCTGACTCGATTAAG
The DNA here is from genome assembly GCA_963989405.1 of Trypoxylon attenuatum. Lineage (NCBI taxonomy): Eukaryota > Metazoa > Arthropoda > Insecta > Hymenoptera > Crabronidae > Trypoxylon > Trypoxylon attenuatum. Next base: position 8,823,506 of record OZ022490.1, on the reverse strand, counting down.
CAGAAATTTTAGGAGGCAGTTTTTTAAGAGGGCAATGAAGTTTTTTAGAGGCTCTTTCCCCACTGGCAATTCTGGATGAAAATACCCTCGAAATTGGCCTAGACTCTTCATTTTTTCCGTGACCCTTTTGACCAGCCAATTTGTAAGCAGTGGACCCCTAGAATCCTCCAAGGCTCGCTTCCTTAAGAATCATAACCGTCTCTCATATCCCCAATATAACCGTTTGCCCTTTGTTATTTCTTTCCATTGTTTCGGCATTTTTGTGATTATTACTTCCTTTTATCTGTCGCTCCGTGAAATCCTCGTACTAACCACTACAATCGAACTGGCAGATGAAAACACAATACATCCCGTAGATAACAAATCTCTTTGCCGGAACGAGCGCAGAGCGTGTTAACCACGGTGCATAACTTCATTCAATGTTCTTATACATAGTTATCTTGTTCATTATTACTTTTCCCATATTGAAAAAGATTAGGTCAATAACGTGCCATACAATTTCAACCCCCCGACAATTTTTGAAGCTTTTAACCAAATTGTTGTTTTATTGTGTACTTATGTAAGAAGCACTAAGCTTAATATAATATCCAACCTTCAAGAGGAATTAACTGTACTATTCATTGTCGTAATTCTATGTAGAGTACTGCACAAACGATATGCCTAAAATTAATTTAGTGCAAGATGGACTCCACTCCCTACCTTTCTGAACATAGTAAACTTTTGAAGTTCGCAACGTAATCAAGGTCCTGAAACGCCCTGCACGTGACAGCTATAGACGTTACGCGATAGCCAACGAACTACATCGGGATCTGAACAGACATATGACCACGGTACTATTATCTCAGTCAGTGGTAGTACCTAGAGTAACGGGCCGACCATGTAGCAAGAACTTGCAGTAAGGGTGTACAGATCAAAGACCCCAACGTTTCTCTCTCAGCCTCTGTTCACCACTGAAAGATCTCGTGTCAGTCGAATTGTATTAAGACGCCAAGATTTCAGTCACCTCACACCACCGTATGGAACATACAGCCACTGGAAAATACTACGAACTTTGCCTTATGCTGTGCCACCTTAAGCAACCGATTTTAATGACCTGACATAGCTATAACTCTGAGAAACGCTTAAAAACCACTTTAAGTCATAAATCGCCTTTTAATATTAATTGCACTCTGGAGCCCTCATGGACGTGATGCACGTCTCAAGAAAGTACCGGTAACTCTCACAATCAGTTAAAGGCCGCACACTTATTGCAGAGAATCTTTTATCAGATATTCGAAGTGGTCAACATCTGTCTTTTGGAGGCATTTAATTTTATCAGGTGTAAACTTTCCCATTGTTTACTCTCACCATTGACACCCCTCTGACATTCGGAGTGGATTGTAAGCGAAATCGTCTAGAGGAGAATGAGTTCGGAGGACAGAAAAAGGAAGAGCGAGAGAGATGGTAAAAGTAGGATGATGGAAGGGACGAGAGAGGCAGAAGAGCTTCCAGAGATAAAGAGCGGCCGTGTGGCATGGGGAGTCGGAGAGAGAGTCCAAGTACATATCGGCTGGCCATGGTGCACCAGCAAGCGAGTCCTGGCCCATACTCGACTCAAGGCTATCAACCTTTAAGCTTCCATTAACTGCCGCCTGGCGATGTGTGTGCGCAGGTGTACCTGCATGCGTGCAAAGCAGAGGGTCATGTTTGCTTGGTGGTGTTTTGCCACTGCTAGCCACAATTTTGCGGTTCTAAGCAACGCTACCTACTAGATCGCAGACGTTTCTGTGGTTGCAATTGGATGTGTTATTGAAGTTTGTTAGTGATTACATAGATACGAAGTGCGTTGCATGCACTCTGCCAACTTGTCGCAACGCACCTTAATCAAAGTACAATCGGGTTGGCAAATAAGAAAGTTTGCTTTAATTATTTATTTGTTACTTAAAGTCAGACACCAGGGAGGAAATGTAATATATTTCGATTAATGGAATGCAGAGTGGCTGCTGAAATAAAACAGGATCCGGAAAATATTATTTCGAGAACAGCATATATCTTAATTATTACTTAAAAACTGGCTTCCTAATGGCATTGAGCTTGGCGTCTTGGAATTCAGAAGTGAAAGTATCGTACTCATCAAGAGTGTCATTTTGCTCTTTCAGTTGCGTTACTTATCTGATCATTAGGTTACCACGTATTTGCTTGTTTTTGTAGACATACGTGTACATATTCGTCGTAAGTTCTCTCTGCGGTCCAGCAGGAATTAACGTAAGGATGACAATGCACACGCAGCATCATTGTCCTCAAGGAAAAGCTTTATGACAGACTGAGGAATAGGAAATGCATTGTTGTATGCTGCGAAGCATGGCGCCAACACATATGTATTTGCGGGAAACAATGAGCTGCGCTACCTAGCAAAACGTTTGAGAAGTTATAGAGGAGGTATTCTAGAAGACTATGCTCCTCTTCGCGCAGCTCTGTTCACTAGTCTAGTATACTAAGCACACGACAGGAAATTGAGTCGTACAAACGTACAACATTAATTTTACACAGTGGGAGATAGGTCGTATAGCGGATTAGTAAAATTTATTGTCAACAACTTTTTTTCTCAATTTCGGAGAACTAATAAAAGTTTACAGAAATGTATACATGCATATTGTCATCAGTCTCATTTTTTGGTTTACCTCCAGAAAAGTATGCCTCGTCCGATTCGATCTCCAATCGATTCCAGCAGATCTCGCCGGGATCATGACCTTCGTTCAGTCATTATAGCCGTCATAAATCATTCGGGAAAATTACATCGCTAGCTTGCGTGACGAGAGAATTACTCGTCGGTATATAAGGGAATATTCTCGGTACAGCCGTACGAAAGTATTTCAGTCATGATTCGAGGTAAAACACCCCAAACTTAAGAGGGATTTGGTTCTTGATCTGAACAGATAAATATGGAAATAATAAGATTGTCGGAAGCTACATTTCTATGCGCCGTTTACGGGGTCAGGACGTTTCTTTTACCTATGCCGAACACTTTAGTAACCTGAAAGTCGTGATCGGCGACCGCTAACACGTTTTTCCATGAACCACTAACTTTCAATCTTGAGCGAAGCTCGTTTCGTGAACGCGAATCTCTCTAAACTTTCCATTGAACGTTTGCTCAATAATTACATTACTTCGTTTGTTTAACAATCCTACCTTTTTCCTCGCGTGCAATTTGCTAATTTCTCTCGTTGATTCAAAATTGAATTAATTTCTTCCATTCGCCGCGTACTCTGTAAACAATCAATGCGATTATCGTAATCGAGGGCCGCGCAGACGTCGCGTCGCGACGCGGCTGCGTGCTGCGTGCTGCTTCACTGACAGATAACAAAACGAGACCAGCAGAACGTTGATTAAAACTGCAATCATTGCGCGTGACCACAGAATCCGATAAAAGCCGAAGCTCTACCCTGTCTCCGATGGCCGTGTACGATAAATGGGTGGCAGTCCTGGGCCGGTCCGCACACAGACAGAAGCACTTTATAAAGATTTACGGATTTCGCGTCACCGAATTTCTCGATTGCAACACATAATATTTTTGCAATCATCGCAAACATTTTCCATTTGGATACGATGGTGACTTGATTCGCCCAGTAATAGTGTGGCGCTTTAAATTTCGCGTTCACTCATTAACGCGCGTATAGCATTGATTCCAATTTCCGGGGTAGTTACCAAATAACGATAAATAAGTATTGGGCGGAGCGAGATATTTTTGCTTCACGTTGAAAGCAGGCAAAGAAGTATGGATGATAAACAATAAGGAATAAAAACTATTCTGATAGAAGCGTGAATCCCAGTGGCGACTGGCCAGTGTCCCACGGGTGGGAGTGTGAACCATCTGTCCGTTCGACCATTCATTCGTTCGTATCCCAGCTACGCTTTATGAGAATTCCATTGGAAATATTTCAATACACGTCGGACTAACAGCTCGCAGGACGACCTTGCCTCTGCTCGGCTCCGTACTTACTCTCTCGGACGATTTCCATCATACTCCGCACCCTGACTCTCTACGCCCAGCGTTCGCAGGACTTGCATTCCTACCGTGCACCGAGCATCATTTTCTCTTTCTCTTATTTCCTTTTACGAGCACTGGAATCCGAAGGAACATGTCTGATCTTCGCGTGAATCAAGATACCGCGAGCCCAATAGATCGATCCGCCAGATATAGATTGATTACAAGCCGACTCGCAAGAGCGTTGCGTTCGCGTCATCGCTTCGAAGCGAATTGCTGTATACGCGGTTAATGTCAACACTCGCCAATCCTCTACATCCATTGTAATTCCTTTTAAAGGCAGTCAATTTCACGGCAAAAGATACTTGAGTTCTCCATCGGTAAGACGCAATCGGCAACAGGGTTGCGGCGCGGTATCCGCACCGCAGACTACCTCCGAGAAACTCGAGTTACAACGAACCGCAAGAGAAAAGCTAATTTCCAGTTGTGTCTCTCGTTACAATCTACGGATATTACTACGAGAGACTGGAGTTTTATTCCACGCGCGCCGCACCGACGAACAATGAATGTATCTGCTACTTGCACGCACGCTTCGAAATAGTCTTACCTCTCGAAGAAGCCCTAAGATCGCGGGTGTGTCGGCAATTCTGGTAAGGGATAAGGCCGTTTCGTGGGACGATCACGAGCCTAATTCCGTCGAGCACCCATTTCGCTGCTATTATAGGAGCTATAGATGGAATCAGATTTCAAAAATATTACCTCATTTCCTCGGTGGGTTGACTTTGAGTGGTTCGACTCCTGACAGCGGTTATCGTTGATTCGAGTTGCTCGAATCAAAGTGATTACGGGATACAAAGGATAGAATTCCACCCTCGAAACATACGTATATTATACATGTACAGTACATGTATTTCGATGTTATAAGGACAGATATTCTTGCTTCCAATGGTACAAGGTCTAACATTAACATATTGAGATTGGAGTACGAAATTCTGTGGTTCTAAAATGGCAACTTGGGACGTAATCGCAGATCTCTGTCAAAACTCTCTAGGAAGTATGCCGCGGTAGGGTAAGATTCAATGGGTTTTCCAGTGATCCTAGAGGAAATAGTATACCCCATAGTGTAATTTCTGTAATTTCGAAGCAAGAATAAAAGCCGAGTACAAGTACTGCCAGTACCACTGATACTAGCTCTCGGTCTTGCTGTACAATTTCGAACGCGAGAAGAACGGTGTAACCATTCACAGGCACCGCGGGATGTTTCAGTCATGTCGGATAAGCCAAGAGGAAGCTGCACGTACTTCTCGAAATTGCTCGTATAAACTCTCGGGTAATAGAACATCAAGATATCGGTGCGTTAACAGTTGGCCGAGAGGCTTAGACAGAGAATACGCAAATCAAGCATTCAATCGACGTTTACCATAGATAAGTAGTACTCCTAGTAATCCAATACCAATTTGCCTATCAATGTTCATCGGAGTATTATTCAAGCTGTTACACTTTCCGAAATCATCAAGCCAAATTTCCAAGAAACGATCGCGAGACGTGAGCTTCCAGCCGGTCAGCATCGTTTAATAAATGGTTCCCGTGGAATAAGGAATTACGGGCATTAGTAAGGGCTTGTCAACGTCTCCTGGTGAACCTGTCGCGGTAGCTGCCGGTACCGGCTCGCAGTAAGGAGAATTAAGCGGTCTTAAGTGTCCTTTGATACTGCCGTCGACGTTTTGAATTATTTTTCTCCGCGATATTGCTTTGCCGCGTCGACGCCTTCATTTTTAACGACGACTCGAGTACCATAATAAAAATGTTGGCCGCCATCGTCAGACCGCCTTTGCGCCAAAAGAAATACCTAACGGTGTTGGCTTGAATATATGCTAGAGTGGAGTCCCTGCTTTCTCGAGTGATGTAATACTCTCCCCATAACGATAATTCGAACCAACAAAACCCCTTACAGTTGGCTTACTCTAACGTGCTATGCCGGTTGCAATATAATATTAAATTCTTCTGTATCCGGGAAAAGTTTGCCCCGCGGTAGATACAATAATATCTGTGCGAAAAGTAGCAGTTGTTACTGCATTCATATTGCCTGCTATTTGACTACTTGCAGCGACTTCGTCCAGGACGTTGTAACTGCTTCAATATATGTACTTTTTTTCCTGTCACGCTTAATGACGATTGGCCGCATAACGAGGGGCCAAATTATTGAGAGTCCATTTTATTTTCCGCAACGCGAAGGTGTTAATTTTCTGTTCGTAATGCCCTAGTAACGTAATTAGATACGGTTAGGTGGGAATAACGAACCGTCAGTGTCGAGAGTGCATAGACTTGCCTGTGGGGTACTATTATTTCATCGCCGCGTCGCTCAAATTGAACGTTCCGCGATCCTGAGGAGCCGTACTGCAACTGCATAACGGTTATCCGCAACTTGTGGATCGTATCCTCCGGAAATACCGAATGCCTGTATCGACCTGTAAGGCAGCCTGATGTCTCTCTCTCTGTAGCCAACGATCCTTCTCATTTCACTGGTGCTCTTCTATCTTCTCGCTTCGGCAGTGGCTCCGCTTCTCGTCTTATTCTTCCTAGCCAACGCTCAAGAAACCACGACGAGCTATCGATAATCAGGGAGCATCCGCAAAGCAAATAGCGGTTTCCTCGAATGGCGATGCAGCCTGACATCTTCGAGCGAGGTATTCTTCGCGAACAGTTCGATGCCTTAGGGTGTTGAGAAAATGAACTATGTGGTGCATGCATGTATGCATGCATGCATAGTGCTCTTTGCGTTTCATGGCGCAACTGACTCCCCCCTCCCCGGATCGCGGAAACTGTTGAAAGAAGTTTCAAGAGAATCGAATACTTCGTTCGGACTCGACGTGTTAATTACGTGCAGGCTCGCGTTTAATCCATGCAGCCAGATCGTCCAGTGCCGGTTGTAAAGTTTGCACCGTCCAACTTGGAATATCGGGGACGACCACGGTTCTCATTGTGTCGGTGTGCGTGTGCGCGTCCGTGCACCACGAAATCGCCAAACATATCGAATACCGGTAATCGTATTCGAAAGCAAAGTATTCAAGAGCAGTACAGTCTGCGTGATCGGAGTTTCGATAGGAGACTAGCAGACTTATGGGGACTCCTTGCGAGCGACCATCTCATGAAGTAAATGTACTAACGTAAGCTCACGCACGCACATGAATACGTATTCGTTTGCGTACACGCTTCTGCGCCAGCGCGCGGTCTGACACTCTGCCAGATACGAGGTTGAACTTCGCGCAATTAATGTAACCGATAGATACTCCCATGTAAATGTGGTTAGTTGCTCGTGGGTTACAAACGTTGGTGCTCACTGACCGCTATCATCGTGCGAATTCGAATGGCACACCCCGGGTTGCGTTTCGAGCGACAATTAAACGCGCTTAGCGCTCTGTATTTTCCTGACCTCTGATCCCATCGAACGATGTGTGCCAGAACGCTTCTGGAAACGAGGCAGTGAAACTACATTCAGAGGATTGTCCGAACATAAGTTCAGTTCATTACAATCTCACCCCGAATATCGAGTATTTCAAGTGAAACTTATGAGCACTTGGTAACATGAGAATTGTCGATCCAGTGAAAATGATTGATTGGCAAATCCTCAGTTGCTAAATTATTCTAATCCAATTTGAACTGACAGCACAAATCAAATAAATTAGGTCTTAATCTTAATCCAGGTAATAGTTCGTATTTCCAACGATAAAATTCTATTGCGTTTATACACATAATACAAAAATCATCTCAAGGGGCAGCACCCTTTACTGATACTCTTGATATTTTCGACCAAATTCTCCGAACTCGCGGCTAAGAAGCCAACGGCAGAAAGCGTACTTAAAAGAAAGGGCATGAGCATAAATGCATATATCGTGTAGAGTATGCGGTAAAGAATGCTTGAGTTATCTCATACAGTTGGAGCTCTTCGGATCACCACGAGCAACAGTTGGTGCCCGCGACCGGCAAAAGACCGCCAAAAATCCGCATTTATATCCGCTGAGTTTTATCGCCAGCAACGAATCTGCCGATCTCCAAAAGCGGTGGAAGAATCGTCTGACAGCAGTTTCGTTTCGACTCGTACATACCCTTGATTTCGGTATAAGAGAACATTAATTGGTCGAGGTCTCGTCGGAATGGGCAACGTAAAGTAATTGAATACTTTCTACGGCAGGTTGCAGGTTTCTATCGCACGGCAGGTTGCGCCAGGCTGCACGACCGGTTGACTCATCCTGCCCGGCACTCTACCTCCTTTGGGCCCGAGGGTAGAAGGTGGCTGGTTGACTGGCTGGCTGGTTCTATCCCGACTACCGTGGCTGGAAACCACCGACTGGAGCCGTACGGCTCTCCTGCGACCGTTTTTCTTCACTGCTCGATTCACGACCGTGGGACAGGAATTCCTAGGTCTGGCGATTCTTGCCGCAGAATCCGCCGTGGCGGCGCTTACAGCTCAATGCACGCCGACATCTTTTTTTGACAGGTTTCACTCGTAACTCTGCGTTAGGATGTCTTGCCTATTTTCTTCGCCGGCACAGTATGCGATCATTAGCTGGAAAATCCGGGAATCACTACTTATATGTGTTCCTTGGTCCTCGAAGAACGTGTCTGACGCTTGACAGATGTAACATGATAAACGAGGTGCTAGGTACCACTTTACTAGTGAAGTAGTTCAAGCTAGTTCGGAGTACAGAGATGGGTACAATTTGCAATTGTGCGTGTGTACATACGCAGCTACGCGTGTCCAGGAGTATGTAGCCATTACGCAATAAATATGCCGAGCGCCGGTGAGTCGTCCGACTGTCTGCGGCTTAGTGCTTGTATGTAACTCTAACGCGATGTGTGCGATAGATGATACACGTATAAAGTACCCGATTATGTACCTATACTAATTTTACATAATATTGATACATGCAAACACTTCATGAGAATAATCAAATGAGATCGAGAATTAAATTCATCGTAAAGAATAGTATTAGTTTCTTTTGCAACATTAGCTGGAATGTTAAGTTGGAAACAAGTGCCAGTACTTTCGGACCTCCGCTAATAATGAATCAGCACTTGAGTTAAACAGATGACAATGGCAGGTCGTGCCCGACTCTTCGAGCGATAGCTATTTGATCCTCATGTAGGTGGGCATCTGTTGTCACGTACGATGATGTACTTAAATAATTTTCTAAATGACGAAAGAATGCGGCCAGCACGGTACAGACTTAGTCGTGTTCAATTTCTTGTAATCACTCAGAAAATTAAATGGGTGTCGTAAACTGTAGCTGAAACTCCCAACCAAGGAGAGCAGTATGTGTGCAAAATTCTATATACTATCTGCTAGGCGGTTCTTGACTAACACGCGACAAGGACTAAGATAAGGTCGTTGCTGGATTAATGGGGTCATCTACAAGTCATCCGTTTGTTAATTAAGGATGTCATAGCAGAGAGACTGCAAATACCGGAAGTATGTATCTAAGAAACTGTAGAAAGATCCGGTAGTGCTCGTTTTGTCTCTCCTTCATAGACACATTCTAAAGAAAGGCATTTAAGCAATTAAGTGTTCTCGAGAAACTTCCGTAATTTCAGGAATGCCGAGAGCGCCAGTCTAAGCGACACAATTGAAATAATAACGGTAATAATTTAATTCTTATTTAAAACTGTAGAGCGATTTCTCAATCTGCTTACATAAAGCTTCGAGTCTCTTTTAAATCGGCTGTAAGTTACTGCAGGATCTGGATAAAAATGGTATAAAAGATGTAGGAACGGCGAATTTCGTACCTGATTTACATGATTGTACGTATGCAACTTTACCGAAGATCTCGGAAGGTACACAAGCTTGGTCTGATTGGGAGCGGTTACGATCGATAACCTGCTGTTTGACAAAGTAACCACGGGTTCAAGAACTTTTCTGTTAGTGCCCAACCGTAAGTCGCGAGGGATGTAAACTTTCATTACGAGCATAGATTAAGTGAAGAAAAATAAAAAGAATACAGATAAACCAGGATTGAAGCAAATATTATTCCACCTTCAAATTATTTAATTTCGATGAAAACGTCAAACGAAGATTAATCGGATTCGGGTATTCAACCTCCTACGAGATGTAGTACGTTATTGATACCAGAGTTGCAAACATTTTCGAGGTTTTTTCAAAAGCTCCAGTTGAGCTTAACGAAAATGGTAATTAAAAGTGCTACCGAGAAGTCAACAAAGGGCGGAAAATGACGAAATGGGTCCACGTGATAACGATCACTTTTGCCAGCATATTCTATCGCTCGGCACTTTTGATCGCTATTTTGGTTAATCTTCCCACTAAAGCTTTTGAAAAAAACACAGAAATAGTGTGCAACTCTGAAACCAATTGAATACTGTCCCTTGTTAGGCGAATATATTCAACGTTTAGTTCAGCTGCGATATAGGTAGGTTTATGTGCGCAATCCTTCCCTCTCGCAACCCTTATGCAAGAGAAAGCCGCAATTATCCTTGGGGAGTACTTGCATCCCGTTGGCTGAGTGCTAATCACCTGTGTTTACGTTAAACTAGAACAATAACCATAAGTGGACTCCAAATATTACTGTTAACATTACGTGAACCCGTGCTGAGTTACATCCCCAGACTAAAGTTTCATTTGCTTTTCGAGGATACCATCTTGTCTGGTGTACGGTACAAGCAGATTGACACGCAGTTGAGTCAGATGTTGATGTGAATAAGGGTAGTGTTTGCAAAGATGAAGATTCTCACCAGGAATATACATATATGCAAACTGCACCCTTAAAGCAGGGAGATATGCGGCAAGAGATCAGCCTCAAGAGAGATCAGGAGTGAGAAGGAGAGAGAACGGAATGCTGTGGCCGGGTGACCGTGTGGCTGCTTGCCAGCCCACATGCATCATACCGTGACATAATCATCCTATATTCGCACCCCACTCATTCGACTTCCCAACCTCCCCTAGCCCTCCGCCAAAATTGCTCACGTTGCTGCATTACGCTCTGCAGATAGTCTCATCCGTAGTATTACGCGGCGCTATCATTACTACGGCGCGCGGCGCGGCGCTTGTGTTAAACGACATCCTACTTCCGGCCACGGTAAGCAGACGTCGCATTGTGCCAACTCCCAACGTGTGTAGCCCCTCAAGCTTTGCATCAAAGGTTTGCCGCGTGATCGTCACGCCCTTAGTAAATCAGTGCGACCCGCCAAACGAACGTGTTAACAGTTGCGATTCATGTTGTAGATGTTGAAAGGAATTTGCTCAACAACTCTGGAGTTACAGTATAAAATTTTACTTTGGCACACATGATTGTTTTGTGTATTTTACTGTGGTTGAAGCATTATCGTTTCGTGGTATTAGGACAATGTAATTTTTATTTAACGTGTCGAGCTTTATTATTGGACTGTATAGCATTTGTAGGGATGCTACACGCTTGAGCTGGTGAGAGATAAAATGTGGAGGCTTTGTGGAACGCATCTATCTTTGCAAGGATGATACTTCATGTGCACGTTAATGAGAAACGTAAACATCCAGTTACATTAAAGTACGCGATTATATGGCTGGTAGAATTACGCCAATATTAGTATCCTTCGTGTTCCAGGATTGTGGACAATAATTTTGAGCTCCTATTCTCGGAAACGCTAAAAGTTGTTTTACAAAAATAGAGTCGAGCTGCATCATCCAAATGCTCTGTAAACTGTTTCATTCGTCACTTTTGCTGCTAGTTTAAACCATAATTCCAGGAGTCTCGCACGTGCTTGGTACAGTTAGCCAGGGCAATCCTCTTAATCGTACAAAGCTGCGCTGTTTAAGTACTCTAGATGTACTGCTCTTTGTTAAATTCGCCCATAACAGTGGAAAAAAACTCTATCCCCAGATTAAGATTCCAGGCAAGCTTAGCACACTCGCAAATAAATCTTAAAAACCCGAGGAAACTACTACGCGAGTCTCGGTCTCAAAACAGACTTTACGTATGTATCTGCATATCTGCATATGTACATAGTGCGAGATAAGTCAAACGCTACTTTATGATATTTCAAAGCATTTCTTTGATCGCTGAAGCAATCTCGAAGCAATATTCGAATCCTTTGGTTTCCACGCAGCGTATCCACCGTTTAAAGTATGCAAAAATATCAACGTAGGAGAACTATCTTAAAAAATCATAAAAGTTTTACGGTCATGCAACTGAATGTGTTTTCAATAAAATTTGTTTCCAGAAACGAATAGAGGTGGCGAAAGAGAATCCTGAAAAATAGATTTTGCATTGTACTTTTATGCGCCAGTCACGCAACGAAATTCATGGTGATAAAACCGATATCGTTGTGTTTTACTTTTCGGCGTTCCAACCCAATAAATTTCAACGTATCCAAAGATTTGAAAACGCTCAGGTAATCGACCAGCAGCTTCAATATGAGTTTTGTAAAAAATATGATGCGGTATTCGGTAATTAAAAACTGTTATTTCAAAATACTCACGATTGAATAAGTTGACCGATTGGCTGAATTTCATTTCTGATAATTGTTCAATATTAGCGAGGTATTGTTAGGTCAGAAGTTGTCGAGGCTCAGTTACGTGAGTTTCAATTTTTGTGCCACAAAATGTACACAATTATTGAACAATGACCTACCGCATGTAAAGATATACACCAAGACATATAAATGCGAATAGTAATACAATTGCACAAAAATTCAATGGAACGCACTCTATGAAGTGAAATAACAAAGAAAGAAGCGGTAAATGGCTTCATAATCTCCTAAGAATCATGGTGTAATCATGAATCATAATATAAAGTTTACTATGCTCGATAGCGTTTCGTGAAATGGTGCAGCAGGAGAGCTCCGCCAAATACTGCATCAAGTTTTAATTGTTATGAGCCGTCACGGTCATTATTTCGCCCAATCACCACTAACAAGAATGTGAGTTAGGATGATTAGTCTTAATATCTTATCTCAGCAATTATTTATTATCGCGCATTTGCAACACTTTGCGAAGAGGATGCGATGAAGGTAAAATAGAAACGTCCATAATTCGTATATATTGTATAAACTGAGTGTGCTGGTAAGAAAGCAATGTTAATCTATCATTCGAAATCCCATTCGCAGTTAGATACGGCTTTTACTCCTTGAGCCATTGGTTTATCGTTTTGGTGTAAGTCAAAATCTTCACAAAAGAACAAATCCAGAAAATGATTCCTGCGCTATTCTTCACAACGGAGCTGTGGAGATCAAACAGCAAACCTCTAATCTCGCGGGTAACTGCTGTACTGACCGCGAGAACCGGGCAACAATTTCTCGTTACTGAGATCCTTTTTTGCGGTGACGTCCACAGAACTGTGGCTCTTGTGATAATCTTGGGAAGACCTCATTCAGTTTTGCTTCGCGAGAATCAGAGACAGATTTAATGGCACATTATTGGCCTGTAGGATTTTACCGGAGAAATTAAATCTTGGCTCCTGAAACCATGATTTCGCTCGAAACACGATAATTGTTCCTTGATTACCCGATCGTACGTATCTCGTCAATATATACCAGTGATAAAGACAATTTAGTGGTAAGATTCGAGAGGGATTCTGATTTAAACCGAAATGCACTTTCCTTGCCACTTCTATTTATGCTATTATCTTGAAACTGGGAGTTATATCTGAAATACGTCTCGAATATACGAACGATAACTACCACTTAATAGTTAATAGCGTCCTCATCGTTTCAGGACCGTCATTAATATAAAGATTTCCTCTTGCTGGTACGTGGCAGCGATGGTAGATCGCAGTGTCTTCAAGAAATCTTTTTATCTCTGAACGAGAAAGAAAACGCCGATAAATTAAGAGCATGCGTGTTCTTCACGAGAACAGCTTCTGCATCGATCAAGCCGGCTCACATAGTCACCAGTTCGCAGGTGGTACTGCTGCAGCGATAATTACAGAGAGCTGAATACATACTCGTATAAGGATGAAACTAGTTTTCACCGTGTAGGTTTCGCGACTTGCAGTATACAGGAGAATAGTCGGGTACTGGCATTTCCTTATGCCATTCGGTCAACATCGTTATTCGCGTTGCTCGTATAAATGACTTCTCCTTAATTGGTGGCGCATTTAGGGACATTGAAGGGTGGGACAATTATAAATAGATTAGAAACTCGTCGGCAATCAGCGGTAATGCCATCCGGCCATCCTCGCTCATCCCTACGATTGCGGCCGGAATTACCGGTAAAGTTGTCCGTTGAAAACCCGTGTATACAATCCGGCTTGAACTAGCCACTGGAACTAGCAATTGAGCCGACTGTTTGTATGGTGCATTTAGCACGCACTTTCATCGTACTGCTTGCTTCTACATATATACGTAACTGCTAAGTCCAAATTCGTTATCTGCACTCCGTATCCGTTCAGGTCTTGTGTATCCAACTGCCAAAATTTACCCCAGGGCACCAGTTCGTCGACTTTTATCTACTTTCGGCTGCACCGTGTTGACAGAGTGATGCTGCTTCGGTGAGAAAATCGTTGGGAATATACATATGTATATGTATACGTATCAAGTTATTACAGCCATATGTGTATTTGGCCCGAGAGCCGTACACTTGTTTCAGCGAGTATGACGATCCATAGCCTCCTGCTTTAAACAGTTATGGCCCATTCGACAGTGTCACTATGCCGAAAGGCAAGTAATAGTCATTAACCAGAAGTGGAGAAGTTCAGGTGTCTGATACTGGCCACACACCACGCAAATACATACGGCATTCTCACTTGCACTTCTAATGTCACAATCCTCTAACTCTAAACCAACCGTTTGAACTCTATTAGCTCTCGCTAATTGTCCTGTAATGGCGTGCACGACAACAAAACTTTAGGGGCCGCTATCAATACCATTCTAACGCGAAAAAGTCTAATAATTACAAACGATATATTCGTTGTAATAGCGCAACATGTGTACCGCTCTGCATGTTAACGTACGGTGCTCTTCTTATCAACCAGTTCTACGACGTAAGAGTAATCGTACAGTTTCAAGTGGTTGATGTAGCAGCCATCAACGATCTTGCTTTACTACTCAACGGTACAGGATTGAAGCGCGGCAGTGGTTTTATGTACATTTTCAATTTTATACTTTGGACTATGTAGAAACCTGTCTCAAGCGACGATGGACGGGTCGCACATTTCCTGTTCGAGGAAACCTTCGCAAAATAATGTTGAGTGTGGCGCATAAAGCAATGAGTGAGTAAAAATTGTGAGACCGCGCGTCTCTGAGCGGAGCGGGTAATTGTGTGTTTTTATCGCAACCGGCTTCACAAATCTGTCGCGTTGTTGAAATAAGTGCCTGCTGGTTGTACCCTACTGTCCGGTTCCTCTTTCCAGCTTGTCCTCTTTCGTCGTTGAACGTTCTCTCAGCCGTGGTTCGCGATGCCGAGATTCTCCACCAAACTCGTCCCTCGGCTGCTCGACCTAACATCCGGATAGAAAGTTACACGTAGGCACCAGTAACTTATCTGATCTCCTTCTAAGATAAGATAAAGGCTAAATAGTCCACTAATTAAAGACCCCTGCTGGCTCGCCAAACCACCCTGAAATCCGTCCTAGGGAAACGTAGGATACCGAGCGGTTTCTTGCTAGGATGTCTGGTTAGTTTCCTATCATGTGCCAGAACTCGAAATTCCTCGCCTGAATTTAATTATTGAGAATGCCGCGAAGCTCCACGGGAATCCGATTCTCCTTGAATTTTATGAGGAAGGAAGGGCATGGGCCTATCTGCCCAATAACTTTCGTTAAGAATATAATTAACGAATCGAATTTTTGTACCAGCAGGAAACTGGGAATCTTTCCCAATGCCGGGTTGTTTAAGAAAATTGCAGATTCTACTTTATTCGGTTTCCTTGAAATAAGGTAACTTTCGCGAAAGTATATCACGGCAGAGTTGGTTATCAGAGATTGGTGGTGAAATTGAACGCACCAAGAAAGTCAATGCGAACTTCATCTTTCTGTTTTTCTTTTTGTTAGACTTATGAGATCTCTCTTTGTAAGTCGAACGGTTGAAAAAATAGCCGCTATTACCACTAAGGTTAAAATTAATGCAGCGTCAGCGAAAGTTCATTTAATTCCAAATGGAAGTTTGATTGGTCTGTTGTACATGTATATATGGGTCTAACGATCATTTAAACACACTTTCCCTCTTTAAAGACAATTCAGGCGAATGTCGGTTCATCACTTTAACATGAGTATAAGCTCACCAGGGTTTTCCCAGCAAGGCGATAGCACGGAGACCAAGAGGTTAAATTTGAAATCGATCGGTGCGATAATTCAATCTAAGGTTGCCGCGGGAGGTTCTCCACCTTACTGGTGGAGTGCGAGTGATACGAAGGCCAGATCCCAGATAGGAGATGCCAAGGCAGCTTTATCTCTTATTTGTGGCACCGTAGATTCCAGAAACAGTCTCCTACTGCACCCTCTCCTTTGCGCTTTCCGTGGCTCGCTTCTGTGTGTCTTTCAGCGCACCTCGAGAGTCGAGACCCAGCTGAAATCCGCACTGAACGATCGAGGAACCCGGTACAGTACCATCCACCCGGATCCCGGCTCCTGGCTCCAGAGGCCCGAGCTCGTATATAAGGAGGAAGGACAGAGCACTGAGTTGCTTCGAGTGCTTCGATTACTCCCTACTGGCGATGCGAGTAGACAGGTAGCTGTTACTTTATGTAGATTAAATTGTTTCGAGGAAGCCCTACTACTGTTTATTCATCGTGAAAGGACGCTGCTCGAGATAAACGAAATGATCCGGGCACCGTATGCGTCGGTCTTCTTGGTCCGCCTTATCGAAATTCGTCCAGAGAATCCTTCAGTCGAGTGGAACAGCGATCGTCGTCCTGTGCACCCTTCAAGGTGCGCATAATACAACTCACTCTGCTACTCTGTTTCGTTCGTCCAGACTCTCGTATGTTTAAGTGTTGATACCGCCAGCTTGCATTTGGACAACGTTAAATTAGCCCAGTACCCTTAGACTTTCGTGATGCTACGCTCACAGAGATAAACCAACTGAAATTATTATCACTTGCGTGTTATAAAAATTTCAGACTAGGATATGAATAATTTATCTTCTTGGTAGCATTTCTCGGGCGGCACTCTGCCACGGGAAAGTAGCTTGCTGGGGTAGCTTTCCGATTTACATTTTTTTTTTATCCGCAAACTTCCGCGTTTCTCCGTTTTAGTGGTTTACAAGTGGGTAGAACTGTCTTCGGGTTTATTCGGGTAATCGCAGTTACGAGAAACCAATTCTACTGATTAGGGGAAATTGGAATACACCTGACGCTGCATTATACTTGGGCTATACATTGTGAGAACATGGTTATCAGACAATTCGGGAGGAATCCTGAGTCTGGGGGATGCGTATTTCCTTGTCAATTGCACCCTGCCCTAGTTTTTTGGTAGAGAGTTCAGCATGGGTGCCTTCGTAAGCAAAACTCTCGGTAGAATGAATGGCTAAAAGTCCAACTACGAAAAGGAAATAAGAGAAGAAGTTTTAAATCCCAATTTTTTAGGTGAACTTTTATGAAGGACGCGAGGGTCTCTTTCTTTACCGAATTATACATATATTATTGCTGACATAGCAAAAGGCTTTGCTTACGTATCTTACAAGTTTGATGAGATATACATATAAGAAGATAACATACGTCGAGCAGTTACTCACGGAAAGCCGTTAGTCTTTCACGGACAGTGCGATCCATTCGCCAAAGACCACCAGCAATGCTATCTCCGAGGAATACTGGCCTTTTGAATGTTTTATTCCGATAAATTGACCCGACCTGCAGGACATTTCCGGCGGTTCTTCTCTGTCATTCGTCACTTACGGTAGCTATTATTTACATTTGACCTCCCATTTAACACGGATATTACCGAGTCTTAAGCGCTCGGAGATCCAAGCCAGGCGAAGATTCCTCCTCTAGAATCCGTAGGTATTGGTATTCCAGTTTCAGGAAGCGACCGAGAACGAATCGATTAATTCGACGAGTAGCATTCTTTACTTGTACGGCACGTAAGCGATTTGTTCCACGACAGATGGTCCCGTTTATTTTTGGTCTGTGCGAACTGCAACCGTGGACCCGTAATTTCGCGTCATTTAATATAACCGTTTCTTTGTTGCCCTACCGGTGCCCTTACACGTCTTTTATTTCTACAACCTGCCGAGTTATTTTACCAGAGTATGTTTCTTTGGGTTCGCTTCTCTTCGTCTCTTGCTACTGCTGTTACAAGCCAACCGCTCTTTCCTTTTCTCGACCACGTTTCCGTCGTTCTCTGAGTAAGAGCCTTCTGAGTGCGCAGCCCTTGTCGTTAAAATTATAATGATTTCCGTG
The DNA here is from genome assembly GCA_963989405.1 of Trypoxylon attenuatum. Taxonomy (NCBI): domain Eukaryota; kingdom Metazoa; phylum Arthropoda; class Insecta; order Hymenoptera; family Crabronidae; genus Trypoxylon; species Trypoxylon attenuatum. The sequence goes on along the minus strand of OZ022490.1, from coordinate 8,805,222 downwards.
ATTACCATCAAGGGTTCGTAGAATGCTCGTCAGCGTCTTCCAATTTTAGCCAAACATCCTGACGCCCCGTTGTTAAAGTATTTTGTAGCAGTACCGCTACTACTAAATTTGTAAGGTTTTTCATGATCTTATCGATTTTCCTTAAATGAGTGGCCTGTGTCAAGAATGTGTGTCTTTATCGAGTCGTTTTAAAGAACTTTGAATTTGAGAATTGTTTTACTGTCCTCGTCCAGGAAAACGCATTTACATTTTGATTATACTGTCTAGCGATGTAAATTTTTTGTTTCCTCTCGTCAAATTTACGTTATTCTAGAATTTTCATTTGAGTTTACTCAGAAAATGAACAATAGAACGGCCTTTCTCTACGCGAGACGCATACATACAAGAGTCTCGTAGTTGATACTACACGAAGCTTATTTTTCTGCGACGAGCCCACGCAAAAATCCGAAAAAGGCCTTTCACTGATCATGCATAATTATTACGAATCACACAACAATGCGATTCTCTCATGCGACTAATCAAATCTGATTACTTCTGGGTCGTTTCCGAGCTCTTTTGTCTCTGGCCATACATTTTGTGCTTTTTTCCGCTAACTATTGTTGTCAGTACTCGCGATGCAATCTGTCTGATAACATCTTGATGCAGCATCGATCTACAATATGCTCCGAAGATGCATCTGCGATTCGAGGGTGTGCACAAGAATAATGAGCACAATGAACCAGCTGGGTATGACCGGTCAAACACAGTACCATCCGGTATCTCTTAAGTCGTTTCATCGATAATGGACAATTAACTTGCACCTCGGCGGGTCCTTTGCGCCTTCGACGCACATAGCATGTGCAAACGATTATTACCGCTTAATTTGAGGTCATGCTTTCTTTCGCTTGAATTAATGGTGACGCGACACTCCGCATGATCGTCGCATTCTTCGTGAAGGATGACCAATGGATTTACCAGGAGATGACGTCCGCTGTGATAGCAACAAGTACCGGCTGACGTCTTAAGCTTTAACTTATAATCAGATTGTGGCGGGAGTGCCTTGGAGTTGGATATAACGGAAACAGTACCTTTGTCCGGCAATTGTAATCGTGATCAAGTACGAGAATCGCCGGCAACGGTGAAGCGTCTCCGACAAAACAGAGAGATACCTTTATTGTCTTAATTAATTACATTGTCTAGAGTGATAAACCGTTACGGATGTAGTATCGCAATACAGTAACATATTTTTACATTTCACGCCTGACGCGTGCAATCTGCTGACGCATATAATTTCTTGATTTTCTCTGGTACACCGAATAAAAACCCGACTGACCGCGGAATCGCTCACCCGGAAATTTCGAGTTTTGATTTAACGGTACACGCCGTGGTACATATCAGCAAGGAGTATTGCTGCAAAACCCCGTCTAATGTGGTAGTTTCGAAGAACCTGTTCCTGAACTCTCTGTTCAGTCTGCAACGGTAGCCGAATAAAGCGCTTGGCGCTTCGCGATTATCACGATGGAAGCTCTCGAAATACGTGGCAACTAAATTGACGTGGTATACACAAAAGAAACTACTGTCGGAGTTGTATATGTCGCTGTCGGGGAGTCATATTCACGGAGTGCATTACACGCTGCATCTGTGACTCCTCTGTTCATCGCACTCTGCATGCCGAATGCGAAACAGGACGCTGATATGCTCGCCGAGATAGTATACCGACTCTTGGCTCCAATATCCGCGTCTGTGAATAGTAGTGGAATAGTCATATATTCGTTGAATTTTTTGGAAACATACTGCAGTAAAGAGGAAAGTCATTAAGTCATTAGGATAGTACTGGTAGTCGTGTTTAAGGATGTCTTTAACGCGGGAGTATGATCATCCTGTCCTCATATAGCGTTTATAGACATTTTTTAAGTACCGTCCTGTGGAAAGGGTATGCGGGAATGCCGCATAATGCGGCATGGGAAGATGTGTGATTACACTGTAGTTAGGTGCTGCGGCATCACATTAGAAGCGGAGACTCATGGTGCAATTAATCTTCGTGACTATTGACGACGAGAAACTAGCTGGTATTTACTCTAATGTACTCACATAGCAGGGAAACCGACGCATTCTATTTTCAGTGATCGTGAGTGCCCTGCGAAACGACCTCTCTCACATGCAGTCATTACGCATCGAATATGAGTCAACGTATTTGCTATATCGCAAGAGTCATAAGGGCTTTCTATTCTACCGAAAGAGAGAGAGAGGTGTTTATCGTTTAATTTTTTGAATTTATGCTCTTTGCCATTATTATAATGTCGAGTACCTAGCAATCGAGCAAGTCTTGTTCTGCCAATTCGCAAAATAATACAAACAGTATAAATTACTTAAATGCAGCTTTCTTTACCTATTACACTTTCATGTACTTCTCACGTACAGAACGTCGTGTCATTGAAGAAAAGCATGTCGTAAATCGAAGGAAAACCGGATCCGTGTCGTCGTAGCAATTGAGTAATCGGTATTCTTAAGTAGCATCGATGAAGAAGGATTTTGGGTCATAAAAGCAATCTCGAGGGAAGATGTATCGCGGCAGATCTCTGAAGTGTTGAAGCGAACGGAGCGACGCAGAGTGTTTGAGTCTCCCACGTGTTGAAATCGATGGCGGGTTAATCGGCGATGGACCTTTGGCGCGAGCCTGTGCAGGTTGCGGTGTCAGGAATCGGTCATATCTTGCCACACTGTGCCGAGCTGTGCCACGCCGCGTCGCAACGCTCGGTGCGCTTGATCGCCCGCGGAAAAGTCACGTTCGATCTCGCGTACAAACGACGGAACGTGCAAAGTTCACTGGCAATAGTAAATCTATCTGTTGCACTCGGCAGAGCAGCGACAAGGAGCAAGGGTTACGCTTTCACGCGATTTCGGCAGATATACCCATTGTGAATTATGCTGCGTTTCCGCGTACGATGACCAAGTCCTGCAGCCGAAGGATTTACCGGCATTGTCTGTATTCAACGCTCAAGGCTAAGATCGCCCTTGCTTTAGCCGCCCTAAAGCCGCATCCTGATCGTTATTGAACCGCGTGGGTAGTGCGCTCCTTCTAGCTCGTCTTTATATTCGCTACGGTTACCAGGGCACGCGATCCTAGCGAGGTACATTCTACTTCCGCGAGTTGCCGAGCTCGCAATAGTAACCGCTCCGATGTTCTTATTCTACTGCGGCGGTCGAAGCACTGACTAGCCGCTAGCCTCTGTTATTGAGGAAAGTGTTACAAATGTTACTCGCCTTGTATTCTGGCATTAGTACCGTAATACTAATTACAGCTTGAGCTTCTCCGAGTACTGGATGCTGTGTGTTTTGCTTACGTGAGTAACGGATCATCGTGGAATTGGACGAAATTTACAAATGAAGTGCAAACACGGTAAATGTAGCCTGTTCGATGCGCCGAGTTTTTTCTTTCTCGTCTCGTCTTTATTCGCGCTTCGTTCCTCTTTCTTTTTTTTCTTTCATCCATCAATATTAACGAGCGCGTGCGGATCAATAAAAGTCCGAGCGGTTGAGTTATCGCACGAGTAACAAAACTCAAGCTTAACCACTCGTTACTAGATATCCTGGAGAAGAAGAAGGTGCACTGCGCTTTCGCGTGTACGGCTCTTACATGACTCTGCCCCGAACACGAATATCTCCACCGGTGTGTACAGTTATAATTGCCGCGATTCCGAGCCGCGGTTGCGACTGTGTCTACGAATAGCCATTATCCGAATGAATATCTCGGATTACGCCGCGGCAGCTAAATAAATTACTAAACTTTGCTCGCGCTTTGCGCGCTCTTTTGATCTTTTCCTTGCTCTTCCTTGTGGTTAGTTCTTTTTCGTGTGCACGCGTATTATTCTCGGACTCGCTATCTTGCATGTTAACAGCGTCATAATGCGGTTGTACGAAAATAGCATTGAAGATTTCGGTAATTTTGTCTGTTTTAAATTTTAAATTTTGCGCCTTTCTCAAAGAATACTAGCGGTAGCAAATGGCTACCCTTGCATTGCGGAAGTTTTCAGGTTTCAGATTCTAATTTCAGTTTTGGTTTCAATACTGAACCAAAGTGGTTCGAATGAATTCAGTATCCTTGCAACTTTGTTAGAAGGATAACAGTATCAGTCTTAACGCGTGTTACATCTCACATAGTTTGATTGGAAATCGTCTAGCGGTTTGCGCAGTGAAGCGAACACTGTCTGTTCACCACAGTCCCATTCACACTATAATTCTCTGACCCCCATTGTATGATTTTTTCTGATCCAGCATTTTTTATTGAATACCTATAATCTTTAGTAGAAACAAAACCTTTCTCCACCACGATTTGTCGGTTTCTTTTTCTCTCTCTCAGTCTGCCGGTTCGCGGCACGTACCGATCGCAGTCGTGCCGTTCGCACGTAGATAACTTTCTCCGGCGTAATAAACCATGAAGTATAAATCTAAATTGTTGTTATAATTCTCGCGGGGAGACGAGGCACCGTGTAATGGGGAGTCTAACGAAGTCTGTAATTTTCGGCCCGTCTGCATCGTGGTACCATCGGTCAAGCATGACTAATGTACACTGAATCAGTATTGAATCCAATCGGTGTTAAACACGGAAAAGGATTCTAAATGCAATCACTTCATATAGATTATGGTTATTATGCGTGACGATCAGTCGCATTCTATTATCTGGTTTTATAATATTTAATATTCGTGATCTACTTTAATCGATCTCAAGAACCGATAAACGTTTTGTAGAATCCTAACGATTAATACCATGGATTGTTAGACTAGATACGATTATTCTTATGGCGGGATACATTAGTTAATTATCTTTGTGCATTGTATTCATCGATTGTTGTTCACAGTTGAAGGATATTGATGCACACTTCACTTGTATACGTATAATAAATTGAGATGGACTTTCACCAAAATGAATGTATGAATAGCTTAATGGAAGGAATATCTGTAGCTTTTGTGAAACAAATACTCATTGTCGTTCTATATGTGATAACGGTAACCTGAAACTGTGTTGAAGGGTATTGAACAGAATACGACCAACTTACTTTTCTCTCTGCTATTACTAGCATGTGCAGCTTTGCTGCGCTGGGATAGTGACAATGAGGGATTTACTTACAAGAGAGACTGTATCACTGATGGACCTATTATGGATATTCTACCGTTGTAGATCCTCCAAAATGCTATTGAGTTGTCAAAGTAAACGTGGAGTCGTTCCAGACAATAACATTCAGAACTTCCTATGGGATACATACTGTACCTAGATAACTGCAGTGGAGCAAGTTTGTACTATGACAAGTGTCTGATTAGTATTTTTATTATTAACGCAAAATTGATTGGATAAACAGGTATTACAGACTAGATATAACGGGTCTATTATAGAAAGGTTATTTGAATAGTTGCGTATATTTGTGGGAATAGTCTTATTATATGTGTACATATTTGTGGGGAAAGATTTCACGTACCAAACTATCAGTCATAATTGTTTAAAGCCAGCAAAGTTTGAGGACGTATATTGAAACCCATTCATTGTACGAATCAAAATTACGATGGTGGAATGCTTCATTAAGCTGAAAGTCGTAAGTACTATTTTGATTCGTTCGTTTAAAATTTCAATAAATTTTTATTTTGCATTATTGTTTAGCGTTTACATTTGCAAACTCAGTCAGTTCCAGTGTCAGATTTTCCAGGTTCGTTCTGTCAAAGATTTTTAATAATCATAGATGTGATTGACTGTAGCTGTTTTCATTCCACTACTTTCGTATCTGTATGTGTTATAGTCCGTGTTATACTCCGTGGTCGTTAGATCGCAAGCGATCGAGGGGAATGGGAAGTCGTTTATGCACATTTTGGTCACCTTTGGTAGTTCCGCTAACAGCAGATTCGGAAATTTCAAATTCATGGTTACTGTGATTTGGTGCCGATGCATAAGCGTCTGCGCTAGCCGAAGCTTTCGATATTCCATGTCCACCGTGAGTTTCGCGATCTTCGGTCGCATAAGTATCAATAGCTGCTATGGTCTCCGCATCGTCGTGTTTGGTCTTAGCACTCCCAAGGGAAGTGGCATACGAATCAGCTACAACTATGTCTTCACCCGTTCCATGTCCACAACTAATACCCTCGACACAAGCGGAATATGCTGTCGCCTTAGCCGACGTGTCAGACTTAACATCTCCGTCTTTGTGATCATAGGCCAAGATGGAAGTGGATCCAGCGTTTGCCGATGCTCCCAGTAATCCATTTCCGTCGATATCTCCGGTGACTGATGTAGCATAAGTATCGGATATTGATTCAGATAATTTACGTCCATAACCATTGGAGTAAGTCATTCCAGTAGCATCAGCAATAGCAGTATGATCCTTTACGAGAGCTTCGACTTTCGATTCGGCCATTCCATGACTGGTTTTTTCGCCGGTTATAGCCTCCGCGTGTCCTCCACCAAATACAGAAGCTTGCGCTTCAAATTTTCCGTTTTCCTTGTTCATGACCGAAACAGCACCACCTCCGTGAGGATCGCTTCCAGTTTCAGCTGTAGCAAGGCCCTTACCAAGTACATTTGTAACGACCTGATGATCGCCCTTTTTACGCTGAGAGGCAGCTGAAGCAATTGAATCATGTTCATGATGTGCTTTGTTCTTAGTCGCAGCAATGGCTTGCCCATTGCCATGTACGTTAACGTAAGCTGCCTTGTCGTCTTTGGTGGTCGCAGTACCGTAGGATCCCTTGTCGCCATATTCAGAGTCGGACGTTGTAGCAGCAGCCATACCATGACCGATTAGTGATACAAAGATTGCGTCATCGTCGTGTTCGTTCCTTACAGTTGCTGCCGAAGCAATCGAACTTTTATCATGATGGTCATGATCTTGAGACGTCGCTGTGGCAGCGGCATTTCCAACTACTGTAGCAAGAACTTCGTTTTCACCATGATGGTTTTTAGCGACAGACACTGCCTGTCCATCGTCGTGGTATCTATCCCTATTTGACATAGCAACGGCATCACCATGGCCCACTAAACTACTGTGAGCTTGATGACGTCCATTGTGGTGTTCGGAAACAGCTGTCGCTTGAGAATCTTCGTGGTCATGTAGACTGGCCGTAGACGTTGCCGCGGAATTTCCAAGCGATGAAGCATGAACTTCACCGTCCTTGGTTAACGAGATAGCATGACCTTCACCGTTATGATCTTTTCCTTCCGTTGCCGCAGATGCATGACCATGTCCGCCTACCTTAGTATGAGCTTCGCGATGTCCATCTTTGTTTGCAGTGATCGATGAAGCATGGCTATTGTGATGGAGATCTTCGGCCGTAGCAGATGCCTGACCGTGGCCAACTATCTGAGTGTGAGCTTCGGAATAGCCTTCATCGTTTTTGGATATTGCAACAGACTCTTTTTCGGGGTGGTCGTGAGTTTTACTAGCAGCGGTGGCATAACCATCACCAGCCACAGAGGTCTGAATCTCATGTTTTCCATCGTGGTCTTTAGTGATAGATATTGCGTGGCCATGATCATCATCTGCAGTTGCTGTAGCGATGCCATCACCAATTACAGTGGTATGGCCTTCGTAATGACCATGCTCATTTTCTGCAGTGGATACCGCACTATTCTTATGGTGGTTGTCTAAAGTGGTGGCTGTAGCGTGACCATGAGATCCTAAACTTGTATGGGCTTCCGTAAATCCATCTTCATCTTTGGATAAAGAGATCGAACTTTTTTCTGACTGACCCTTTGCCCCAGCTGCAGCAGACGCGCGACCATTTCCAATCAAACTGGTATGGACTTCGTGTTCTCCCGCATGATTTTCAGTGATAGAGGTAGCGTGATCATGATCGTAGCCATGAGTGTCAGCTATGGCAATGCCATCTCCAACTACATCAGTGTGTGCCTCATGATGTCCATGTTGGTTTCCAGTAACCGACGTAGCATGATTTTCACCGTATTTGTCTGCAGTTATCGATGTTGCGTGACCCTGTCCAATTATGTTTGTATGCGCTTCATTAAAGCCGTCGTGCCCCTTGGAAACGGCAATCGATCCTTTATCGGAATGAAAATCATTTGCAGCCGCTGCAGAGGCGTGACCATCTCCAAATAAGCTAGTATGTACTTCATGATTTCCACCGTGATTTTCACTGACTGATGCCACATTACCATTTTTTCCATCAGCTGCAGCAGCAGCTACACCTTCGCCAATCACATTGGTATGTGCTTCTACGTGTCCTTCCTCATTTTCAGCTACCGATAGAGCTTGGCCTTTGTGCTGATGATCTGTAGCCGCAGCCGTAGCTTGGCCGTGACCAACTATATTTGCGTGAGTCATTTGTACTCCGTTAACGTTCTGAGATGATGCCAATGAGCCTTCACTATGATCTCCCCTATTTGCAGCTGCTGCCGAAGATCCACCGTGACCGTCGAGCGTGGAGTGGACTTGATGGTGTCCGTCCTGTACTTTGGTAACTGAAGTTGCATGGCCACCTATACCGCCGGTTACAGCAGAAGCAGTACCGTCACCAATGACATCCGTATGAGTTGCCACATGATCTTCCTCGTTCTCGGTAACAGAGAGAGCATGGCCATCCCCGTGAATGTCGGTAGTTGCGGCTGATCCATGACCATGTCCAACTATGGTTGTATGAGCTTCATTGACACCATGACGGCCAACGGATGACGAAAGTGATCCTATAGAGTCGCCTTCGTCAGCAGCTGCCGCAGAAGCATGTCCATCACCAATCACGGAAGTGTGAACTTCGTGATTTCCTTCGTGAACTTGCGAAATTGAGCTTGCTTCGCCATTGTGACCGTGGGTTGCAGCTGAGGCTGTACCGTCTCCAATCACATCGGTGTGGGTTTCCATATCTCCTTCCTTATTAGTAGTGAATGACACTGAATGACCTTTGTGATCTTTGTCTGCAGTTATGGCAGAAGCGTGGCCTTCTCCGATTATGTTAGTATGAGATTCATGTATTCCATGATGATTTTCCGATGTAGCCATAGAACCTTTGTTCGAGTGAATATCGTTTGCTGCTGCAGCCGAAGCTGCACCGTGCCCGTCTAAAGAAGTGTGAACTTCATGGTTTCCTTCGTGAACCTCAGTAACAGATGTCGCGTGACCTGCATGCCCATCGGTTGATGCAGTGGCCACACCTTCACCAATTACATCAGAGTGGGCTCCGACGTGTCCGTCATTATTTTCAGTCATTGAGATTGCGTGGCCTTCGTGATACTCGTCTTCAGCGATAGCCGATGCGTGGCCGTGTCCTTCTACATTCGTTTGAGCTACGTTAATCCCATGGTCCGATTTCGCTTCTGCGATAGATTGTTGATGATCATCATAGTCATTAGCACCAGCCGCAGACGCATGGCCATCGCCAATTAAAGAAGCATGTACTTCATGTTCACCCCTGTGAACGTGGGTAACCGAAGTTGCATGACCCGAGTGTCCATCGGTTGCAGCTGAAGCAACACCATCACCAATCACGTCAGTGTGAGCCTCTAAAACGCCCTCGTCGTTATCTGTGAGGGATATTGCGTGACTCCTGTGATCTTGGTCTGAAGTTACAGCAGATGCATGTCCTTCTCCAAGTATGTTTGTATGCGATTCGGATACACCATGGTGATTCTTGGATGTAGCTATTGACCCTTCTCCATGATGACCCTTATTGGCAGCGGCAGCTGATACATGACCCTCTCCATCTAATTCAGTGTGGACTTCATGATGTCCACCATGTACTTCAGTGATCGACGCTGCGTTCCCTGCCTCTCCCTTAGTGCTGGCAGTTGCAAGGCCGTCACCAATGACATCAGTGTGAGCTTCAATATGGCCTTCTTCGTTCTCCGTTACAGAAAGGGCGTGTCCTTCTCCGTTCTTGTCTCCACTGGAAGCAGATCCGTAACCATGGCCGACTATGTTTGTATGAGAGGCAGACACACCATCATGACTTTCGGACGTGGCAACGGAACCATGGCCGGAGTGGTGTCTATTTGCTGCTGCGGAAGATGCTTTAGCATTACCAATCACAGAAGTGTGAACTTCGTGATTTCCTTCGTGGACTTCAGTGATGGATGTCGCGTGTTCGCCCCTATCCTCAGTTGCACTACTTGCTATACCATCTCCGATTACATCCGTATGAGCTTCCAAATGACCTTCCTCGTTTTCACTGACAGATAAAGCATGCCCTCCGTGATGATCTCCGACAGCAGCTGTCGCTTGACCGTGACCAACTATATTCGAATGAGCTTCATTGATTCCATTATAGTTCATGGATTCAGCCATCGAACCTTTGCCTTCGTGGCCCATATTTGCAGCCGCAGCAGAAGTGTGGCCTGTTCCAATAAGGCTGCTATGAACTTCGTGATGTCCATGATGATTTTCACTAATTGAAGTTGCATGATTGTGATCTTCTCCAACAGTATCAGCCGATGCTCGACCATCTCCTATCACGTCAGTATGGGCCTCGAGATGATCATGATCGTGTTCAGTAACTGACATAGCATGACCTTCTCCGTAGACATCAGCAGCTGCGGCCGAACCGTGGCCAAATCCATCTACATGAGTGTGTGCCTCGTTGATACCTCCGTCACCCTTAGAGGTGGACATCGAGCTACTATCAGAGTGGCCATCATTCGCAACAGCGGCGGATGCGTGCCCATCTCCATTTACAGTGCTATGAACATCGTGAACTCCTTCATGGTTGGCTGCAAGAGATTGAGCTTCACCATGTTGACCGATAGTGGCAGCTGTAGCTGCACCTTCTCCAATGACATCGGTATGTGCATTGATGTATCCATCTTCATTATCTGTTACTGACATAGCATGACCTTCGCGATGTCTGTCGGTAGCAGCTCCAGAAGCGTGACCTTGTCCCACTATAGTCGTGTGAGCTTCGTTAATACCATGGTGGCTTTCGGATCGCGAAACCGAGCCTGCTTTGTGACCTTTGTTCGCAGCTGCCGCCGATGCTTCACCATCTCCAACAACAGTAGTGTGAATTTCATGAATACCTTCATGGTTTTCGCTAAGAGAAGTAACGTGTCCTTCCTCTCCGTCAGTTGCAGCCGCTGCGTTGCCCTCACCAATCACATCGGTATGAGCTTGCAGATGTCCCTTATCGTTACTGGTAACTGACATAGCATGACCTTCCTGATGTTCGTCAGCAGCTGCTGCTGAGGCATGTCCGTGGCCAACTATATAGGATTCAGCATCATTATGTCCATGGTGGCTTTTGGAAATGGACGTGGAACCTTTGTGATGATCATTTCCAGCGTTTGCGGATGCTTCACCCTCTCCGATAATTGAGCTATGAACTTGGTGATATCCTTCAGCATTTTGACTGATCGACGATGCGTGGTTGTGACCCGTGCCATGTGTATTAGCACTGGAGAGACCTTCACCAATTACGTCCGTCTGAGCTTTTTGATATCCTTCCTCATTTTCAGAGTAGGAAACGGCCTGATCGTTGTCATGATGCCCGTTCCCTTTAGACGCAGCTGTGGCGCGTCCGTGTCCCAGTACATCGGTATGTACTTCGTGACGTCCGTGATGACTTTGTGAGGTGGACATCGATCCTTTGCCATCGTGACCGTAATTATTAGCTCCCGCGGATGATTGACCTTCTCCGATTACCGCACTGTGAACATTGTGATGTCCTTCATGATTTTCAGAAATTGAAACAACTTCACCGTGTCCAGAATGATCTTCTCCTGTACCAACGGCAGATGATTTACCACTTCCGACAATATCGGTGTGGGCTTTGCGAACCCCCTCGTCATTTTCAGTAATTGATACAGAGTAGCCCTTGCCGTGTTTGTCATTAGCGAACGCAGCAGCTTGGCCCTCTCCATGCACTACGGTGCGAGTTTCGGAATTTCCATAATCGTTGTCGGAGGTCGATGTAGCAAAATTATCTTGTCCGTAGTGATTCTTGCTCACTGCGGCCGCTGAGGAGTGACCATCTCCATGTACCGAAGTGTGAACTTCACTTTTACCGTCAGAATTTTCGGAAATAGAAACAGCTTTATCGGCACCTTGTTCTAGTCCGCCGGATGAAGCTGCTGCATGACCGTTTCCAGCTACGGTAGTATGTGCTTCGTTTTTGCCATTGATATTCTTAGCCGTTGCTATTGCGAAGGAATTTTTTCCATGTTGACCTTTTGTCGACGACGAACTTGTAATAAATTCGTCGTTAAATATTCTATCGTAGCTGTCCTCATCCTTTAAGATTTCGATGGGCATCGGGACTTCTTTGTAATTTTCGTGATTGTAAGAATGAGATGTATCCTTTCTGGGATGTGATACGTGTGTCTTATGTTCCCGGTTATCCTTGGGATACGAATTCCTGTTTACATGTTCCTTGCGTGAATCGTGTCCATGCCCAACAGTAGTAGTATACCTATCTGAGTGCACCTTTGAATTCATGTTATGCTCCTCATGTCGATGCATTTCCGTTTGCTCAAAAGAATTTGTCTTGGCAGAGGAGTCATAATTATGTCTTTCATAATGTGGTTGTGAGTAGTGGATTTCAAATGGTTTGTCGTCTACTTCGTAATAGTCTTCCAACACGTAATTGTGGCGGTCCAAATGTGAATCCCGGTTATGCTGTTGTCCACGATGTTCTGTGGGAAGATTGTGCTTATTATCGTAACGTCTATCTGACTCGTAGCACGATAAGTTCTCTAAAGCCGTATAATGCATATATTCTCTGTATGTAAAAGTTGTTCCTTCAGACTTTAATTTTGTAATAGCTGATTAATTTTATGTTTTCATATAATTTAGATGCAAATAAATTGAGAAATCTTCTTGTTCTTTTGTCCAATGAATGTTTCAACGTTCCTTTGTGCAATTTTACGATATTATGTGCTCTGTAATGAGTTAGAGATATACTTACACTCTGCATTCTGTCACATATTATTTTTTTATCTGAGTTTTATCGACGAATTCTGTGTCTACTAATGCCCATAGATATAATGGACAAAATAAATATATTTTGCGTTAGCCTTTTCATTCTCCTTTAGGGATATTAGTCACTCAGTTTTTTCTTAAATCCTATTTGTTATGATCTTAAGAGCACTTGGTGCTCTGTGGTGTTAGATGTAGAGTAAAAGATAACACGCGTAAATTTTTGATCGTATTAAAAATTTAATGAAACTTCAGATTCTGACAAATCCTTTGATAGACAACATCATCTAATAAATAGGTACTACTCACGGAATGTATGTAAATGATATTAGTATCAAATGATACTAGATACATTTGTTATCAAATACATATCCTGCCCGCAAATATTTACATTTCCGTACATTCTTAGTTACATCGTCATTTACAAATATATGGTGTATTACGTCTGTTGTGATAAATATTTGCGATTCAGAATTTCCACCGGTACTTTGAATAGACTAATAGTTAATTATAAACATCCGATTTGTTGGAAACGAGAGATCTGACGTTCGATAGACTACATTTATGCTCGAGAATTAAACATGTGGCTGAATTTTAAACCACGACTGAAATGCAGTGGTCACCCATTCCATTTTTTTTATCCGGGAAAGTTTTGCGATTCTGTTAATGAATTATCATCAACAGTTTTATACAATTTCGAAATGAATTTATCGTCAATAATTACGACAGTAACACTTCCATACCAATTTTTTTCGCTGCAGAATTTATTCCCAGAAAGAGTGATTTAGTTTGTGGCAACGTTCCTTAGGATAAACAAGATGAAATAGACTTGTCAACCAACATATCAACTTTAAGCAGTTGCGCGAACCGAACAAGTTGCATTTTCTGCGTCTTAAGGAAAATATTGCTCAGTCCAAAAGCGGAAGTTACGAAGTTAGCGACAATTGAGATCTAGTGCTGGCTAACGAGTTCTTTACTGCTGCTATAGAATTAACTTGATTCGATAGTAGTCTAGAAGAATTGTCCTCATAGCAGATACTCCACTTGTATCTAATATGAATATTGGCAGTAGCTCGAGATGCATGAAACGATAGATTCACGATCAATTTCATCAATTTCGCTGCCGGGACTGGATGATGGTACCGCATTTGGCGCGTCCAGATCAGATAATCCCTACACATCGAAAAGTTCTGTGGCATGCAAGAAGACAGATAGTACGAAGCTTCCACTTGCTAAGCTACTCAAACCAATCCAACTGTGCCAAGTTGTTCAATGTTAGAGCTCTTGCTGCGGAGATATCTGATACGGAATATTCGTTTAACTTGTAATAGTTATGACAGATCCATCCCCATCGGTGTTACCTCGGCATTAATAAAGAGTGTTTGCTTTTGCTTGCGATATTGCAGACGAGTCAGAGTGGCCATATAATGATTAGATCTTGCTGTCGGCACAAGCTGCTGCCGCTGTCACGGATGATCCATGTCCACCATGGATCCTGTCGTGTTTTGCGCTTGCTGCTGCAATTGAATTTGCAATTGCTGCATTTTTCCATCCATGTCGTCGATGCCTCCAAACCCTGGCAGAACTGCGTCCGTTTTTTTGTGCAACCGCCTTTGCGACGGACTGTGCAATAGTTTCAGATTCTCCGCGACGATGTGCCCTTATTGCAGCCTGTGCTTTACTCGCCGCGAGCGTAAACTTTCCCTAAGATCATGCTTGTGTCGGTATGAAGAATCTGCATGAGCTTGGGATGCGGCATCTGCGATGGACTTTCCACCCTCTCCGTGTAGGTTGCTCGCGGCCATTGCTTAATTCATCATGGTCACGTGATGCCCTTGAAGCTGAACTGGCGGAAGCAATAGATTTTTCATGACCACTGTACCATTTTGTTACTGAGACTGCGTTGGATTGACTCATGGCCATTGCAACATTTTCCACAATGTCACGCTTGTATCTTCCACCAAAATTAGCACCTGTTGATGCAACCGATTGAGATGCTGCCGTAGTGGCATCGTTTTCCCTTTCCGGAGTGGGTCGAAGCAATCGCAGCTGATAAACTAGCTGCGGCAGCGTCTTGGCCTATGGCTTTTGCAGAAGATGCGGAATTTGCCATACTAGTCTCATGTTCGTTGTCTCCATCATGGTGCGACTTTCGAGTATAGCTATAGAATTTAAAGTTGCATCACAGCGGCTCTAGAATGCGAATCGGCTAAGGCAGCTGCAATGGCAATTGCCTGCGATTTTAAATCTTCGATCTGATGGTATGCGTCAATTTTTCCGAGGGATACAGGATTAGCAATTTCCGACCTCTTTCCATAACCATTTTGATTCTCTTCTGCATACGCTTCCGGCACTGCTATTGCAGATTCATCGATATTTCTTTGGTAGTGTATAGTTCTTTCATCGCCTTCTTTAAAGTCAATGAAGTCAGTTTCTGGGCCGTGGCCTGGTGGTTCTTTCAACATGACACGTTTCTCGGCAGCATCGTTATCTTCGTCTAAGCCTCTTCCTCTTCTAGCACTTATTGCGGTTGCAACACTTGCGGCTGCACTTGCACCCTCAGGCCCTTCCGAGGCGGCTGTCGCAGCAGTTGGAGCTACCGTTGCTGCACTACCTGCGTACTTATCGTCTTGACTCGCTGCTACTGAAGTTACAGTAGAGACTTCTGTGCTGGTTTTACCATTGGCAATCTCTCTTCTAAATCGGTGGCCACCAAATGAGTCATAGAAATCGTGGAAATTGAGATACACGTCATCATTGAATATACCTCCCCAATAATCATGAGGCTTTCCCCATTTCTTTTCTTCCCAGTGTTCCTCTTCTTTCGCCGCTGCGGAATCCGCACTTGCACTATCAAATCCAACACGTGCAGTTAGGACTGTACTTGCCGGTGCTGTGCTACTTTCATGATTTTCATTATTGGTGGCTCGAGCCTCTGCCGCTGTAGCGGTACTGGAACTAGCAGCATCATTATCAATACTATTGGCAGCAGAAAGAGTGTTTGCCTGTTCAATTCCATTCAATTCGTGTTCATCATCGCTACTTTCGACTTCTACAGAAGACTCTGCTTCACTAATCGCGGTTGAAATATCATTACCATGTTTGTCGATGGAATTAGCTTCTGCGGCACTATTGGCAGCTGCTTGTGAACGAAGACTATCCGATTCATGCAACTTGTCACCCTCTACCGAGCTTACGACATCTGCCTCTGAGGCCGCGATTGATCTCCCGTCTCCGTGATTTTTACTTTCAGCGGTGGCAGCAGTCTTTGCTACTGCTAATACTTTATCGAGAACAAGGCTTCGCTTATTGCGACTATTAATAGGATTGAATACAACATTACGATCTAAGTGATTTTTCGAACCATGATCGCGAGAAACCGTGACACTGTTAGCGGAGGCTGCAGCTTTCGCCGTTGGAGCGGAGTGCATTCCATGCTTATTAACGACGGTGCCAGCAGCCGACTTGGACACAGCGGATGTGACAGACTCACTTAAACTGTGTGGCCCCTGCTTATTAATGCCAGAGGCAGAAGAATGAGCATTACTAACAGCACTCGATAAAACTTTCCCATGCCCATCCTGGCTAGTCGCGGCTTTAGCATTGGAAGTCGCGGTAACGCTTGATGCACCATATCCAGAAGAGGGGACAAGACCTAAATGTTCTCCTGAATGCAATCGTTCTTCTGCAATTGAGAAGTCATCGTCCATACGCAAGCTAAGAGAATTGGGAAAGTGAATGGATTCATGATCATGCTCTCTAGCCGCATCCTCATAGCTTTCATCGTAGCGATCCCCGGGATAGAGATGATCTACTGGAATAAACATAGATCTTTTGTAAAAGATATCTAACGGCGATAACACCGCCTGCAGCCTTGCGAGCAAGACATATTCCCCTTTCATGCAGGATCATCACGTTTAGGGACAAGTGGAGCCCGGTGTCTACTTCTCATCGTACGACGTAGACTTGTAGCTTGTGTTTCTATTGAAGATACAGACTCAGATCCCGCTGAACCATCGGACTCGAAGGACCTTCTGGATACGTTGGCACTCTATTGTACAATACTGTCAGTCGCTGCAAATCGGCCTGTTCGTTCCATTGTTATTAAGTTTAAAAAACTTGAAGCGGAAGCTTTATCTAAATTGTAAGCATCGTTGTGCAGCGAAGCAGTAGCGAGGGCGAAATTAGTAAGACTATCTGCTTTTGTATCGTCTTTACTTTCCGGCGCCAGAAAGGCAATTCTATTTGCTATTGCTGAAGCAGCAGATCCACCTGTCCCAAAACCGTGTTCACTTCCTGCAACTACAGGTGGTTTTAAGTGTTGCAACTTTGATAAGGTGAATCCCTACAGGTGGCCGGTGTTAGTAAGTTTAAGAATATCCACAATGGTGTATCAGTAACCTGACGATTACTGTTTTTCCTTCGACGCAGATTTAATTGCAGACTCGATTATATTAGTAAGTAATTTAGCTATGGGAGAATCATTTAGTTTTGCGTTATTCAAGTCGAGGTTGGAGCCTTCCTTAAATTTTGAGAATACGGAAGCAACCGAATCTGTTAATGCATTCAATGCCGATTTGCCTGCATCATTATCCTGATTCTTTGGCGAGAATAAAGACGTTATACCCTTCCACATGAGTGCGAGCGGAGATTTACCCGGATCATTGTTTCCCAATAATTGATTAACAATTGCAATTGCAAAGTCTGATGCGGTTGCACAAATCTTTTCCGATCCGTCGACGACATTAGAAGCTACAAACTTCATTAAATTTCCGATGATGTTCTTGTCAGAACCCATGAGTTTAAAAATCGCGAGAATGACCGATCTCGTTAATTCGTGCACTGTAGCGCAAATCATTTTTGGAAAGTTATCCGATTGTGGTTTAACAACAGCCTTCTGTATACCCGAGATAGCATCAGCACCAGGAATCAAAGAAGTAATAGCTGATATAAATGACGACCCTATATTATTATTATTATTATTTGTCGCTGATGAGTCAGTCTTCTTATTTTCTTCAGGGGACTTATTAGTTGGAAATATCGCTGTTATGGCGTTTGTCAGTAAAGCAAGAGGATTTGCCTTTACAGGATCTTCAGAAGAAGCAGTAGCAGACTTTTCGTTTGATTTTAGTTTTTTAGTAGCCCTAGGTTTCTTTGACGCCCTTACACTTATTTCTGGCTTTTCAGTAGGCGTAGCTTCTTTAGCTTTACCCAGATTCCCCGTAAATGCAGAAAATATATTTGGCAGCGATACTTGATTCTGTTTCGCATCGTTATTTCCGGCATTACCGGAAAAAATATCTGACAGTATTGATCTAGGAGACCTACCTCTTGAATATCCGTGGTCAGCTTTTACGTGCGCGGCAGATGGACGGTTGGCTGTAGCTGAATTACCTTTTCCGTGATAGCCGTGATGATCTGACCTTGAATTGGTGGTTGTCACAAAACTATTTCCTCTCGCGTGATCCCGATCGTGTCCATAATTGTGTCCATGATTGTGCCCTGCATATGGATCGAATAGGGTATCAATCACTCCTCATCCACTTAATCGCAGCTGATTCAAATAACGAAACTATAAGTACCGTCGACACGGCCTCTCGATCTAATTTCTGACGACGATCGCTTGTCCCGGCCAAACTCTCCGATTTCTTGATCCTTAAAACACGTGTACGATTATTAACCTGCCCTAAACGCATTTTGCACTGACTCGAAAATCTCGAGAATTAGTAACAAGAAGTTTGCATTGCTAAATTAGCCTTACTGAGTTTTCGTTTTCATGTGATCCAAGGCGCGTTCGTAATTCGTTGTCATACCCACTTCTCGTTTCCCAAAGAAGTCTATTAGGGAAGGCTGCAGCCAACGAGAGGAAGGCGGCTAGGAAGACTACGGATATCTTCATCTTTTCGAAACTTCGGACACTGATGGTTCTAACCTGGTACTCGACGATTATATACTCCTCCTGACAATTGTGAAAACACATCGATGGTTTTGGGGGTCGGCAACGATGGCCAATCCGTTTGCAATTGTGCCTACGTCATTTTGCGCGATATATTTGTCTCCCGCATACTTTCTTCCAGTGATAACGTTGTTTAGAACGTATCTTCTTGAATGGACGGAGACATTCGTTTTGGGTTTGCAACAAATATTTGCCTTTCTAATTGAAACATAGTCAGCTATTTCTATTTCGTTCATGGCGATCGTAAATTCACCAGATAAAGGAACTCATAGTTGAATTTTACAATGATTTGTATTAAGTTGATTCTATTAAAGCAATTGATTGCAATTCCCAGCAATTACAGGTTCATATATCACATATAATGCAATGTAATGCATTGTTAATTTGCAGCTACGCAATGTTCTACATGGTTAACAAATTGTTGGAATTATCTTAAATAAATTACATTAATTACCGCGCGTGTTACGATTAATTGGTTTATAAACGCTTGGATGTTTCATATTGTTTGTCCAAAACATTAAATCGAAATCATCCTATTATGATTTAATGCTTTTAAAAAGCAGCTTTTCTGTATCATTAAATGTAATATCATTGAATTAATTCATATGGACTTTAGAATATTTTTTCTTAATCCGTACTGATATTTAGACAGTCGTGCATGGTAAACATTTCCTAAATTCAGTATACTCATTTAAATTTATTCCCGAGCTATGTCATGCCAACCAAATAAGTCGCAAAATGCAATGCAAATTATTTATGTTCATTAGTCATGCATGCTTTGAAACAATTTTAATTTGATTGTGCTTACATTAAATGAATTTCGTAAATGCGTAGCATTGATGAATGCATTTATGAATCTCATGTTTTTAAATATTACTTATTTCCGGCTGGGCTGGCGTTAAATGTAGCTATAATTTTTAGTGGCAAGTTAAAATAAATTTTGCTTCTTGGGGGGGAGGGGGGAAGCAATGATCTATTTGCGAACACTTTTAATGTTATTTCGAAGTTAAAACTAGCGGAGGCAATAGTGCTCGAGATAATAGGTAGAGATAGGCTGGGATGTAGCGAAATTGCGAATGATGATGTAGATAGCAGCATCCGATACTGCACGATAATAAAGCCACTACACTTATAATCAGGAACTAGTTTCTTTTGAAACTCGATTAAGTTGTTCAACGGCGAGGCAGAAAGGGGCAATAGTGAGGCCATTCACTATATTCTGTAAATTGCCGAGGCATTACTTTTACCGTCTTGTTACCATTAAAATTCTTTATATATATGTAGATATATATATATATAGATAGGTGTAGTAACAATGCAAACAACCATTATCATACTAACAACTCTATTTGCATATGAGTTTGGACCACACCAAAGTATGTATACTCCCACAGCAAATTGGCTTCTGTTCTAGTGAAAGCTGAAAGCCATTCAATGTCGATTTGTGTTGATTGAGTGTTAATCATTTCGTAATTGATCGCCAGGAAGAGCGAAATTGATTTATTGCAGACAATTACGGAATGAAACTATGTCTACAAGTTCGTGCGCGTCGCATCCATTTAGAAGATTTATCGTTTTGACGGCCTTTATCTTCTTCTTGCTAAATATGTACACCCTTGTAGGATAATCGTGTCTTTCGTAAGTACTTGTTCATCACTTTCCTAGTGTGAGTTATTAGATGTGTTTAATAAAGTGCCTTGCCACCGTTATGTTAATGCCTTCCTTAGCATATAAATTATACTTTGGTCAAAATGAAAATTTCTGGTTTTATTGTAATAATAACTTTGAAAGTACTTTTCGGGTATAATCAAGAGTTCATTTCAACTTTCTATTTAACCTTCTACTTTGTCATTTCAACTCTATAGGCTGAAACAATTAGTCGAAAGGTCACTGTGTAATAAAGCAGTAACGAGAATACATGTATTTTGTAAGCGTAGGCCTAGCGGTATTCGTTGAACGGCACATCGAACTATTCGATATGTATGCAGATTCACACTTTTCCACTTGATACAGCGGAGAATTTTTTTCCTGAAATTAATACGGTAACTAGCATTAGTCCACTGGTACGAAAAAAGTTCTCCATATTCGAAGCGCGTTTGCATGTATTTCCTGTTCAAATTGAACGACCTGGAAGAAGATAAAAGAAGAGGGAGGAAAGGTGAGTAGAGTATCGATCGACCAACCCTGCTGACCAAGATTGGATTGAGATTGAAATGCATGCCTCCAGTCCACGCTTACAAATTATTTCCATTTATTTGCCTTTCCCACGTTGAATCATTTCTAACAGTTAAAGTTTTTATTGTACAATTGTAAATTACTATATAAGATCGCGTGGTTTCAATTAAAAATGAGTGGCCAACAGATTCGTACAGAAAGTAAAAACAATACCTAGAGGAATGTTATAGGATAAAGTAGTGTGAATATTATTCCAAAATTTATACAATGTAGGGTATATGTTATCAGTGGTATTTTTACTCGATCAAAGGCGTGTAATTACGCGCACTACAAAAGCTACCGAAATCTCGTTTTAATACGCACGAGTTATAAAATACACAGGCTGTTGAAAATAATCAAAGTAATCAAACACCTGGCAACGTGCTTGTCTGTTTTGCCATCGGCGTACCACATGTGTGTAGCAAACATATTCGCAAATCTTTTCGCCTAATTAATCGGAACGTAATTTAAATGACTGTATGTATTTCTTGCCATCAAGCGTCACTGAAATTTATAGTGATCGTTGTGAGTCACGATCATATATCACTCGACTTTTAGGGTTTCATCAACAGTAGATTTACATTCCTGAGGATGGTGATGACATGAGTAGAATGAAATTAGTGTTGTGACAGTTCCGAGTGTGGCTCCAAGTTCCTCAGCAATGCGAAATGTCGTAGACACTTTACACGCTGACACACACTGTCTTGTTAAGTTCGTAGATGTAGACACTGCTTTTGTTAGCATACATATTCTATATCTGCAGTCGCGATGCATATCCTCGCCCAGTCCGTGCATTGTTCATCGAGGCAAATATTGTACTCCGTAGATCTCCTCATATTTCATCTTCTCTCGCTTAACAGATTGGGCTTTTATTGTTTGAGAATCAAATCCATAATTAAATCTCATTTCCTTGTAATTTATTCATCATTTTAATAGGATTGAAAACGAGTCAACTTGGAAAATTGCGAGTGATTTCAGGTGAAGTAGATTATTACAGGACCAATGAATTCATTGTAACTCAGTCTACGAGTAATTAGTCGTTCGAAGTGCGAATTTCATAATCTGGGTCAATGCGATCTCAAATATTGCAGCAGCACTACCCTGAAAATTATATTTCACAACAAGTTAATTGCATTCGGTAACGTGAGAGGCTCGGAATAAAACATACATATGTAGATGATCCATAGAACTGTGCTGAAAAATTACTTCCAGTAAAAAATATCTTATGATCAAAAAATCACTATCATATCCACTTTATTTGCTCAGGCACATCTCTATTTGCATCCTATTAAATGCAGAGGTATAGCTTCGAAAATACATAGCGAACGGTGCAATGGTGATACACTAAAACATTATTCCGAGAAATATTCAAATAAAATATATACACAGGATACGTCCAAAAAATCGCCCATAGCAGAATCTGTGGTTAATGAACACGAATTGTTTCGCGTCAATAAATAAATTCGAAAATTGCTACCTATCAAACCAGGTTGAAAAAATCATGTCGATTATGGTATTCAAACAATATTGATTGGAACTGTGCTCACTTCGTTCACGTTGAATTTCATACATATATGCAACGCTTTTCTGAAAGCTCTTATACATGCACTTTTGCTAATAGTCTACTCGACTTAATACGGTTCTGAATTTCTGTTGTATAGCGATAATGTGCAGAACACTCGTTGCTGCACCTCACTAGGTATCTAAGTGGTCGTTCCATCTCAGTATGATATTACTTACGTCCCACGCATCAAGTAACTCGTGTCTCTTTGGTGTCGTGGATCTCTGTGATCTTTGAAGTTATTCAAATACCGCAACTGCGACGGCTTCAACTTCTCCAAGACAGTGATAAATGCTGTATAACACGTTTACGTTTTCGTAAGACTACATGGCACAAGTTGCACATTACAACTTTGACTTTCTCATTGACGAAGGAAACATTCTTAACTTACTTATCTTCGTAAGAGAACATATGTAAAGGAGAATCGTAAGTGATTTATATTGTAATGTGTATTTAATGACGATAAAGAAAGTATAGATTGGCATGGAAATTTCAGAAAAAACATTGCCAAATGCTAAATTATTCGCGTACTTATCAGTATATTCATCAGTTTGTAATAAGATAATGCGACATAGCATATAATTATAGTCAATCGGTTAATCTTATTGCGAAAAGCAAAGTATGTATTTGTTCCTCTCGAAAAATTGTCAGATCCTGTCAAATCTTGTATTCCAGGAATCACGTGTCTTCTATTGGTTCGAATATCATATCGGGAGATGTATAACGAGCACTTCATCCCGATGAAGGCGCGTTTCGGTATATGGAAGGAAGGAAGCAGTAAAAAAGTATGGACGCGCAACGTAAAGGATGCTCTGTCCATCCGGCAGATTGCCAGGAGATGGTTTTGGCCCTTGGAGACCATCGCGCCAACTGCGACTTCGTGAACGGAATTTAAAAGAGGGCTCGGCCATTATAAGTTTTCTGCTTCTCATCGGATTTCTACCCCGTCCTCCGAGGCTCTGGAGCTCCATTTATCGTAAAGGTAATTATTATGAAACGGGAAGTCGATTTAACCACTCGAAGGTGAGAATCTTAATGAACGAGGCTATTGTTCCTGATGAATGCGCATTATCTAACAAAAAGCTACTTCACTGACTTTCATTTGTGTCCGGAAATAGAACATGATATACCGTATATAAGCCAAGTTTCTATAATTCGCAGAGGAAGATAATTATCTTCGATGAAGGCTAATGATATATATCACATTGCCACGTCCAATTGCAGGAATATAAATCATATGTATTCACAATAAAAAATCAGACTTCCCATTCTATACTCACGCGCTGTGTGATTAGCTACGCTAGGCTACTCACGATTCTTTGTTTATCATCCAATACAAATTTCGTTTGTCAGATTCATACGATTTTGCGTTGACTTCTTCTATTATGTAAGACATTAAAGCAACAAACTGTAATACATAACGTCGTTTAGAAATGCTCAAAGGAAGAATAGCGACGCATAGTATGACAAATAAGAGAAAATACTCTACCTGAAAATATTGTTATTATCTTACACGCGATCAACATGTTTATTTATACTCGGCTCTCGCAATTTAAGCTACTCATTGTCCCCGTTCCCCATTTATCCAGGTTTTATGTATTTGTTGTCTTACGGAGCATTCTGACTGTCCGTTGAAAATACGAAGGTTTGTAGGTTCCAATAGAAATATAAATAGAGTTAATTTAGTGAAAGGTAACTTGATAAAAGAAATACAGTATTTCCTGACACAAAATGTACAGTTTCAATAATTTGCTTAAAGAATAGCAAAAGAGGAAAATGAATTAGTACTTTTAAATCAATTACACCTCGTATTTCGAATCTAACAAACTTCAACAGTAGAGGATTATTAAATACCCATTGTTTGGCTTTTATGAAACTGGGACAGTAGTATCAGTCGACTCAATAGAAGCTTACTTTAGAGGAGTCGATGCAGTCCTCATTATGTGACCGACTTTAAGGGCGCATGTACATTCTGTCATTCACAGTTAACATTCGCATTAAGTCCACGGCCTAGGTAGTAAATGAGTTCTAATATGCGTTCAGCGCACAGTGCACTCTACTGTAGTATTTCGTGCAGGTTGGTTTTTGGTCCCTTCCAATTTCCTCGTACGAGCTACCCAGAATTCTGCCGTTCGAGCTAACGAGTACGTACGGTAGAAGTTTGATTTCGTTTATGCGCGAATGCAAGCCTGCCAGACCAAGCACATAAAAGGACATTTCGTCATCAAAATACATAGCCGGGCTAGAAATTGCAGTACTATTGCAACGAAGTTTAGTAGGGGTTAACCCAGCGCTTAGGTGCGCTCTGTGTAATAGATCTGTTAACTGCTCGTTACGTCAATTAGGTTAACTCGAACTGGCTGGTTTCTGGATTACTTAAATAGTCATTACAGCTGTGGATCTCCAGAGGAGTCGTAATATTCCAGTTTCACCAGAGAAGTTAAGATCTTATCTGGGAAACGTGACATTCGTTCTTAAAATGATTTTTCCTCGTTATCGGAATGCTTAAATCAACTTAATTTCCTTTCAAACAAACGTAATTTTTATTTGAAATTGTCAAGAGAAGATCTATTTTCAAGTTTTCTGTCACAATATCTCAAGGTAGGTGCAGATCGGACGATTGGGCAGCAATTATAAGAAATCTCTTTACATTTTATTTTTCTCATCTGCGAACGTTTGATATTTCGTAGAATATGAAACATTTTAAAAAAAAACAAATGTTTCTAGATAACAACAGTTTAATTTAATCATAAGAGTCTCGAAATGGTCGTATAAGCGTCAGTTTCAGTATTGCCAATATAGGTGAAATTCTGTAGAATATGCAACCTCCTTTTGTTCCGATCGATTCGTAACAATAGAATCTATCAGAAACTACTAAAATTGCATGTAGTGGTAAAGCGCTCGAAATCGTGACTCGACTGAAACGTCTTCCCAGGAAACGCTTCACGTTACAAGACTATACCTCGAAGGGAGATACGGTATCACACAAGGCACGTGTTCGCACGAGACGGCAGGCCGTATGCACGTAGTGCATATATGACAGCTGCACCTCTTTCATATTACGATGCCTTGTAGTTCACGCTCTGCGCTATGAAGCAACCATTTTAACAAAGGATGAGCAAGTCGGACCAGTTGGTGCCGAAGAACAGGCGCGATCGTATAAGTAGAAAGTACCAGCCGAAGAGCAGACTCTTCGAAAGATTAGTCGCGATATTGACTTCACCGTTTCACTCAATACGAAATTCTACGGATTTCATTGATCCTTTCTGTGAGTCTCATCCAGCAAAGCTTTGTGCGTAGTTGGTTGTGTAAAATGAAGTGCCGATAAGAATTTGCAGATAACAGAATAAATATAATAGCAGCACATTGTCAATGCATGCGAGGCTCGAAAACAAATCGGACAGATGGATCGTTCTGGCGTAAATATTTTATAGGCGGTAGGCTATACGAATTTTTAGAAATATTTATAAGATGCATGTGATTGGAATTGCTTCTTATACATACATATACTACATACATACCTATGTATCCCCGAGGCTCGAATACCAATGCTGCCAGTTATCGCGCGCCGTTCACACCTTGCGCTGCAGTGAATCACGCCGCCGCGCTGCTGCCGCGCCGCAGACTTTCTCTGTGAATTATCTGTTTGAATGCGAGATCGTCAGAGATTTTTGCCCGGCGATTGTCCCGTAATTTCTGCGGATTGCGCAAACACATGCGTGATACTCTCGGTACTCTCGGCACCGATACGCACCAGTCAACTTTTTATCTGTTTTCGCAGCTACATCGCAAAATGCCGACGGTTCGAGGAAACTGCATAGGTCGTGCAAAGAGCGATAGAGAAAAAAGGGAACGAGAGAAAGATAGAAGGCTCGTGCCGGCAAAACGCGTGAAACAGATTTTATCATCAGCCGTTTTGCGAAATCGTTACTGTTCCCCTGCTAAATTAATGCCGTGGAAGTAGCACGAGATCGATGGTGCAACGAGGCCTATTCGTTACGCGCAACGTCGTTGGTACAAATTACATTTATTTCGATGTGCATCGATTTATGGCCGAACGCAGTCTCGAACGGCATTGGCTTATTGCTGGGAAACTGGTTCACCGCTCCAGAAGGAATCCGGATCGAAGAGGCAAATGTCAACGATACTTTCGAAGAGGATACTTGTGAGGGCAGTTGCCGAAATCTACTCTATACAGCTGTATACATGTATGTATGTATGTATGTATGTATGTACTATGTTTTTCATCGATCGCTACAATTTGGTTATATCCTCGACAGTGATTAATGGCGTTTGGGGATACAATTTTTGGTGATGCATCGAATTACTTGTGGTCGAATATTTCTGCGTAATCCACTAGTAAGCACAATTAATAATTCGGTACTCAATGAGTAATTGTATGCTGTTCGCATAGTGTGATTATTAATGAAGTTAATAGGCTGCTGATGAAATTGTTACTTTGGAAAGTAGAGATAAATTTGACCAGGCAATATGTATAATGAAGCCCTCGATTCTTCGAGGAGATCGGAATACAAAGCATGGTGTACACTGTTCGCGAGAAACTTTAAAGCATGTATGTTCTGTAATAGATGCGGAAGAATTACGAGAGTATGCTTAATTGTTGCGACCACGAATACTACCATATCCTGCGTTAGTGACGCGTACTTTAAGGCAACGGATAATGTACTTCCTTGAAGCTTAACAGGCACAAAAGCTCAGTCAATCTTCATTGCCACAGTTTGAATTATTGCACCTTACGTCTAACGCCGTGCACGTTAGTTCGTTGCTCACTGGTTGAAATGCTACTAGCTTAATTAATGGCGCCACGTCATGAAAGTGGGCAACCTCCCTGTAGACTTAGTACCGCATAACGATCCATTAACTCTGCACACTTTAATAAGAGGTAATGCTGTCGTCCTACTAGTTCCACTAACACAAGATAAGGTTCTTTGTTTCTCTAACTGACTAATTAATCTACAAACTTATGTCACTAATGTGCTCGCTTTCTTACACATATAATGTTCGCTTATTTCGTATTGTGCAACTTATTTCAGAGCTCGATCCTCGAATACGGTATACATTAGAATGAGTGCTCTTGCCATTTAATTGTAGACTGCAGCGTAAATAGAGTTGCTAGCGGTAAATACAGCGAGTAATGCACGTTTTGTCGTTTGACAGACACCTTATTCAAATCAATGCAATGAATCATTCATCATGCTTGGTACCGATACCAGTAAATAGTTTGATTTTCTTGCAGTGAACATTTAAATAGAACGCGTTTCATTAATTACCCTTGAGAAAATGGTCCGAGTATGCATGAGACATGTGTAGAAAAACAGTGCAATCTATAGTCTTCGGAATACTACTACCAAGACGAAGCCGCTCACGACAGATGGAATAGAGTCAGCACGGATGAGCGGCCAATACGAGCAAATTACGCAATCTTCCTTTTACCGTAGCTGTAATTAAGATGCACAATTAACGAGCGAACGTGTCCCGTACTTGCAGTTGTGGTCTGTGGCACAAGCGAGTCGAGGGACAAGCGAGCCTGATCGTAAGCGACAAGACTATCCCCTGACTTGCACGGAAGTCCAAGTGCATCTTGGATCCACGTCGACAGAGACAGTAGTAGTTGGCGCAGTCGCCATTCACGGAATCTATAAAATGCTCTCGAGCTATTCAAAGCAGAGGAGTTATAATGTTACTGAGAATTCTTCCGTAGGAAGATCGTTATCGCTGGAGCGGGCAACGTTCACGGCCAGACGTGGCAGTACGTAACGCCACGCCGCCGTTGAGGCAACTCGAGTCTCTGTCTCCCTCTTTCTCTCCCTCTTTAGCTGATTCTCCAGGCTCTCTCCAGTACCGCGGTACCAAACGATGAACTTCGCCAGGACTAAGGAGGCCGCGCGCTTCGCCTGATAAATGGACCTGGCTGAAATTTCAACGATAGCTCCGTATACGATTTCTCATGATGCCCGCTCGGGCGCTTGCCTTCCGAGGGAACGCCTCCTCGTTTTTGCCAACGTTCGTGCACTCGACCACCACCATCATCGCCACGCAATTTCGTCTTCCTGGAGAAATTTCTGCCTGGTTTTTCTGTCGACCCCTCGGAAATCGTCCTCGCTGCTTTGGGTGTCTGTTGCAGACCATTGCGGCTCCCTGCACAATTCTCGCTGCAGATGCAGAGGTTAATGGTATAGTATTTACATTGATTTCGTATCTACGCAACGACAACGAATACTAATGCTAATTCTTCCAGGAAAAATAATCCGCTATCCATGCTCAAATTTCTTTTCTAGACTGCGCAGACAAATTTTTCTCGATCCCTTTTTCCGACTTGTAAACAAAGTTTTCAAAGAATTGAACTTTGCCGAATAGGTAAAACTTTTGCAGGCTGCGGATTCAGTGAATAACGCCGCTACGGAATAACCAGAGTTTAATGGCTCTTCAAGAAACGTAAAAATAGGGATGTTGGATGGCACTGTAACCGCTGCTGCTATTTCTGCGGGTTGAATACTCTTCTTTCTGCAAGTTTCATGAAGTTGAGGACGCCACTCGAAAAACAACCCTCACACGTATTATTGTTTTCAGGTGCCTCAAGGTAGGAGATATGTATTTAATTAGGTAAAGCGATCTAATTATTTTATTTGTAGAGCTACTTCCTATATGGATTAAATTTATTTTTTCAATTCAGATTTCTCTATAAGAATGATAAAACCAAATTAAAAAATTCGAAAATTATTGTTGGTACAGCATTCGAACTGTATACACGGTATGTACATATACATACATCATTAGCTTTCAGTATTGCAGCTCTGATAATAGGGCTTATCGAGATGGTGTTGCTTGAAACTGTTCCAAGGAAGAGGTAAAATATCGAGGGGTTGAATTTCGAAACGTAAGATTTAGTGTAGAGCATCACTCGTAGTTGCGGAAGCTCGACGATTGGATCACGTTTCACTGCTGCGGTTATACTAACGAAGTAGAGTGGTAGCTTGAGATATTCTGTAGCCCAGCTCTTGATTTCAGATGGTACTCTGGAATGGCACCCGTATGCCATTGCAGGGAATACTTTCTTTGAGCAAATGCTATCAGAGTTTATTGAGCCGTGAAGGAATTCAACTGGCAACGGTCGCTGCAAAACTTGTCCCGAATCGAAGCTTTATCATGTGATAATTAAATCTCCAACTGTGTAAAGCTTACTTCCCTCATTTTCTTCTCTCATTTGTATCCGCATGCTTCAACAAGCAAAAATGAGTCCCGTTATCGCTGTCGTAAACGAGCGTACGTTCTCCACGCTAAGTTTAGGATCGCATTGTTGTCTCGCGCTATTGGAAAAAATAATTATAAAGGAGATGTTCCGGAAGATGGTATCGAAGAAGTGAATGGAGGATACAGAACAATTGCTCTACACAGGTGCACCCTCATCTTATTCCGTTACGCTGAATTGTTTTCACAAGCAATGCGCACTGTCCAGGAACAAGTAATGGTACCCGTATCCACAGCGAAGAGAGCTACACAGCTATTAAGGTACATATTAAATCTCCAAGCTTCGAAGACATTTCCGTTCAAATATTAACCACTCTGCTCGAGCATAATTTACTTATCGAGGTAAGTTCCGCGGGACTCTCGACGAAGATTTATTAGATGGATCCCGCGATCGCACGAAACCCGTGCGTTATTTGCTCTGAGTAATAGGTTTCACAGACTCGGAAGTAGTAAGTAATTTATGGTACTGTTCAACGCTAATGTCGAAAGATGTGACGATGAAGAATAAGCATATAAGTGCCGAGGCAGATTTCCAAAAAATGCAAAACAATCTTTACTTTTGAGCCCGAAGGAGTAATACCACCATTCACCGGTTGTCTGGTTACTCAACCGGGGTAGTGGGGAAATCGTGACAGCGCCAGCAATGAGGCGTTGACTGGAGTGAAAAACTGATTTCCAGCGCGATTGGATATAGGCTGTTGATACTGATCGCGAATTATAAGCTATTAACGTAACAACCGGGTTGCACCAGTGTAATAATAAGAACAGGCAATTACGCGACATTAACCGCTTCTCAAAATCAGCTCGGAGTGTGATAATGTGTGACTATCATCCATAGAGCTAGATCGTGCTAGATCTCTGCCGGATTTAACACCAGAAAGGGTATTGAACCTCGAACTGGAATTACAGCCGAATTAATTATCCGAATACCGCGGGTGTGAAGAAACTTGTTTGTACGCAAATATCGGAACTGATTAATAAATTAATGACTATTCGAAACGAGAACCAACATAGAGCATAATTTGTAAATGGAGTACTGGTCGGTTCATAACCGTGTAATAGACTCCTTGATCGGAAGTTCTCTTGTATATGTGAATGAAGTGTCGGATCATCGAGTTAGAGGTTGAAATTCTGTTATGGACGCGATGTGCTAGGGAGAGCGTGATTGATGCATGCGGTTAATTGTCATCGATACGCGTGCAATTCAGGTGCAATTAAGCGTGCTTGGAGTGATGGCAGGTCTACAGTTACAGGAACACAACAATCGAATACCGGTGACATCGGTTTGATAATTGACGGTATGTGGGTGGAATAGACTGTAAAAAATATCTTTGACAAATGAAGAAACGCAATGTGCTATGACATTTTAATATTGCAAAGGCCACTGATGAAGACACGTTCCACTCAAGGATCTCTCGCTCGATGAATGATCGCTAATTCGACTTTGCTGTTTGCATGCAAGACCCGTGGGTGCAGCAAGTTAATTATCGATTATTTCATGTCTTGTACGATATTATAATTCCGTGTAAAGTCAAAGGTAGGAAAGGAAAGTTCAAATACCTAAACGAAGTGTTAATGATTCCTTTGTAGGCTTATAAGTCGGGCACACAAAGTTCGTATGGCAACATGCGATATTTCACAGTGGTTCACGCGAAAGAATGCATCATTACTCTGGTACATTCTTCTTTATACTTGTTGTAGAACCAACTTTGTGTTCTTCTTTTCTTGATCAGATACGTGGAACCGGTTTACGGGCAGAAAAGAACAACGGGATTTTACTGGCGAATGCGAAAGCTTCAATTTTTGAGAGAGAGCCTCACTTATCTCTGTTCTCGGTCCGCGTGTTCGCGCAAAGTCGTACTGCGATTATCGGAATCGTTTGGGGCCGGCATCTTTTAAGATGCACTTCGAGCTACATTCAGCGGACTTTCACTTCAGGTATTATAACATCAATACGGATATATGGATGGAGCACTGAAGAAGATATTTGCCGAAATATTTTAACTCGAAATACTGCTGAAATACAAGTATGTAGAGAGTGCACAGTATTGTATATGAAATCAGAATTACAC
This sequence comes from Trypoxylon attenuatum, assembly GCA_963989405.1. NCBI lineage: Eukaryota > Metazoa > Arthropoda > Insecta > Hymenoptera > Crabronidae > Trypoxylon > Trypoxylon attenuatum. Next base: position 8,773,272 of record OZ022490.1, on the reverse strand, counting down.
TATTACACAATCGGAAATTTGCATCATAATCGCATTGGTGGCTACTTATTGTGATTTAAGCGGTGACAAATAGATTAGCGATGTTCGCAGGAAGAAGATTAAGATGGGGCGAAGGTTTCGCGTGTCGTGGACAGGAGCGCACAAACACGTATGCTCTATGGTAAAAAGAAACGGGGTCGAGAAACGGATTTAACGAGCGGTGCTTTTAGCGGATAACATCGAGCTGGCCTCCGTGTATACCGGGAAAAATTACGAGTGGCCAGACTGTCCATTGTCCTGCTAGAAGGGGGCAGAGGATTCCAAGGCTCAGAAGCGGCATTACCGTCGACTGGAAAACTTTCTTAAGCAGCCGTGCAACTCGCCGCGAACTTGCAACGGGCTTTTAGTGCCGATACAAAGGGGCAGAGGTGCGCAGCCAGCCAGCGCCGCGGGCACGTAGAAAGAGAGCGGAACATTTCTCGGTCACGAAGTAAGGTCGCGCAGGAGCGGCCAAAGTAACTAGAAGTCTAAAATCTGCCGCGGAAACCAACGTAAGAGGGAGAGAGGCTAAAGGGTGGCCTCTGAGTTCATAGAATTGTTCGGCAAAACTTTCGTCGCTTCCATCGGTGAAAGGCATCACTTAGTAGTTGCCGCTGAATTGTCATTGGGACGGATTAAAATAAGTGTGAATTGATTGAACCACCGCAACGCCTTGAGCATGGAAAAAGAGTCTTGAACCCAGCGAAAACTTCATCTATCTGGGCTATGGCTTCAACTCCCTACTCAACTTTTCTTAGTGCACTTCGTATCTGGGTTGAAAAACGGACGTATACTGAATGGGATTGAGATGGTAATCGACATCGCAATTGATATATTCGATAGTTATTCATTAATTCAAACACATTATTACCGGCTAAGACCGCGACAAATTATTCCATTACGATAAACAAGCAAATGACAAATGTTCACATTTGAAATATGGATTAATGTTGTTACGTTACGACCAGAAAGATTTAAGCAGATTGTCATCATTCGAAATAATACAGTAGTTTAATAATCGCGACAAACAGGTTTGATAAATCATTTGTGAGTGCCTTCATCGCGATACTGTACGACCAGGTAGTGTATTCATCGGTTGGAACAACGGAGCTGTTCAATCAGTTAGCGAATTCATTTCAATAATAATGACAGGACATTAAACATACAATCCATGGAACTTGCCAAGATAAGATAAATAAAAAAATCCTATGGTTTGCATTGAACCGAATCGGTACGCGGGAAGTGCACGTTGTTCGTCATTAACAGTACATGGGAATTCATTGAAATTCCTATTACGTGTCCGCCAGAAAATTTGTAATCAAGCCAACAATCTGCATTGTTAAAGAATGAAATGCCTTGTAGCCACAGTCTGGCAGTCCGAGGACCGATTTCAAAGCGCAACTTGTTGTTGCCCTGGGTTCGCGAATGCATTATGACGATTGTCAGAACTGTGGTGTGTGGTGTGTTGGCTTTAGTATGCGCGGCATAAATTTTCCCAAGCACAACGTCAGCTCTTGGCATTCGCGTAATTTAATGTTTCACTGTGGTCAGAGTCCAGCCGGTGGTCCTTTAAAAAGCACCATTAAGGAGGCGTACTCCGTAAAGCTGCTGCGAATCGAGCTGGTAGCTGGGATACTGCAGTGTGACCGCACACTTGAAAAACAAGAAAATGGTATCTTGTTGTATCAATGGTCAGAAGAGCGCAATTTCACGAAGAATACCATCGGAATTGTTCCAACTACTGATGTTAGGGTTAAAAGTTTGGATGGGTCATCGAGTCTATTATACGGAAGAATGCAGACGACTTCTTTTTATCGTGGAATTTGAATTAACATAATTCGCGTTACGGTCCCTCTCTCTCTTTCTCTCGCTTTATACGGCGCCTCTAAATGTCTACCTTTAGGAGACAGGAACGCTCACTTCTGCACGCGCTCTGCATTTATTCAGTCATTTTAGAGCACAATTATGGTAAGATGGAACGCCATGAACAAATATGGGACCGACTGAATAATCTCGTGCATAATGTTTAATTAACTCTAAAAGTCTTTGCTTAATATGAGCTCTTAATTCCGGAACCACTAATATACATGTATGTTAGCGGTGAGGCGTAAATGAAATTACTTGCGCATAGTGTTGTGCAATTAATAGATAAATTGACCGAAATGTTGAAAATTCTACAGGGCAGGATATTTTATGATTGCAAACGGAATTATTGTTAGTCAGAATTTTCCATCGCTTCCTGTTTAATTGCTATTGGAGGTAACCCCGTGGTTAATGCCAGCACTTCGCAACGTTTGCTACACAATAGAAATGTTGCATTCGTGCAAAATATTGATAAATGATGCAGGCTTTAATTTTTAAAGAATCAGAATTGTGTCAACACGAGTGCTGAACTCTCGGAAGTAGTACGAGCGAATCAGGCCGACTCTGGCGTGACAATAAAGTCTTTCCGACGCTCATTGAAATTCCATTTCTTAATTAAACTTCCACTACATCATACGATATGAGGTTTATAGTGGATCTATACGCATATTGTTCATCTGTGTCACATGAGAATATTCCAGATTTTTTTTCTTCTTTGCCAGTTCAGTCTACTTTTTAAAATAAACATGAGCATATCAAAGACGCGAAATCCACCTGATCAGTGCATTGGCAAATAATTCTAAAGCAGCAAGCAAACCTTTTGTGTACCTTTGTCGAATTGATATAAAACGACGATCCTGAGGTTTTTAGTACTCAGCCATAATGAATTTTTCCTTCGGTCTCGGTACGCGAGCAAACTCATTATCACAATAAAGACTGCGGGAGCGGAGTCGAGGACTTGCCACGGTATTTGCTGAAGTGCAATGCTATCTTTCCAACCCTGCCGTGACTCTTATTCCAAGTTTGTCGGTGAGCGAGTCGTTAGCTCAAGATGCTTCACTTAATGAAAGGTTGAGCGACGCGAGTGAAGGCCAGAGGATTAACGCGAAACAATATCGATACGCTACGCCAGTTGTACGTGAATGCAGTTGAAATCTTCTAGTTCGTCTCTTGGTTATCGCGTACGTTCTCCATTAACTTTGTGTCTATACTACATGCGTTCGTTGCACTAGGTAGCCGAATTGGCGGAGCTAACTCACAAGGTAATTGCCTCTGCTTCTGTGTTATCGAATAAACCACTAGAATCGGCCGCGTGTAAATCAGAGCCGAAACTGATGCAATTAACACATTGAGCTAAACCAGTTCGCAGATAGTTTTTGTTCCTGCGAGTTTCGCATCTACCATTAACCCATCGCTGATTGCTTCTTTAATGGAAAGCACTGCACGCAAATTGCCATGCCCAGCAAGAAATTCTGCTTGTTGCGCAAGTTCATCTCTGTTGGAAATTGTGATCGATTTCTGTTGAGTAATACGTCATGAGCACAGGTGGATCATCTTTATTACGCTATAAAGAAGAAAATGTTAGAACCTTACGAAAGATAATTTGCGCCAGATGTCCTTGTCATTAATTTCTAGTTCTCCTAAATGGTTCATCCGGTGATTAAATATTTCGGAATGATCACGTCCTACTCAGAAATTCATCAAACAGTAATTTTACTGGGGATATAATATATGCGGTTCATTCGAATTCAACAATCTTGTTTCCACGAATCTGCTTGTATGCATTACGCGTCTCCAACTCTATTTGCTGTTTGCCTCATTTGAATTTAATGAGATGATATCCATTACATACACTGTGCAATCATTCGTCAAACTACATTTCATCGTAACGTCAGTTGACCATTCTATGAATTACTTTGGATATGTGGAAAAATTACAATAACTTTTATACTTGTAATTCCAACCGTATCAGTCAGTGTTAATAAACTGCTCCGACTTATCGTGATTCATTATCCCGCAGACTTGTATATGTATTTGCATGTCACAAGACCAAACTTCGAAAGTTCTACGGATTTCGTGGAATCATACGTAGCTGCAGAGTTGGGATATACATATATTACACAGAAACTGAATATATATTTCAGTATATTTTGTTTTGATCTACCGATACTGCATCTCTGAAATCTTCAAGACTTGAACTATTCCACCACGTATTTTACTTATCACATTCGATTTCTATTTTAACTCAATGGGCCCACAACATTGAATTATAGCTTGTTATTGTCTTCGTTTCTCAGGGACCTTCGATCGCTTATTCGACTGTGTTTTTCTTCAAAATAACGCCATTTATTTCTTTCTCATTGTGGCAAAGATATTTATTATGAATAGTCGTGATCACGATATAAATAAGAAAAAAGAAGTGGAGTGCAAACAAGCGTGATTAGTTAGCGGTGAACGAGCCGCAATATATCTTTTGGGGTGGCGAGTGGAGGCGGTAATTATGTCGCGCTCCGCGTACCGGCAAAACGACCGCAAAAGATTTATGACGTGCTTCAGACGCGCGATTTGCGGCTTGTCTACTTTTTTCCGCCACACATGTGTATTCCTTTTCTACTCTGAAATGGGCAAGTTTGTGCGAACGTTCGCGCGTAAATAATGGAACAGACGTTGTACGGGCGTATCACCAATTTTTGTTGATATTGATAACATTCGGTGAAGCGACAGAATGTGGGTTAATTACATATTGCAATACATCTAGTGCCCATTGTTGTTTCAGCACTAATACACAAACGCGTGCACCAAAAAAACACTTCAGCTATATAGTATAATAGAATTTTGATTTAGCTGCTTTTACATCCGAACATATGGGTTATGGAAAACACGTTGAATTGGGTGCTGTATATCTCTTATTTGTCGTTGATATACACTAAGAAATAAGCTACTGCAAGAAATTAAATGGCTCTGCACCTCGAAAACGATCCAATTGCACCGATAGAAAGAAAGAACTTTAGATTATTGTGTTCATTAATTAACTGCAACTTTAATCCTGCTCAAGCTGACCAACTCGCAAGTTTTCCGATCTAAAGAAGTTTCGTTCCAAAGCTGGGAAAATCCTACGTTAATGCTGGCGCGTATACTATACTGCTATATACACTTGTCATTAGCTCGCATTATTTCAATTGAAGTAAACTTTCACAGTAAATATTGAAATTCCGATTCTTCGCAGAGGTACGGTTCTACTTGCGATTCTACTCGTGCACGAATAATAATTCAAAGCAGTATGATTTCACGGAGTATTTAATACAAAAGCTTAAGGACGTTTTATGAATTTGAATTTCTACCTAATTAGACTCTACTTGATCTCGTACGAGTGACTTTAACCATTCATGGCGAAGTGTGTCCGACCCAAATCGATATTGGGAAAGCTGGGTTGATACCTCTAACGCATTAAATGTTTACCCTTGGCGTACCCAAAGACAATATTTGTCACATTGAAAATCAGCATGCAGAGCCTGCACGATCGATATGTACAACCCCAAAAGTTGACTTTTGTGTAATTGAACATCGAACTGTCGTAGCGTGACAAACCGGTATCTAGTATAATAGTATATAACAGTTTCTAATTAAAAATGTTGAATTCAAGCAAGTAGAAATATGTTTAAGAAAATTCTTCTTAGGCCAATTAAAAAACGCATTAATCTGCGAATTATTCATTAAATAAGTATGAGACGATTATAACCATTCATGGCTCAATCATAAAAAGTGGCTAATTAGTAATTATTATTTACCGATCTAACCGACTTGAAAATACAACGGTTGTATTGCTCGCTTGTTTCGCAACAGGGCCTGTAATCGGCTATAAAGGAGCTAACAACGTCCTGAATAAACTCGTTTTTCAGCGGAGCTACGCTCCACGAACGCTGTGTGGCTGTTATCGATATTCGTGCCGTGCTTCAAAGGGTATTCCAGGGATGGTTTGGTTGGATTAAGCAATTCGTGGCGTACGCCGGTGGAAGGACACGAACTCGAGATTTTCTCGATATCGCCGGATATGCGTACTTCTCACGCGCCAGTAAAAGGTGGCCGTTTTACGTGCAATTGGATTCGGAAATTGTATTCACAAAATTTATGGAAAAACTGGAACATAGTTTAAGGAGAAACGCACACAGGTTGCACGCGTAATCCGTGCTAATCTCGAATTTATGCGAAAATCAAAGTTTAACCACAAAACAGGAAGCGCATCCTACTTAGCGGATTATTCTGGGTGGCGTACTAAATTTGGAAAGTAACTGCAGAGGGTAGTACATTAGCTCTTACCAAGTAGAGTACATGTATCTCGATCCTGGAAAATTACTCGATCGTGTCTCGCTTATATTAAGATTATGCGATAGTTCCATATATGAATAATTATCGCTACTTTCAATCTAACGGTACCTTACTGTATACGTGTCACTCAGTAACATATATTTATTTTAAGACGAATCTCAATGAGGTAACGACTGACAGTCTTAAAATTGCAATTATGAACAGGATAATTAAACTACTGGCAAAACAGATGTTCGTAAACTACTAAAATAGTTCTAGTATAAACATCTAATTAACCCTCTGGGTTCTGCTTAAATTTGAATTAATTACTCCCGTAAATTCACGCACATCGTATCGCATGACCTCCGTTAGTATTGCTCCTCAACAATAATCTTCTCACGCATTTCTGGTACTTTTTTTCTATGCTGTGCTGAACATTTAACAGCGGAATTAAAGCATTGACCTGATTGATACTTTCTGCACGGGATGTACATATGTATATGTATTTATCGGGAGTTACAGATATCTCTCAGAGTTTTAACTTTCATAAGCGCATCGATGTAATTTAAATAGCACTGGGATACCCACGGTCCCGGATGTACTATACCATTTTGCATTAACCCAAAAACCTTTTCTCCACTTCTGTGGTAACTCTCACCACTTAGACAAAGTTACTCGCGCCGTTGCAATAAGAAGCCGTTTAAAGCCGATAGCACCGCAGATTCGTACTCAATCGCGAACTTGCTCACTTTCATCCACTCCACGGGGTTGTGCCGTTTATTTCACGCGAATTCTTTGCGACTAGCTTGCATGGCATATCGCATCTCGGACTATATGCCATTTTTAAAGGAACAACTAGTACTCCAACGGTTGAAATGTTTCGAGCTCCTGTGTGAGAGCAATCACGCATCAATCTGGTGCGTGCTTTTGTGCTTGACACGTATGCCCCATAGCGACCCCGCATTCTATGAGCCCAAACCTATAAAAATACCATTCGTCCAGATCAACCATTGTTGTTTCCAGCGCTACGCAGAATCCAACTTTGCATGCCATCGCTCCGAGTGATATGTCAACGTCAATAGCTCTGAAGTCGAAAACTTCGATCTGAACTTGTCTTTTTAGCGTTGGCAGCGGCGGTAAAAGAGCTTATAAAAGGTTTTATTTACGTCGACAATGGAATTACTCGTGATTTTGTTGCACAGATCTTCAAAAATATCTAGTATCAAAATGAAGCTAGAAAACGATATCAAAGAATGTCATATTTTTAGCATCCGTGCTAACCGTGAGTATTTTAGACGAATTTTTAGACCTTCTTATGCCGTGTTTTTTCTACGGTGAAGTTTGAAGTTAATCTGTGATTTCGAGTGAAATGCCCTGGCACTAGAGATTAGGGAATTTTGTGGCATCAAAAAATATAAAGTTTAAGGTGGATTCATTGGTAGAAGTAATCTGCTTTGATTTCTACGCGTCGTTACTAGCGGCTACGAAGTCTCTATTTATGATCAAGTAAGGCATCGAGTAAGGCAATTAGTTATGGTTATTATTACACGCAGGTATATTACTGACGAAAGTTAATAATAGTATTCAATCCTCATTTAACTAAGTTGGTATATTGAACTTATGTGGAGAAGCAGACTCTTGATATCGCTTTAAATATTTGCTACGGCGACGCGACGCGTCACTCGGTTGATGGAAAAATGGTTCTGCCCATCCTTTTTAGTCTGGCGGAATTTACGGGGATATAATTCTGTGTGGCAGGATAGAATTAAGATAAATCTAATTTCTGCAAAGTTGTCATGGTCCTGGTTGAAATGGAAGACCAGACCAAAGGATAGAAGTAGCAGAGTTCAAATAGAAGTCTATTTATTTCAACAATTGACAAGTCAAAATTTACCTCCCTTCTCTCGTTTATATGTGTGCAATTGCAGTTGGCTCAACGACGCACCAAAAAATTGTATCGTCACCTGGTTGCTCTCAACGGAGTAAGTATAAATTCAAGGAATTATACCTAGCGAGAGAACGAATTATTCTGTGCGCCACATTTTCATAAATTAGATAGGATAATTTTTAGGCTCTGAACGTATCCAAATGGTCAGAGTTGCTCGTATTTGTGAAGCATTCGCGAAAATCCAGGAGCTTTACTCTGGACATTATCGAAAATTCGCTACATTGGGGCCAAACCATTTGTTTGCGAATGTCACGAGCGTCCTCGTACGTTTACATAGGTCACGAAAGGCCTCGTACGTTGATCCAGGAGTCGCTTTATCGTTGCGGTAACCGCAGGTACTTGGATTTACCGAGCGCTAGAGAAACGTGACATACCACCCTTAGTACGTACGGCACGTTTCAGGAATAGGGCTGTCTTTCTTGCCCGGTTCTCTGCCCTCGGTTCTGCATCCAGTCGATGTGAACATTCGACTAATTAAAATCATGATCCTGGCAGTAGGCGACCCTTGGACTACGAACCATTCGGCGATTACAATATGTTCTGCGATATTGCAACATAATTTGGCTCTCCCCGTCATATCTTCTGAGATATATTAAATGAGGGAGGAGAGAGGGGAGAGGGAACTTCGCAAATTAATGCATTGCAACCCTCTACGAAGAATGGCCCGGGGCAACGCCCTGATGAAACCCTCGAAACGTCCGAAGAAGCAGACTGCCTCGTTAGGCGCATCTCGCATCACTTCGTCGATCCTGTCACATTAGAGACAGGCGGAATTGATTAAAATTCAACGCGATTCACTTTCAGCGAAAACTGGCTTCGTAATGATCCCCGTAATACCATATGTAAAATCAACGAGGCTTCGACCAGGGTAAACGTGACCGAGATCGAAATGGAATCGCGATTCGGTGCTATTTGAGCGAGCTTCATTCCGAATTGTAAACCCATTGGTTGTTAAGAGCAGCCACTAATCACGACGAAGGTGCTTCCTTATTATCGTTCCTCTCGGCGGTATGTTGCACCATAGTTGGCTACCCTTGGACTCCGGCACCCTCTTGTATTCCATTTAATGGATCTTAATGCCCAACGTCACCGATTTCCAGGATACTTGCCCGATATACTGTACGCTCCCTATGATCTGTTATCGCATCCTATTCAGAACGCTGACACGCATCCGGACAATCAGTCATATGCTTTATCTTGCGTTCCTGCGCCTCGGTGCATATTATGTACAGTTATTCTTGGGCCACTATAGCCACTGGTGGGTGCTGGCTAGCGCGTTACTCGTTTGTCCGCGTGAACGCACAGTGATAAATACCTACACAGGGCAGTGCTAGAAATTCCTCCGAGGTGGAGCAGTATTTTTATCGAAGCGCAAGGGAATTTCGAATTCGAGTTTCCCCGCCCGTAGCCAGGGGTGATTCATCATTCGCGAGCCGTACCACCGTCGACTACCTGTAATTATTCATTGCGCATACTTCTATGATCCCCTGGTTCTCGTCGCACGCACGACTCTACTCGTTTCACTCGCCCCCTTTACCCCACTGTTCCGTCGGGTCACCTTGGCGCGACGATGCGACTAGACGTCGTGTACCGCAGGATTTTCGACCTGCGAACTCCATACTCCCCATTAATCCATGCCAGACGCTTGTCTAGTGGTTTCCTTCCTCTTGCCTTCACGATTTCCGTCGCGTTTTTGCCGATTTCTCGTGGTTGGTTCGCTAACCATAGAAAATCCGAACGTTTAGCGCGGCACCTCTGGCGGTTTCTTGTGGCAGTTAATCAGAGTCTCGCGGAGATGCACACAATTCGCGATGCCGATATTCAGCAGCGTATCATTCGGCACACACGAGCTGTTGATGCTGTTTCCGTGATTCCATGCATTACAGTATTGATTATAAGTTGGCCAAGAGAGGGAGAGAGAGAAACTCACTGATAAGACACGCTGATTCGCAGCGAGAAAAAACTCACGGGTCAGAAAGTCGCGGGAGAAGAGGTTCGCAGGAAACCCGAAGTACAGTAGTTACACGTGACGATAAAAGATATTTAGAAGCGTTGAAATTTTTGAGAACCTCTGCTTTGCACCCGAAAAAAGGAGGCATTCCGCACATTGAGTTATTCGCCTCGCGACTGCTGCTAATAATTTTAATCCACTGGACGCGCGTACTTTTACCCAAACGGGGACCATTAATTCACCATATATTCAGTGTGTCGAGGGGTCAACCTGTTATTTATCATAAAATATGAGGGCTCGTGCCGGGCGAGCCGCGGCCTTCATGTAATGGCGCATAATAAATTGCATTCAATCTGCCCACTCCGCCGCTTGGAAATATTTGTATAGCCGAGGCATTTCCATCGGCGAGATGCTTTGCTTTCTTTTTTCGCAGGCTGCCTCGTAAACAGCCTGCCGCGCCGCGGTGCAGAGCTCCTGTGTTATCAGGTTAAGCGGTGTGCCGTGCAAATCGACGAGCGCGCGGACTTAAAGGAATTTGTTTATCTTCAGATTCGCCGACTTTACGGATTGCGAATCGCAGGTTTCACGGATTCGGGCGAACAGTGGATTCGACGTGTTTTTTCATCGCGGTGGTCAGCCACCGGGTGCACTTGCAATCAGCCTTACTCGGTGAAATCCTTTGTTATTTGTAGATATACAGCTACTATGCAATAACCATAGTTTCCCAGGACATTTTTTTAAAATGTTTCCCCGAAGACAGATTTTGCGTAAAGCCTGCCAGCTGTCTACACTCCACGTTCGCAACAATGTGGCCGTGATTCGGCGTTACTGCCAAAGTAATTGGATTGCTGTCGAAAGCACGACTCTTTATGATCCATAAAGGAGCGCGTCCTGAAGCTGGACGATAAATTGGGAGATGAGCCATTAACGGAGAGCTGCGCACGATTCTTCTGAGTTCCTTATAACGGGCTCTAAAACAAACAGGAGACGCACTTTGCTGGATAGCGCCTCCTGCCGACCGTAACGGCCTCCCAGTCCCGAGGTTGTCGTTTCGTAAATTATCGTACCTACAAATACTCCTCTTTAACCTCTTGAGGTGCTCTTGCCTCGAACATATGGCCAATGCGCGGAGGGTCAGGGATAACGATACGCGTCTTGTAACTCCCTGTCTTCGGTTACGAGTATCGTATTACTTTGTGAACTCAAGCTTATCGTTTCTCCTTTGCTTTAAGTGAAATACGCGGGACGGAACGAATTTTTAAGCCTACTAAATTTTCGGCGAATTCTACTACAATTTCGATATTTTCAACAATTTACCTCCGGTAACACTGAGTACAGTTTAATCTTGTCACAACTTCGCAGTTTTGCTAATTATTAGTGTAGTTTTTAATTATGAAACATTTCTGAGCGATGCAGTTCTTGAAAACACGAGGAATTAAAGTAAGCATAAAATGAAATTGCAGAGAGAAACGCGCGTACCTAAAGAAGAAATAAAACTCTGAGCTTTTCTAAAGTAACGAATTAAATTAGATAATGCAAGCGAAAAATTGCGTGACATTATTTTCTGACAAATTATCAGTTACGATCAACATAGGCAATACTGTCGTTATATGCCGCGTTTCACCTTGTTGATTCTGGTGAAACGTGGGAAATACTTTCGGTGTAATGGTCTGCAGATAAGAGAGAAATGTTAGGACATCATAAGAATGCTAGAACGCTCGTTACTCGGATCACCACAGTGAATCCGGGATATACGCGGACACAAAACGATTTCTTACAGCACATATAAGTCCCATTTAAGTCTATTATCTCTGAAAGCCCGTACTCACTGTCTGACCATTCCGTCCGTAACTACTTAGGATTTGGCCAAGAGTAATCCTAAAAACTCTGCTTAAATACGAGGGAAACGATCTTATTGCCTTGTAAACGCGTTAAACTGTAAAATGAGCCACAAACAGAAACATTGATTTTACAAGGTCGTTCGCGAAAATGGTTTGCGAAAGTGAACAATTTACTTCACTATTCAATCTGGAATCCAAGAGTATTTACGTAGCATGCAGGTCCTTTCTCACTTAAAGAGTAAAGCCTTTATCCTATGGGATTCAGGTGTATTTTCAAAAGTTCGAATTGGATTCTTGGCAGAACAAGCGGATTCAGCGGCAGGCAACGTGCCGACGGTGTTTCGTACTTCGCCGGGGGAAAACGCGCTCTTTCTAATGGTAACACTCAATTTTCGACTGTGGAGGATGCACCTTTTCTTGCTCTTTTCTTCGTTGTGCCAACAAGCTGGCGGAAGATTCAGAAATCTGCATGGAAGTGGGTGCGCACACAGTTACAGAAGGTCCAAGAAGCGATATCAACGGAAGTGAGAGAACAGCCATGGGACTCGTTTTCCACTCGTAATTTCACATTCTCGCCTGCTGCAGGTCTTTGGTTTCCTCTTCGTCCCAAAATAAAGTGCCGATGAGTCGATAAAACGGGGATTGGCGAAACTCGTAGCTGCTGGCAGGAAGAACCAGGAAGAAGATATTCTCTCACACTTCGATATCTTCGAGTCCCGATTTTCATAGAGAATTTTCGGGTACGCCTCGATAGCTTTCCCTGCGCACTGTATTGTTATTTCACACAAAGGGGATCGGCAAATTACTTTATCCTCAGTGTACTTTGCGGGGCGCATTTTCGGCCGATTAGCGACCCCGGGGAGCGAAATACCAGCAACAACCTTCCACATAATAGGGTTCCTGGGTTCGTCAGTACCTCCTCTATCGAGATCGATGAGTGGTTCTAAACGAGCTCCGGGAAACTTGCTCAAGCCCAATGTCGAAAATATTACGATGGAAAAATACTTGTTCAGAGGTTGATGTCGGTCTGCTGATATGCCAATGTGACATCCCAGTGAAGTGGCTTGAGTTTCGATTGCAATTTGAAAACTTCTTAATTAGATCTCATCTGGCTTTAATAAGCTACAGAGGTAAAAGTTTCTAATGCAGTTAATATGGGTGGTTCGCATCTGATGATCCAAACGCAATTTTGCGGACGAGTAGAATTAACTTGCGATGAGTTTATATCTCGGGTTCGATCTTGCGATATTGATGAAACTAATTTCAATCATCTCTCGAGGTATCATAAGTAAATTTTGGTGGTTAAAATATTGAATTCAATCATAAGTTCCAATATGTGGAAAGAATACTCCATAGCACCTAGGCGTGGAAATTGCCGAATTCACTTTTTAGTTCTTCGAATAAGATTAAATAATGTTCTGAATCTGCATTGTTAAAGTTATTGAAACTTTATGTTTCCTCATATGCATATAATTATTCTGCTTACAGTGAATGATATCACACGAATTCATATTGTTTTTTATTAGTTTTCACAGGAGAATTCTTACTTCTATCAAGAAACCGAGCCATTCTTTACTTAAAACGGTACTTTCCAGTGCACTAGGCATCTGAGAAATTATTATAATTAAATTGAATTATGGTCTATTAAAACAGTGATGGGGTCAATAAGTTCACCCGATAAGGTCACTACTGGAGTTCCGGTAGAAAGGCACCGACGAAAACAAACTGGCAGAAGAGCCAACTTAATTTATGAAGGTCATAGTGCATGTCACTGACAACAATTAATTATCTTTCCGCCCAGTATTACCGCCAACCTACATTTCCACCCAGGTTTTGCTTCCGTTAGACGCACACTTATCTTTGCGTTGTCACGCAGACTTTACATTTTTGTCGGTTCGGTTGACTAAAGAAATAGAAGTAATATTCATACATCTGAGGAAAGAAATAGAACAGGACTTTTGCGGTTGACCTTCACGGCGCATCATGTGTGAATCTTGGATCCTGTTATCTCTGTGGTTAACATTTTAAAAGAAACTGGAAACTGGATAACTGACATCGCAAAGTACGTCACCAGATTAAAGTCTTTCTTGGAGTACAGTTAGGTTCAATGCTTACGTATATTATTTAATGCAGTTCAGAAAGGATAAGCACTGCAACGGTAGTCAAAAGACCGACACCATTTCTCTTTGCAAACTTACGTCCTCTGTACTCGAGAGGCATACTTTGAATTTAATTGATTCGACGGAACAGCAAGGTATATTCAAATTCGCCAGTATACCAGAAGCCCGCAATGGTACTGTGAATTCATTCATAATTCACGCGGCTAAGGAACCATCAGGAAAATGAATTCGCTGCGTTTCGCACGCGATTGCAGATGAAGATTAATATTTGCCTGGCCTCTTGCTGGCCAAACGGGAAGGAAAGTTTCATAACTTCAGTGGTGGATGTCACGGCAGAATGGAATGTAATGCTGCAGTACGACTTCTTTGGAGCTTCATGTTTCTCGTTTTACCATCAGTATTTATATGTCATGTTGTGTTTTTCATGGGTGTTACTATAGAAAACTGACTTCTACAATTACTATTATAAAGCTGTAGAATTTCGTAGAACTATCAACATATTTCAAATTAGGTCTGCAAAGGTCAACTGTCGATTTAGAAGTTGAACAATAATTCTTAACAATAAGTATTTGCGTCGTAAAGATTTAATTGCAAAATGTACTTACAGTAAGTATTAGGTTTCTTTCGCATGACGCTACTTCTGATGCTCTTGAAAGGTTCTTCACATGGTACATTACTTCAGAGACGTTTGTTGAAAGGAATGCGATTACGAATGGCTCTAGTCCACTGGCCCACCTTCTCTGACGTAATTCTCAAAGAAGGAAAATCGCGTTAACCTTACTGGGAGATATGATCCCCTTCCACTGCTGTGGACGCATGTCGTCGTGTGATATAGGACACGAGAGCGCGAAGGTGGGGATTTTCAGGGTGTCACGACTGCTGTAGTAGTGGGACAGTGGAGATTCCAATCCTACCATGGAAGGTGATGTGAATTGAATGTAAGTACTTATCTTACTTGTTCCGATGCCGTCACGCAGGACTGTGCGAGAAGATTTTTGGTTAGGGGAAGATTTACTCGAATGATGAGAATACAAAGAACCCCCCTACAAATACCAGCACTGCACAATCCGGAAATCCAATTCTACTTATGTAGTTAACATAGTGGAACTGCATGTACTTTGAGACATTAAACGTACATAGTACGTTCAATCCCATAGACTGCCGAAGAAACGCACGAAGTGCATTTGCACTTTCTTCTTTCATTTACCTTCTGTGTTAAGTTACCTATACCGCTTTTGTTTGTTCATTAGGAAAGTATATACTTGGTGCGAAATGGTCCCGAATAATTCGTTCATGCATGGATGCTTCTTCTCAAGCAATTGTAATTTAAATAATTAAAGGGTAAGAGCACTCTTTTCCAGTAAGTAGAATTGAAAGTGGGCAGTAGAAAAGCAAACGCATTAGCATCCGTAAATGCGGAACGCAGAAGGTAAATTACTGGTGCTTCTTGATTTATAGTTACTGTTTCACATCTGCCAAGATATGTTGCATGAAAGCTGAAACGCGTGCTAGTGGCTCACGTAGCCTGAACTGTTATTAATCCCATAATTAATTAATAATAGGTCCCACAGTAGTACGCGATGGCAGCATGCATTAGAGGAAATTAACCGATGAATCCTCTGGGAACGGTAAAAGTTTGGATTATTTATTGCTCGCCAAGACAATTCGAATTGTGCTAGAGATTGTAATTATCCTTAGTACATAGATTTCTCTGAAATCTGCGACTCTAATTTTCCTGTCATCGAACTCTGTCTTTCGAAACGGATTGCATAACGATGCATTCTTCCAACTACAATGAACTTTAATTTACTACATAATGTTCTAGTTTTCAGTGTTAATTTTCTGGTAAACGTCTCTACGATTTGTTCAAAATGATCGATCGAACGATTCGTTTCGAACTCAGAACTATGTTCCATATCGATTCACATTGATATATTGATACACTACGGTCGATTGCGCACAAGGGGGATTATGTTGCAACAGTGCAAGTGTTAATTGCCAACAAGTCAATCTTGGTGAATTTAAACCGACCCTGTTTCTGAATGTCGATCGACCAAGACCAGCCCCAATGGAGCCCAAGTTCAAGGTATGCGCCAATCATACATGTGGGAAGCAATTAACCACATCCACTCGACATGATGCAATTTACGAGCTCGCATGTACGCGTCACAGTGCTCCTCGCCCTCCAGCGATTTCCAATCACTCAATGGGCGTCCTCACGCGACGCACCCCCAATGAACCGAGCTGTGCCACTTCTAGTTCGGTCGTATTTCATTCCGGTTCAGCTCTACACCGGAAAAACAATTTGCCTGAATACCCTGCGTAACGGTCCCGTCATCTGCAGTTCTACAGGGCACTGTGTGCGAAAATGCAGAATGCTGAGAGTGCGAGCTTAAACTTCACGCAGAGTAATCACTACTCAGAACGTTTCGCGTTAAATCAACCCCTGCTGGCATTGATGATCGTCTGCATGGTAAGTGGCGTAGTACAATCAGTGGCTGAATTTCTTTCGCGTCACGATTCCTTGGATATGCTGGAGGCTGGAGCTTTTCTCCAGCAAGGAGTCCATCATTAACCCTGTTCGCTGCGTGCTTTCCTCGTGGCTGACTGCAGGATGGGAATGGAATCCGTATATGCTTCTAGGAAAATTGTGCGAGGCGGTGCCTCTGCTTTGCAAGAGAAATCAGGCATACGGATATATTACGTGTCGTTCCGTACTCCGACTCAATTGCACCTCTTCATTGTTGTCGATCAGGAATCTCTTTTCGCACCCATCGACCGTAAAAAATATTCCAGATTCTGTTCTAGGAAATTCCTCATATACACATATACACATATAATATTGTCGACATCATTAATTCCCAGTTAGCAGTATTCTCGGTACTCTTTGAATCTTCTTTTATTTTGTAGGGGAATAAAATACAAAATTGTCACTCGAGGTGTTTTATTACAATTTTCAACAAGAAGTCAAATAACAGGACATTCTGTATTTGAGTCGATAAAGAACCAATTCTACTCTCAAGATACATCTACAAATTAGATGTTTTAGCAAATCTCTATTTATTCCAATACTCACGAACCATTGCTAAGTCTCTTAGAGGTGCCCGTAAAAACGATGATCATCGATTGCCTCGTGTCATTATTTGTCTGCGATGAGTAGATCCGCGCGCTCGTTCTGAAGCCTTCTCACAAGTGGGATCTATCACGAAGGAAACGGAGAGACGAAGGAGCGCACGGATGGTGGAAGTAATTCGAGGTCGTACCTTTTACGCGTCCCGCTTGGTCAGGAGTGCTCGCTCTAACAAGAGAGGCGGAATACATTAAAGCCCCGAGAAATCGGGCAGAACGTCGAATCGAAACTCGTTTAGCGTGCCGAGCGACGTACTACGCGTGGGTTATCGATAACGGGCCATCGCTCTCACAGTGAGTCAGGCTGGAAAAGCCCTAGTCGAAATATTAGATCAACGAGGGTCGAGGCCGGTGTATGTCTTGTTTACGGCCGCAGTGCACTCGCTTATGAATATTGGGTGTCTCGATCCATTAATCGAACCGGAGAAAGCCGCGGTCTGACGCCAATTCTACGCGCGTGTGGTTACACGCGTGGTCTACTGTGAGAGTCACACTTTGATATTTGCAGGACATTGTGCACTGCGTTTTAAGCAGTTAGAAATACCTTGGTGGGCATAGATTTAAATTGTCTGCAACAATATTTTAGATGAGTGATCAATTCTGGAGAATAACAAAGCAACATCTTCTATATCTTGCGGTACTTAGGTACTTCCTCTCGTTATTGCAAAATGTTATGCCGAATGAATTTCTGGGCAACCTTCGAGCAATAAAATATTACTCAATGGTTTGATGGTACTATAGTATGTATACGCATAAATTAAGAAGGCATAACAGCTTCGAATAGCCAAGTTCTGCTCTGTAGCTCGTATGTATCAGTGAGACTGACAATAATTAGACTTGTTTACCAGGAAGGAAACAGTGATGAGGTATTAGGACGCACATGAATATTCCTGATACCCTTTGCTATTCCAATTATGAACGAGAATCGATTCAGAATAAATAAATAAAGCTCCGAGTGCAAAAAAGTTTCCGGCAAATTATTTATTCTTTCATTTCATTTCTTTGCTCGTTCGCGTAATACGGATTCACCGGGCTATGTTTATAACTCTCGTCGCTACTGGGGAAGATTAAAACGGCCCGAGATAATGAGAACAGTGTGGCACTCCTTCTCCAACATGCACCCTTCTTTTCTTTTTCTTTTACATCCTTTTTCTCACTCGAACTTTCTTCCTCATTCATTCTGTTTTCTCTTTCTTTTGTGACTCCTTTCTTCAGCATACACATCACAGTTGCCGCGAATACCTGCCCTATTACTTTCTTTTTACGAACCTGCTCTTTGAGTTATTTCGTTCCCGACTACAGCCGGCCGTAAGCCGTAAGGATGTGTAAAATTCTAATTGCTTTTTCACACGTACCTACCGATAAGAATCCTGAAAGTTTTCCCCTGCACTCTTTGCCAGACACGTGTATGGTATTATGTTTATTGCGGTTGGAGAATAAGCAAAGGCACCTGGGGCTTTTGACTAGATGGAGAAACACAAATGAGAATAGCCTCAAGAATAGCATTTTGAGGGTTGCTCAATGGCAGGTAAATTGTTTGGCGAACGATAACGGAACACACGTGCCGAGAATCCCTAACTGCGAGTTATAAAGCCCGTTCCATTCCTCGGCTTTAGGTAGGCTCTGTCTGCGCTCGCGTAGCAGTAATTATGGTAGGCCGATTAATCGACTGATAGCAGCCTGAAACGTATGATTGCCGAGCACTTAATTAAATCGCGCATTATCTAGCACCACTAGATCAGAACGCCATAACATTATAGCAATTCATAATGAGGATTGATTACACACGCAAAATTGTAATACAGGGCCAATATAGGTATTGCACCGGGCCATATCGTTATGTTGGAGCTAGACTAAAATGCAAATACATGTACATACATACCCCGTTGCACATCGATGCCTACGGAAGTCTGTGTAACGAAAGTGATAATGGCAGAGCAATGGTGGTAATTAGCCGGAAAGCAACTTATTCACACGCTCGATCAGGATATCGATTTTGCAATCAGGCACGCCTATAGGCCGACTCAACTTTGACGTGCCAAATTGAAAACATATCCTGACCTAATCCTGGTCTGAGATCGCTGCCGCAACTTGCGCACAGATTCGATCGGTGAATTCGATTTATTGGTGCGCCCTCGAAAGTTCCGCGCAGTCGCTCACGACCGACGTAAATTAATTAGCTGTGTCGCGAATTACGTACGTACTAGGAGAGGAGTATCGCGGTTCAAGCCGAAACTAATTTCGTAGTGTCACACCCCGTGCTCTGCACGAGAGCACGAGTGATCGATGTTCTCTCAATAATAAAACGCTGCGTGACATAATAAAATGTAAATGGAGTGAGAGGTTGGGACTAGCTAGCCGCACCTTTTAAACATTGAAATGCTTTCACCGCGAATATTGAGAGCACGAGCTATCATTGTACCACAAAAATCACTCTCCAAACCCTTCGCAAAACCCTTTGAGTAGCCAGTAGTTCCTACATAAATCTTAAGAGATCGTCTCCGATTCAATATCCGAATCTACTTACGTACATACGTCGATACGCCGGTCAGCGTATCGCTCGTGAAAAAATTCTATTATCCTTTCAATATTTCCTGTCCAGAAATCTGAAGCCACGCTTAAAATTCTAGCTGCAAAATGTTGGTCAGTACGTGGTTGCGGATGGTGATCTCACTTTACCAGCGAACAACGTGCAACTCAGCAACCTCGTCGGATATGTTCGGTACAAGATTCTTACGAAATATGAAACTCTGGAGACTCGCAAGAACGGTCGTACATTGGATATGATGAGGTATCCGAGTATCCCTAGTTTTAGCTACAGTCTCGTAAAGTTCATTAATGCCAACGATATACATATACATATACGTATGTATAGTAATGACATACGTACGATGGTGGGAGTAAGCAAGTATCAGGTGGGTATGTCGAGAAATGTATCTCGTCGGCTTCCAGGTGCCGGCAGCAATCGACCAAGTGGCACGTCAGAGTGATTAATGTTGCTGCAAAGAGTTCGCGCGCCACTCGGAAGGCTTCCCTCTCGATTGCCTACTGTGAAACCTGTCCCCGCGATCATAATAGAAAAACGTGCTCTTCGCGTAACTGAATGTCGCTCCCTTTGCGGCCACTTTCCCTGAAAAGCGGCGACATTTCGAATTGAAGTGCCCTAAGAAAGAATAGTTGTTTGAGAAATCAAGCAAGTCGATTCTTCTCGAAGTCTATGTTCTTCGTATATTTCACCATCAGCTGGGCCAGGGGCTCAGCAGGGGCGTAGAAGTTGTAATGTAAAAGCAGAAACAAACTTCGCGGAGAACTTGCTCTACCGCGACTGGATAAACTTGTTTGCGTAACTAAAAGTAAAGCTATGCCGTTTGAGAGCGAGCACATTTGAAAGTACCGAGTAAGACTGACTGACTGAGTAAAACGGAACCAACGGTACCGACAGATCGTACCCCAGTATGCATTCATTTGCCAGCAGCCCTTTGACCATTTTCCTGGCGGTTACCTTCTTTGAAATACATATCGTGGTCAGCATAAGGAAAAACTCGTATGCGAAAATAGAGAGTCAGATCAAGTTGAAGCTATTTCACCGAGCTCGTTGGCATAATCAGAAATGAACGATTGGGAAAGGCAGCTATCACTCCAACGGAAACTGGCCGATCGTTGGAAGATTGAATTTCACGGTAAGTTGCAGTGCCATATATGCATAGACGTGAGAAACTAGCTCGACGTAAAGTGACCCATATTGTGGATACTAACGAAGGGAAGGCCAAGACGGCCAAGGTGCGGCGCAACGCGACGGAAATGTTTTCTCGACTTTGCCGAGCAATGGGTAATTGGTTCTAATAGGCGTCCGGAGGTTGACTGCCGTTACCACTGAGAACCTCCTTCTTTCTTCCTTTCTTTCCACGTTCTTGAGAGTCCACAAGGGGCATCGATAGCTACATACGGCTAGCATACCTCGTCGTGTCTATATCTGTACTGTCGCATTACGTTATCTTCGCGCTTACAACTTCCCAGTTTTATCCATAGGCTTCCCATATAGAAGAGCGATCTTTAACGGAGTTTGAGGTTGCTTTGCCACAAATACATGCTTGGTTGACGTGTGATCAAATTGCAATCGTGATAAATTATAGTGGCAATAAATCGGCAACCTTTACTGATTCTTCTTTCAAGTACTGAACGCTAATGAGGTTTGCCACTCTTGCACAACTGGAGAAAGAATTTTTACTGTTGGCTTGAACGAGAGTCGATTGCACAGTGCACAAGTAATTAAACTAAAATTCGTGCAACGTGGTCGATCGACTACGAAATTCACGTCAATCTCTAGGATTTATGGCTTCCAATCTGTTTTTACTTTATGCGTTTGCATATGCCTCGTGAACGCTGACGCTCGGGATAATAAATCTTAGCTATCTATTCTATGAAGTTCTTCTCCAGTGAAGCGTCCACTTGCAACTGCATTTTCCGGCTTAGGAGTGCGCTGCTGGAGCCAAGAGAGAGAGAGAGAGAGAGAGAGAGAGAGAGTAGAAGTCTTAAAACTTTTGGACGAGGGCCCTTGCATCTAAGGTACACGTAAGGTACTTGACATTCCGAGCCAGGGTGGCTCATATCCTTTTATGACCACTATAGCCTTCCAGTTGATAAGCCGAGTTTCCAATCGATACTTCGTGTCGGCGAACTGTGACCAACACGTGTAAATCTCTAATGTAAGTTCGTTTCGGACGTATTGGGCTCAAACAGACAGGACACAATTATTTGTGACGTTTGAAAGACATTTCCAGGTTGGTTTTCTACGTTGAGGAGAATGCGTAGCTATACTTATTACAGTCTCATACTACTAGATTTGTGAAGTCTATTTCTGGTGGAATGCAATAAGAGCAAAGCTGAATGTTCAAACACTATTAGATCGCGTATTGAATATTTCCGCCTCGAGGAATAATCTCTTGTTAATCAGTTACGCGATTGTTATGCGGACATGAAATATACTGCGTCAGGAAATAAACTTCTGCTGAGTAAATAATTCCACAAGGTTTTCTTTCAACCATTAACACGATTTTAATGTAAAGTTATTATTACAACATTTTCTGTCTCGTCCAATTATTCGTTCTATTTCACCAGACAGTTTTTCACGTTCCAGTATGCGCAAAATCTCCGAGAGCGTGCAACATTTATACAAAACAGTGGAAATATAACGCATCTTTTATTGCGGCGTATCAGTCTACCCGAGTGGAATTAATGTCGGTACTGATTGCAAGTATTTCGTACATTTAAAACACTCTTCATTGCGACATGATAATTTATGATCACGTAATTTTCAACAAAAAATCATTTTCTGCAAGGACAAATACCATTGGTTTTTGGTAGATACATACTTCAATTAAGGTTTATCACAAATGATTCTGAATAAAGCGAATCGATATCATGTGAATACCTCAAATGTATGAAATACATGGGAAAAGAGCAAAATGATCCGGCATGTCGCATAAATTTAATACAATATGCATTTCAATGTCCGATAATAAAACAAGAATGAAACGGTGAACAAATGAGCGCACACGATAGAAACTTAATTAAATCCCATCCGATTTGCATGATGGTCGTTCTCCCGGTAAATTCTGCGTTGGAGATCGATGTCGCTACAGACCTTGCATCTTTGCCATGGGCATCCACCTTTATAACGGCAGATGAGTACCATGAAGGTACAAGTAACGAGAACTCGCAGGCACCAGCGAATCGAGCCAAAGCATTAGCAGCACTGATGTACCAGGATGTCTGATGACCCATTTTGAGCCCAACCAGAACCGATGTGCACCGCCGTGCACTGCCAGACTGTCGCGTACAGCCAGCACTGAGCTGTGATCGGTGGATGTCTTATGCAAATTAAATTTGCACTGAGTACTGCGAAGTTTACGTTCTGCCTAATTTCTCTTAGGACAAAATTATAAGCCTGGGACGTGATTTAGCATGACCCAAGGATCTTGGCAGGGTAAATTTTTCCAAGGGTAGGTGTACGATGCCTGTTCTACCATTTCCTTCACATTCTCCGCACTCGCGTAGGTCGTTGTCGGACACACTCTAAAACTTCCAGCATGCGATACGTACGAGTGGCACGGGTGATAAATTTAATCGCGAGAAAGTGCGGGTATCCAAATCCACGGTTCACTGCAACCTCGAATGAACGTATGAAAGATTTTGATTTGATTAGATTGATCGATTGATAAATTTGGGACCGGCGAAAGCAGTGTGCCTGATGTCGGGGATGGCTGGAATTTGGACCTCTCCGACAAACTTTATAAATGCTTTAAGCCTCCTCTAAGTCTTTCCGAGCATATTTTTAACGAATTACTTTTAATGAATCCTGTACTCCTAAAAAAATTGTTGGATTGCAGATGAGAGGATTGAAATTTAATTTAGTACCGTATCCAGGGAAAGGCAAGTGAAAGGACTACACTTCTGGGTAGATGCTTGAAATATTCTGTAAGAGCGAACTTATGTGAGACGAGCAGCCCCTTCAAGTAAAATGCACTTTTCAAAAACAAGACTCGTAACAACTATGCAAAATGTTTATTTTTCCCATTTAGCCAAATATTTACTACAAATATTACTTTCACAATTATCTGAGCAGAATAGTGTTCGTGTTTTCGTTGCCGATGAATTCAATGGCAATTGGCTTCGTTAAGTTACCGGGATTTTGTTCGCCGCAAATGACCCGCGCCAATTATGTCACGCCATAAATTGCAGCATCAATTTGCACCGTTATTTATTTCTATATTGATCCCTCCTAAAATTGAATGTGTACAACAAATGTTTGCTAACAAACCAAGACTTCCACGCATTTTACGCATGACAATTACGGACATATTTGCTAGATATAAACATGCAGACTGGTTTATTATTAATCTGGGAAGATTTTGATGCTGTTTAATTTTCACAAATAATGTAGCGACCAGCCGCTTGGCATAATTGGACCATAAAACAATATATCGTTCTATATCATGTAAGTTACTGCTTATCTAGTCAATTCCAGTTGATTTCTTCCTCGTTATTAAGATCGACTGAATAAACGATAGGGGAAAATAATCAGGAAGTTGATCGTGCACGATTGCTCAACCAGTACCACGAAGAATCATGTGCCAATGGAACAAAGAAAACTGGAATAATTAAAACAATAAAGTTTTTACGACGCGGGATGGAAACAGTAGCTAGGACCAGTAGCTGTGATTGATAGGTATGCTGTTGGTCGAAGAATAATAGTCAAAGATAGTACGTAGTCGAGAATAAACCGGGCGAAAGAGTATCGAGAAACGTCTCTTCTCTAATTGTGTCTAGCTTTTTATAGTAACTACGATCTTGTGCAAGAACTGAGTTGCCCGTGATGATAAAATAATTAAGCTACTAGCACTCGGTCTGCTTTACGACGATCAATATCTGTCAAGACAGAGTTTCTCTACTTTATACTTGCGCAGCTTGTTGTCTGACTACACAGAGGTACGTTTATCGCATCGTGAACAACAATTGCCAATCCATTTCTACCTTCTCGAATGATTTATTGAAACTCCATAAATTGTCGCGCGTAGAAACTGCAAATGAACTGTTGTTTTAAAAAGTTTTGTCGGAGCATCTCTTGCTGTTGTTCAATATTATTTAATGCAAATACGATAAAAGGTGATAGGAATTCTTAATTATTCTTTGCAAGAAAAATGTTGTTTCTTAGGCGGATTGGTGAATTATAGATTGATAATTCCTTCTTTCACGTAAGTATATACGACGTCTCCCTGCGGTACATAAATCAGAATACGTCACCATCTTTCCATCTCTGTGTTATTTCCTTTGTGAAATATTTCTTAGCTGAAATGTGTCCGTTGGCTGAGAATACAAGCAGGTAGTTTCGCATGTGTATTCCTCGATCCTCGAAATTTTAATGATAAAACATTTAGAGAAACATATATTTCATGCATCATACATAAACAAACTTTGTCGAATTATGACGATATATAGCTTGAATTGTTTCGTTGCTCGAAATTCATTTTGATTTAGTCATTCCGAAATCCTTGAACCTTATGCAAATTGTTGTAGTATTAACGAAAAGACTGACATAAATTCCATTATTTCTTCGTCTCACGCATTCTCCATGTTTTGCCATTAACATTTAGAAAAGACACGCGTAAAGAACATACCATTGCATACGCAAAATTCTCTCGGGAATTGCAAAGAACGGATGTAAGCGAGGGCTGGTAGGAGAAAGCAATTTCGAAGTCGATTCAAAGCCCAAGAAATTGAAAAATGAGATCCTTTGTACCCCTCTCGCGCTGGCAACATTCATGGCCTGACCGAATGTAAGAGGTCCTGCTGGAGAAAACCCACATCATATACTGTGTTCGTTCATCATATCCATACCTTCTTCCTCCAATTCTGCCTCTCCCTCACGCACAGATACTCGTCATGTATTTATATGTATTCGTACATTTGCATAAAAGCTGGTTAATATTAAATGAGCTAAAACGGGCTTGCGATAATCG
Source organism: Trypoxylon attenuatum (assembly GCA_963989405.1). NCBI lineage: Eukaryota > Metazoa > Arthropoda > Insecta > Hymenoptera > Crabronidae > Trypoxylon > Trypoxylon attenuatum. The sequence continues at coordinate 8,747,578 of OZ022490.1, read as the reverse complement.
CCTTATTATGTGGCGATGCTCATTAGGATCAACTTAAATTAAAAATGGAACGTCTGCTCTGAAGTATTCCTTTAGAACAATTTGTCGTTAGTATCACCGTTTTTCATGAGTCGTCTAACTATTTATAATAAACGTATGGTATTAATTTATAACTGAAATTTAATGCAAATAAATTATTAGAACACATATTAGCCACGCTTAATTACCTGGACAGTTTCATGAAGATTTGCTCTGTATTGAAGCAGAGAAATTTGTTATTGGTAATCTAAATTTTATTGTCACCTCGGTAACCTAAAATAATAATTTTTCCCGTTATTCAATCTCTGCATTGAAACGAGAGACAGGTTTTTCGAAGAGTATTATACAAATAGAAGTAAACGTACGATCACAGTCCTTATGCATTAGTAACAGCGGTCAAATAGAGAATTAAGTAGTTAGGCATATCCGGCCCTCTCTAAATACAGCTATGCTATTTATGCCGATGGCCTAACGGTAGCGAAGGAAGGTAAGGAAATTTGCTAGAAATAAGAGAACAAACGATATAACATTCTTTCCGTACGAAGCACACTTTCTTGCAAAAGTGCAACAGTAAATGTAATTATCCAAAGCGAAATTCATCACATTGATGCGTGAAGTATCGTAATGTATCCTGCAAGCTAGTCACCTTTAAACCATTTGGTATACGAATACTCTAAGGAAGTGTCATTAGCAATGGAAGATTGGCCAATGAAGCACACAAAGTGTGCAGACACTAACATTCGTATGAGTTTAAAATTTACCACCAAGACAGATCCACATGTCAGATTCAGAAAACGGAAATTCTTTCAATAATTGCTGTACGTTTAATCCATGAGTTAACACTGTACTAGACGGCCTGTGCTTTACAGATGCCAATACGAATTCCAATTAACAGTAGAGCGTGTCGCCCTCGTGGCCAACGACCGATATCCAAGCGTGACAGAAATAAATCGTAGTAGTGCACGACGTGCAATTTGGTCAACCTGGCAGGAAGAGTCGCGACACGCAATTCGCAGTCTCTCGGATGCTCTCTTGGGTCCAATGCTACTCGTATAACGCGTACACTACTAAAGGATTATGACGAATAGTCGCCACCGCGGGGAAAAGTACTTAGCGTAGCGCCATTACGACCCAACCATTTTTCAACTGAGTTGAGGTATCTACAACGGGCCCTGAGGAAGCAGCACTCTTTCCCAGGAAGAGCCGAATTAAGGCATGAGTACGGGCTATCAAGTCCAACTCCGATACTGTTGTTCTTACTGCGAACTCGTTTAACCTTTCGAAAGTACAGTCCAAATGTAACAGTGGAAGCTTTCTCTTTCAATCCGTTAATTATTAAGTAAGTTAACGTTAATTAATTTCTCGCTAACGTTAACTTGTGTTCAACATTAAACGCAACATACGTATTCCAAAACTGAAAGAAGCAACGTCCATAGCCTACTGCAGTCGATGAAAACTGTAACTTATACTGCATCATAAGCGTAACTCATATTTGAATGTGACATTACATTATGGGATAAGTGCTGTAAAAAAGGACCGCTGTTTGAGAAGGGTCAAAAGTTGGCTTAAACACTCTTACGGTATATTAATTTCACGATACGGACGAATGTTCGCCGAAAGAGACCGCTTGGAGTGCCACCCGAGCGATACGATATAATGACAAAAATGAGGCAGACCCAGAGATATAATACTTGCTTGGGGCAGTATCCTCGTTTCGTATCTCTGGCAATAAAACCGGCTGATGGAGGCTCGCCGAGCAGGTCAATTGACAATGGGTTACGTTGCAGGATCACTGCACATTAGTCACTGTAATTACCACAAGATCATAAGGGTCGCTTTTGAACCGTAACGAAGTCATAGAATATAGATGAAGAATATTTTAGTATGAAAAAGTTATACAAGTATATTGTCGTTACTCTACTTCGAATCTTTCGTTCATATTCTCACGGAGATCTTTGGCCCGACAAGACTCCACTTATTACATTGCGGTTGCGTTTGGCTTTCCAGTCGATTCGCACCCGCCGCAAAACAACCTCAAGATTGAGATGCATGAAATTTTTTTATTCTGTACGATGTAACTCAGTATCACGTGTCTGCTGATCGCTTTTCAAAACAAATAGTTAAAAAGCTGTTTTCCGGGTAAAATACGGCGAAGAACATACCAAATTCTCAAGATCTCTGAATTCCATTTTCTTGAAATCATATTCGCTTTCGGACTTTTATAAGGTTCAGAATCCTATTACTTCAAAGATTTACGTATTACTTAGCCAAATACTAGACGTTTATATACAATCTTTTTAGAACGTTTAAACAACCCCATTCGAAAAATTAGTATGATAATCAACGGGGCTTACTCGGAGTCGACAAACTTCACTGATATGTTTCAAACATACGTCAAATGAATCATTGGATTTATCTTATAAGCGAAATTTCGAGATAGTTAAACATAATATGGGAACCGTTGTTGAGTGAAATTCGAAAAATCTCAGATACGCCCTGATGAGTTGGCTTAACTCTGATGAGTAGCTTACGCAAAGTGCACTGTCGAGTGGGAATCAAGCGAAAGAGCATAAAGAGCAAAAAACTGCTAAAAGGAAGTAAATCTAGCGAAGCACAAATCGACGATGCGAAGAATGAGAGACCTGGGAAAGAAGCGTTGAAGAAGGTCGGTGGTTACGACAACAGAGCGGTTTGCGTGCTAAACTATGCGTGTAATATGGTGAATTATTTTAGTTTAAAGTGAATTCAGGACTTTCAAATTCAGCCGCTATGGAAGAGTGGAAGTTTATACCGCTCGAATACTTAAAACAGTATTTACCGGTATCTGTATTTGTCAACTGCAGCTGAACATTTTCCGAATATTCCGAAAATATCGTAGCAAATATTCGGTTTCCATCCGGCAGTAAATAAACATAGGTAATATAAGCAGATTTTATATGAAATTTCCAAAGAGATAGACTCCTATAGGAACGATTTGCAAGAGAATATTTCATCATGAACGTACAATATTCCAAACAGCAAGTCTCTTCCTTTCGACGCACGTCACAGAGAAAGTAAGGGCGGCGAAGAATAAAAGCGCCCACATCGCATCGCCAGGAATATTAAGGAGGTACCAAGCAGTTTTGTTGTTAATGAGGAACAGTCTCGTCTGCAAATATCACTTTCGCAGTTCTTTGTGCAGCGGGTAGGCACTTCCAGCAGAAATGTAACTCGTATACATACGATGTAAGCGATGTGTTTCACTAGTGAACCACTGCCGTGCTCGTGCCGTGCTCTCCCGTGCTGCAGCGTGCATTCTACAGCACAACGCATATTCCGCTTTGTTTCACCCGGTAGGAACGAGATCCAGTTACTCGTAGGTGGAGAGCAATAATTTTACATGGCCGACACAGTATCTGACAGTAGTACAGAGACAAAAACTCTTCGACACCGATTCACAGCAATGAGCTCACGTTGTTGCACACCCGCACTGCCATTTATTTGGATCTTTACGCACGCCTCGGCTAATACGCCGTAGTAACTGTATTTTGATATTTACTTCGAACGTATATATTGTGAAACCGAACAGTAAATTTCTCTTTAACAGTACTCATTGCTTTACAAAAGCCATTTAGGAAACCTTCCGGTATCACTGTTTTTATTTAAGTATACATATAGCAGTGGTTGTAGTCGAAATTTGCTCCGTCCTAATATGAACAATTAATTGGACTAATCCCGAAACGCCATTGACGATCGTGAGTGTTGCTAGGCTATTAGATCATGGAGAGTAATTAAAGCAAACAAGTCTAGAATTTAATGGACTGATGTACATATGTACATACACGGCTGTCATGAGCGCATAATTGCTGTGAATGTGTAACTCGAGGTGCAGATGCTAGTCAAATCGACCGAATTGGAATGATAATCTACTGCTGTTTTAGAAACAACACAAGAATTTCGATTTTAATACAATTTTATAAGATTGTGCTGCAAATTGATTATTCATCGTATCATGAACTCTCTTATGAATAATTCAATCATTGTTTCCTCGATGAATCATTATCGAAAGTCTTTAGATCGATTTCAATATTTCTTCCTGTAACAGTGGAACAGTTTAACTCCACGCACGTCTGTCGATTATGTCTGGGTTTCGATTAAACTGCCAAGCAATCCGATATTACTCGGAACTCGGAAATCGTAGTAATGAAACTTTGAAACATCGAACGTTCTATAATAAATTGAACAACTTAAATTGCGCTCCTCGTTATTGATCTCTTGATACTTAAGATCAGTTGGCTCATAAAATTCCAAGAATTGTTTTAGAGTTTCGCGTATTTTAAAATAATAAAACTGAACTACTAAACCTAAAGGCATTCATTGAAACTTTGATGAAAGCTTGTACGGTCCAACTAAACACAGTATGTACTCTTCAACTAGATATACTACGGGGACAAGAATATTGTGGCCAGCCAAGTTTCCGGAAAATTTTAAAATTGATTTTCAGCATAAGTCGCCTCGAGCACATCGTATCTTCTCTTCATAATAAAATACATGATTTAATTCCGTTCAGTTTAGTTTGAGCACGCATGTGCACTTAACAATTGCTTATTTCTCATAAAACGGAAAATTTGCCTTGTACATCGATATTTTACGTGTAAATCGAAAATTCAGGTAATTTTGGTTTCTGTAGAATCGAATCCGTTACGGTGATCATCAATATCGACTGTGATCGTTTAATCATTGAACAATGATTCGCTACATCGCTCGAGAGATAAATTACTGTTAAACAATAGCGATGAAACGGGTGTTTGGCTTCAGCGTTCTATACAACTACTTTTTTCTTTCGAGTTATTGAGACTTCGCAACAGTAGAGAAAACGATGTCACGGACGAGGTAGACCGATCTAGAATTTATATCAGTGGTAATTCATGTTGGTGTCAGTAAATAACCCTAATGACAGTTGAATAGTCAGGAAGATGGGAATCGCGGTCGGCAATGGCTCGGATTGCAAGAACCCTGCGGTTCCTACTCATGTCCACTAACGGTCTCTTACTATGTGTCCCTCGCAAAAATGAGGCCAATCTTCTTCGTGCGTGCGTACATAAGTGCCAACTGTACGCGTCATAGTTTTAAGTCATTAATTCAGATTTATAGAATTTATTATTCGAGAAGCCAGTGTAACATGTGTAGAAATCTCAAGATTCCAACTCGAAGATGTAAGAGACGGACTTGTAGAAGACAGGACATTAGAATATCTTTCTCCTAAGTTACTGTACTTTATCGAGCATTCGGTTCTCGTACAACTTTCTTCGTGACCAAGACTTAAACTGTTTGCGACTTAATATTATATTGGTTTTGAGGAAATTGGTATATCTTTTAAGTTCGAACACCTACTATGCATAATAATCATCTGGATGAGAGTAAAACTTAACAACCTACATGCTCGAATTAATTAACTGTTATGTTAACCCCTGACGGAGTCGAAATTGGATGTAATAATCGAACGACAGGACAACGGTAAAGGGCAACGATTGCTTCTATTCACATAGTTTTCAGACCGATCTCCTAACAGAGAGGATGCAGTGGGCGCTGGTTACAATCGTAAAGTCGAGCTCCCATCCGAGGATCACCGACAGTAACGGTGGCAATAACAGTAGCTACACCGATCCTACCAATGATTTCGCATTGTTCTACAGGGGCAGTAAATGTCAGCGAATGCTGTTCGCATTTCGCGTTGCGATGCTAACGCGATTTTCTTCACTTTACGTAAGTCAAGTGATGTCAGGAGGAAAAGTCCCAAGTAACCGGTGGCCTCTGCACCGGCTAGTGACCTGGATCGGTCGATTAGCAGCACACCTGTGCTATTACCGCTATTATCACATGATGTTATTTTCTTCGAACCCTTGGCTAAACGACTATTCATATATCTTCGTAATGAGTTACTCCAGTTTCTCACATAAGGCTCTTTCTTTTAACTTCTGGACTATACGAACGAAATAGCATTGTCCTCTATCAATTAAGAGTTTCTCAATCGCAATCCAATCGCCTTATCGATATCGCAGAACTTCGATATCTTCGAAAAATCCAATAAACTCATTGTTTTGCAATCATAAGAATTGCAATTTTCCATATAGAATTGCACATGAAATTGGGCTAATGAGTTATCCTGATGATAGTGGACGAACCTGAGCCATCGGCAAATGTCACTGAATGAAGCTTCCTTTCTGGAGATTCTAGTTAATTGTAGCATCATCATGCAACCGAATTATATTCTCGCGCACAGGTGCATAGGAGGCTATGCTAATAGTTTTGGCTGGTTTGCCAGCGTGAGCTGCTCGGGCGAGCTTAACGAGACCCGCTCTAATCGCTAGTGGAATTAGAAGGAGCGCGGCCGCACTCGACATTTATGAACAGTGGTGCGTGCTCCTTTTGTCCGCACTATACATACTTCACCAAGGATTTCTATGGCTCATACGATTTCCGCTTCGAAGCCGATGATCATAATTGTTCTCGCCTACGCGCGCCGTGCCGCTCGATTGCCGGCAGCGATTCACCGAAGGACGTTAAACCAGCGCGGCATGCCCAGTTAACGGTGCAAAGCCAGTTGAACTGTAGATGCAATAGAAAGAAGATACCATCCATTCGCAAATGCGAATTATTATCAGCAACGAGGAACTTTAGGTCATTTGTGAATAATTGCATTAAGGCATTTTCCTGGATCTCAAAAGACTAATGTTCCATAGACCCAGAGGCTATGTATTTCCGCTAAGGAACGTAAGGGAGTGTACTGAATGCAGAAATCGATCGCTGACAAGTGGATTGCGTGCTACTCAACCGTACTTTCTGAATACTCATGGATAAATGTGAACGAGGGTTTGCAACGTATGAAAAGATGCAGTAACTTTGGACTCGTCTGGTGTATAACAGATCGCAAGCAGTTCAAATGTGGCTTTCCCATTGCAACTTCCTCCTGAAAAGAAATCGACATCCGCTTTTTCTTTTGAACCATGGGAGCAATAGTATCCATCACAGTTCAAAGTCGACACTTGATGGTACTTAAGGGAATTTTGGAGAACGTAGGGCATTGGTGTCAGGTAAACTTTTATAAAGAGACAAATAGCAAATCCACCTCGTCCTGACAAAATAGTAAATACGAGTCACAAATACCTACAAAGTTTGATGAGACCCGTAAAAAGAGAATGGAAAGATGGACGTGCGTGATAGAAGGATGCATTCTTGTTGAGACAGTAGAGATAGATGGTAGGAGTCGATTTGCGGCATTATTACATCGTAGATTCTCTCTTAGTGATGGATAACATTAACCCATCAGCTACGACAAATTACTTAACTCCGCAGAGATCGAGCTTTGGTCTCTACTCATCCGGAACTCGATTCCTTCTACCCTGGACTCGCAGTCTGAATCGATGTCTCCGAAGAAGAACAAAAACATCCGAAACTCAAATCCAATCCTTCAATTTGCGTTCACCCTCACCCTCGATAAAGGTTCTGAGCCATAGAGAAACTCGGAAACTCGAAGATCTTATACCGTGTTCCAGGTTTAAAAATGTATAAAATACTAAGAATATAGAGACCAGGTGAACGAAGTTTCGATTACACAACATAGAAACATATAATGCCGCTGTTCCGAGGTCCCTGTTTTTCATTAGTTCAAGAGTAGCATAGGTTACGACTTTATATTGCTCAATTGTTCTGACGAATTCATTGCAATTGTCCATTGACCGTAACCAGAGCCCGAGGCATGCCGTGCCCTAAGAATGTGACATACGAAATAATGAATTGGAAGTTGGCGCATTATTAACGATTAGCCAGAGCACAATCCTGATATCGGCACGCTAATGTTACTGGATTCCTGGATAATTATTCTGGATCGTTGGCAGAGAATTACGAGCCATGGAATGGGAGATGCAAGCTGGTCGCATGAAAATGCGGAAGATAGCACGTGTAATAGCGATCCGGATATGCAGTCGTCCAGTAGCATTGCATAAATACAATTAAATATCGTGCTCCTTGGTCGAACGGTTTCGTCTAGCTTTTAGCCTTCTAGAATTTCAAACGAATACCATCGAGCTTCCGCGAAGTGCTCGACGAAGACAAAACGATTCGTTCGGTTGGAACGGTAGTAGCTCACATTCACGCACTCAGCCTAGTAAAAGTGGAAAGACTATCTTGTGCCGGATAAGTTACACCGATTTCCTCAGGGAGTCACAACCCGGTGCAACTGGATAATTCATTAGCGGTATAACACGCTACATACAGGATTCACGTGAGCGTTAAATATTCCTCGGATTTCCCAGGACAGGAAAACCCTGTCGTGTAACTTTTTTATACTTGACACTTTGACGGAGCTGTCGAGCACGATATCGAGACTACCATGCAAGTTAAAAGTCAGGACCTACTTCCCATCTATTTTCTGCGACTTTCACATTTTCCTTGATTGCTGCTAGCTATAATATTCCTACGTGAAAGATGCCAGTTTGTACCCGAGGCTCACGATGAAGTTGATAGAGGGATATGCTCGCGGTAAAGGTAAATCAGGATTTCGTTCGAGCAAGTTCGAGCTCTGATGTTTGCTGTGTAGCTGTGTATCGGAATTTGCAATGTTTCAAATTTGACGTAATAGAGGAGAAGTGTATATATATATACGTATACTCAATCTGGGATCCTTCGAGCGAAATAATGTGCGGGCGGGAGCGACTTCATTGGTACCTCTACATCCGATGTGCTCATTCCGCGGAAATATAAGATTTCTTGGTAGCCGCACGGAATACAGATGTATGCTACTTTTAGTTTTCCATAGAGGCGCCGACAAACATTGAGCGAACCATGGAATTGAAGAGATTTGGACCATATATCATATTACGTTGGACCGTACGCGATGAAAACGCTCGTATTACTATTTTGCATTGCACGTCGCATTCATTATAGCTTGTAATTACGGTGTATTATGTTGCAGAAGAATACGAAACCCCACGAACCACGGAAAAGGCCTTTTATTTAGTGAATGCCCGGGTGATGACATGACGATTGAAATCAGCGACATTCAAGATACGCTGGTTTTCTGACACAGTTTTAATCCACGCGAATATCATTCCGGATACGTGTAATTCTACTGATTTATCCTACATACCTTTGCAGGGGTCTGAAGCGACCACTCAGCTGAAAATCTCACATTCGTAATAGTACATTGGCAACGTGACTTTCTCCGACTTCGCATTCAACCTTTTAATGAATAGTAATCCTGCGGTATGTGTAATGCTTCCTTTTGTACTTCTTTATTAATCAATAAAGTGAGGACTTCCATTGAATCTCGGATTTTTGAAAATTATGTAAAATTACAATTGTATAATGTTTACTTTCTTATTAAATTATAACGTTAATATTAAATTCATGTAAAACTTATCCCTTGTCTCTGTATAGAGATCCTTAAACTTTGGTATTGCGCTGTAATAGCGTAATTTATAGATCAAAGTATTTCACACGCTATCCATTCGATTATCTGTCGGAGTCATATTTGAAGTGGTGTGACATCCGCGAATACGTAAAATGGACGATGGTTATCAAGAAAATTAATGGTACAGAGTAGTTCGCGTAACTATAGAGTGACATTGAAAGTAAAGTTAAACATTGTAGTCTCTTCAGGGTTCATCGACCATTATACTTACGGAATATTATTCTAGGTAGAGGTACTTAAATGAGATCTTGACAGGCACTCAGACGATTTATCATTGCTAAATATTTAATGGACCGTATAAGGATGTTCGCTGCTTCATTAAAAAGTATTTCTCTGATATCAGGATTATTGTAGATTTTCACGTTAATTCGCTATTGTAACAAGAGCGTTAAATTCTCAACTCTTCAAAAGTACAAACGGTCTACATTGCTTCTACCTGTGATTAATAAAATAACCAAAGCTTCATATCTTTCTTAAATTTCGAGCCTTAAAAGATGCAATGGAATTCATTAAACAAATGAAATTTCTTAAAACTCGTATGTCCCTCAATTAAATTAAAAAATATTAATATTAAGCGTCATATTTTTGACATCCGCTTTGCGAAATTTTTACATTACAAGTATCGTTGATAAATACCATGGCAGGAAAGTGCAGCAGAAATGCGCCGATGCGGCCGCACAGCTTGCAGCATACGGGGTATGTACTTCGTGGAATGCATTTGACAGGAAATTGATGCACATATTATAATAGATTAACGCAAAGCACCTTTATAGCGTGAAAATAATGGGCACTGACCCGAACGATTTTCGAATTTTCGAACTAAATTTCCTATTATTAATGGATAATGAGTGCATAATTGATATTAGTAGCTTAACCACAGTCTTGCAGATTAGCGTACGCACGGCTTATTCTACTTAAATTATTATTCAATATCTATATAGATATATTGCAATATAAAATATATCGGTTTAATTAGATATTGAATTTCAATAGCCGTTGGTAATTATCTGAATTACGACGAAAATCTGTTTTACTGTACCCACACCGGAAGCTGTCCTCTACTGTGCTAGAGCAATCCAGTAATCGAGTTTCGTGATACCTGCTCGGGAGTCTGTTCTGTATTGCACGTTTCTGTGTTAAATACAGAGGGTACACGAATAGAGTTTCACGACTGGGGATACTGATGAATGTACTCCTGTGTAATTATCAATGCAGACAACCTGGAATGTTATTTGAATGACATGAATTACTTCAGCATTTTTCAACGGCACATTCAGGAAGTAGTATTTCCGTTCAAGATCTGCATACGTACACATATTTGATACTTTCTAAATATATGAGTGCCACATCAACATACATTTCCACAGACTAACAAGTGGAGATATAGTACAAGTATGTAAATTATGATTTAGATGAATATACTACTTCTTTTTTGAAAAGTTCGACAAATTTTCAGGAGTTTCATACTAATTGTCTCATCAGTAGTAATGCATACATTGCTGAAGTAAGTTGAAAACTAGCTTTGGGTAAAAGCAACCCTCCTCTGATTAAGGGAACCGTTATACATATTATCATGTACCATTCCCAGTAGCTGTAAACTAGGCGATACTTCCAGTTCTTGTTAGTGCTGGGCCGAGTTGCCGGTTCTTCCGACACTCTTGCGGTGATTGTCACATTTCCTGAAACTTGGTCGACCTAGTTCGCGCAACCCTCCCAATTCTCCACCCATTTCGTCGAAGTCGCTGTTCGCAAGTGGGTTCAATCTCTCTGGTTTGTTGTAGAAATCGAGATCGGATAGTAAATGTGTACAAGAGACGTTAATTATTCCGACGCATTTCGAATGTGGTTATCCAATGGAGACCGGATGGTACGAACGGATACAGTGGTTCACGAGCTGGGAGAGAAAACGTTCTCTCTGGCGACAGAGGGTATTCTCGATCTCGTTAAGAGTAAGTCCCCATACGAGGCTTCATTTGCCCGGCTAGATCGACCAGAGTAAACTGCGGTGGGCCGACAGGAGAGACGTCATATCTCGCGAAAGTGAGCCCGATAATGATCTTTTCCTCTGTGGGCACATGCACTCTTGCAATACAATGCAAACTTAATTAAATAGAACACTATACCGTCGCTCTACCCTTCTTCCTCGTTCTTACGGGGAGGCCATTTACCAGCTTCCCCTTTGTTCGTTTTCGTTCTCGGTTCCTTGCCCCTGGTTGCTTTACCCGTCCATTGCGTTGTATTCCCACCGCTTGTCGTTAGTAATGCGAGTAACAGAACGCAAACAGACCTCACAAAAGAGCACAATGCCAGGTGGCACACAACGAGCGAGCGGGAGACGTTGGGAATACCGAATAGAGGCCTCCTCTTATCGATAGCAATGCTCAAGAATACGTTCGTCTTCTAATTATATTGGAAAGATGGAAGAGAGATAATTGTTCATACAATCAACCCTTTCGATACCGCCAACTGCAGATTCAAGATATTGGATCAATAGCTCCCGCTGGCCAATCATCATAAAATGTGATTGACACTTCGAGAAAATTCTGAGGCAACCTTTTGCTTTGAATGGGCTACTTGAATAAGGTAGTTCAAAAGGGTTCAAAATCAGACTGGGAGACTGTTCATGAAGCCCGTTTTTGGATGCGTGCTGCCAACTTTTCGGTACATTTTTAAAGTGCCGCAAACGAAACCTTATCTGACTCTAGAGATACGCCTGTAGTTTACATGCTCGCAATTTGATAAATGATATATTAACAAGATTGATAACGTATCATAACAATTTACGGTCAATTAATTTGAGCGACAATACAAGAATGATTCACGATAAAGCACTCGTAACTATTTCTCAAAATGTAAACAGTATTTGCCAATGATTCTTAAAAGACTGCGTTAAAATTCGCGTCCATAAGCCCCGGTTCAATAAAATTTGCCAACATAATTAAGAAGAACACATATTCGCCATAGAGTTGAGGCAAATTTGCCTACAGCGAAGTCGCGTTGGTATAAAGAGGCTTTCTGGGGCGCGTCCTTTCAATTGGTGAGCAATTGCTCGCAAGACTGAGAAGAAAGTGTTGAAGCGGAAGATGCATCGAAGCGCGAGGTAGAAAGAGAGGACGCAAAAGACCGTGAGGAGCCGCAATGAGAAGAACAGCGACAGATCTAGAGTGAGAGAGAGAGAGAGAGAGAGAGAGAGAATTCGCGAACAGGTTCTTAGAAACGAGTCGTGCATTGCACCAGTCGAATCATATGGCGCTTAGCTTCGCTGTTAATTACCAGTGACCAAGCGGTGCGGTGGAGAGACACGAAAGGACTCTGGCAGGACGGTTGAGGCGACCCGTTATGCCCGTTCCTCCCATGAGCTTTGGGCTTGCATGCAAATCACTCGCATGTCGTCTTGCTAGCACGAACTCAGCACAATTCTATGCTCTGAGACGCCTGTGCTCGGTGCACAACCACCGGGACGCCGATTGCGCGCTCGCGGATGCTGCCATTACTCCTGCGCTGGTGCTAGTGCTAGTTCGCCAGTGCTACTGCAGCAGGATCCATGGGAGAGGAAGCTGTAAATCAAGTCTCCAAAGACACGGTGCACGGTGCACGGTGCACGTCGCGGTTTCGCATCGATCCATGAGCAGGGTCAAGCCGAAATCCTGATAAAACGTGCCGATAATCGTGGAATACCTGTCGAACCTCTGACTCTGTTGGCCATAGGCTGGAGGCTGAAACGGTACACGGCGCTGCATGGTGCGGCTGTGCGCGCATGGGAGTGTACTACTCCTATATGAACGAAAGAAACTAAATGCGATGGAACCTCGGACTCCGAGTTTGAGTTATGAATGACTACCTGCGCCTGGGAATCGCTCGAGATGCTTTGCAGTTTGCACTCGTGAACTGGAAACTGGTCTGTTGAACTTAACGAGAGATAGGCTTAGCGATTGCTAGAGAGTCAGGCGTGATTACCCTTTCAACAGTGGTTCCACTAGCGCGAAAGAATGCACACTAATTATTCCGTGAACCGTTCAATGCATAAGGGAAGTTTGCACGGATTATGTGCCGTGTACGAACGGACAGTTTGGACCGATACTCGTTTGCAAGACAGTCGAATGTTTCAGGTTACTTCACTTTGGAGCAGCATTGAGAAGGATCAGAATTTAGCCTTCTAGTAGAAACCGTAGGGTACGTCGATCCCGTGTAATTAAATCCACTGATCGGTACTGCTTCGCCGAAGCCAGAAAGTTATTTCCCGCTGTTAAAACGAACGTATTCACCGGTACAACTGACAACTTGGCAATAGCGAAGTTGAATTAAGTGTAGTATTGTGTTTCATGTAGCACCAACTAACATAAATAAGTTTGTTCTCACGAAGAATGAAACCATTTATTGCATGCCAATTTATATCAGTTACTGCAATGATGAAGGGGGAAACGTAACACGTGTCGAACTCTCTATTTCAGTGAAATAGCAAGTTTGCATTCGTTGAGAAGAGGTACATAAATGGCATATTGATTTCAAATGAATTATGGGAAACGGCATCTCTTAATTGAAACAAGTGGGCGTGAAGCTGAACAAACCTGGTCATCGACAGAAGAAGATAATTAATTATGAATATTATTCCATATGGAGTAATTAATGTTTTAGATCGATCGTGCCAAAGGATCCACCATTATTATATCCGGATAAAGGTCAATGTCTTTTTTTTAAATTGTGATAATAATTGTGAAATAACGCAATTTAGTGATATTGGATAATTTATTGAGTAAAATTAAATGGCAATTGATGCAACCGGTGCACGGGGAACCGTTCGGCGAATCCCTTCGCGGCGCAAAGCTGTGGAGATAATCGCCTTACTTGGCGGGAAACGTGTCCTCAAGATAAGAGGATCTCCTTGCATGCAGCTGGATTAGGTGGTTCCAAGAGTAGCAAATCTCCGCGTTATGGAAATCGGAGAAGCTACAATTTCCTCGAGCGTTGTCCGCATAAATTCGATAGCTAATCAAGCATGGTCGAGAGAAGCGTGCATCGTGCGCTCGAAATTCTGGTACACACAGGGAAACACCACTGCAACTGTTTATTTTGAATTCGCCTTGCCTCGCGGTGTTGGATGAATCGCTAATGCCCAAAGTATCGGGAACTATGTATGTATGTATATCCACTTCCATAAAAAGCTAATATGGCAAGTTTGAGTAAGGTATAATTGAATTATGCAGTCCAAGGGGAAATGCTTTCAGTGAATTCAAAGGAAAACTAGTTCACCGCGCCAACCGAAGTTACACAATATCTATTAGGAAATAAAGTTCTGATGCTCGCTCGTATACCATTAATATTCAGTTTCACGGTATTTACTGGTTACTAGAGAATAGTGACCATTTCACTGGTCAGGTAAGGAAGTCTATTTTCACCAGGCTGAACAATGCTGTAGCGGAGAATTGTGTCTAGCTAGAACTGTATAATATTATCGTAAAATACCCGTTACCTGTGTGCCGGCCAACTGGTATATTCATTAAATCACGTTGGCATCGATCGCGATACAGAGCCTCGTGGAAGCATTGTCGCCGCATTATTTGTACCCAGTTAGACGAGAAGATTGCTTACATTACGCGAGTGGCATGCCACCTCTCGCGCGACGCATTTCATCAACAATAGGGCGCTTCCGAACCAGCCGTGACACAATGTTTTACACTTATCGCGACTCGTAAATCGCAGCTGCGTCACTTTATCGTTAATATCTCTCCACGGCTACATGAATCTTGGAAAAAAGCTGCGAACCTGTTTCTTATCTGTTAAACTCCCACGGCGACTCATCAATTCTTCAAGCTGACACCTTATGTTTTGAGGTTTAACTGTTAGCTGCCAAAAGACCCCTTACTTCTATAGAGAAGCTCGGAAAGAGAAAAGTTCAGGCAACTCAAGAGAATTGCGAAAAATCAATATTTTCCCCGTGTATCATATTACGGTCCATCTAAGTTTTGACCACTGGGTTAAACAGATTCATCGCACATAATTGCATCAATTTCTTCCACCTGTTCTACTTATAGTCGGGAATCTAGCGATATACTATCGTAACGCGGAAGTACTAATGCAGATTGGACACAATGAATAATGCAACAGTGTGGATTTATTCCAAAACTTGACAATTAGCATCATATACTATCTGAGTTAACTGTTACTTCCATCGCACTGAACCTGGCAGTCGTCTAACGTCAAGAAATTGTTCTCGTTTCCTTTACAACCACCGTAAATGAATTCCTCACAAGCCTGTGTTGTTGGATTGTAACCGTACCTTTTGAGTAGTGCCCGACATGGACCAGTTTCCAACGGCATACTGCATACTGCGAATTATAGGAAAAAATGTCATAATTAAATTTTAATCGTTTCTATTATTAGTCAAACTAAATAGGTTCTGGAATACCAATATTATTCATTATGAAAGTTCAATTTTAAAATCCATAATATCTGTAATTAAATTCTATAATTGATTGTAATTATAAAATTCATGCTCATACGTACGTGCTAGCTGTTCGCTTGATCCATCAACTTTGTGCGATATTACACAGCAGACTACGATTAAAAGCACTGCAATCACGAACTTATTCATTTTGCTTCCTGATCAGTGTAATTATTCTCAAACAAACACCACCGCGGAAAATTTATCACTGGTGTGCGCTTCGCGTCTTAACGTTCGATATATGTACCGCACATTACTGATTGGTGGGGGATCTTCAGGGAAATGCGGAATCGATACCGCATCGGTTATCTTCAAGGCATTTACGTAATTGTGAGTATGGCAGTGACAAAGCTCACGGTTTTGCTGCATATCCAAACACTTAAAACAAACATGCATGTGTATATACACACAGAGACACACATTCTTAGTAAAGTCGGATTATGTCATTTTTTGCATGGTCAAGAAATTTCCCAATCAACACAAAGAAGATAAATAAAAGCAAAGATTTGTATTAATGAAGCGCATAGTTCACAACAAAGACCAGGGACGGACAATTGGTAACAAGCGATCGAACAAACAGCGAGCATCAAAGTCATAACTAGCTGGAACACTCCTCCGAAGAGGACCACAGGTTTCCTAGAAGGGTAACGTATAGTCGCGGCGAGAGATGAAAAATCAGAAGAAGGAGTAGCAAACTCTAACAATAAGCGCACATGGCCGGAGGTGGTACCGATAAGTAGTACGAGCGCGGTGAACGGTCCAGGAAAGAGGCTGCGAGGACGTGGCTCCTTGCAGTGGGTGAAGCATACAAGCGGGAAGCGAAGATCGAGCCATCGAAGAAAAGGAACGAGCCCAGATAGGAGAGGAGATCTCAATAAGTAGGTGGAAAAATACCGAGCCCATGGCAATTACAGCATGTTACCGAAGGAAGATCGCACGAGTTATCGGCCACGTGTGTGGCAGCGGCCGAAGGCATTACCAGTCGATGTATCCTACATACATGTATATGTATGTTGCACTTTTCTTTCAGTCACGATTGAAATGAGAACGCAAAGCTCATAATGTACAATTTAAAGTAATATCAATGATCGATGTTAAGGTCGGAGCTAGAAAAGCTTTTTAGTATGATTGGTCTGATGATGAGAAAAGGAAAATCTGTGAGTATTGTACATGGAATTAAGTTGTTCAAGTTATTCTCTAGACTGTGCCTATAATACAATGTTGATGAGCAGAAAATTCTTTATAATCCATTGATTTACATGAATGTAATATTGAACGTGTTTGTTGATTTCAATGTTTTATGCAAATGTAAAATTGCTCGAAATAGCTAAGGTCATGTTTATTCTTTTAACTTATCAGGAAACTCCTAGTTCTGCATTTGCTATTTTGAGGTTTGTCGATCGATACATCCATATTTGTAATGGATATTGTCAATTTGGTGATAATTTGTAGTGTTTAAGATGGGGCTCATAGTCATATCTGTTGAACTTGGCTTTGCAGGGTAAAGTAAAAAAATTGTTTTAATTCTACAACCATTTGAAAATATTGTATCGTACAAATAGTTAAATCCAGGTAAATTTTCAAAAGCTGCTAACTTATTAAGTCTAAATCGGATCTAATAAAATACAAGATATTTGACGTAGTTGCGGACGATGGGATGCAGGAACAGTCCAAAATATTGGGAGTTCATAATGCTTTATAATTTTTTAAGTTATTCCGTTATCGTTATACTGTATATTTACTGATTATTCTCCTTCTCTTACACACACTTATGCAAATACGGTAATTATATTAATTAAGGTAATGTTTTCCATGTCTGCAATCAACATCATTTTTAATGATTTTCAATCGACACAGACCTATATTCATATCCTTCAGTTAGTTCCATTTTTTATATTTACTACAGATGAGTGAGATTGTAAAAAAACAAGACTTATTTGATTGGAACACACGAAAGTAGGCTCTTCAAACAAACCGCAGTATTATTTCACTCACTTTTTACAACAGAGTAATCAAGTAAATATCAATGATAAAATTACACAGGATATCGCGTGTACAATTTATTGAGATAATATAATAATTGGTCGAAAAATATTATACCCGGTTTCAATATAGCTGTATTTATAAAGGGATTCTACATCCAATTAAGTCCATGTTTTTACAGTATTGGATAATACTCAATATAATTTCCAATCCCATCAAATATATGTTCACATGTATTAAGACCACATTTCGAACTTAATTACTGCTAAACAGTTTCGGCATGAGAACCGCGGTGATCCACGGAAGTAGTATCCCAAATAGTTCTTCGAAGCACGTACTCTATTTCTCGCTAGAAAGTTTCGAACTAGGCTACAGTAGAATCTTGTTTAAAGCTGCACAAGTGCATTAAAAGTTTGGATTTAAGGCCATCGTCACAAAATTAACTGGTTTTGGATGGGTACTTGATTACTCGTAAATTCCCTTGGAATCGCGCAAAAAATCTATGTATTGAAACGTAATCTCGGAACATACCGATAAATTTTCCGACCGATTTAAATTTTACTGAAACTAATCTAAATTTAATGAAATTTGTAGTAAATGCACAAAACTTCCAATTTTATCCCTTGAATCAGTTTAATTTTCCTGAGGGAATGTTTATTGATTCCGAGGAAAATAACTCGAATAAAATTGCGGAAAACGTCAATTCAGTCTTTTCTTCCTGAAGTAGCATAAAGTGTTTTCTCTGCTGCGGCATTTGCCAAGCGGAATGGATATAAAATTTTGACTTTTCTTCAGCTTCGTATATATGTAGAACGACGAATATAAGATCCGGTATATTTGAGAAAGCGCGCACAAGTTTTCTGCAAATAACAAAGTTTCCGGGAGCACTGTTTTCGCTTCTACGATGGCGATACTATTTTTATAGATACGCAACATCGTTCGGGTATGCTTTGTATGCTAGTCGCTTTATATCTAGAGTACGTATGTTAGTTAATATATTCCGACGGCAATCATTGCGGTGCGCCGTTGTATGTAAATCGCTACACTTTGCAACGATAGATCGCTCGTTGTAACCCTCTTTTCGTCGTCATTCTCCACGAATAGTGTTCATTTGGCCAAATTCCGGATTGTATCTGTTCTCTTCGAATCATCTTATAGCCTACATATCAATGAATTCATATATTTACATTAAAATATGTAAAATGATTTATGTTGGCATTTCTTTATTGGCGTCCGCTGATAAGCAAATGTGTGTTTAACCAGAATTCATTGCGGTAGATTTAACTTTGTTTCTGCAATGTAGTGGCGAACATGGGGTACACATAATATGATTACCAGACTCGAGCATGCCTGATCTCCTAACGTACAGGCTGCAATATCGATTATATAGTGAAATAAAATACCGGAATAGCTTTTAGCCTAAACAAAGTTAACTAAGTAGCATTAAAGATCAATCTTGCTTACACTGTACAAACTATAATTCCCCAACTCATGCAATTCCTTCTCGTTAGAATGGAGAGCATTTCTAATATTTAGAAAGGTGTTATCTTAACGTTTTGTACTTTGAAGAACATTGATATGCAGATTTACTTTTCGTTAACTTTAGTTGATCGATTTCGGCACAGTATTAATCTCTTTAGTACTTAAGAGGCAATACATCGATTTTCCATACGCAAATACTCAAGAGCCCATAATATTTCTTTTTAAAGAATGATATGCTGAAGATGTGAAACTATAAAGTCGTCTCATTGCTTAAATATCTGTAATATGTTTATTTTACTAACCCAAAGTACGCAAAGGGATAAACGTAACAATTCCGATAAGATTTTGTACATGTTAGCTTGCTGGCATTTCCTCTTACCCCGAGAAAGAATATTTTGTATAATTACCGCGCTAAATAGGAGAGGTCGTCAAAACACTCTAATATATCTGCTCCGCCGATATTTCAGATCTGGTGATACTTATTTATCATCGAATGATAACGTAATACGAAACCACAGATCAGGTACATTAGGTACAGGATAAGCATAACATCTTATGGAACTTCGTGTCGCCTGTTTTGAATTACCGATAGTGTAAAAGAACCGATAACGTTGTATGTGACACGAGAATGGTAATGGAGCACACGTGACCCAAACCGACTCACAAAAAAATGCATTGGATGTTATGTCTATCCAGCACTTCATCTGTGACGAAACTCCTCAACAGAATACCTACTATCGATATTCATGAGTAGCCGGCTTTGGATAAAGCAGCAGAGCGCGCAACGGGAGGAAGCAGAAGCAGAGTTGGACGAGAAATAGCAGTTGGTTACTGAATTGCTGCTTTGAGTTTGGAAACTCGTTTAACCTGTTCATAGTGTGACAGTATACTTAAAGGTGCAATAAGAACTTGCAAAGGTTTTGTTTAGTTTATATTCATCAGAATATCGTGCGAGGACGGAATCGCACGAAGAGGTATATTTCGATAATCAATTAGTTTGTGTTCAGTCACTTAAATCAATTTTGTTTATCCTTCTAACTTAACCTATGTATCATCGCGGAACTATTCTTATTTCGCAGAAAGTTATACTGCATATACTTTGTTTGCATTATATCTTAATACAATATGTGGATTAGCTCTATGCAATTTAATTCCAGTTTTACTTACTTTAAATGCTATTTCATTGTGAAAGTTTATAACCTCGTTCGCGCGAAGTGTTTGTTTGGATATTGATATCACGTATAAATATACGTTAGTTAATTGTTATTAAGTTTTGTAGGGTGCTAGTTACTTGTTATTATCTTGGCTATCTTTGAAATTGAAAATTACCAGGCGATTTTAGAGTGATAGCATAATGAAATCCCTGGCATCTTTTGTACTTACCATTACGGAATAGTACAGTACGCATAGAACATAAGTAAAACTTATTGTTGTTGCCTTCTTATCCCAGTATGTTCTTATTTCTTTGCAGTGATATGAAGAAGGAAAAGTTATAACGATATCAATCGAATGTAGATATAATCACAAGGAAGATAAGAATAGTTAACCTTATGCCCTCGGCTACAGGTACGTAAAGTGTTGAACCGTATTCAGAACCTGAGAACATAAGAATTTTGTTTAAAAGACTAAATTACAATGTATCCTTACATTTGGTAACAATAAGATACGTAATGAAACATGCAAAATAGTAAATCCTGAAAAGTATTGGTCTTGTCAAATTGATAAGAAAAAACAACAATACAAGGATAAAATTTTCATTTGAGGTACGTGAATAATGTGTGTTGGACATACGTATTACAGGGACTTTCGAAGTACATTAGATATCGTATTTTGGGAAGCTCTGCAGCTGACATTATAATAAAGCGAGAAAAGCGAAAACTTGAAAAAACCGTCTCAAAATAATATAATCTGTCAGCAATGAAGCTGCTCACAAATATGCAGTCATTGATCTTAGAAGAGAAGGCGTTTGTCTATGGAGAATTTAAGAAGAATGGACGAGTATTAGAAGGTGTAATTGTATAAAATAGTATATTAAACTTGAGAGGAAAATATTTCACTAAGCTACTATAAATTGGATATATACAACATGTTTAAAGAATATAAATAAAAACAGTATTAATGATCCTGTAACAAAAGGAGTCTTTTGAGTATTCTGTGGTACATATGTTTGGTATTCATTGTTACACTGCAATTTTCTATGCCTTCAAGATAATATTATTAATTCAGACTAATATGTCTATCGTGCAAGGCCTAATACCTTCTTCAGGAATATACTATTATCATGAATTTCAATTGATTCACTGCGAGTGTTTTATTTCATTTATTCGCTTATATTTATGATTGAAATAACAGGTGGAAGCAACCCTGCAGGGCAACAGAAGGGTGGGGCGACTATGCCCAGTAATGAAGAATGTGGGATTCGAGATGTTTGGGGTCATAATTTGGAGGAAGAGTTTCGTACAATTCGACAAGTTGTGCAACAGTATCAATATGTTGCAATGGACACAGAATTTCCTGGAGTTGTAGCTAGACCAATTGGTACGTAATCGTATGATATTAGTATTCTTAATGGATCACCCATTTATGCTACAAGGAAATCTATTGAATTCTAATTCTTTCAGGTGAATTCAGGACAAGTGCTGATTACCAATATCAGTTATTACGTTGTAATGTAGATCTCTTGAGAATAATTCAACTTGGTCTCACATTTCTTGATGAATCAGGAAACACTCCGGGTGGTAGCTATACGACATGGCAATTTAATTTCAAGTTTAATTTACAGTAAGTATACAAAGTAGACTGTACAATTAGAGAATTGGGTTTTTATGCAATTGGGATGGATTAAAATGCATAAAATTGCTTCTTTTATAGGGAAGACATGTATGCCCAGGATAGTATAGATATGCTACAAAATAGTGGTATACAATTTAAAAAACACGAAGAGGAAGGCATCGATCCTCTAGATTTTGCAGAACTTTTGATGACATCCGGCATTGTTCTTATCGACGACATAAAATGGCTCTCATTTCACTCCGGTTACGATTTTGGTTATTTGTTAAAACTTCTCACAGATCAAAATTTGCCCCAAGAAGAAAGTGAATTTTTCGAACTACTTAGGATATATTTTCCGACAATCTATGATGTTAAAGTACGTTTACGCAGTATCATCTCATTTTGTCACATTATTCTGCTTCCAATAATCTTATGGCTTCATCATCTTTTTTTTTCTTTGCTGTTTCTTTTACAGTACTTAATGAAATCGTGCAAAAATTTGAAAGGAGGCCTACAGGAAGTAGCGGAACAGTTGGAAATTCAGCGAGTCGGTCCACAACATCAAGCCGGATCAGATTCTCTTCTTACCGGAATGGTCTTTTTTAAAATGCGAGAGGTAACTGTGATGCGTGTAATGTATCGAAAGTAAACTTGTATGATTTTTTATATAACGATATGTCTCTTTTTTTGTGTCTTTTAGATGTTTTTCGAGGATAACATTGACGATGCAAAATACTGTGGTCATCTATATGGTTTGGGAACGTCGTTCGTTGTAAATGGCTCGGGAGGCTACATGGACAGTAATGGGGATAATTCTTCGTCTTCGTAATGTTAACACTAACACAGCTCAGCCACAACAGATTATTTCATTACAATAAAATGTTATAAAAAACCTTTCCACTTAATGGTCAAGCGTATAGTTCATATCCAATGTTACATTCGAATCACCGACTATAGATTGCAAAACATCTTTTCGATTCATACGATCAGTAGATATACATTTCCTCATCATTCAGCATTTCTCGCATCCTAAAATCTAACAATCTTGTGTAGAATTTTTCTGTGATACATACTATTAACTGAAGATATTTACTTTACCCTCCATCCGAGAAAGGTGTAATATAATTTTGTTAAAAATATTCCTGACAATATTGGTGTGGATACGATTGCAGTACAAAAAGAGTGGCGATCCTTAATTTTTAATAAATTTACCCAAATTTTCACTGTTTAAAGAAGCATGCTAAAAAGAGTGTTGAAAACCTCGAGCTCCAATAATAACTGTGACGAAACACGAATGTAAAAAGTAAAATTATACAATCTCATCCAATGTGTGATGTGACATTATATACTGTACAACCTATACAACCTTGCTTTTTTTCGATTTCAACATTTTCTTTCACATCAGGTAAATAATCCACTATATTCATTTCTAGCTCTAATCGGAATCGAATTACGAGCTATATCATATCACACAACCAGGATGGTTGCCGAAGCACAAAAATGTATCTAATCCTCTAAGATATATTAGTACAGAATTTACTTTCCGAATTGTGCTATCTGCCATGCGAATTTAGTTCATGCCCAGATATACCGCGTATGTCTTATTGTATATTTCAACACGATGAGAATAAATCAGATCTTTTGCTATGTTTCTCCCTCCACCATGCAAAGCAATGCTTCTTTTGTAAATATCGTATCGTTTCCAAAACGAAATAAATATCTTGCCAAATAATTTCTAAACTTTTACCTCATTGTGTCTATACTACTAACGTATGAACATCATCTTATATTCTAATATTTTTCTGAAATATTTCGCTATTTATCGGTACATACCATAAAGAGAAATAATATCTTTTTTTTTTTTTTCTTCATTGTATTCTCCACTTACGCATTCCTCACATATAGAACACTCTCCCTCTACGCGTATCACCCATCCAAGTTTTCACGCTCCTATCCACCTGTAGTAAGGAGATAAACCTTCGTTATCGTAGTATAACTGATACGAGTAATGTTATCACTTACCCGTTACCTGGATTCAAGCTCTCAGTTTCTTCGTGGGTACTAGACAAATCGGTTCGTATATCTTACCCCAAGAAAAATGCGGAACGGGTCGCGACTCGGCCGCATTTTCGGTTCTTCGGTACCGATTATTTGGATTAGTCTTGTTCTATTACTGTTACCGCATCGGGTGCAAAATGAAACAAAAAACGAAACGTTCGAAAGTGCCTTCGGATTAGATCTACCAGAATATTCAGAAAGCAAGGAATCACGTTACGCGGAAAGTAATAGAGACAAAGTTGGAGTTTCGGAGAACGAGGTATCCCAAACTCATTCGGAAGCTGAAGATCTCGCCGAGGGTGAAGTTCATTCGGTTCATAACGGGGTTACGGATGAAGAAGAGATTCCGTCTCAATCTACGAAACCGACTATTATTAGCAATAAAGTAGATCAAATTGGAGCCGCATCGCAAAGCTTTCCCGGTAAGATCGCCGGTGAAAAAAGTGAGAAATATGTAAGATACGGTGAGTAATTTCATATCAATGGGCGTGACCATTATTTCACAATCACACCAAGGGTACAGATATAGGACTGGTATGATATATTGCAATATAGTTTATATTTTGACTGTATGACTAAATTAAACATTTCATCCATCCATTTTAATGATGAAATATTCGAGATCCACATAGTCAATGTGCAGCTATATTATTTTTCATACGATCCGATTGATCATATCAGATCTTATCTCTAGCGTTATCAGTTACTCACTCCAACATGAATCGGGGATGAATCACGAAACAGGATTCGAGTTTCCGTGGCTTTCATAATGATATGTGTAGACTGAATAAATGTAAATACACTTTTGAGTATTTTTAATACATATACAGAGCACAGAGCAATGTAAATCGATCTGTTGCTTTTAATGTCGCTTATTACAATTTCATTTTTTATTTGTACGGCTTCCCTTTTCACAACACACATATTCGTCGGAAATACGGCTGCAACGCTGTTCTACATAACACGTTATTACATGTAAATAATTCACGTGATATCTCTGTCATTAGTGAATACGAACATTGCGCGTTTGTCAAAGTTATAAAGCTTCAGTTTAATTTCAATTATCCGTACCTTGCAGATTCTAACTCGCCAGAGGCAGATCGGTATGCACCAATACCGGGCGATTCCGTGCCGAATTACTCTTTGACTGAATCAAGATTAAAAGAAATTCGATCGAAATTTATGTACTGGTTTTTCGACAAGGGCGGCCAGGATGACAACGGTGACTATCAAACTGATATTCACGCGTCGAATCTTCAAATCCACAAAAGCTTTAGCTTCCAATTACCCTTTTACGGCTTTCGATTCAATTATACGAGGGTAGGTTTTTACCATTTAAATGATGGAGCACCGTGCAACCACTCTTGTTATTTGCCTGCCTGGTTTATCTCACTTTTCGTGCCTGTTATTTCAGGTTTCAATCAATGGTTTCCTGGAATTTAGCGATCCTCCCCCACGTTACACCTATCCCCTCGTCTTTCCCGTCAAAGATTGGCCTAAGAAAAATGATCCAAGCTTCATAGGAATATTCTTCAGTAGGTGCCGGATCGGTGAAATTAGGGTGACCGACATTGATCAAAGGAGACCCGGTGTGTACTTTAGGTAAGCAATACTCTTTCAGTTTTCTAGCTGTAAGTGTGGACAGTGAATTATGGAGGATGATGATATTCAAGGATGGAGAGAGATTTGCAAAGGAGAACTGATCAATTTGGTGTCGAGATGCGGGAGCGTGTCAAATGGGATATTCGAGAAGGAGTTGTAGGTTCGGATAACTTTGATCCGAAGCACGCGGTTATTGTCACTTGGAAGAACATGTCCTTCGCTGGTGGTATCGACAATGCTTATTACACGACCAATACTTTCCAAATGGTTCTCGCGACAGACGAAGTTTTCACCTACGCAATATTTAACTATCTGGATCTTCAATGGATCAGTCACACGGAAGCTGGTGGTGATACCTATTTCGGAGCGAACGGCGTTCCTGCATTCGTACGTTCAATTGCCTTGTTTCACACCTAGTTTTCGGTTCGACATACTCTAGCCCTGCTGCTTTAACATTTAGGTTGGATTTAACGCTGGTAACGGCACGCAAAGCTACGAGTACAAGCCTTATTCTCAAATGTTAACTTTGCGTGACTTGACGGGAAGGGGATGGGCGAATGGCTTTCCTGGTAGACATATATTCAGAATTGATGAAAAAATAATGCTTGGAACTTGTAACAAGGATATCGGTATGATCTGATTGAATTATGTGCAACTATTGAGATTCGCTCGTCAAACTATGAACTAAATCTTATTGTTTGAAATGAAATAGCTGGAGCAAATTTACCCCTTGTTTTCGCGCCCGAGAGTGGAAATATGCTTGGTGGCACAGTCGTCAGTATCACTGGGCCCTGCTTCAATGAGACGGAAAAGGTCCGATGTAGATTCGAAACAGAGTGGGTGACGGGTATTGTAGTAAATAGGAATCGTGCGATCTGTGTTCAACCTTTTGTAAAGGCACAAGGTTACATTCGATTTGGTATAACGATTGGACATGGAACTTACGATTGGAAAGGAAAATATTTTATTGGTAAGCTTTTGATCGATGTCACATATTTTATCGGATGAATATTTTTAATTTGATTTAAATGGAAAAATCAATTGTTCTTCTTCATTGCAGAAACCCCAGCCACGGCAACTCAAAGAATATTCTTCGGTTCGAGTGTACAAGATCGCGCTCCGGCGGAGATAAAGATGACATGGGATAAATATAATTTAACAAGCAACGTGCAGGCAGGAGTGCAAATTTCATTATGGGGCTATCGAGAGGTGAAAACGATACCTGAATTTGAATACATTACCACACTAGAGGTCAGTAAGATTAGTTAATCCTAATGAAATCGGATGAGTCTTCCAATCATATGCTAATAACGTTTGTTTTAACCGGACACTTCAGAAATCGTACACAAATACTGGATCTTACGTGATAAGACCTGCAAAATATCGGGACGAATACCGACCGTACCATCAGGACATGACTTTCGGCTTTATCCAGATCAATTTAACTGATCCGCAACAGCATGCCGGACTCAACGTCACGCCGTGAGTTATGAGAACGAGATATGTATTACGAAAGTAGGACAATTATCCGTATAACCAATTTAATAACAAGTTGTTAAATCTGTGTAGGAGTTTGTGGAGTCGTCCAATTCCTCTAGCTTGGTACTTCGGGCCACAATGGGAAAGAGCATACGGATCAAAGTGGCCCCAACGGTTATGCGACAAGTGGATTATGAACGATAGGTACTTGAAGAATTTTGCAGCAGAAATCGCAATCTGTCCCTGCACTCTCGAACACGCAATTAACGACAAGGGCCGCTTCCTTCCGGATTACGATTGCGACAAGGATTCGAATCTCGATTGCTTCTATAATCAGAATGCCATGCATTGTGTGAGAACCGGGGCACCAAAGTAAGTGCAACTTATTAAAAAGATATATGAAGAAGCTGCTAATCATTAAACACGTGAACGATTTTAGCATGGACGGCTCGGAGCAGCAATGTTGCTACGATAGGAATGGGTATTTGATGTTGACCTATGATCAGCAATGGGGATCCCGCCCTCATCGATCGCACAATTTGGGCTACTACCCTTGGAACGAGGCGAACAAAGTTCCAACCCTTTCTTATTGGTATCACGACGTGATACCAATGTACATGTGCTGCATGTGGCAAGAGGAACACTCGGTCGGTTGTGAAACGTTCAGATTTGAGAGACGCCCGAGTCAGGATTGTATTGCTTATCAGTCACCCGCTATTGCTACGGTATTCGGTGATCCACACTTCGTTACGTTCGATGGCGTGGAGTATACGTTTAACGGAAAAGGAGAGTTTGTTTTATTACGGGTGAGTCACGAGAAAGATAAGCTCGACATACAGGGCCGTTTCGAACAAATGCCAAACTACGTGCACGGTGAAGTAAGAGGAACCCAATTGACGTCGGTAGTAGGTAAATTGAGAAAAAATAATAGACCTATACTTGTCGATTAATTTAAATTCTTATTATTGGCATTATTAAAGGATAACGGCACATGTGTTTGTTTTATTGCAGCGAAGGGTAATAATTCTGCTACAATAGAGGTCAGAATACGACCGAAGCATGCACAGTGGAGATATCGACTTGACGTTTTCGCTGATGGTCGACGCGTATATTTTGATAGACCGGCTCTTAGATCTCAACATTTCACTGGCGTCGTAGTTTACACACCTACCTACATTTTAAATCAGAGTGAAGTCATCATAATGTTCGATACTGGTGCCGGTGTGGAAGTAGTCGAAAATGAAGGGTTTATGTCTACGAGAGTGTATCTGCCTTGGACATATTTGGTGGGAAATCATTATTTTTACTTTGACATTCTTTATGTTTTCCTGTCAAGATATATAGCACTGAACGAGTGGTGTTTTTCAATATTCCACAGAATAAAACAACCGGACTATTTGGTATTTGGAATTTCGATATATCGGACGACTTAACGAGTCCGCAAGGGCAGCGAGTTCCCGTGACGAATTTGGATCATTTCGAGAACGTCCACAAAGACTTTGCGATACATTGGATGTTAGAGGACAAGGAAGATGATCTTAAAGGGGCTGCATTGTTTACAAGAGAATTCGGCAGGACTGCCAGTTACTATGCCAATCGTACATTTGAGCCAGAGTATCGAAAAGATCCGAAGGATATTATAGCTTCCAATAGGTAATTACAGTTTGACTGCTGTTGCATAATGAGGGTAGCTCATCCGTGCGTTTGCATATCCGATAAATGATGCGCAATTTCGCGTTAACCGATTGCAGATCGTACGATGCGGATCGTGCTATCGACCTTTGTGGGGAATCGTATCAATGCCAATATGACTACGCGCTGACCCTAAATCGTGATTTAGCTCACTTTACTCGAAATTATTATGACACGTTCACTCAAATACGTGGTGTTAACAACGAACGAGGTGAGTCGAAGCGTGGAATTAGCTTGACACTTACTCGAGTATTGAACATCGATTTTCATTCCAGTCGTGTCCTGTGGAGTGTTGGAGACTCCGCGATTTGGACGGAAAACTAACTTCTTCTTTGTACCTGGGACAAAGGTAACTTTTGAATGCAATCAGGACTTTATATTGATCGGAGATCAACGCCGCGTGTGTACACCAGAGGGTCGATGGAATGTTCCCGAGTACGGATACACGGAATGCCTTCGTAAGTACTTTCTCCAGTATTTTCCGCGGCTGTCTTTCCAATTAAAATTCCAAACCCTTCTTAAGATCAGCAAAACTGAAACTGTTAATTACTTGGCCAGTTCGGGCTGAAATTTGATAGAACTACTTGCTCACAGGAGTTCCATAACTAAATTCCTTAATAAACATCTCC
Source organism: Trypoxylon attenuatum (assembly GCA_963989405.1). Classification (NCBI taxonomy): domain Eukaryota; kingdom Metazoa; phylum Arthropoda; class Insecta; order Hymenoptera; family Crabronidae; genus Trypoxylon; species Trypoxylon attenuatum. The sequence goes on along the minus strand of OZ022490.1, from coordinate 8,717,970 downwards.
TCTCTTACTCCTCTGGCCTCGAAGTACGTCTACTATTCAATTACAACATTCCATACTTCGCGAAGTCCGCCAGACCAATTTGAGAGCACAATATTTCCAAAGAAAGTCTCTAAGAATAATAGTGAAGCGAGCATCGGCGCGAATCTTGTGAATATAATGAAACTGACTTGATATTATATAAATATAGGTCACGTCGAGTATTCCCAGCGTACTGCATGGACAACAATGGGTATTATTAGTGCCGTGTTAATTCCCGTGGTAGGCTGTATCGCCGGTGCTTTTGTTTGCATACGAAAGAATTATTCGAAGGGTGGTTCTGTGAGATCGTGGCGTTATTCTGAGCGCGATCCTGCAATTGATAATGAGTCGACGCTATTGAAACAGAGCACGCCTTTAAAAGCAGATGACAGGGCAATTTCACCTGTCAGTGACACTAGTACATCTAGTAGCGGTACACGAAAGAAACGATCTTACGATAGGGTTTATCGAACGCACGAACCTCTACCGAATAGACCCTACATCGATTTTGAAGATAAAGATTGGGATTTAAAAGAGCCTAACTCGCCAACTGAATCTGAAAAAAGTACAACTGACTCTATGAGAAAGAGTCCTACCAAAGTGAGCGATGTTTGAGAATTGTATCAATACATAATTCGCAAGTGTTACATTAACAATAGCTACTTGCCCGACGTGCCACTGAATTCTGAAATAATTGCGTACAATGTACATCGGACTTGGATACGTAGCGTGGGCCGTTCATTAATTTATGGAAGCACTCCTTCCACGACAAACTTTCATAATGCGAAACTCATAAATCCGTCGCGTCCATTACGCACTGCTTGGACACGGTTGCACCGCCATAATTCTCATACGTCATGAAAACATGAAATCGTAATTCTACAGATAGATTATGCAAATTCATTTACCGCAGAGAATTGACTAGGCCCGGCAAGGATGATTAATATTAATAGATAGATTAAATCGTGGTACACTGCCTGGGAACACGGGACCAAAGGATTTCTGTTTTTGCTGTGGAATAGAAAGTTACAAGTTTTATTTTTTATATGATAACAATACTCTACACATTGAAATCAATTTGTCAGTTTTACCAATCGTTCTTCTTGCTTATTTTTAATATCGTATTGCCGGTAATGTCTCGTGAAAAATCGGGATAGAGGTAAAATATGTGCGATGCTTATATCGAGATTGTAAAACTACAATTGAATAAAGTTTTAATACCTTGATCTACATACTTAGGAAATTTCTATTCCACACGCATTTACAGAATTCTCGTAGAATAGCTCAAAATGTCCATGAGATAATGATACTGGAATGGAAATTTCCACCGAGCGTATATGACTTTTTTTACCATTATTTCCACTCCTATTTCCTAAAATCCTGAGCGGCTCGCGGATAACAGTTAAAACTTGTCCACGCTCTGATTGTTCCACTCACGATGAATTTAACCAAATGAATTGATAATTTTATTCTCATTACGAAATACAGGTCAGCAGGAATACAGTTCTCGACAAGCAGGTGTTACAACTGGTATAATACTTGCGTGTCTAGTTCCAATATTATTGATAGTGATTTGCTTTGGATACAGAATAATGAAGGGTCGCAAAGAAGAGCGGGAACAGGAAGAGGCAATGACCAGGTAATCGGAAATTACACTCCCTTAATACCATACGAGTTATTTTTCAGATCGTCATTAAGCATGTTTATTAATCATTAAAATGTTACATCAATTCTGACCTTTCTCGATGAATTTTACTCTTAGGTCAAGAAATGCAGAACTCCAACGATTAAGGAAAATTGGAGATGACGATGAACCTGCGCCTTATTCGAGTAAAGCGACGGATATCAATTAAAATTCTTTATACAGCGCTTTAGCGTTCTAAATATTCAATTTCTCGCTTCACATTATCGTACATTATTTTTTCATCATCGACTATTCCCAGTCGCGGGTATCTACTTTATAAATCTCTTTAGTATACGGTTAACATGGATTTTCGTTTCCACTAATGCAGAATTTTAATATTATGTTAGACTTGTCTTTCCATTGGGACAAAAAGGCATTTATTAGCAATATAATACATTTTTTATAATACTTGTGTCATACGTCATAACTGCCGCGGGTAATTAGTTATTTATTAGGAATAGCTACTTTGTTCCACGGACTCATACCCTGCAGTTACTCTAATTTTAATAACTGCGAGATGCGAATAGAAAGATTTTTGTAATTCTTATAATAAATACCTCCGGTACCCCTAAGTATTTACAGTATTCCTTTATTGCATCTGAAATAAACTTCCATTTCCATCCATACAAATTTTATTCTTTGTCAGAATGTACGAAAATAAATAAAATGCGATTTTCCGGTGAAAAGTATTTCATTTAATTTAACGTTAATTTTCACTTTGTTACGAGGCCAAACAAAAGTCCCGGAATTAAAATGGAGCACATAATTTCACTGCACCGTTACCTTTATATTAACAACTGGGCCACAGACGAATTTTTAAATTCGTTACGCTTGTGTTAATCAAAAACCCTAGAGAAATCTCTGCAATCTTCATTCACCGTTTTCGACACGTTCTGTAAAAATCCAAGTATTCATTCGCATGCGTTTGTCTCTAATTCCCTTTTACAGAAGTAGTAAACTTTTCTAGGCACACATTTGTCTTTCGCGCCACAACTAGCATCACCGGCCATCGTTTGGGAAAGCTAGCAGTTACGTTGCCCTCATGCGGCCACCAAACGCGCAATCGGGATTGAAGCTTTACCGACAGTTGCTCTCTGAATTGTAGCGCAGCAGCTATTCTAGGAAGTCGTTCTCCAATGACAGAACGATTAGCAGCGCGACTTCCTTCGCCGAGTGTATCGTCGCATGCTCTCTGGTTTCTGAGTTCTCTCGTGTGTTTTCCACCCAATAACACAAAAAAACCAACACGATCGTGAACACATAAGCTCATCTCACTTTGACCGCGCATTTTTCTTCTAACAAAGTTAGAATGCAAACTTGAATGAGCAGATGGTGTGCGAGTGACAAACGTAGATCAGTGGTTAACAGCGTGTTTACCATCGTGCCAGCTGTCTATTACCCTCGTGCGGGATCGAAATCGCGCAGATTTTGGAGCATGGGGCTAATTGGATGACAGAGTCGGATACGGAATTCGGCGGATCAGGTATGTGCAATTTCATGACTATACATTTCGTGTCATTTATTCCTCGTCGGTTTGTTAGCTGTTCCAGGCAACGCCGGTGCATACGATCCACTTTGTTTTTATTTGTTGCGTATTGTACTTCAAAGCTGCGAAATTTAATATTGATTTGTCACGTGCATATCAGTCATACCTATGTTTAGTTCATGTCCATTTTACCGCGAGTATTTGATGTATTGCAAATGGGAAATTTCATCGCACAGGAAATACTCTTTAGCGCCGACTGAAATAAATGTTTGGCTGCTGGGGTCCATTGGCCGAGTCTATACTGGTAATTGATCCACATCCGTTCGTATGCTTGTTTACTGATACATTATATGATATATTGACGGGGTTGTAATAATAAGTGAATGAATAAGAATTTACGCATTCAGAAACATGCATATATGTACATGTTAGGTAATTTTTATTGATTAGTTTAACTAGACATAAAATGGACTTTTTAACAAAAATCAATAAATTGGTCTTAAGGAATACTTAACATATTTCAATTAAATTGGTTGTATTAAAATCCTCTCTTCGACAATAGCTGGCATTTATTAGTATTCCTAATTTCATTTTTTTACACTCGTTAAATGTTGGTTGGATTGGTAATAATTCAGATATCGTTGATAATACAATTAGCAAGTAAGTTTTATCATGTGTTTCCAGATTTAAGCGTATTACCGCCAAATTAAAAATCACACTGCGGATTGGAAAATATGTATACCATATTGCAATGGCTCGATCATGGCTAGGATGTTTTTTCGGAATTTTGATACCACCGGCGGTCTTTTATCTGTATTTATTAATAAATGGTAAATACGGCAGGAACGGCATGCATACAGTATTTCGACGATTCTGATATGCATATTATTTTAGTTCCTTCGACTGACATCAATCCGTTCAAATTCAATGGGAAATCAGCTTCCGTATCGGCGAATGATGGGAAAATGGGTTTACACGGGGAAGGGCCAATATTCGAAAAATCATACGCAGAAAACAATCACGCTGAGGTAAAGGAGGAACAGGCGATTCAAATGTGTACATTTCTCTTTCTTTCGATTCTGCGTTCGATAGTCTCAACGTGATAAAGCCAGGCTTGTGCTTTCGTTTTTAACAGTACTTACGATATGAAAGATCCAATCGATACAGATATCCTGACTGTTATGATGCCGGGTATAGAAAATTTCGCTTATATAATATATGTTTTATTCCGAATCAGTATAAAATTCGTACAAATTTGACGATCATTTATAATAATATTCACGTATTCAGGAAATTCCACGAGGTATCTGACAATTTTTTGCCTGCTAATCTCTATCGGCTTAGTTTGCCCAGAACCGAGGAAATTAAATTACGTAAGCGTTTCTCGTAAAGTGCCTTGTTAAAAAGGAATTACGTGTAACTTCTGGTTAGGGCTCTTTTGTCCGACCTTTACCTTAGTTTCCATACTATTTTTCGAAGAGCTACTTATTCCGTAAAGCCTACGCTGCATTTAACAACTCTCTAGCATACAGATCGTTCCCTCGCTCTTTTTGAACACTGATTTCCAATATCGCATGAATGCACTGCCCGCACGTGAATTCTGGCAAATGCGGATGTAATAGAACGAAAGCAATTACTACACGGTATAAATAATATAAAATAATTACGATTACGATAGTTGATTAAACTAAAAGGAAACTGTTGGTTAAGAAATAGAGACGTGATTCACGAGACTAATAAACAGAGTTTCCAGCACTCGTCAAGTTCCTTGAGCAACATTTCGAGATATGTAGCTTCTACTGAACGAGACTGTCGAGACAAAAAAAAAGTGGACAGTCAATTCTTAAGTGCTTGTATCCTTTCAACGACGATATAATAATAATTAATGGGTGTTATAGCATTGACATGGGTGATTTGATTGAACGCGAGGAAAGTTTACGAATCGTAGGGTGAAAGATCAGCATTCGGTAGTTGGTTTTAATTTGTTTCAAGGTTAAATGCAACACCATACATATAGCCATGGTATGTGCCGGATATAATTCAACGTTCTCTTTGGTAACAGTAGTAAAATCAATTCTGTTTTACCGCTCAAAACCTTTGCACTTTCACTTGCTCGTTGATGAAGTAGCAAAACGATCGCTTTCAACTTTATTCGATACATGGGACTTGCCGCATGGTTAGTAGAATCTTTTACTACCTACCACGTACATACAGTATAGAATCGTTGAGTGACAGAATGTACATAAGAGTCTCTTAGAGACCGTAGACAATAAGCATTGATTGACTAGCGATACACTCTTTCCTTTCAGTGAGAGTAAAGTATTACAGGCTCGAGGATTGGGTACCAAAGGTATCTTGGATACCGAACAAACATTATTCTGGCGTTTACGGTCTCTTGAAACTGATCTTGCCGGACGCGATACGAGAGAGTAAAGTTCTCGTTCTCGATACAGACGTCACAGTTCTAAACGATGTCAATTTGCTCTGGCGACTATTCGAGAAGTTTTCGAGTAATCAGAGTTTGGGTCTGATCGAAAATCAGAGCCACTGGTACATAAAGTCCTTGTCGTATGGCCAGCGGCCATGGCCGGCATTAGGAAGAGGCTTTAATACTGGCGTGATGTTAATGCAGTTACAACAACTCCGAAACAGAAAATTTACGACCCTATGGGAAAGCGTTACCAAGCGGGTGCTCCTGTATATACCAGAAACTAGTTTAGCCGATCAGGATGTAATAAATGCAGTTATTAAAGAAAATTCCTATATTGTACATAAAATCGATTGCTCTTGGAATATTCAGTTGAGCGATTATACAATCAGTGACCTGTGCTATCGCGATACGAATCGCATAAACGTACGTAATTGCATTATACGGACTAGCGTGTTTCGAGTTGATGCTGAATTTTATCCAATAATGGCATGTGATTTTAGATTATTCACTGGAATTCTCCTCGAAAGCAGGACGTACAAAATAAGCACGTTAACGAGTTTCATAAGTTGCACAAAGTCTTCCTAGATATGGACGGAAATCTGTTGCGCAGACGCTTGTTTGGTTGTGATAAACACGAAACCGCGCCGGCAGTAAGTCTATCTCGAAAATGCAGCTGCAATTCACCTGCACCAGTGGATTCCGTATATATTAGCATGATGATAATTTTTTGCATGTTACGTTGCACATTAAATAATCTATGCTTGTGAATTCCGCGAACAACTCATGGAATAATTCTCCGAATTTTTAATAATAATTCTCTACATTTTATTCTCTACTATTTTATTGAAGTATAGCCGCATACGTTCAAAAGCCCTGCAATTTGTTTGTACATTCACGCATTTCCAAACGTAAGGAGTGCATTTCAAATTGTATTCTGGGTTTTTCACAGGGGCTCCGGTTGCATTATGACTTTCTTCCTGCCTTGTTTTGAATTAAAATCATCTACGTGAATCCACCTGCCTCTGTGTGATTCCGTCTCTCTATTCTAACACCTTCTGAATTTCTAGTGCTCGTGCTTTAGTTCTAAGCAAAAGGCCAGACTCTGAAAAGGATGCCTTAAGATAATGCTGCACGGTAGAAGGCTGCTGACTGCGTTGTCCAATCGCGTAATACCGATTTTAATTTTTAGTACGATCAATCAAACCCATGTCGAGGGTTCGCGCGAGCTGCGACGACACAGTATCGCACGCATCCTTTCATCCAGGAATACGAGTATAATGTCTACTCACCGACAGACGTTGCTTTGGTAATCCAATGCAGCGCGGAGAGAATGCCACTGCTAGAAGAGCTGTCGAAGCACTGGCCTGGCACCATTAGCGTGGCACTCTACCTTACAGATGCGGAGGTTCAAAATTTTCTCGAGTTTGTACGCGGATCTGTGGAACTCCGAAAGAGGAGAAACATCGCTTACCACGTAGTCTACAAAGATGGGGTGTGTGTATGTGTGCGTGCGCGCCTACCTTAACGTTTTCTTTCTCTCTCTTTCTCTCTTTCTCTTTCTGTTCCAGTGACATTTCTCATTCTCGCGTACTGTACTCTGCTCTTCCGGTTAATGCATTTCTCTCTCCCTTTATTATGTCGCACTCCCTTTTTATCCAGGAACTTTACCCCATAAATTACTTAAGGAACATTGCGATGCTCTACGTGTCCACCCCTTTTATTTTCCAACTCGACGTTGACTTCCTGCCGCAATTCGGCCTCCACGAGAGCTTAATGAACTATATTGCGAAACTGAATATCAGCGAATCGGACAAAGTCGCCCTGATTGTGCCTGCCTTCGAGACTGAGCGTTACAGGTATCATTAGCTGTCTTTCCTCCTTCCGGATTAATGGGCAAAGCTGACGTTGCTGATAGATGCGGAATTCGAAATTGAATTAAGCGACATTTTAGATTCACTTTTCCGGCTAACAAGGAGGAACTCTTGAAATTCCTTAAACGTGGAATTCTCTATACTTTTCGATACCACGTTTGGACACAGGGTCATGCCGCCACGAACTATTCCTACTGGCGGAACACAATGGAGCCGTATGAAGTACGTGCTCTTAAAACTAATCGGGAAGCCTTCTACACTATTGATTAATGATTTTTACTAATGGATCCTTCGATACCTTAGGTGTCCTGGGAACCTGACTTTGAGCCTTACATTATAGTTTCTAAATTAGCCCCACGCTACGACACGAGATTCATAGGTTTTGGTTGGAACAAAGTTTCCTACTTAACACATCTGACCGTGCTCGGCTACAAGTAAGGCAGACTTTCTAACACTTTCAGCGTAATATTTTTGCGTTGGCCAACGCGATGCGACGCAACGCTGGTTCTTGTTCAATCCCATAAATTAAGGATTTATGTAGGTACATCGTCTTACCGGATACATTCATTATCCACCGACCCCATGCCCCTAGTTTGGACATCGGCAAGTTTAGAACTGACTCTATTTATAGAAGGTAATTCAACTTTACGCCGTGGCAAATGGAAGCATCGTGTTCTCGGAATTAATTAGTTCGCTATTTACTATTATACCATAATTGCATTACGCCGGTTTTCCACAAGAATACATTAGCTTACCATAGGATCGGACAATTACTCATTATGCACTTCCTTTCTACTTAATTACATTTCAGGTGTCTGAAGAAACTAAAGGATGGTTTTGTTGAAGAGTTGGTCGCGCGTTATGGCGAAGCTGCCCTGTTGAAACTAAAGAAAGTAACCAAAGAAGAAAAAGTATTGGGACCTTCTCGGTCCAGGTGATCTGACTTGTTCGAAGAAGTGTATTACGACTTCAACTAGCTTAAGAATACAATTGTTACAATTATTTTCGCAATAAAGCTTGTATACTTAGAACGGTGGCTAATGTTTATTTCAATCGTACGATCGTCCTGTGCAAAGAACAAACCAACTTTACTATAAGAGGGAAGAGGATGATTCAAGACGCAACAGTGGGGCTGGGAAATATTTATTAAAATGTAACCCATGTAGTGGAGTGTACAGAGCGGTGCTTTCAGTACAGTACTGTAATAATATTACAATCACGTTAAACATTTCATTTATAAAATATGTATAATATTTACAGTGGTAATACATCGATATACACCAGTGTAGAAATTATAATACGACCGAAACGCTATTCTGAATGATACAATTGAAAATCGGTTACAGGGCGTATTTCGCACTGAGAGTGTTAAACCTTTGTATAAACAATGGCTGCGATGGGGGTTAACGTTAATAATAACTATTAGACATAACGACATAGAAATTTAGTGTCAACAGCCGCTCCAATTATTGTTATTATTGATAGTGGTGTTGCACATTCAACGAATAATAATGCAATAGCGCCAGTATAAGAAAAAAAGAAAGATATCAGCAACGATCGCAGGGTTTCTTGATGATTCCTTGTTCGGCACCCACGAGTTCAAGTACACACGAATCTAACTAAAGGAAATCCGAATAGCAGGTGTATGTATCATCTAATAAGTTTCTTATCTATATCGTGACACGTAAATACAATTCTTTTACACCGAGTAATATCGACTCCGACACCGACAGGGGTTCCCACGGAGGCGTCTTTATCCTGTACAACGAGAGCTGCACGAGATACGAAAATATGTCAATGAAACACGTCATTTACCCATGACTTAGTTCGCGAGAGCTACGTACATTCATTGCGTGGGAAAAACGTAAACGCGGCTGATCCACAGAAACGCGTTTTTTATTTTTCTCTCTCACATTGGCGTAACAATTCTTTGTCAGGAACACGCTCCACGTTCTACGCAGTACCTACAATTTATGCTTACGGTAGTATACATATATTAAATTTAATCTCCCTCCCGTGGTTGTGGCCATTTCGCGGCCGAGTGTCCCACTCCGCCCTGTCTCGCCCCGACCCGCTCTTTCTCCCCTATAAACTGACAATGGAATCAATTAGGCAGTATCAACGATGATTAGGACACGATTCAAACGCTCGCCCGTGCAGCACGTCTTTTTACAGTCGATCAGCAGTACTGTCTCGTTAACGCTCGAATCGGCTTCATTCGAAATAATACCAGTTTGCAGTCGAGTAAAGCAAGTTGACCTAGGAGCTTTGTGCCTATCCTCCCCCCGAAAAGCTTTCTCGAGATATTAAATCCGTGATAGAACGCGCGAGTTCAACTCATTGTGTCAGCGCTTGGCCCGACCAATTATGTATTTCGGTAGAATTAAACAACCGACACGAAAATGCCTTTCACAAGGACACCAGTTAATCAGAACATGCCTACCACGGTGTTTCGTTACTTACTCACAATCAGTCACTCCCTTACACACTCGCTCACGCACGCATGCTGCATTCCTTCCTAAACACAATTCTCCCTGATCAATAATCCTATCAGCGTGGGTGAGCTCATGTCGTACTTTTCTCTGCTGGAACGTCAGTCTTTATATATACGAATTATGATGTGCTCGCTGCACTTTGAGAATCTTGAATTCTTTCGACATCGTTACAACGTAAAACACGTAACGACCGAACGGTACTTTACATGTGCGCAAACAAGTTTACTTGAGTGCAAACTGACTCAAAATTACGTTTCTGACAATTCTTGGAGGAATTGCAATCGTTTTTTGTTTGTACAGCTGATAATTGTTTACGTTTAATTTCGCTCGGAGTAATGTCATGGCGCAGCGCCATACGAAGGGGTTTGTTTGAGAGTGTATATCGCGGGAGACTTGTTTTGGTAGACGTTCGCGAAAACAATTCACAACAACGTACGTTGAAATGAACAATTGTCAAAGTGCTCTATTGCCGAATGGTATACTCAATGCAAAGAGAGGGATAACTGTTCTAATTTGGTATAAATGGCGCATCGATCACTACAATCCGGAGTATACTCTAATTGCTTGTTAATAGACCGTTGATTCAAGCCTGTTGCAAACATTGATTCAAACGTCACAATTATCGACAAATCCCAAAGCTTTCCAAACCATTTGACTCGAAGTGTACTTTGTATTAATTACACACGCCCAACGTCGAGACGGTTGTGAGTTGGATCGGTGTATCGGACGGTACTTTCATCTGCACGCGGTCTACGCTGTCGGAAACTTTGCGTCGATATCTCAGTACATGTGCATATGTATCGCAATTATAGAAGTCACATATATATACATATATATATAACTGATTGTAAGTGGCGGAATATAATGCAGTTTCTTGCTCAGCTGCATATACATAATACATTGGTAATCTAATGTACTTAACGAACGAACCTAAGGAAGTGCGAGGACGACCTTATAACTAATTTGTAAAACGATTATCAAAAGTATCATAAAGGAACAAACGTTTACACCTTTACTGCCAACAAGAAAGCGAGGATATAAGAATTTAAGTCTTCACTCAGAACGCAAAATTATCGATTGTTTTCTTCTCGATTTTTGTGCAATACCTATGAGAGTGTGCTTTAAAATATTAAAAAATACGAAAAGACAAATACGAGGATTTGTAAGTTGTGTGCTTTGTATGAAAGATATCTGTAACTGCATTTTGCAAGGATTCAAGTAGTAGCCCTTGCACAATGCGGTCATTTTATTATTCAGGTTTCAAGATAACTGCAGTGTTCTGTTGACCTTTATTTTCTCGTGATTAATTAACTCGAGAACCGTCGGTTATGCACAATATATAAGGAACGACCGATGAAAAGCAAACACGAGTTTCTTTGTCTGGTCGTCTGAATAACGTTTGGTAACTTGGTCGTCGGGCTACAAGTTTGCAAGAATTTCAAATTCGAGAGAACTTGCTTTTAGGAATTGAATAGTATTAATTAGATCCTGTCGCGCTGAGGACAGTTGCCACTTTTTGCATCTTATCAGCGGAATTAAATGATTCCTTCTAAATGTTGCTTGCAAAAGTTAACAGGGAAACCAAACTAACAGCTCACAATTGCGTAAGGTCTTTAGTTACGACTAGCAACGAATGCGATTACGTAGACGTAAATGTTAAATCATTAGAAAGTTGATGGCGAAGAAGAATGAGGGGATTGCAAGTAACCCGATAAAATGCATACAACGAAGCCAGCGGTAAGACGAGGGTATTTTAGGAAAATTGAGGCAAACAGTGTTATTGTGCTGTCGAGACATCAAAGGATCTCATTAAAGCAACGACCTGCCCATCTGTACACAAAATATCTGACGATATAATTGTGCAACGGCTACTCGTATTCTAAGCGCCCACACCCTCGATAAATATATGGTACTTAATAGTACATACTTGGGTGTATAATATAGGTCAACTCGATGTAATTGTCCCACTGTGTGGAAATGCGAGTGTCGGTTTTCTTCACGCTTGCCCAGTGTTGTTACGTACGAGTCAAATGTGAAAATAGGTCGAAATGTGCCTGCGCATTGCCCTATTCGTCACCCAAGCTTCTTTTCTCCGGCTGGGTGGAAACATTGAATAGCTAACAGCACACAGAGACAGTTGTTCGCGATTATAATTGTGCGACTGAGAACCTTGTCGAATATACAGTATACTGCCACGATATACAAGGTATCCTGTGCTCAAGTCGTTACTCTTCCTTCAATCTACGTACTCCAGTAGCAAGGATGAAACCACTGCCAAGAGATTCTAGGCGGTAATGAGAGTCGTACGTTCTATGCGAAGAATTTTCCATCCTGCACTATTAAGTGAAATGTCTTTGCGTTCGACGAAGCTGTAACCCGCGTTCGGTCCTGGTATTCGTCTATTATCCGCGTACCGGTGTGTACACGTTTTGTAGAGTATTCGGCACGTCGTTTCTGAATAAGCCGAATTCCAGACCAAGTGCCTCGTGAAGACTCGAGATTGTCGAGAAGAGAAGAGAAGAGAGGAGAGGAGAGGAGCGAAGAGCAGAGACAAACGTGAGCGTATCTTTCCACTGGAGCAGCCAGAATGGACGAGAGAGCATCGTGGAGAACCCATCAAAATACAAAATTACAAAAATATATTCGTGGCGCCGTAACAACCGCACGTGTCGCGCTGCTTTTCGCGTGCCCGTGTTTATACATGAATAATGCATTGAGTATCATATAATTAGCTGCGTGTATTTACAATGCGCGTCACGAGGGTTGAATCGGTCAGGCCGCGACTCTGCTAGGCCGCTTAAAATACACTACGACATTCCTCAGACTGTGCAGCCTCAATTTCGTTTTACGTCAATATTCAATAATACAATCGTCCCCTTAAGCTCTCATTTCAGGGGATAATGTCAAGCGGAAGTTGTAGACAGATTGGCACCAGATTTTTGCGGGTCTACTCCTACTGTGTAAACCTTTAGCATTTCTTTATACGAATCAATTATTTATCGTCGTAGACTGACGGACCTTTGACTCTTTCAAGGGTGAATCAGAGAGAAAAATATTTAGGGTTTACGTTATATTCCGGGAGGATCGGTCATAACCGAAGCGAGGCTGCACCGCTGCGTCGCACTTTTCTCCGCGCCGTCCAATTCTGGCCACGCTTTCGCGCGCGCATTTGTCTCGTAATACTGTTCGGTGTGTCACGATTATCGGGAAAGATAACTCGCGCTGACGTCGCCCTACGTATCTCCGGTTCTACTGACAAATTGGAAGTGTCCGTTACGACTATTGCAAGCGATTACTTCGGTCGTTTCTGGGAGGCGGAGAAGCTTTAATAGCTGCATCTCCGACTGCACCCACAATACTACATACGTTTTAAGCACGTACGAATAACGATACGGTATATGGGAGAGAATTCATAAGAATGATGTCATGCTCAATTGGTCCAATCTCGTCCTCTACGGCATTTTCTCAGTCTAACGATGTTTTGGGACGATGGGAAAATGGCATTTTGGTATTCATCTAGTACTTAGTGTAACAGTAAATGACGGAAAGATGGCAAATCCTTTGAACAAGTAATTCCGCCAGTGGTTTTGATTTGTAAGATAAATTCGTGCTCGTATCGATTAATGTTCTCAGTCGTGAGTGAGCGCACGTCGTAAGAAAGAGTAGAAAAGAGTTCGTAAAGCTGATCGTAATAAACAAGTCTATTGCCTAAACTTTCAGTATCGAATGGGAGCTTGTTTCGCGTGATTGCAACAAGTTGTAGGTGATCGATCCCACAATCCCGCGAAAGGCAGGAGAAATAGAACACTAAGCCCCGGATAAAGCGCAACAGAGGTACACGAATCCTAGAGGGCACGTACGATAAATTTGTGGCTAAATAATGATCCTCCTGTTACTGAAATTCAGCAGGATTTTGTAAAGGAAACGAAAGATGCTGCTGGACTGGATAGACTTCCGTTCTTCACCAACTAAAATTCCTGATACACTATCCAATCGTTTAACTGATAGTCAGTGAAAACACGATTAATAGAACTCAATAATCTTTTCGAGCAATTTTTGCATAGACTTTGAAATACGAGGTTGGTCAAGGAATTGTTAAAGTTGTATCGCTCTGTCAGTCAAGTAAAAATGCGAAGATAGAATTTGATGGTTGGTTAGACTTACATGCTTTTGCTGTACTGCCAAGTGCTAGCACACAATGTTATAAATTCGATTTGCCAAATCATTTTCAACATCGAGTGGCACATCTGCTAGCTGTGTCCCAACAGGAATGAAATGCGGAATGTTTAATAATGTATATGTGCATGTATGTGGTGTGACATGTATCGCTGTTTTCTATTTAGTTTTTTTCTTATTTAAGTTTGGAATCGACGGTCGCCCACTTGTATCTTTATGCTTAAAAGTTAGGATCGATTGATCTTAATTTATTATCATACGTTCTTGTTGCCATAAAATCACGGGATTGTGAGTTTTACAAAAAAAGTAATTCAACAGAATATTATAAAACAGAGTTTCCCAGCGTGTGCGTACTGCACTTGGATTTTGTCTTATATCACAAATTTTTATAAATAATATATCATAAATCCTTTATGAAACGCACCGATTTCAAATATGTTACATAATTAAGTCAGATGTACAATGATAGTTGGCTTTGCGTTTCAAAAGGATAGAAAAGAAAGATCGTAAAAAAGTATTACTATGACGAAAGCTCATTGCGCGCCCTGCCTCTAGTGACTCACATTTGACGTCGGCGGCTCAACTTCCAGGACCTGGCATTTAAATTAACGTACAGTACTATTATTATGAATAGATACAATGAGGAAATGTGTCTTACATATGTCTTAACATTACTAGACATAATTAGCCTAACAGTTTTTTTCATGGATACAGTTGTTCATACACATTGAACCATATACAGCTGCGGACTTACTTATTCTTCTAATTTTCTTTTATACATCGTTATAACAATTATTGTTTGTTCGACAAGTCGGTAGTCTCTACCGATATCATATACACTATATTATTAAAAAACACGAGCCTAAAATGAAGTTGTACGATAGAGGGAACAAACTGTCATTCTCTTTTACGATAAATATGAATGACATTCAATTTAACTTCGAAACGAGAACATCATTACTTATTGAATCTCGATATAGTTTGGAAAATATATCGCGCAAAATGTCTTTGCTGCCAATGTTCCTTGTCTTTCGAGCGTTATTCGAATATGCATGCAACGTCTTATCAAGCGGAAAAATCTAACAATATAGACGAGACTCTTAACTCTACTATTCTGCTTCTATTTTTACACGATCTGTCAATAGTCTTGCTAACGGCTCGAAGCGCGTCAAGTAGTTTAGCTACTACGTAATAATAATAATAATAATAATCGTAATAATCATAATAAAGGAAAAAACGACGAGTGCGTGACTGTAACCATTAAGATTAGCCGTAAGTCAAGTCGAAAAATACATCGTTCACGAAGAATTACTAAAAAGGCAACGAAACGGAAGAACTAAGAGTACATTTTCGATACTCCTCGAAACCGGATCCCGATATCACTGCATAGAAAAATATTTCACGAGCCACGTGACGGTCGTACATGGTACAACGTCCTGATCTACACCCTATGGTCCACAGCACGTAATAAATAAATTAGAAAAAAAGAAGAAGGAAACAGAAAGCGAGAAACGCAGACGAAGGGAAAAGAAATAGCAGAGGCGTCGCACCTAGGACTGGTTCCTTCGGCAGTTTCGGCAAGTCTCCAGCATCGTCTTTTCCGCCCTTCCTCTATGGCGGATGTGGAAGCCCCACGAATTAAGTCAGCACTCACAGTCGCCAAGCTCGGCGGCGCCTAAGCCAGAATCGCCCCCAAGTCGCCCCTCGTCTTCGAAGGCACTACCGGTTTATTGTGACAGCGCTCACGCGTCCATTATCTCTTAGAAGAGTGACGAGCACCCGACCTCATCTTTGAGATTGCCCATGCAATCATACTTCCGTACCGTCCTCCCCCTCGTCCTCATACAAAGGTCCATTCGTTGACTTCTTTTTCGGTTTTGGCGGCGGTCTCGGTGGAACCTTTCTCCCCAGTGTATTACTCGAGGTTTGTGGCTGCTGCTGGTGCTGTTGGGGCGAATGAAGGAGACTGCTGTCCATAGTCTCGTCCGATAGTTTGCCCGGCCACTCTGCTGCGCCCTCAGGGGCCGCCCGATCAAGCGGGCTGCTGGTCAGTATATTGGGTGTGCTTCGTTGTATCGTGTTATAGTGGGAGCTGGGGGTACCCGGCAAAGGCCTGGTCCTCATGGAAGTCATGGGTTCGGGACTCTTGTTCAGCGAGAGCACTGAGCTGCCGTCTGCAGTGGTCCGCAATCCAAGGTTGTCATAGACCGGCTCGAGTCCATCGGTTGGCGAGGTGGGTGGTCCGCTGCTCCAGCTGGGCGCTCGCGGACGCCTCGGTATTGTAACGTACCCGTGGCGCGGCATTACTGGTGCAATTGTGGTGCTCGCGATCCCGTAAGGTGTGATGCTACGATTATGCGGCAAGGTCTTGAAGGCTGCTGGATATTGGGCTGATGGTGAAACATAGCTTGCGCTAGTAGGAGTCGCGTGCTGCTGGCATGGCAGCCGTGTGCTGTCGGGTGCTGTCGATGCTTGGCTCGTTGGCGAGGCGCCGCGACCACCCGAAAAGGCCAAGAGGTCCGGTGGGTATTGCCTGTAGCCAGTAGCTCCTCCGCGTGGCGTACCACCACCGCCAATGCTACCCCCAGCGCCTCCAGGACAGCCTCCACCTCCGCTGCCGCCCTCGAGATCCGGAGTCCTTCGCTCTTCCTTCTCATCCTCGCCAGCTCCTCCGAGCACTCCTCCGACCATACCGCCCCCGACACCATCAGCTGTCAGAACATAAACAAAAGAGAAAACCGCACGTTAAGAAAACGTCAACAAAGTAAAGACGCGCTCGGATAGAAAAAATAAATGTAGCCGCGCGGAGGAATGATAATTGAGGCTTACGAGATATGCTTGCCGCTCGAACGACCAGACGAGGAGCTATGGCTTTTACCCTGAATTCAAGCGAAATTGAATCGTCTGAATTGAACCGTCGATTGGCGACACCCTCTCACGCATCGCGCACGGAATTATCGGAATTATTGGAATTATCGGCACGAATCATTGCGCGCTGTTCCCAGTTTATTGCAGGGGTATCAGAGCCCACGATGACGAGCACGACCTAAGTAAGTATACCTGATACATACACCGCTGAACCATTTCGGACCCTGCGATCGTGGAGATGGTTTCAGTGTAAGCGCATTGTGATATTGGCAGCGATATTGTAAATACTAAAATATTATAAAGTGTATTGGCGTTGCTGTTGGTTACTTCGGCAAATCCCGGGGATAGCTCCTATTTCCGCAAATAAACTTTTACCGCTAGAAGCCTGGGAAAATTTTATGGATTTACTAAAATTACCGACGGCTCGCCCGCAACTCAGTTTTCCGATAAGTGTCGAACGGAAATTCAACCAAGGGAGTAAAAAAGAACGAGCGAAAACATTTTCATTTGATTTTTTTGTATGAGTAACCCGGCTTAATTTGCAATTTTGATGGATGTAAATGTCGTTACGAATTTCGGTCGTGCAGTATGGGTCTTCATGCTTGAATTATAAAGGATTCCGATTAAAATACGGTGGCAGTCGTGCAGGTGCTAGATTGTAAACAATTCCACTTATTATTATTAGAAGCACGTAAGCAAATAAGTAGATGCTCACGAATCGCATGTAAAATACGACAGAATTTCATCTTCTTCTATAGAATGTGGAATTTCATAGCGCTTATAACACGCGATTAGCGATAAAACACCAATTTACTAATCCGAGAAAGAGTGCCGCAATCATTGCGCTTCACATCTTCGCCCATAACGTTAATAGACACAGAACACGGCATGGAGTTGATTCGTCGCTTCGATTTTACTGGCGTACCATTTTCACCCCATTCGCGTATCGAGTGGTCGCTGATTTCCCTCTGCAAATACGCATTTTATGGAGAATGAATGTTGAATTAAAATCGATTTTGCTCTTCATTTTCATATGCTGCATTACAGGTTCTTCCTGGTTTATATTGTTTTGCGCAGTATTCCATTAACTTCACATTTCGCCCTCGGGCATTTGCAGCACATTCATTATGGCAACCGTTTTTGTAATCATTACTACCGTCATCGTTGTCCCTGGCAACGCTAATACAACAAACGGCATTATGTACACCTATAAAACCTACCAGCGGCAATATGTAGCTAATGAAGACAAAAATATTTCTATATATGTTATATGTATATACACAATATATGTATATGTATATCGATTTCTATCATCGTTTACCGTTCACATGAAGTTTGTAAGGATCTACACGCCTATTATATTTGTACGTGGCTAAAAATAGTCTCGCGAACGATCACTATTAGCGTTGCAAGAAAATTGGTAATCAGAAAAAGAGAGAAAGATAAGGAGCAAGAAAGACCAGACGGAATACAAGAGTATGTAAAGAAAGATGCTATCGACACTAGACACAAATGACGGATGGCTTTCTCCTCTCTATCATAATACAGCGCGGTGTCTCATTTATCTTACGCTAGTTTTGATCGATACTGGTTAACGCAAGATCGATGGTGTTCCATTTATCTGATAGTAGGATTACCGCTTTGTTTCCCGGACACTGCGCTGTGAGCATGACTGCCTTGCAATTTAGCTATGTATACCCTACGTATACCCTGCGTCAGTTACTGACATTGCGTTTCTTCTTACTTAGTTACTTAGTTGTAATAGCAACACCGTTCCCTAAGCCAATGTAATTGAAATGTATGTTGCTAGAGGTCGGTTACACCTCGAGCAACGAGCCTAAGCAGCCTTACACCACGTAAGTAGGTGCTCAGCGGGATACTACAGTAGAATTATACAATCTTTATGGCGAACTGTTGCCAGCTAGCACCTCGCGACGCATTGTTTAGAAATATAAGCAGTGTACTGACCGAAAACCGAGTCGTTGTCGAGGAGGGTTCGATTAAGCTCGGTCATCTCAGTGCCGTGGGAGGTGACTGAAGGTGCCTCGTATCGTCTCGGTGGTTTGACCACAGGGTTGATCGTTGTGATGAGTGACTTCTCTTGCTCGCCAAGTCCATGGTGTTCCAGGGACGCAGCTTCCAGGCTCTTCTCGTCATGTCTGGTCTTTCGACGGCGACAGTAGCAAGCGCAGAAAGTGGCAGTCACGATCAGAAGCAAAAGGGCGGTCACGCCTAGCCCGATCGCCAGTGGAAGAGTGATAATGTTGCCTCTGCCGCCGTTTGCATCACCGACAATTGCCAGGCTTACGTTCCTTTCGACATTACCGCCCGGACTTTTGGCCAGGCAGACGTAATCACCTTTATCGGAAGACGTAACATCCGGTATTGTTAGATTTAGCCATTCGTGATTCGATTTTAAAATAAACGGCTTGTCTGCGTTATGCCGTCTTGTCAAATTGTTCAGGACCCTTGAGCGATACACCCAGGATAACTGGAATCAGAAAACGCAAGTGCCGAGGCGCCGGTTTAATTAAAAAAAGTTACTTTGATTTGGGATAAAGCGGTGCCGAGCGCCAGCTGGAGCTGGGAGTGCTGTGCTCTGCACCCTGCCGCAGTCAAAGTATGCTCGAGTAAGAAAGATTAAAAGCTGTCCTTAATTTTCAGATTTTACACTAGCACGACTTGGAAGGAATTTCATTATTATGGACGATCGTTTTTGCGACATTCTCTTCTATTCATGAGACATACTCCTTTTAGCATAAATTCCTACAGACTTGTAAAATTACGCTGGCTGGAAAAGTCTCTATTAATAATGCTAGCGCGGCCGTCTTATCGGAGAAAATAGTTCGTACAATTTTCATTTAACGAAATGAGATACAAGTGGATACGATGAAAGGTTTGCACTCGATTCACGTTGCATATTCATCCGGTTTAATGAAAAGTTAATATTTGATTGGCATATTTAAGAGGTAAACTAAAGGCTGCAAAATTGGATTTTAAATTTTCAAGATAATTCTCTATAATATCAACATTAAATGCTATCTTAATGATCTTAAATAAGTGGCTCAATAATTGAGAAAAGAGGGTACTAGTCCATGCGGAGAAGCTATTACCGCATACCTGTGGTCGTGGTATTCCCGTTGCTCTGCACCAGAGAGTAACATCTCCGCTGCCAACTTCGAATTTTACAGCTGGTCCGATCGTAGAAATCTCCGGCCTACAAGCGAATTCGTCGCTGCTGATCTCATCCCACATTTTGTCGGCAAGACTAGCCGGCTGCTGGCAAGTAGTAGGTTTTGTGTATAGCTTGCGCTCAATAGTCCAATCGCGAAATCTCTTGAGACGGCAGTTGCAGTTCCAAGGATTATTGTGAAGCTCGAGACTGCTCAACTTTGGTAGAGCCTCGAAGGTCTGTAGCTTCAAGGCGCTCAGATTATTGCCGTCCAGGGTCAGCGACTGTAGCCCGGTCAAATTGCGAAAGGTCTTTTCCTCGATTCGCTCCAATTCGTTGTTCGAAAGGACGATTTTTTGAAGATAAACCAAATCGCGGAATAATCCATTCTCTAGAACCTTGAGCTTGTTCTCGTTGAGAAGTAGTACCCTCAATCGCTGAGTCTCTTCGAAGGTACCCGGGTAGAGGGTTTTGATATTGTTCCCCGAGAGATCGATCTCGATCACGATCTTCAACCCTTTGAATGCATCTGTATGGATCGATTTGATGTCGCACTTGCGCAGCACCAATTTGTGCAAGTTCACCAGGTGAACTCGACTGAAGGCGTCGTGCATCAGATGACTTATGTGGTTCCCAGTCAGGTCCAATTGCTGGATCTCCGAAGAAAGGTTCTTCGGTATTTGCGTGAGATCTTGCTTGATACATTCTGCCGTTTTTCGACCGGACACCCATTTGCACTTGCAGTCGCATAACATCCAGTCTTCTGCGCTGCGGCAGACGACAACCAGGAGCGTCGAGTAGAGCAGCAACTTGACAGTTCTTAGTTCCATACCGAAGGCTCCTGCTAACAAGAGAAACACAGAAGAATTAATTATAATATCCTTGAAACAAGCACTTAGAAGTCATGGTGAGTCTTGCGCTACCGGTTCTATTTGCAGACTCATGGATGGAAAGTGTTACACTGAATAAATCTACTTCATGCCCGTGTACTGCCTCGCGAACCTTTTACACCCTAATGTTTATCGCGGCATGTTGATACAAACTGATTGCGATAGGAACACATGACATTGTTCCCAGTGATTAGAGGAAATTTAGTAAGCTAACGGAGGGAGTACATACTACATACTATCTCCTGTGCTTCTCTCTGCTGGCAGAATCTGCTGGAGAATCTGGAAACGAAGAGCAGGAATAAAAATTTCAGCGCTCCGTTTCTTGTTACCGCAAAGATCATCCAGTAATCCAATGGACAGGATTGTGTCCGGACGCACCAGTACAAGGCGCATCTTTAATTAAAAACATTTCTAGCCACGAAGTTTTGCGCGAATTTCTCGCCACCTTGCCAACGGTTGCTAGCGTTACAATGGAATACGACAGTGGGGCGTTGTAACAAGAGAAAACTCAACTTTCCCTGTTATCAGGAAAGTCAGGGTTGCTCGACGATACTTCCGAGCCGTCGACATCAGCAGCACTTTCTTTTCCCGGTAGTCGCCCTTTCCTTCCCTTTTCCCGTCTGTCCATGGCTTTTATTTCGCGCACACTTTTATTTTTCTTACAATCCTCCGTTAATCCCGAGATAGGGCGGGCTAGGAAAGGACCGTTGGTAATTTAACTTAATATCGTTTTCCTGTCCCCCGCTCGGCATAGACGCGTTCCTAAAGTTAAATTAATACAACACGACGGGCGGGCACGCTTTACCCCTTTTATTATCGCATGCGCGTCCACGCTTTCGCACCCCTGTATACTCTGTAAAGTCCACGCTCTGCATCAAATTACTCTTTTCACGCCAGGAGTTGCTGAATACAATTCATTTTGTGTCTGCTTTCGGGTCGGCGTGACTCTCCGAGTATCCATCAAGAAGTAGAAGAAGAAAAGAAGAAGGAAGAAACTGAGTCAACCGCTGAGCACAATCACGCTCCAACTATTTGAATTTATTCCAAAACTCCGTCAGCGGAAACGAGGAAAGACGTCCGGTAGAAGAACAGTGAGACTCTCGAGCTGCGTTTCCGCTTAGATTTCAAACGAACAGGAGCAAAAGCAGAGCGACTGTCAGAATATCCTTAAGTTGACTTTATATTATTATTATATGTTATTTTGACATCACAAATAAACGAATGTTGACATTTCTTCATTTCCCCCGTAACAATAAAAATGGAAAGGCTTCGTTTGGCTTCGTTGTCATTTTACAGCATACGGAAATATTAATTTAAAAAAATATATTCCGCGTAGCAGAATCAGCCAATCCGTCATTACGACTGTTTCGTGATGGGGTCTTCGTCAAACGGAAAATGAGTCTATTCAAATTTCAGACTGCAGCGATCAAATAGTAGTGTTAAGAACAGTGAGACAAAAGGCGACGGTTGCGAGAATTTATTTGAGTCGAAAAGCAAGGTGCTTCTCTCTACTCCTGCTCTTGGACTCAACCGCTGTAGATTATACGAACTTTCCACATGCATGCTCTGACCTTTCTCTTACGGGCAGGAACTTTTTGAAGTGCGCACCAGGAGACTCGTGGGTGACGTACTTCCTTGCGTCGTCTCTAGACTTTATCGTCAAGAGCAGAGAGCCATGATTCTTTTGTGTTACTCTCGCGGCGAACCGCTTTAAGTCGAAATAAATGCATTTCTGTTCAGTGCTTTTCGCTTTTCAGCTTGCCAACCTCCTGATATTTCTCGGTTCTTTTTTCCTCCTAAATTTTTCACCATTTCTCTCTAATGCTGCCCTCCTTTTTATTTCCGTTATCCTTTGCACTGCTGAGATGAGTTCACCATCATCTGACCCTTTCGGATTTTAATCGCGTTTTTAACCCGCTATGTATGTTACTCGGGTGGAACGACGAGGCCACCGCCTTTGCGGTGGTTTCAACCGATCGTTCTAACGCTCATCGATCGGCCGCATTTGACTTGTAAATATTCCAGCCAACGACGACATTAGATATGCGCAAGGCGAAAGTAAAGAGTTTATATACCTTCTATGAGGGGTTTTAGAGCAGAAAGCCAGATGGCTGGGAAGGGTTCGAGTAGCCAGGGTTGCGAGTGTGTGGCTCTGATGGGGATGGCAACAGTCGAGGCAGTGGTGGTTTAAGGTGGTAGGTGGAAAGTGGGTGTCCTTTTGAAACGGCAGCCGGAAGGTACCTTCTACGTGCCTTGTTTCAGGACGCGAACTGTCGGAAGCACTTTGACATGGACAGACGTCCGTACATATGTATGCTCGCGTATCGCTCTTTCGCCAACGGTTTGTATTCTACGAAAAAAAAGTTCTGCTAACGGTCTGATTTCTTTCCATGAGACTGAATTTCAAAATTCAATGGTCTCTATCAATCAAGTACCGCACACGCTTTGGGACGATGTTTGGTCACCCTGCTGGTTTTATGAAAACTCCATCGATCATACCAGCCATGCTAGAAGAACGATCGCCTCTTATTTTCTGCCGACGCACTTTTCTTTGCCTCTAACTTTGCGGAAATACATCGAGGAAAATATATATATAATATATATACTCATGTGGCTTTGCATGTGAAATTCACTCGTTCGTGTGAAAACCCTGACTTCCAATAGACAATAAAGCGTTTCAACAGAGATATAAACGCCAACATACTTGAATTTGAATAAAGATACATGAATAAATTCTTTATCTTATAAAACCCCTGTTGTGTGAACGATGCAATTAGAAAACTTTTGTTAAATACGCGCGATGCGTTATACGCCAAGCGATGATTATTCCGTGCAAATCAATTTTTATTTGCATTGTGATTACATCGATATTTTTTGCAGTCTAATTAGCGCGACCGTTATCGCGTTTTTGCACAATCATTTTAGGCTTTTATGCTGCGGCAATATATACAGCCACTTTGTCTTTTAACAAGCCGTCCTGACTGTTTTACATACACGCCACAAGAGCCGCAACGCAGTAGTGTGTTGCAGGAGCCACGAGGCTTTCCTTATCGAGAGGATTCTCGGTTAATGCCCGTTATTTTGCGAACAATTGTTGAGGCGTTGGCCGATGTATTGCGGGTCACCGTCCAGTTTAGCTCATGATTATAAATCCTAGCAATTACCAGTTACTGTCGTGGCGGCCGCTTAAATGCAGAGAACAGCATTTCATGGCACGGAGCGACCAACTGATCGAAGAGCTGTTGCACGAAACAATTACCCGTCCATTACTCTGCGGATTCAGAGCCACAAGAAATTGCCATACGCAAAATACCGAAACGATGCATGAATGCACGGCTGGCATTGCGGCCGATTGGCTGCTACGACTATTACATTCCGCCACTCCTCTTCAGTAGATTCGTGCCCATTAAAAAGAAAAAAAAAACAACATATATTTATCAAACGGAATATATTAAATGCACTTATCAATATTATTTTTGCGTTTCATTTTTGCGAACATTCAAGAGGTTTTTGCATTTAAGCGTGCGTGGACAGATTTTCAGTACGTACGCTCGAGCACGATCCAAAGAGCTTCCAAACGATATGAGATGACCCATGCTTGGTCGCCTGAACCGAATAACACATCGATCGTCACGTGCGCCTGACATATGTTATTGGTCCGATTTTTGAATATTTTCAACTATCGAACTCATCGAGGCGAACCGTGCTTTCCCGTGGATATAGGTGCGGCTCGATCATCGACGAGGGTCAAGATTAAAGTTTGCGCTATTGAAAGCGCGAATCGCGCTTTCGGCATTGCTCCCATCGATTCGATTAAATCTTTTTTGTCCCGGTGGCTCTCCGATTTCTTCGAGGACACTCGAAAGTTTATCACTTTACTTCTTACGTAGCTCAAGTCGAGATCTTTCTAAACGGGTATCAAAGATATTCCTTTTTTATTCTATTGAATTTCTGTGTATATCAATAGCGCACATTTTTGTAGTGAGTATGTTCAACGACGCTTGACTCAAAGCACTTCGTATAATTGTTTGTATCTTACACATTCTTCGATCTTGGATTAGAAATTAAATGTATAAGAAACTGAAGCAGAAATCGAGTAGTGGCACATGGCGATTTGCTGGAAAAAGGCTACGCAATTGTGCACTGTGTAGAACTGGAATATTATATTCGAGTTACCAGGAAAACTTCTCAAAGATTCAGTTTCAGAGTAAAGTGGTCTGGGCGTAATAATGAAACTACGCGGCGGAAAACTTTTCGCTAAACTGGTTACTCGAAATACAGATCCTGAATTGGTTGAGCAGCAGTGCCCTACACAGACCACTTTCTGTTTTTGAGCTAATTATGTTACGTTCTTCGCGATCTCCACTGGATTTTCGAGTACTCTTATTCTTTCGGATGTTCGATAAAGTTCAGAACTTTTCAAAAGCAGTGGATAGGTTTAGAAGGTAAAAATTCCCAGACATTGAGAGGTATCATTAGATACACTTGATTAACGTGGCAATTAGTAGCCTATCATTACCGTCACAACTCTTTTTCGTTATTATTGAACATTCTGGATTTTCCTGCGAGATCATAAGGTCACGTTGCTTTCTATTTGATACAGGAATAAAATATTCCATAAGGTCGAGTCTTTTAAAGAGATTTCGTTGGTATATTTACTCTAAAGGGCAGCTTCCTGCAACCTTTGACAATTGAAAGAAAGAAATGGGACGCGAGTATTTTCGTCGAGACTGTAATACATATACACGAAGTATAAAGATTATATGTCATGACCTATATGGCGTGATCCAAGATACAATAGTACTTCATGACATATCATTTTTAAAATACGCGAAAACTTTGGACGCGGTTCTAATCTCGGAAGATAATTACAATGTGCGAACAGGTTCATGGTTATCGATAAGGAAAACTGGAAGATGATACGGTGGTCGAGGGAAACACGAGGATGACGCCCTAGAAGTTCCAAATGGGACGGATATTAATGTGGGTACTGAGCCGATATCCACGTGCAAGTCTCAGGATAGTTTAGGGTGTACAGCACACTTTGTGTAACCGAACCTCCTCTAGTCATGAGAATATTCGTCGTGATCATATGCACGAAGTGGTGTATATATGTATACATATCTATATACATATGTATGTATCTGTGTATGCTTGTGAGGTGGTTGCGTTCTCGTGTTTGATGTGTGAGAGGTAACAAGGTCGGCACTACTCGTAATTACGAGATATAACTGCCTCTCGAGAGATCCGTAAGGAGGAACGGTGTCACACCGGGAGTAGATTCACATATATACTAGCACCTACCGCATCCCACTCGGCTAGAGTACTGGTGTTTAGTCGCATTTTAATGATCTCCATCGAGCAGAGCGTTTGATTGGCGCGATGATGATACTTCGGACCGGGTAATCGGAGATTGCAACGGATTCTCTGATGCACTGAGGGTGTATTCCGATAATGCGAAACCGATGAATCTTCAGACAAACTGCTCGCGGATCGAATCGAGTAATTGAAGCGTATAGGACCAGTAGCCCAACCAACACTGGATGGTTCCTTCGTTAGCCTCTTACCCTTTTGATGCATGGAAAGGATCTGCTGGTATCTCTTATTTCAGCTATGTTCTATATTCCTATAGAAGTATTTACACATTCATGCAAATGGGAATCGATAATTGCCCTTAAAATATCGGGGATCACAAAAAAAAAGAAATTCTCGAGTGTCAGAGAAATTGGATTGGCCTTTTCTCTGGCTATCTTCGTACAAATGGAAATCCAGCAACAATACGTACTTCTCAATGAGTGGCTGCAGTACGCACTCAAAAAGCCGTATTTATCTTGCTACTACTCTTCCATTCATTACTTACGGGGTACTGTTAACAGTTGGCGAAACTCCGAAAAAGTTAAAGTTTGAGTAACACTCGACGTAAATCGCTCTGACACAATTGTCGGTTGGAGGATGACCGTTCCACTGCAAAAAGTTCGACAGTGTGCAGAATGTGATTAATATCTCACAATGCAATTTTTTCTCTTGAGCGAGAGAGAGGAAAAAAAAGTAATGAGCAGATTAAGGAAGCACTGGGTATAATGAGAAAGCTAACGTAAATTTTAAGTTGTGAGCTCATTTATTCATGAGACCGCGGGATTTAGAGGCTTCTCTTGAAGAAACGCGAAATCTTGGGAAATTTCACCGTCTAAGAGGTCATTTCCATCAAAACAGTTTTCTAGAATGTGCTTTGAGATAGAAAAAACTAGAGGAAGCTTAACGTACAACTGGAGTGGAGATTTTAATGAAACGTCAGCGAACTGTCGTGTGGCGACATGTCAGTTAGCTCAGGGAATTCTCACGGGGCCGAATTTTTCCGAAAAGTAAAACTTTCTTCTATTTCAAAGTGTCCTGTGCATGTAGATATTCCAAAAAATTACGTACTAGCATGAGAATGAACTTTCGCAGTGTTTGCAGCAATATCAAAATTGATAAATAATCATTTTGCAGGTAGCGTATTGTGTTTTATGAATAGAAAAATCTTCGCTCTATTTATTATCAATTTTTCGGAAATACCAATCGCATGCCACTATTAGAGAAACTAAAATCCATTGCCGGAAAAATACGTCCTCTATTGAGCAGCACACAACTCATCGTGTAGACCAGTTTTTGCGCAACGAGTGGCATTTGACGGTAGTCTCGGCATTCTGTACATTGTACCGATGAAAAAAAAGATAGGAAAAATATGTTCCAGCATATTGAAATATATGTAGTGGCAACCCACTACGGTTTTTCTCTTTTCGATGCGATAAAGTCGAGTTGCATTATGTCCAAAACTTCAGGGCTTCCAAGATATTTATAGTCTGCCTCGTGGACCCACGAAACTGCACCAACTTTTCAAATAAGTCCGAATAATCATATAAATCATCTCACGAGATTCTACCAAATGCTCGAAATCTCCCCCTTTCTCACGATCACACAAAGGCACAAAGATTCAGGGAATAATTTCTGGCAAGTGGATTTTTCTGGGAATCGCTCAATATGATATAATATTATTTTATCCGGTTGATATGGGCCGAGAGCACTTGACAGTAGAAGTGTCACGCGCAGATCACGGTCGCAAAATAAAATTGTATTAACAATTTAACTGAACGTAATGAACTGTCAGTGAAATTTCAGACTTCATGCGTAACTTTTGCGAAAAACATTCGTACCAGAAGTTATAGTTGCGTGGAAGAGAAATATTTTAAATCTAGCAATCAATAATTTATTAAAAATTAGTAACAAAGTTGTCGGTGAATACGAGTTACGGTCTTCATATGGAAATCAATGTGTAAGTTCGTTTTTTATGAAAAAAGTTTGATAGAAATAATCCTGCTGAACCAACAGCACGTTCTTTATGTACATTTGTATTGTCATTGACTGATGTTCGTTCCTTTTTCCTATCTCATTTACACAGGTACACACGAACACTCGTGTACGTTAAAATCAGAAAGGTTTTAGTTTCGTCTTAAAGTAAGCACACGTTACTCTCTGTGATGAGAGATCGCAGGGAAAATTTCGTCTTTGAAAGAATGTGCGGAGAGAGCCTTTTTCTCCATCCGAGGCTTTGATCTCTCGATGCCAGAATTAGCAGCGCGTTCTATTATGCTTTACTTGGAAATGAAAAATTCTTAAGTTCCATCCTCGAAGGAGTGGAAATTGTATTGTAAGCTTTACGATCGACTAGGTCGAACATTTACAAGCCCATGTACTTTTATAAACTATCCGCCAAAGCGATCATAACAGAAAATATTATGCAAATTGCAACTCCTTGGAATTGGGATAAAACCAGAATAAAGAAAAATCATTTACGTCGCTAAGAAGTTGACTGTATTAAAAACTTTGTTGAAGCTTGCGTAACGTTGCAGAGGCTTCTGGGCAATCAATGCCAACCAAAATAATTAGGTCTGATGGCACTCAAATGGAATGAAGTCTTGGTACGCAGGAGAAACTTAAATTAAGAATGTTAATATTAGTTCCTGCCTGAGATGGAAAATACTTTAGCAGAATAAGATTCTATTTGTATTGCAAACATTTTAGAGGAACAAAAAATTTGCACCAATGTACTCCACAAGAAGTTGAGCAGCCAGTATGGAAGAAAATAAAGCTGTATGGGCGTATGCGCTTACCTTTAATTTATACAGGTTGAAACGAAAAAACCGCAAACACCTCAGGCGCCACTTCACCAACGGAAAGTTCTGAAACAACAACATTTGCGGCATTAAAGATATCGGCTCCGCAGAATGGTGCAGGGAGGCGGTTAGCGTCGATTTATAATGCGCAGTCTGAAGAAACCAGTCGATGTGAAAGAGTTCAAGTAGCGCGCATGTCATTCATTCGCGAAATTGTACAATAAAAATTCTGCAGCGTAGACTGGAAAGGGACTCGGGGTTGGGTGCAAGCTCGCCTAAAAAGCCGAGTTTCGTGGTGCGCGCGCGGATCGACAAATAGCACAACAAAAAACTTTCTATTAAGGGGAACAAAGGGTCGTCCTCGGAATCCAAGCCGCAAGCTTTGTCGCCAAAGTTGCCTTTCGCCCAGCCCCTTTCAATTTAATGATACATCTCGAGCCTCTCTTAAAAAAAAAATTCTGCTGCCATCCGCGAAAATACAGTCGAATATTAATATGGAAAGTCACCCTGAGCCGAGTCTGCTTTCCAACTACGCAGACCTTTGGAATCTCGGCAGGATGGCTCGACGCGACTGAGTTTGTATAGGTCGCCAAAGCTGATGCGATTACGAACCTTGCAGGCTGTTGGACTCGCTCAACCCGTCGCTAATTGTCCACCTTTTTCAAGGGACCCTACCTATCAGCTTATTAATGAAGCCGAAACACCATGAGGGAAACTGATTTCACGGCCTGTAATCTCGACCCGTTCCAATGAAGCGGCATCTCTACACTTCGCGTAGAGTTTAATTACTCGCAACTGCTGTACTGACGTGCATTTCGAACCGCATGATTGCACTGTCGAGCTACGTCTGATTTATCCACGACTTTCTTCACTGAGAGCTCGAAATTGAGTGAAACAGTCGAGCAAGCGCCAACTTTAAGAATTCGTTCAGATCGCGACAAATCAAGTAAGATTGAACTGCTCGATTCAGTGATGAAGAAACTTCTTGATTAAATGAGTATCACTCTCTGCCAAATAAGTTAATATCGACTTTTTAATTTCGCGTCGGGATGTGTAATTATCCGAATTAGAATGTGATACAGAAATCCGGGTTACCGCTTTCACGATTTAATAATTAAAACGTATTTCTGCTCTTTTATTCGAGGATACGCTGTAGATTTGACATTAGCTGAACCCTGCAGTCCTGAGTGAACTTACCTTACTAGTCGTCTGATGAACTTTATAATTAACGATTGCTGTTCATTGATGCAAAATTAGACAAATACCTCTAGCAAGACGATTGCCGATATTCTAGAATATCGAATTCCTAGTCTTTCCAGTCTATGAATAAACCTCTTCCTTTGATCCTTAAAAAGAATCACCCATCAACAAATTTTTCTTTTTTTCTCTCCGATTCTAATTTCAAACGTGTAATATTTACATCGCTTAACGAATCTCACAAGCTCCAGAATATGCCACCCGTAAAAGTTCTGCCGGTTCGGCGTCGTGTCGCAACGAGGTGCATAATACGAATTAAATTATTTCTGAGACGAACAGGAAGCAGACCGGAGAAGATATTCACAGAAACAAAGAAACTACGGGAAAGAAAGCGAAGGATTCACGCCAGTTGCCAAGGTAGCAGTGGCGCTAGGAATAAGAGTGACGGTATGAACAGAGAAAAGACAAAAAAAAGAGGAAGGCAAGAGGAGTAAAAAGTAATACCGTGGCTCAAATGCTTTAGCACATATAAGCCAAAGTAAGCCGCAGTTGCGCGCGAATACCATTTTCAAGCCAGTGGCAGTTTTCCTATCTTTTGATTTGTCACGGAACCAGGTATCATATGTGTCACACGATGTTAGTCTGTCAACGAAGTCGCTCGTAATGTTACGTCGATTCGCACAAACAAATTATGTCGTAGGTGTGAAACTTTACGAGTACTTGGATCGTGACTGTTACGGGATCGTGAAAAGGATTAACGAGTTCGGTATAAATAACCGGCACGCTATTGATCGTTCATCGCTCGTGGCTAGTGGTTTTTCTACTCCCCCCCTTTCTCTCATCGATGTGCACCAGTCTTTTTGCCCCTGTTTCGGTAAATAATTGTCGCACTACCGACAGTGTGCGCACGTTTCGGTAGTCGGCCACAACCCCCTACCGGAACAACGAAAAAATTTATATGTCACATAACAGTTTCGACTGCCGCACTCGTTGCGCGATGCTGCTGCGACCCGCGTAAAATGCACAGTTTGGGGACAAGGGACATTTACATTTTTTAGTGATGCGTGAACGAACGCACTGACGCATCAGTATACATATGTATACTGCGATTGGCCGACTGATAATATTCAAAGTTTATCCGCATTCGCATTTCGCGATGGCACAGTACTCAAGAAAAATTACTTGGCTGGAAAAGGGTAAACAAGTACATGCATTGGATTATGCCTATGTAACGGGGAGAGTTTATCTTCTACGTGCTGATAGCCTCAGCTTACTGGGTAAAAGACCCTTTCCTGAGAAGGGAATATATTAAGGAACTTGCCCTCTGTACATCCATAGGACTTGAGATAATACGATCGTTGTCACCAATCGAACACACTCTATGGAACAGGTTACTTCGGACGAACCAATTAAAGTGTCATTCCTTTCAACTGGGGTCCAAGAGCATTGTTTACCATAGACTGCTTGTTACGTCTTACCAGCCTCTTCCAAGTAAGATCCTCTTCACCAGAACTTTGCACCAGATTTCCAAGATTTTCCACCGAAAGTAGGGATTGATCTGACAGGATAAACATGATAGGATCTGAATAGAGATCCGCGAAATAAAGTTCGGATAGGTCGGTTCAATTTTCAATTTGCCCTCTGGTTACGTCATTCTACTTGTGCAAAACCAAAAGTCGATGGTCGTCAATGGCGAATTGAAGATTTTTCTTCAACAATGTCGATTATTTTTTCAATTTTTAATTTTTCCGACCTTCTTGCCATTTCGAGCTACTGGATTACCTTTGTCAGGACGACGGGTTGGCTTAACGCTTTGCTTATTCTATAGAATTGATTTCCGGAAGCGGGAAGTCAGTATTTATTCAGGAGTCGGTGGAGAACCTTGCGATGGGCGAGATTGAAACCGAAGTGTTTTCGAGTAAGTAGTGGTTGTATCGTGCACCACGTCGTCTATACTTGGCAAATTGAATTTGATCAGGCGGATTATCTTAATTCATTCTCGCAGTTCAGCATAATTTGCTTATATTGCTCGAATCATCGCTCATTTCTGGTTCATTGCACAGATTCTAATTTAACAGTCTCTACTAATGCGAAATCAATTGCTGGAATTTCAATTTCGATTTCGATTTCGATTTCTATTTCGATCTCTATTTCAAATTCTATTCGTTCCACTTACGGAAATATACGAGAGCTAGTGGCATATTGTGTCAATTATAGTATAAATGTCAAAATTTCGAAATTCCCCTCATTTTCATCGATCAAAATCGTTGGTAGCGTTATTTCCAGCCTTCAAACCTTTCGAGGTGACTTCTTTACTATCTCAGGGACATAGCTTCCTCAAATAACTCAACTCTTGACCTAAAAATCGAGCATTTACTTTGAGTGTTTACCACTGCAAAGATATGCTTCA
This sequence comes from Trypoxylon attenuatum, assembly GCA_963989405.1. Classification (NCBI taxonomy): domain Eukaryota; kingdom Metazoa; phylum Arthropoda; class Insecta; order Hymenoptera; family Crabronidae; genus Trypoxylon; species Trypoxylon attenuatum. The sequence continues at coordinate 8,685,119 of OZ022490.1, read as the reverse complement.
GAAGTGAAAAAACCAGGTTGATACACAACGGGGAGTTAATAAATGATGTAATTGTTGGTTAATCTTTTCGGCAGCTCCAAAAATTTGTACTTCTATGGCGTTTAAGATTGCCTCATTTCAGCAAAGTTACCAGTTAAGTTAGAAAGTTGGTCAAACTTTTGCTCCCTCGCAATTCTCAGTGCCCGTCGCTCAAACTGTGACCATTTTTCTTTTCAAGAAAAAGAACTGCTCTTCAGCGATGACTGCACCAAACTTTCTCGCTGAATTCTTCGGAAAAAAGGATTATATTGATTATTCGAATTCGAATGAATTGTTAGAAGTTTTGCTTGAGATATATTCCTTTACAGTATTAAACGTTCACTCCAACTTTTGCAATGAGATTCTTAATTACTAATTGTCCATTGCTATTGTAATTTAGAAAGCTGTGCAGCATTTCTCATTCAGTTGAATCTATTTCGTGAATCACCGTTGAAGGAAGATTCGAAGCGAAGTTTCTCTTTTCCAAATTTCCATGCCTGAACTCGTAGCAAACAGAACAATGAGTCTCATTTTTTCGACCGAATGAAAATTAATTATCACCTCACTGCAATGAATCATTTTTAAACAATACAATTAATGACGTTGAACGATACGTCCTGAAAGTAATGCATAATTAACCGTCGCGGGAATATATCTCAACAATGGCAGTAACACGGATATATACAACGCATAAATTCTCCACGAAACTGCGGGGACCAGTAGCTGATAACAATCGTAAATCCAACGGAGCGATCGTAATAAAATCCGAAAAGCTATGTTCAGAATAGTCGACATTGGAATTTCCATTCCGAGTACAGCATTTTTCACCCAGGTGCATCAGAATCACTTATTAGGTCACTAGTTAATATCTGTGTTTGCGAAATATGTATTTATATCTATTTGACCGACTAGTTTCACCTAGACTGCCAGGAAAATACATTGGAAAAATGTTTCCTTATTTCAGCTTTTTCGAATAATCAATATTCGTTAGCAGAGTAATTACTGCAATAAACAGACTTAACTGCAATATAAAAAAGTCCAGTTTTATTACACCCTTGAAAGCAACTCGGGGGTGAAAACATGCTGAGATGGTGAACGAGTACGAAATGTGCACCGAGAGGCAAAGGGGAAGCCAAATAGAAATTGTTCTTTTATGACTTTTGTTACATTTTAAGTAAAATATCAGGTAACCCATAATTAAATAGTCCGTCTATTTTACGTTTGTGTTTGGTTCACAATTAAAATTACTCTACACTATTCGTTTGTCTAAGGGATTCTTCTTGCTGTTTCAGAAAAATTGCAGTGATTACTTTTGGCGTACATATATTCGTTAGAAGCTCCGACTCTAAGTTTTTACCTCTGCCTTCTTACAACGAGTCTATTTTTGCGTACATACCGCTGACAGTCACAAGATCCGCATCCAATCGATGGCAGAGAACATCGAAGAACCGAAGGAAAATGTATTCATCTCAATAATGCCATGGAATTTTCGTTGAATAAAAGACTTTTGTTCAATCTGATTATTGTTATCGGTTATATTAATCAAATTACACTTTGTTATTTCATTATCATGTCTGTTCCTTTGTTATCGAGATCAAATGTACGAAGCAATTTTTAATAAGTGCAACTTTGAAAATTTATATTCGAGGCAACAGAGCAAATAATTCCTGGTGGAGAATTATTTTAATTACCATACGGATAAATGAAAGATTTTTTCTTTTTTTTCAGGAGGACGATGTTAATTAACACATTTAGTCTCCAGTTTCACGAACGTATACCGAGAATGTTTTGAATTACAGTAACTATTCGCGCTGCTGCTTCTATAGATAGCGCATTTTGCGTGATCTCATGTTTCACGTATTGAATCGAATCAGAGAAGTTCTAATTGCAAGTTTAACGATGGAAACTATTGTAATAGCTGCGAGCGAGTACTTCTCAATATTTAGCTTTTCCTTGAAGCGGAATTTCAACTATACAACATCTTCCAAATTAAGTACGAGACTACTGCTCTTGGCCGGAAGATTCGTGGTTTCTCCTCCCTTACATTCTGCAAAATACTTTTACAAAAGCGCAAGCAGCCCAGCTAATTAAGCTAAACAGGGATCTTACCGCAAACATGGTCTCTTCATTTCGCGCGAATGCAACGTCGCGTGTCCGAATGATTCATTCATCAGCAAGAGCGAAATTAAAAAGCTCTCTTTATTCATTTTCATAAAGATATAAAAACATTTAAAGGTGCAATCTTAAGGATAGCAAGACGAAGATGCAGCTGAAATGTATAGAGCTTTGATATACGACCATACGGATTGCATTAATTCCACTACACGATTCCACTTGTATTGAAATCCATCAGTTTCAGTAATCATGCTACTATGTAGGTACACCCCGATGATACAGGCTTCAATTACAGACTGCCCCCGTTTAGATACGGTTATTGCGGATACATTACTATCGGGAGAAAAAAAGAAGAATGTTTGGAAGTAGTTTAAGCCACAGAAACCAAGGTCCACAGCAAATCATCGTTTTATTACCTCACCCCAATAGGATCCTAATACTGTTTCCACACCAGCGAATGTTACAAGCTCGCTCCCTTTAAAATCATCCATTTTATCAAATCGTGCCGTTACTGCCACGAACAACTATCACCCTTAAGCAATATCTCACACCAGTGCTCCAGAATCGACCGCAAATAAATATTTTCGCATTCGAATTGAGTGCGGACGATAACCCTTCGGTAAGTATCCATTAGTAAATTCCATGGCAGCGGACCGCATTCATCATGAAGAGGGGTATTCCGAGGGCTTGCGGAATATGGTTGACACGATAGAGGAGAATCCCCATTTGCAACAGAGTAAGCCAGCGTCCGCGTTTTAACGGGACGCTGCGTTACCCTGGTCGCGGCAGTCGCGTTGTCATGTAAATGGACGTCGCATTATATCAGTGCAGGCACGGTTCCTCGCGGGAACTTGGCGCGAGAATTTCACGAGGAGGTCGGCAGCGATGCTCTGACGGAGTCGAGGAAGGAGTGAGCGAGTGAGATGTAACAGGAGTAGAATCGGGTTCGTAGCGCGTCAACGATTCAGCACAATAGACACGATACGATACGAGTTGATATGGGTCGAACAGATCGCACCATTCGAAATACTACATACATACAGTGTCGGCAAGTGTCGCGAAGTAGTGGCGGATAAGCCAATGTAAGCGTACGCGGAACGAGCGATTGTACATGGAGAAACGCGCGGTAGTCGAATGGACGGTGTTTGGGCGGGGCTCAAGTCACTCACAGCTGTCCTCCGCATATGAGCACGCATGCTAAGCATTAATCATATCGAGAACACCCTACCCCTACCTCCCGTTTCATGGGCCCTCGGATACCCCCTCGAGGCTGCACGACCGCTTTCGGCTTACCCGAAATAGTCCTGCCACTATCCACCGATCATGCACATGCAGCCTGCATCCTGCATCCTGCAGGCCCTGCGTGCTCCCGCTCGTTCATCCATGCGTATTGCGATTGAAGTTTACCTAATGACAGTATCAATCGCTCAAGTCCTGGCTACGGTCCACGAGTTTGGTTCAATCGCCAGTAAAACCCTTTGACTTTCGAGTTTTGTGCTTGCGCGTGACAAAATAGTTATCGTGCGATTATCGCGGGAAAATTGTTCCTCTCTGAGATGGGAAAAGTACTGTTTCAATCAAACACTGCCGATTAAAGGATATTGCGAATCCGATTTCGGTAATCAACTCGAACACTCTTGGAAATGAATTTTATACATGTGTCCCTCGTTGCGAAAACGTGCTGCATATTGAAAATCGGAATTTTTCTCAAATTTATATTAATTACGTGCGCAGTGTGCCGATTGCAGTTAAAAGTAAAACACGTATTTAATGATCACGATAGCCTGCATTATTTCAGCGCAATAAATGGACTGGAATTACCGATGGAGATTTCAAAATTACAATATCGAATTTTGTAATCACCGCACCGGTCCGTCAATTAAAGTTCGATCTATTCTGTAATGCAATACTGTTCTATACGCAAATGGCTCTCGTGAAGTCTTAAAGAAGGATAAGAAAAAGTGAGCAGTTGAATCTTCTGTTGGATCGATGGAAAAGTATCGTGGGAGTCGTTTTATCCAATCCTTCTTTTGTTTTATACTCTCCCATACGTCTTGGCTGACACGCGATACAGGTTGCAGCACGTAAAAGACCACTTTGTGTCGTTGGGCCAAGATTCACAGTGAGTGTTTACGGTGGCCCGTTTGCCTGATATCTTCTTAAAGGATATTAGATACATGTACATAATGTGTGTTTGTACGGAAACACACCGGCGACCCATCAAAAAAATTGCCCGAAATAAAGTGGGATAGGAGCACGCGGAATTTCGCGATATTAAAAATATATATGACCTCTGCTAAAGACACGTCTTCCAAAAATGGAACTACATATGTATAGCATTTATAAATTGACATATTGTTTATCACTGATCAAATATTCAAGAGACACCGTTTAGATTGGTGCCAAGTTTTTTCCAGCGTATGTTCGAAAAGAACCTTTGGTTAAAGTTTTCATCCATAGTAGCAATCTTGTGTCCGGGCGATTAAAGGGAAACACTTTGGATTTCGAGGTCTCTGGTGAATTCGACTCGCAAAAAGACGTGTATCCGGATTCGTAAGAAAGCCATGAAAAATCGTGCACTGACACGATAGTAAGAGAAAAGACTAAACGAGAGATCTTTAAGTAATTTTTTGATTGCTATACCAACTCCTTTCCTTCAGACTGTGCTTTCTAGTCAAAGGTAGCAACGATTATTGGACGACACAATAAAATTTCGACATCTGGCAATTACAGAATTCACTGGTCACCCGCATCTGTTTTTGCACTGGCAAATTCGCAAATTTCATCGCTTTAAGCACCGCCTTTTTATGGGCTCTTAAATCTCGCCTACAGTCAAGCCATATGATCACTTTACAAATTGAATTTCACCGAGAACCCAATTATCCACGTTTATCACGCAGCACTGCGGGGTTCCCATTACGGTGGGGCCGTAATATTTATCACGAATATTTTCGCACACTCTCATCATTGCGGAAAACGTAGCATATTCTGCTATATCACTCGTGCACTCCTGGCATGCGATATGCACACACGAACCCTCGAATTGCACAGGGTAATCAAATTTTACTTTTTTTCAGAACTGCTCGGCATCCCTCTCGCAAACCATGCAAAGGGATGACTCGGCGCTCCACATTCGGTATGGTATGCTCTCGAAGTTTACAGCGAACAATAAAGCAACCACGTGCGATCAAGAAAAAAAGAGGCGTTTCTATGGCAGGAGTACTCTGCACTGCAGCGCTAGATCATTTCACAGAGGTATACTGTGTCAGGCTCACTCGCAGTTTTTCTCGACTCTCTCCCAACGAATCTCGGATCCAGCCTCTTACGGCGTGGCTGTGGAATAGTTGATGCACCGGGTGATATCAGTCTCCGTGTGGAGTGGCGCAACGCGGTGTGGTGCAAGCATATGCGCCTCTGCCCGTGAGCAACCATGGGTGCTACTACTTCCAGCATATCGCTCCTGCCCTAAGCACCTTTATTATGCCGCTCGAGTTTCGCGCGAAATTGCCCCGCTCCGACGATGCGTTTGGAAATTGCTGCCGGCGACCAGACGCGCGCCACTCCAGTGAGCTTGAGTGAATATGAATTACGCGGGTTGCATTATTTCTGGTCAAATCAGCGGAAGAAGCGATCAGCCCTTTACGCGGCGTGGCGCGGAACGACGCGTGCTGTTACAAAAGCGAATTAGATAACGAGCCTCATTTTAGCCATTCGACAAACGGAAAGTGGGTAACGCGGATTAGAGACTCGCTTTGAGCAGCTGGATTACTTAATGCTTCTGGCGTGTGCCAGGAAAGACAGTAAAAGTGATCGAGACATTGAATCATTGAAGTTATGGCACCAGTTTACGAAGAAAGAGGAAAGTACATCGTATAATATACCAAGTACTATGGCGAAATATAAAAATCTCGATTACTGCATCTTATGGGGCACACTACTTTAAGAAATTGGCTAAATTTGTCGCGAGACTGCACGCGTGAAGACGGTGTATCAAAAGAGCGAATATAAACACGCGGCATAAGTAACTAAATAAGCACGGCTGACAGGACGTTGAGATAGACTACGCGGAAGCCCCAATAATTTATTGCTTCGTTGGCTTAGCCAGCTGTCGAAAGGGGAGCAAAACTGTAATCAAACAGGAGTTTGATTACGAGAGTTCTATTTTCCGACTGACGCAAAAAGGAAAGTCAGGAACGCTCGAGTCAACATTACCTAAATTGTGCGACAAGCGCAGAGCTAATTTAGTCTGGTTCATGAAAAATACACTTCAATAATCAAAGTCAAGAGGTAAAAGTGTATGATGTGTTGGATGTAACTATTCCGTGAATACCACATCATGCTGCTCATCACAACATTCGCGACTTTTAAGTAAGCAGGAAAGACGACGTTTGCGAGCGATGTGTATTACTGCCGAGGAATATTTACTGCATGAGTGCAGTTGAATATTACGAGAGTACGATATTTGACGTACCTTGTTGGCGGGTTTAGAATAGACCGGCATTCAGGAAAGATTGCAAAACTGTGTCTTTCTTTACACAGCTCTCGTCGCTTATGTCTCACGAACTGTACAACGATTTGCTGCGTTAATGTCTAATGGGTTCACTGGCATTTGCCAGCATAATACCACCCACGCTCGCTACCACCCTTATGTATACTCTTGTCAGTAGAATTTAATTTGCTGCTAAAAGTAGAACCGACGACAAAGTTTGAGCAATGGCTAAACCGAATCTTATTTGTGTTTTGGGTTTCGAAAGACCTATCGTTGGAATTAATCTCTGGAATGTAATATCGCGGATACAGATTTCATTTGCTCAACTTTTGAAAATACATGTGGCATTTAGTACACAGTAAAATGGATTTGTTGCGTGATACAGAAATGTACTAGTGATTTATAACATTATACACAAGTTGACTCCCAGAGATCTGACGATATCGCAAACACGATCCTGCAATCCGTTTCACCTTTGGGATGAGTGAGATTAAAATCATTATGCGCATTTCTACCGGGTACGGTAGCTACTCGTGGTAGGAGCACTTTGTATGTCCCATGCTTTTCCGCGGCAAGATCACACTGTTAACGCATTCAGCGTCGACTTGCATAAAAGCCACGAGCAATTTCAGGACATATTTTTCTGTTTACCCTTTGCAACAAGAATGCACATGGATAGGTGTCGTCGTTTCGGTATACGTGTGTTTGTCGCGAAGAGATGACACGGCATAGCTTTTAACATCAAAGATTTCTTCCTGCCGCTGCTATTACATCGTTCAACCTAACGAGATAACCGAAACAAATGGTCCGTTTAAGTGCACATTCGCTCAAACCCTTCGGAAGCAGACCATAAAGCAGCATGTTCTCTCGGAAGTGGTAGCGGCATGCGTTCACTGCCAGCAGCTGTTAAAATAGTTTAAAATCCCGACATTGAAAGCGCATTTGTTTCCCCGTGGTAACGATACCGGATTGGCGACAGAAAAATCACGAGCCGCACCGGATTCGTCGAATCGGTCGAATTAGCACGGCCAACAGGATCAAGTGGTATCGGCGAACGAGTTCCACGGTACGGGACGAGAGTGCTGCTGACTGCATGCCACAAATCCGAGTGCGCGCGGCTATCGACTTTAAACTGGATTCGAAGTAACCCGGGAAATATGGAAATGTGGCACGTTGCACGAATTCCCCCAGCGAGCGAACGGGAGGCGGTGGCGGTGGTGACCTACAGGAGAGATCAGCCAGTCAGCCAGCCAGGCAACCACCAGCCGTAGAGGAAAGGCTGCGATCTTCGATCGGCCCACCCTCGGTTTTCCTACCATCCTCTTTCTATCCGCACACATACACACTTGTGACAGTGTCGACCAAGCCTGAAATTCCTACACGATGAGTACGGCCAGCCAGGAATGTCAAGCGGTATCGCTTGGAGCATACACCCCCGAATATTGGCACTTGCCGTGGCAGATCAACTACTCATCGACGGGCAAGCGCATCCTGAGTGCGCGATGTGAAACGCGTCGCGGAAGTCCATGAGCCATTAGGTCGAAATGACGACGCGACAGCAAAATACCCAGGGCAAGAAAGCCACCCGATGCTCCAGACTCGTTCGCCTATCTCATGATAAATGAGCCATCCGAGTACGAGATGGCCGGATATATCGGCGGATACATAGCGAGGAGAGCAATCCACCGAAAAGCACTCGGAGAGCGTGAGTTAGCGAGCCGGTATTCAATTGGTATTGACTGACAAAGTCATTGATGGTCTGCAGCTTGTAAATGAAGCTCGCTTCGAACTCGTCGGCAAGTATTTGCATTGCGTCTTCAAGTCTGCGGTCTTTTCGAACTTATTGGTATTTATAGAAATTGCGAGAACTCTACCACACTGTGTAGTGGCACGCATGGTCTACATACGGGAATGCAGCGACGTTTGTCGCAGGTTTCCTCGGCTTCTCGGTTGTTTGCTTTTCTCGTCAGCTGAGTTACCGGGATATTTCTGAACAGGGGAAAAACCTGTGAGCTTACGGCTCCTTCTTTGCAGCAGTGTCGAAGGGACGTATAGTATAAGTCTAGTTGTGTTTGCGCAGCACGCAATCCAAAGAGTAGATTTCTACCTTGGGTGTTACCTGCCACTTCCTTTGTTGTACCTACGGCTATACTGGCTCTGATAGACGATTGCCTGTAACACTTTTCGAGTTGGTCTTTATTCCGGGTAAATTCGCTTACGATGGAATATGGGAGGTGAAAGCGCAACAAGGTAAAATCCTTGAAATCTGAGAAAATCTTCTACCAAACGTGTATTTCACATTTTTCGTAACTAATTGCATAACTGTCACCTTCATTCTTATCGCACTTAAAATTTATTATAACAGCTTTGACCTGTATTGGAAAACTTTTCGTTGAAATGCCTCAATGATCACCGATTTCACAAATCTCTAGCTTTAAACAGCAACGGTGCAAAATAGTCAAAATATGGAGTGTTAGTATAACTCTGTGCATAATACCGACGAGAGAGTTGTAATTGTCCACATTCAGCAGGCACTCGATAATGCATAATAAGCGACCATCGCGCTCGCAATGATAGAATATGAACGGACAATTAATAATGTGGTAATGAATTTCGAAATATGAGCGGAGAATATAATAGATACAACGTTAAAGTATCCGTGGTATATGAAATTATTGCTAATATGATCTGAAGCGTAATAACTCATGTAATTAATTCACTAGTCGGTAAATTGGTTAGAGAAAATACTGAATCCGTCAATATTTCGAATCTTTAGTTGTAACAGCATTATTGTTTCCACAAGCGATAATTTATCCGGCGGTAATCCTTTTTGTATGCGAAGCTAGAATGAGAAAGTGCTTCGATAATATTTCAAAATAGTAGTAGTGAATAGAACAGTTCAAAGTGATTCTTAAATAAGTTAAATTAATATTCGGATATTTTAAGACAGTGCAATATGCATTGGTTTTCACTTTCCCCTCTATGTAATACAATCTCAAACAGACATTTTTTACCGGAAAACCCATAAAAATACCTGAGAACATTCACCACTGAAAAGCTCACATCTCGTTGCACAAAGTGAAGTCAGTTATCGATTTTGCCTCGTTAGTGGCAAAACAAAAGCCTCCTCAGTAAAAAAGACTGTGGTGTTTCTATCCATTTTTTCCGCATGTGCCGTACGAAAACGATACGTTATATTCTCCAAAGCAAACGAAAATCGAAAGGAAAATCCTCAGAGCTTCATTTGTAGTCGATTGTGTTAAACGGAAATAGGTAACCGTGTAACAGCTACTGTTGATCCGTTTAACGGATATACATATACATATACATCCCCTAAGTTTCACGAACGGTACCAGTCAAACTGTTCCTCTAGATCGCTTTAATGTATGCAGGAACGCATTCGCACCCAGTTAACCGATTTATAGGAGCGGACAACATATCGAATGATAAGCCTCTGGATTGGAGAGATACGTGAGTCCCTATACGTATATGCAGGAAGATCAGCAAGCGGACGAATATGTAATGCGACATGGGTGACATTTGCAGCCGGTATGCATAGTCCAAGAATGAAATTTACTAAAACCACAGATTGGCAGAAACTTAGTTTCCTTTACTTTAAGCCTCTTCAATGTATATGTGAACATTCACGTGATATTTAAATGAATAATTAATTTGTATCAGAAAGGATAGAACGTTAGAGAGAATTACGAATCTGTTTTGATTTTGCGGAATTACTCTACTGGTTCCTAGTTTCCATATCAAGACTTTATTAATTACAACATTCGAGACCAGTAAGTACCATTACTCAATCAATTCAGTAATTTACCTTGACTATACGCTGGTCTGTGCTCGCTGTAATTACTAGTAAAGTTTGCCTGAGCGAACAAGCTTTACAGATACACATATTTCACCCTACGAAGTAAAATCCCACATATATCTGAACTTGATTCAACTAACGTTACATTGTATAGAATACAATGCATTCCAACACTGGTATTTTCAAAGAGGAGTTCCCAAGGAGTAATGTGAAGTTATTAGTTAACATTGGTAGCAAGAAAAAAAATAGAGACGGTTAAATCTCACGAATTTGATGTGTATGCGAGTGATGCGTGATGTCTGAATGCGCTAATGGAACTACGCGAGGGCCATCACAATGGGCCGCCGAGATTTCACGTCAAGATATCTATACCGGAATCGATCATCCGAAACTATGAGTAATCGCGTAATGGCTGTCTATTTCGACATGACGATAGAATTTGATCTGGCTCTTTCCGTAACAAGCACCCGTATATATGTGTGGTAACGATATTGCGATTTCTCTAGATGCTCCGCGAATCGCAGTAGCAGACTCAAAAAAGTATATGCCAAAGAAATAATTTGTCGTAGCCTATTACAATAAACATACTAAGAAATATTCAATGAATTAAATCCAATGACGGTTGATTCCGGAATCGTGCATTGCAGAAGAGTCTGTTAAGCTCGAATTGCGGCAAAATCCTGACTCATTGTTTTCGTAGAGATCGTAATTTCTCATCTGCAGTATCATTCGAAGTCTACGGGTCACGCGTTGCTCGTGTTAATAGTGATCTACAGGATAATATAATTCATGCTCACGCACGTGCGGACTCGGCATCCGATAGTAACGGTACTGATGATTTACTGGCGCTCCAGTGTATGCGAATTACGCGCGATTTGTTTTAGCGTTACGTTTGCCGGTTCTTCCAATAAACAAAAGCGAACGTGTAAAACCAGCTAACGCGGCTGCGTGCTCAGCGGAATTAACGTTTTCGGTCAGATTAATCAATGTACACCCTACATATCCTGTGCAGCATTCTTTTGTCAGCTGGTATAAGGTAGTGGTCCATGGAAAATATTGAATAACTCGTTAGCCGATACGCCGCGTCGCGCCGCGGGAATTAGTTGAGCATGGTCCGTTGTATACCCACTGCATTTTCCGCATATTGCTTTTTCGAGTTACTAGGCCACAGAGTTAGAACGTCTAGCCATGCGACTCAGGCGAATGAATACCTTAACAAAACCCTTTTCCCGCGAGTCAATCGATGATACCGATTCAGTATTTCGCGATAAGCATGCACCGAGCTGATAAACTTTTGAGTTTGATTTCGCGAACGTCGTCTCGGTCAATCTAGCCTCTTCGTGAAAAGTTTGCAGGGCGCATTTTGACGCGTTACTTATAGCAGCTCTACTTGAATGGTTCCCCTCCTTTGAATTATGCAGTGTGTTACCGCAGAAGTGAGTTAAACTTGAACAACTTCTTACTTCGTGACTCTATTAAGAGAATAAACACGAGAGATGTCGGAAAGCGTAAGATTCAACGGCAATTTTCGGGCTGAGGTAAATTGCAGCAGTTACGATAGCCGCGGTGAACGAAATGATTACAGCACTAATTACAGAGTGATGTTCTCGCGCGCATCGCCCGCGCGAAAGACGAGCCGTGCGCTGTAATAGGACTGTTTTAAAATAATTTGAGGGGCTCTCAGAGATGTGGTGGAAGTGGAGCTGAACGAGAGGCATAAAAGAGGGCGAGAAACTTTATACTCCGGTTGATACACGGGCCGCATTGGGCAAACATTACCAGGGCGCCGCATAAAATCAGGCGTATAATGCCAAGTCGCCAGTTAATTAATGAGTACAGGGAAAATGCATTCACGGGTCATCGCATGGTCGTACTAAAGCAACCCGTGGAATGGAAAAAGCATGCGATTAGCAGAAAAATTCGGTTATTCTCCTTTCAGTAGAATGCGTTGCTTATGGTGAGCTGCCCTCTTTTCAGACTGATAATATTCTCGCAAAATCCTTACGACCCCGTTCGGTCTAACATAACAGTGGGAGCAGCATGCTGGATGAACTGACGCGTCGCAATTACCACGGCAATTACTGCCGACACATTTCACCCACGCGTTGTTAACTAGTGTATTGTATGTACATGCGCGCGCACAGAAGGCCACCGGAAAATTTCGTGCCTTACACGCACCGATGTGCGTGAGCCTTACACGCAAACAGATAAAAGTGCGTACTAACTCTCGAACGAGGGGAGCTTACTGGGCATAGCTTTATCCTGCAACAATTTATCCTGCAATTACACATTTTATCCGTGTCAATGATAACGCTATTCTCCAATAATATCTGAATTAACCAGAATAATTGCCGGATCGTTGCTCTTTCTCTGCCGCTTCTGGTTGAACAGTTTATGCCCTTACGAGAGCCCAGCATGTATTATCGAACCGATCCGATTCTCGTTGGGGTCAGCTCTCGCTGGCTCTGTGCGTGAGAATAACTCACGCTTTGGTAACGGCATCTTTCGCGGTAAGAACAACCGCCGATAATGAAGTATCATCAATTACATTCCGTTGGTCATAATTCACGGTCGTGTTCAAGGATCCTTCTTCGTAAGCCGCACTACCGGATGTGCATTATACGTTGTGTACGAGTTATTAACGCGTAAAACAATAATGATGAATTACTGGGATATTTACAATAGACGAAGGAACTCGGAAAATCGAGTGGTTTAAGCGATCCTGATTAAAATTAATGAAGCTGCTGGAAGAGGGGTTTATACTGACTAGCGTAACATCTTCCGGATGGTGGATGGCCATTTGCGGTATGGGTGCGCGCGAACGTAGCTCACGGTCTGGAATCATTACTGGTAGACCAAGAATATGCAACTTATGCAGACCATTCGCTTCACCTCAAAATTTCTCTGCTCTCCTGCCAGATACTGTATGCTTAAACCAAGCGTGCATTTGCTCCGTGAACTGTTCGCGGAAACTAGCTCAGGCGTAGCCGTCATTTCCGGTTGCCGGTCGTGCCTGATACTGCCAGCCGAACCTCGCTCAGCCGCAATAACGCAAACTAATTGAGATGGATCTGCGGATGCTTGCCCAACCAGCCTCCGAGAAGATTGTTCTGTAAGGTTTACGATGAATCACGAGTGTAGGAAAACCTGATCGATATCGGTCACCAATACGCAACTGCAGTAACTGTGGCAGAGATTTTCCCGAATTCGGGATTCACACGGGAATTCAATGATGAATATTCCACGATGTATTATTATGCAAATATTCATTGACACATTGATTATTTTATAATACTGTAATGCATGTACATAGTAGCAATTGTGGATGACAGTTATAATGTTAATGGTAACTGCGATATATTTAATAGCTATTAGGCCGTCAATCATTTTCGGAAGTAGCGTTTGGCCGTTTATCTCTAAATACCTAGTTTTATATTTGGAGTGCAGAGGGTCTTTAAAAATCTATCAAGAAGATTGTTATAAGAATTATATTATTTTGCTAATATCTAGCTATACCATTTGTAGCTACACAATTGAAATACACACATCTATACAACTTCGAGAAGCGCTTTAGCTTAACTAACAAGTTAACGTTTGCAATGGCCTGCATCTGTCATTGGGGCCGTTGATAGGAAACGTGCAGAAGCGCCTCTGGGATCAAGTACGTACAATCCACGGCGTCTAACGAACACTCAGAAACGTATAGCCCTGCGGAATCGTTGGTTTATGTCCATGAATGATGTTTTACATCTACTGGAAGTGACTTTCATTGCAGCTTGGGTCATGTTTTTCGTAGTCCGCTTCTTGCAGCGGTTTCATCCCTTTACTTATCATTATATAGACGTTACGTGGCAAATGTTTTTGCGACATAAACTCTGCTCGCTGGTAGACCTTCGTAACCCTCTGCGATTCCTTTGTGAGACCGCATATACGCGCGGTCAGGGTAAATTGAACTTGGTCGAGTAGACGTCATTAGGGTGAAATGGACGAGAAAGCCAGGAAATGGACTCGAATGATTTTGAAAAATTACAGTCTGCCAGTGATTCGTGTACTTTAGATAAGTGCGCCAATCTGACGTAAGATTATGTCCTTGGTCTGTGAAACTTTCGACTGATATCGTGCCACTTAACCTTAATATTCCGAAGCTTCTCGCGTTAATTCCACTGTGTCAGATATGATTACACTAGCGTTAATTGAATGCAGAAGCCATGTGACGCGTAAGTTAAACAGATAAACAGACGCTCGATCCTGTCTAGGGTAGGACGCTACTGATAAGCGAGGTTCCCAGACTCTGCCAGAATATATTTAATAGTAGCATCGTATATTTATGTTGCTGTCAATATACATACATGTACACATACAATACATAGATGCATATGTACAGGGATATACGAAGACTTGTTTGCACACAAGGTATTTCCCGTTAAATATTGCTGACTGTATATCTTCTCCACCCTATTGTGTATCACGAACATTATAAATTATGTTATTTTTCAACTAGCTCGCGTTAATCGATATTTGTTATCCGATTCACCTCATAAATTATCCGAAGAAAAATTACGTTAGAGGGGAAATTGCAAATCGGTTAACGATAAAAACTAATAAATTTTAACGATTCATACTGATTTTGAAAACAGAACAATATGTGGATCTATAGAGATTGTAGTCTATTTTTTGTCTAATGCGGTACGGTAAAAGTGAATGGGAAAGCTATTAAAAATCGATATGGCCTTTGATAGACTCTTTGTTTTTTTGCAACTACGAATCCCGTGAAAAGCAGTATTATTAGGGCCTCCCTCGCTTTTCATTTGTTTTCCTGCGAACTAGCTCGGTGAGTTTCCAGGTAGCCTTTCATATCCCGGCAAAAATATGAAAACGTTTTTTAACAATCGAGAATCCAGGAACATTCCGCTATTAAATCTATAGAAAACTCTCCTGTGCATCACTAGAGGAGTGGAAATATTTTGAATTGTTCACTGTTTTTTTCTTAAGCTAATGGAAAATCTTTGTACTTAACGTTTTGCATTTGTCTTCGAATTAGCAATAAATATGATGACTCTTGAAACAAACCATTCTGTACGTATCGTTTCGAGCTTATTGATAGTTCGAGCGTTTAGCCTAAATTAGCACGGTTGACTGTTGGTAAAAATTCACCCTCCAGTTCCGTTCCACTTGGAAAGTGTAACGGCTGGTTGCGTTACGTCACCACTAAATGGGCGTGCAAAATCGATAGCAATTAAAACCTCGGGAATTCGATCTAAACTAAAGGCCCGTTGACAAGTGTGCTCGCATGTGGGCCAAATGTATCGGTAACACATCCGGAGCCGGAGCCGCCAGCCGTACTACCAGGTACCGCGCCAGGGCGGCTCATAATCAACGTAACGACAAAACAAACGCAGTGAACACGTGTGCAGTGTGCCACTCGGAGTCTCGCGTATTTTGAGTGACATGCACGCGGTGCACTCGGTGCATGCACTCTCTCCTTTCTCTCTCAACGACGATCGCGTGAGCTTGCGGACCAACGCTATTACGAGCAAGAGAAATGCGTGTACACGTCGGTGTCCCCTCGTTACCCGACACATTTCAACCCTACACTGACAACAGACTGCTATTCTTGTATTGCCGGACCATAAATGGATTAATTTGCAATCGCAACTTTATGGAAACAACTGACGCAGCCCGAGTATTATGTACTACTTCCGTACACGTACATGAGGAAACCAAGGTTTTCGAAAGTCCAATCAAAAGAGGAGAAAAGTAGAGAAATCGTACATAAGCATGAGAGGATGAAATTCCCGATCGCATGTAATCCACGGAACTAACCGTTCGAAAATATATTTTTATGCATGCTCGCGGTAGAGATGAAAAACGTAGGTGGTTATGAACCCGAGTATGCCGGTAATTCGGGAGCTTAGTACCCGAGTGCATGTAAATGTGCCGGGAGCAATATCACCGCCTCGTAAAATTGCCTTTTATCCCTTTCCCGACTGTGTAAGTAGGCGATTATTGTGTGTCGTTATTGTATTCCACGGGTGAGCTGGTGAGCGTGTGTCGGTTTAGGCAGGAGAAGATACGAAGAGCCTTGGGCAAGTGTGTATTACGGTCTGGCGAGTCCTCTGGTAATACGGAAGTCCTGGTTAGCTCGTGTAGCTTCACGATACCGGGGCGCTGTAACGAAACGAGTCTCGATACGAGTTTCATGAGTGGGGTATTTGGAAAGTCTGCGCGAGCTCGGACGCGATTCAAGAGGATCTGGCTAGCTTCGGTCAGACCAGG
Source organism: Trypoxylon attenuatum (assembly GCA_963989405.1). Taxonomy (NCBI): domain Eukaryota; kingdom Metazoa; phylum Arthropoda; class Insecta; order Hymenoptera; family Crabronidae; genus Trypoxylon; species Trypoxylon attenuatum. Next base: position 8,668,404 of record OZ022490.1, on the reverse strand, counting down.
GGTGACCCGAGGTGCTGGGAAGCCGATATGGACAATACGTGACCGCGAAGATACGTGGAATACATAAGCGCATGCTCGAGTTTACTCACGTCTGTCGAAATTTCCTTGGCGACGCGTAGGTGGCTCGTCAATTTCACGGCGAATCGTTCGCCGGCGCGGCGCATCAATGTGTCCCTGCTGATCAACAACTGCGACTCTTATCCTTCTCGTAAGTAGCCACAATTCCCAGGTACGTGTACCGCTGAAACAGGCAAGATGAATGGCTCGCTATAAAATCACGCAGCCGACAGGTTTACGACATGATCGATACCGCTACTAGCAGCCGTCGCGCGGTCTCCTCCTTTTTTCTATTCGTCTGTTACCCACCACTTCAACGCTGAAAGGCTGATATGAAATTCATGATGCGCCAGCGAAAGAATGAGACACAAAGTTGAAATTCGTGTTGCTACGCACATAGTTGTATGATTTTTTTTTTCTTGAAATTAATTTGCGCATTCGTTCGCTAGAACGCAACATCTACGTTATACTATTTCTGTTTCGTAAACAATGTTTAGTGTTTCCGATAGAATCGATTGAATTAATCAGAATTAACAGTTTGTACGAAACTCGAAAGGAAGCGTAAACTGGATGCAGGATTAAACGGCTAATAAATGCCAGGGCAAAGGAAGCCTAAACTTTCGCAATATCCCTCTCGATCGGTTATTGAAAGTTTAATTAAAATGTTCTACGCTTGAGTTAAAAATATAGGATGAAATTTTTACGCCATTTTCATACGAGTTTTTTACCTCCCAAACGAGTTTTAAATTTTTCTAGCGTATTTTTGGAAATACTCGCTGTATCAGCTCTGCAAATACATTCGTTTGCGCAGACAGGGTTACTCGTAAGTCAGGTACGCCTTTACGTATTAATTTCGCAATTCAATTTGGCATCGCGTCCGAGAAGGTATACGCAGACATTTCAGAACGCGTTTCGAAGGGAAAATCGAAGGCGCAATGCTGAAGTTTCCATTCAAAAGCAATCAGGTAGGAAGCAATATCGAATTGACGGACACAGGGAAATAAAGGAGAACTCGTTGCAAAAAGAAAGCTGCGTGGACTTACAAATCATTGAAAAAGCGACGAACTATCGATTCATGAACGGGTCTGCTTTGTAAGTAGGAAAGGAAGAGAAGGCACCTTCGTCAACTTTGAGTGGACGAAGAAACACCTTTTGTGCTGCAGTAACTGGATCCCGACAATTTTTCCTCGAAGGTCCTATTTTTACGTTAGACGGAGATTTGGACTTGAATCGCTCCTACTGCAAACCATGTACTACCACACCCACGTTTAAGACATCCACTTCAATTTCCAAATTGCACCTACAGAGCGGAAAATGAGGTTTCCTAATACCTGCATGAATTGCGATTTCCCAGTGACGAGTGTCACAAAACCTGAGTGACACTAGCAAGAGTTTCCTTTCCCGAGAATAACGCGAAAGATTCCTTTTATTTTAATGGAAATCGTCTGCTAGTTTAGAGTGGGTATCTCCAAGCACGCGTCTTTGCGACATGCAGTGCTCGTTCCACGTTCGGTCCGCTCGGGAAGGAATTGTCTGTGTTCGCACGTGCAACTTTGCAAAACGGCGCCAAGCATTCTCCCTTTTCGCGACCATTTCAATTTACTGTTGGTTTCCAATGTCGCTTAAAGGAGGGCCAAGTCAAGAAAAGCAACGAGTAAGACCAGTCGAAATAAGAACAAGAGTACTTAAAGTGACAACAGTTGGATAAGAGGGCCACACGACAAGCCATCTACTTCAAATACGATGTATATCCAGAGCCGTCAGAGCGACGTCAGCAACGTTTTTACCTGCAGGAACACTTTGATGTGTGCCTACAGGTACGTATACCACTGCTCATTGATTCTGCGTTGAAGTCACGTCGCATCATGGATGTGACAAAGCCGGGTTTAGAAGCTTTGTTACAAATAAGCTTTATGAAGTTCGCGGAGTTGGGAGCACGCGTTCACCTGTCAGGTGGGACGTTCTTGGGAGTGGAGTGCCTTTCTTCGAAGCCGGCAGTACTCGCATCCCTTATTGCTCTTTATGAATACGAGCGACGTCCCTTCCCTTTCAACAATCCTCTTCTGCTCTCAGAGTGATTACGCGTTTGGGCGTTTACTCCACTTTGGAGAAGAACCGCTTCGTGAACCCATTATGGACCCCAAACCCTTTGGCTCGACCGGTAGCTCATGTCTATCCTTGCAGTCAAAGAACACTCGACAATTTACCTAAAGCGCTTTCCCGAATGGATTACTGACGTATTTCATTCGCTGTATCTCGATATGATTAAAATATTCGAAACGTTATGGAACCCTGGCATTGCGCTGATTATATTGCGGGGAATGTAGTTTGTGTGGTTATTATTCAACTGTGAGGAGTACAATTGAGGTGACCCAGTGTATTCTATCATGGAGCAATGTACAGGTGTAAATTTGTCCAACTGTACCTTGACATAGTCCAAACTCTACGGTAGGGTGGAGATTGCGTTCGAAAAGCACTGAACGGAATTGGTCCGGTTTTGATGTATTCTGTTGACACTACTCTGCTCCGTTGGGTTTGCCTCCAGCTTGCATCGATAGTTTACTTATTTAAACAATTCATGCGCTACTTCTCCGTTTCATCGACTGTCTAGGAGTATTCGCAAAATACATTTACACACAAAACCATATATACACCGACATCGCGTCACTTCTCGGAATCGGTTTGAAATTCAAATATCAACACAATCAAATCGATTAAATCCCGAAGAGTGCGTCAATGGCATGCATTATTAGATTTCTTTTACGAAATACCGTCGTGTAAATTCATAAGTTTATTTCCCTTCGAGAAATTACAATTTGCCTCTTGGTAGTGGCGCTCTATTAGCAGAATGGCACGCTCATGACATTTGCATTGGAATGACAAATGTTTCATCGATATTGGCAGGGCACGCTCTAATTGTCAGTCGATGTAGCACCATTCGGTACGTGCTGGCGCACAACGTAGCGCTTGCGGTTTCTTGTATTCTACGCGGAAGGCCAACTACATTTCCTTACATTTCAAGCTTTTTTACCGTATCGTCAGGAATCGGGTAGCTTTCGCCACTTTGAAATATTTATAAGGGGTAGCCGTGGTGCGGTGTAGTCTTTGATAAATATTGAATTCAAAGTGGGGTCTGTGCTTTATTCGGCGTCGATGGGGCCATTAAAAATTAATTTGAATTGTTTCCCTTCAAATAACCTGCTCTTAAATTCTAAGGTGGAAGGGCAATCCCGAATTATTTCCCACCGCAATAGTTAGGAAGCGTTAAGGAAATAAGACACTCTTTTCGATACAGTTATCACAGTCACACTGCGTCCAGGGATACCGCCAGACGCAAAACGGAAGAGTGAAACAGAAAAAGTCTGTTAAGGACACAAACACGCACCCATATATTCATAGGTCAAAAGGCTTATCAGCAATTTCTTCATTAACTCCAACATTTTGCATGGTGAGCGCATTCGCAGCTAGTTTTCCCGCTCCCGTGATAACAAGGGTCGGCCGTTCTTCTTCGAGTCTGGCCCTACCCAGTGAGATACGCCCGATACATAGGACAGTTTCTCTTTTTCACCGCGGTTCCGTCCGTGACAGCGAGCAACTCGAGGAAGTGAACTACACGGCCTTATCTGTCGTTCATAACGCGAGAGCTATGCTCCACGCTCCCCATCCGCCAAACTTCTCCCTCCGGCCAAAACTCTACATTGGCGTCCTCTTGAGCCGTCTCGGCGCGAGTCAATCCGCCGACGCGACATACAGCTTCGGGCAGGACTTGTACATTCGCAATAAAGTTTTCGGGACTTTGCAATCCGGATATGTAGGTGGAGAAACTGTTCAGACTGGCTCGCGTGCTATCCTTCCAGCGAGGCCTGCTGGACAACGCTATCCGAATATCGAACCACCATGAAGTCACAGTCCTTTGGTATTAAGGTCAAGGAAGAACGAAGGCTGTACTAGCGACGTGTTTGCTGTCGAGCAATCGGCGACGGATGAAGTTCGAAATAAGATTGTGTGTCGGGATAAAATTTCCGGTGATGGCTTTATTTGAATAAGAATCAGGGAGCAGACGGGCGGCAGGGGGGAAAGATAAGACTTCGCACTCGCAGGCTGGAGGAAATTGAAGGTTTGGAAGCGAGCGAGTACCAATCGGTTATCCGACATCGTTGGCTCCATTATTCCCGGATTGGCTTGTTATTGATTTTTGGTCGCGAAACGACAACTGCTGGGCGCGAGTCGGGCAATGCGGCAGAATTATGCGCGAAGTATTTTTATGTGGCTTACGTTCGTAGAACCGCGGTACTGTATGCGGCTTCACAATCTGCTCGGATCGTAATCAAGCCACATGATACAGAGAAACGCGTACCGCACGCATTACTGCAATAGATCATGAAGTACGATTGTTTATATTGATTTCCATTTGCGTCACGACCTCTGTCAAAATTCAATGATGCCTGCTAAACGCATCTGTTTTCGTTTCAAGTGTTTTCGACGCCTCGAGCACACACCACTTAACGCGACAGTATGATTTTTTTATCGGGTATTCAACTGCGCGTCACGTTTCGCGGATAGGTTCTTTTCCAGCTAGTCGCTTTATATATCAATTTTTATGACGACCAGGAGCATCGCTACGAAATTCGTCAAAGCGTTTCTTTGAGCGTTCGGAGTCCGGGACTAGCGAAGACAACTTCTACAACTGCGAACGACCCTCAAAGGACTCCCGCAATATGAAATTTTGACTGATGTCCCAGACCGGCTGTAAATCGGGTTAGCAGAGGAAAAGATACCGAGTAAAATTCTAGAGAAAGAGGTCGCGTGCACTAAATAGTGATCGAAGCCAGAGCCATGCCATTACGTAACTGGAAGCGCTAATTTAGGGTCTTACCGCGGCACATTTGGAAGTCAAGGCACCCCGAATATTAAGTGGCCCAAAGTAGAATACTCTTAAACTGAATATTAGAGTTGGTAGACCCACCTTCTCGAAAGTACACTTTAAAGCGAAAACTTTCAGAAATTAAAGAACAATTTATATTCACATGGTACGAAAGTTACGGACACCGGTAAGTTTTAGTGGGTTATATCGGTTGGTATTCGTTATTGATAAACGACCCCGCAGCTCGTACATCCTGAATGATGCATAAGGATTAAAGAAATACACTGCACTAAAATGTAAATTAACGGCGAGCAAAACGCCATGCATTTTATGTAGATCAAACAACGATAGATTTTGTATAATCGGACGCATAAGCATACATAACCAAGCTCTAATCGCAATTCCGATGATTATTGTGGTGAGAGATAATATTGGCACTTTAGCAGAATTAATCGTACGTCCTGCAATGCAATCGCATTATTAGATAGATTAGAATTGCACGATTCGATAGTACAATAATGATTGGCAGTTGAAGTAGGAGTAAAAACTACACTTGAAATTTCTTTTTTAATCTACAGATAAATTTTGGAACGCGTATAAAAGGGAGATACCGTGGCGAGCATTTTAGCTAAATTTATGATGCCACGATGCTTCCGTTGTGTTGTCTCCTTGTTCATAGCCCCAGCACCTTTTAGGCTATTAGGGTTTCCTGGTTGTTGCTTTTCGCGATTTCATCTTTGCGCGACCACGCGCGCGCTAATTCGATTTCAAAGGTGGTCGTATATGCTAAAGCAATTTAAAGTAGTAGCAGCCTTCATAAAGGACGTGACTGTATTTCAATAGTCGAAGGACTTTCGGACAATAAAGGTAGAACTGTAATCTCGATCTCGGGGTAAAATCGGGTCGGCGAATGGAATGCACGATAATTGGTTTGGCCTAATGGTATGCGGTGCATATCGGCACAGATGTACCAATAGAGCTCTGCTATGAGCCACCAACTCAATCAGTGAGTATGCGACCACGTATAAACCTATTCATTCTCTCGTTCCCATAGCTGCGCCCGTGAATTCCGTGCAAGGTTAACCGCGGTTACATTCAGCGGTGCTCAGGAATCGAATTCAGGTTGCGAGTTAATCCCATCCAACGCCTGCATGTACTGAAAGCCACCCATCTTTCCCTTCCCACCCACGGTTATATCTTTACACCGAGACAAAGGAGCGATTTCAGTGGCCAGTATTTAGTGCACGTGTTGTTTCCAATTTCTCCTGTCTACCAATTAGAGTACTTTCATCAACAATCTTGCGTTTGACAGTTTCCCGTCTTATCTTTGACCACTGTGAGCCCAGTAACAGAAACTTTACCCTTGACATAACTTTGCGAAAGAAGTTGAGGATTCTGGTTTCTGGGAAACAAACGGATCGGGTGGACCGTCATCTCTGTTTGTCCAGCAGTTTCAAGATGTTTCAACCGAGCACTCATTGTCAGAAAGGACCTTATCATGATGTTGGCAGGAGGAATTCACCCTGCTGTGTATACATTGATTAACTGTTTCGCAACATGGACTTAAACAGTCGATAATAGTTTTGAATAGCTAGAGATTCGTTGTGTATAAATAGACAGATAAAACGTGATTGAATTGAAAATTCCAGCGAACGCGAAATAAGAATTATAATTTGTCGTTATAATGAGTGGTTTGTAGGATATTTTTAGCTTGCCTTGTAATTTCTGTCGATTATCAGCTCTTGCGTAACCATGGCCACAATGTGTTGTACTATCTCATTACTGTTTGGTATAATAACTATTAATAAAAATCATGACCGATTCTCAATGCAGCGTAATCGGACCGCGCTCGGCCCTGTAATTAAACTCGCGGTTTAACCGGTATTTTGAATATACACGCGTGGCTATATTGGCTGCGAATGTATAATTTATGACCCACGTGAAACGGTAGTCCGCTTGCGGTATAATTGCGCAATTGCACGATCGGCAGTAACCAGAGCCGATTTTTAATAGTCGAGAGGATCTGGGAAATTATAACAGTAACACACGACGAGAGCGAGTCATACGAATATGGGCCATTGAGTACATTCTCAGTACGAATGTATTGTGGATCTATCTGCAGTTGCTTCCTTTTGTCATTTTCATAGGGTAGGATGGGTGGGTCCGTATTCACGGCACATCGTAACAACTTGTTAATTCAATTGCAGAGCCGCACGATACCATCGACCCGCTTTATTAAGTTCGAGCCACTCAGGTTTTATTTGAATTTTCGAGCAATTATCCAGATTATTCGAATTCTACCATCCCATCGGTCTGCGAGTCACGCAGGGCCCCGTGAGTAATGCCGCAAAAAGCCTCTTCGCACAAGTGAAAAAAAAAGAACTCCACAGGAGAGGAAAAAGCTCAAGAGGGTATTAGGTTTCACAGAGGAAAATTAGTAAAATCTACTCGCGAATTCGGGTTAGTAATGTTAATTGTTAGTTAACTAAAAAGGGGGATACGTCGATGACGACCTAACGACGTCTATTCGCCGAGGCACTTAATGCCATTCGGGAAAATCTCAATAAGCTGCATTTTCCCGTATATTAGAGGGAGCACCGCGCTCGGTTGGCCCTCAGAATCTCATCGTGTGAAAATTGGAAAAGTTCAAAGCGCTCGGCAGCGGTGCATTGACGTGAGGTCAGAGAAGGTGCCGCTGCGCGCCGTGTCGAGAGGGACAGAGAGGGCTAAAATGCCTGGGAGAGAGGTGAGAATGCACGATAGGGTGAAAGAGGACTCCGGGGCTCGAATCGAGCGGGCGAAGGGAGGCAAGGGGTCGACATGAGAAAGGTCGGTATATAGTGAAAGAGAAACGGAGGGAAAGGGAGGGCCATTGTTCTTACAGTTGAAAGTATCGTTCGATTTCACGGGCTGCAGGAATTCCCTTGAAACGAATCCCTCCTCGTAGGAGAGAGAAAGAGAGTGAGAAAGAGGACCCTCTCTCTCTCCCTAAGAGGGAGACAGAGCAAAATTGAAGAAAGAAGGGGAAGAGAATGAGAGGGTGAGACGCGTGTCTCCCAACTGCTTAATATGCCTTTCCCACGATCGATGTTAATACTTCTGCAAAGTTTCCAAGTTACGCTCGGCTTGCACTTATACTTCCGAGTGGTCTCGCCAACTGATAAGAATCTTCACGAAGAATTTTATTTTCTTGTAATGGAACAACCGTCTGCGCATTATGTTCATTCCAAGTTTCCACTGCGGAAAGTTCGCGGAACGTAATCAGCATTAGAAACAAGCCGTGCAGGATTAATATATGGGACACTCTGTTTATCGATCGGTACGGGCGCAGAAGCGCCGTGTCGTAGCGTGCCCCGCCGTGCCGAGTGGACTAGTGCAAGTAAAGTCACACGGAAATGTGTAATAATCAGTGTGAAGTGCCAAGAATCTCATTACTTTTCGCTTCGCTGAGAAATACATTCCCAGAAAAACTCACGGGTGATTTTAGAAATGCCCCTCACTGTTCCGAACCGAAACCAGAAATCTAACCAGCGGAGGTTGATGAAATTGCCACCGAAATGTCGAAGGAAGAATGTGGCGAAGAAGAGGAAGAAAAAGAACCAGAAGAAGTAGCTAATACTGACGAATTTGCAAAAGAGCCGTGACTCTTCTTAAATTTATCCATTTACACTGATCAAACCGCGTAGTTCGTCGGAACTCTCTGAATTAGAACTCTGATAAGCGTGCGATTTAATCGTAATTCGGTATCGTGCAAAACCGCATCGGAGCCGCGACACATAGGTCAAAATCTGCGCTGCTTGGAGCGTGGTGTGTGTCGAATGGTAGATTCGAAGCCAGTGGTAATTAATCCTGGGCAATTAAACTTAACTAATAATCCATGCGCCGTCCGCCACCATAAATTTCGGAAGGGGTGTAGGCGACCCGAAGTAGCGATGTGGTGCCAAGCGCTATCGAGAATCTTCCTTTGGCGACGAGGGCAAAGCACTGCTAGACGTTATGCTTCTCGGTGCACTGACAGAGTTATCGAGTTTGTGTGGCGACTCATTACACGCGATGCGGCAATTAGTTTCGCCTCGAAGCGCACTTATTAATTAACCGCAAGCATCGATGCTTTTTATTTTGCCCTTGCAACGAGCAAAATCGATCCAGGTACCGTATACTCACGTTCTGTGTGCACCTTTCCTGTGGAGTCTCGCGGGACCTGACCCGGCACCGAGACCAGAATATTTACAAGGGATCAGATTTAAGCAGCTCATGGACTTCCTAAGAGGAATTCAATTAACGGCAAAACTTTAAAGCTCGCAAGAGCCAAGAGAAAATGTTTTCACGTAAGTGAGAAATTGCTACGATGACCCATTTTCACAACTATCACTTTCTATCGAGAAGATTTTTAATAAGCTACTGGCTAAAACAGTGACTTCTGCTGAAAAGGTATTCAATATGATTCGATAGACATTGAATGGATGTTAAGCGATTCGCGACTGACCTATAACGAGCCAATACTTTCTGATGCGGAATTATTCTCTCTAGCACTGTTCCCAATTCCATCTGAGTGTTACATACTTCGGGGATTTCGAGATTATCTCGAATCTTTCTAGTTCTTTTATTGCTTGGTGTTGAGGAAATCTAGGAGATCAAATCCGAACGAGAGATCTTCAAACATTGAAGCAGAGAGTTCTGCATTTCCATTCAATCCATTTTAACCTTTTCCCGACTTTCGATGAGACCTGAACAATGGGCTATTCTGGCAGATCGGAAATTTGCGGTCACCGATATGACGTTAAAGATCTCAGTATCAAGAATACGAAGAATCGACGACATCCACTGCTATCGTGAACATCTGACAAGCGAAACTGATGTTTCAATGTAACAACCGCACCAAGATAATATCTTATTCTAATATACTACATATGTACATGTATATACAATCTTTTGTTCGATATTCGCTTCATTCGTCTATTCTTGACGTTTATACGAGATCTTTATTACCGTTCGGCTATTCGTTATCCATTGATATACATGTCACATATCGATCGGGACCTCCGTTAAATCACAAATAGCCACTCTATTACTTATACGTCTTAGAAATAGTAAGAACATAGAATTATACACACGCGATACACATTTTGGATCATTATTATAGCAACAACCAATACGACCAGTCTATATATCAATTTCTGTGTCATATTCCATATTACCTCTTAAGTCTGCAGTATACAATAGCTCCATCTCGGATGCTATTATGGGTTCCGTCAGGATCCGTCAATTATCGTGGTTCATTTAGCTGCCAATGTATACACTCAAGAAGAACCGCGCCACTGTAAGTGGTTTCCTTTGAAACCCGGTTCCTGAACGATCGAAAGAGGTAGAACTCCAGCCATCGGCAGCTCCTCCTTCGTTTGATATCCTTTATTGTAATCGGGCGCGCAATTACGGAACAAAGGCTTCCGCGCCCAATCATAGGTCGATCGACCGAGGCTGCCTGACACCTGCCCAGGAAGAAGAGATCTCTTTTGTCTCTTACTCTCTTTCTCTCTCTCTCGCACACACACTCTCTCCGGTATACGTACTTCCAACAGAGTTAAAGTTCCGTTTCGTTTTACCTCCGTACTTTAGGAACCAAATGAATCAATAAGAGAAATTTACATATCACGTGTAGACTATTACACTGTCTACGGAATGAAAGAAGCTTTTATGGTTTTTACAAACGGTCCAATAACCGGATAATTGCGCGCAGCAATATGACAATACAATACTCAATTATCGAGTTTCATTTTGCACGGGTGCAATACGCTTCACTCGGCAGCGGAACAATCGTCTAAAAAGGTTGAGTGAAGCGGAATTTGCGAGTCGTTAATAATATTAGGATGTTAATGACATACAGCTTTACCGAAATCAACGTGTTCCGCGGTGTAAATTTCTGTGCAAATTCTTCCTTCCGTGTAGAATGAGCTCCCGCTGGTTATTTCCGGCTGCACTCACGGATTTCATTATCCTTTATATTACCCTGCTTTCGGTCCTTCTTTCATAGCACTGTAACAAGACTAGTAAATGCGCTAGAATCTTACGTAAGGAATGCATTTATCTGCGTAGCTACTCCTCAATATTAATATCGCTAGCTTGAATATTCATCCTGCGCGACTTGTGAAGAGTTACAATTCCTGACTTTCATTCTCAGGTGGTGGCGCTCAACTGTTACGGGCCAGCAATTATCCAGATTTTATTTGCAGCGGACTTGCACTGTAGATTTTCTCCACACAAAAGTTGAGATAGACAGGGTAATACGTTATAATGGGAGACTCACGTAAAACTTGGTTCACAATGGATCTTGTTATTGCTCGCCAGCTGGGAAACTCAGTACACTTCTGGTTCTACTTGTATGACGTGACATCGAGCGGTGCGAGGCGACGACGCGTCGTCGCGACGTGGCAAGTGTAACCATGGAAGCAGAAAAGCTCACGGTGCAAGTTTATTGTTTGTAATGGTGTCGATTTGCGCGGGACAACTCAGCCAACAATACTGCTGCTACTAGGAATGGAGTTACATCGAACGAGTTCGTATTCCCGACGAGTGCGTGCAATGATTCGTCGTTAGTTGTACGCCAATGCTCCCTACGGGAAGTACTCGCAGCTGAAATCCCAGATACGTCCCAAGCACAAATTTGTCCTCGCACATGGCATTTGGTTTCGATTGACGTTAACGTTAAAGTTATCGAATTTGTGTGAGAGCACGAATATCGATAGAATCGAATCTGCTGCAGTGGTGCAGATGTATTCAAGAAGAGCAATAAACAGCGTGGATTGCTGAGTTATTTTACTTATTCTGGCAAAGTGCCAGTGGGTTTAGCTCGATTAGTCAAGAGTCACTTCAGTCTTCATGGTAATGCCACGATGCATATTATTCGAACTTCGACACCTATAGTGTTGAGGCAATAAATTCAAGATGGGCAATACTTTGCGAAACTCATTAATGCAGCTATTCATACCCGAAAGTAGGAGTTGAGGAAGCTCAACTAATCTATGCCACATTTGGCCCAGTGCTCATAACTTTGGGCGACATTCGAACAATTTCCATCATGCTGAATCTCCAGTATGCTGAACCCATAACGCAAGAAGATCTTCATCATCGTTCGTGGACGGATGTACCACTATTACGAACTCTCAAGGTATTCATCGAACTTACTAGCATCAAATGCTGCCCTGCGTACAAGAACAAGTGATACCTTTCGAATGAAAGGCCATCTGTAACTTGGGCGAGGCAACGTCTCTACGTATTACTCTCCTTCCATGTATAGAAATTCCGAAACGTACAGTAGTCTTCTAAAACAGATACCACTAATGCCAAAAATCTACGAGGATCTAACGAATAATAAGTACTGCATACCATGGTCAGTCGATTTAACGATCAATTAACGTGTTTTTGGTTATCGTCGTTAGGTCAGAATTTAACCAATTGTATCACGGATCATCATATCGGTACTTTACGTGACGTGCCATGCTGCTCGTTACAAAGAAACAAAGTTGTGCCTGCACCTACCAAGTTAAGTCTAATTCGATTAAGCAAGTTCAGCGTCTTGATTTCTGAGACTACTATCGGAAATTGATTTCGCACTTCCCATCCTATCAGAGAGTATCAACTTACAGAAGTTTGAAAGCTGTTAATTAACACACGACTACTTCAGTCAGATTGTTGTCGCTTTGCCCATTATAAGTTTGCAACTCGTCAGTCTTGTAACAAACGAGTCGATTGCCGTTGTTCGTCTCATGATGGGGAAAAAAAGCATGGAAAGCTATAGAAAATGTATGCTTCGTGAACTTTACAGTCAGCGCGTCTTAACTAGAACTACGTAACTTGTGAAGTGTCACCCGGAACTTGTACTCCAAGAACTTGAACCGCAAGCTGAACTCCGTTAACGGTCTCGCAAAATTGTACAATGCTGCTCTCGAAGGTGCGAAAGCAGTGGCGCGTAATTCTTGAGAAGGTTTTTCTTTCTTTTTTTAAAAGGAGCAGCAGCAGATGGAGGAACAGAGGTGGAAAGAACAAAGAACGGAGGTTAGAGGTGAACTTTCGACCGCAAACTACTACGAACATTGGCGCGCTCTCAAAATAATTCGATCCGAGCGCTGATGGAAACGAACGCTTCAGAGAAAAACGACACGACGGGGTGGCACAGCACTACGTGTAATAGACCGTCGCTGCGGGCTGACTGCACATGAGGCAACTGGCTGTCATTTAAAGCGATATTACCGTGCAACGAAGAGAAAAGCGGACTACTAGGAACAATATTGTCCTCGTGTAATTAAACACAGAGGCCAGCTTTGACTTAGCGTGTGCGCACCGCAACATCGGAAGGACGACTTTCCGCTTTCTCTGTAACATCATGCTATCGTGTAACTAACTACTTTGCCTACGGATCCGAAGTCTTAAATCGATTTTTCTCTGGCGTCGGACCAGGGCAAAACCTCCGGATAATGACTCCCAAAGGAAAACAGTGCATACCGCCTGCTAATGGTCAACATGCCCAGGCAGTGTTACCAGCCAGTCGCCTGTTCATAGTGCTACGGTAGCCTTGATCAATTTAGAGCAAGGCGAGATCGGAGAAAATTATTTTTTTCTTTTCTTTACAAGAACGTTCAATCAGGCAGTTGATTACACGATGCTCGTATTAAATTCGCATGCATTTTAAATATATAGACGGAATGCATATTGCCTTCTCGTTGAATATTAATATTAATATTTGAGTATCCTGTGATAGAATCGACGAAGCTTTGCCTTGTGTATACAATTCTGTATGGTGGTATAGCGCTATCGGATATCGTTGATTCAAAGGAAATCTTTGCGCGGTTTGAAGTCGTTTGATAGAAGGAAAAAAATCCGCTTAGAATCGCTTGCCTGTATTCTTGTTCCCCTGCTGATTCACTCGAATCGAGAGTTCTGGGTGCAACAGTAATAAAGAACCTGTCCGGAATTTGGCGGCCATTCTTCTTCATTGGTGTACTCCATTTCCCGAGGTACGCCGCAATCTCTTTCCTCCTTTCTTCCTGTCTCCCTATATGTATAGTCTCTTTGTGTGAACCTTGCGTCTGGCCGCCCGTATTCCTCTGTTGTCGCTAAATACTCGTACCCTGTTTTCGAAATATTCGCTCATGCATCTTCACCCTCGCGTCTGCGACTCACCGAAACGCTCACGCTCGACTGGATCACGTTCCCCTTTAAATTCTCCTAACAAAGATTTCGTTTAACGAAAATACGTCTGCCTTGGTGGATCACGAGATCGTGAAAGAAAGTGTAAAACGGAGATAGGGGAAAGTTGATCGAACAACACCGTCATCTGATTAAACCGTTACCCAGTAGAGTATGAAACTGTTTCAAAAATAGATGTCCCGAATACCTCAGCGAAATTGACCTCTCAATAATTCTCTGTTCTTTTCATATAATGGCAAAGAGATGCAAATAAACGAAATTATTTCTGTCCAAAGATATTTCGATGAGTTATTTTACTCTGTGCAGACTCGAATTGGCATTTCTCGCTATGCCGTCATGTACATGTATAACGTTGGAAAGGACGATTTAGCATAGAGAAGTTCCACTTTTGGCAGGAGTGGAAAGTGGCACGGTCGTCGGTTTGTAAGGCCATGTCACGTTTAAGTTTCCAGCATTAATTTATCATCTCGTAATTGTGGAAAATGAACTTAGGTCGCTTTCTTGGTGTAATAACTCTGCATCAGCGAGCCAGGAACTCTTCAACGTACAATGCTCTGGTACTTGTATTATTACACAATAATACACAATCTACCATTCAACGTAAAGTTCTAGAATTACGCTGTTATTATGATTAAAGATTCAGTATATTTTAGTCACCGTTCTCTACAGTATGTTTACTATTCACTATTCCTTTCTCACACTTTTGATCTGTGTACATTAACATTGTGGTTAAAAATCTGATTGTAACACATCGGAATACCGATGGCTATTGTAGTCTGATAGAACACTAACAATCCGCACGGTCAGGAAATGTTGAGTGTTCGAATATTATTGGAAACTATTTCAAGGGGCAATTCTACAACTGCACAAAGCGCCTATTTGTACTAGTAAGAATGCGGTTGCTTTATCACTGTTAAAGTGCATAGAAATCATAAGCCAGCTAGCTAACTCATGGAGAAATGAATGCTGAGCTCTTGAATCATGAATACAAATTAATGCTAATTACGAATACTAATGAACTAGACGAGAGCGGTTTTAAAGATTTTCCTGGATTCAGCAATGCTGAGTCAGCATTGTACTACCAGAGACGATTGAATTATTGACGCCTGCAACTTTGCAACTCCTATCTCCTAGAGTACCGACATTTTTTCCTTTCTTTTTAATCGAAACGAATATAAACCATTGTGCCCTGACACTTGAGCCAGTAACAATTCACTTCTTGAGCTCAATTTATGTGCACTCGAAAAAGGTTAAAATTTCGGATTATCTTAACAAAAGAAATCCATACAAGTATAATATCTGTACTGATCAACGTAATTCCCTATTTGTATTTAACGAACTAACATTAATTAACCTTTGTCGACCGTTCACCGAATGGCACGTTCAATATTTCCTCTGTACTATGATATATTTGCGCGAACTATAATACATTATCAGCATTCCAGACATTCTTCAAGTATAGTGACCTTACGGAACTGCAGACAGTGGGTATTGTCAGAATTCCTAACAATGGAATTATTATTCGTACGTGTCGTATTATTTTCAGGAGAAAAATCCGCTGTGGTCTTGCACTTCCAGGAATCCATAAGCAGAATAATCCGTTTACGACGAAAACATGCGAGCTATTGAACACACTGGTATTGTTCATTTTTTCGTAATAAAAAAATTGATTAAAGGAGGCAAGCATCACGATTGGAAACGCATTGCATTGTGGAAACGTTTTCAACCCATCCGCCGTCCCTTATCCTCCGCAACGCATTGTTTCAAGTCAGGGAGTCTTTTATTCCTCGAGCTCATCCTTTATGCTCGTTATCAGCGCGCACAGCACAGCCGGTTCTATCGGAAAGAGCAAATGCCCATCGGCCAATCCAAATTGAGAATTGGAAAAAAAAGTCGACTCGTTCATTATCATTGATTGATATGCCTGCCACTTGCCCCGAATCGTGAATCGAAACTCGAACTACCCCTTTTGTGGTGTGTGAGGTGCAATTGCGATCGAGTGTACACACGTATCGAGCGAATAATCCCGTATACAGTTTCTCCAGGTACCTGTTGATACGACTGTGAAATGATTGTGATTTGTTGTTCGAACGAATTTCTGTCGCCACGGTAGGATAGTCTTTGGTGATTTTGCATTGGAGTAGTAAACACGAGATCGAAAACATTCGCAAGCTTTTATACACCGTAAAAACTGTAATACGAGTGATTCATATCGCGATAACAGGTTCTGCTCAATAAATAATAAAGTTCTTTTTAAAACATTCCAAGTATTGATATTCAGCGGTACACAGTAGACTATTGAATGAGAGTAGTCAAAGTAAATATTTATTGGCGTTTTGATATATCCCAAAGAACTCAAATCCAATAGAGTTACAATTTTATTTTAAACTGGGAAATTACCAAGAGACCAGTTTGTTGTTCATTAATTTCTATAAATCATTAGCAGTAGCATTCCTCTTTTTCTTACAGCAGAATTTACATGAATAAATTAGCGGCATGATTTTCATCCACCAGGGCTTTTATGCGAACGTGAGAAATGGTGCGATAATGATTCGCAAAGTTCTGAATAACGAAACTCGTAACCATGCAATATTTCCAGTTATTAACGAGCAAATTTCCTACTAGCTTCGTCTCTCCCTTTGTTTTTCTCTATTTTCCTGTGCGCCATTAGCGAACGTTGCGAGCGTACAGTTCTCTCTCTCTCTCTCCTCCATCGTTCTATCAAGAAAGCAAACATAATCGACTATTCAAGATCGACCCTCGCATTTTTCCTGCCTCATCGTGACTCCTCCTCCCGTTGTCTACATCCAGTTAACTGAAAACCTTCGGGGGCTGACACGAACAGATCGAAGACTGCTTTCTCGTAACCATCTCCCGATCCCCCGTTTAAGTTGCAACGTATACGGGCACCTCGTGAGAAAAAGAGAGGCTGATTGCGAGGGTTGCGAAAACCCAAGGATAATGCTAGCGCATCGGTGGTTCCCATTTGAGTCGTGCGCTTCGTTCGTCGTTCCTACGTGCTGCTCTTGGGACAAGAGTCGTCGAGACGGCAAAAGGAGGAAGAGAAAGAGAGGAGCAGGAGAGAGAGGTAGGAGAGGAGAGACAACCGGTAGAAACTTAACGCCTCTCATCCTCCCGCGCCTAATGGATTCAGGTGAAATTATCCTCGCGGAATACTAAATGAGCGGTAAGGACTGTCGTATAATTCAGCCCCTTCGTGGATATTAGGTGTACCCATTTAACGTCACGTCCCTTCCGTCTAAACGTGGCGTCGCACCTTCCGGCTCTCTGACAAACGATGCCGGCGAGTGGTCGACTGAAGAGCGATACCGGCAAGTCCACGAGACACAGAGAGATCAAGAGGAAGTGTGTGTGTGTGTGTGAGAGAGAGAGAGGGGGAAAGCGTGAACTAAAGGCGAACGGCAGAGTCGCGGCTAAAGTCACGGGCAATCGGCCAAAGCGACTCCCAGGCTCCTTGATGAGAGCACTTTCCACCCTCTCTATTCTTCGCCGTCTTTAACCGCGACGCTTGAAGCGGGCTAACTGACTCTTAGCTCCCAAATGAACGCGTAACAACCGGCGAACAATCCGTTTCGACGACTGTCGACTTGAGCCGACTTTTGAGAAATTCGCAGAAAACCCGTCGTCTCCCGAATTTCCCGTGGGTTGCCGAATTTCTTGAGCTATGTTCGTACTCTCCGTTAAATTATTAATCACGGTGATGGCGTGCTTTCCGCAGATGAAATAATTAATTGGGATGGTAATGTTAGACACCGGATGTACGTGTCAATGTTGGGAGATGGATTTTCAATTTGGATTTCTCGCAAGGGGATCACAAGGCACCGGGAATTGCCCTTTGTGGAAGCTGACTGTTGTCATGCCCAGCCCTGCATCGGTTCCTTTGTAACCAACTAATAATTAAATCGCTGAAACTTTCCGACCGAAACTCTTCAATCTCGCGATCGGCGCGCAGGCCTCCGCGTAAAGGGGCCTTTTTAAGGTGAAAAAGCACGGAAGATGACTGGCGTGGAACAAAGGCCTGCTAGATGCAAGAGAGGGAAAGGGGCGAGAGGGAGCAAAAGGAAGAAACGAAGAGAGAGAAAATTGTCTTGGGAGACGGTACCTGAAACAGCTAAAGAAAGACGGACCGACCGGAGGCTAGACAGTCGACAACAATGAGATAAGAAAGGCAGAAAGAGACGAGGGAAGCTAAAGAAGTGTAGACAAAGAGCGGCATAAAAAAGAAGAAAGGGTAAGGTTCTGCGATAAGACAGTCGAAGTCGACGGAAACTCTGAACCGACAAACGCTCTGGAAAAATATCCGGACGTACAACGAGGTCCGACCTGTAATGAGAATCCACAAAGAAGAAAAGTGATTCCTGCTAGTGGTATAAGCACTCCTCTATCGGCTCGCAATTCTGGTACACATATTTCATCGTGATCCTGTACTAATTATAGATAATATATACTTTTTGTCTACGAACAATAAATTTACTACCCAGTTATAATCTTACTATAATATTTCTAGTTAGTGACTGGTTCGATATAGGGCTCAAATCCAAAGTGCATAGTGACAGAGATGCATGTGAACAAAATACCTTGATGCTAATACGGATTGCGGTGCAACGTTAGGCTTCAAATTGCATTAGCTTACGGTAATTCCGAATTGATTTGCAAAGGAGCTTACACATTCCACTTACGTAAAAGGGAACCATCACAAAACTGATTCGTGTTAAGATCACTCCGCTATATTGATTTCAATACTACGTGTTCCCGATTGGTAGTTGTACACAGTTGGTCTGCCAACTACAGACAAGTTGTTCGAAATAAATTCTTTGTGTCACTGAACACAATTAGGGTACGGCACTACTATTGAGCTAAATAGGATTTATCGTAAAAAATCGCCAGACTGTTAATATCGCCATAGAATGTCGATTTCTGTTAATCCCACAGTTGGACAAACGAGGTATAACATTTTTGTAATATCACTCACCTAGTTATGCATTCCTTTGCGTTTTTCAGTCGACAAAGCTTGTTGACATTTTCAAAAACAGACTTAGGTATTTGTAGCGTGTACACAGCTAGAGAGATTCTCTGACTCGGTCATTCGAATGGCAGCGGACCTCCAAAAACAATCTCTCTTTGCATTCGCTTCGTCCAACTCTCAACCCCCAACCCAACTGACCACTCGTCGGAGACTCTTTGATCTCTTTTTTTTAACACTCAACGCAAAATAATCCTACAAATGTAACAACGGCGCTTATCGTGCTATTTTCCTTTTACGCAATAGCGTTCTTTCGACATTGTTGGTTCGCACGTTTTCGAGAGAGATTTCGAAACATCATCTAGCAGTAAGTTTGACACAATACCATTCGAACGGATTTGAATGCCAGACTGGTCGGCAGTTCGTAGAATATCGTGAATTACTGGGTCGATTAGTTAATTTGCGTTCCATCGCACGTTAGGTGCTCTAGTTGGATACGTACAGGATCCATGGTACACAACGTTAGTGGTGCTGGGCTAGCTGATGGCGACATCAGATGCAATTAACAACTAGCCCGTAAACACTGAGAGCCCTTCGGGCTGTTCCATCACCGTCGCAAGGACGTTAAAATGCAGTGACTACGATACTCTCTCGTTCGACAACAAAACTGCTGATTGCCAACGGTTAATTTTCCGTCCAGGCCGAGTTATTCTACAGGCAAATGTATGCCGTTGCACCTTCATGGACAGAATTGAAGCTATTGCATTTGGGAATTCAATTCTCTGAGGATCGCACAACTGTAAGCCAATTGCTATCGGTAATTTAATTATTAGAGAAACCCGAACAAGCTCCGACACGATTAATATTTTCTGCAAATAGAAATTTCTCAACTTCTCCATTGATTTATTCCCGGAGCAGATTCCTCTTTGTATCATGAATTTCGAAAATATTCAGTCATCATGCAGACCATTAAACCTTTTCACATCTGATAGTGACAGTAGACTGGTGGCTGATAGTAGACTAAAAAAAATCTCATTCTCAAAGATAACAAATGCTTTTCAACTTCCGTGCGCATTCACCCGAGGATCCTCCACAATCAGTTCAGTGCTTCGGGAGGCACTCACCAAAAATATCGTGTCTCCTAGTGCAATATCTACTTTGAAGCGTGCAGATATCCCAACTCTGAGAAATCGAACTCGTTCGCCGGTCCAAGTACCGCCGTGAAACTGCTCAAAAAATAACGATAGATACAGAGAAACGTGAGAGAGAAAATTCGAGAAGTAGCAACGGTATCGAAGAACTTTGGAGGCAAGCTTAACATATTGCGAGTAACGTATACTCTGTAAAGTTTGAGAGGCTATTAGTTGCGGTGCGGCCGTAAGGTCACGAACTACTGGATTTTATAGGGCACAAAGTTAGGCCCCCAGTAGATCGAGTTGCGACTCGATTCTAGAGATGTTCCCCGGACAGCTTCTAAGCAACTTTATTATATTTAGTATCCCAAAATTCATTGGTGAGGAAATAGCGTGTATCGATTGTATTGCGCAAAGGCATTGCAGGCTAAGGTAGTATGCAGCCTAGACCTGGGTCCACTTGGGTAATGACCGTCAGGTTGTTATTGTAATACGGACCGAGACCGTAAACGTTATCACGTATCGGGTGCGAGGCGTTCCTAGTCACTAGGGTAGATTCTGTACTAGGTTCTATCCAGCAGTTCTACACAAGTTCTCCGGTAGTAACCGTGTGCGGCCCACCGATCGATTGCCAGTCAGATTCTATCGCTGTGCTGTAAGGATAATTTCATCTGGCTGGTGTGGGTTAGCCGTTTACCTTAATTACGCGGAAAACGAGCAATCTCATTTTTAACCTGATTCTGCGAACCCACATTACTTGTGCATGCAAGACGCTCGACCACAGAATCAAAGTGTTCTTCCCAGCACACACAACAGGTGCTGCTGCACTCGTTGAATTCCTTTAATCGATTCTCGTTCGCCATAAAACAATTACAGGCTCAATCCGATTTGTCGTTTATCCGCTGACAGAAATTCGATTATCCGAAAGGAGATTAAAAGAATACGCCACGTATTAATATTTCGTTTATTCAGGGACGTTAATCAGAATTTATCTAAAGAAATAGCCGAGAAATAGGGAATAATTGGGTATCTGAATAGTTCGCTTTTGGATGATCCAACGTTTGGCAGTTACGACAGGCTGAAAATTTTAAAACCACTTCAGAAGTTTGGTTCCAAAGAGAAGAATATCCAAGGAGAACGCGTCAATCACAATTGATGGGAAATGAATATTGGCTTACACAGACATATTTTTTGAACGCAAAAGTAATAATATTACACATACGTAGAATATTTGGTTTATGAAAGCAGTTCTTCGGCTATGTGCTTAAAATTACTCTGGCGTTATCGCGTGTTGTCAGAGGTATAAAATGCAAACAGGTCCGCAATATATGCACTGATCAGCGTTTTTAGATGCCTAGTTATATTCAACGCCGACGTTTTCTTTCGGTCAATACTCTTGCCAACATTTTTGCTGTTTTTCTTGAGCTCAAATTAGAAACTCTAATTTATCTTATGTACCGAAGACTGCAGGAAACGAGAGGTCGACGCGACTGTCGTCCTCGGAACAACGTCTGGTACATAGCAAGTGTTTAAGTTAAAGTGACGGAAGAGTGGCCTTGCAGAACATACGTGCAAACGTTGTCGCCAGCATACAGGATTGTAAGATCGTGTGAATGTATGTAAGTAGTACGAAGTTCTGTGTAAGCGCGTGCGACATTAAGGGTGCAAATGTTCAGAAAGTTCGATCGCTGCACGCGAGTACGAGACCTAGGATTCAACCTGTGAAATAGTGAAATATCTTCGTACCTTCTTTCTAGGATGCTTCTTTATGGGATGCTTGTCTTTACGAACGATCTTGTTTATATGCTCATAGAATTGTATGTAATGCCAATGTGATCAGCTGCTATTAAAAAAATAGTTCTCGATCTGAAATATTCCACTGACTATAGGGTGCGAATCTTACCTTAAAATTGTTCATTGGAATGCGTTTGTTAGTTGGCGCCCATTATAAATACGTATATGCCCCAATTAAGAAGAGTACAAAAATTTGCAGCTCAAAAAGGCGGATATGTCACTCACGAATTCTGAAATTTGTTGACCCTTTGCAACTAAAAAATATTTCCCGACAAGAATAATGGATTGACACTGACTTGCGGCGTCTAAATGATTACGCAAAAAATAGAAATACATGTGCGAAGATGTTGGGTCGTGTTGATTTCTGGGTCACATGGATTTTGTTGGTGTAATTACAACGTGCTGATCCAATGCAATTCAATTTAATTTGAAGCAGTTTGAAAATTGTAGTTTGAATCGAATTCTACGTACTCCAGTTCTATTAACGGTCTGGATTAATGCCACGCCCCCTTTTCAAATCATATTGAATACCATAATTACTGACTCTCTATTTCATTTCCCCAAGGAGTACGGTCTCGTTAACGATAAAGTACCTACCGCTATAAATCTACTTCTATCCCCTTAAAGGTTTAGTTTTCAAAGACTTCCAACAACTTCATTTTACAGGAAGTTCTCTTGTAACTTGTTTCCGTTACGTAAATCGATCCAACAGAAGTACATACGCGAACTTGTCGATAAACTTGATCGCAAGTGACGTTAAATAACTATCCGAGTGATTCTCAACTCATAAGGAGATTGTCTAGCGCATTTCCTCGACTGTCATAAGAAAACTATATCCTACCAGGCGATGAAAATACAGGTAGAATGAACCTAAAGTTTGCTTACGTTCTATTTACCGCGAGCTCTATTGGGACAACTTTTCAAGAATTACTCGCACCCATAATTGCTCCTAAATTGAGCCACAATTACCGGAACAATGCTAGCATTGTCGTCAGTACACACTATTAATCCTGTCACACAAGCGATTATGGATGATTGACCAACAAAGCCGGCGACATGCGAGAAGGCTGAGCAAATGATGAAGCATTGACCCCTGGTAGAGTTGAAACCAACCAGTACGCGGGAGCCTTTGTTTGCAAGAAATCTTACAAACCCCCATTCACCAATTCAGAGGATTAAACGAACTAATTCCGGGGACATTCCGAGCGAACTCTAGACGTCTAAAGACCCAATCGAGCAACTATGTACTAACGATACTTATCCTACTTCTCAAGTCGAATTTAACATTCGAACCTTTCTTAAATTTATACCAGTGATTAGGAAAATGGTCCAAAGTCAATAATGACAAAAAGGATGCAGCTATGAGATGGAATACGGTATGCAGAATATTCTTTGATTTTCATGATGACCCGTGTATTTGATCTCGTTTGACCACTGTTTCGTGTGTACGGGTTGGAATGACTATCGGATGATTACCTTTATCACTTCGAAACACGTCGTTCCCATTAATTCGCTCTTCTGAATGACTGTCACATTTCTCCGTTGCTTCCTTGCACATGAGTATATGTATATATGCAAAACCACGTTACTCTGGGAACATCGCACGACGGATCATGGAAGCAAGTGTCAAAAATGGTTGGCAACTGGCTGAGAAATTCTACTTGTGGTAGCTCCAGGACATTTTATGTTCATTTCATCTTGGATTATATCGATTAATGTATGTATCATACGGTTGAAGTCATTGACTAGGTCACTGGTGTTACTGCTGAAGCTTCTAAAGATAGCGACAAGACGATGGCGTTTCAAATTCTTCAAGTGGTTTGGCCATTTGCTGATTGGTAAAGTAAGATTCCATCGAAACTTGGCGTAGAATCCAGACAAGATCTTGATCCCTTTCGAGTTTCCAGAGTTACCTCGAGTATTTTTCAGCAACAGGATTAATCTTCAACTCTTTAATTGCAAGGCAATAAAAACTTTGACTTTTAAGGGAAATAAATATATCGAAAAGTGATTCGAGATTACACAAAAGATTAAATATATGTATATAAATGATAGAGCAACTCTCTAGCGCAACAATAGTCAAATTGAAGGCAGTCATTCGAAAGTTGTTGCTTAAATCGAAAGTTTCAATATATTCTCGAGATTCGTATACCTCACATTCAAGGAGTATGGAATTCCCGTTTATATCAGGAGTGACACAAACGCTGTTAGATTTTCAAATACTTTCCATTACCTTCAGCTAAAGTAAGGTGTGCAGTAGAAGTCGGGTCATAGTTTTTCCAAGCGTAATGGAACCCAACTTCAGCGTAGCGAAAAGAATCCAGGAAAGGCCTTTTGTTCTCCGTCAAAGAGCTATCAAAAAATGTTTACCGAAATGTCAGCTGCAGACAAAAATGAAAACAGTCGTCTGCGAGAAAGCGTCCCTTGACGAACCCGGACCAAATCCGCGAATACGACTCATTGTCTGAATAATTCGCAAACGATTCAAGAAAGTGAAAAATTACTATTTTGATGTCGAAATATTAAGTGAACGTACGAAACTTTGAATTTTGCAACGTAAGCTTCGTTTATTTTCCTACCATTATTCTTCCTTTAGAATCAGCTTTCAATGTTACTAAAGATAATACTATTATCTCAGTATAGTACTATAGTTAGTAAATAGTATAATCCAGTCGAAAGGTTAGCATCCGATTTTTTTCGTGTATCTCGACAAGAATGTTCAACTGCAGGAATCTGCTACAGAATAAAGGTACAAACGTATGCAAAAACTCTTGGCCCGATATCGGAGGCCTCCACCAATTTTCATACTCTCTCTCTCCCAACAACCGGCTCCAGAGGAAACTTTTAGTGCTGAGCATTATTGAGTATATCGCGTGAGAGAGCTTTCCCCGTAAAATTCAACGGACCTTTTTGCAGCGGTGTAATTGATTTATCTGTAATTTCATAGAATCGGTATGGTCCACGGTATCTGGTAGGTGGTCCGGTTATCTGTTGGCTATTATTGCCGCGCTGAAAATGTCGATTTCGATAGGAATATCCTGGAAAAGCTATGCGTCGATTCACGGCTGTCGCTCGTTAGTCTCGAACCGCCGCCGCGCTGGAATGCATAGCCGAACGACGCGACGCGATGCGACACGACGTTTGCGGAATTGCGGCATTCGTTTATTGTTTTACAACTGGGTACTAGTAATAGGTGGATCGTACGAACAGCTCCGCCCATTTCTCTCGAATATCTCACACACAAACATTCTTTCACGTATTTGCAGTTGCCTCGATATACGCTGACCAATTCAATAATTTCTCGCAAGAGCAAGTTCCAACAAACGGCTTAGACCGCCCACGACTTAATTCGATTTGATCGTCTACGGATTCCAATAACCCAATCCATTGGAAGTGAATTTCCACGTTACACCCTCCTGCTGTTATGTGAACTGTATTCGTACTATGCCACCGCAAAATTGTCGCGTTTCCGTTGGTAGCCTTGCCGTCATTCCAATGGGAGACCTCGACGCAATTGTTGGCCTGATCTCTCGAGCCAGCTAGCCTACTGAAGTTAAAACAATTTGTCAGCTGTGCGAGCGAGCGGTGGGATATCATAGCTCGTTCCAGCAACACGAAACGATACAGAGCCAGTGCAATATCAGTTTTTGAAGCAATTGAATGTCACTTTTGCGGGTTCGGTTGTGCGCAATCGAAAACTCAGTAGTGAAAGAGAGAGGGTTCAGAGAGTGTACGTTCCGCTACACATGGGACGCGACCGCACCTAGGACAAAAGAGGGCCACGCAGCCTGTCATCCATCTTGTAGCCGCGAATATGAGTATCAACAGGGTCATGTTGTTTCCAGGCGGCGGCGGCGTTTTAAATAATTAATTGGCCAGGAAAATGGGACTGGCGAATATGAATTTGGGGCCATTCGTTAATTTCATGGTTCATTTCAGCCGTGTGAGCTTGCACGCATGCGGTTACTGTCTCTTCTCTCGGATTCCTCTCACGCGATGTTGCTCCACACTCTCTACATCGCATCGGTGGCTTTTTTTCATTACACGACACTCGCCGTTTATGAATGTGACGGGATATCGGCTGAACGTAACTCTTGTGCTCGTGCTATTATGGTTTAGCAATTGTGGAGCATCATCGCCGGCCTCATATTTCTTCTCTACCTCCCCCCTTCTACCATTTTCCCACCATCTATCTCGCCATTTCTCTCTTTCTCTGTCGCATGCTGTTTTCTGCTCGGACTCGCACCTATTAAGTGAGAACTCGAAAACAGAGCCGAGCGTATTCTTAATTACTTGCTTATTCTTCCGAATATCGCATTTCACCGCAAATTCATTTTCAATTTGAGATCTCAACTGAACGAGACCGTTTTAATTTCGGTGGTTAATTTCCGAATTTCAACGTTTTTATTCGATAGGATCTCCTTTCCATTCTGACTTCCTTCAGATACGTTTTCGATCTGAAACCACTGCAGTGTCAGCTACAGAGTAACCTAGGGATCAGATTAAATTTCAGGACAGGCTAAAGCTGGTTAAAGTCTTGCGTCGACCATGTCGGGTAACCGATCATCCCGGTGGTCGTCCGGTTAATTGGCTTATACCAATCAAATTTGTGCTTAATATACTGGGCCTCCGTGCGTGTTAAATTATAGAGACTTGCGTTTCCATGCTAGCCGCGCAGAAATACATATAAGCGGGTATAGAAAGGGTAGTAACTCTTGTCCTTTGTTTTGATTCGTGCAGGTAAGCACGCACGTAGGCACGCACGTTCATCGCATTATTCCGAGTAGTATTTCATTCATGCGTGCGAAGCCCGTCGCGCCTTCTCGACGGCACTCTCTTAAACGAATGAAACAGTGAAAATAACATGGTACGTTTAGATACCTCGAATGGTTGTGGAGGCCAGCAAAGTGTAGCTGCGCCTTTTCAACTCGTTTATGTCAACCACTTCTTCACGTGCTTTAACTTGGCTCCCACTTATTGTGTTCACATGGTTTTTCTTTTTCCTTTATTTCTCGGTAGAATTGTTGCTATACTCATGTGCTCGGATCAAAGGCATTTTGCTAAAGCCACCTTATTCTAGCGTTTAACAAAGCACCACGGTGATTGACCTACATGAAATTGTTCGTGGTAGCAGTGGTATTTCATATTCTCCCTGCACCGACCGAATTGCGTTGACCTTTTAATAAAATTGTAGTAGGTATTCGTAATGCATATCTTAAGTAGTCTAAAACGTGTTATCAACATTAAAAAAGTGCGAGCTGGAGGTAAAAGCTGCTGGATAGCAAGAAAACGGGGAATAAAACCCACTAAAACTGCTTCATCTCTAATAAAGTAACCGCGTACGCGACTTTGCTATTATTCCATTGGAAAGAGCTTCTCCTCCGGCTAAATTCATAAGCTAGTGTAAGGACTCCAGGAATACCTTTCCTAGTATAAAACCCGCGTACTAATATCATACATACTGGTCGATTGAGAATTCTTTTTCTAACGAATAGCTTCCTTTCCTACTATTGCTAATTTTTCTACCAGGAATGCTAAAGCAAACTCCAGAACGTAGTTAAGCGATACATTGGAGAATCCGTGTAAAAGCATTGGCGATGGGCTTCGGTCAACTTAAAGCTATCCATAGGACCAAAAACAATGGTCTACTTAACACGAGTTCTATTAGCGAACTGAATCCATTCTTTTGGTTGTAATTGTTAGAAAACGCGTAGAGGGCGCTCAGCCGATATGTGCTTTGGAGCACGGATTCCAATTCCACAAAAGGACTTTGCCTTTTTCACCGAGTACTTTTTCCCCTTCTGGCTATATTCGTGGTGCGCTGCTTGAAAATGGCTGGTTTGGTTTTAGTTGAAGTGACACGTTGACCGCTTTGACTTCGGGTACACTGGGATTACCAAATGCGAATTAGAGCTTCACCACAAAAATTAAATCCTCCTTAATTATCGATGGACAGCAACCGGCAATAACCTCGTTTGGAAAAGCAAAGCTGACTAGTTGGCGGAGTTGGAAAAAAAAAATTCATCGTTGCTGTACAGTGTTGCGCGCACACGCAATGTACTCTCCCAACAACCTACTAACGACTTTTCGTGCGTTACTGTGCCGAAGCATAATACAATTTTTTTTTCATGGAATAATAAAGTTTCCTTTGAATTCGTCAATGCGACGCCGAGCGCAATTCTTTCGACGTAGAAACATTTAAAATTCAAATCTGAAACGTCTATCAAGCTCCTGGCTCGGCTGTTACCGCCCTGGGTTTCAGTACCTACCTATCCAGTATACAATGTACATACTTTCAGCGGCGCACGGCACAGTATTAATCACTCATGTGCGCCCACAGCTGCAAAGTATACGCTATATGAAATTTACAGACTCGTAAGCCAGCAAACCGATTGTCCACGCAACGACACAGCATGTATATAGTCGATAGTTGTCCCCCGAATCCAAAGGCTTATCGAATCGAGTTCACCAATTCCGCTTCGACAAATTCCAGTAGATACTTTCGTCCAGTACAGCATTGTAAATAATAAAGCAACGTCTCATCGATAAAAAGTATTGACAGAGGAAATATTTCTACCTGGTTGCTATGAATAATTCGTAGGTATTAAGGTTAGTACAGCGAGCAATCGGTTGAATTACAAGCTTTTTGATAGATGCTTCCTCGGAAAATTGCTTATCGTTTGTTGCGAGTATCAGCCTGCTTTACACAATTATGTAAACGATAAGAAGTGAGAGGCCGCATGGCAGGTGTTAAATCGTTGCTTAATTGGTCTGGATCTCAAGTTCATATAAGTTCGCGTTCCGCTAATTGGATTCGATTGCGAATGTTGGGTGAGCCCTGCCACGTGATGTGCCAAGATGTCAAACTTCTCTTCCATGCGATAAAGTCGTCACGTCTCACGAAACTACCAGAGAGAATTCGTGATATAGAAAAGAAGTGGCGAAAAAAACGAAATTCAGCATAAAAATCGGTTGATAGAGAGAAAGAGAGAGGTGCATTGTTCAATGGAGCGTTGTACTGGTGATAGTGATGACGATAGTGGTAGAAATCCAGGCATTT
The DNA here is from genome assembly GCA_963989405.1 of Trypoxylon attenuatum. Classification (NCBI taxonomy): domain Eukaryota; kingdom Metazoa; phylum Arthropoda; class Insecta; order Hymenoptera; family Crabronidae; genus Trypoxylon; species Trypoxylon attenuatum. The sequence goes on along the minus strand of OZ022490.1, from coordinate 8,639,308 downwards.
TTGAAAAATGGAAGCCGTACCAGAGGCTCGCGTACCGAGGGGGCAAAAAAATAAAGTGAATGACAAACGGAAATGGAAGTAAGACTGGAACTGCATAAAATGGGTAGTTGGTGCATAGAAGAAATTTTAATTAAGAGCCAAATTCTAAAGTCTTCGTGCTGCTAAGAAATGCACAACTTCAGAGAAAGTGCTGTGATGTTTTCCAAAAATATGGTGCCCAAATATCGCAGAGACAATTGTTCTAAGGAAATGTTTTTGTTGGGGATAAAGTGAACTACGAAAAGTCGATCCATTTGTACGACTCCATTCACAACGCCTAATGCCATTTCTCATCGACTTTTGCGTCAGCTGCGATTTAAGAGCACTAACCGCGCTTGCCAGTGGTGGCAGGGAACCGCTGACTAATTGATTGCACCTTACCGTAAAATTACACTTCAATTAAGAGTTATTCATTCTTAATGATTACAACTGCTATTCTACTGCAAGTTTTACAAATGGACCGAAAGATTCTTCAGATAAATGATGGTACTTGTATTACTTGTTCATTTTCGACGTGACGGCGCATTTATAAAAATTACTGTACACTAGGTGTTTATCTTCTGCTTTAATAGAGGAGAAATTCAAGGTCGCAGGTATTTTGTTAAGGAATGTATGTACACGCATACTGCCAATTTCTGACATTTTTGTTCCGTCTCCTTCTCCCGGGGTAATGCATGCATTCGGGAAAGGCCAAGGAAACTTTGTTGAAAGCCTGCGGCACTGTTGCGCGTTAGCTGCCGGCGTATCTATATATCTTGGAATGTCGTAATTAGTTGACGCAGGGAAATACAACAGAAGTTCTACAATCCGGAAACGTAGTATATATTCTCCTTTGTCGTAATTAATTATCCGAGATAGTGTTTCAGACTCGACAGATCTGACATATTATTTCCACAGATTAATATTATATATATGTGGTTCTATTGGCAGCGTAGAGGTATTGTTTCACCTTCCTAACTTATATCGTGATACCTATCTCTGTTGCACCTTTAATTTTTAATCCCACCCAAGGGATAATCCAATCGCAGTAGCATCCATGGACAAAATGGGAAACAATCACATTAGAGTAGATTGATAATGAAATAGTAAATGTTCCAATTTGCTTAATTAATTACATACTGTAATATAGTAGAGTAAGTTTGTAGAAACTTGGTAGCTTGGTTTGAAGCGGGCAATGATATAGAAAATTGATAAAGAGCAGGATATGCGGGACGAGCTCGAAAGAGGATTTGGAATAATCCTACGAATCGGCGGCGGAGGTCGGTGGTTCAATGGTCGAAGGGAATACGCGAGGTCGATGGACTATTTTGAAATTATTAGAAAACCGGCTTATCTCTACGATAGCAGTTTATTAGCGTTCTAAGTAGCGTCCAGAAAGGAAATCCTGTACCACGCCTTCTTCGGTGGATAGAGTGTTCGTGTGGCTCTTTTTTCTAAATGATCCATGATAGAGTGAAGGAAGCAAGGAAGCAAGGAAGCGAGAGGCAAGTGGCAGTAGTAGAGTGAAAGGGTAAAGTGGGAGAGAAGGAGCGGAGCGAGGATGAGGAGGAGCGGTTAAGGGCGTCGATGCCGCATAAAACCGAAAGTACGTGACATGAATAATTTTGGCAGCGTTAGTGTGCCGTTCAACCGTTGCAGACGTTTAATTCGAAGAATCGTGGTTGTTCTTGGTTTTCGTGACGATCAATTAAGCCGAGAGCCACGTTCACTATAGAGATGCACGGTGCATCACGCGAATAAAGGAAAACAGTTGGCCAGCATCGATTAATCGGCTGCTTTCGGCTATTATTCATCTCTGAAACCTGTTTTTGAACGGTGTAATCGAAAAGCCTTCTTCCCGAGCAAGAATCCATTAATGTGTTCGCTTGTTGCACGCGCTTTCCCGTTTGGCTCGCGACTTGGCGTTTTTCTTTTGGCGGCCTTCTTTTAGACGCCTGAGCTGCGAATCGATATTTCAACAGTAACAAGTCCGTCCGGTCTCTGCGAAAGCCTCGACTCGTTCGATAAGGCGAAGAGGATTAATATTCAACAACGAAATTCGTCAATGTCGGCGGCAACCTTTCCGCCTTTCCACCGTAATACTCTGATAACCGCCTTCTCCCACTCCTATCGGATTGGATTTTTGATGTGACCTACTTCTTATGTCCGTCGTATATTCTAAGGTTCTCGATACGTTCAATTCTCTTCCAGCAACTTTATGGGCAAATGCTTCTTTGCTTTCGAAATAGCCTAGTCTCCTTTTGCTCGTGTGGACGCGCTATTCACGAAAGTACGAAAGGGATGCCCGGGTTATTTAATTTGGATTTAAATGCCCGTGCGTGCATGTGTATGATACATATACGAGGATGAAAGGCGCTCGTAATAAATTTGAAATGGTAATGACGCTCCGTTTCGACGGTACACACGGTTATACAATTTCCAGGTCGCCCATAGAATCGTTGCGAATATCGCCCACTTGTTGGTAAATGTGCCTTAAGTTGTGCCATTTCACATTCGCACCGTTACCGAGTTACATCGGTCATTTTATCCGACTCCTGCACATCCAGCCAGCTGGCAGTCAGTTTATTGTACTCTATTAATCGGCGTCTTTGATACTTAGCGTCAATTCAAATTGAAGGTAATTATGTGAAACAAAGCTGGACGCGTATCTGGTAGCTTGTCACGCACGTATCTTGGCCATTTGCCAACCGAAAACGCATTGGCAACGGCCGCGGCCGTGGCCTAGGCTGCTGCTGATATGTTTCGTGCACCACCTAATTCGCCTTTACCAGGCCAAACTGAGCCACGACTTCGAAGAAGAACGAGATAGGTTGTCCAGTAGGAATTATGCTGCTCGTAACTTATCGCGATATACAGCCTGTATAAGCCTCGTGAAAATTCAAATCCACCTGCGGTAGAGGCGGAAAAAGTTGCGGGGGTGTAAAACTGTAAAGAAGCCTCGCGTGGAGTGGAGTTCACCTACGATTACACTTAACGCAGAGCTATTTTCCATAGCGGGCTTCCGCAGAACGATTTAACTTTTTTATTGTATTATTCACTCGAGACTCGGGCAGAAGAAGAGAAAGAATTACTCTGAGTTTCCCATTAATTTTGTTCTTTGCACGGAAAGCGGACACCTGATTTCGGGGAGAAATCACGAGAGACCAGTTGTCGCGACACGACAGCGGTGACAGTGGCCCAAAGAAACACTCGAGGTAGCGCATATGAGTACGTGACTCTGGTAACTGGAGCACCAGTTCGTTGAAGTCATTCTCCGTGGAATGTGCATACTTCTGAATGAATTCTCAACTTCGGGAGTATCGCGTGTCCACGGTCTATTCCTCGACGACTGACTCGAGCGATTGCGAGGAAGGGAGCAAAATTCTCAAGGATAATGTTTCTTATGCAGCCGCAATACGCTGAATCCACAATTTCTCGCTTCGTTTATCCACACAGGGCTCGCGTCTCATGGTATCTCGCACTGAACCCATAAAATCTCTTCCCCTTCGCTTCTTCCTCGCGGGTATAAATCACTTCAAGCTTCTCGATTGCGTATGCGCCGCACAAAGCTCCAGCCTCCGGAAATACATGTGTACATCCTCTCTGCACGCGACGCCTAATTCCCCGAATCCTACAATCCCCCCCCCCCCCCGCCGCGTGCTCAAATATACATGCGTGCATACTGCCACTCGCGAGTAGTCTTCCTACTTCTGCCTTTCTCCAATTTCTCGCTTTTACCGCTTACCTTTCGAGATCACATGCGAATATAATCAGAGATCCAAGTAACAGATAGATCGTAGACCGGCTCGATTTTCGGGGCAAGTTTTCCCCGAGATTTTCGGAAGGCGCAGCGAGTATGCTGTATGTAATTCGGCAAACGTGAGTTCAAGATCCGCTGCCAGCGTGCAAGGTGTTCCAAGAGGACGGAATAACTGAATAAGGTGGCGTTTATCCTGGCCCGCACGTAGAATGTGGATTTTCAATTCTTCGAGTGTGCACTCGAGTCTTGCACGCGCTGGTTCATTCTTCAGCTCTTGGGAATTTTGAGTACGATTATTTTATTGAGTTCGAAGTAGCTCTTTTTTCGTATTTTAAGTTTGCCTAATACGGTTGTATATGCTGTAAGTCTTGTCAATTATTCTAAATCACCTCTGAGTTTGATATCGCGGGCTGCATTGATGGAACAAGGTCCGGAATATACTGTATAAAACATTGTACCCTAGGTTAGATCATCCGACTCTTTGCATTATGTAATCCAGATGCAGTACTCTGTTACGTTATAGGTACTGCATCTCAGCTGAGTGATGTAATAATGTAAATGGACCTTATAGTCAAGCCTGGACTTTTAAGAACAAAGTTCAAAGACCTATGTCAGGTTCGCTTTCCAATTTATTTCTGTGGGTGTGTACGTACACCGGATCCAATATTATAGAATGGATCTAAAACTTTCATTTCGTCGAGCCATCACTGCCGACACGAAAGTTTTCGCCTGGTCAGACTGTCGATACTTCTGTTTTACAGGTATACTTCTCATCACGTTCTTTATTTCTGTTCCTTTATTTCTGTCGTTCGCATCACTGATTCCGTTCAAAACCAATAAATAGATACGGCCTTACTGTCGCAACTGCGACGGAAATGAAATTACGATCGCAATTTTCATTTCAAATCAGTGGAAACATCAGTTCGGAACAGATTTCAACATTAGCATGTCGATAGATGTGCCAATCATTTCGATTGACTCCCGTCAGTAGTTTGATACAGTTGATCAGGAAAATTGGGGTAAATAACTCGCTGTGGGAATCGAGTGGGTACTCCGCTTCCAGCGTAGACTGCCGCCTGGAGCGTGTGTTTGGAGTGAAGGAAAAGTGCGGCGCTCAGACGTGCGGCACTTCAGCCTTTTCAATATTTAATTCGCGAATGCATAGCCAAGGCCATGCTCTTGTGGCGGCCGTATAATTTAAAAACACTATCCGAGGTAAAGCCAGGAATATTGGATGAACGTAGGAGGCGTGGTGGCGCCTAGCTCGGGATAGATGTTCTTGCCATTAGCATCCAGGGCTTACGCAGCGTATCTTGCGATTTATTATACAAATCTACCGACACGCCATCGATTATTCATGCGTACATCTACACACGTGTGTGAGTATTACACATTCTCAAATAGCTTGGATCTGCAACTTTTGCCAATACGAAACATCACGAAAACAAAGGTCCGAGTCACGAGTCAACAGTAGAAATAATTAGGATAATTTTGTCCACAACGGAAAATTGGTTCAACTTTCTGTAGACGATGATGATGGCAGGGATGTCTGAATCCCTTATTATACCAGGAGTACCGTAATATCGTGGATAACATTATTCAATAGCTCTTTGGACACAAGTACCCTCCAGCAGTCAGTCACCAGCATTGTTGCTCGGTATGTATTTATATTCCTCCGCGAAACAACATTAATTCAAGATTTGCTTGCCTTCACCCCAACACTGTCAAAGCTCCTTTCCTCTCGAAACAGATGTTCGAGTGGCAACAAATGCACCTGCGCGCGCTGCACAGCAAATCCTACTGATTAATTCCGCAATAATTCCAGGACACTGCGAGCTTCTTTCGCGATCGTAATGGTATTCCGTTGGCGAAATACTTGAGTTGCATATCTCAAACCGAATTATGCCGAGGAGAGGACTACGTACCCTGAGAGTATGTTAGTCATCAACGATGATGTATATGTATATACGTGTGGATGCGAGGGAATGTGTGTCTGTATGTGTGTCTTGCGAAGCTGGCATAACACGTAAACGCGAGCATAGAGCTCGTACAACACGCTGTCGGCGGATGCAGCCGACTCCTGCGGGGGCGACATAACGGTCCCTGAATATGCCTTTGTACAGACAGGCCACGTGCACATAATCGTGCACGCTGGTCCTGCAAAATGCAATTTGCAGACGCGGATACGTGCTGAAATCGCGCCCGTCAAATAGACGTCCTTGCAGTATGGTGCACCCACTACTGCAGACACAGATCCATACACGCTTCCTCGAATTTAGTTCCGATCGAACCACCGGAATTAATGTCTATTCACAGCCACGAGTTACTGCTAAATTTCTGTCCGCTACTCAATTTCAATCTCCAATGAATTCTACTGTTTTTTCAACTGTTTTCTATACCTATCTCTGAATCTATTCTTCACCATCGATCAGCGCGGAAAATGACGCGCGAGAAGGTCACGTGAAACACACGGACCTTATTTATCGTTGTAATTTGTCTTAACTCCGCGACTTACAACCTGCAGATGCAAGCGACGAGGACTCGCGTGGTTGGCACCGATGCAAGTGGCTCGTTTCCGTAAGAATAAATCAGTTCGGGTGTATTTGTAGGGAAGCAGCTTCCGCTAAATTAGCATTAAGCAGTATGTTTCTTAAGATTCATAATCTTGGTTGAAAATTCTACTAAAACAGTTTTGTGCCCCAAAATTGTTATAAACGAGGCCAGCAGAATAAATCTTCTATTTTGAATGTATACCATTTTTAAGGAGGATAGAAGGCAGTCACGAGAAAAGTACAAAAGCAGTTACAATTTAAAATATTTCTGAAGCACTCTTTTGCGGCTTGGTTTCCTCGGCTTCGCTTTATCTGCTGTAATAAAGTAGACAGATGGAAAAATGCATACATCTGGAAGATTTAGTACGAATATAAGACGCAATGTCATTACTACTTTTGCACCATGGTAGAAGATACTTACACTACTACGTACATAATCGCAAGTTTCGCGTGCGCATAGGATAGTTGTTTTAAGGGTTGAATCTAGAGGCTACTGATATTGTTACGAGACATCAAGGAAATGTAGACGAGTGGTTCGCTCTTGTAAATAAGGTCAAAGCAGAGCACACAAATTAGCTTCAGGATTGCCAGACACAATAGAACTGCCAGTAGAGTCCGCCCCGTTATTATGTCGCAAAATCAGGTTCCCTTTTGCCAAACAGAACTACTGTGCATGGAGCATGATCAGGCTATGCAACTCCGGAATTGTTTTCCATCGCGAGAATACCCAAGGAGCTGCCGTGATTACGATATCTCCGTGAAAAAGTTCTATAAGTCATTATATTGGCGTTTGACCGTTACGCCGTTCCTTTGGCTGTACGTTAATTAACGACTGAAATTGCGTCGGCCGTCTCGGCTCGAAATATCAGAGGAAAACAGTTAATTTGAGATGAAATTTTATCGCGGTGCAACCCGAGCGGCGCAACGTGCCGCGTTGACGCCAAGATAAGTCCGAATCGAGAAAAAGAGAGAAAGAAAGAAAGAGTGAATTATGTCTCAAGAGCGCAAGCCGTATTTCTGTGAAGTGATTCAGAGATCACAATGACGTTAATTGTTCCTCGCGATCGAAGGTCAAGTCAACAGCAATTCCTCGTTTCATCTTATGACTGTAAGCGACGATTCCTGCGAGCGATTTAAAATTGATTACGTTGCTACAGCTGCACTAGATGAATCAAGAATCCCTTTGAATTGCGATCGCAAGTTTCAATCAGTAGGGAAATCGATGTCAGGAGTGATACATCCCGCCGAAGATGACGACGGATTATAAAACTTTCAATACCGCCTCTAGCCATTGTTACAACTAAGATCGTTAACCCCATAATGACACAATTGATAAGGAGGCTCGCTTGCGTCCCGTGAGTACGGGTCACTGCCCCGCAGAAAAGCACATTCCATTATGGATCAGCGGTTCTCATGCAAAATCTCTGTTTTAATCTTCCAGTAAGCTATGTAAGTAGATACATATATCTATATATCTGCTAAACCATTCTCTCTTGTATTTGTATACCCTTATACTCTTGACTTGATTTTTACTAGTCTCCGAGCCTTCTCGAGGAGTCCAGCCACGTTCTTCCGGTGATGAAAGGTTCTATCGGATTCGAACTTGACGTAGCGCGAAACACGACTACGAGATTTCATTCGGATTGCTGGCAAATTGCATTCGAATGAAACAGGAACCGGATAGGCGAAATTGCCCGATCCACCATAGATAAGTTGAAAGCAGAATTGGTTTTTTATTGTACTGCTTGGTGGCTTAAGTATTATTGTTCATGCGATCACCATCTAGGTGATTGTCCGTTGTTAGAATTTCAAGCACTGTCTCTAGTATTTTAATTTGCATTAATCAGCCATGGCCAATGAGATCGGAGACTCCAGTAAGATTAAAGATTATAGATCCTATAAAACGAAACTGACCACTAAATAACGATCTCTTTCACCTACAGAAATGTTCAAGAATGGCGGAAACGGAACTAGATGGATTCACCAAACGAGTGCCGGTATAAAGTGTAATATAGCCGCGAGCCGTCTCTCAGGTGATCACACATGGTACAGCGGGTCACTTTTGCCCCTCGAACAGCAGGATCAACTGCAGAAAGATACCAATGGCGGTGTCCGGATTCCGTTATCGATATCAGAAGCCAACTTGAAATCGATACGCGGCAGTAACGTCTCGGTTCGATGCACTTGAATGCATTTCGCGATGCATGGTCTGCGATCGGTTTCTCTCTCCACTCTCTACTTTCTCCGTTTCCCTGTCCATTTGTCCAATTTCCTCTCTTCTTCTTCTTCTTCTTCTTCTTCTAGCCGCCGCCGGCAGCTCCATATCTACTTCTCGTTCCGCGATTTCTGGCGCAGGCCGCGTACCGCCGTTGATTCCTTTATACTACACAACGGACCGTTTATCTTTCCCTTTTTCTGGTATCCTCGGCGCGGAGCGGCTTGATTTACACTGCCGCCGATCGTCGCGGATAACGTTAGGCGCGCAATTGGAAAAGTCTGGATTAAACTGGTGACGAATGAGACGCGAACTGAAAAGATAATACAGCTCGGCTCGATTCCGTGTCCGCCATTCCTGGTGCTTCTTAGATACTGACCCCGATCAGATCGTTATCACTCGAGATAAATGCTCCGGATGTCGATCCAAGGATTCCTTGTGTGCTGCTCTGGGACCGATAATTCGTGTGCCAAAATATCTGCAAGCTTGCATCGAACAAATCGATGACTCCATTATTTTCCAAATTAAACGAGCACACTGGAGAATATCAGTATGTACCGGGGGGTTTGGGTCGTTCCGTGGATGACACTTGGCATGGAGAAGCAGCGTACGCCAGCATACGTTGACCGTGGACTGTCCTGCATTCAAGTCAGCAAGTGCACTTTAACTACATGGAACCAAGAGGTCGAACTACTTAAGAAGTCTTCGTTCGGTTGCTTTACTTAAGGTCATCAGACCACTCGTCTCGGCGAAAGGCCTTCTCGGTGAATTGCACTCGGATTTTTTGCCAGTGAAGGGAGATGCATCCGGAATACGATCGAGATGGTTACAGGAGCAGCGTGAAATTTTGAGGTACCTTTTGGCGAAATCGCCGAGGATAGGGGAACGAAGCTGGATTGGTTGAACGATAAATCCGATGGGGAACATCGTATGCACTTTGTCAGACTCGGATAAATTTCTTTTTCTGCTCGTCCCATTTAGGAAATTTTAACCCTTATAACGCTCTTCTTTTCCGTTCACTCTTTTCGCTCTCTTTGTTTCTTTTCCTCTCCTTCTTTTTCCCACCATTTCGAATGTTCATTCTTTACTCTTTTTCCCTTCTTCGTATCTCTCTACGCGTCATAAAGGCACTTTCAAGCTTCGCCGCGGAGAAAGGTACCGTGCCATTTTTCTGCTAGCGAAACCGCTTGCCGATGTGTGCTACGAGATAAAAATTTATAGGAAATTGGTATCGTTATCCCTTACGGGCAATTTGTGCTTTTCCTCCCGTTCGCAAACTCCCAATCGATTTTTCTAGTTACACCGTCGAGTTACGCCAGGCAGGAATAATTAGTCCACGTCTACGTCCATTTATATCCTGTTCGCGACGTTTTCTTCGAGGGAAACTATAATAAAGTATATACTTCGCATCTATACAATAGAATATACCGATACTTTTACAACTACATACACATCACGTAACAGCAGAGCAAATCGGATCGACTTTCGATTTCGCGACAAAAAGGATCTGAGACTTTCTTGTCAAAGATTGCTGGACCGAAGTGTTTCGTTCTGGAATAGAGGAACGTAGTGGGCGCTCGGATTTCAGAAAGCGGGTCTCCAATGAAATTGATCAGTAGATAAGGTCCACGCTGCACTCACTATATTATACATGTTCTACTAGATGTTATTTTACACGTGTCGAAGGAATTAGCCAGTTTAGGGTCGGATTCTAATTGCATTCGATGAAAATCTCGGGCTTTCAGAAAATAATTGGTCCTGAGGTGAGTGGGATTAGAGAAAAGCCCTGGAAACCGGTGCCGCATGGTGCTCGTCGTTTCGGGATGCCGGTGTGTTTGCCCAGTAAACTCCCTTGTTTTAGGGATGTGTATCCACGGAATAGACATCCTGCTATTAATCGATAAGGGGCAACCTAAGAGATAACCTCTTCCCTTGCGATGTTGTGGAGACGAACTCTCCGAGATCGATCTCACTGAGGGGGATTTTTTCCGGTGCAGGAACACCCTTTATCTTGCCAACCAATATTTACCCGTGGCAAACGGGAACCGGAAAAAGCGTCGATATTCAATGCGCTCGATGCCCTGAAGGACTGTAACATCGGCCCTTTTTCTGCCCCAGATAGCGTATATTTCCCAACAGCGAGAGCCAGGGCCGCCGGGTCTATGCACGCGTAATACAATAAGCGCGCGAGTGATACTTGCTTTTTATCCATGCATCGGCAACGTGGTTTCATGGAAATTCCTAGTGGAACGCAGCAGCCACTGGTCCAGTTAAGGGAGTGAAAGCAAAGGCGATTTGAGCAGGAAAAGAACAAAAGTGCGTGTGGTAAAAATCTGGTATTTTAGAAGTTAGCCAAAATTAATTACTTTGTATCCTTATGCGACGTAGTTTATTGATTCGATCAGCCTAAGACTACTTATGTTGTGAAACCACTACATATACTAGATGCAACTTAAGAGTTTTGAGATGGTTTACCGAGGGTCACGTTCGCTCTTGAAGGCTGCTTAGTTTGTTTTACGACTAACAGCAATTTTTAAGTACTACTTCACGACGCGATTGATCCACACAAGTACGTTGTCACGTGTGGACCGCGATCGAATTTGAACTCGAGTATACGTTCTGTATGAGGCACGTAAAAAAAAGAGAAAAAAAATACAAGTGAACCAATCGAGACGGAACTTTGATTAAAATTGGAGTAATTTCTTTAAGTAGAACCCTTTGAACGATGGATGCAGTCAAGATCGTTTCATTTTCGAGTACATGTGCAATGAGGGTCGCAATTCTTGAAGAAGTTGAAGGTTCTCATTGAGGCTCGCACAAAATCTTATTTACTCAAGTGATGCCAATTCGTGCCTCTGACAGCCATCGAATCTTTTCCATTTAATCGTAATAAATTCTTTTGAGTGGAAGATAAACTAGAACAGTTTGTCTCTTTTGGCAACGGCCACTGTAACGGAAGGTTCTCCATTTGTTCGAAGAATCAGGCCAGGTACTCTAGCAATAGTACTCGACTAGACAGAACTTCAATCTTCAGTGAAACTCGAACAATTCACTACATCTACCGAGAGATCTTGCGATCGAAATCAACTCGGATTAATAGGAATACCCTTTGCCTGTGTTCCTAGTGCTAATTGAGTCCCTTGCTCTGTTCCAACTGTATAATTAGAATTATGGTGATGTGACACATATAATTCATTCGTGACGGAAAACTCTCTCGGTATGTAAATGATCAAGTAATAACAGTGCATTAATGCTTAAGTCAACATCTGGATACAGCAATGCTTGATGATCACACAGTGCGAGCTTTATGTAACCTAAGCTATTCAAAGGTAACAGCTGTCGTGTCTAACACCAACTAAGCCACTGTCAAGACGGACGTAGATTAATGGCATCGGTGGCCTAGCAGTTTGCTAAATTTCAAGGCTTGCGAAGAAAAAGCATCTTAGCGATAAAGACGTTTGCAAAAATTTTGCAAAATATAGCTTGCACGTTTTCCATGGTATATCGAGTATTACAGGATCAATCGCTCCACGTTTTGCCCATAAACGAACTATTACGATTTCAGATACTTCCGAGAAATAGGATTCCCGACAAATGTGCGGTTCTACTATTCTTCTCTAGCTGTCAGTGCGCAATGCTACTAGAATGTGACAGAGTACCATATCGTAAGATTTCTACGGCTCGGATCCATAGGTGAACGTTCGAAGAAATCCAACAAAGAGACCTTACTGTGTCAAGGGCTGAATCCGAGACGTATGATCGTGCTGGTATAGATTTATTGCTAGGAAAAAGAAACGACATGCGTGGAATCGGTAGTTCAAAATTTTGTGTAGTAGGTATTACTTGTCTGAGGAACGATACGCCACGTTATTATGGGTAATAAACTGCTGCGTTTAATCTCTGTACCCTACTCCAGTATCGTTGTATTCCGTTGCAAATAAGAGGATACGAAAATAGAAGCTACTATTGAGATATGCAATGATGCACACTGACAATGAATCACTAGGAAAGAAGCTTACGGAACGGGGATAAAGAGGTACAGGTACTACAGGTACATCAGGGTCTGGAACATTACCAGAAAATAGGAAGCAAGTTAGTTGGTCCATGAAATGGGTAACGATTTCGTGGATGAATCTATCTAGAGGTAAAAGATGAGAGAAAGCCGGAAGATACCTCTTGAATATTTCGGAGCTGCAGAGCTAGCAATTTTAATGCAATAGGTATATTTCGAGGAAGATGAATTTTGGTTAAATAACAAAGTGCATCAAACGACGCGACCAAATGTCTTTGTGGATCGTAGAATGATTGGATTGAGAGAGGAGACCGTTGGGAGCAGTATAGAGGCAACCTTTACCCGTGATATACATAGACATAGATGTATCTTTACGGTCCGCTCCGTGCGTAGCCTTAGCTCGTATTTCTTCTGCACGCAACTAATATCCCAGCGGCATAGCATATTTCGTGATTCGCGATATAAATTCGCACGGGTCCAATTTATCCAGGCGAATATTACCGTCACCGCTGCCATCACCACCACCACTCTTACCGTCCTTACTTGCTCTTCACCGTTATCACGAATCCTACCTCTGTGCTTCTGCCGGCAGAGATTGTGCGTTAGAGCAGATTATTTTGCGATTTCACGGGTAGCGAGCGTTATGAATCGTTAGCCGTCGCATAACGAGAGTCTGCTAATGACAGCTACATCGGAAGTCGTACAAGGAAACCGGCCGACTGTAATTCTCCAGTGCTTTGATGTAACGTTTGTGCGGCTCGTCACGAGTAAGAGAATAATTAATTGTCGCGGAAAAAAAGAGTGCTGATTAATCTGATTACAGAGCACAATGTGCTCGAGACGGTTAAATAAAAAAACTGACACTCCAATATTTCCGCTTGTCTATCTCCTCGTAATCTGCCCTGAGAAGCGTGCTGCTCGCTGTTCCTGCAAGTGTCACTCGAACATAAAACACTGTTATCACGCCTACGAAAAAGATAGCAGTAACGGAATAAAACGAGCCGACCGACAAAACTTGAGACATTTTCTTATGAGCGCACACTTAGCTACATGAATACATACAACATACAGTGCACACATATTATGTATATAAGTATACAGGCTGAATTACACTTGGTTCCCTAATATCGATTGCAATATGCACGCGATGCGTCGCGTCGCACGCAACAAGCGAGTTGTCGCCCGGCTCAATAAAAACCTCGATCGGTACCAAGGAGTGGCAAACACATTCCGCCAGCATTGTAGCAGAAACGCATCTTGGCTGACAAAGAGGGTAACACGCGAATCACCTGTAATCTGTTTTCTCGGAAAGTTCGTTCTCGGGAATTGAGATCAATAATGCTAATGCCTGGATTTCGCCATGTCACTAATTCGGCACCGCGTTCTACTTTGTGCAATTTGCTCGTCTCCAGCCCAATTGGTCCTTCGTTTTGAGTTTCTGCGGATCTGGCTTGGGAGTCTGATAGACGATACGCGTACATATTGGTGCCGTACATACTCGTGGATTTCAACACGGATGGCGAATGACTAATGCTTGATTTGCATTTTGCGTGTGACTTTGTCTCTGGCGTTATGGCGAGTTTGTTAATAATGCAGTGTACTGTTGGTTGGATGTAGATCCGTAGAGGCTGGTTTGAAATTGTCGCGGCAATTGGCAAGAGAGGTCGACTTCTTTGGATTACTATATTCTGTTTTAACATCTTCAAGATGTTTTTACAATGAAAATTATTATAGAGAATCATCAACCTATTCCTATTTATGGAATAAATGATGATTCAATTGTTCAAAACAAATATTTTTCGTTACTTCCACATTATCGTTTAGTCTACGAATGGTTCCAATGTCGTTTGCCAGACTCGATACGCTATGCGTAGCTTCGGCGGTACCGATGGGTAAGTGGAATTTTTCCCGTATGAATTTGCAAAAAAAAAAAACAACGTGGCAAAATCATCGACTGACTAGATGCAGTGTACTGGATCCATTAGCGCGGCTCGCACGTATAGGTGAGCTATGCACTTATTCTCTTTCATGTCGCACGATCGATAAACCTTTCCTAGTGCTGCTACGTGTCGTGCTCTTCGAACTTTGATTGTTAACTCTCGACATGTTCGAGAAGTCCTCTCGCGCTCGGAGCTTGTCTTGGCCCGACATATTCCGGGGATCATTGTACTCGAAGTCGCAAGCAGATAAGGGGCAAATTCAATATTGAGATCGCCGAGAAAGCTACAATGGTGCGACGAGGCATGGAGCTGCACTCGTGGCTGCTGTTTTATTTTCTACTGGTACGCGCTTGACATAGTTTCGCAAACTTTTCGCGAATCTTCTATTCGCTTGTCTCAGCCACGCATGTAAAGTGGCCGCGTTAACCTTTTCGCGAAAACTATTTCCATTAATTTAGCGTGCTTTGAACTTTTGACACGAATAAGCAGCTTAGCCGTGCAACGATGAGAACTCTGATGACTTTCTAGCCACCCCCGCCTGTACCGTTTGCATTAATATGCCCGCGAGTTTCCTCCTCACGCATCTGTCGCTTCGTCGGATTTATTCGCGCCATTTACCGACACAAGCAAGCTTGTGTACCACCAATTTACCAATTCACTCATCTACAAACGAACGTACATCGACGCAAGGTAGTATTTCTGCGATGGTTAATAAACGCTTCGAATTTTGATCCACCTACCCTTTTTCCCGTGCCATTGGTTTTGGGATTGAAATACAGCCATGGTAACCGCGCAATATTAATTTCAGCAAACCGTGTATACCGGGAGGGAGCAGGGCGACCAGCTTCGAGCTCACTTTCTCGTCTTTTTGTGGCAAAGCCACTGTGCGCGCCCACCGAATGTGGAACGCGGCCGCGCGCGCCATAGACTCCCGTTTTTTCGAGCGCGACCATGCTCGCTCTAGCCGAAACCTGACGATGGTCGAAATTCTAAATAGGAGCCCGACGCATGAACGATAAAATATTACCGCAAAATAGGAGCATTTCTCCTCTCGCGTTCTCTACCATACCGAGTGCAGTGAATCAATAAGCTACCGTGGTGCAAGCTGCCATAAAGATTCGTTACATACGCGCCGACAGCTTTCGTTCGGGAAAACCTATGGTCAATCTTCATGCTCGGTATGTACTGTTCAGTATAGAGACTTAAAATAAAGTATGATCATTCTGACAGAAGGAAATATGAATAGTAGATCAATCTAGATAAGATTCATCTATCCGAATTTATACACGGAAAAAGGAACCTAACTAAAAGCAACCGAGTACACTCGTGCAGTTGCCATATGCAATGTACCTATATACTTCCTAGAGATTAGCCTTTCACGTGCGTGTATATGCGTGGTAATATCGAAAGAATAACACTGAATTACCATGTGGACTTGCCTTATCTACGATCTATAATAAGATGCATATTTTAACCGAGGGGTATTAACGTATTTACTTTCATAAAATGCAATAAGCACGCGAGCCTCTGCGAATGGAAACAATCCCACCGTCACTCTGCATTCCGCCTTAGTATTCATGGCACGTCAGTATCGACGTCTCATTTTTCGTTCGAATTTTTTATTTCGACGGTTGCGAACTATTACCCCCTCTTTGCCGCGGGCTCTGCAAGTCGAATTTCCACTGGTGAAATTTCTCTCGGCGCTCGTATTTATGCATCGCAAATCCCACACGTTACACTCTCGACCGTAGAGCAAAACGTCCCAAGCGGAATGCAATATTCGAGAAACGAATACTGAACCCCAGGAGAAGGAGGAAGGGGGGGGGGGGGGGGGCTTGGTCGAATTAGCCAAGAAAAACGGGAAGACAGCCAACTAAAGTGAAACTCTACGTCCAAAGTCAAACAAGACTGTCCCAGGTATTGACAAGCGATTTGGACCCATATCACCTGTAAGGTAGGACGAGTGGACCAATGATTTGCTCATGACACAGCTAATCGTTTATTTTGTCTCTCCCAGAGAAAGATAAAAAAAAAACAACGGAGAAAGTGGTAGGTTGCGAGAGTGAATTTTTCTCAATGAACGCTACGAAGCCGCTTCGAGAGCACCCAATAACACACAATTGAGGAGCCGAATGCACATAGCGCATCGTATCCTACTCGATATTCAAGCAAAATGGAACGCGGCGCGAGTGTCGCCGTTCTGGCAGCGTTATCCATTTTAGGTCCATTTCTGGGCTTCAATGCCACAGGCGAACCATGCTCCACTGACAGACTGGATTATAAAAAAAAGCTTAGTGCTGGAGGAAAAGTTACGGTGGCTAGTTTCAAACGTGCTTAAACCTGTAATTGATAGATGTCGTGAACTTCTAGCGCATTAATACTGCGATTACCAAGGATCTTCATTCGCAATAATACAACTTTCGTGTTTTACCCCTACGAACATCGATGTCACGCGATATTGCACCACTTGGCAAAACAATTTCCATCGTTATGGGTTTAGGTCTGCTGAGAAAACAATTGGTGGCTCGATCTCGCTGACTTCATAACTACCACTTAATCCTGAAATATGGATTTCGAAATATAGTCGCAATTATCCCTTTCTCTTCGCATACCGTGGCATCTGTTATTGGCAAAACCAATTGAGATATGATAAGTCCAAGCATTTGTAAACACTTCATCTTTGTACACACAATAAAATTCTAATGGATTCATTGTGTCAGAGAAACTAAGCAGGAACCGGTAAAATACGATTAATATAGAAAGTTTGTGACAGGAATAGTAGTCGCCATAAGATTCATTAAAGCCGCGGATGTCAATATTCTTGTGCTAAATTTATATCTTACAAAGACTGGTACTCAATAAATAAAACGTTGCGGGGTCTAATAAAAGTTGATTCGCAGAAACGAGCAACGTCCAAGTCGAGTATGAATATACAGTACAATATATACCGTGTAAGTGACGACTCTGTCTAGCGCTGTCGCCTAGTTAGCCTACTATTTTTAATAGATCACTGTGTCGCGTTTTGATCTCGTGTTAGGAAGCACGGTTAAAGGCTTGACTTTGTAGAGAAGCGGTGCGGAAAAGCTCACGCACGCACCGCTGGCCTAAAAAAGAGATAGAAAGTGAGTACACATAGGGAAATGGGAAGGGAGGCGGCAGAGGGTGAACCACGGAGAAAGAAACTTCCACGACTTTGCCGACTTTGTATAGTCTTAACTTTTCAGATCTTTCAGAGATCTTTCGGATCTAGATGTATCAGCTTGTAAACTCGTATCGCGACGTTTACAAACGGTCGGCGCTTATGAACCAGTTATACACAAGTTCCTTTTAACTGAACCGCTCATTATGCTCGAAATACAACTTCCAATTTTCTTCTTGCAAAGCGGAGAACGTCAGTCTTTGCGGTAAATACATACACGTGAACCAGCGTGCGTTTCGCAGCAGCACTTCACTTTCCTCGTAGAATTTAATTAAAGGAAAATTAATTGAGCGAATTTAGCAAAAGCGCAGACTTACCCCACCCAACGATTCTATAGAACTCCAGTAAGTTGAGGAAATCCATCGAAAAACCCGTCCTTAACTTACTTAAAGCAATTAGGTTGTAAATCTTGGCCCCAAAAGCATTTCCGCCTGAACAGAGAGCGGTCAGAGTACGAAGAAGCTCGCGAATCATCGTGGCCCGCGGACAGAGAGAGAGTTGAATCAGGTTAACGAACCCTCGCAGGGTGATACAGTAGAATCGAGGGATGCATTCGTGAGGTTGGTGCTTCTCGGCATCCATTCCGCTCGGCGTGGCGGTGGTCGAGTTTTCGCCGGAACTACCCACCCTCAAGAAATAAAGAAAGAGAGCGGAGCCAACGGAGCGTGAAGTTCTCGCGGCCGTAGACACGTCGGAAAGCTCGAGGCGCGGACAACAAGTGGCGTTGTAACGAGCTTTTTATGATGAATGTGTCGGTCCCATGCGCGAAAACGTGACTCCCTCGAGCACGTGCCTATCCAACTTCTTCGTGGCTCCTTGACCCATGCAACTGCTTCGGGCATTGTTTACTATTGCGGTGCAACGAAACTTGTACAGCGATGCGGAGAAGCTCGCATCAAGAAACGAGAGAATATCGATGTCACCTCGCGCGAACAATGAATTTTTCAATGCTCTTCAGCCTTTTGTTTCTCCCTCACTGTCTACCTTTCCCTCTTTCCGGCGAACCTAGAGGTCAATGCTAAAACATGCATGAGAGTTCACCCGGCCTGCCAAACATCATAATCCGAGTTAGCGACTCTAGGGAAATCTGGCGGTTAAACATGCTAGCCAGTCGAAACTCGTGATGAGGTTGGAATCGGTGCGCACTGAAGTGTCCCACAGACATTAAAAATTAGGCGAAACCATGTTGTTGTCGTGGGTTCAAATGAAATTCGTGATCCGCGTTTGGGGGAATGGAATGTCTTTCGGAAAGCAAGGCGGAAATATACTGTGGGAAGAGGTCCCCGAGGGCAGTCGAAGGATAGCCGTAGCGGCATCGTTAGGACCGCGACACAGACAATTCTTCTCTGCCTCGATTTGGAGGTTCGATCGGATACGATGCCGCCGGCTTCGTTCTTCCCTAACGTTCCGACTCGAGAGCACTATTAAGGTGGCCCGCAAATAATTTTTTTTTCTTTTTCCTCCCTAGCGAATGTCAGATGCCGATGGCTTCCGGCGTTTTCGCCGGATATCCCGCGCCCTCGTGATCGGGTCAAGGGACCAGGCCGAAAAAAACGCGACCGAAGAGTGATATTTGAATTATTCAGATCGGATCGCTAGCCCTCTCCCTCTCCCCTAAAACGGCGCTGTCCGCAAGGAAATCACATTTCGCCAAATAGCGGAAATATTCTGTGGCCAAATGGGATTTTGCGCGAGCGCGATGTCCGCTCTCTGTGTCTGTATCTATTCTATACTGACGTATGCAAAACATTACGGGAAAAATATCAAATTCTTTCGGGACGCAAATCGAATGTGGAGCACGGTCCTCTTGGTGATGTTGCTGCTAGTGGTGGTTGTCGCCCCGCAATCCTCGCGGAATCGTATTTTCTGGGAGCGCACATCGCGCGTTGCCTATACAACTCGCCTACGTTGCCCGAGTAATCTGCGAATTCTGTTGACGCAACAACCGCGGCTTTTACGCTCGAAAGCACAGGTGAGTCGCGTTGTGCTGCCGCATGGCAACCTACCTGCATGAAGCTTCGACGAGCAATGAGATCCAGCCGGGTTCTGGCCACCTGTAACAGCAAGTAGACAAGAGAGATGAATAAACAGACGTAGCAAAGAGGCTCGCGAGGCGAGACTGTCTTATTAGCGATGTTTTCCGAGGGAACATTCTCTCTGGTAATTCTGAAGACATCGCAAAATATTTTATGCTACGTAATAAAGCGGTATATCTCTTTAAAAAAGAATAGGTGAACTGAGAGAAGAGCAGCCAACGCGTTGCAGGGCGAATGTGAAGCCATGCCACGAAATAATATTATACCCGGAAATTTTATACCCCCCTTTCTCATACATAGATCGTAACTCAGTCGCTTTTTCCGATGTCTAAAGCCGAAGCTGGCCAAGTGACATGCTTTCTTGGCTGGCAGGGCTCCGCCCATTATCATCGAAAGCGGATTTCTGCACTTTCCGAACTTTGAACAGCGGAATTTCTTATAATCGCATTCAGGAAGTCTTAACAGAATGCCCGCTAAGTAGTTGTTTCACTGCCAACTGATTGAAAGTTTTCACTCCTCGGTCTGCTCGACAACTTGACCTTCTATAACTTTAATTCTTTTTTCTCATAACTAAGAAACCATTTATGTTACTCGAAATTGACAGCTCCAACGATAAGATAAGAAACTTTTTCAACTAACAAGAGTTGTAAGAGTTACAATGGACTATAAGATTTACGTTTCCTCCTAGGAAGAAATTCAATGGAACTTAAACGTGCAAGCATGTATATGGGCGTGCAATTTGAAAGTTATATAAAGTTATAGAGGGTTAACAAGCAATTATGGTAAATAAGATGGTTTTCCCAATTGACCCTTGTTCTTAATTAACCATCTATTGTACAGTAGCGTCCGGTCTTCCTCCCCCTATACAGACTATCGGTTTTCGCGCTGTGTAACCTTTAACTGGCCGGTTATTATATTTCTCCGGATTGTTTAAAGAACTTGTAATATCCGGTTTTATTTCATTGTCTATGCTCTTTAGCAACTTTCCGGCAGTCTCGACAACCATTTAGTTAGCTAGGGGGATATGAAATTAATGAAGTCGAGTTCGCCCAGGATAAATGGTAGTTTTCGCCTGCAGAAGTTATCAAATTGATATCCACTTTCGAGTTATACGACACGCCCGTTTAAAATCGGATTTTCCAACTGGCCGTTAGTGTATTTAGATTTCGGCGAGAAGTCTCATTCTGTAAGAAAGACGGCTGACGCGAAGAGCAATCCGACTCCTTATCTCGAGTCAAATACTTGAATTAGATCGGATTAGTCCAAGCTTCCTAATGAGATATGTACCGAGTTATAGTAGCGTAACAGTTACATTAAAACAAGACATACCAGTAGCAGGAACGTGATACTGTGCCTGCATAATATTTAGCTTGTGCAAGCTAAACGCAACAAGAAGCAACGGTCCGTGCGTGTGCAAGAGCAAAATTATTCGGCATAAACCCAGTCTACGTATAGTTTTACCACTACTATTCAAATTCTGTCCTTCGTTAAATTGCTATAAAACGCTAGCGGTTATTTCGTGAGCTTCGGGTTCCTTTATCACAGTGGAAGTTGAATTGCAGATTTTGCAAATTCGAGACTGCACCTCGCAAGTAAAATGTTGAGCCGCTGTGAAACGAGTAACATTACTTCCCTTAAACTTATCTCCATTAGCAGTATAAACAGCAGAGCGAAGCAAATTCCGATTGACTTGGGAAAGTTCTGCAGCGATTGCTGCTAGGTGTTTCAGGATATTTCATTCGGTATAACAGGGAGATTTATCAGCAGCGAGAGAAGCTGCGCAGGAAATAATAACGGCAATTCCCGAGTTAATTTCAAGCACATATCACGTAGTGGAAG
Organism: Trypoxylon attenuatum; assembly: GCA_963989405.1. Lineage (NCBI taxonomy): Eukaryota > Metazoa > Arthropoda > Insecta > Hymenoptera > Crabronidae > Trypoxylon > Trypoxylon attenuatum. Next base: position 8,617,737 of record OZ022490.1, on the reverse strand, counting down.
CACTGAGCCATCGTACGAAAGCACATACACAAATGAAAATAAGCTTGTTGAGTAAAAATTTTTTGTCTGCGCGCAACAAAACCTTCTGTCAGTGAAACGTAAGACGAGGAAAACATCCGTGAAAGGATTCGAATAAGCGCAAGCTAGTCGTGCGCTCTTTATGCACGGCAGAAAGAAACCACCGTTATTACCATCAACCTTTTTCGAGTAGCTCTTCAGACGGAACCTCGACTTTATTAACGAATCTTCAGATTTCATGGTTCGATTGCGACTGCAAATATGAGAAAGTGAAGGTACAGTTTGGAATCGAAAAAAGCGATAAGCATAGCAAATAGGACGCGGCTGTGTAATAAGAGGAAGAGGGCGAACACTTGACAAATAGGGCGGAGAAAGTACCTTTTTTTGCTGGAGGTGTATAATTTAAAAGCTTCGTTATAATAAGTAGCATTTTGTCGCGTTGCTCCAGGAGTGTTACGCGCGGCTACCCTTCTACAACTCTCTTCCTTTTCACCCTTTCTCCCTTCCGTACTGCCAAGTATTTCTCAAAGGCGCAGGATTAGAGCACGGAAACTTGGGCAGCCGATAACAATCGACGATTTGGATCCATAATCCGCGTGCCTGCTGCCCGACCAAACAGTTTAACTTCAGCAGAACTTCGGTCCCGAAGCGCGCGTGATAAACGATCAAAGTTTCGCCTTTCATCGGCTGCCACGGCTAGTCCTTCGACGAATGCTCCGGATTCCGGCACGTCCTTGATGCTCTACTGTCTTGTCGTTACCCTCTTGTCTTCTCGCGACGCCTCTTTTCCTCAAATTATTGCGTCCTGCTGGTCAACTTCCCAGAGCCCCCAGTGGCAGAATTTTCACCCTTTCCTTTCATTAGCCCGCTTTTGCGCAATCGCTAGGTGTTTGCACTCCATTTCCGCGCGAACGGCATCCTCCTCTCCGTGTCCAGCAAACGAAGGAGAAAAAACTGAGAGAAAGGGGGTACGCTTTTTGAACTTTGAAAATTGCGAATTAACGCTGGAACATTTGCGAGATAGGTAAGATTGACAGTGGCTTTATCCCAAGAGTAATGATTAATTGCTCGCGATTTGGGATTACTCTCTGGTGGATTGGTTCATCCGAACACCTCGGACGGCTACTGAGTGATAGCTCAAGGCAATAGCTGCACGTCACTACGCGGTACCCGCCACAGAGACGGATTCTATTGCGCTACCCATCAGTGCTAATTTCATCTGAAATTCTAGCCCCATCCTACCCGGATGTTGGACTCGCACATTTAACCCTGCGGGTGAAAAGTTAATCGATACTTGAAGGAAGATTCGAGGGCTTTGAAAAGAGGGCTTAACTTTCGCCCGACTGGTAATAAAACGGCTTACCGCACCCTGCTTGGACCACCATCGGTCGTCTCAATCACACCGCAAAATTGGCAAACTTACTTCTTAGCTTTATTCTTAATGTGCTCTACCCATTCCTGGTCTTCTCGCGGTATTCAAATGCACCAACGCGTCTCAGGTTTTAGACGTGCGTTATTCGCATTGGTAATATCGCAACTGCACTTCTGGTAAGATTAATGGAGCGCTCTCATTAGAATTTGATAAGGGTATTAGTTACAAATTGCAGGGGCCGTTTGCATGGGAGGAGACGACGAGGGAGCGAAAGAGAGTTGAAGGAATGCCGAAGAAAGCTGATATGAGATTCGGGGTGGAAGTCATTCGAGGTCGTGGACCCGACTATTTTCTATTATCGATCGGCGGGGATCACAACTTCTTGAAAATACGAGCGGTCTGTTCACCGAGTAACAGTAGTTGTCAGTCGACGGGGTCGTAGGATAAATATACAGATACTTCCAGACTACATCCCCTTCCAGGTTACTTGAAAGTTTTATACACGTATATGTACTACGGAAAGGTAGATACATACATCGTTTGGCCCTCGAAGAAGTTTACTAAAATATCCGTCCACGCAAAGTGCAGAGACGTAAATTGCATCGAGCAGTGGGGTGAAATGTGCATCGCTTCATACGCCGCATCATAGAATGAAGCCAGTCTCAGCTGGGGTGCGTAGTATGTATGTGCTATCTACGTGTACGCGTCTCGAGAGCCACAGGATCGATTGGGTTATGAGGGAATAGGCGTCGTGGAAAGTCGCCCGAGTCCGCACCTTAGAAGAATGCGGAAGGAATATGAGATTTCCAACAGCTGCGATATTTATCAAGAGTATGCGTAATTGAAGATTCCGCGTCTGGCTCGACTGCACCAATGGACTTTTCTGAGATCTCTTCTTGAAACGAGTTGGCCGTAGTTGTTGTTTGAAACTTAAGGATAGGTTAACGATTTTTAAACGACGGAACGAACGGACCATTTTCGGTGGGATTCCGATGAGACTAATCTCAAGGAAAACTCTGCCGAGGATCACGGAGAGAAAGAGCGCGGAGTAATCGCGTCAGGACACTGGATGATTTACGCTCGCCAGATTGTTGCTTAAGCATTCGAAACTTAGGTGATTAAGTACGAGAGTTCTTCGGGGGGTTTCTAGCAGCCTGTCGATTCGAAGTAGCGCAAAGCAGTAAAAATTTGAAGAAACCTCGCTACTTACGAACTTTGAACTTTCGAAACTTACAATTCGCTGGAGCTGCGGTCGCAAGTTAAACGTGTATCTACGGTAAATTGCCTGTGTCACGCTACATAGAAATAAACTATTATTTGAAAATTCTTCTTTGAATTCCGTTATTAGTTGCGCGGAATTTTCCATTTCAAAATTGTGACGGTGTCTCTCATAGCCAATATTCCCAAACTAAATAACCTGTCAGTAAATAAAGTTATTGACTCAGTGCGAAAATTTTATACCGTACTTCATACTAGCGATATTATTAAAAAATTCTCGAAAATTCTCAACGTAATGAACACGATCGTTCTCGTTTTAAATTTTTAATATATTTCGAATCCAAAATACTATATTAATTATAGTTGTGTCGACTTTAACGATGAATCAGAACAAAATTAATAAGCCGTCAGAAATCGGAGTCTCAAAATTAGTTTATCATGTATTTACAACTATGGGTCGTGTTATATGAGCGTGCGCGTTTTTCAGGATTCCACAATGCAATTAATTTCCCATACGATACAAGTGGAACAAATATAGTGGCTCGTAACAAACGGCGTAATTCTATCTGCCGCTTGCTCGATCCAAATCATACCGTATAAATCGAACATTTATTAATAATTTTTATTGTGGAATACTAAATCGAATGAGATTCTCATTTAGAATCAAAACATCGAGGTTTCGCGTATACCGTTAAATTTCCCTGACGATACAAGCTCGAATGCGTGGTACGTTCCTCGTTTCCCCGCCGCAGTTCTGGATTTGATGCCTAATGACTTCCCAAAATTGATCCCATTACAGTAGCGCAGCGAAATTCAGAGGGTGCCAAAATTTGTAACGCAAATCAAATTCACAGAAACACGAACGGGACGTCGAGTCGCGTTGTATCGTGTCGTTGGTTGCGCCGAATTCCGTTCGGCGAACGAAAGTTAACAGCGTTACCAGCAACCGCGTGTGCACGTATTACATTCTTCTAACCCGATTCCAAATGCAATTCCGCTCTTTTTCCCCCTCTCCAGAATTATGCATTCCGTTTTCAACGCAGCGCGATTTTTTTCGATCCGCGTGGCCCATGCGACGAAATTGCGCGCTCGCGCTTCGTGAGCTGAAATAATCCGTTTTAAAGGAGACGTTTTACGAGAGCAATTCCGCGGAAACGCGAGGGACTTGTAACTCAGTTGGCGGATCGCGGCCTCAGGGAGAGCAGGGTTAGATGGTAGGTAAGAAAGAGGGAGATAACTTTTGGAAGGCAAAGCCACAACGACGCAGCAAGAATCCTTTAAATGCATTAAGTTCTGCTCAGTTACTTACAAAACTACGAGCATCCAGGTTTTAAACCACGCGTAAACAACCTCGTATAGCCCGATGTTTTAAGACATGGATAAACTCCTGCGAAGCCAACTGCGAACACCTTCACCGGAAAATAAATGTTTAGTAAGACGTGTCAGAAGTAAAGGTCTAGTTGGACTGTACCTCTTGTGAATGTTACTCTAAAATGACCAACCTTATATCTATATGTCTCACGAATTAAAGTGTTTCTAGTGCTTTTCTTTTCGCGGTACAAGCAAGGTAATTACTACGATTCTACCAAACGTAAAAACACATAGTATACATCTTCCTAATGTGATAAAACAAAGTGGTAGCATGTTGACTGATTCACAGAAAAAGTAGGTACACCTAATTGAATTGTACTTTAAGAGTTTGGCGATCCTTCGTTCGATTATTATTTAAGTAACGAAATTTTCATATGTATTCGAACTACACGTACGTTCAGGAATATTTGAAAAATATTCTTATGCAAGAAGATAGAGTAGAGTTGCTTGCATATGCGAAAAGCGATGCTTGGATTCGTCTAAACACCAAAAGTGTTTATAAGCCAGGCTGCTATTAGTATGCTCCAGCCACTAAAATTCATCGTTTTTAAGAAGAAATAGGTTTAGAACCGAATCGACTCTTAATAACTTGATTAACTGTGCACGACGAAATGGATACTATCATTAATATAACACGTAAGCATCAATAGTCGGGTGCAAATTGCCAAGCAATGCTGCTCCGAGCAGGCTTGCATATTTTATCAATCCATCGAGTAATCTCGGGTACGTTAGTAACGATTCGCGCACACTGCTATTCACGGGACATTAAACAATCAGGTTGCAAGGATTAGAAACAACTCGGTAAAATGCTTGTTTTACGGGAGTTGGTTTCGTGGGTCATGACACGCAGTACTATTTACGCCAAAACTTTTTCCAACTCTTCCTGTTGCGTATCTTTGCGATTTAACGTAGTAAATGGTTTTTCCCTGAATTATTCACATCTACTTTTCTCTCCGGCAAAGATAGTGCTCGCTGAATTCTTGCGAGGTCGAGTGATTCTTAGAAAATTCGCGTACCATATCGCGCCGCGGTAAAACGCCGCGCCTCACTATGGCATTCGTTACAATCCATTCACGAGCCTCGCATAAAGCTGTCTTAATGTTCTTGCTATCCTGACTCGGTTTACTGCAAAAACCTTCCGAACTCACTTGCCACACAAATATCAATAAAGAATAAGATCTTTTGCGCGAGCGCAAGTTTCTTACGTGCATTACGTTATTCCTAAACTCGTTGAATCTCGCGGACAGCAATTGATCCGAAGAAGTTGAATGTTGTTGGTGAAAAATTGTAGACTGAGTTTCAGGTAGCCGATAATGAATGTTTCGGTATAGATGTTCGGAGTATACTTTAACGAGCTTGTACCTCCTTATTGGGAAGAAGTCGCAACTTCCCTCAACAGCGCTTTACTCCAATCTTGTTGTAGCATCAAATTTATGCTTCGCTCGGAGGCACGTAATCAAGCGAGTTACGAGATGAGACGTCAAGGAAAAAATTTATGCTTAATATTTCATGATTCTTCGTGATATCTCTCATTTTTTCTGTAACACTTGGTAATTGGAACTTACGGGAAATTCGAAGTGGAGGAATATTCAATTTCAGTTTGCTTTCATCAGATTGTCAAACTTGTAACAGTCGATTAAGGATTGGTTTGCTCAATTCTATGCCAAGTTCTTCGACTCGACCAGAGTCAAATTGACAGACTGTTTGTCCAGTAGTTGAAAGGTGTGCTGGGAAGTACTTGACAGGAGCACCAACTAGACACTGTTAATGAAGGCGCGGCTAGCAAGAGGCAAGAGGATTTAAGTTTTCGGATCTTCTAAGAAAACTTCGTAAATAGACATATTAGCTGGGCCGTACTTAAGCATCCCCTCAACGCGTTTCATTAGCCTCTAGCTTACTTTGGTAATTATAGGATAGAGAGTTGCGTTGCGCCGTCAAGCGGTGTTGAAAGATGAAAGCCAGACCATTAGCCATCGGCCATCCGGTCGGAAGAGCTTTCCACGCGCGTGTTCGACAGCACGCACCACGTGTCTCGATCCCGTCAAAATTAACTCGTCACTGCCATTGTACGGCGAGGACCCTTGGAAATTTATTGATTCGTCTCTAGTACTCTCGGAGACAGCCGACTGACAAAGAAATCGTGAAACGTCGTGGAGCTTCAACCTCTCTACTTCCGCTATCCGACTCTTTTCCACCTCTTGCATCGCTTTATCACGTGGCGGCGACCCATTCTCTGGTTTCGTGCTTTGCAGTGCACCGTGAATTATTTATCCGCCGTGATTGCGGACGTCATTCTAAATCCCTTCGCTGCTTGTCTCGACTTTTGCCATCGCGTTTTCACAATGGCTTCACATCACGAAGCGATTCCCGATTGTCTTTCCAGGTTCTTGGATGGGAGGCTTCGTCTGTTTCTCTCGCGGAAACCGTATTAAATAGGATGGTACTCGACTTTCAGTTAAGCAGAGGAACCGGTGATCTGGCGACTGGCTACCAGGGCGCGCCTTGTGCGTCGTCTCGCTCTACTAATTACAGCGAAACGTGCACCATCCGTGGAGCATTGTCCGATCGCGGTAGCTGCTCGCGAGCTGCTCGGGGATTAAGGCACACCGTACTACAGCTATGTCCTCTGATTGTACCTCGCTCGTTTCGGGAGAAGGGCCATCCCTTGGTTGAACTAACCTGCGACGCGTAACCGCATAGCAAGGTCGGAGAGGTGCAATTAACGTAAACGCGGCAGCTGGTATTAAATGCGATAAATATCGATGCCACCTTGTCGCGAGTCGTGCCAGCAACCGGGTGCTGCTTCGCTGCTTGGCGCACCCGTTCAATTGGAATTTCGATCGAGATAACAGCGCACCGTCCATAATAAACGAGCGCAAAAAATCACCGCGGTAATTAACGCTGATGGAATTAGAATGGGAACATCACGAGCGATTGCACGAGCTGCCAAATCAGAATTCCAAGAGTGACTGGCAGTTAAGACAAACGCATTATTTAGGTCATAACGGCGAAAAGAACTCTGCCGCGAAGTGCAATTTTCACAGTTGTGAAATACAAATGTCTAACGGGGCGATGTATTTCCTGCGAAGATCGGTGGAGCATTGTAATTGGGTTGTCGAATAACGACTTGAATTGGAAGTTTGAAGAAGTCTTCTGGATATATCGGTACATTTGAGAAGCGAGGATTGGAGGGAATTGGGATTGGGGAGCATTGGGGGGCCCGGTCGCGGCCTCGGTTCGACCCCCGGGCCAACTTTTGCTCGCGCTCTGCTTTGATTAAGTATTTCTGAACGGAGATAGCGGGAGTCAAGAATTGGTTCGCGAACTCGTCGGGGAAGTGAATTCAGAATCAGAAGTGGAAGGAGAGGCCCGGCAGGCGAACCAAGTAACTACGTGAACGCCGGGCGCCTGGTCTGTGCCGCACCGCGCCACGCCGCGCCACGCCGCGCCGCGCCGGGCCACGCCGGGCCGGCCTGCTGGCTTCAATCTGCTTCGTGCTGAGAGAGCTAGGAACCGTACACAAGAAGATTGGGTGCCCGTTTTCTTTCTCGGGGCTATGCACCTAGTAAATCGAGAATTTCCAACCCTGTAATCCTGAACTTTAGGAGCATTCTCTTTTGCCGAGAAACAATGTGCCTTCGCCTTTTCTGTTCCCTCAGCGACAAAGTCTTGCCGCCGCGCCAAATGAATCCAGCAGAAATCGCGAGAAAAAAATTTCAATATTTCCAAATGCTCGGAAAGAACATTTTGCTCTTTTTTCGTTCTCTTTATTCCTACCTTTCCGAACGTACGCCGCGGTCAACCCGATCCATCTGTGGCTCTCTGGAAATGGCCCATTTTCCTTTTTTCCCTGGAGGTTTTGTTCACAATAATGTCGTTTTACATGGAATCCTCGAAAGTATTCTAACTCCAACGAAAGAACTCGCCGCAATGTCACTGGCATTAAAGTTTCACCGAGGCAGTTTCCACTACAACGACCACCCCGTGACCATGAACAAAAAGAGAGTTCCTCGCGGTCCGATTCACCTTGGCTTTCTCCGGTGAGGTATTACTCCAGTGAGGTACGTAGGCTATCGCAGGAAAGACCGGATATTCTAATTATCCACGCATTCGAGAGTAATGCCCGCGAAGGTATCAGTGTTTGCCTTTCCTCTTTACCTATCTAACGGTTTCTGGGTTGCGAGTATGCCTCGCTAATGCGGCTGCAGCTCAATTATTGAACTATGACCTGCCGCTCCGGTTGTTCGAGCGTTAAACGTATTCCAACGTAGCTGCAGACGGTGGATAGACGTTACGATAAGGTGTCGCTACGCCAGGTCCCTTCCGACCATTATACAACTTTACGAGCTAATCATACTTGGACCAATTGATTACCTAACATAGCATGAAGCTTGCAAACGTAGCTAGGTAGCCAAGTAGCTCAAATTCACAGCGGAAATTAATAGCATCGCGTAAATCCAGATTTAACAGTACAGAGGATCACAGTGCCACCGGAAACACTAAGATTCCCCAGTAGATTGACCGGCTTCCGAAGTATCTCAAATGTGCCGCCGCAATGAATTTAGCTGGAGATTCTATTGTACAATGTGCCGGTGCTTCCTCGTCCGTATCGTTTATGCACATCGTAAACAGTTAACAGCGCGAAATACCTTCCACGCGGTACAATTTACAGAGACTCTATAATTTTAGCTCTAGGTCAGAATACGTCGACCGCCTTTCGGCAGCCATAAGATAATAATAATACCGCATGTAAACCTGGTAAGGTGAGATAAGTGCACTCAACTGGTCGACCATTTTTAAACTACCTATCGGGAAAAGCTATTCTACCTCTAATAAAAACATTCGGGAATTCGGAGCTTTATGCCCGGTCATATTGCGGTGTGAAATAATTTTTAATATTTATATTCGGGGAAGAGAAGATTAGACTTATACGTGTAGTATTTTACCAACTAAAATAACAGTAGCACGGTGTTAAGAACTCGTTATTTCTCCAACATGACCGAGGTCGTAACCATACAGCCAAACTTGCAACACCGAATCGTTCGAAGGTATTGCACGCGACATCGTGACTAGTGACGTTCGCCCTCTCGTCATACATTGGGGCTGGCGAACTTTCGAAGGGAACTCACCGTAAAGGGAATTGCAACACGCTGACTCTATTTCGAACAACTCTCTACCACCCGTCTTCTAACTGTACTTTCGCTACATATGCCACTCGCGAATGGAAACTCTACAGACTCGTAATCAGGATACCGCTATTTATCCTTCTAGGATTCGTAACGAATGGAAACATCGCGTTCATCGTCATAGTCTGGGGTCATAAAAAATCGAAAGGTAGTCTGGAGGCAATATCGGGACGGTGCGCTATGAATTCGAAGTATGTCATCCCTCGGTAGCTGGTCTTCTCTCTGAGTCTGAATCTTCCCACTCCCTCTCTCAATTTATCGGGTGCCAATATTCCCAGTCTCATCACCACTCGCCAAACTTCGCTGAATTTTAACAAGATTGGCATGTAGTGGTATTACCTACTTTTAATGCACTTTAGACAAAGTTTTTTTTCCTTCCTTTAAATTTCGCGAGATATTTTACGCCAGCGAATCGTGGAAATATGCGAACATTTTTGCAACCCAGTACACGACTCTTTCGTTTTGATGTGGTGTATGGACGTTTTTTGCTCCTATCGTATGAAGCTTGCGGAACTCTCGCGCCAACTCATAGTACCGTCAGAACGCACGGATATACGAGGTATCGCATGGAAGACACTAATCCGTGATACATACATATGTCGTGGCTTTACTTCGCCTTCCTAAGTGGATACGCGTGGTTTACGTACACATTCCCGTGTCTTCCACTTTGTCCTATGATATTTCCTCCTACTCAACCCTAATGCCACGTCAAACGACTCTTCGAAGCGAAACGCTGGAGTTTTCGCTGTCAGCAACAGAATTTGTCCTCCCAAAACAGAAAAAAGAGAAGAGCATACTGCACCTAACTTACAATTGGAGATAATAATGAGTCTCTGCAGAGAAACCTGGCCATAGTATACGCCGAAATATTCTCAAAGGTTTACCAGCCGCTATTCCAGTCGCGGCATATACATATACATATATACTATATTCTAAAACAGTTACTCAAAATCTGCATGTCCGTGCATGCTGCATCCTCTTGTGTGAACCCACCGTACAAGAGCTATTATTCAAATCTACCCAGTTTTCGTAGCATGAGCGTTCTAGCCGAAGCCGGCGAACCGTATTAGTTGGAAAACAAAGTAAAACGCTTCAACAGTGTCATTGGTATGGATAGGAATTAGAAGGCGGAGTTTAAAATCCATTTTTGCTATCTCCATTCTCGTTGCTAATACGAGTATCGTCTACACTATCGTTTATGTTACTATGCTATTTGAGTATTTGAAGAAGACGATAATTGAGTGCCGTATCTGACAATTATTATCATTGATCGGCACTGTAATTGGCACTTGGGCGGAAATTCAGCGGATCAAATGGATAGAGAAATGCAAATGCCCTGACAGAAAAATATAAAAGGTCGAGGATGGAAGAGACCTATCCTCAGTATCCGGTACCCGCCTTGCGATTGATATTCAACCCGTAAATTGCTAGTCCTCCTCCAATAATGGCTACCTACTCCATCGTTTCGTGTCGCAGCATCGACACCGGAAGCTCTTGCTCTGGCGAGATCAAAGGCACACCTTAAAATGAACCAGCCCTCTATGCGAGTGCTGAGACGAGGCAAATGAGTAAAGAGCAACTGTGATGCAGTGATGCAGCGCCCCACACAAGCCGAGATAATTGAACTGCATGACATGCTTGTTAGTGACTACTAGCGATTTTTTCTTCAATTTCGAGCGCACCGTCTATGCAGCATTTTTCACCGAAGTTCTTTCCGGGTACGTGCTGAAGACCGTGAGAAGAAGTTAAGCCGACTGTGGTAGCAGAAAACGAAACACTTTGTAGGATTTTCGTGAAACAGCAAAATCGTAGTGCACAATTTCGTTACTACCGTACACGACGTACGTGTCCCCCTTCTCGATGTTGGGATCATCTCATCAGAGATCAGATTTGCCCTACTTCCAGAGTTGTCTTTAGAATTGTGAATCATCCGACCGACGCGTTATTACGTATAGTAGTTGAAAATCTCGCCCAGCTACGTTACCTTTGTAATAATGCTTTTACAAAAGTTTCAATTCTCCCAAGAATTTGTAATAATAAATATTCTTTGGTAGCTCCGAATTTAAAACTGTAATATTTTCCGCTCAAAAAATCCCGATAAAAAGAAATTAAATTACAATTAAATCTTAACTTGAAATAACCTGATTAAAATTCACGATACTTTGTTAGACTCGCTAGCGTATTCGGGCGGAGTGGTGCCGCCAAGCCGACTGAAGATCATAGGGATTTTTGGAAACGCGAGAAAGGTAGCGATATGAATCGCAGAATGTCATGAAACGATTTTCCTCGGCAAAATTTTCTCCGAGACTGGCTAGGAAAACGCGTTTTCCGCGAATTCTCGACAGTGAGCACCAGATACAGTACCCCACGAATTTCAAGTGACATGTGCAATATGCCACATACCCCAGGTCCTATACATTTCCCCGGATATACGCAGAGAATGCTTTACATCCGTGTCCGTCTGAGAAATTGCTTAATGTATCCGGTCAACTATGTGCATTATTACCATAGTATTTAATAACGCACAGTTCAAAGATCAAAGTTCATGGAAGTAGAGAGACCAACGTAATTAAACCACTTTCCTTTTTGCCTGTTTATCGAAGGGTTCATGCATCGCGATTATCGTAACGTGTCGGCTTTCAGTTAGAAAAAAGCCAAAGAAAGTAATGGCATCAGTTAAACGCGAAGAAAAGAATGTATCTGTCGAGGATTGCGATAATGGGTAGGGCGTGCGCGCGCGCGTGCCGACAAAACTTTCGCGGGAACAGATTTAACCGATAAAACAAAGAGCAGATGGAGGGAAATCTCGTAATTATCGCCTTCGCCGAGGATTAACCGGAGCAGCAACAAAAACTGTTTAAACCGCTACCCTTAAAGCACAGTCCGATTGGAATTCGGCGTTTGTTGCCTCTAATTTCCTCGAATTTGCACTTCCTCTCGTAGTTGCGTACGGATGGATCGATCGAAGTCTTCGGGGCGAAAAACACGTCGAGCGTATTCGCCAGTTAGGCTGCGGCTCCAATTATGTGGTTCTGGTATAGAGAGCTTGGGGAGGGAGTGGGCGAGAGAGATGTAATTCTGTCGTGTAGAAACAGTTCTGTTATGTGGGACAAATTAATGAGGCTATTATCAGGAGGGACGAATTTCGACCAACGCATCTAAAGCTGTAACAATGCATACCGACCGACTATTTCATCAGAGTTAAACGGCCGGACACTGGAATGCCATAACAGTTTCGTTAAAACGCCTGGTTTCGACAAGCCCTTGCGGATGACGGGACATTTTACCAGCAGCCATTTGCCACGGGGTTATACTACTGCCGAAATTGCGTCCGGCTGGTTCCGTTCCCGAAGGCTCAACGGATGGCGTTGTTTCTTAGCAGCTCGCGCGGAAAGAGAATCCCATTCGATTAAAACATCTAATCGGACCAACATACCGGATTAACTGTGATTGGTATTTTCGAAAGTCCCCGATGCGAATTGTGGGTCTGCGGGAATACAATGGGGAGAATTACTAGAACTAACGCGCGGATGGCGAAGCGATTGACTTTGAAAATAATTACACCGCGGAGATCATCCGCGTGTACCCGCGTGCCCGCGCGCACGGCCCCAGCCAATAATGACACAAATGTGTGTAAGTTATATTTCATGAAAGCAGCTTGTTATTTATTAGATTGTTCAGCGTTTGGCCGACTAATTAAATTCGCGAATTGACGCGAAATTCATAGTGAATTTCACTACGTTACATATTACCGCCAATATCCCTTCGGGCGTGTTTAGTAATTAAATTCTTCCAGCGGACGTTTCACAATTATATTATACTACGTTCATCATGCAGCTACATTTTATCGTTATAAATCACAGACCGAACGCGACGTAGTCCGACGAGCGGATTGAGCTGAAATCGATAACGAGCGCATTCCCCGTGGGGAGAGCAGGTGGGAGGCAGAGTCGAGATAAAACCGTAACGTTAATGTTGCCAGGGAAAGCTAGTAGCCAGTAAGGATCAATTGTTCCCGATCAATTTACGCAAGGCCCCCGCTCAATCCAATCGCAAGAGTGCAACCGCTACGGTGGCACAGTGTTCGCGCTAACGCCAAAAGCTCCATTCCGTTAAGTAAGTAAGCAAGTAACCGGTTGGTTCCTATCTGCAACTGGACTCCCCTTTTCTCCCCAGCCGGTTCACGGTCGCGTGTGCACCTTAATTATTTGGCAAATTAGAAGACGCAGATGTGAAATTCGAGAACGCGTCAGGTGCTGACAGGGCTAAATCGATTAAATTGAGGCGAAGCCTCGGGGAAAATAGGTTCCATGGAGAGGCAAAGATGGGTGCAGGTGGGTGCTATGGCCATGATAAGACGCGGTTGGATGGCATAGAACAGGCAGAAGGGAGATGAGGAGAATGAAGATGAGACGGGGGGAACAAGAGGGAGGCACGTGAGCGATGCAATGATAAGAACCGCCAATGAAGAAAGACTCACACCCAGTCGGCCTCACTGCTGGTGATACTATGGATTTTCACTCGAGACGAAAGAAGAGCATTCCTCCTGATTATAACAATGGCAACGCCAGGTTCCCTTCGCATCGAGAACCTACCCCACCGAGGCTTTCATTCCTCTTAGTTCCTCCCTTCTAGTGGCTTCGGTGAGAAAAACTCGGGAGGAGAATGTAACCCATCACGTGGAAAGGATCGTCGCATGGATGCCATGCTCTATCTCCGTTGACTTAGGTTCGCGAGTCGAGACCAGCTCGCCGAGAACGAAAAGAGAGTATGCATGTACCAGCAAGAGAGTGGAGCCATATCGTTATCTTTCACGATAACGATGGAAGAGCTCGCTACGACGTTGTACGGCCAGCAACCTCGAGCCGATCCATCATTCACCGGTTCGAGGGTGCACATCCCGGCATGCAACCGCATGCAATCGTGTGTATACGGGTCGAACTAGAAGGGAGGCTGAATCGAGTTTCTAGCAGCGGCAACGTTCGCCTTGCTGATGCAGTAGTAGTTGGCTAGGTTGCTGCGGGTGCTAGTACTGGTGCTAGTGCTACTGTTAGAGACAGTGCGCTGCGAATGCCGCGCTGACCAGCGCTCCCTGTGGTTGTGGCCGAACCTGGCTAGAATGGATAGGAGCGTGGTTAGATCTCCCCAAGCCATCGGGGCGCCTCGTTTATCAAGCGCGTGATGAAGCTGTTGGCCTAGCCGGGGCGCCCTCGCTTCGGCGAGAACCTCGGCGTAAGCAAACCGCCGCCTTATCTCGAATCGCAACGTCTTGTTAGCCTCTATCCCTTCCTGGTCTAGCCGCTCACTTACCATCTCTACCCCCTTTTCTATACATTCTCATTTTTCCGCATTTCCTTCATACTATCTCGACGTTGTGTCTGGCAGTCGCCAATCGCGAGTCGGAGAAGGGAGCTTACCAACCTGCTACTCGTTGCGGTCTCATTGATTCGCGCGTGAGAGTCTCCTCAGTGAGCGATTCGAAGGAAAGAGGAACTCCTCTTAAAGGAAGCTCGCAAATATTCGCATGTTTCATGGAGCGAGGTGAGCGGTGCAGTAGCAGCACGACACAGCACGGCGGTATTGCCGCGTTAGTGGGGGTGGGTCGCACGGCCGACGAAGAAAATGGAACGCGGGTATTTGATAACGAGGCAGCCGGCCTAGTTTCTACCTCTGCCGGTGAAAATCTTCCCTATCTACGTAGCCAGAGACGAATTTTTCCGGAGCATTTTCTTGACCCCGTTTCACGGCATAAAGCGGCCCCTGCTATCAGCGGCGACAAGTTTTTCGAGTTTCGCAAATGCGGAATGGAGCCAAGGGATGCGTTCTTTCACTTGGAATTGTTGCTTGGGGTCGGGCATGTAACACCCGACTGGTTACATTCTTTTTTTCTATCTTAGACTTATTGGACTAGCGAACGCGACTAACAGTGTGCGTTCACAACCCTGTTACTTCGTTATCGTTTTATTAGTATGCAAATTCGTAGTGGGATGTTGCTGAAATATAATCATATTAAGCAAAGCTGTTGCTGCTGCTCACCCCTTGATTCCTTGAGTTAACGCTCGTCACCGTGTGCATCCTGGCAAATAGACCGCGACAACACGCGGAAATTATAAGTTTAGTGGCGGATCGGGCGAAGAATCGCGGCCCGAGGCGCCTTAATTGCTCAATTTAGACCCTCTTCTGGAAGAAGCATAGCCGGCTGGTGGATAAAACTTGGTGTTTCTTGAGAAAATTCTACCTCTGGTCTCTGGAATCCTCGGATATTCGTCTCGTTCCAGTTCTGTCTCTGAGTCCTAATACAGTATCGGTGTCACGTGTTGACACACCATGTAAGAAAGCAGAAATTTTTGTGGGCCGCGTCAAATTGGCCGTGCAACGATCTAGTTTGCGCGATGCGAATCCTAAGCTGTATGGTTTACGTCGACCGTTGGAAAATTAAATTTGTCGACCTAAGTGTCCGCAGTTTATCACCGCGGACGTGCGCCGAGGTTGGAGAATGCAACTTGCGGAAGCGGTATTTCACATATTGGGCGTGGTTGTGCTTCCAGCTAGAAAAATACATAATCTCGTTCCAGCATGCCAGTTTCCATGTATCCCGGAAAGTGATAACTTCCCAGGGAATATAAAGTGAACACTGTAACATTAACCTAGTTTTTCTACATAGTATACATATATCTAACTGTCCTGACAGTCTAAGATATATCGGGTACTACCTTCGTAAGGATAAATTTGTTGATTATCCCGAGAACGCGGTCACTCGTTTAATTTAATAATCAGAAAACCGCATTAAGGCTCCATTTTCCATATGCGACTTTGTAATAACCATTTCGTAGTCGGCGACCTGTGTAGTGACAACGTGTTCAAGTAATTCCGAGAAACTTCCAGAGAACGGCGGTTTTCGCGAGCGTACTCCAGTCTTAAAAAACGAGAGGAGAGAGGAGAAAGAGGGAAAAAAGAAACGATAAAAACCATTTGAAGAACTCTTAATGCTTCTCCCTTATGCCAGTCTGCTTTTTCTCGCTTCCATGTTTTCGCGTAGTCCCTATTTTGTTCGTACTATCGCAAGCCCTCCTCACGCATGCTTTTTCGGCACAGGTTTTCCTCTGAACGAGTTAAACTCAACGGAAGGAATGGTACCGAGTCGTTCTATTCCAGTACCGGAAGCAAGCAACTTTTCAAAGGAGTCTTTCCGTTTCCTTCAAATTGCGTTTTATTGTGGCAAGTCGATCAGTTAATTTTGAAGTTCAACAGGAGCCACCATAAGCGGATTCTGTACAATTCGTATGAAATGAGAATCGTGTAACACTCTCACTGCACTATCCAGAGAGGGAGCGAATTTTGGAGTTCGTCGAGTTAACGGTGTTCTTTTTCTACTCAAGCCAGTTGCGCCGTTATAATGACGCAGGGGAGTTTTGGTGGAATCATTCAATCTCTCCCTCGACTTTCGCCCATTTTACTCTGTGAACTGGAAGCACACCGCGGTTTCTCATTATACCCCCCATTCAAGTTTTCGATCCACGTTTTATACATATACACATATGTATGTATACGGATATACGCATACACACAGATATACGTATATACATATATATATATCGAACTTATAAGAACAAACTTCTAGCCTTGAACACCTACAGTCTCATAACTTGCTGGTGCGATCAATTATCGATAGCCTGGAAAAATGGTAACAGCGCATCACAAAGGAACCTCCTCAAGATCATGCTCCACAAGCTGCGCACCAATGTACCGTATCGAGAATGTAGTAGGTAGTGCGCCTCGTAGAAATTTACGTGAAAATTTACGTGAAAATTTACGTGAAAATTAATCCCGCATCATACTCCACGGAAGCGCATCTCAGATGTCTCCAGTAACTTGCGACCTGGATTTTGCAGCTTCGCTCATTTTTTTTTCGTTTTCTAGCACCTTTGGCTGGGTTTTAAAAATTCGTTACATCAAACGTCTCTTGTGCATCTTTTTCTCCAGGCGCTTATAAAGAATCAATGACAGGCAACAGTCTTCTCTCGTAAAGTATCCCCGAGGTGCTGAATTGCACTCCATCTCCGAAAAAAAGAGAACTTGCTCTTTCTGTGGCATCCAGTTAATTGTCAAGCGTTTGCATGCGGCAACACTACATGTTGGAGTGTTCGCTTTGTAGGCGAGACGGCGTTGGTAGAGTTTGCCTAGCTATTTGAAGGCGGTCGGCAGTACGTGTTCCCGCTATCGTAGCGCATATCGGGTAATCCCGACACAAGAGGGTTGCTGAGAAATTTTCAGCGCTCGAGATTGCTCGCGCCCAGGTCTCGCGCGAAGCAGAGTGACGTCGAAAGCGGTGGCAGCCCGGGTCGTCGAGTCGGATGGTAAGGGATAGAACCAAGGCTAAAAGGAGAACCTCGGCAAGAGGCTCCAAAACTTTTCAAGAAGAACTGCAAGATAAGGAAGAAGCGGTTGAACGTAGGGCCGCGGGGAGAGAGAGATGGAAAGGGGATGCATTTAACGCGCGAGCGGAAGAAGAAACGGAGGCAGCCTTGCCGATAATCCTCTCGTTTATATTACTTTACCGCCACACAGTAGTGCCTCGACTTTGTACCACTCCTTCCCCTCATCTCTCTCTCTCTACCCTCTCATCTTCTGCTTCCTCTTCTACTTCTTCTTCTTCTTCTGCCTCTTTTTCCTCTTCCCCTTTCGACCACTTCTTCTTTCTTCTCCACCAACCTCTCCTCTCCTCTCTTCATCCACTCTACAGAATGACAATAGTCTCCGGCGCTTTTATATTCGTCGACCGACAACGCAGAACTAGCCGGAGATACTGCAACGGTGCTAATGAAATTTCTCCCGCGAAACGGTTATGCCATTTCCGTTGGTACGGCGCGGCTGGTCCGGACTAAAAAGATCCGAGGGCGCTGGCCAAATGGTAACCTACCATTCTGGAAAAATACAAAGCTAGACGAGAGCGCAAAGTCACTGTCTCTATGCGTTCTGACCTCTGCGTCTACTGATTTTCACCGGCCCGATGTAATCGGCTTACGTGGATAATGCGACCCGAATATTTTAGGATTTGCAGTAGCTGGCGTTTTTGGGTGCCCTGTAAAAACTATTTAACAAGCTAGGCCACCTCTCGTGAGCTGCTCATTGCTATCGTGCTGTTGAAGGGCGTGTCGGTGACTGATCTGAACGATCGACCAATTTCACAAGCTGTGGCAGGCTAATTGTAAAATACGGAAATGCTACTCAGAATACTGAAGAAGTTTCAGTTAAACCAATAGAGAAATTACAATAAAGATTTTCTACTATTGTCTCATTTAGAAGCATAGATTATTTTAAACTTCGTAGAATTTTAATGTAAACGCATAGAATGAATTCTACCATAATTCTATTTATAGCGTGAACCTCATTTGCTCAAGTCAAGCATTGCAATTCTAATCACGGTTATTAGTTACGGTTGAATAAATTTATCTTTTTATATTTAATCTACTTCCGAGGAAATTTGAACTCATTTTCAAACAGTTAGCATTGGCATTTAGATATTTGTGAGGGTTCTATACTCCGCTAAAAGTCGATTCAAAACGTTTTGGAAGAAATATTGGTTATATTTTATTTAGCTTCCACTTCTGGGATGAGTGCCAAGCGAGGCGTTCCGAAAATAAATATGAAATCTCATGCGAGCACTTTTTACGGATGGAAAACAGCCGGTCCTGTTATCAGACCGTCCAATCGTGTTTCAGTTTCGACAATTGGTGGTGCGGCACGCGATGGTCGACTTCCGGTATTTGTCGAGCTTTCAATGTCCATTTCACGACAGAACTAAAATCGGGGGAGCGGGTGTGCACACGATAGAATTTAGGTGGCAATACTCTCGGCTATGCCAAAATGTGCGAGCGAAGTTGTGGTCAAAACTACCACTTATCAAATAGAGACAGAAAAAGAGAAGAGCCGAAAAGAAATACGAGCAGATCGCATTCGATACGAATAATTGCCACGACACTTGTGTTTTATTCTCCCACAATATAGTGATTAAAAAGAGTTTGTATTGTCCAAACCGTTATCTTTCATCGGAGACTACACATCAATAAAATATTGATTACTGACGTTCGATACGAGTAATGCCAACAATGAAATACATAGTCGCCTTGTACAATAGTGTCGGATTTCAGTAAGATTAAGATTGTACGATTTAGAAAATGTTATTCTTTGAACATGCTGCATTTTAATAGATGACATTCAATTTAGCAAGCAATGCAGTAACAAAACAAATCTGTCGGACTTAGCAGAAGTATCTACTTGCATTTGTATAGCTTTCAGACGGTGTTAAAGCGCAGAGAAAAAAAGCTATATTGTACTCAGGTAATTTATACGTGAAAGTAATCTTCATCTCCGCCAGCTTCCACATCGAGTATATTACACTTTAATAAATGCTACAAACAGTAGTACCCGCAAGTGAATAATCTACTCGTTTTCAGGAAAGTAAATTTCAACAGCGAAAATAAATTTGGTTTTCAAATGGAGTAATGATACAAATTAAACGCGGGTAAAGCAATCTTGAACCAAAATATGAGAACTGGACGAATTTCGAACCCGCATTTGCAATTAAACTTATCACAAAATATTAAATTACAAGAAATTTCTTCAAAGGAATCCATAGATTAGAAGCAGAAACACTAGCATTGTATTATATCGACTGAATTACATAGTGAATTAAATTTCATCGATGGATTAGCGAAAAGAAATTTCGAAAGGAATATATTCGGACTTTTCTTGTTGAAGTGATTGATTAATTCGACTCCCTTGCAAAACATGCCGATCATCGTATTATATCTGCCATACGGAAAGTTTGTAACTTTCTCGTTATTCACCCAAGTCTCTGGTGAGACTTGATCAACGCGATACTCGAGAAGTAACATTTATCCTACTCCTACTGCACTGCTCATAACTGTCGGGAAATATCAACGGAGAGATCCGGAATACGATCTCGTGGGACACAGGGCGTAGATTCGCCTATATTCAGGTGTCGGTGGCACATTTAGTCACACATTTACACAGGAATACTGTTCATTCATAGAGACCGAATGTTCTAAAACTATTCTCTAAACTTCGCGATTTAGTCATTCGCTCATAATCAGTAAAAGAAAAAAAGTATTGTATCAAGCTTGATTATTAATTCATTACTACCAAAAAGCAACTACAATCCGAAAAGGAAGAGTACTATCCACGGAGAGATTTAATTTATATTCATACAAACCGGATTCGCTTTTGAAAACGGTCTGTATTCTATTTCAGTATCAATAAACCATATCCACTCGAATCCCTCGAATGGTTACCGCACGTTGGCCGTAGGTCCAAAGGGCAGAGAGAAAACCGTAGAAGCGTGGAAGTAGAGCATTCGGCAAAAATTTGAGTGGACAATGAAAAAAGCATAGATGAAACAATCGTTGCAGTGAAAATACAAGAGGACGTAAAGGCATCGTATCACGCGCGAGCGCGTAACAGGAGAAGTCCAGTTTGACAGGTATGTGCGCCTGTCGGCTGGACGCTCGAAAATCCGTCGAAACACCAGAAGCAAAGTTTAATCACGCCAAGGGCCGACTGGGAGCGTGCTTCAAGCTGCGGGTACACAGGTGCAGCACACGCCTTGTCGGTGCTGAAACCAGTAGCGAGCTGTTTATTTCTTACATAATTTAGAACGGACCCCGGGGAAGTCAGCGGAAACAGTTCAAGCAGAAAGAGGGTGGCCGAGGAGTTGGTATTGTGCGCGGAGGTGCTGAGCCAACCACGCTGCCAGGCATAAACCGAACCAGAAATGGCGAATTCTTTTCTTTTCTAATATTCATGCCGCTTGCATGGTTCGTTGTCACTCACAAAACAAAACGCAAATGTTTCGCCTTTTTGGTTAAACAGTAATGGTGAAGCTAATACTACCTGTGAGCTGGTGTTCCACCCGTAGGGGATGACGCAAGCAGGACTAATTAAAAATTCACTTTGTAGAGACTTTTCGTGACGCCTCTATAGAGGCACAATTTCATAGGAGAAAAAGTGAATTAAAAATCCATTCGGTTACACTAGGTGTTACTCTTATTAACCACCATTTACATTTGCCTTGCAGACTTCTCACTAATTGCAAGACAATCGCATTTAACCACTTTGTTAAATTCTACTACCACGGGCTCGGTCATTTTTTACCAATTTTTCTTTCGACTGCGCGATCTAAGAGCTATAACAGCGAATTCTCTCTGCGGAAATGATTTCGCGTCAGTTTTTACTGGTGATATACAAGTTGACTAGTACTTTGTCTCCCGAAGCGTGGTCTAATGCAATTACGAACGAACCAGGTCTACTATACAGGTAGCCAAAGCAGTATCTATGTATGTATCGCGTAGAGCACGGTTTCATTCGGCAGTTAAATTCAGTTGAACTCAAAACTGACGGGATGCAGTGGTATAGTATATGTAGAGGCATTCCATACCAGCCTAATCAGTAATCATGCAATTACGAGATGTGGACACGCGGCAGGGTAGTGTGTTAGAGTACAACCGTACCGATGAAATAGCCATCCGGTATCTTCAAAGTACAGACATACACGTGAAGTATATCTATCATAGAAATCACATCGGATCGCGAAATTTCGTTAGAAATTGATTTTAGTCCTGCTGTCGGAATTAGAAAACGAATGGCACAATTACGAATCACAGTTCGAATACCATCATTAACCCGCTCCGAATAAGCTTCGGGGAACACGGTCGATTTGAAATCGACATGTACAGTTATTGAAACGTTTGTCTTCGGCTCTGCACAGATATTGGACGTTGGATCGACAGGTTTTACGTAGCGCACAATTAGCCATAAATTGGTGACACTTGACAAACAGTAGATCCAAGGATAAACATAAGCTTCCATGCATCGATAAGGTTAAGGAATTGTCATAGTAGGGGATTTGGGAACGTTGCTTCTTGGCGGATAAGACAGACGAATCTGTGGTGCGACAAAAAACAGATAATGGGTCTCTTCTTGCTCTGTGGATTAGCCGCGCATATCTGTGAGCATTCAGCCAATGTAACTGACGTACGATTCGGATAGCTTCAGCTTACACAGTCAGTCAATACACAATAACGAGAATAAAAAAAGAAGAAATTATCATACGTGAAATTTCTCAATACAGTAGTCACTTATAAACAGATAAAATGTGTCAGAAAACTTGAAACTTTGGTAACTGGATTAACTTTTCAAAGTTTAAAATATCTATGATATTTATTCTGCAAAAGGTATTCTGTGATTGAGACCCTTTCGGGGTATTAATATAGCAGCACAGTAAAACGAGCCGAAATAATTAAAGCCTAACCATTTATGGCAACTAAATTCCTCGATTATTTCCTGGCTCAGATTTATCTTTTGTAATTGACGATGATAATGGGTACTCGTGCGACCCGAACCGCCGAGATTCGACTAACTGACAATAAGATAAAACTATCGAGCAATTAGCTGGGTCTGTGTACATCGATGATAGAACAATTATTCCTTTCTGTTCCCCGGAGCCACGTTCCGTAAAGGGTACATTGTGGGCTCTGCACTTAGGATTGGTCCATTGTACCCGAACACAACACAACACAGCAGCCAACTAAGCTCTTTCGTCACGTGTATACATATAACCCCACGCTGACCATTCCCACGCCTCCTGTGGTAATTGTAGTTAATGACGCTAAAGTAGATATGTGAGTCTCTTTTAAAACCTGTTACATCATACGGTTCATTGAAACTCACCGCTGTAAATCTAACGTCTAGACCGAGTGGTTCGACTCGCGCATTTCTGGTCCATATACTATACGCTCTCCTATCCTCGTGACAAGGAAAATCCCATGAAAAGCTTTTCCATTATCTTCTGAATTAAGGTGTTTGTCTTTGTGGCGTGTGGCAAAAAAAGCTCACTGTGTCTTAAGCGCACAAGGTAGCGTGCCAAATTTCGCGGAAAAGATTCGAGCGATAAAAAACGCCCGAAGGAAGCTGTCTGCGAACAAAACCAACGTTAGAATTAAGAATACTGCCCAATTAACTCGTTCCGAGGTAACGACGCGAGGCAACCTGCGCGGTACGACGATCGATATGTACTGCTAATTAACGAGCGGTCTTTTCAGATTTCTTAGGCAATATGATGTGCCTAAAGGATTGTTCTAATTAACTCAAAGAATACTTGAAAGATAACTTTTGTATTACAAAAAGTCCTTCCAACATACCTTGATCGCTTTGCCGTGTTGCCGTTTTGCATTTGGCAAGCACAAAAAGTATTAAAGTACTCAATAGCCACTTAATGCTCCAAGTGTTAAGATTCCCGTCGTCTCCAATGAAAATGTGATAGCCTTTTACGTACAAACGAGTATTGAAAGAAACGTTGGCGATAATGCTTGTTAATAATTGTCAACTTGAACGTGACCAGTGTGTAAAAGGGCATTCGTATTCTTGGATGCGATTATTTTACTTTAGGTCCTCGTAAAGCGAAAGGTAAAATACGAAGCGCGGTCTCGTATAGAAGGTCTTTCTGAAAGATTCAGACCCGAGCGAGAAGGTATGGTCAGGTGGAACGTTAATGCAGTGTCGTCATTCGTCCCTGTACGGTGAAAACTTAACGGATCTCCAACTTCGTGAATAAAGCAACGAAGGTAACGCTCCCTCTTTCTTTCTCTCTCTCTCGAAAGAACATCATCGATTTTTTAGCCCCGAAAGACTATGTCGCTTTCGTTCTGCAAGCCTCTTACGCGAGGGAAACCAAGAGCTGCGCAGAAAAATGTGCACTGGAAGAGAGCTTTACCCCGTGAATAACGATGCCATAATTTGTACACTATGTTCACACACTTGCCTCGATTTTCTCAGCTTGACAATGCGCAGCACAATCGCTTGCTACTCTTTCGTTCTCCGCATTGGCATTAACTACGCTTATCTTTCAAACCAAGCGCTAGGGAACTTACATACGGTCAGGGGTTAAATCTATGTAACTCTCTAGTGTACTTCGAATTCTTAGAAATTCTCTCCAAGACGGACAGAAAAATCTCAGGACTCTTGTATTCCGAGAAGAATAATTTTTTTACCAATAGTGCATCACTGTCCATCAACCTGTGTACATACAAAATACATACAGTTTTTCCAAAAGATACCAGAGAATACTATTTCGTATGCCTCGTCAACTGTATCTCTACTAGGAACCGTTCCAAAAAGAGGCGAACGATAAGAGAATAAGAGGCTTGTACACATTTAATACTAGAGTAATGTATTACAGCTCCCAAGAGAGAGCTATAATGAAATTGGGCCATTTTGGAGAGTGTAGAATTTATGGCTTTATACAAAGTTAATTGAGCCGCATTTTCAAAGATATGCCAATGGTACACGTTCTATTCAGTTTCGATTATCCGAAAGACCATCCTGAACAATTTCCGCTAGGAGCTCGGCGCCGAACAACCACGATGTACAGAGACCACTCGGAGTTAAGCTGGTATTTCATTCATGCGAACACGCTTTCAAAACCCGACGGAACTCGATCTGCATTGGGGACAGGAAGCAGGGTCCCAGGAGTAGCCAGAACCTTAATAAAGTGAGGTTCAGCCGGCGATTAAGGAATTACTATTCTCCTTCAGCTAAGGATATTTCTCGGTACAATATGAATACGCAGCGTTCGTCTTGTAGTTTTCAACGACTCTACTCCTGATAGTTCTACTCGGTTGCATTACCTGGCCAGTGGAATGCGATGATAGTTAGAGGCGCCAGGAACGTACTCATTTTCAAGCCGAGAGAAGCATGCGACTCTTGGTCTGCTACCCTCCTCGCATTTAACCCTGCGCTCTCTGCGAAACATTCCTTGGACCAACAGTGAGAGAACAATCTACTAGTAACACCACCACAGGATAATTTAGCTCGAGGGTTACGTTGCCCGTGGCAACTTTCTAAATATGGTCGATGATAAAATTCTCAAGGAAGTAAGTACATACTGCTTAAATGTACTGGACTTAAAAGCATAACTTTCGTACAACGAGTCCAATTATTCTTCTATAGATAAAACTCAAGTAAAACTACTTTTAAGTTGAATGAATGGGAGTTACACAGGCCACTAAGCTCTGTTTTAGACTTTACGCTGCTCTGCGGTATTCACAGTGTCTTTTACAGAGATTCGAAACATGTTACGTAGGTGTCTTTTGGAAATTCAAGTCCTTGGCTCTGTGGCAAACGACCGCACGACTACGTTGACATTACGGCACTTTGATGTTACATAAATATAACGTCGTTAATTACGCCTCGCGTCAGAGTAAATTCCGAAGGGATAGGCTCACAGAATAAATGCCTTAGTCGTTTGGGTTCAGTGCAGCGCACTGCACTGCTTTGCACTCGGCATGCCGCCGAGACAAAGAGGGTGGGTGGCTTGCCGTTCGTTGCAGCAGGGCTGTGAAAAGTGCGAGAGAAACTCTTGGAGGAAGTTGGTATTCCAGTCCAGGAGCTACTGGAACCCGGGGACACTCGTCGCTCGGGTCACGCATAGTGACATAGAGGCTGGTGGGTCGGGCTTGCAAAATAAAAATCCACGATGGAATAAAGGCTCTGATAGTATGTAGTCCAGAGTTTACACGGTGCTTCGGGCGAGCAGAGTTACTTCAATTTGAAGAACTCCGCGTAAAATTCTAAATCCGTGAGAAAGGCTGCCCACCATCGCACTATGCTACTGGAACTCGGTTGGTGTGCCCTAATAAAATTCCCGAAACGACGGAAACTTTAGTGACCCATATGTAGCCACTCTTCCTAACCGTGGCGAGTCGAGAGATTTATAATTAAAGAAAGGCGTGCAGTTGTGTTGGAAAGTGTCAGCACTTGTCACACTCGAAGAGTCAGGACGATGGAATTCTACAATGGTTCACCTGCTCCCTGAACAACCAGTACTCACGAATTTTTATCAGGAATAATAAATTCATTGTTCTACCAAATTGTGTTAATTTTTTTACACGTTACGTAGTGGTCGCTGGATAATTGAATATCGAAAACGGTTTCGATGTTCATACTTTTTCACCAGTTCAATTTGGTTGAGTGACTGGTGTAAAATACTACCGTGCTCACAGTGAACAGTTTTCGGTTAAATTCCACAATAGTCAAAGGTTTAATACACGTTCGCAACATAGGGGAGGGGGAAAAAAAGTCGAAAATAAAAATCCTAATTGAAAAAGTTTCGCGATGAAAACAGTGAATTCTTTTATGTCATATAGCCTTTACCCAGAAATTGCAGTCTGTTGAAAAATGTGTGCTTGACGTCGAGCGACAAAAGGCACGTAAAGGTTAAAGAAAGCGTTTGCGCGAGAAACGACGGAACGATCAGTCTGGCAGAATTTGGCCTTAGCCGAGCGAGATCCCGATTAGTTCGGCTGATAACGCGCGTGGAGGTGTGGTTACAACTGGAATATCCACGTCTGGCTTACGGCCAGATTAGCATGCCGATTATCCGCGTCGAATCCGGCTCTATCGAGCTTCAAACCTACGGACACGTGCAGCTATCTTGAGCCGACCGAGTCGCGCAATGCCGAAACGAGTGATTACTGCAATTTCTCCGTTTTCCTCTCGATTTATCGTTCACTCGTGCTTGAAATTTTCACGAGCATCGCGTAAATGCGATGGCATACCTTCCTCGAGAGAGAGAGAGAGGGAGCATACGATTTCCAAATTTATTGTCAGTTCGATTACTCGAATAACAGCCGACGAATTTTCGTTCGTCAAATTCCTCTTGAATATTTAATAACATACAGCCACACTCGTCATCTCTGTCGTAAGTTTCATTCGAGCTCAAAAATCTTCGATTTTCTCCGAAATATTCACGTATCGGTCAAAAATATTCCGCCATTCAATTCGGTTTCGATAATAATTAAGTCGAGCGGAGAGATTCCACGAATAGTCATTTACTTCGAAGTGGTGCTTGCCGTCAAATTTAGCAGAAACACGTCTGGTAGTTTGAAATAACTCGTGTTACCGGAGACTAGACAATTTTCTCCTCGAAAACAGAATTCACCATCATGATCGATGACACTGTTAAACGGTACACGAGGCTCAAGCGTGCACCACTATGAAATAGAGATTATGTTGCTTTTGTGCGAAACGTGTACAGAGGAGAATCGAGCGCAATAGTGCCGACGCCGGTCACGTGGCACGATTAGAGCTTACGAGCTCGTAGAGCGTTTCGCACGCCCTCCTTTTTACTCCACTCTCTTCTTCCTCTTTTCGAGTCTTATTTTCCGTGGAATATTTCAAATTTATTTCGACCAAATTCCTGGGTGAGCACAGCTTCAACCGTGAAGTGGTGTTTGTGTAAGTTTAAAAAACATGCGCTGTTCGGAGCATATGGTAAGAGCCCTATAGGGTGTGGGTGCGGATGAGGATAAGGATGAGGGCCAGACTTGGCAAGTCCGCTATGGGAATGCCCGGCTGCACATGCAGCACCGGACTGCCGACTTTCCCCAGCCAAAGTATACGCAGATCATGAGGGTGTGGGTCCGTAGTACATACCCGACAGATTATTGGAGGTAAATACTCCGGGAGTTGTTACCGCGCCTGGTTCGTGTGACTGGTTCTTCCCTTCCGAGTGGGATTCCCCGATCCAGGATAAATCACTCGGCGAAATTGTGAACGTCGTCGAATTTAAAGAACGGCTGGAGCAACCGAGCTTGGGAAAACCGCCTAGGAAAAGCCCTGAGAAAGCCAAGGAAAACCGCGAAGCTACGCTCGCGTCAAGTCCAATAGAATAACGCAGTACCACCAAGGAATCGACGGCTCGGAACGAAAATGAAACAGTCGGCCTCCTCTGTGGTATCTCATGATCCGCGGGGGAGAAAAAGCTTATCTTCGCTGGATCCGATAAATTACGTTAGGGGCGACGTCACTGGTAGGAAGTAATACCGGAAACGTCTTAAGGAAACAAGATGTCAGGAAAGGGATGTCGTTGACATGCTTCTGGAAAGTGGTGTATACCCAGAGTACTGTGACACGAAAGCAAGGGTGGTAAGAGAAGAGAAAAGCGCGGTTTGTGGCTTCCAATGGAAGCAAGTCTCACGGAACTCGCACGGATCATCGTAAATAGAGACATCGATCCAATATTGGAAAGCGGATGCTTGCTGACCGTTCCTAGCAGGAAGTTTAGGTTCGACATAATTTTTCCCCGCTCGGAGATGCACTCGGTGTCTATCTAGTATTGGCAGGTCATCCTGACCCGATTCTACCTGAGTCGTCCTCTCATCTCATCTGGCCGGGTTCTGGGAATAACGTCGTGTGATTGCGCTCCCAGCGCGACGCAGGCACACCCGACGCTCGTGAATAACGAAACGCAAATAAATTTGTAACGAAGGATACGCGCTTCCCGCAAACTCGAACACTGGTGTAATAATTTTGTCGAGTAGTCGTATATTTCGAGCAGGATTCGCCAGCTTAAAAGTTTGTCGCATATTCGGAAGCACAGATTCCAGACGATCCCCTATTCGTCTCTCTATCCCGATGTTGATATCCTGCTGCCCATTATGCCCGATGCGAAACTGGAATGCTGTCCGGAATATAATTATGTCAGTGGGTTTGTAATTAGATTTCGGCGATTGGAATGCCGTGAATGATGCCACAGTTACCAAGAGGTCACAATCTGATATAGGCACCCAACCTGTAGATTTGAGAAATAGCACATCTTCCTAACATATTTATGCGTAGAAAATATCTTTCCATTCCTGTACCTCTCCCCACATCCATGCATATCTTTTGTCGAGTGCACTGCTTTCTACGCTGACGGAAGCTTCTCGCCCGTGCACGAAATAAGCTACCGTAAACATTTATGAATCTCAGGCGTACTTATAGCAAGGAAGAATTCGCAGTATGTGTACTGGTAGAACTGTTACGTTACTGCTCCAAACAGACGGAATTGGAGGCGCAGATTGAATCCCTCTGCGACGAGCCGCTGTACGAGAAGGATAAACGCGAAATATTGCTCCAACTTTGTACTCGATGCCTTGTTAAATAATCAAGCGCATACACACTCCGAAAGTAATGAAACTGTCACGATATCCGGATTCTGGGACGAAGACTATACGAGGTCTGCCGAATAGTATCGAAGAAATTTCCACGATAAAGGAAGAAGTGCGTCGCTTCGATTGGAAATTCCTTGTCGGCATGGAATCTCATTCGGGTGTACTCCAAGAGATAACCACGGAGATGGCCAGGCACAGCTCGATTCATGAAGTAGTTGAGACAACCCACCCTTCCAATCTACCCTTATACCGCGCTTCTTTACATATCCTTTTCGACGAGGATCACTCTGAATCGTCACTGCCAACAACGCGAGAAAAGCAAATCGAAAATTATGAAGCGGTTTGCTCAGTTTTTTTCTCTATTGCTGAACGGATATCGTTCATCACCAGGCACGAAAACGATTCGAGCGAAGGGCAACGATATTGGAGGCGAAGCGAGGGAATGGTCAGGAAGCAGTCAATTTAACCGACTCCTCGAAAAAGTGCGCTCCCCCCGAAGGTGAGAAAGAGGCAATTCGAGTGGTCGGAAAAGCTCCTTGCCGAAAAAACACTGGCGTGATTCAGTCGATCTGCCGCAGCCAATTTAAAAGCTATTGCCACGGCAAATTGATTTAAGTAGAAGCGGCGAGGCCACGCTTATATGACCGATTAGTCCAAAAATAAACATTTGGTTTCGTTTGATAGGAGGTTGAGAGGATCGGTATAATCGAAGGTCGAATATGCAGAAATCACGAGACAAAGTTTCGATTAAATCCATGTCCCACGAGCGTACAGCCGATGCTTACTGAACTACCGCTGAATTAGGTTGACGAACTTTGTGACGCATCAAATGTAACAATGACTACATACTGCAATGTACTATTCTGCTGCTCGAACAACAGCTGCTAACGAGGTTAGATTATGTCGTTGTACTGGTTCGTTTAGCCGCGGCACTTTGGCAATTTGACGGCTCCATATATTTATGCTCCCGTGTAACCTGGGACCGACCCGTTTCACTGGCCACAAATCGATTTATGTATGTACCCCGGTTTTTGGGCTCGCCAAATCGCGCGTCCACGAAAATAGCTAAACCTACGGCTTTCTACCAGCAATTGACACGATCATGACTCCACACTACAGAAATAAATGCTAAGCTATCTGCTTGAGCGCTCTTCCCAAAAGAACGCATTAAAAAAAAAAAAAACTCGTCGCTCATTTTTTGTGCCGGCGAGTATCACAGAGTTTCGCGCAGACCCGCGTGGTTTTGTATCATACTGTTTACTAAATTGTGCTCTGGCAATAAACGAAATACAAAATATTCACTTAGTATTCGTGAGATTATTAGTGCTGCGTACTAATAGCGAAAGACTCTTCGAAAGGTAGATCTTTGAACGACAGCAAATAAGTTTTTTTTAAAAGTAGCAAATCGTACTTCAACATACACTTGAACGAGTACTGCGACTGGTACATGCACGGAAAAAAACTTAGCGGGGGTATAGAATCGGAGGAAGAGAAAGAAGAAAAAGAAAAAGGATAGGAAAAATCGCGATGAGGAATCCGGCCTGATCCTTCCTGAATCGGACGCGATCAAGACTAGGCGACACGGCATGACATAAGTCTGCGAATCAAAGCAGAAGAGAAATTCTTGTCGGCACGTAAACCGTAGACGACGAAAACGTGGTGAAAATGTTCAATGCCCGGAAGGATTAATGCACAGATCCCTGGAGGCAAACGAGGGAAACTCGGGGTTCGAGAGTGGGTGTACAAGCGAACGAACGTAGGTAAAGAGAAGAACGGAGAACGAACCGACCGGATGAGAAAGCTCGCTTTGACGTTTGACCGTAGCAGCTGCTAGATATTTCGCGAATTTCCCAGGCATCCAAAGCGCTCCTGTAATACGGGCCTTCAGATGCAACTGTAGTCGGAGTAGTCAGCGAAGGTAGGCAGGTTGGCCAACTGGCAATCCCATCGGTGAGCCAGCTTCTGAAGTATTTCCTCCCAGGTTGGTTAACTCGAATCTCCACTGGGCCAACTATCGCTACCGACCACCACATGGTAATTGCCGCGTCATGGCTATCTTACAAATATCATTGTCGCTGGAATAATTGGATAGGAGAAGCTCAATCCTCGTCAAAGTTCTCTCAGCCAGTCGAAAATTAGAGGTTACCCATAATGAAGATCGGTTGATGCTCTTCCTAAAAGGTGGCTGTCCGTTCTCTACAGCTAATATCCTGTTGGCTATAAGAAAAACTTTACAGCTCCGATCTTCTGCGACTGCATTCACTCGGAGCTCACCAAGTCGATGCTTGTGTTCTCGCGTGCACGTTTTATTCACGCTACTTGAAGCAAGGTTGAGCGCCGAGTCAACCGACCACTGTGCCGCGAAACCTTAAAACCACCGTCTGTATATTTGGTGAGCAGAGCTATTTGTATTATTAAAATTACAGTAGTAGCCTTGGTACAAATAATGGCCTGTCTTTCCGACTCTACCGGAAATTTGAAAGGACTACCACCTCTTTGGAAATGTCGCAGCTCATTAAAAATGCAATATCGCATAAAAGGACTGTTTTAATAATCGAGAAAGCGATCTCACTGAAAATTATTCGCGAATTTAAGACTTCCAGCGCCACAACTTTCCGAATTTCTTTTTATACTTATACATTCTTTATTAAAATGAAACCTGAGTAGCAGTGAAAAAGAGAACTTTACAATTACAATTGCAACAGTTTTATTTTGAACGTTGGATATCCAAATTATCTGGGAAATTCGATACCGTAGTACATGTCCGAACGATATTGCGTTTACTCTGAGACCCGGAAATGACAGTGTCTGTTTCCCCTAATTTTGACCCTGAACGCGGCTCCTTTCCACGTACCGTACTCAATAAACGGCAGACAAGCGGTCATCCGTGGTCGACAAACTCGCTCACAGTCAGTCAGTCTCTCATCGTGAATGCCGGCTCCTTAAACCCGGCATACGCGTGCGTTCCAATTTAGCTAATAGAGTTAATAAAAGGTACAGTCAGCATCGAAAGCGTCGCCGTGTAAATAAGCGAATGTGGCTTGTGCGCGATTGCTCATTGACCCTAAGACTACTTTACTGGAGGTATTGGCAAGAGCGAATGGTTAATTTGTGCTAATGGAATTCCAGGAGTACTCGGAAGAGTAATACCGTTTCTTTTACTTTGAAAAAATGTGAGCACTTACCGCGGAGCGGTGTCTTCTAGCAGCTCGCGGCAGGATACTCTATTTAATTCCGTCCGATATTACCACCAATGCGGGCGGGTATCCGAGGGAACCACGGGTGCTGCTGGTGCTTCGGTTTCACGAGGGCTCATTAAAACATTGCTCTCAGCACTCTTCCATTTCGGCTCCCTTTGCGAGAGTAAACTATTGTCTCTCGGTGTTCTTGCAGCAGGCAGGTTTACATTTCTCGCAGAGCATGTAAATTTTGCGCGTCCGTTCTTATCTTTGGGGTCGAGCATAAAGGCGCCCTTCGTTCAGGCTCCACGCAGTGGCAGCTTTACAAAAAAGGTGAGGGCGACGAGACTGGTAAAGTCGACAGGGGTTTTCGAAATGCGACATTTACTCCTGAGCTTGCCGGCGACCGGTGGGTGCGACCTTCAGTCTTCAACTGACTACGAAGGCGAAAGTAATGTTTGCCGAACTTAACTATGGCATTTACATTGCCACCACGAACCCCAAGTGTCTCAATTCCGTCATTATTAATTTATCTCTCATGAACGAAAAGTACAATGTCAATCTAATCGCATTCTGCGCTGTGAATAGTCTCCAGCGCTGATTCGTATAAGTTTCTTTTGCGAATTAAATTACCAAGGGTACACAATGACATAGCTTATTGAAAGGATTGCAGTATCGAGAATGTTAAAAGAAATGAAAGAAGACCAACCGTCTTGCTGCGAAAGCTTTATGCGTATCTATACAATAAAATTGCGGTAGAAATCAGGGATATGGGAGTCAGTGATTTATACAGCACGGACAACTGAGCACCGAGTGACTGTACAAAGGGATACCGTGCGAGGTATACACCAAAATGAAATTCAGCCAGTCCAGTTCTGCAATAGTGAACTTACACGAAAATCCCATACCAACCGGATACACCCGTGGGGCTGATGGACAGAGGCGAGAGAGACATTGGAAGAAAGGCTTGCGAAGTGCGAACGCGAGGGAATTATTACAACGGACATGTTCCTGGTGGCCTGGTACCACGACGGGTCGCACAATTTGCACTTGTTGCCGTCAACACAGACTGTGCATTAAGCTTTATTAAACTCGCGGAAACAGTTTAATTTAAAATTACATCCGGATTAGGTGAGGATAAGTGTCCGGCCCGCGCACGCCGGCGCGGCACGGCACAGCGCAGCGCGGTCCGACAGGTTTCGTACCAGGGCGGACCCTTCTGCAGTCGACGCGCTATGCTGTTGGTGTCAGCCGCCAGCAACGTGCCGAGTCGACGCGATGTGCCGCCAGATCCCGGGAATCCGTGCGACTAAATTCAATTATTCACTTAATTACACCTAGCTATTTGCCGAGAAAGTTATAGTCGCAGGCCCATCCAACCACTGGAATGCACCTGCACGCGTTTCGCGAGCCACCCACCCACCCGCCGTCTTTGCGCGCATTCACCGACACCTCTAGTCCGACTGTAGTATGATCAAACGATTCTGCCAAATTGGCAATGCGTAATCTATGTAATTTTTTTTTTATCACTAGGAGATGATAGCACGAGAAAAAAACGTATAACTTAAAATAAAGTGTCGTAAATAAAACAACACTTTTTTTATTTAATAATTTCTTTCTTCCTCCTAAACATTCCCTAATTTGTAGAGACATTTTCACAAGACCTTGCTGTTATGTATGACATTTAATGCTATTGAACGCATGTGCTGAGAATTCTATAATGCGTATTATATAAGCAGTTGCTTCGTTCGGGACGATATGCAAGACTCAAGTTCCTATGTCAGTATGATTATGCTAATGATCCCGCCACATCAGGTAAGCTATTATCAGTGGAGTTTCAGTACCCTATTACCTCGAGCAGCGACAAACGAAAAATCTACTAGGTCCTTTGATCGTAACAGCGGCAAATTTTGAAACACAATTGTGACGATTCAGAATTGTGTAACGGGTAATCCGAATTGAATCAAATATACCATTCTCAGTTCAAAGGGGTTCAGTAAGTTTGTACGAGAGAAACTTTGTGTCATGGATTTCAAAATTACGCTAATTATCATGCTTTTGGAATCATACAGAGTTCTAATAACTTTCACCGCTTCTTGTCAATGTGATACATTAGTCATAAAGGAAGATTTGGAGTGCAATAATTCTTGGTAAATCGCGATGACTTACTTAAACTATCCGTGGTATATGTATATTCTTCGCCTTATGAAATATGCAAATCTGTAATTAAGATTTCTAGCGTTCTTCAGCTCAATGTTAATCATAGACAAGGTAGCATTGGAATATTCTAGTCACCAACGTGACCCCTTTACCACTAATGCTGGTGGAAAAAAAGGGTTCACATTTTCTACATGCACGGTCTGATAAGATGGCACTGATAATTCCACATAGCGATGAAAAGGAATCTGTTCAAAGAGAAGCTACGACAATAGTGCGCAGTAATATTGAGAGCAGTATTAGGGGTGTATCACGTGTTTTGTGGTTCTGAATAGACTTGAGGCTCACAGGCGGGATGCGTTAATATCGTTAATTAAAACCGCCCGTGTTAGAAGTACATGTTCGCTATTTCGAACATATGCAGAATATTAGCGTGCCTCTGAATGATAACGATGGCCCTGGGATCTCTCTTGGGGTGGCCCAAGGCTAGAAAGAAGCCACCGCCGAACGAGCGGTCAAATTTCACAATTCCGTAAACGCGTGTGGATTGCTCCATAATTAAAACGGAATTTGAAAGGTTCCTAATTTGCCAGGTGTTCCTAAAAATTGATACCTAAGTACCTACGTCAAGCTGACGTCAATTTATGATCCCGGTCAACCAACATCCGTTGTTGGTGTCTGTTTCTAAACCCGGTACGGTTTCAATCAACTGTCGAACTTTAGAACTGTTCTTATAAATTACAGTTGAACAATATTGCGAAACATTCAATTTGCAAGTAAGTAATAAATGAATTTTAAAAGGAGCTTTAAGTAAATCTCTACGGTAATCTTTGTCAATGTAAAAGTTACAGAAAAGGGAGATTGATTCTTCAGCAAAAGACCCTGGAAAAACGATCGCACGAGTGGTGATACGCATAGAGAGTGCTTTTTCTCCCAGGATTCTAGTCATCGCATCAACGATCTCACTAGTGCTGGCTAACATGAGTAGCAGTCGCGAGCCATCGGGTCATGGGTCAAGGGCATCGGCGCTTGATAAAATGTAACATGCTTTTTGTTTCGAAGTAGGCCGCTTCAGGCCTTGAACCCCTTCTTCTACGGTATGCTCGCGTGACAACAAAACGGAAGTAATCGCGCGAGTAAACTCGCGCCACGAAAAAAGAGTTGGCAGTTTTATATTTGCACGCTCGATAAGTAAACCCGTAATTATGTAGTCGAGCGTGATACCTCTAGGCTGTTCGTTCCTAAAAACAGGATACGGATGATTTGACCTGTGAAAACCTCTGGGATGCTCACAGCTGACTATCGCTCATTTATGCACTGACACAGTCAGAGGAAAGAATCTCGCGTGCTCAAGTAACCCAGGATAACTCTTATTCATCACGAACACCCGCATCCGTGATTTTCGAGTCTTATTGGCAGTTTGGGTAATAATCGTGCAAGCGGCATCATCGGTCACTTTCCGACTGACATACGGAATCTTTTCGATCAGCTTAATTCGGTCTGAAATAGCGCACTGAGACTGCATTTAAAGTGCCGTTATCCGGAAATACAAGGAGCGAAACGTCACTTTGGTGCAGCATGAACGTATCCGTAAATAGTCGAACGTTACTCGGTGTGCCACAGTGAAACGAGTTGCGATTTTGCTAGAAGGAAAGGAGGAGAGAAAGAGGGATCGAACAAGCCGACAGTAGACAGTTAGCGAAACGAGAAACGCAGTGGTGGTGGACCGACGGCGGGCCGGCTGATCGGTCGGCTCAGCGGGAAACCAATATCATGCAAACGGAATCGATACTGGCTAAATAAATATTGTTCGAGAGACAGCCGAATTGACAGTGCGTCTCGTCAAGCGCAAGAATGGAGTTTTTATTTCGCTTGATCTGGAAATAAAGGCTACCAGAGGGAGACTACGCGCGCTTGCACTGTGCTCGTTTGCGTTTTTTCAATTACCGAGAGAGTTTCGCAACGTTCGTCTTTTTAATAATACGCCTCGAAATCTATGCGCTTGTTTCTCCTGGAAAAGAATCCGCGTTGGATTCAGCTCAAACGAGGCGTAATGCATTTATGATTTGCTGCCGATAGATATTAATATTCAAAGTGTGTGAAAGTTCTGCCACAATTTCGGTGTTACATAGTCAATGACTATCTTATTACCAACCGACAGATGTGTCATTTCCCGCAGCAACTTTCTTCGAGGTGTTATTTCGAGCCGAATATTTTATAAGTTTGAGGCGAAGCTTTATCATATTCTTACTCACCCTCTAACACATCACGCCCGAACAAACTGGCACAGCATGCGACAAGAATCTCCAGTAAATTACCTGGAAGCAAAATATTAAATTGAATTAATGCTTTAGCGAGAGAAATGTTTAAATTAACGCAATTTCCGCTAATAAGTGGTACGTTCGAATCTGCGAAACGGAAGAAATATGAGCATAATTTATTAATTATCTTTGAAATCAACACACCTAAGGGCAGACGTAAATATGTTATTTGTATGTCATTACGTGTGTACTTATTGCAAGAGTTAATTGCACGCTACTGCTTACGGCCTAGATAACTGTACGGTCAGCCCGGTTGTAATAGAGATTCTACGGTGAATAAACAGTTCTCCAACTTCATCAGTATCTAATTAGACCAACATATTTCTGCGATATCAGTCCGCGCTCCTCTCCAAAATTACCCTCGGAAAACTCCCTCGAGTGGTCGACGGTTATAATTTTTCCAAACCCTTCAGAATCTGAGTCAACAGGGTGGTTTCGGATGCATCGAAAAATACAGAAATTTTTTTCTGCCGCTGCTTTTGTGTCACAAAAATAACGATCGCCTTGCTTCACTTACCTACTCAGTATCTTACATCGTATCTCAACGTATCATTATTATTAATTGAAATCATCATTGACACTAATGAAATAATATCGGAGAAAAAAAGTACATACAATTAGAGTTTCCGATACAAGAACGAGGGGGTTCGATCCACGTAACTCACGGGTACTACGTTGGAAAACTGTCGAACTTCAAAGAACCGAAGAGCCAAAAATGGGGTGCGATTGATTTCATGCGCGCCAGACGATTTATGTTGCAATCGCGGTCGACCGTGAGAAATTCGTAGCGAACTACGTTCACAATCGGGATATTCAGGGGATCGTAAGTCTTCTCGGACCAGAAGAGGGTTCTAGAGGGCGGATCGTGGACATCCGTAAGGGTCGGACCGTCGTTGCTGCCCCAGGCAGTTCGCCAAAAATCTGTAACGCCAACAGAAGATCGCAAGGAGGCTATGTATCATCGACGCCTTGATTCTGTAATCCGCGCAATATATTCTCAAGAGATTTATGCCGATATAGAGTGAATCGAACAGTAGCTCGCCAGTCGCAGGGAAAAATGGAAGTGGATTCCGATGAACTAAGAGCATCATAACCATTCGAGGAAAGTAAGCCAGAACTAAGAATGAGACCATGGTTACTGAAAGTCCTTACTTAGATTTTTTATCCAATTACGCGTACCGCCCGCAAAACATTTAGCATTCTCGCGAGACCATGCCGGGAGAACAGAGCCGGGCATTCATGAAAATTATGTCAAGCCTTCAATGCCCAGTGGCACGAAGAGACTATTAAAAAAATAATAAGAAGGCACATTTCTGTGATTAACCGATATAAACGTCTCACGAAAAGAAATTACTTAATTCGAGGGTATAATCCACTGGGGTATCGTAAATCAAGTTACCGTTAACTTACGGAGAATAGTTAAGGATCCCAGCTTTATTTACGCTCTAAAGAGTCGAGTATGTATATATCCTCTCTCAATTAAGTCGGAAACCTTATCGACCGATATCTCGATCGAGAATAGTCTCGAGTCGACTATATTAAAGGAAGGAGAATGAAAGAACAGATAGGAAAAGTCGGGAGAATAGTGAAAAAGGGAAGGCGGAAGCGTGCAAATTGGAAAGCGATCGGCGTCAGGTGTTCTCAGAGAAATATACAATTCCCATGAAGTAGCAGCACATGGGGGTGCCGAGCAGACGCTCGGGGGTGAACCGGTAGAAAGCGGATCAGCCGTTCTTCTCGGTTGCAATAACGAGAGTCGAGAGGAAAGAGGAAACCGGGCCACGATGTTCTCAAGAATTAAAGGCAACGATTGTTATGAAAGCACGCGCTATCTTCCTTCATCATTGTACGCACGAATTACGTAAACTCAATTGTAGAAAAGGAAGGAATAAAAACAGAGAGAGAAAGAGAGAGAGAGAGAGAGTTACGCTGCGATAAGGATAAGGAACCGCTTGGTCTTGTCTTTTACCGCACAACGACGTTTCCATGCATAATAGGAACACAAACCTTGGCGCAACTCTGGCTTATTTGCACCCCCAACTTCTGCGGACACAACTATCCCACCGGTAACTTTCCCGGGGAAAATAAACTGCTGCTGGCTGGTTGGATTTCTTTCAAAAAAATCCACGCGCTTAAAGTTGGCGGAGCAGTCTTAATGGGTAAACCGAAAAATGTAGACCCGACGAAACTGCTGTCCCTCGATATCCGAAGCGAACTTTTTCTCTTGCTTCTATTTTCGCGACGCGACTTTGCAGCCACAGCAATGTTTCCCTTCTGGCGAGAGTTTCAAATATTCGGCATGTTGTACGCGCGAATGGCGTAGCTAGCAGTGGAAAAAGATGAAAATTGGAGACTACATGGTCCGACTGCTCGATACTGGCGCTACGAGAAAATGTAGGCAAGTTTACGTCACTGTTAGGGGTCATAGTTACACGGTACATTGAAAATTCACTTTTTCAA
Source organism: Trypoxylon attenuatum (assembly GCA_963989405.1). Lineage (NCBI taxonomy): Eukaryota > Metazoa > Arthropoda > Insecta > Hymenoptera > Crabronidae > Trypoxylon > Trypoxylon attenuatum. Next base: position 8,578,446 of record OZ022490.1, on the reverse strand, counting down.
ACCTTCCTACATGTACTTTGTCGCCCCAGCGTTAAATTTAACGTTGCAATGGAAAAAGTATTATCTAAGCGGATCCTTTAGAATTTTTAATTAATTAACTAGGGTAGCTAGCGTGCAAATATGTAAGGTCAGTAGTTTTGATCACGCGAGGTGTGTTAAATCTCATTTGGTAGAGTAAACATTTTACAAGTCTTTTGAGAATCGTTAATACCGACCTTAAACCGTGTAACTAGTAATATGCAATTATACGAAAATTTCTACGTAAGTCGCGACAAACACGTGTTTATTGTACCAAAACACTGTTTGCTATGGCCCTGTGGACGTGGATCGAACCACGTGTGCGTGTCAACCTAATCGCCCGTGTCGGACATGATATAGCACGTTGGCGTTCGTGTTCCCTCGAAACAGAGGTAGAAACGGATAACAGATTTAACGAGGACTCCAGCGAAACGAAAAACGGTTCCATGTTTTTCTCAAATTTTACCACGGATGTTTTATTCGCTGGCGCGAACGAGTTGTGACAGAGAACACTTTAATGATACCGACTACGAGTCCGTAGTCGTAAGCTTTCCTCTGGCATTGCTCCCATTTCTTTCTTCGACCCGGTTTACGGTCACCACTACGTGAGATGGTTAAGCAGGCCAAATTATCGGCAATAAAGCACCATCCCTCTTCTCGCGAATCTTTTTCTTGTTAGCAAGACACATATTTCCCATTTAGAGCCTTCCCTAAGCCGTCTTAATTATTGGACTACGGGTGGAGCCTTCACCCTTTCAAGTGGATCACTCGAGGATGGATCAACCCGGCAAACAGTTCACGATCCTGCCATTGATGTCACGCGAAATCGTCGTTCACGTGTCTCACTTGTTGGCGCACCCTCTGCGGGTTTCAAAACTTTGTGGTGCCGATGATTTTTAGGCGAACCAAGGCACTCGATGAAAAGGACTGCACTCAGCACGGGTCTTTTGACGAAGGCACGAAATGAAAGAGGGACGTAGAATACACGTGAATATGTCGCATGATGTGACGCGCCAACACCGAGGGTGGCCCGGATGGTGCAAGGGTTCCAACACGACGGGGATTTAACGAGTCGTAATCTCCCCGAGTATAATCCATGCCGATCAGACAAATGCGTTATACGATCCGAAGGTTAAAGCGATCTCGTAAAACAGGGTCTCGCTCATAAATTGAACAATATGCAAAGAGGCTTCAGCACATCGTAATGCATGCATTGTTGTCTTGGAGCGAGCCAGACGGGAGGTGATGGTGATTCGCAAAGTTTTCGCATTATCGTGGGAAAATTCGAGATGCAAGGTTTCGGTTCGCGGCGTCTGCGAGTCCCGTTCGCAGAGACCATCGACATGGGCAGCTTTTATGCACTGGGAACAGATCCGGTGAGGGCTAAAAGTTGTGAGCTGGTCGCGCAAAGGCGCATTTTGAACCTTTTATCGGCTCACCAACAAAACTTTACGCTTCGTTCCGCCGATTCGCGGTACTTTGGCTTTGTTTCCCTGGTGGGCAGAACCTGCATGCGGGTATTAAAACACGGTCCTCGGTACGATAGGATTTGCGAGGTGGACCATGGTGACAGTTTTAACCAGTTACATTTTTTATCCAATTGCTGACCCAAGGAAAATGGAACAGTTGTTAGACTGGGACTCGAAGACTGGATTCTCCTGCTTTCCGGACAGATGCTTTATCCATTGAAATATCCAGGCCATGTGCGTTTCTATTTCTCCGTCGTTCTATTATTCTGATTCAAACTGTGGCGCTCTCTGAACCCTCCGGTCTATACATTTCCCCTCTCCTTGCAAGAAACGAATGCACAGATTGGAATGAGAGTACGCGAGAATTAGAGTCGGAAGATAGAGGCACCGCGCACCGGTGCGTACCGCCAGATCTTTGATGATAAATTAAAGGTCTCGAGGTTTCTTAAGATGAGTTCTGCAGCTGGTCGGAAGGTGAAACACTGATAGCAAACCGAGTTTATTCTCAAACTGGAAACTTAGCGTATTCCTTTAGTAAGGTCCTTGAAAATAGGATATTAAACTTCATCCTGAGTCTCGAGGGTTCTTTTCTGGAATTAGCTTGAAAAAGACGAGAGTCTCAAAATACGAGTTTGCCTGTATTTTACCACCAGCAGATCTCTTTTAGACACGATTTTTAAGTGATCTCAATCCCCGCCAGGAACCAATTGCAAAGTTGTCACGCAAACGACTCTGCTTTCTATCTGGTAGGGTAATTAATTCAACATCACGAGCTGCCTGAGCACCCACCACCCTGTGCACCAACCTTTGTTTACGTTCCAGAATTCAATTCGAATCGAGGAGGAATTTTATTACGTTCCGCCTGGCACACTTTTTCATTTTTGCCGAATCGTGTATAGCGCGTGTCAACCGCGGCAAAGAATATTCGCGGAACTTTGCGTTATTGCAGAGGCGAAATCCAATAGCAGCCATACATCGTTATCGTGACAGGCTGTTCGTTCGCCGACGCTAAATACGCCTTTTTTTCGAAGCAGCCGGCATACGGAAACTTTTATTCGGGCCAAATAAATCATTGCGAGCATTATGTAACGGTCTCCAGGCAGTATTTTACCGATCCTTTGTATTTTCAAGCTGGTAAAAATTCGTATATACATATATATATATATGTATATACACCGATCCTCGCGTCGCCCGTCTAAAAACTTGAGAGAACCAATCTCAATAAAAGTCAGTAATATTATGTAAGTCCTTGGCAAAGTCCTCAAGATGAGAAAGAGTTCTATCAAAAATAGATTCCTCAGTCGAACGAACGAGTCTCTTGACACTCCGACTTACTTTCCTCAGCAATTCTATATAAGAGGGTGGTAAACGAAAACTTCTGGGAAATAAATTTCGTCGATCCTGAACCTTACTTCCTCCAATAATTGCGATCAACCAATTTCGTCCTTCGGCCCTTTCAGAACGCAGCTGATTGAACTGAATCAGCATCGAGTTCTACAATATTAATTGGCCGTCAATGAAACCACTATCATTAGTATGAATTCATCAACAATATTCATGGAATCAGGATGTCATCAAGTTTTTAATTAAATTTGAACGCATCACACGGTTCACCGTGACGCGTACCTTTAATTTGGAATTTCTCTTGCATACGGATACATGCCAAACAAATCTTATCCTCGCCTTCACGTGTAAAGTAGGATTACAAATGTAACAGGAAGATATGCACGGGAAATGAATTCCATGAGTTTAAAGTTTCAAGACGAAATTCAGAGAATAAGAAATGGAAATAATCTTTTCCAGTATATATATGTATAAGTTCCATCGGAGATGCATTACTCATGGCACATTAAACTCAAGGAGTGGCTCGGTTCCCTTTTCCAGTCGGAGTTTTATGACGCATAATCACCGCTGGAGAATCTTCATTTACCTTCCTGGTTAGATTCATTTGAGGACGATTTGCTCCAAAAAAGTGATTATGACTCAACGTTTCATTTTATACTATGAAACGATCTCATCTTTTCTCGGCCACACTCGACCGAATCGAACAATGGAACTGCTAAGATATGATAATGTCCAGATAATGATGAATGTGAGTAACTCAAATTATCTACCATTGAACGAGAAAAAATCGGCCAACTCCGCACTATTGTTCCAAATCAGTAAACATTCAGATTTCGTTAAATTGTGCTTGATATTCCAAAATCAATGGGGGAAAAGAATCTCGTGCAAATTTCGTATTGGAGAGGTGCGAACGCCAGTGGCATTTCACGTGCAACTTTTATTTATTGCTGTTTTACCATTTTATTTTGACGATCCGAACGCTATTGATTGGGTTTCACTGCGGCGATTAAGCTTCGCAAGCACTTTGGGCCGTGCGACCCAGGGAATCGAGCAGTGTGTACTGCAAGTAGGCATGAGTGCTCTCGAACTGTCCGGGGTTAACCGACATCGGAGCCTCGTGCAATCGCTCTGTTTATTTGAGTGCCCAATTAAAGTGACTTAATACGATCGGCAGCAATGACGACTCTTCCATGCGCATTAAGGCGTACATAGCATCGCACAGTAACGATACAGTCGGTATACAAATCAAGATGTTTTAGAAGACAAAGACCTATATGTATGTATCGCACATACGGTCAAATGGAGGATCCGTGTGCATATTGAATATGCATTCGTCAAGAGTATCGAAAATGCGGATAAATTTTAAATGTATGAGTGAATCGAGTTTTCATCAAGAAACAACCAATTTCACGAAATAGAAGCACTCGCTACTTACAATCTACCCAAAATAGCTGAGGGATTCGATCGAACGCGACACACTAAAAATGCGATTGGCAATTCGTGCGATAAGGCAACTTACGTATTCATTAAATCTTTACTCACGTAATCCTATAAAAAGACCCGGCTCGATAATGTATCCGACTCGAATCTGAATTTTGATATTTGGATCGAGTACTTTGCGTCTTGTTTTGCATAAAACACTGGCAGTATCAGGGCTTGCTCAATCCAGATAATGGATTCTCCGCCCGACCTTTCTTCCAGTGAATTAAGCGCATGCTCCATTGTCCTGGGCGGTCTACTCGCAAAATGCTAATTCGCGGCTACCTCAGCGAATGGAGCAGACCAGTGCGTGTGTGAGAGTGTTTCGACGAGTGTTCGGGCGCGCGTGTGTGTGTATGGGCGAACGTCCGCAGCACTCGATAAAAATCGTTAGAATACCAATTGGAGAAATTCGCAACAAGCCAGTTCGATCGTGGCCCATCTACCACGTTTCGCGGGCACGCACACACGCGGCCACACGTGTACAATGTGCCCATACATATCACACGTGTTGGAGCCTAATGCGGCTGACAGGTGCTCCCACTAAAGGTGCGCTCTCGCACGATTAGCGGCGCCACGCCATGCCGCGCTACACCGCGCTACACCGCTCCGTGCCGGGGGCATGCACAATATTCGAAACAAGAGCACAGATTGATATCAAGTATCAGCCAGCCTAGTCACGCAGGTAAACGTGTCCCAGACTCCGCACGGAAAGCAAATTTTAATTGAGCCACGAACAACTCACTGTGCGCAACCTGGAACACCGGAACCACCGGTAATACGTACTCGGAGTTCCTCTGCATACATTCTCTCCTGATAGTTATGCTATTTACAGTCATCGTTCCGGAAAATAATCTTGGGCTCTAGATCGAGATTCGCGCTCGCATGCGAGCCTCAGTCAGCCAGCTGATTATTTCGCGTGTCTATCTTTCGTGAGATCTTATTTAAAAAGCACGAAAATCCGTGATCCTGGCAAGATCCAGGTGCGCGGGAGTTGCTTCACGGGTCGCCACGCGAAAAGTGCCTCGTGGAAGAGGGAGGTGGAAAGAGGATGCTCGTGGGTTTATCTAATTATCGAGCTCCTATCCGGTCGCATCTCCAGGGGAATAACAGGAAAAGAACTAGCGAAGGAAGGAGAGATAAACCGAGCTCGGCCGCGGTACTACAACGAACCTATTTCTCGTCTCTCTAGGGTCTCGGGCTACCCAATAAAAGAGTTTATCGAGGCATCATTTAGAAGATAAAATTGAAAAGCCCGGTCCTCTTGGCGAATCCACCGAAATGCTCGTTCAATACCGAAGCTCTACATCCTAGACTAGCTTCGACGGAAGGGCCCTCCGAGAGACGAAAGCCCGCGTACCATATTTTATGGCAATCAAAAGTTCGCTGCCAGAATCTTCCGGTGATCGTAAACGCGGTAACGATGTACCCCTACGAAATAGATTAGTTTCGTACGCGCGTATTTTATGCGACAAGTATACGGGAGGAGCAACGTAGTGTCGAGTCGGTGTTACTGACGGTGCACCGATGAATTTCATTAGTCGAGTGAGCCTTCCAGCCAAGCGCAAAGTCCATACTCTTAACAAAAGACAAAACTAACGAAGAAGGCCGTCCCTCGCCGCCTCTCGCTTCAGGAGGAGCGAATTACAGAATCTCAGGATTCTTCTCTTCCATTTTTTCCTCTCTCTCTCTCTCTCTCTCCACTTATTCGTGTTGGCTTCGTGGAATCAGGAGCAACCCAAGCGCAAACGCGTTCCTCAGAAATGCTTTCTAGCGCAGCACGAAGGAAACGAAACTTCAGAAAACGGGGGTGCAAACTCGCCCTGATTAATCTTTTAATCCAGTCTCAAGGAGCATGCGTAATAACAGAGGTAGAGTAGTCTGGCAAGTGGGAGGTGCCGTTTGCAAGGGAGATTACACGCACGCAGTGATGTCAGTGGCAGCCGGTCGCGAGGTAGTTCGCTCGACGCGACTCGACGTGGCCGGCCGGGTCCCCTCGTAAATATTCATTTAATCTGATCTAATCTGTACCAACATATTCTGCGCCTCGTGTAATTGTCGGTGAAATTGCAAATCGATATCTAAATGGGCCGTACTGCCTCTCCAGATATTGTACTTTAGTGGATAGCCATTGGCGAACATGTTTCCTAGGGCGCACGCCGCGCCGCGCCGTCTGCTAACGGCCATCCCACGACAAACTTGGCCCTTCGTCCAACTTGCATCCCCCTCGTCTTCCTCCACTCTCCCCGTACACCTCGTTTGGCCAACTTACGTTTATGCATGTAGCCTACTTGCATCCTCCAGCATCCGCGATACCTCCATTTTCTCCACAAGATTGACTTCGGTGCATTGAGGACATTCCTTAAGAAGTTGCAGCCCGGAAAATGCTTCCGCTCGGTTGGGCCCTCTTCCACCCTTCCTTCCGGTGTTCCTTCGACCCTCCTCATCGGCCTATAACGCCGAGAGGTCATAACTTCCGAACTCGAGCGTTGGAAATAAAATCGCATTTCTTCGGGGAAATCGAGAGTGATCGTAAAACGACGGTGCTATAGTTCGCAATGGGGGAAAAAGGAGAAGGTGGAGACTGGGGGATCCGTCTGATGGTCGGGTCATGCATCTTGTCTCTTGAATTCATGGCCCGTGTTGGGCTACGTTAATGAACCGATACTTGTTCTTACGCGGTGAATCATCTGGCGTTTACTGCTGGCACGTGCCAGGGAAATCACTCGGTCGAAGAAATCATGAAACCGTACCGGAAAAGAATTCCGAATAGATTATGCAGGGTGACCGCCGATTGGTGTAATAAATTTTGCACGTGTACAAACAATACACACGGGCAAAAAATATCAGACAGCTCATTGATTTCTCTTACTTTATTTTGTAGATGTGTCTGTGTGTGTGTTTAACAAGAAACATGAAACAAAAATTTAAACGATATCGATAAATTAAACGTTAAATAAAAGATAGAAATGCTATTGAGGTTCTGTCAACACTTTCATTACATTAGTTCCTCTACCAATAATAATACATACTTAGTGAACAGAAACCGATCGAGAATTCATTTAACCCTGTACAGTTCGAAATGGCTTGTTGAACATACTACGCTAGACATGTTAAATCCCTATTCGTTGGGCTTACTGGCGAATGTCGTGTGTATCATGAATTTGATATCCAGTATACCGATCACTGAAAACTACAGAATGCCAATCAAACATTCCGACGATCCGTACCTCAACGATTCAAATCAAATGCGTCGCATTGCCACTAATATCTCTGGATATCTGGCAGAAGCGCACTACGCTTGTAATTTCGCCGCTGGCAGATGGGTATTTAGCAATAATAAATATCGTCTGTTTGACAATCCGTGTGCGACATGTTGCTCGCGAATGCTCCATCGTTAAACATGCTGTGTACAGAGGATGGAATACGCTTAGCGCTGAGAAATAAAATCTACTTGACGCGCGTGCACAGGCACACGCACTCGTCTCATTTCTTTTCGCGCGAAGGCTGCATGCAAATTACCCGAGGGAAAAATCGTTTTCCAGTGAAAGAATTATTCGAAAAAAGGAGTATATAAATAAGAAAAGTTAAAAGTTAAAATTCAAAATTAAAAGTAACGACCGTACGAGACTAGCGATTGGCACCGAACGTTGCTTGGAATAAAATTAGTCTGTGATGCAGCCCGCATTAAATGCGCTCATACGGAATACATACTGTGTGCAATTGCGCAACATTGAGCCGGTAGAGTTTCGCAATATTATTAGTTCACGAGGCGCGTCAATTTCGGCCACATATTTATCATTAAGCATCGCGAAATTTCTACGATTTTGTGAAAAGGTTCCATGCGTCCGCGTGCGAAAGCACGTCGCGGGATTTAATTCCCTATTTCGCATTCACGGTTGCAATTATTCAGAATATTGGCTAAAGGTACAACCGTATGCATTATATGCATCCCCACGCATTTTCCGCAAAAGCACCACAATAGAAGCAGCTTCCGTAAGCCGTTGCAAATCATTTGGGAGAGCCCATGGTGGCGTGTCATTCGTCAACGAAAATTAATTACGAGCTCCCAGCGAAAATTGCGCCTCAGACTGTGTAATCGATTCGCGATACTTTGTCAATTAGTTGGCCGGCCGAGCGGAATGCACGCGCTCTCCCGACATCTCAAATTTCAATAAATTCCGGGCTCGATCGACCCTCGCATTGGTATTCTTCCCACGAAGCCGATACATATGTATCGACCTATGTATCTCTAATACATACATATGTACATGTATCATCTGAATCTCTATATGTGTACGTCCCAAGAGCCACTTACCACCGATAGTGACTCGTGCGTAACAGCAATTGCCGACGCAGCAAAGATGGGATCGTATTAAAATATTGGTCACTCTGCACTTCGGGGCTATTCATCAGTCATGCTCTGCACACTTTGTTCGATCGACACGTGTACGCTGGTATTGCCTTGATCAAACGCATTGACACGACGCAACGCGATGCAACGATAAGCCGCCGCTGAAAATTATTACCAATTCCTGTCCTTGCATACGATTAATCTTCACCGCCGTGGCTACGACTTTTCGATCAAACTGCTCCACATCAGTTGAATAAATACCGACAGAACACCGCAAATCCACAAAATCCCGTGAAATCCAACCCAATTTCCACCTGCTATGCGGCGAGCATCTGTTCCCACTGTGAAAAAGCAAGTAGCCGGTTCAAAGTTTAATTAATCGATGTATCGCCTATCTATACGAAAAACCAATACACGAACTTGTTGAATTTCGCCATGGATTTTATTGTTTTACTAGACTATGGATGATTAAAATACTCTACTCTCAATTTTACAGGAAATAGAAAAGGAACGCTATACGCAATAACATCGATTGGCCTCATTTTCTAATTTTACGAAAATATCCGATGAAGTTTGCGCGATACATTCTTAACGCGAGGAGCAATTTAACGGAGCTCGACATCGGAAAAACAGTTTTGGATGCAACAATATTAATCTGAATTTGCATCTCTCTGGTGCCTTTCGCTGTTTCTCCGCGCTGGCATATTCGTGAATATCCAGTGAGACGTTGTAATATGGAATAATCTGGCACATTTTGCGGCGCCGTAGAGATCCGTGAACAATGGGTAACGTTCCACTTGTAGCTGTCAATATTTATGTAGCAAGCAGAGAATTGTCCACCATGAGGGTGAAGCTGTGTGTTTCGCGCAGTCTGATAACGGAGATCTCCCAGCGACAAAACGTGCATGCATACATCCTGCAGCATCGCGAGTACGCTACGTGACTATACGGTAGAAGCATTTGCCCAGCAGTAAAGACGGCGAAACGAAATTGGCTCGCATCCACGAAAATGGGTAGCGGGTCAAAGCAGAGCTGCTTCGGTGATGAGAGGAAGCTCCCGTGACTCGGGCTACCTTTTCCGGGTGTAAACGCTCCCGAAATTTCCGCGAATCAGGACAAGCTCTTCCTCTGCTCGAAATGAAAGCACCCTACGGCCTTCAAATATTGTGCAGCAAGCCTCTGGAAGCCAATGCTACACTGGCTAGCGCCCCATAATTGTAATGCTAACTGAAATCCTCCCTGCAGGCTACTTTCAATGCATTCATTTCTATTAAACTTTTCAATTGACCTGATTGTATTTTCACTTTGATTGCAAGATATATTGGCTTCCGTTAAAACAGCGCTTGTTCAACGGTGTCGGAGAATTGATAAAATCATTTTTCTTCGGCAATCGCGTGCTCTTAAAATCGCGGCTTACCCTGCTTCGCGGGAATTTCCGCTAATAGGAAGTTTCAATAATGCGGCTAGACGCACAACTAGCGAACAGACAGGGCTTACCGTAACGCAAAAGCCGATAGAAAATTGGCTGTGGGAAGTTAGTTAAATAGACGAAGTGTGAACTTTAGCAGGTAGCTTTTGCTATGTTGTTGTTTCAAGGGAGAAACAGATACGTCACCGTAATATCGCAAATTCAGTCAGGCGTTTCAGGAAATAGTCTACTATCATCAATATTAATACCGAAGTACGGATTACCCACTTCAGTTATTAGCACAGTATCCGTTGGATGAATTCTGCGTGTTTGCTTCGACCTAGGATCACGGTAGAAAGTATAGACCTGTACGTGTATGTATTTATACACGGATCTGCTAGTATTGACCAACCCAATATCGTGCAAGGTCTCGTATAACTAGTCACTTCAGTCATAAATCACGCTCCGTAGATAACGGTCCTACAAAGTGGCCGGAATTCTGAAAATCCTTCCACCGTTTCCCGCGTGCACTTTAATCAAGTCCCTTGCGCGCAGACTGTTCAAGCATTTCGAAGATAGGATAGCTTGAGTGCGAGGGCGAGAGAGAGCCAATAACATTTCCGGTAAATCACTCCCCATTGTTTGGCAAAGCGGTTCGCATAAGAAGACAGAAAAGCGCGAGCTACATCACTGTCCAGTAGAGATTCAAGGAGCACTAAAGCCCGCGAATTTAGGACATTATACAAAACGCTATGCCGTCGAATACTACCGTCGAATGTACGCGATCTGCTGTGCAAAATTCAGACTCGAGCGCCAAGAATATTCACTCCCCATCCAGGTTCGTTACACCCATTGCGTAATAACGGAGGTACATGCGAAACGAAGCGCCGGAGAATAAACAACACCGCTGGCGAACCTCGTAATTATCCCGTCGGTATAACTAATAACGCACAATTTAAGAGGCTGCTTTATGACGACACGCAGTTCCAAACTACGCGACTGGGTACTCCTCAATATGCATACGGTAGTAGCCACTTATTTGCACGACAAGGAACTGAATTCGTTCTGGCAATGGCGTCCGCATTTAAATATTCTCTCGTGTAATTAATACTTGCCGTATTGCTCAACGCTACTCTTGCGATTCTTGCCTTCGAGTGTAAGTTGCTGATATGAACTATGAGGCACCGCGGTGTTGCGTTGCCTGTGGCAAAGTGGTAGACCATCACGTTGCACTTTTAAATTCACATTTTTACGCTAGCCAGCCAGAGTGAATCTCGAAATTGCTGCATTCTCGTGAACTTTTGGGTACTCGGTAAAAGAATAAAAAAGTGAAAGAGAGAAAGAAAGAAAGAAAAGGGGGAGTGGGCGAGAATAGAAGAGTAAGAGAGCAAATGGACAAGAATGAAAAAGAGAAGAGAGGGAGAAAAAGGTTGATCTATTGGGGGCGGTATAGCTTTTGTTACGGGGACAAATAGTCCACGCTTCGTTTCATCGACCCTTAGACCCCACACGAAAGTTCTCAACTGCCGCTCCAAATGAAGGTACTAGATGTCAGACGAATTAGAAGACCCGCTGCTCTTCGTTTACGACCGAACAATTGCCGCTGTTGTGTTCCGAAAGCGCCAAGCTACCGAATTGTTCATTCGATTGGCTGACGCGACTTTATCGAGTTCAATTTTATACCACAGGTTTCTGTACACTGCTCTTCCGCATAGACGAAGCAAATCTCGGGATCCGTAGGTGCCTAACTCTGTGCCGATAACGGGCAAGTGGATATATCGGATGATCCTTTGGAGCAGTGCAGATGGAGTACCTGTCAATTGAGAGGATGCTAGCGTACATCTTCCCGACCAAGATCCATTTATTGGCAATCATGAGAAAGTCATTTGTCCAAAATCATAACGGCTACTATCGCTACTGCTTGCGGATAGCCTTTTGATTCATTGCTTAAGGAAAATTCTATTTACTTGCGTCGAGTGTAATCAATACTTAAAACCATTAGGTAGAATTCAGTAAAGGGAGTAACGTGGCTCGAAGCGTTAATAGTCGGTGCCTTCGTTTGCACGGCTACTCTACGGCCAAATCCTACGGGTAATGGTATTTAGCGAAATTAATAGCAGCAGCCCTTGCCTTGAAGTGGGTAGCTGCTGATCCCGAAAGACAGGCCAATCCTTCTTATAACATCGTTGATAGGAGCTCTCCCGCACCGCTTCTCTACGGCTTGAGGCGATCGGGCCCATTCAACTCTGCCATCGAATACCAACCAACCAAACAACCAACCAACGACAACACGCGTAATCGCGTGTACCCCCGTGATTAAGCCGCGTGTCGCGTCTTTGGGCTACAATGGACAAATGGTTCAAGCTACATCGATAAGAGCGCCGAAACACGAGCCATCTGGCCCAGATACCGATCTTGCGAGCTCCATCGATCGTGACCAGGATAGAGCGGCGTGGTGCGGCGCGGCGCTATGTGTCACAAGGCAGAATTTATCGTGCTGAAAGTCTCTTTCGTAAAACATACTCGGAACAAGCATCCAGTCGAGTGGCGGGGTGCAAAGAAGCGCTCGACTTATGCAGAGCTAAGCGTCTGGCTCAACGTGACATGCGTTGCTGGAAAAAGCCGATACGACAGTTTCTTGCTGGTTCATGGCCTATCCCGCTAATTCTGCATTCTTAATCGAGCAGGGAAACAGTATCCGGCTGTGGAACAGTCATCAGGACGTAAGGCAATCGTTAGAAAAAGAAGGCCTCACTTCCAAGTTCCCCCTTACGATGACTAGCCTGTGAACCTCGTACCGGGGATAACGGCAGACGACGACTACATACCTTGTATCGTGTGTGCTCGATTAATCATTGAGTCCACTAATGGTCTTGCGAGCTAGAGAATTGAAGGGCTGGAGGACACGGTAGTATCTTTAAAGGCGCGTTTGTAGATCCCGAAGGGTGCCAGGCAAAAGCTTCTTTTGACGCAACCTTCTGATTCTTTGAGGAAGTACTGGATCCCAAGGGGGCTTGCGAAGGGTGAACTCTTCGCGTTCGCTCACCTTTTCCCTCTTTTCCTTTGATCGAATCCCACTACACGGAAACCAGCGGGACGCGACGCGACGCGATGCGACGCGTTATCGTAGCTGACACCCAATAGGACGATAAAGCCGATAAGAAGGAGCCAACCTAATCGCAGAGGCGTGACGTCATACGTGCGTTGTGACGTTCCGAGATCGTAACGCAGATAGGCTGGTGAGATACAAGTAGGTTGTCGTCGCCCGGTACAAGATCGAAACGGAACTGACAACGGCTGTTGGTCGGGACTCGAAGCGTTACATTTATTGGTGAGAGATAGGGTGATGCGTCCGATCATTAGGCTGACTTTAAACACGCGGAATCTTTTGCGAGGGAGGAAAGAAAGTGGTAACGTTGAGTCCTTCAAACTGGGAAGGGTAGATTGAGAAGACCACCCACCCGGCCATCGATGCCCGACTTTTTGGTATGCTGATAGCTAGTGAAAAATGAGGAGACACGAGGATCGATTAGAAACGAGAATATAAATCGCGCGACGTGATCGTCAATATTCATGAACCACGCTTTTCTGAGTACACACCTCATCACCTCACCATCAGCCGATCGAACCAAAGACCGGAATATGGACTGCGCCGACTGTTTCCCCTACAACGACAAACCGGTTAACGAGCTCGAATCGAAAAATTGAGAACTCGTAAATCGGTCATAAGTACTTAGAAACACGGAAGAGATTGCATTGCGGCCGATCGCGATCTCAACGTATCGAGGTTAACGGGATCGGACAGTAACTACTCGATGACTAACGTGACCTTTAAAATTACCCAAACCGCGAATTACCCTGGTGACCTGAAATTTCACATTTCAAACTTTCGGATTCTATTCATTCCTCCCCTTCTATTTAAGCACGTAGCTTTAATTTCTTAATAAACTTCGTGCAACGCAGAAAATAAAAGGAACAGGCAAAAAAACTGAGTTGTTCGCTCTAACCGCGAAATAAAATTCCTCGTTCTTCGAGCAAGCTAAATCAGAGTAAACTACCTAATTTTGAATAAAACATCACTCTTCAGCTCATTTAATATTAAATATTGCGACTTAGTGGCTAAAAGTGTGTACCAAAATGCTAAGTGAAAGGATTTGCATGGTGGACAGCGTCGCATTAGATCCTGTGGTAAAGATACCCAACAAAGAGCAATGAACAGAAAAAAACATCGCGAGTGAAGCTTAAATGCTATCATGGGAGATGTATACTTTTCTACTGAATAAATATCGCGCGTCGCTGGTGCTCGGAGTCATGAAGCATATGGAGTATACCAATTAACGTTTTCCAGTTGGTTATTCAAATTGGAAACCCCAGCGATTTGCCGAAACTCGCAGGCTTTCAACTTGTTCTCTCATGCAAGCAATTCGATGCAGTTTATTTACACCCGCAAATAAACCAACCTTGTGGGCCTGACTTTCCGTAGACGGCGGCGTGTCGGTGCGTTTGCATCATTATCGATGCATCTACGATAGGGAAAGGGAAACGTATCTTGTTTCCTATTCAAACGCTGATCTGCAATTCCCTGTCTATCTAAACCTCTCATGACTGTCTATTAACATTGTTGTTGCTACGATGTGCTCAATAACGATCGCAAACGTATGGACCGATCGCGGTTGACAGAACAGAATTTGGTTTACACACGCACATACAAGACAACATTCTGTTTCCGTGAACAAGTTTTCAAACTACAGCTAATTATGTAGCAAGACAAATTTATATTTTTTTCTATAGATTCTGTACTTGGAATTGTTTAATCGAAGCTAAAAGAATGCCAATTCTTGTCCAGGCATCTCACTGTGCATAGTGAACATGAATACCGGTACAAGTGAAACTTTTTTTCAATTATTTTTCCGCTGGTTTGCTAACACCAATGGTCGGTCCCTAGTAGAAACTGAGCTCGGGAATGTCGGGTTGGACTAAGGATTCCGTTCTGTCGTCTTAGGGAACTCGATTAAATAAAGGATTCGAATTAGTACCTTTTGCGCGACGCTAAAAGATTTCAGGGACAGAAAGGAAATTCCGTCCCATTGTATTAAAGTTCTGACGACAGTGTCTACTACAGAGGCCCAGTTTCAGTTCCAGAGAGTAACAGTTTTTGTTGCTCTGCATTTCATGGTAAAACTTACAGAAGCTGGGACAACTTTGCTGATGAATTATTGTGCATTAAGAATCTTGCACTCTGCCCCACGCCGTGGAACCCAACTATGCGAAGGTAAAGTTGAAGCTTGGATGTTCGCGAATGTTATATTTAACTGAAACTCTAGGTTGGAATAAAATTATCTAGTCAAACGTATGCTAAGATTTCATAAGCCAACAGAACACGAAGGAACAAACGACCACCCATTGATCAACCGTTAGAGGAATCGAATGAATATGGTAAAATCAAGTTTCGTAGCCAACTAACAATTCATATTCAGTTGCACAATCTGCAATTATTGCGGTGGTACATGGTACAGTTATATTAATCCGTATTTTAGCCCCGGTTTCCGGTTTATTGCGTAACAATACAGAATTGTGTTCGTCCGAGTTAAAGAAACGTAAAAAATCCGAGCGAATGAAAGCCACGGTAAAGTAAATCCACGTCGTAGAACATAATTGTTGAAGGAAAACTGCCGTGGTTTCCACTCTGATTCCACTCTACTAGTAGAGCTAGCGGTACTGTTACCCCGCGAATGGCTGCTAACTCAACATTAAGAGCGGACTCGGCCAAGCTCGAGCGCACACGCGAACGCCTGCCAATCAAAATGATAGCCGCAAGATGCAAATGGGAATCGAGAGCAATCCGGTTCATAGCTCCAAGTTTCTTAGCATTGTTCGGCTGTTGCTCGCCTTGTCGGGTTTCTTTAGATGGTTTAACAGCAGGACTGGCGGTATTCTAAAGGAACGTATAAAGGTGGAAGTACAACAGGTAACTCACAAGTAAAGTTATGCACTTTATATGTATGTATGTATAGATGGATGTCCGTATGTATATCAGTATCGAGTGACTGCTCGAGAATAAGTGGTTCAAGCAAGCTCTGAATAATTCTGATATTGCTAAACATCGATCAACGTCTTGACTCTACTATCAATTTTTGCAGAGGCCCAAAGAATATAGAATGTCAAAAATAGGATCAGAGTTGATTCTATGAAAATAAGCTTAGAATTATTCATTGTCACAGATCAATAATTCTTGGGTAAAACAAAAGCCTCGGATTATATTACGAATAGATTTGCATTATGGGTGAGAATTGATAGTCAAAAACAAAGAGAGGAAACACATTTTCACCGTATTCCACTGTGTACTCTACATTCTTTCATCCCTCACATCGCTGGCCCCTCAGTATGTCAGCCGAATACCCGGGAACACGATAAACTGTCCAAATCAATGAAGCGAGTGGTCGATTTGCGAATAGTCACCAAACCACACCGTTATTTGCGCGTGTGGTCACCCAAGGGCAAGAACAGCGAAAAACAACGGGAATGCTTGTTCATGTTCATTCGATGTAATCACACTCTTAAGTGTAACTATGATTCTGCAGACAATCGCTGCCTTATCTAACAAAGCTACAGGGGAGCGCTGCTTTCCAATGCAGTTCGCCAAACAGAATGGATGTACGTATTTGCTTACTTATACACACAGACACACTCACGCACATTTACTGACTGTAAGTAAAAGACCAATCCGTAGCTAACAGTCCACTAACACAGTAAGAAAGGTTTTCGGAGTGATTTACAGATTTACTGTGCAAGAGTTTATTTCAGGAGAGTGGATCTATTGCACTAACTTAATTGCATCGAAAGGTTCCTCGCGGTGCGAAAGAAAGAGAAAGGAAAGACGAAGGGGGCGAGGGTCAGAGAAACGCTTAAAGTTTACTAAGTGCAGAGAGCGCGGGATATTTTTCCACCGTGGGCAGGAAGTTCATTTTCAGGTGGGTCACGTGCCGCTGAGGAGGCGGGCAACGACACGCCGAAAGAAAATTGAACTCTCAGACTCCCCGTAAAATTTTGCGTGTCAAGAAACCGAGCATTGAGAGCGCTGCTTCGCTGCCGAATTAAAATGCCTCTTTCTCTCTTTCATTCTCTGCCGCCAAGTACCCTGGAAACTAATTCGATACGCTCGGTCGAATTAAAACTGTTTGAGAGAAGCACTCGTTCGTGGTTACATCGCGCCACAGCAATTTCGTAAACGCCTCGGTTTTTCAGCCACGGATTTATCTTCTCGGTGAAATCGTTACGAATCGTTGCAACCGTTTAGCGCCAGCAAACACTTCCTAGTGTAAGTCAACTCTCGACAGTTAGTCCAAGCTGGATTAATTGCTTGATCGCGACATAGAATCGTATGCGCACGATATTGCTGACAGTGACGATAACAGTGATGTCCCACCACGAATATTAACTAAACATGACGCTTATGTTGTCGTTTGTACAGAGATGGTAAAGTACTCTCGGTCCTCGCACGATATAGCACGAGTGTATGTCGAGAGAGTAGGTACTTGAGTGGAAAGAAGAAAAAAAACCGTCCTCGTACGAATTAGAAAGGTATTTTACCTCATATCGTGACTCGAGTAATTTGCATCGTAATGCGAGTCAATTACATCGTGCTCCATAACTCGCCAACGTGTACACGCTACCGATCCCGAGGCGCAAGTGGTCTCTTTACGGGATTACGAGAAATTCACAGACCCAGCTGGTAAAGTCTTATGCTTCGAGCCCTTACAGTGGACACACCGTCCTCGTAACCCACCAGACGCATTTGCACAAGTTCACTAATTCAACCTGCAGAATATGGCGGTCTATAGACAATCGGATATGCAGTTCGCATGTAGCAGCTGGTACATATGTATATCGTATCTTCAATTGTTACGTAAGTATTGTATACATATATCAGTTTTATTATTGGGGGTCTTCTATTTCTCAAATGGCAAAGAGGAATGAATGTTAAAAATATTGTAATCTGAGTGACATGCAAATATGTACGGAGTATAGAGAGAACAGCTCGCTTCAGGAAAGTCTAAAATAAAACGTCGGAAACGAATTCGACGGAGGAAGGTGGCGTTAAATAGTTAAATATGTTACATTGGTTCCTTCTTTTGGTTTTGCGAGATAAAATTAACCCCTCGAATTTGCAAACTTTCTCTTGCTGTTCGTTAAAACTTCAGAGTTTAGAATGCTGCGCCGTAAGCAAGGAAGAATCCCAACTTCGGAACCAGACTCAAAAAAAGAAGAAACTGAATCTTATTTTGCAAAACTCAGCGAACGTGAGCAGCACAGTTTCCGTCTTCGGCACAGCTTAGAAAAGGGCAACTTAATAAACGCTCGAAATTGCCGGAATTTTTGTGAAATGGAGTGGATTGCGATTCAAGTGGCTTATCCCAAGTCGGCCAGCCACCCAACACCGTACGAAGTCTAACTGTTTGTTGCTTCTTCGGTTTGGTCAATTACCGAGAACGTTGCATATTGTATCTGGTGTAGGACGGTGACACAAATTTCCACTACTTCAGGACGTTAAAAGCGAAATGTAATCGTGCTTTGTGGTCACGCAGAACCGAGCAAGCTAACGCGAATATATTGTGTACCGCTGAAAGCATAACTCGAACCTGGCCACAGCTCTCACTTTTCTCATTTTATTTACCAAAAACATTCGCCTCAATGTTCGCAGCGGTATTCGTAAAAGCCTCACTGACCCTGGCATCGGCTGTCTGGCCTTTACTAGCAGAGCTCTTTCGCTATACAAAACTACAAAGGGGCAATTGTTTGCTCATGGAAGCTTCGAGAAAGTTAAACGAACGAAGAAAATGTTTGATAGGCTACTCATTGTTAGATCAACGTTTCAATGCCATCCCCAAATTTGCTTTAGTTAGTTTGTATTCGTTGAAACTTAATTGAAATTGCTCAAAGTTCCTTCCGCATGCATCAATTCCGGTCTATAACTCTAAACTCTAAACCGTGAATATCAAAGACGCTTCCTTGTACAGTAGGATAAAATGGTAAAAGTACTGTACGGCTAACAAAAAGCGGCAAATTAAAAAACAGTGCAGTCTGATACTACGTGGAGAGAGAGATATTCATTCCAGGCTCTTGCAACCAACGGCAATCATTCAATCAAGCAGTAATGCGTTTATCATTGCGGCGAAGAGAGGACGAAGAGGCGAACGGTACAGTAACCTCTCTAAAACCGTATATCCCTGTGGTCGCACGTTTCTCACTCGACAGTAACCCTTTTCCTGCCCTATAATCGTCAGTACGTTTCACTTTCTACCAGTGCACAGAGGCTTTTTTGTCTGCGCACACGGGGATTCACCCGCGTCGGTCTCTCACGTAGAGATGCGCTTTGCAAACCGGAAGTCACGGGGACAAAACCGACATTCTACAAAGGGCCTCTCAACGAATTGTAAATATCGCTAGAGAGCCGTTTATTCGGCTTCTCCTCTTGCGACGAGTTCGACTCGAGCTTCGTTTATGGATTTCAAGCACGCTCGCCGAAGAAACTGTTACGAGATTGCTTGATTACTCGCGAAACTAATTATACCTTACGTGCTTCATACGCCAGTTCAGCAGAATTTCGCATTCTCGTTTATGGAAAGATGATTAAGAGCTCATTACGGTGACACGTCGTCGTGAAAAGCAAAGCTCTCAGTGTTTCGCGAGATAAAGGGAAAATTGCGATAAAATCCGCGCAAACGACAAATGTACATATTAGCTAGAGTCTGTTAAATTGTCTACAAGACGTTGAATTGAAACATATGAAAAAAATGACAAGACGACCAAGAGAAAAATTTGTTGACTTTCAGATAGAAAGTACAGATACTTGTACGAATAAGAATTATTGTTTAACAGCAGAAACGCGTAAAAATCTGTTACACAAATCGAATAATTGATACACGTTAGGCAACGGTAGATTAGCTTACCAAGCGTCCGAAATAAATATCCAAGATTTGTCACATGCATTATTCCAAGGAAAATTCTAACTAACCGCAAAGCACGAACCAATCCTGTTCGATCTTATCCACGGAACTGAAGATTATCCAAAGCGAGGATAGCTTGAACTAGAGCGGTAGACAAAGCAAAGTAAGCGTACGGGGAGATAGGGGAAACCTTATTGAGCAGGATGTTTGTTTTCGGATTTCGCAGTCCTAGATGAGAGGCTTGATCCCCGGTCGTGCTTGGTCGAGCTCGATCGTGTTACTCTGACAGTAGCAAGCGGGCTTAACGAGTATATAAACAGCGTCTGTTCTCGTAGCGAGGTGTCCACTGATTCGCCAAGAGGAAACGTTCAAACGCGAAAGTCGTTTCTTGCGGCCTCGCGCCAAAAGGGGAAGCTACAGATTGGAGGGAGGAGCGCAAAAAGTTCTGAAACTTCTTTTCAACGACCAGCTCAAGCCAAAGAGATTCACCTCTCGCCACAAGCTTGCCCGCAAGACCTCTGTGTTGTTTGCCCTGCCGCGGCTCTTCTTACCAAGCGATGACTTGTTTCTCACGTACACTTCATTAGGTACTTCTCCGTAGGGACACTGGACCTCTTTCGCACTCGAGATTACTTCTCCGTGAAAACCAATTTTGCCCCATGCCGACACCGTGTCGCGAGAAAGATTTCTCGTCGTCGCCGCAAGTTGGACAAAGACTAGACTTCCTTTGTCTGGACAGGACTCCAGTGGATTCCTCGGGGTTAATAAAATTAGGTTCTCATTTCGTACGATTTCATCTGCACCTAGAGACCCTCTTCGCATGGATTAATTATAAGCTGCCCACTTGGGGCACAGGAACAGCTTGATCTAGTTTCTCTGTGTAACAGCAATCGCAGTAGCAACGTTACAACTTGTCTTGTACCATTTCCCTCTCTTTTTCTCCATCAAATCTGAGGAACAATCAAGGAAATCGAACGCGTTGCTACGTCAACCATCGCCCGAAATTGAAAACTTTTTTATCGAACTAGCTAAAAACCTCTGCGCGCCATAAAGCTTTTATCCCCGACACATTTATGCATATATGCAGTTGCGCGCTGAATGGTGCAAAAATTGCAATTTTCGCGATTTTGTGCTGCACTAAAAATATTTACGTTTCCTCGATATACCGTGCCATATTCATTACCCTCGGCAATAGCTTATCTGGGATAAATGATTATATTCTATCGAGAGAGAGGGAGAGAGAGAGAGGGACAGAAAGATAAAGATGTGTTTGCTATACGAATTGTTAACAAGGTAGATGGGCGATTTAGCAGAATTACCAGAACCAAAGGGCTGCGGATCAAAATTTGCTGCATGGGAGCAAGAATATAGAATAAATGGCCTCGGCCTCGGCGCGTTATTTTCAAAGCGACAGGCTCTTCCGTAGCGAGGAGCGGAGGGTGGGACCGTCAAAATGACTTAATTGTTCACATTATTTCGGCAGAGCGCAGTTAACTGCCTAAACGCGAAACAATTACTTCCCTACGATACGACGGTAGCGTGATGAATTTAAACAACGGACCTCCTCTGTTGGCTCATTGCTGCCACTTGCTAGAATAATTGCACACAACTAGCGAATATGATTAACGCCACAAATATACTCTTTGGCTCAGAGAAAGCTAATGATTCTCTCGTTCCATGCGAACCAATAAACCGCCTCTAACAATGCGCTTAACAATTATCATCAAGTTGGCCAAGCTCCCCAGGCATATTAATAGCTATTCAACTGCGACAAACGTCTGTCATATTTGTGTTGTGGCCAATTTAGTCTCTTCCTTCGGTGACTCCAAGTGAGTCTGGTCCAAAGTTACAAAATTGAAACCGATATCCGATAAATACGTGCCTATCGGATACAGTTCGCATTCGAGTCTATTGCTCGCGGGTCCGTTTCAAGCACCCTGGCGTTCTCGACTTTCGCTCGAGTCACTTGTGTCATCTACAAATCTAATCTCCGATAAGTACATGTATTATAATTCTGCGTTCTGAGACTTACGACCTCCATCGGGTGGAAGAATAAAAATTAAGCAAAAAATTTAATTTAATTTAATGGAAAAAGGACGGATTGTATCGCGTGGATAGGTATGGTTAACAACCTAACACATTTACTACTACCGAATACATACTACTATTGCACCGTATTTGCCCTAATGAATATGTATTCAGCAAGCTCCAGCCACTAGAGTATGAGCTATCTGTTTACAATATTAACGGGGACATCCGATCCGAGGAATAATTCGCTTCATAATAATTTCCATCGGGAAAGATAACGCGTTAATTGCACCGACTTGAAATATCGCTTTCTGAGTGGAGATTCCACTTCCAATGTGGTAGCTGTAACAACTTGTAGTTTCGATTGGAACTCTCTATTTGTGCCACGAGAACGAGAAGTAAGAGAGATAATGATCGTGGCCGCGCATTCATAACGCCGTAGCCGTGATACAAGGGAAATGTGCGGTGTGTGTTTGCGAGTACATACATACGTAGATGTGTATGCACTCCGCAATCAAATTTACACGTACTCAGCTAATGCGTCGAACACGTGTTGATCGGAAAGGACCATTTGCCACAGTTGTCCGTTTACATTAATTGGCGAAATGTCCCAGGGTCAACAAGTAAATGGGCACGAGCGATCAACAAAAGAGTAACAATTGAGTCATCATCATCGATTAACGAGACCACGTTGCATTGTTAACGAGCTATGTACAATCCAAATACGGAAGAGCAGTGCAAGATTCATTTCTCCTTTGCGTTTAATACTCGATCGGTGGTATAACCTGCCTTTGCCTCCCTCGATTTTCTAAGAACTTCGTTATCACAATCAACTATATCGTTTTCTGCCTTCCGGCTCTCACAAACTTCAGCCCTCACCGCGACTCTCCTCGAAAGTTTATAATTCCACCCAAGTTTTGCCCGTCGAAAGCAATCAGAAGGCAAAAAATAATACCACCAATGCACTTCTCGGCAGATATATCGAATCTTTAACGAGTTTTGCCTTTCTTCGCGAAATAAGTTTCTCGAATTGCGCAGATGCTGCCGCGGCAATCGGCTAATGAGGTGGGAGGATCATCCCTTGGGGAATATTTATCTAGTAATGGAAAATTGACTTTTTCTACAAATTACGGGATCTACAGTCGTTTCGGTAAAAGGGTACTAGCGCCACCTTCAATTTTCTGCTGACGCGCTCAGCGCTTCATTTAATCGGTTGGGAGTGTTTAACGGGTTAAATTAATTGCGATAACCGATCGAATAAACGAGCATTAACAACACACAGTGGAGGAAGATGGTGGCAAAATAGCGTAGGAATTTTATCGAAGGTTCGATGCGCCAAGGAGAGAATTCGGTTTGAAAGAGTCCCACGAGAGAATGCGTTAAACGGGCGCATTCTCTTGGATGAAGTGTTAAAGAGTGCAGTGGGAAGGTTACTCCTCGAAGAAAGTTACTGCGGTACGTTGAAATGCTCCGTCAACTAGTCGACATTGGGACAAATGCAATTTTAAGTCTCGGAAAGAGGACCGTTTTACCGGCCTGATAAAATCCTGTCGGTTCTTATTGATCGTTGAATCAAATGACCCTAATCGAAGCTAATGGTAATGCGCGCTACTATTCCCCATTGTTATTCGACTTGACTGCGACTTACCCCAAGAAAATTGTTCACCCCGTTAGCGCTGTTAATGACGCGTAATCGAAAAACTTTTAGCGATTAAAAGCAAGCCTGGGAAATGCAAAACATAATTGTCTTTTCTGCCTTTTCGCGTTACGCTCGAACTCATTTAAGATCCCTCGAAACTCCCCATTCGCTCGAGAATCTAGGATAGGGAAATATTTACGTATTGCAAAGTAGTTGGCGACTGAGAATACCGGGAAAATGCAACGATGCAACACTAATACAGGAAGAGAATGAGCCAAAAACGAGTGGCCTATGCATTATTAAATGGCATTGTTCGACGATAACAAAAGGACGAGAGATAGGAGTGTGCTGATCGGCAGAGTGCTATTTGCTAGTCAAATATAGTATCGTTAGTTAATAAAGTAGCGGCCAATTCGGCCGCCGGGTTGCGTTTAATTACAGCCCGGGTTAAAAACCCTCCGAAGAACACTGTTGAGTTTTAAATTCCGCTTTTTGGTAGCTCAACGAGCAAGCTCATAGTTCTTCTTGATCATTAGGAGGAATGGGTCTAATTAAAGGGAGGCAGAAACGTTTAAAGGAGTTTCTTACGTTTTCCTGAACGTAACGTTGGACTCAGGATATTCGTAAAATTCGATGCACGTTTTCGTAAAACGTTTAGGGATCCTTATCGCGAGCCACGTAATGAAAAGTGTGAGGTATCTGCAAGGGATTCCCAAAAAATTAATTTTCAAGTTATTTTCGTAAGCCGTCACAGTCACGATGTATACACATTATATTAATATATAAAAAAAGGTAATAATTACTTTAAAGAGTACAATTAATTAGAAATTTTACACTTGAACCTAAACTTGAGAAAAGTCTATCCAGCAGTTAACGCGTTGACCTTTGCATATCCGGTCGGTCGCGTCAAAATGCCACTGTTTGTCAAAGCGGGCCGAAATAACCGCGAAACGCGAGGAAAACGAAAAGTCGGCCGAACAGCAGGCCAGCATTCTGGAAAAGCCAAGAGATAAACCGATTCCTCGCGGAGTGGCATTGGCAGAGAAAAAAAGAGAAGCAAGTTGGAAAAAGAGTCAAACCGGGGGAACATAGTCGTCCTGCTGACGGTACTTAAAAGGACCATAAAAAAAAGGGGCGAGTGTGCAGCAGCTTGCAAGAAAAATTTACAGGAGCTTCCATAAAACGCTCAAACTTTCCCGATGCGTCAGGAGGAACTTGCTGTATCCAGTATCCATGCGCTCAAGCGCGGCTGGAGAGATGAATGGGGTTCGAGCCTGGCAATAATGCCCGTCAGCGTGGCCGAGCTGGAAGGCCCAATATCGCGATGCCGAGTTATTGACGGCACGTAAACTCGCGTAATCTAAAATCACGCGCCGTAAATGCCTGCTGTGCGGAGGATGAGTGGAGGACGAGAGGCGGATGAGGCGGACCAAGAGGAAGAGGAGGATCGATGATTCGGACACGGGAACGTTGATAGCCACGCGCAATTATACGCCGGTTGGCTCGCTAAGCCCATTTTCAGTGATCAATGATAAATCGCGTCCGGCATTTCCTCTCTTACCACTCTTGGTTCACTGTCCGCAGTGGATTTCCTCCGAAAACTTTATCCAACACAGGGCGGAGCCCCTGTCCGCCCGAAGCGGCAACTTGCCCCGTTTGTTAAGCGCAACCGGATAGCTCGACACGGCGCCACGTTCGATCGAGCTGACCGACCGCCTATCACTTCTACTCCTGTCGATCCTTGCTGCAGATGGAATCATACGATCACCGCTCTTTCTCTCTCCATTCTCCGGTGTTCCGGAGTACAGATATATACCGCCACGGCGGTCTCGATAGCACTGGTATCCGGTCACTGCATCGCCTCGTGGATGCTGAGCTCACGGCTAGAATTATCCATGCGGTTCGATAGCGAGCTCCCACATATGCTCAACAAGAAATAATAATACGGACGGGTATTCGCTTCTTTGACTGCCGACTCGGTATTGACGATGGGCAGGAAGCGAGTTAATGCTATTACTAGACTAGTAGTGGTGGAATAGCGAGGATACTCCTTGCGATTTTCGAATACCTGTGAGCTTACGAGAATAATTACGATTGACTTTCTTAACTTGATTAGGCTCTTAAAAAGTTTTAAACGAGAATCGTTATGCGAACACTCGTCTGCGTGAATGACTAAATCAATTAACACTCAGTGAACAATTACGCAAAGAGAACCGAGTCAATAAATAGTGTGTCTGGGACACACACTCCACTATGCTAATGAACCAGTCGCGGATAATTTCCTTCCAGCTGTTTATCCATATTACTTGATTCTTTCCACTCTCTGTCGAACCGTATTCATGCATATACCCGTACAGTCTGTATCGATAAGAGGGAAATTTCTGCGGTCATGGGTGGATTCCTAATTAGGAATGCGTTAATCACGCATTAGACAGGAATAACCGATTAAAAGGTTCGGGCTCGAAGCGCTCAATTACACTTTAAAAATGAAGGCGGAGCGGAGATTCAATTAAATTCCATTGAATTAAAAGCGTTTTGGAAATGAAAAGTCACTCCCTGATGGCACCAGCTGCAAATGCTCGCAAGTCATTCATCACGTACCTCTTCTTCTGAAGGAAGTTATCCGAGCACCCTGTGGTGCTCGGTGGCCGCGTCATTTAATGCGAAAAATGAAGACAAACTCGCCAACGAACAACGAGCGTTTTTGAAATTAATGTCGACAGTCCGGCGACAATGAAGACGGAGCGGTTGCCCTGAGCGAGAGAATCGGAAGTCAAAGTCTTCGGGGGAAACCCATCGGAAAATCTTACCGACTGACACGGAGCACGAGAGAGCACGCGAAAGAAAATGTACGAGGAGCAAGAATAAAAAATGTATTGAATTCGAAGAAGTAGAAATCGTGCCAGCGAGTAAGAATAGTCGAATCGTGAACCAGTGATACGGTCTGGAAACTGTCAGCAACCGAAAACGAATCGGAAGGCTGACAATTCAGTGATCTGATTTCCGATTCACAAACGTCGCTATCCGATCCGTTGCACACGAAGCCGATAGTTGTTGTTGTATCTATGCGAAGGATCCTCTGAAAATCGTCGGAATAAATTAATGAGGGACGTCGCCAGTGCCTGCCTCCCTGTCGCGTCGTGCTGTGCCGGTAGCATTAATATTGAGGGATTCGGGCGCGACCCGGAACTGAGAACACCAAATGAAAGACTAGCCTGAAAAAAAGGTGTCTCTGAGGACAGTATCTTCGTCCTATCGCGTAATGCCGGCCCCGGAGCATCAGGCTAAAAAATAGTCGCATAAATCTCGAAGAAAATCGATCCCGGATTTGCCCGCTTCTAGCTTCCTTGAACAGTCCTTCTCCAAGCCGACACCGTCAAGATTTACTCGCGGCCGAGAACCAATTTCACCTTTCCATTCGTCATATATCTATCCTGATGAGACGATTTGCTGTGCATCCATCGATTCGCTTTCTCGAAAATGGGATAAAATTAATCTATGCCAGTGATGGCATTCTTCTGATAATCCGTGATCTGAACAAAAGCTCTATTACCGGTTGAATAACATTTTTTTCAGTTGAATTAGTGTGCAATAAATTCCAGCGAAAAATTTAAGCTAAAGGTATACAATAATGAGTATAATGCGTTATGCGCGAGAAAGCTAAAGCGTATTGTGTGCCGTTATCGCGATTTAACTGCTTGGAGGAATTCACACGGCAATGCCCGTCGAAAATATTTTTATCGTAAGAATTGAATAAGCCAAAAGCCAACAGGTGATGCGTTTTATCGGTGCACACGTGGAGTACTTTTAATTACAACAAGTAAGCGCGAATTGGCCAATGCCAGATACCAATCCCCAAGAGAATGGATTTAAATGGCCAGCGATTGTACCGCACTTTGCGTGTTCTACCATTGAAGCACCACCTTTAAGAGATCCCAGGCGTATCACACGAACATTTAGAATTTCGCTAATAATTATAAAAGCGAATTTGGCAATCAATTAAAACTTTCGAAAAATGTGATAGGCTGCATTCACATAACTACATATCCACCGATTTACACTACACCGTCAACTTTCAAAGCTTCAAGATGTTAAAGTTATTTCAAGAATACTTCCTCGCTTTCCATGTATGCGCATGGAATTCCCCTACAACCACAGACCAGGATCTCGCTATTCTACGCATTTCCATAATCTACCACAGCAATTTGAAGCATCTGGGCGAACTATTAAAAAATGCTGGACTTTTGGCAAAGCTCCAGAGGAATACCATTCCAACGAACAGCGAAGGTCGGAGTCAGGACAAGGCAAAACACTGTTCAATTGGAACCTGTGAGGTTTCCTCATCCTAGGACACTTAATAACCATTGATCTAAACTTCAATTCACCGCACAAAATGAATTCCCGGATTTGCTGAAATTCTCTGGCTACTTTCTACAGCAGCAGCTCGGAAATTAAAAGCATATTACAAAATACCATATTAACACTGCTCAAGTGCCATCATTGGCAACAGGTAGTCAGAATGTTGAAAATTAGATGAAGATAATATATCAGTAGAAAGGCATACTTTGGCACCGGATAATCGAGTTGTAATTACCTCGCTACACCAGTATGCTCTGTTCAAGCAACGCAGTTAGTATGATAAATGACGCCGAGAATTTTCGTTTCATCAGTCGTTGAATAGAATGGGCCACGTGTGGTGATCTAGATAACTCGATGGATAATGACGATTCATCCGTCAGGCTGATTGTTCACAGATGCGAAGTTTGATTTCCCCCGAAGGGATTTTGATCGAAGCCCATCCGCTATGCTTCCCGTCTAATGTGTCCCGCGGCGCTAAATGAAGATTGAGCCGCTCGATCAAAATTTAAGCTATTTTTGACTAACGTACTCCTCCAAGCAGACTGAACCCAACAAGATCATCCCTTTTATCTCTGATGACCGAATTGCCAACGAGTACAAGTACGTTGGTCCTATATTTAACCTGTTCCGATACTGTATCCGTTCGAGAGTTAGATTTCTCCCTCGGAGCAAGTCAAATCGTGGACGGCTGATAAATAAACGTCTCCTGTACAAGCGTTCGCTTACGACTGAGTCAAATGTGTGGTCCTAGCTTTTAGCAGCAACGTTGTTGGAGACTCGAGATACAGCAAGTTTCTCCACACGATTCCTGCTTTAAGATTAGCACGTGTTCCATAACACTACTTTGTTTACCTGTCTGCGGTACCTCATAAAGCTCCTTCACAATGTACCATTCTATCCTATTTTCCCACGGTAGATTATCTCCGAGTTTCGATACATCTGACTCTATCCTCGAAATTCTCTATCTCTCATGTCTTAAACAATGGAATAAATCTCCAACCCCAAACTTCCGACCATTTACTCGAGACACACACACACAAAAGACTATGCAACTACAATTACTGTTCTATGGATCCATCTAATTTTTCAAGCTATTTATAAAGAAATACATCTTACAGTGATATTTTTCCTGCAATTGCAAATTTCATCGACACGCTTGAACGGAATATATGCTCTTAAGCAGCAGATTTTACACGAAAGACTTGTCAGCGACAAAGTATTCTGGAAGGTACCGAAGACAAATAGTCCGACGTTATTCGGTTTTCGACGGATTTATGACTGGGACTTAAACTGACTGAGTGTGTACCCTTGGGAGGATGCCAGAGGGAATGTGTGTGGTCTAGTAGACCGTAGGAAATGGCTAGTGCCCAATCTCACGTAACTATCGGGTGACGTGGGACCGACTATGTCAGTATTTAGAAGAATACTATAGCTGCTGAAAAGTAACAAGTAGACTCGCGTTAGCTTGTACAATACAATATCGGTTTGAAAATTGTTCGGTTTCAATATTTTGATTTTATATAGGTAAGAGGGGATTTCCAAGGACTTTAGACGAAAATGTACCCTATTTTTGGGCAAAATGACCATGACGAAGCACAACTATCCGAGAAGATATATCTATGTATCATCCCACTGGGACAGACATCCAACCAACTTCTAATAAGAGTTGGATGTACTTCACCTCAAAAGCGTTTGATTAAGATACTAAACAGAACAACCAAGTCAGGGTATTGCAGAGTATTGCGAACTGGTTGAATTTCTCAAAGCCAATCAGCAGTGGAGAGGGATGAGGAGCATGTACCGAGTGTGCGTTTCCGTGTTTAAGCGTCAGAGTAGATTAGCGCGAATATCTTGGAATAAGCCGAGGTGAGAACTCGACTTGACAATTACCTTATAATACTATATGTATGTATATCCGAAACTTCCGAGACAAGCACGGAGAAAACTTTTCGCCAAAGGCGTTGCACATTTGTGCACGCCACGCCGAGATGCTAATCGAATATTGCGAACTAACCTTGCCTCGAGTTTAGGATTTTGACTAAAATACCACGTGTTGTTAGCTGGCTCCACTCCACTCAAGAGGACTTCCCAGTGGAGAACGAAGGATTGGCCAAGCTGAAGGTTTTGGCCTCGGTAATCCCGAAGGGTTGTCGAGACGAATACGTAACTGATGGTTGGCGAAGAATCCGGCGGAAGGATCCCTGGTGCTACCGGCCAATCTCTGCCGAAATGTTTCCGCGTAGCGATATTTTTCAGCAGCCCGAGCGAGCAGCTGTACGCACAATTTATAACGCGGCTCCCTTTGAATTCAGTTGAGGCGATGGGCAGAATTTTAAGCGGTTTCGTTTCTCTGACGACCTTGCGCGCAATCTCCCTTACACACACACACGCGCGCGCATACAATTCTCCTCTCGATTCGGGCTCGAAAAAACAATTACCGGAGGATTCCAAATTTTTTGCCACAACTGGATTTCGCGCTTGGTGCACTGCGCGAAGCGAGGGCCAGCGAGATAGTACAGCCAGTGTTGACGTAACGCGAAGCGTAATAATCGAGGCTATTTAACGGTCTCCAGAGCGTGGAAGAATAGCGTCTCGCGCAAATTCAAAGCTATCGTCCTGCTACGAAGCGCCAGCCGTCCTCCGTTCGTCAGCTTAAGGTAACGATTATCCGTTTAAAGCCTTAATTAAGTGCTACAGAATAGTCCACACGGCTAAATGCTGGATGCGCTGTCATTAAATTTAATTGGAAGCTGTATTAAGACCAAAGCGAATCTTGAGTTTTTCGCGAGCTCACCAGCGCAGCTATGTATCGCTCTCTCTCTCTCTCTCTCTTCCTCTCTACCTTGGAACGTAACGCTGCGATAAATACTTGCCTTGGCAAAATTTCGCCCGGAGGCGACCCAATTGACGAAATGCTGAAATATCGTTATTAAATAGAAAGTCAAGCGACTCAAACTAAAAGCAGCGTCATCGAGCAAAGTGTATCGCCGCAATCGCAGTGTAAGGGTTGCCTGCTTCGGTATGATAAAGTACGCAAACTTGCGTCCGTCGTATATCGCGAACGTAATCAGACTCACAAATTGCGAAACCGAGCGCGTGTGCCTCTGGCCCAATATGGCATCTCTATCTTTTATCGGTCGAAACGACTACCCTCTTTCTCTCTGACAATGAGCTTCTCTTCTCTAGTTGTTGCTGATAGCGAGCCAATCAACCTCTCTTAAGTGGGTACAAGTCTGGAATCACGGCGAAAAACTATACTTGCTGCTCGTTCGATCAAGCTATTATTTCCCGAGCAAGATGAATATTGAACGAACGTGTCGAGGGTGAAACAATGCTCCAAGTATCTCACGAATTTCGCTCGAAATTCCTCGTGGTTTCGGTCGCCACTCATTTAGCGCGACTATGCAGCTAATAATGACACCACTGACTAAAGCAGACTGGTGGGCCAAGCGTACGCTGGCAATGAGACTTTTTGTTCGTGACATGCCATCGATCATCGCTGTCCCTACATCTTCCGCCCTTCTCCTTTTCACTCTTTCTCCCCCTCGTCAACGAGCGGAAATCTCGCAAAGCTTAGTAATTAGATAATAAACGACGCACGGTGGAATATTGCGCCACTGACAATGACACGCGGGAAATATTCCAGGTGCAATGAGGACAGCAATGTTGGTCAGCGCGAAATGAATCGATGAATCCTGTTTCTCCGCCGCGCGCTTCAATGTAACGTTGATGCGCGCCTCAATATTAAAAGCTAATGCAGCGTTGGCGGCCGGAACGCGAGCATTTCGTTCGAAAATACGGAACCGTTGGTTATCAGAGCCCTTACCAGGGCAACATATGGTCAATGCTGTCGTAATATCTCCAATGAAAGTCAGATAGGGACCTCACCGTGGCGTATTGTGTAGGGTAAAACTGATAGGAAAATCTTATTTGCTGAGGCGATAGCACTATCGCTTATTGAACCTTTTTCATGAGAGATAATTTTGTGACTATACGCCGGTGACAATCCAAGCTGACTTTCGAAAATACCTTGATTATACGTATGATCCTGCAATATGCATGGATATAATACGAGGAATAATCATCGCTAAGCGATGACAATTTGAAATATTGTTCAACTATTCTCGGGGAATATTCCAATATCGCGATACCGGAATACTCTCGCACTTCTAATGCGGCCAAAGCACAGTGAAATCAGTCAAACGGGGCTTTAGTAGCTCGCAAAAACTAGGTATTGCAATATACATGTATCTATATGTATGTATGTATATGAAATCGACAGAGTCGATACGATGAAACATGTAGTATAACGTAGATGAGCTAGTACTCACAATCAAATATTGAATCGGGAACAATCAAGTTTTCGGTATCACCCAGACTCTGGAAAAAAAACACAGAGATCGTCATGAATTAAATTTTATTGTACCATCAAAAGGAAGAATCATATTTCGGTTGGTTATGCATTGAGACCAGTTATTTTTAGACGGCTTCATAGAGATTTCATTACTCGAGTTAAAATTTTCTCTTTTCGGACAGCTTGTGAAACCACATTTTTCCGACTGACCATTTTAATATTTTATTTTCGGACTTCGAGGAACTCAGATATATATATATACAATATAAGTAGCGAGATCCCCTTAAAATCTAAACACGAAGCTCGGCACGAAGTTCGATCGACCCGCTAGAGTCATAATACACCAGCCTGTTCTCCGATTCCAACCTTTTTAGTGATTCCACTTGGCAGGGCACGCAAGTTATTTCCAGGATTTCGCATTACACAACCAAAAACTAGGTTACGTCCCGAAGCATCAGGGGATTTTTCGATTTGCGCTTCGAGCTTACGTGGAATTTAACGCACGTACAGTGTGGCAGCTATTGTACCGCGGCGCGGTGTGGTGCACCCCCGAAAGTCCAACCATTCGCATTTA
Source organism: Trypoxylon attenuatum (assembly GCA_963989405.1). Lineage (NCBI taxonomy): Eukaryota > Metazoa > Arthropoda > Insecta > Hymenoptera > Crabronidae > Trypoxylon > Trypoxylon attenuatum. Next base: position 8,545,473 of record OZ022490.1, on the reverse strand, counting down.
CTCGGCTACCGGCCGTAATCGTGGAAATTCGTGGAAATTCCAGAATCTTATTTCAGCTTGTACGAGCCTTTGCACGATAAAGAGAAAGACGAGAAATCCGGTACGCGGTTAAGATCAATAAAAAAGCTTCAAAGCTGAAGCTCAAGCTTCTAGAAATTCAATAGCTTTCCACAGACAAACGCGTGGAGTGACACCCTTGTATCAGCACCCTACAAAATAAAATTTAACTTGGTGGTTTTCAATTCGTCAATTAAGCTGCGCGATGAGTGCGCATGATATCGTGGAAACGAATCGATTACTCTTTAGGGTACGCTTCTCTTTCCGCATTTCATCGAAGCAATTCCAAGCCCCAGGCAGCGATTTGCATTTGCAACGGAGAGTGCAGTCGCCGCGAGAGTCGTAGAAAGGAAAAGGCGATTGAAGAGGGCAGGAGACAGAATCGCAATCGTTATAAAATTCAGGGTGGCTCACGCGTATCGACGGGCGGAAGTAGCGGCGGTGAGTTAAAATGAGTCACAGTCAGAGGTGCAAAGCGGATGCAAGCGTCGCCGCTCTGCGCCGTTCTCGTTATGCCTCCTTTGCCGTGATTAATCGGAAGGACAGCTTCAGAAGGTTAAAGAACGACGGCCGGCAACGGCCAAATAGGGAAAAAGAAGGAAGAACGGCGAAAGCTACCGGAGTGGGAACGAGTGGGAAAGAGAGAGAGGGAGAGAGAAGCGTGTGGGACAGACCACCGAACGAGAGAGCGTCATTAGAGGTCCGTGGAATAAAGCAGAAAAGCTCAGAGAGGCGCAGCCGGTTGGCAAGGACGTGGAGAAAAAGCTGCAATTGCTCCGCGAATCCTCCGTGAAAATCGAAAAAAAAAAAGATTTGCGAGGCCCAAGCGCCGCAAAGTTCTTCACGGCCTATTTTCTGATCTGTCCTGCTTTTTCGAATACTTCATGTTAGAAGATCCGTGCGGATGGCATTTTTGCATGGACTCAAAAATAATCGTTTTAAAAGGAACTCTTCTTCATGCCACATTCCCAGCTGATGCAAGCTACTTCCAATTTGAACTGGAACAAGGGAGGAATTTCGCCCGATTCCTCGCATTTTCAAGGCAATCTCACTGAGCGATGAGATCCTATAAGTACTTCGTCCCACAGCACGGTACGTCACCCTCGTCTAAGTCTCCCGACACGAATTAATGCGAACTTTTCTGTCGAGTGGTTTCATGCTGAAACCGTTTCGCGCATTCACATACTGCGCATAAATATAAACCACGTACAAAATTAAACATAAAGTAAGAGAGCGCGAGACGATGTCGCGCAACTCTTCCAAGGCACCATTATTCTGAATTTACACAGGACGTAAAAGGATTTACTTCATCCATTCAAGCGGCCGCGCGGCTTTTTAATACGTTATTAGATTCTGCGGTAGCACGTAAACCGCATAAGGAGCAACCGCTAGGAAGTCGCACCGCAAATCACATCATACCAACGTTAGCGCGATTTTTCATCTTCGTTTTTCAACTTTGCACAAATGAGAATCGTATATTTTTGGAAGTTTCTTCGGAAATGTTCACTTACCTCGTAAGCTAATGACAGAGACAAACAGGGTTTCTTTCGTGCGATAAAGCACAATATTTCTGCGCTGGACAATGCAAATAAGAATATCGATCCACGATTTACTTTCCAACCCGTATATCCCTCCCCCAGGAGACGTAAAGATCTAAGATACGACATATCTCATTGCGAATTATAGTACAATGGTACGAATTACGCAAATGGTCGACGGAGGTTGAACACTGGCATAGAATGGCTTATCCGACCGGGAATGGCTGGGTCGTAGAACTACTCTATCAGAATGTCGGGCGTCAGGATAACTTACGGAAAAGAATAAATCCAGAGTGGCAGAGTGTATATATCGGTCTCCAAGCCGAAGGGGCCATAAATCTGGCTGATGGGGATGCAAGGTGCAGCCAGGAATAAAGGCATAGTCTAAAGGTCGCGGTGTCTCAAGCCTCGTATCCTGAGGATACCGCGAAGGGTACGTACGACTAAGGAAACCCGAAGATGTCCCGCCGAATAGAAAATCGAAAATTCGATTCAGCAATCGTGTAAGTTTCCATGCGAACGAGCGTACCCGACTACGGATCTACTTCCATCCGCAAAGGCTCAGCTACTTTTCCTGGGATCGCGCATCTTATTGAAACTTTCCACTCGGCCTGATCTTACCTCAGAGCTAAACTCCCGCAGATCAGGACCGCGCGGCCAACTGGAGTAGCCTTCCGCGACAATCCCCGATCGCGATAAGGTCCACGACAAATTGTCGACAAGTTTGCCGGGCATTCTTCAGTCTGGAATTTTCAGGCTTCCTCGAGAAAAGCATTTTACTAGCCTTCCGAGAAGACATACCAGGGCTCTTCGTTTTCGACGGTGACAGCGGAACGGAAGAAGAAAAAAAGAACGACTCAAAGTTGCCTCCTTAAATTGGAACGATCATCGAAGACAGGTGTAATATACACCTAGGTGTTCCGATTTAATCCTCCAATCAAATGGTCTCAAGGCAATTATTGCTGACAGTATTGCACATTAGCACTGCTAGGAAATAAGTATCCCCAAGAAAATCCAAGTTCTGCCGATTTCATTTCAGCTGACGTTAACACGCCGAGACACGTGAGGGTTGGGAGGAGTGAAAGGCGTTACCGTGTGGCAGCCGACGCCGGATAATCCTCCCTCGCAAGCAACGGATCCTACGGATGAAATCTGGCTGCATCGAGCCGACGCGACGAACCGAGACAGCACGATCCGAGAAAACACGAGGCTTTACAGACGGGACCGCGATATTGGAACTTTTCGAACTTTGCTTTTTATCCTGCTGTTTTGAGGTTCGCTTTCCTCTCTATTGAATGAGCATCGTTTAATAGACTATTGCGCTGATTTTGCGTCATGGAATTATGAATATTAAACGACCCTGAGTATAATCGGCTTCCGTTTCCGCCAATTAAAGTGAATATCTTATGTCTTACTACACTTTACAATGTGATTCAAGCAATTTTCCGTTGATTTAATTTCACGCTCGATAATTTAAAGGTAAACCAGTATTTGAACCATTTGACTACTATGAGAGTTAGGTAAAATTGGAAATGATTCGTGGCGATTCTTGCGGAGTTACACAATTGTATTGGCCTTCTCTTTACCAACGGATTTGACTTGATCGAAACATCTAAAACTTTAAAGAGTAACTAACATAAGATCAGATCAGACGAGATTATTGGCATGGCAGAAGATGTACGTAACTGTACGTAAGGAATAGTAACTGTCTAAAAATTAAATTTAATCCGCTTTACATCACTGCTTTACCCTTTGTGTAATCCGAAAATTCACGAAAACTACGAAACCAGCCAATATTTTAGCATTCGTCGATTGTTGAGCCGCGAAAACGGCCGTCGTATTTTTCTAGTATTCGACGCGAAATGTTCCATGTATTCTAGCACGATCGTGCTTGGGCGGAGTTATTTTACAGTTGACTTGCACTGATAATTGCGAAAGCTGCTGCGGGTTTGCTTCGGCCGAAAGATCGGCACACCGCGGGAAATTAGTTTCCAGCAGCGTGTGTCAAACATAATTTCCTTGGAGGTAAAACGAGAGCTCGCTCGAAAGTGCGCCGTGCCACGTTATTTCGTGAACTACTTGCCGAATTCAACTGGCTGTTCTCGAAAATTAACAAAAGCTGCGTGGTGAACTTTGAACTGCATAGAGAAGCTTTGCCCGAGATCGAGCCTCTGACCAGACAGACTCTCTTAAAAATACCATACGCAGCGCTAAAAGTTCACCGCGATAATATTTTTAACTGGCTGCAGCTTGTTTTTCCTCGGACTGGATGAGCGAAGCACCATTTAACAGCAGCGAAATGCGAGGGAGTAATTAGTTATGGACAGTACTGCGTAACCGACATCATTTTTCTGTAGTACACCTTTTGCCCACGGCCACTCTGATCTTTCCCTTAATTAAACCTTTCTGAGAGCAAACATTTGTCGTTCAAGGAGCTAGTTTAATACGTCAACCATCGGATCAATGAATTTAGAATTGTTTTAAAATAATTACGAATCTTCAAGCAGAATAGACTGTTTAATCAATGTCTTCTTATTCAATTGTAGTTGTAATTGTCTTACTATTCAGTTCGTTCGACAAACAGAGCATTGAAGAGCGGTTTCGAGAATTATCTTATATTTATTTCCTTCCTTTCCAGTTACACGAAACAATAAAAATGCCTTAATTGTTCCTCATCTTTTCAGGAGCAAAGATGGTCGACTCCGTAAGCATCGTTGCAAATTCGATATTTTGAAACCAATGCCGCGTGTATAGAATAGCAAACCTCTTGTTTGAAATAGCCACGTTATACTCTGAAAATCAAACTAACAATATTCTGTGTAGCTCTTCTTGGTACGTTGGACAGACTGCGTAACCGTTGAGCCTGAACTAGAACAATGCTGCAATGCACATCAATCGCAAACTCGTATTGATGGAGCAGTTGTTTTGTTTTCCAAAAGCAGAACTGTCTCCGTGACAGGGCTGAACAAATTTGGCCAATGGAACAATACCCCTGTCGCAAGTATATACAGCGTGAGCGTGCAATACATCCAGAAAAATATCTACAGCCATCATATACACACATATGTACACTTTTTTGCATCGAGTCGATCGTGCGAGTTCCTAAATTTGTCTTTGGCAGGCATGGATCACCATGACATTAATGAAACGTATTAATACAAAGTGTGTCAACGCTAACAAAGGATAATAATCTGTTCGATTAAGGTAAAAACTGCTTCCTGTCCAATTAATTGATATTAATTGATTATCATAGCTAAGGATGACCCTTTAACGTCATCATTTTTTTAAGACTGAAAGATAGGGTTGAATTGAAGCGAGGACGTTCATCGATAAATAATTCACCAAACTTACGCTTTCGTTATAGCATAGATGCGTATGTCGATTAAACATATATCCTAATAAAAATGCTATCATCAGCAATAGTCGATTATTAACTTAACACTTAAGTGACAGCACTCCATCGTCTGACTAGAATCTGTCGACGCAGCATTCAGCTGTAGCGAATAAATTGACTTGAAATTTCGGTCCTTCAACACTTGATCAGAGTAACAGCATATATTTCTGCGGAAGACTTTCATATATCATGTGGATCTGCTTCTCGTGACGTAGGACAGCGAGAACGTTATTTTTACGACTATCTGACAAAGTTATTTAATAAGGATTATTTAAAGACACATGCTGCATGCGTCCGAAAAGACACGCAACCCCTTGTAGAAAGTCAGATATTTTAACAGAAAATCCAGTGAGAAGTCTGGAAAAGTTCCTCGGGCTTCTTTCATGTAGCTTCTAGACTTTTCGTTCATTCCTTGTGCTTTTCGACCGCGCGCGTCACTCGCTGTCCTCTTTCTTCCAATGTGCACTCCGCCATACATATACATACATACATACATACATACATATATCATTTCCTTATTCTACGAGCTATTTTCAAAGTGCTCGCAAGTTCCTATCTGCGATGGAATGTAGAGATCTCTTTTCACAATTACGGTGATTCATGATTTTATTACATATTAAGTTCAACTTCGGTAGTTCACTTTTTCCATAGCGTTAAAATTATCAATTTCGAAAGTCATAATGTTTTGAGAAGTAGAATTTTGGGATATCCGAAATTCGGAATGACCAGATATTTTTAGAAATTTTATTGAATTTTATGTCGAAGATTAGTGTCAACTACGCCAAACCACTGTGTATTCGAAAATTGCTTCCTGCTTTCGAAGCTCCGGCGATTGATGCCCAAAAGTAAATAGTTTTGGACAGGATAAAGGATTTCTCGGCTTATGGGATCGAACGCATCTGTGGCAATTTTCGCAAATTCTCGCAGCGCCGAAGCAACTGACGGTTCGGCGGAAAGCAAAAACAAACGAAGAATTGGTGAAACTCACGCTACCGGAATTACACAGGGCAGTTGACAATACGGCCGTTTATCGCCGAACGGTGGCGAAAACTGTGGGGATTCGATTTCGCAGGGTCGCGAGAGTAAATTACGAGAGCAGAGTAATAAAGTAGAGTGGCGACTAGTGGTAGTGGCGGACAGTGGTGGTGGTGGTGGTGGTCCAAGAGATACAGATCCTAGTCTCATGCACTAGCTGCCCCTTCACCCAACATTTTAAGCGGATACTCCAAACCACTAGTACTGAAGCAACCATTGGCCCAAGTTAATTCGAAAGCGCTCAATACACCCAACACAGTATCGATGCAATTTTTATCCTGCGAGCTGCTCGGGCTTTTAGCCTGCTCGCTCTTTTCTCGCTCACGCGGATGCAATCCGCAACGATGAGAACCACGCGAAAGAAGAAAAAAAGAGCTCGCTCTCTTTCTCTCATTCTCTGTATCTCTCTCGGACAACTTTGACCTCTGAACCGGAAGAAAACATCGAATAGCTGGAATTGCAGAGTACGCTCCTTACGCGAGCTCCTTCCAAATGGGCCCGAGAGATATGAGACTCAGCGAAGGAGGAGTGTATCCACGTCAAGTCACCGCAAGACTAGCACCAGAGCGCGAAAATCGAGAGAAAAAAAAATTCATTTCTAGATTTCACTCGGAAAATGGGGCCACGTAGCATCTTCGTATAAACGTTGAGCCAAAATTCAACATACCGATGATTCCCCTAACAGCTAAGTAGTTAAAATCTACCATGAAAATAAAATATCGCCTGGCCACTAAAGAGCAAATCGCGAACTACTTGTAAAAATGCGCCTGGAAAATTGTTTGCTTCTCGGATCATTATTAAAAATGCTGAAAGACACGGCAAGGCATATGAGAACTTATTCAGCATTCTTGATCCACTGTTCGCGGGTCAAGTGGAGGGTAGTGATTTAAGAGGACAATATACAATGTACTTATGGATCAGTAGACCGTGCACTCAGACTGGCGGATATCTAAGTGCTTACATACATAGTTATACTACCGTTTCTATGCAGCACAAGCGTATATGTACATACATGCATTCGGTAATGAACGTTAACAGATAGAGAATCGTGATCGAAAGATGAGCATTTGTTTTGAAAGCACTGAATATCCACGCAGTGAGGCGAATAATGCAGGAATATCATAGCCTTCCGAAATGCCGGTCTAAAGCATAAGCACAACAGAATAACGCGATCCCAGTAATGAGCCAAAGAAAGAAGAGGAGTGAATATGATCGGAAAAATTCTGCATGAAGCTTTTAAAAGGGGAGTAATACACCCGCATGCGAATCGAGTAAATGAAAAGCGATGCTATTTACTTTGTGCTTTCGAATGCCAAGGTATTTCATAAAACTATCCAACATTACGTCAGCTCGCGTTACGCTCTTTGCATGCTAATGCCGATTCGGCCGTCACGCTCTCAGAGAAGTTCGATTGTTCATGGAACGGAGGTACAGAAACGGGAATAATAATTCTTGAGCACGACGCCGCGCCGCACCGTCATCTCCAAGGTGGTAATAGTAGTGGTGGTGGTGATAGTGGCTGTGCAATTTGTTCGAGGAGGAATTAGAGGGAATGTACGGGGGAATTGAAGGGCCAGAGGGGGGAAAGGAATCAGAAGAGGGAAAGCGCCAAGGGCAAATTCACCTAACAATATCGTATCTTCCTGACGTACGTGCGAGGAATATTGCGAGCTGTCGAGTGGCCAGCAGCGAGTGGATATCCGCATCCAGTGCACTGGCCAGCCTCGGCATTCGGTGAGGACCACGATCGGCCCACGAAACGTCGATAAGCCACCGTGGAAACGGCGCCCATCCCAGTTGGATTCGCGTACGCAATCGTTGATTCAATAAGGTTCTACCATGTAGAAAGAATTAATCTGCCAACCATTCTCGCTGAATGTCTATCATCCCTATTCTCCGATTTCCCCCTATAGTGTTCAATATTTTCAGGAATCAGTAACGCCTGTCAGAAAATCCAACGGTTCTTACTCGAACATTTTCACGTTTTCTGTATGGCAATAGTTATGAGACAGTTCTTGAAAGTTTTAAGTCCCTCGCAGAAATATTGACGAAGATTTAGCTACGAGAAGATTTCGAAGCTATGATTTAGGTCAACCGGTGCTAAAATTTTATCCCTATTCCACCAAAAACGGAATTTAATCAAAAGTATCAATATCGGCGATGAAAATATTTTGATTATTACTGCATCGATTGGGTTAAATTGTATGGGCTTTTTTATACCACTAAAACTGACCATGAGTGGAAGAGTTTTTTTCGAATATTTTGAACAATTCACTGGCCATCAATTATAAAAGTTAATGTATCAAACCAATCTTTTATAAGATTTTATTTCAAACAAAAAATCATATTCAACGGGATCCTTTTGGCACTTAATTGAGTGATATTGATCCCGTAAGCAGACTGGTTTTTATCGATGGACTGTTTGCACAAAATCTGATGCCTTACCGTTTGATCAGTGCAGCCCACACGATAGCAAATACGATCCGCGCCCACTTCCTCGATCCTTTGATTCGAAAATATTTACGCAATATTCTTGCTACAAATAAAGCGAAAATTTTGCAACGGGCGTGTTTACTGATCGAAAAAAAAATATCGGGCTTCATATTTATTTAATCAGCGGTCCGAATGGGATAACCGATGACGCATCAGTATTTACGAAACGACCTGTGCGGATGACAAGCTTAATATCCGGTGATGCGTAGAAATGAAAATTTTTATGTAATTTCTACTAAAAATTACTCAGCAGTCTGTAAAATATCGTAGTACTCGAGAAATTCACATACACAGTGGTATAGTAGTACATAGTGCGATTTAGCCTGTTTTTCGTATTCATTCACGCTCCCTTGAATCGCTGGGGCATTTTGGCACACTCTCAAAAGGTACGCGCGGAGGATCACAAGCATTTGCGTGGCGTCTAGTTGGTTACACGGCAGCGAACAACCACCTGACAGATCATTCGTCATACCGGAGCTCCCACGTCAGCAGGGGCTCGTGTAAACGTCGTCTCGCGGAATTGGCAGCACCTTCTGCTTCTAGTCAGAGTGACAGTAGTAGTCGCCCTTTCACCAGCCACCCAGAAGAAGAACCCCGCATGCTTTCACCTTTTCCTTCCTTCTCCTATCGGTCCGTTAGATTCGTTCGGACGTGAGCCACGCAAAGAACGTCGGCCGGATGAGCTGCTGCAATCCGAGCTATTAAAGCCGTCTGAATATCCTAATTTAGCATTAGAGGGAGGATCCAGCATCGCGCTGGAGTTTGCTTTTAGTTTCGACGACGAGTGCGCCGTTTTTAGTACTCGGAAGCCTAGGGCCTGGTGTGCAGCTGGTTCAACAAGAGAAAGAGAGAGAGGGAGAGAGCGAGAAAGACTGAGAAATGATGATACTGCTGCTGCATGGCTCAACATTCTTCGAGTGTACAGGCGGTATGTGAGAGGGGTCAGGGTATGGATAGCATATGCACTCCTACGGGCTTCCCCTATACATACGTATGTATAAGGATACCGGAGGCGGAGGCGGCTGTTATTGGACCAGGCGTATTTTCAGGATGGATTACTTTGGCTACGGCTCACAGGCTCTCGCTCTTCGAGTCAGCGCGAAAGAGAAAAATCGGGATTAGAAGCTAGGGCTCCATTGAAATTTCAAGCCTGACCTGATAGCCCGACGGTGTAAAATTCCGATACCATCTAGCGGGTTCAACGGTTCTCTTTCCCTACGTATACCGGCTTTTCACTTTCTTTGCTTCTCGTATGCGGGCACAGGGCCTCACTCGAAAGTTCAGACGAAGTCAGCTACAGAGCAGAAAACGTTACGACGACCATTGGCGAAAATCGACGATGATGCTCAATTTTATCATATTTTCTACTTCCATCAAGACGAAAGCCAGACTCGAGACCCCGGTTGAAGAAACGGAAAGATTATTTGGCTGATTACGACGAGTACCATAGATCATACCCGAAAAGAAGGGATTGAGATCTTAAAAAATATTAGGGTTCGGGAAGTAAGGAGGATTTCAGGGAGAAATTATGAGACTGATAATATCGGAAAAATAAAACTTCTGTTTCCGGTGCGACGGGTGCAGTGGCTCTTTGCCGACGATAACCATTAATTATTGCAGGACGAAGAGCAGATCGATAATTCGTCTCTCTTACCCTACACCATTCACCTCTGCAGTTCTCTGACCTTCTTTCGCCCTTTCCCTCTGCAGCATTATTCGAAAATTCTTTTTCCCACCTGAAACATCGAGCCTTTTATACCAAAATTAATAATGCAGTTTTTCAAAAAGGAAAGGGGTGTTCCGGGCGCAAGGGACTCAGAAAGCAGAGGGATTTTTAACTTTTCTCCAGCGGAAATTAAAAGCTTCTCTCACGGGCGAGATGTCGTGACTTCATGCAATAATAATTGTCAAGAGAGGAATTTAACATTTTTCCATGAAGTATGCGCGGCACGCGCGTAACAGCTTGCACAAAATACATCGAACATGCATGATATACGTACAATGTCACGAATCGGCTCACGCTGCATATGGAGCGAATACGTGAGAAGCGATTGTTTTTTAGCAACTTGAACGTTAGCCGAAAATGGCTCGAAATACGATAGGTTCTTTAGTAAATCATCTCCAGCCAACACTGAAGGTTTAAGTCTGAAAGCGATTGTCATTCTTCCGAGGACGACAAATTGAGCCATTTTAACCGAGCGTTACTTCCCAGGAGCGTTTTCAAGCTGGTAAGACGTTTGCCAAGGTAATCTGGTGCTCGAGAGAAAGAGGAGTGGTGCAGGAAGGAGACAGTGAAAATTAGTTTAGAGTGGAGAGAGTGGAGACTTCACACTCGGGGTTTTCCCGATTTCCCCCAACCGGGGGTACGGCGTAACCGTTGGAATCGCAATAAGCACTTTGACTCTGCAGAAATAGAGGATTGACGCGCAGACGAGCGAGTAGAAGACAAGAGGAGGATAAAGAGTCACGCTCGCAGAGCTGCCTTCGTATCGGAAGAGAGACTAGAGTATTTAAACGTCGAGCACATCGTCAAAGGGAATAAAGGGGTGGGGTGAGGGTGAACGCGGGCGTGGGCGTAAGCGTAAGCGTCCCGCGAGCTCTTCGCAGAAGGAATTTCGAGCAAAGCTGAATAGGGCGCGGAAAGAAGGTAGGGATGAAGGATTACGGAGCGTACTGCAGAGAGGAAAGAAGCTTACCAGCTCAGGGGTGAGGCCACTGATCGTTTGGCGCACTGTTACTTCCGTGGCACGAAATTATCAGCGGTCCCGGAGGCAATTACATATTTAAAGGAAGGTCATTTAATATTTATGCCCGAGAATGAGGTAATTTCACTGGCCTCGCGAAATTATTAATGTGCTGCGCCAACCCCGCAGTGAGCTTCTTCGCATTATGGAAGGTGGTATATTCACACCGGTACAGCATACCGTGGTGTGATGCGATGCACTAGTCTGCTCTGCCTTCACGTACTTCTTCGCGGACTCCTATGTATAGCCGCTCGAATTTTCTCGAACATCGCCCACTTGTTACGTTGAAAGAGGGGTGAACTCGTGACGCTTTGCGAATCCGCACACAAGGAGCCCGCGTACACAAAGGGGACATTGTGTCTGGACAAATTTTCCACGATTTCCAGGCGCTCCTCTTCGCGCTTGAACTCTGAAGCTTGGTCGAATGCTCTGAGGCAGGGTGTTCCCGTCCAGCCGCGCGCCCTTTGGGACAAGTGTCCACTTTCCGATGACGCTTTGCTCCAGAAGGAGTAAAGGGAGAAGAGCAGATCTTTTCTTCTTCGCGTGCACCCGTACCCGCGTCCGTGCTCGTACGCCTTTCCTCTTTCAGCACTAAAAGCGACTAGTGAATTGTCGCGAGCACGAGTGCCCGGTAAGCGGCTCGACCGAGAGCTTCAACTGCTAAACTTTTCACGCCATTGATGCCCCCTGGGTTTTAAGATGGCATTCGAACGAGCTTTGCTTTCCCGCTACCTGCCAATAAACCCGGATTACGCCCAAAACGTTAGTTGAATTGGGTCACTCGACTGTAAGAATCGCGCCGTATGGCAACTGCTGGCAAAACATTAACGGAACCGGCCGATTCGACGAATTTCCCGGTACGGACAATGGCAAGCAAGCGAAGCCTTGCGCTCGCTCAATGCGGAATGCTCTACCCAGTATTACGTTGGCAGTAGTCGATTATAATCCGCAAACCAAAGTTCAAATTGCATGTATTATCAGCTCCGAAGCCTGAAACATTCATCGAGCCAGAATGAAAAACAAATTGGCCAAATGGAGTATCTTTGAACTCGCAAAGAGCCAATCTAGCGAGTGTACACTAATTTCCATTACACACATGACATTCCACAAAGTGGCTTCATTCTTTCGCCGGTAGCTGGTGGCGAATGCGCGGACACTAATGCCATTCGGCCCTGGCCGTTCCTTTGCTGGCCTTTGATGTCCCATAAATTACCACCCGACTGCGTAACAACATTGAAAATTTATATAGTAGACCGGTCGAGTGACTACGATATGCCGGCCCCCGGCCCCGCTATCCTCGCGGTTGGAATAGTCTATTCAGGCGAAACAAAAAACTCGGAGTCTGTATTACTCCGCTATGAATATGATTAGCCCAGGCTGGATGACACGGTGCAACGAAGCGATGGCAGTAGCGTGAAACTGCCCACAGGCCACCACAATTTCGTAGGTTTAAAAATTTCACGAGGCGCCAGGACACGGGGCGAGGACCAGTGGCGAGGTCCAGTGGCGAGGTCTAGTGGCCTCGCGTACCGTGGAAAAAATCGTCCGCGACTCGACGAGCATCATCCTCTCTGGTGGCACACATTTACGTTGGCTAATAATTGACCTCCGGACCGGGCTGTTTGTCGTTGAAAGTCAATGCTTAGTTATTCTATTAAGCCCACAGGCCTTGCCAACCACCGCGGAGCATTGGTCCAACTGGTCACTCTCTACAATCCGCACGTGGATACCAGCCGCCTAGGGTCAGTATACTGAATCGGAACTTGCCACTGTCTGCTCTGTGTGCATTGGTATCGCTCAATTATACCGTGGGTATTACTAGATTATCAGTTCGAAAGGTATCCGATCTATCTTCGGCCTGTACAAGCCGTATCCACGCAAATCTACCTTAATGCTACTAGCCTGGTTAGCCACTAGATTGGATGAGGACGCGACTAATTGTGGATCTAGCAAGGATTGCTTATCCGTTTAGCGAGTTGACAGTCTATTGGAAAATGTACCATCGTAAAAGGGGACTAAACTCGTGGTAGGATGCTGAGACTGGGGCAGTGCGTTCACAGAAAACACGTGGGAAAATCAGGTCGGACGTATCATATTGATCAGCGGAGATGTGCACACTCTTCAGCGCGTTAGCCAGTGTGTGCGCTGCTGGTTGCGACAGCCTTGATACCGATGCCCTCGATATTGGACAGCACAACGACCAGTACGCGACAGTAAAACTCTTCGACATACTTTTATTTCTCCGTTCATTCTTACGTTTTGTTGTAGTGATTTCTCCTGGACACGTAATCGCGAGCGTCTCACGAAATTAGCGGGATGATACGTTCCGGACAGTTACGATTGCTCACAAGACATAGGGACCAGAAACTGGAGACTCTTCGAAAGTGCTCGTTGCTCAAGATTGTGTTATATCGACCACGTAACGATTTTTGACCAAATGAGGTAATAATCGAGCGTACATCGCGACGAGATTACAGGAGGGTCGCTTTAGGACGGTCGTAAAAGAATGATGGGTGATCCGGAATGATGGTCAATCTCGTTCCAAGCTGGGCAGGAACATGCCATAGGTAGCGTAGGGAAGCAAACAGAGCAGGATGACATTTCTAACGCGGTCTCGGATACGCCCTCGTAAATTCACAGTCTGTCTTTCCTGTAGCTTCCTGCGAAAATGTGGTAATTTCGTATCGGCAGAGCGTACCTCCGATCCCAAAACTACCACAACTGTCGAGCATGCGGGCCAATGTTCTGCTTTTCGCGATCAAATCAAGCTCAGTTTCCATTAAAATGTTCCGTAGTACCGTGACCACACTCACAGTATTTCCACTTGTGAGGCCATGCATCGTGTCCGGTGCTCTCACTGTGAGCATGCCGGGAAAGTTTTAACGTTGTAGCACGAGTGCTACGCGATTTCCTCCTATGGCTGGAATATACAACTTCAAAGGAGTGGCTCGCCACCCTTGGGCACTCATCTGATGACTGGCTTGGAAAATACTACATACATGCTACCAACACTCGAGAATTCTGCGGCCACGTCGCAAAGCTTGTTCACTTGTACCAAAGATGAAAATTTGGCATCGATCAATAAGGGTGCAAAAGTCGCAGACGACTTGTCCAATTTTACCGATAGAATTTTATATCGGTCGCAACCTAATATTATGCATCTATCTCTTATGTCTTTAAAGACGAGAATGTTGGAACGGTGGAACTCTTTTTTCCCCCGGTGGCATGCATGCTTATTTGTCGCGGGCGTTATTCAGGAGAATTCCACGCCAGCGTCAGCAGATTAAACGGGGACAAAAATCCCAGTAGCCGTCGATAATCCGAAACCCTGCCGTATAGTTCTTCAGCAAGTAGCATGAATATGTAACAGAACAGTACGCCCTACAGGAAAAAGCAGTGTCGGTCTTTTTTACCCCTGTTTCCGGGCACTGCTCTTCCTCCGGAGTTACGGAATGCTCAAAAGCGCCGGAAAATGGGAAGCGCGTACTCCGAGTTGGCCGTAAAAACTCGAAGAAACGGAAGCTTGGCCGGGATGCACGCTTGGTCCAACTTGCCAGTTTGCTCGAGTCCAATTTCAATTCGTGCTGGCAAGTAACGATCGTGGCCGTTGATTAGCAATTATAATTGGCAACTGCTAGTTCTGTTAGTACACCTAGGCATCCGCCTCGAGGTATCCATATAGCTCGCGGCGTGTTGTCTGCGATCCACTGAAAATTTCAAAGCGTATCTGCCAATCCACGTTTCTTCTTCGCGCTTTCTCTCTGTTCTTCTTCTCTCCCCCTCTCTCTCTCTCTCTCTCTCTCTCTCTCTCTCTCTCTCTCTCTTCCAAGCGCTCTTGTTTTGCCTCTCTGTGCTTCGTCTATCGAGCCTGGCGAGAGAGTTTTCTTCCATGACTGCTAGTTGCTCCTGGTAGCTGGCGGAGAAAACAACGGCGAACGCCCAATTGACCGCGTACATTCGCGTACATCGAACCCATCGGCATACGGCAAACAGCGCATACATATTATTCTCCAGCCCCACTTACTAGAGAGAAGCTCGGAGAAGACTAGCTCGCTCGACTGGAACGACCGATATAACGGACTGAGGAAAACAGGAAACGAGAGGGCAAGTTGAGCACAAGAGTATTACTAGAAAAGCGTTCCGTCATCCAATTTGACCGGCAGTTATACTCGGGTCACTTTATCAACCGATAAACGCATACCGCGAAATAAAGAAACTATCTTTGAAACGACACTTTCAAGAATCTATGGGATATATCGAGGGATTTTAACCCGCTGGCAAACGACACCTTGTATCTCATCGTGAAATGGGGTTCACCTGTATCTACTGCTATTGTGTGCACCATCGTCCAACCGCAACAGTTTATATTCTTCGCTCGTAAGTTTCGTGTCTGGCGACAGATATTAAAGGAAAAGCTTCGCAATTATTTATCGCCAATTGTGGCATTTTATCAGACAGAAGTTAGGGGTATACTCATATAACCCTCGGCAAGAATTCTAAGAAAGTATTTCGAAAAGGGATTATGCATCGTCATACAAAGGATGCGAAATAATGCAAAAACGAAGCTGCCTCTCGGCAATATGTTTGGGCCAAAAAGGGAGAAGTTTAGTGGCTTCGCGGAAGACTAAAATACATAGTGGGTCATCCATAAGTAATCCGGTTATATAAAATAACCAAAAAATACTGTCGAAATTTTTTACTTTAATTTTAATACCTCATTATAATGGTGGTGGGAACTCCTATTCCTCGGATTAAGAAATAGATTAAGTAAGTTGCAGTACCTGTGGAATATCGTATATTTTGGTCGGAGATTAACTCTGTAACTAGTTTCTCCAACTATGTGAGTCATTTAGGTATGTATCGGGAAGGAAACTCATTAAACGAAATCAAAAACCACTTTCACGGGAAACATCGAGTGTAGTACATAACGAGGAAGTACTGACGAAAACAATACGAATCCCACCACTAGCGTGAGTTGATTCCCGTGTTACTGCCACATCCAAAATTCACTGAATATCTATTCTGCGCACGGTTATCTCGCGTATACGCGAACAGACGCAGACAATTCATAAATTAATGCAGGCGTATCGATTGCCCATAGCAAAGGAACTCGCGGAGCTGCAAAATCTCTTTTAACAGTTGACTCCAGATCCTAAGCGCCCGCGAGACAGTCGGTTGAGTGTTAAACGGGTTTCCATTCCATCTCAATTTAATTTGAATGAATGGAAGCGGAGATCGTGGAAAGTAGTGCGGGACGGGGGCTGAGCCGACAATTAATTGACGAAAATTCGCGTTAGAACAATGACTTTCTCGGATAGGGTAGCGGGGCGAATGGTCCTTGCAGACAGGGAAGGGTGGGGATGGGGAGCTGTAATTCTCATCAGGAATGGCCCATTCTCCAGCAAGATATTCCAAGTTCTTGGGAGGGCAGTAAAGACCGCCGGCACTTTCCCACGGCGGTACTTACGTTCAATGAAGTTAGCACGGCCCTCCACATTTTTACCGCGCTACGTGACAACGAGCCTTGGAGAGTCGAAAGTGAGACAGATCGAAAAAAAAGAGAAAAGAAGAGGGAAAGGGAAGAGTGCGCGCAAAAGGAGGGCCACCGGATATCGGAACTACCAACGATCGAGCCACACGCCAATTATTATAACAGCTTCGTCGTCCTAGCACGGCTTCTCGGACCGGAAAGACGAGGGTGCGCTTCTTCGATGTCCCCTTCAACCCCTTACATAGCCCCTCACTAGCAGCTAGCCAAAGGGAGAAAAATCTCGATCTAGTGACGGCGGATCCCTCCCCGGGGAAAGGAACCCGGAGGGTTGACGAATTGCGAGGACTGGCCGCGACAGCGCTCGCTGACTCGGATAACCGCCTCCATTCGTCAGGTTCGTGCGACGCGTATATGGTTATTGCACCCATTCAAACTATGCTCGACGCTTTTTATTATTATTTTCCGTGGGCCAAGCCAACCGAGTGGTATTATCAATTACTGCTGCTCGCGGATCGTTGCACTACCATCTCCCTTTTCCTGGTTCGCTCTGAAAAGGAATAATGCAAGGCTGCCATTTGCTGGCCCTTAGCAGCGTTATCGGTGTAGAGCGCTTTTAACTATAAGTGGTGAGAGAGAACACGGGTTAATAACGAGTCGCGTTGCCTCGCGTTGCCTCGCGTTGCCTCACGTTGTCCTCAGCTTTAGCCGCCTGACTTTTTTCTGACTTTTAGTCCAGCAAGAATAGGGGTATAAGCGTTACTAAGGGGTAATGGCCACTTCTTCACGTGTGACTCACCCCGCTTACCAAGACAAATTCCACGCACCGTCGCCCTCGCATTCGCATAAATCACGGAAGCGCAATGAAAAGACTTGCGGAGCACGGCGTGCCTTTCTCTCTCTTTCTCCACCGATGTGTATACATATAGAATATTTTACATGCAGGTATGTAAGTGTACAAGGGTGCATGGGTCGATGGTTAGCGAGGTGGTCGCGGGGGATGGAAGAGATTCTTGTCGATGAAAAATTCATGTTAGTGAATTTACGTAGAAACAAGCGCCGATGCCGCAAAGCCTCGAGCCCATCTCTTCAGGCAGCAAGTAACAGTAATTACCGCCGCGGGATTTGCCATGTCACCGCAAATACGAGCTCCTCCAGTTTTTGTCCTGCGGATGTGACGCGCATGATGAACGAGCAAAATGATAGCGTGACCTCGCTGGGTCACAGCCGGCGTGCACCAACCACTGGCACATGCCAAATGATCCTCCCTTTTCTCTTTTGCATAAACATTTAACTATTCTATTAAGTACTGCCTCCCCGGGAACAAAACGAAAAAACAGCAGCAATTTCGGTTGATCCGATCGCACGGTGAATTTGTCATTGGCATTACCGTTGAACCTCACAGGGCGCACCCAGCCATCCCAGTTCGTTTTCCGATCTCGATCGATCGCGAACACAGCGGCCGAGATAAAGCGAGAGAGAAAGAAAAAGGGGTAGAAAAACTAGCCGACTGGTGAAACTAGCAAAACGTCAGGTTGGTCAGTATATTTCGTGGAAAAATTCTCCGTCGTTGTAACTGCGTTAAGCATGCCAGTAGGACTTTTTCTTGGATAACCGAGAAAAGAGAGAGGCAGAGAAAAACGAATCGTGAACGGTGACACACGGCTGGTACGTAAAATCGGCATAAAGAAGCTCATCGCGCACGCGAGGCAGTAAATATCGGAATCCTCGTGAAACTTCGGAATCGTATACGCCCTCGTAGAATGGTGTGCGGCCCTTGCTTTCCTTCCCGCTTGCCCTCTCGCTCGCGGGACCTTATAATGCAAGCGACCTGCCCTCTTTAAAATAAATCATTGGAAATACTCGGTGTGCCGCGTCGTGCAACTGCGATCTGCCGGAAGGCTTGATTTGACGAGCTTTCCAGATGCAGCCGATGCAACCACTATACATATACATGTATAGTACGGGTACATATGTATACCTACGCCCGATCGAATAGTTACAGCCGCTACTCTTTACCGCGGCTGGCACTTCGCATTTTATTTCAATGAAGTATAAACATCCCGTGAAACAGTGAGGGTTGTGCGGCGTCGCGTCTGTTCTTTGTTCCGGTTCTTGTTCGCGAACCGCGAACCTCTCGTATTTCTTCGGGAGCGTAATGTTCGCGTCGTTATATCTTAATTACGAGCGAGAGAGCCACCTCAGGCTGGGATTCCCCATGAGATTTCTAGTGATCCGAGTTGACAAGGAGGATAAGTCGCATGCACGAATATATACCTTGTTCACATTCTTCCCCGAGCGAGAACCACCTACACCGGTTGGTTGGTTCTCGGAAAATTTTCCAGAGAAAATTCGATATCACAAGCGCCACGGAAAATTGAAAATGTGATAGTGCTTCACCCCTTACGTTTACCCCGAATTCTCTTTCTTTCATTCGCTGCCTCCGAGCTATGCCTCTGCTCCGATCTTCTCCTTTGATCGCTACGCTTTAACCATATTATCGTACTACAGTTCACCGTACCGTTGGCTCGACGAAGGCGAACGATTTTTCTTGTGTGAATAAGTGGCAATATTCATCAATAAGTTCCGCATTGATTTTGGTTCAAGGAAGAGCTCACAGGCGTACTGGTCATAATTAATTCAGACCATGGCAATCCTGTCCGTTCTTGTCCTCGCATCCAAGCCTTTACAACCGAATGCCACCGTTAAGCTGACCCGATCCAAATAGAACAGTGCACATGTGGACATGTGTGCATGCTGGTCAAAAACTAGAGCTCTCTCTATCTCGACTTCCGCACAAAAGAGTTCTCGATGGAGAGAGATGATCTTCAAGCAGGACACAGCACGTCGATAACGGTATCGTGCAAAAGGCAGTGGTGGTTACAGCTTAACTAGAAGTCTCCGGTCGCATCGATTTCCCGCCTCAATCCTTTGACACCTTAATGAAAGCTGCAAATTTCTAATGCACGTTGCTAACCTTCACTTGGAATCTCTGCCATCCAATTAAAAACTGCTCTTGTCGGTAGCGAAAGCATCATTATTTCCATCTTCCCTCCGTTTAATTTTAACGAGGCCCCCTGCGCCCCTGACCTCTCAGACTTTCCTGCCGTAGCATTTATTATTTGCCCGCCACAGTTATTCACAAAACGCAGCTATTCGCGAATTTTAAATTCTTCATTATTCTCACGGTTATTATTGTTATTACTATAACCATTGTCGTTACTGTTGTTATAGCGTACAATCGTGCGTCACCGTTTTGCAAACATAGCGGAATAAGAAATAAGGAGTTCTGTCTCATCACGCGGATTATAATTTGGGATAAACGACGACGACTCATTCTTGGGGAAGTGACGGCAATTTTAATTTCTTCTAGAAGTAAGCAAAAATTAAATTTAGTGCACAATGGAATCCATCGACACAGAAAGGCGGAAACATTTACGCGTTGCGGCGAATGCAAAGCGAAAGAACCGAAGGAAATACGAGAAATGTCTAGTCGCACATAAACAATCGTGAACATTTTCTTATAGTCGAGCCGTAAATTCATTCGCGTCGACAAAGAAATACATTGCGCGCTCCTACATTCCACGTTTCTCTATAATTTCCACCAAGCGAATTTAGCGGCGTGAAGTTTTATGATTTTTCGCCGGGAGAAAAGGAGAGTTACGTTAGCGGGAAGAAACCACAAAGGTTGATTACGAAACAATACAGTTTAAAAAGCACTTTTGTATTAGAATTCTTGTGAGCGACTCACTGTCGATCGACCACGACAAGATTATTAAGTCCTCCCCTAAATTGATATTCAACAGCCGATCGAATTTGACCTCGGCAACAGACTGGCTATCAAGGGGTTGAAAAACGATTCAATGGGAACCCGTGTTCCAAGTACTTTAATATCTTACATTCATAAGTTAGAATCAATATTCCCCTGTCGCTGTCTAGATTTAGATCCTGTGGAGTGGTGTCATGTTAGTAGGACATCAAGCAACTCAGTTTCCATCGATTCCATGGCCTGACAGTTGTAGATATGTAATTCACCTATTTTGCGAAGCTGATTCCCAAAGTCGAACACTTTCTGGGGCAAGTTCATATAGAGCATTGAGAACACCCAAGTTAATCGCGCCGCTATCTAAGAGCATTGTCAAAGCTATTTGGGTCTTGGAACCGACTCGATCTAATATTTCACGGTGTGCATTGCGTAACGAAATTGATTGATCGGAAAGTAATATTACTTCGTACAGTCTAACTATCGTGTTGATTGGTTTTTTTTCCATCCGCAGGCTACCTGACAGACATTTACATAGATAGTCGAATCGGAAGCTAATTATCTTGGTTATCAAAATTTTACGAAATTATCTTAATCGGTTGTCTCGATACCAATCTCTTTCAATGAGTCCGTAGTTTTAACCTCTATAGCACTCAATTTCAAGCATCGAAAATTATACTTTACGCATTGGCGTCCTCTTTCCCGTACGAGTAACAGTGAAACAGTGAAGAGTTGCTTTAAGGAAAAACAAAAGGAAGCAATTCTTAGAAAGCCAATGCGATGGAATGCCGCGGTAAAGAAGAATCTCAATGATAAAATGGGTTAGAATTCAGTGCACATTTTGTATAAGCAGGATATAAAAGGCAGATAATTTTTCAATCTAACCGGTCGTATCGTAAATTTTACGAAACTACCGCTGGAAGTGCCATACAACGAACAAACGAGCGCGGAGTGTTTCCAGCGGACAATGGTTCTCCCGACTCCGCCTGCAAAATCCTCTTCCCAATAAAATCGAGTGCTGATTATCTCCGACGATCTTGCACTATAGACGCCTAACGGCTCCGAAAATTTTCGAATTCGCTTCACATTGTGTCCACTGGCCTGAATCAAAGCGATAGAGGCTGAGGCTGCGCTGAGAGCGTCCTCGTTCATCGGAAATCTTCCTCTATTTACCACCGACCGGGGTTGCGAATCCTCGGAAGGACCTTCTAATCGTGTCCGACGGAAATCGCATTTTCCGCCTCCTACCTCAGGTCGATGCGTTCGATTCCTAGTCGCTGAATGCATAGCCCTAGTCTCTCCGCGCTCGCTATAGCTATACGAAGCGTCCCTATGTACTTGATCGAGTTCGATATCCAATATACATATACAGACGATTTCGAATAGCAACGTTTCGTCCCCAGTGAAAACCGGCGCAGGATAAAATGTCAGAAAGATGTCAAGCTACATATTAACTAGTACTTTCGCCGCTCGAACTTGCAGGATAAGCCAACGAGTGGGGACAGGACAGATCGCACGAAACGTGTAAGCGAACGTAGACCGCCGCCGAGTAGGAACCAGCTGCGGCACTAGCGAACAATGCTACGGAGCATGTTTCATAGGGACAAGCGGAGCAGCGGCAGCCAGGTCTGTCTTGGAGAGACAGAGATCGAGAAAGAGAAAGCGTTTGGAGAAGCGAGAAGGAGAAGAGATCGGGGATCAGTTTGAAGCAAGAGAAAGAGAAGAATGAGAGAATAGGAGAGAGGACTATACGAAGGAGAGGTTGCCAAAGCGATTCTACGGCTCTCGTAGGCGGCAACACTACACTGAGAGTCGAGGCATCGCATCTTTGTGCGCATCTGTAGAACTGGGAGTCCAGCTATACACGTGGCAACACTGAAAATGGGCCTTACGTGGCCTGCCGATCCCTGTCGCAAGGTTGGTTCTCGGTCAGGTAAGTACGCCTGAGCCAGAACCAAGCTATTCAATCGCTCCGATTGGGAATCCTCGCGGGACTTGGGAAAACCAAATTGAAATTGGCCGGTATAAACGTCCTCCGGGGCGAATAGGCGTTTAGGATGAGGCGGGCATAATATATAAGAGTACCGGTGGCCCACGTCTCTCCACTCGCTCAGTCTCTACCCGAGTCGGTAATACACTTGGAGCGATAAATTAAATAGAGCCGTACTCTGCCATTAAGAGAAATTGCCGGGACGATTGATTTACTATTAACGATTCGCACCGGGCGAAATGGCGAGGACGCCGTGCTGTCCTGCCGTACGACAAAGAGAATAAGGACAATTTTTTTGTACTCACATCGCCCACCGTGTGAGTAGATTAAGCGTATGCGGCTATTGTCGTGGAACTGGGTTGCCTCTCTATTCGACGTGAATGTCCTTACCCTGCAACAAAAGAATGAAACTGAATTAGAAATTAAATCCAGACTACGCCAAGGAGGAGTCGCTTCAAGGGACGTGCTTGCGTTGGTTAAAATTGTGGCTCATTTCCAACGCAGCAAGCTGGAAACTGTTTTGGCCGTTAGAGAAGCACAGCTACGCGCTCTCTGAGAGCATGTGCCGGAGCTTGGGCCTTGGGTCAAGATACGGGAAGCGCTAAATTTCACACATTTTTGCACCGAGTCACACTCGGAATCTTGCTGATTGCTATCTCGAGCGAACTTGCCGCGAAGTACATACATAGTACCAAATCTTGCCAAACTTGATTACGCTCAAGAAGTTCGCCACTCGACTATCTCGATATAGTATCTTTCTATCTCTCTACGTATCATGCGTTACACCACAGCACATTTCGAAGCCATACTATTTATCTTGCACTATCATCAATTTAATAACCACAGAATTTTTGGACGAAAACCGGTACCGGTATCGGTAGTGGCATCAATTTCGGTTGGTGTTGGGGCTACCACGCGAGAATTTACAGCGTAAAATGATATTATAGGGTAATCTTAGGTTGAGAGGTATGACACTGGCACACCACCGCTAGCACTACCCAACGGCACCACGGCTGGCGAGCAACATTCGAGCAGACCGTGCCATTCGTTCGCGTAAATGGGAGAAAATGGCCTGCCACGAGTACCCTGACCCTCGAGCGACCCCGACATGGAATTGGCAATTATTTATCCCGGAGCGCTTCCGCGCGGGTACCGGGCCAATGCGAAGACAGCGTAACCAACTAATTGCCAATTTCAGTTCGAGCTTGCCTCTGACACTAAGGTCACGTTTAAATCCATCCGATTGGTGCGTGTTCGATTTAGCGCCCAATACCCACCATCCATCGGGGTGGCCGATTTTCTTATCAATAATCGGCTTGGAGTTAGGTAAACCACGAGAGGGGAGTGCCCCATTGAGTCATTCTCGACTGCGTTATTCGTCCCTTACTCACAGGTTTCCCGAGCATAGATTAATCGACGCATAATCAGATTAGTCCACGGGATTAACGTTCATCTCGAAAATCCCGTGCAATTTCGTGCGCAATTATTGGAAGGTCACCGATCCACGAAACAAAGAGGTCGAACCAAAGAGAGGGAAAATTATGACGTACGTCCTGTGAAAAGCTTAGACCCAGCATAAAATTCTGCGGTCCAAAAGCGGTCACTTTACGCGAGTACTTTTGGTTTCTTCAAATTCGGCGCACGGGTAAGAACTAGAAAGGTACCTGGGGTTGTGGGTGGATAGAGGAAAAGAAGGCGAGAGGGAGAGGGAGAGGGAGAGAGAGAGTCCACCGGAGGCGGGGGCTTACCGATCGGAACGTGCCTCGCGTGTAGGAGGGAGTTGCAGAAGGAAAGTCTGGGTGGTTTCCCCTGCGGGGATCCAAAATCACGACTTCCATCGGGTTTCTAACTGGGCCGCGCTTAAAACGCGTACGTGCTACCTTTCCATCGCGCGGCGACCTTACGGTCCTTTGAATCTATACCTCCCAACGAGGAATGCGCTCGTGCTCTCGAGTACTGTGGCTCTGCGCCGCTGCTGCCTTTTTTGTTTCCATTTGGAGCGCCGGGCGAAAAAAACCCGGCATTCATACGCGGATCAATCTTCTCTGGGTCTCGGGCGCAATCTGCGCCCCGGGTTTCTGAATCTTGCCCGAAAGATTGCCGTGGAGTAATTAAGGGATTACTGCGGAGCTATTAAAAAGCCAAAGTAATTTCCCTTTATCTGAGGCCTTAAATTCACGGATAATGTATTACTCCTGGCACGAGAGGTGATCCTCTTGAGACGGGATCGTATGAACTTCATAAAAGATGTATGTATACCCTTCTACCGGTTTGGGGTCAATAATGGTATCGATCCACGACACTCAGACGGCACGCAAAAAATGTCACTGCTCGCACCACTTACATGTATAGCAGCACGTACATACAGTAGAGTATACGTATGTATACACCACTCTCATCACATTATCGCTATGTCCAATTCAATTACATATTCATGCGACAAACAAACTGATCGGTGTGTTCAGATTAATTTCGCCAAACATATGCATCAAATTCTAACCGCAGGATTTATGTAACGATGAAAGAACTTTCCAAAGGTTTTCAAAACTTGCCTAAGGTAGCACGACCTCTCTCCGTAATATTGGCCCTAATTAGTAGACTAAATTGAAGCGTAATTCAATATACGTCAGAATACGAGCACAGTTGCGAATCGTTACACCTAATTTTCATCGATGAACGGTGGCAAATGCACGCACGGCGCACTATGTAATTTCAGCCTCTGGGACTTGCGCCACCCTCAACTGAAATTTCATACGCGCATTTAATTAAGAGTAAGTCATGAAGTTTTCGTATGATCCGCGAAACAAACGACCGTGGGGCAGAAACATTAACAGGCATTAGGCGCCCGCCGGTGGACAAGAGGGGATTATCATACACTTGTGAACGATCCACTCTCATTTCTCTCGTACGCTTCAAAATATTTCGTTGGTTATCTAAAGCCGTCCGAGGCAAACGGCTTCTTTTTCATTTGCGAAATCCTTCAGCTTCTCTTTATAATGGCGCCGCATTCAGAATGCTTTATTAAAACTCCAGTTCGACGTTAAATGGTAGCCACTGCGTGAAAGAGCAGCTGGTTGCTTCCGTGGAATCATAACTTCCGTGGCGCTCGATGAATTTCATGGAAAATTTCTGACAGCGATTACTTCGTCTCACTTATTTCTCACAGTAAATCCACTGGATAGCGAATGCAAAGACACTATTGGAGAGAAATCTTCACCTGTTCGGTTTGTAAGCTTCAAATTCGAAATGCACTCACTCAAAATGTAAATGTAAGCTTTGGATTAAGTCTCCGGTGGATACAAATGTAAACTATCAATTGTTTCCTCTCGAAATCAAATACCCCAATACAATTTCCAACTGGGAAATCGTATCTTTTCACGAAATGTCTGTTTCACCATCCAACGGATTATTGGACACTTGTCCGTCTAGGGCTCAGCTCTGATAGCGGCATAAACATTAAAAGTCTTTTAAAAAAATGTCACTACAAAATAGTCTCGGTGTCCTTAATGTAATGAGCAATATCGAATAATATAGTCAATGTCATTGAAGCATTTGCGAATCACAGCGTACATAGTATGTACATATGACACGATTTCGATTACAGTGTAACGCCAGACGAAACAAAGCGGAGGCAGAATTGTTCGAACGCAAGTATCTGATCGATGAAGCATTAATGGATTTGCGAATGCCCGCCAAAACCAAAACCGATTCGCAAATCGGTCAGATAACTCGAAATAGCGCCAATGCTGCTTGACTATTTAAAAATTGTTTTCACAGTATATACTTAAGTACGTAGAGCACACATACGGTAGGTCTGCACCCATATCGGCGTGAAATCTTTGAGGGATGCACTAATCGCTAAATACGAGGTCAGTTTTTTCTGCTTTCCATCCAGCATTTTGTACATATTTCTCTTTTATTTTTCCAGAATTTTCTAAAAGTACTGATAAACCTGACGATTATTCTGCTTGTCCAAATGCAAATTGTTGGAAGGATAGACGCAACTTGCGGTATTGTCATATCCCATTATTTTAAAAAGGTTTAATTTAATCTGACCGTAGCAGAATACTAACAAAGATTTCTCAAATCCATTTGATGATATGTACAGTTCTATGTATAGTTCCTATATATCTAATTCAGTGGTATACTCGTGGACCGTAAAATCCTTAAGTTTTCCAACTGCTAAGGGGGAAAAACAAATCTGATAAGCTCACTGGTTAAAAGAGAAGTTTGACGAGAAGGTAATTTGGACTGACTAAAAGTCGGGAGGGAATTTTCTGCAGAGTAAGAGATGGAAAATTGTCCTTTGAGATCGCAAAGGTAGTGGACGAAAATAAATTCAAGGAACGAATTCATTTTGCGGCAGATAGCGGAGCGGCAATCCTGATTCTCCAAGAGGGATTATAGAAAACCGATTTAGTAAGCGCTATAATAGGGGAAACTTACGAGGCGAGAAGATAATGCGCGGAACGAGGGTAAAAGCGCATTGTCTTGTTCAGGTCGAAAGGGTCTCGGTAGTTTAGTTTTCGCAGGCTGGTGTGCGGCGGCCCCTCTCTCTTTCTCTCTCTCTCTCTCTCTCCACGATACCTCAAACTGATAAAGTATGCTATGCCAACGCGAAACCTTGCTTTAGCAAGTTGTATAAGAAACACTGGCTTCCGTGAACCTAACTTCAACCTTAACTCAGGCTGCCTTAATTCAGACGTATAACCGTAAACTTCAATAGATTTTGGTGTCTTTATAAACCGCGCTATCCAAGCGAATCTCGACGAGCGTAAGACAACAAAGTGATTAACATATTAAATTCGCTCCTGTAATTTGTGCTACTGATCGGAAATCTCTTGTTATTTCAATAAAAATCGACCGAACAAACGGTACTTCGCGGATATTTGAAGGAAAGTACAGAATGTGTATACATAGTTACATAATAGTTGGAAAATTATTTCCCTTTTGTTCGTTTTGATGCTGTGCTCCACATTACGCTATTCGATCGAACAATACCGTTTGTACCACGAATGGTATACACCATCCGATAAAACAGCCTCGCTTATATGTATTTACCAGTCGCGTGGTACAAGTGAACGTTAATCTGTTAACACATTGTCCGCTTTGTCACCCATATACATACATATATGTATACTTGGTTAGCGATTTTAATCGTGCAGTTGGCGAAACTTTATAAATAGCTTTATCATACATTGACAGAGTCGACGAATGCTGAAATATCATTTCATTGACCCATTATTATATCAGTATTCACTTACGCATGTGATAATTAATAATGATACTCGGCCGTAACAAAAATATCTAATTTAAATGCTCCTACTTAAATGAACGTGAATCATCTTTTCCACAAATTCAATTTGCGAAGATGAGAAATCATTTTCAACAATCACATCCTGTCGAACCTATTTTCACACAAATGCTTCAAGTAAAGGTAGTTGGTAGTCTCGCGATAAACGCGTGTGTCGAGTGCACTTACGGAAACAAACATCTCTTTCACGACAGTCTATTCTCTACGAACACGATTAAATTTCTGTAGTATTTACGTCCGTCATTTTGAGCAGCATGGCCCATTGACATGAATGGGGGAAAGCAACAATACCTTCTCTTTTCCTTGATCAATTCATCCGGTGCGCTTTGTTCGGTCAATGTCGCCAGTTCGATACGCAGTGAGCCAAGCCAGGCCAGGTTTCATTTTTAAATGCACTTCAAAGAAACCGCACTGCTTGCACCGGAGAATGGGCGAGGATAATTTTTTGTCCTGTCTCGGTAAGAGGTATGCATGTACAGGTAGGGGGATACATATAATCCTCGCTGGAGGGTAAGTACCACGCGCTGGCAGCTCACTGTTCCAGTTTGTGTCTCCAGTCGGTAAAATACTCGGCTTTGCCGTATTTGACGAGTACGCAAACAATTTACTGCTCGTTAATGGAGCGCACTCACGGTTTTCAGTAATGCATATTGACGCGTTGATTACCGCGACCAACGCATATTCGGAACGAACGGTGACGCACGACAGATTAAAATCCCCTTATATTTCTCTCTCCCTCTCTGCTCTGCATGGAAAAAAATTAGAACAAACGGGAAAATCTCCTCGAGTCCAATGATTTACGTCTCGCGTTGAATGTCCATTGCCCTTTTTATTCGTGTCGATTCAGTAAAGAATACAACACTGAACTCGCTTATCCCGCGGACCGTGAAAAAACTTCCCAGGAAAGAGAGCGAAGAAGCTATCTTATCGGGTAGAAGTATCCGTGTGTGATCGTGTGCACTTCTCGGCAAATACGTCGACGGTGTATATCTCTTCGTGCGAATACGTATAACCGGCTGCGCGTGAAACGATAAACATACACGATATATCTATACCTGCATCGACTCAATCTAGAGACTTATCGGATTTGCTACAATGTCCGCTTCGTCCGAAAGAATTTTTATTACGCGTCCAGGCGACTAACTCCTTGATTTCTTCGTGGACGAGCCAGTTTTTCGCGTTCCCTCAGAGGTCAGGGATTTACTCATTTAATTTTCGGCAAATGCGGTTAAAATGTTTGTGCGAGCAAATTTACATTTCTCCTCGAAAGAATAGAATAAGAGATGTATCCGCGTTTTTCTATTTTGAGAACTAAAACATGAGATAAAGAGCCTGGTAGTGCATACACGCTATTCAAGCAGGTTATGTAATCGGATTTTACTTTTCATCTGCTTGGATAATAGTCATGCTTTCAAGAAGACTGTCGGATCCTGATAACACGTACGTACTTTACAACATCAATGTCTGTATGCACCAAACACATTGCAGTTTTTTTAGACACAAAAGATACTATGGAAAATGACAGAAATCGGTGGATTTTGTGAAAGCAATAATCTTCTTGTGGTCGCATGTACCTGGCAAGAAACCTACTTGAAGTTCGCTAAGAGTTGCGAGCTATTGCGAGAATAGGGTCTGTAAAAAGTCGGTAAGTACAAAGCCGAAGTAGAGAATATACGCAGAGAGCACAAAACCAGTGTGTATGATCCGCAACCGTTTCCGAATGGTTCGTTCTATGGTCTAACGTGCATTGGTGATTGTGAGTGTAAGTATGGTATACCTATTGGTACGTGCATCGAGCGGTACACTTGTATCAAGAGAACCAGTAGTTAGGACCTATCGTTTCATCTGCGTATCCTCCCGCGAAATTTAGCGACTGCTTAATATAACGTCCTCGAAAGTTACATCGAGATCTCGGCCAAACTAGTTTCTCGAAAGTTTCGCAGAGCCGGCCGAAATCGTAGATGTAACTGCATAGGACATATCCAAAGTTAATAGATACACGTTGGACTGCGTACGTAAATATATTTTACTGGTAGACTATCCACGAGAAAAATCGTCATTTATTCGCAGATATCAGGGTTTTTGCAAATACCTACGTACGTACTTAAGCATTTACGTATATACCTGAACCGTAGATCCAGCAACGGAACTTAGGTAAGAATAAATCCGGCCAAGTTTTTCCGCAGTGCTCAACGGGAGAAGATTATGAATGCGTTGCGATTAACACGACTCATTACTAACCGCAGGTGCATGCACTACTCGTCCAAAATGAATTTTTCCGGCCTCGTGAGTGGAGATTTAATGGAATCAAGTTTTTAACGTGCTCCGGGTAAAATGAAATGGTGGGCAGAGATTTATCTTTCCCTTAACGCTTAATACTCGTCTCATTATTAAAAAGCGGGAAAGTCCCCCCTTCTGGTGATTTCGTACTCTTGACCCTACAGTTCTCGGCACAGCCGAAAAACACTCGCACGTTGAATGGGGAAAATCAGAAAATAATGGAGTATGTATATTTTAATATTGCATATAACGGCGCGCGATGAGCTATTGCCTCCGAAATGTATCCCGGTTATATTTAGTGAATGGTACGCTGCAAGCAATTTGACCAGTGAAACTGTTACAGGTCAACGTACCGATCCGGGTGTTTTATGTGCAAATCCCAACATGAAAAGGACAATTATTAATAATTTTCAGTTATTTTCAGATCGGCGAACCGATGCATTGGCCACTGCTATAAACTGACAAATTGAAATACGAACTCGAAATAGTAGCATCAATGGTCAGGGGGGAAAAAAGAGAGAATAGTTCTACACGACTGCGCCCTTCGATCGACCTTTCATTGGGAGAAAAAGCGGAAAATCTGCCTCACATACAAATCGTGCAGCAGCAAGTTAACTGGGTATTCCCGCTCTTGGGATTTCCTGCTGGTGGATTTGTGTGTCTGATTCGAAAGTTTTCCGAAACTTTATCCGAGCGTCAGGAGAGAGAGGAAGCAAATCTGGTATTACGGAGCCGCGCAGCTGCCTACACATGTACCACGGATAACATCATTGGCCCTCGCATACTAAATGACGGAGGGTTGAAATTCACCGGCTACGCGACCCAAATCAGATTTTCCTCGCGCGTCGACTTAAAAGTCTACTAAAAGCGCTCGGACCTTCCTGAATTTCGGAAATTACATTCTTTCTCGCTAGTGGGGCGAACCAACTCTAATCCGTCAGGGTAACGGTCTGTCAACGTGACGCGAGAACTAGGGTTTTTTACGGAAAATTTATTCCAAATGAAATAACTGCCCTTTAAAGGAAGCACCAACTTTACTTTGTTAACCAAGTTCCGTCGGGATTAATCGGATAAAAAAATAGAAAGTTCCTCGGTATTCTTCTACTAGTGAAGTTACGATTGATGCTGTTCTTTTGTGTTTCCAGCATAAAGCCCCGTAAAGAATACTTTAAGTACTTTGCCCTCTCTTTGATATATTAATTTCCGAGTAGCTTATCGTAAAGCGAATTTCGCATATCTCTTGCAGATACTTAAAACACGTAGAGAGTACTAGATACAGGATGCTTCGGTAAAACTTAAGAATGCATAGGAGCTGTGCGATATGACCGGAATGGTACA
Source organism: Trypoxylon attenuatum (assembly GCA_963989405.1). Classification (NCBI taxonomy): domain Eukaryota; kingdom Metazoa; phylum Arthropoda; class Insecta; order Hymenoptera; family Crabronidae; genus Trypoxylon; species Trypoxylon attenuatum. Next base: position 8,514,039 of record OZ022490.1, on the reverse strand, counting down.
AGACCCCGGTAAATTTTGGATTACCTAGGAAGAACGATAACCACAGACACCACCAATGGAAAACCGCATTTGGGTCAGTTTCGGCCTTACCCTCCCAGAGAGAGATATATTTCTAGATTATTGAAAAGCTCTAATCTGCAACCTTGATTAATATCACTCGTGAACAATACCCAGAAGCCCTAGAGCCACACAATGTATCATCCACAATTAGACAAAATAACTTTCCATAGGCTAGCATACATGATTGTTGGTTGAATTGAAAATTTTCCAGACTCTAATATTCCATGCTCGGCAGCATTGTGGACTATTGAGGATACAAACGCTCAATAGAAATTAATTGAATACGGAACAATGAAAGGTGATCTCTGCAAATACCAGCTAGAAATCGATTTTCCCTGTGAAATTCATTGAGAACGAATGGCATCAATTCATTCGTGGGCAATTAGCAGTAGAAAAAATATTTCTATTTCTGTTCTGTCGTTCAATATAGAAATATCTGGTAATTTAAAGCGTTAATGCTTAACTTTTTTCTAAATCGTTCGTTATGCAAATGTCGGGAGAAAACCTTGAAACTGCGAAGTATGCTTATGGAATGCGAATTTATCTGTTAATCCAAAGGTATGGGGTGTACACGATACATGTATGTACATATTTATGTGTATACATACACATATAGTCTATTATATGTATATACACAGTAATCGCGATCAACTGATCATACGCAAGAGGTATGATGCATTAATGTATTTCGAGATTAATCGCTATTGAACAGTCAGACAGACAGCAGAGTTCTATATGCTATAATAACAGTCTCGCTTATTCCGTTGAAACATTGATACTCGGCTGCTAGCTTCCGAAACTAAACACTATCTTATTGGATATCCAAGTATAAAAGTGGAGAAAATCAGTAAGATGATCAATAATGAGACTCAGTAATCGGAGGAAAATACGCGGAGTTTCGTAAATCGTTCTTCCGAATCATTTGCCAAATTTATCTATTTATCGAAGATGTAGGTAAAGTTCTTGAAAGTAGAATATAAGTGATGCTACGAAAGTATCCGTAATCACGTGGAACGGTTTACCACCCAAAAGTAGAAAAAGAGAATGCAATTTTCTACTCATTCACTGGTTACTTCCTTTTTTTTACGACATCCAAATTTCCGGCGAACTCTGCAGTTAGAACTTTCCACGAATTTGATCCTGCGCGTGCAGCGTACTTTCCTCACAGAAAGGATTTGCATTCACCAGGTACCGGTGTCGAACACCAGTACGGCAAGCCACAAAGCGCAGGGTGCCAAATTAGCGAGCAATCGGAAATTACCCGGCGTAGCATAAAAATCCCACCCTCGTAATCCCCCCTTCGTGCATATGCATGTTAGCTCGTTTATGACTTTCGCACAGCGGGACCGTGGCGGCTGCCACTTTACGACGTCTAACTGCCTTTTCGAAACACATTCGGCTGCAGTTTGACCTCTCGCCTAAAACCAAGCTTTAATGCGAGTTCGTAAGCACCCAGTGTACTATCTGTTGAATTTCCTCAGGAACCTCACCTAAGATTCGTTCGCGAAGTAACCTACAGAAAACGATTGAATGACTTTCGTACTTGAATTACAGAAATTTCAATTAGAGTTCAATTAGGTGTGCAAAACAATTTTCCCACACATTTTTGAGTGGAGGAAGTTTGGATTGTTGAAAAAGACGAGACGGAAGAAATTCGAAAATTAGAACAATGGTAACATTTCGCGGTAACATAGTTGCAGGGTTACTTTTCTAGGTGAAAGATCAGAAAGGAGAATCCTATGCACGATAATCCTGGGGTATAAGTTCTTGGTAATAAAGAGGATCAGCGTTAAAGCGTGAACACTACCAAACAACGATCTCGAGTAAATAATGATCACGTGGGGATAATTAGATTTTGCCGTCAATTATCCAACAACAAATTTAACTCCTGTACGTGCGTGTTCCTCTAGTACGTATACAGTAAAATATCCGGACAGCCACACACACTATTATCGATGCCGGCTTTGCAGCAAGCGTTCTTCCTCGAGTACCGCGGGAGTGGAATGTGTTCGCAACACACCTGCCTAAAATCGGCTATAGAAGGATAAAGGAATTTTGCGCTGGGAGCGAAATCATTGGCAAGCCTAGGAACGAAACGAAGAGAGAAAAGAGGACAACTTTAATATATTGTTCGCTCTCACATGCGGAAAGATTTGCTGCTAAAATTAACCCACCTCCAAACCTTTAAATTAATCCGTAATTTAAAAACTGACACATTCCGTGCAACGTTGAGTCGCAAATCGTTCGCAAATCGGTTTCCGAATATTCCAAAAAATACACTTGAGATGTAGGGGAGAAAAATCTCTATTAAATATCGCGATCGTAATATTCCAGATATATTCATCGTGTAAGTTCGTTCGGCTATACATACATGGATGTATATTTCACGTGAATCGACTATTTGTCTGGTGAATTTTTGCGAAATTTTGATGGTAAAAGTTTCACGAATGTCAGGCTAGAAAGATATTTTTAATTCATCCGAATTCAAGGGAAATTCAACATTCATTGGATGGCAATTTTCCCGTTCTGAACAAAGTTAACAATTTCGTCCGAAAATTCAAACGCTAGCTCATATTCGGAATACCGATATTGGTATAGTACATCGATTTCGGTACCGATTGTTATAATCATATTATACCTTAGATTCGATCATTTCAGCTGCATTTGAAATCATCGGTATCGCGAAATAGTCATTTAAGATTGAAAAAACTCACGATGACGAAAAGTCTTGTATACTTTGAAACGTCTGTTCAAGTATAAATCGTGTATTTACGTGAACACTACACCCATAAGGACAATCCTTCAAAAAATACCTATCAAACTATCGCATCGAATCAAACACAATTACCCATACAAAGATTTGTATTTGTTGGCATCGAACAAATACACAATAAGACTACTTACTACATATACACTTGGCTCGTTTGTAAGGCTCACCTATTATGTATTAGTAAGATCTCTCCTTTCGCGAATGGCACGGATCGTACCGACGAGTAGTATCACCCTCGAATTGCTGCTCGTGGCCAGCAATGGGTACCTTGCGCGTATTAACATTAACCAGTGGAACAAGTTCAGTTTGTGGCAATGTGGTCGGGGAGCCAGTAGCTCTACGAGACATTGAATAGTCCACATGTCCTTAGGGAAATTCGTCATATCTGCTCGAGCCTCGAGTGCACCTCCACCGTCTCTACTACCGTACACACATTATAATTGGCTTCCTTGTGGGAATCCCGCTCATTTTCGGTCTGCCAGCAACTCGTCCTCGACGAATTCGCCCGGACGGACCGATAAACTCGATTTTCAACCCTTTCCTAGGTTTTTGTCTGGATGCGCCAGACAAATCTCATCAACGTCAGCTATGAAATCACACACGTAGATATACATGTATACGGTAATTTCTATAATCCTAGGATCAATTTTTCATTTCAGAAGGTTTTGATAAAAATCATTGGTAACACGTTTGTGATTGATAATAAAATGATATTTTCCTCGAAAAATCATTGTCGTCTCGGGTTTTTCCAAGAGAGCTGCATTTTTTGCAAGCTGCATTATTTGCTGCAAATTCTAAAAACATATATTTTCATGGAACACAATATTGGATTTCATATTCGAAATAACAATATTTTCCTTTTCAGGTTACTCTATTTTCAGGCAGTGTAAAAAATTATACTATATTCCCAAGGCATCAAATAAATTACATTTTATTCGTATTATTGTTTTTGCGCGTTCAGTCTGAAAGCTTTCTGGAAAATAACGATGTTTGGAAAAATATTCATACTAGATATCGATTTGAGACGTATAATTACTTAAAAATGAAACGGTTAAGTAATTGATTGTCATCTAGCAGGAAGAACGTTTCTTTCTATTATGTGTCACGGTTCGATACTTACAATTATTGACAACTCGGCTAAAGCTTGACAGCAGCTTTTCCAGCTTCAATGATATTAATTCAGTTCAACTTACGAAAAGATTCAACAACATTCAACGTTAATAAGGTATTAAAGGGATTTAATCACACAGTGCAGAGTTAATCGGTACCTCATTGAACGGTCTAGTATTTTGTCAAAGGATTAACCTTTAAATCCGCGAACGGCGGATTAACGGCGCTAAATTTGTCCAATCGAAAATGCACATTGGTATAGAAAATTTTTAACTGTCCAACGAAGCATTGCCAGGGTAGGTTAATCGTTTTCCACCTTTTTCATTTCCTTACTTAGCGAAGCAAATGTTGACGATGTTTAAAACCGACACAGCATTATGGATATTACACCAGTTTAGCATAATATCCACGATGTAAGGGTAATAACTGGTATGCTTTCAAGAAATACGATAACAAGCAAAACAGAAGTAGCATCACCGGTGGAACCGCTCATTTGAAATTCCGATATGTCTAATAAAATTTTCCCGTGCCGCATTAGGAATATCACGAGTTTTACTTGGACGTTTCAACAATTTTCGCTGCAACCATATGCGATTCTTATGCTCGAGTCATCTTGCTTGCATTTTTGCCGCCCCTAAATCACCGTTTCATTATTCTAAGGGAAGATCTAGGACTAACGTAAGTCACATGAATCTACGAATTCGTTCGATTTAAAGTTTATGATCACTCATGATCTATCTATACCCACCAATGATTAGAATAATGTTTTCTTTGAAAATATTTTAAACTATTGATTAAAAATACATGCATACATATATTGTTAATGAATTTAGTTCAAATAGTATTAGTCTTCGTATAACTCACAATCAGTTTTTTTGTAAAATATGGTTTTCAACGCCCCTGTCCTTCTCGGCTTTTAAATCCCAAAACTAACACAGTAAACGATTGCAAATAACGGGAATATTTAAAGGACTATTAATTTGTTGGATGCACATTTGTATATTCTCGAGTACACAATAGCCCATATTGTAATCGTTTAAACTAGATTAAATCCACAAGTTGCAAAAATCACTGTATTACTGGCGTTATACCTATATCAGTTCTTTTTTAACGCGAAACTCACTTCAGCAAGCGTGTTCGCGCAGTTTCCAAACACCGCGTAAATTGTTACCTAATTATCGATGAACTCCCCCGAATAATGTGACGCTCTCTGTAATTAGGAACTGCGTAATTACGTTGCTCGTGTTGGTCCCGGTATCCGAAACTAAGAAATCTATGGTAAATCAATTTGCCAGGACCATGCGCTATATTGTTTTATATAGAATTAGCGATATCTATGCTTTAAAGAGTATCAGAATGCAATCAACTCAATACAAAATAATATCTCTTCTGTAGTTTTATTAATTCTTTAATTTATTATTCTGATCCCCGTAGAAAATGATGAAATAGAAATTCCTGATAGTTTCAGTATTAATCTCGCCAAAGGTCACAAGAAAACAAGTGCCAACATGTCCAAGTAAGACTTTATAAAAAATAAAAAGAATTCGACTTCCATAGGATGGTAGGTTCAATTAAGATAGTTTCAGGCTGATTAGTGGTTGGTGCGTAAATTTTCGGTAGCTACTTGTAGACAAAATCGCTATCAAGCTGAACCCTGGTTCGGGGTCGAAACTTGGCGATGCAGGAGATTAACTTTGCCCCCTCGTGAATTTGCAAAGGACCCACCTCTCTTCCCTGGGCGTCCGCAGTCGATATCTCGGGTCTTCGGTGGATTTTGCTGGCCACCGACTGACGCACACCACCCCAAATGATGCTCTTATGAGGGATGAATATTTTAGCAGAAACATCTTTATCATCGAGCAGACCTGAACAACCAGTGAGCTTACCACCAACCTCAAAATGCTTCTCTGTACCACTACTATGTCTCTTCTATCCATTCACGAAAGAGACTATCCAATTGCTGATAAAGCTGTTGATATTTTTAAGCAGGTCAAAAGTGTATGTTCCAAAAAATATGAAGAGATGAATTAAAAATGTTACTAAAAAACAGTTTGATCTTTAGAAGATTACCCATGCAGGTATGATATTTTTATTTTTCCTATCGTTCCTTTATGTCAACTTCTCAACACTGGACACCAACTTTCAGAAATACTTTTACCTTAAATTCTTGGAACTTTTTTGACATACACTTTCGACCTAAGATCATTCCATGAATTAAACAGTCCCACTTATCATTACGTGAGACTTTGAAAGAAAAATTGCTTCTTCGTCAGTGTTCGTGAACTTTGACCAGTTGTATATTCAAGTTTGAAAACTACTCCTTTCGTTCAGCTTATAATTATTGCAAAGAATGCTCGAACAACGCTAACCGCTTCTCTCCCTAATGCAATGGATTTTCTCTGGGAATTACGTCCTTGGAAAGTCTTACAGTTCAAACTCTGTTGAAAACTTTTTCCAAAGCCATTTTTCGCTTTGGACAGCAATTTTCAGAACAACGGAATACATACATAATGTATAATATTACAATCAATATTCATATAACATACATTCTATACAGTATGTACATACATGTATACTATGTAATGTATCTGTATCTGTTATTCTGAGATATTGCTCAATCTTTTAAAATGCATTCACAATCATTTTTGTTCCAGCACCGCGCGCATTATAAAATTAGACCAGGTCGAAAGTCGAGGTAGACTCAACGGACAAACAATAAAGTAATAGACGATTTCTGTCTATACGTGGCATGTTGATTCGGAGGTCTTTCAAGAGGAAAAGAAAATCTCTCAGCATCTTAGTTCGGCTACGGAAAATAAAGAAAGACTTTGAAGTATTGATTTCATCCGAACACATAGACAGTCTTCCCTGTACATTCTTCCAAAGTAGTACAACGAGGGATGTGACTGATTGAAATGCCTTCATCGCAAATGACTGACAGAGTTATACTCGGCGTGCTATTATAATATTCGAGTCACGATGTGCTGTAGTCGTGTCAGCGTAACCAACAATGTTTATGGTTATTGACTGCGGCTCTTGCAATGGGTGCAGGGCCGCTTGACAAAATTAACAGGTCTTTTTGCGAATGCAGTGACATTGGCTTGGACGGATGGTCGCAATTCGGTGCGATGCGACGGGAATGCGCGATCGCGCGATCCCAAACCTGCCGAGCAATTATATCAACCAACAACAGATTCGCGCATCGTGGCATAGGTGCTCTTCCAGCAAAAGCTCGTTTGTAACGTCAATTGTGAATCTGGCATTGTCTGCCGAGCGCATCTCGACACACCGAGTGAGCAAGGCTCCTATATGCAAACCGCTGACTAGCTGCTCGGCAACACCGATTTTAGCGAACAGGCAAAAAAAAAGAGCTTCTCTTCTCATTGAATTTTTCAGTCACGAAATACACGAGAGGTCATTTGCATTTCACGCTAATTTACGGTAAGTGCTCAATCGGCGAGCGTGGCAACATTTATGCGAACGTAAAGTTTGCTTGCACACGTACACCGGCTTTTTCAGGCGAAATTGAATGAAATCAAGTATCGTAGCCGCGTTTGCCAATACCGAGAAGCTGAGAGAATGAGAATTCCTCTTTCGCATCTCGTTGGATTTGTCTTCTTGCGAATTTTCCCTCTTCGCCTCTGTCTCCTGTTTTCTACCGCTTTTCTCCCTTTCTCGAAGCCAAAGTTACCGCATGCGCCTGTCTCATCGATAAGAGGCACCGGTTCAATCAAGAATCATAAATACACTGACATCCGATTTTCATATTTACCGGTTGCGTTAGTCGAACCTCTGTTGCTCGTCAGTGGGGAATGTGACTTAAAAAGTATTCTCGGCCTGGCAGAAAATATAAAATTACTTTAGTCAACGGACGGATACAATCTTCCGCTCATTTCTCGAACGTTACTTTCCGAGCCGGATACTGCCTATAAATCAACCGACACCGTTTACACCAATTCCCCTGAGGACGATTTGCGAGGATTTATGACAGTGTCGTCGCCGTCTACATTGTGCTGCTGATGAATTATCGCTGCTCAAAAATCGCAGGAGGGTTAACGGGACATTTTTCACACTTTGAATCGTACTTATTGTACATAGTATCTATCTATCTACTCGCAGGAAACGCGAGGAGAATTTCAAAGCAAGTTGTATTACTAGAACACAGTACGTGAGTCTGGAACAATTAATTGCATTTTGGAGACGTTCACAGAATTGGAAGAGTTATCGCCAACCAATGTAAGGTAGTACATGTGCCGAACTATATCCATCGGGTAGTAAGATTTATTATCGCGGGCATAGCCACATTTACGCGTGCACGTAACCTTTTAACCCAATGACCTATACGTATTCGGCATCAAACGGTTCACCACGAGTGCTCGTGAGTCCTTTCGTACACTCTACAGGATATTGGTGTTGCTGTTGCTACTACACACGCACACACACACGCCCATCGCCTTGAATTTCAAGCAGATGTGGCGATCCGCGAAGCCGCACGTCCTCAACCGTTAAATGTTTATCGTGACTGCTTCATAATTCTACAGGAGTTCCACGGTACCCAATATGCAGAACTATGTGCAATATAACCCCGAATGTAATGCTTATTTCATAGCCACCCCTCTCTCCCGCCCTGGATTTCTGCCTTTTCTAAAAATCGATCATTAATATTGCAAGGGTCGTCCGTTATCAATAAATCGATCGGTTGCTCTTTTCTAGCTTTCAAAATTATTTTCAGTATTTTAACATAAAATAAGATAGAGGAAATGATTCAAAATCCAAAAGAGAGAACAGGATAAAAACGTCTGTTAACGTTCTAAAAGAATTTTGCAACTCTATGTATAAATGACGCACAAGAGAAATTCAAATAAAATAGTAACAACTTGTAGTAACAGGGATTTAAATTAATGGCCCTTTATAAAATTACAAAAATAAACATTTACTCATTGTAGGCGATTCGCGACTGGTGAAAATACTGCCCTGAATTTTCGATTTACTAATGGATCGTAACGCCATTAAAAATCAAAGTATAGTCAAATTTTTGACAATTGTCCAGCAAAATTGTACTTTGCGTCCATCGAATATTCGGTTCGAACGAGCTAGGAATATTTTATAGGAATAGAAATCACACACGCACAGATTGAAGCTTTCCTTCGTAAGCAGCCTTCGGCTATGTGATAGGCAACTCTTGCCCGCGTAAATGAACCACTAGGGTCACTCGTGGTGGCAAGAGAATGTTACCGGGTTGGTCACATTTCGATCAGACAGCATATCGAAATCCACTTCGTATTTTGTACGCCATTGCGTCGATTCAAACTTACAAGTAGATAAGGAATAAAGAAAAAGGGAGCAGCAATATTTGCAAACAATAAAAACATTTTTCAGCAGCGTAATTCCTGGGGATGCGCATTTCGCACTTTGTATTGTAAATCGTTATCAAATACTCAATGAAATACCTTAGCGAAAAGGAATACCTTTAATTATTTTTTCCCCCTTTCATCCTTTAATATAAATGCAGCGTTGATTTATAAAGGATTTCGATTGACTGCAATTCAAAGGACCATGATTCTGCATACACATCGGTCAATTTACAAAAACATCAAAAGGACAATAAAATTTTTCCTATCAACTAATACAGTGTATTACGTAGTTCCTCCAGCGTTAAATTTGTTTTACGGCGTTCCACCATCGGTGGAATACAGCAAATGGTAAAATTGATTTCAACTGTTATTTCTGATTTATGTTTGCCTGTATTTGTCCTCAGACCAAACCTATGAGAGTTAATCTTCGTTTTCCAAACAATAAACAAAGTACTAATTGCTGTACAATGGATGATTGAAGACTATTAAAAAAAAGAAACTACAATGCAGACATTGCCTGTTGGTTTATGGAATATGCTTGGCGAGTGTGCGTGCCAAGCGGAAGTATTATTTAACATTATCCGCTAATGTAATCAAGTCCGAGAGAGAATCTTACGGTGATCTATCCTTGTCAATCGTATTCGCGAAACGTATCTCTCGCGCTCGTATCACTGTCCGCCACTCGAGTCAGCATGTTTCATCGTCTTGCCTCGCTTCGTCTCGTTTCGTTTCATCCGTCGACGAACCTACGCACGAACCTCGTCAATGTTGCAGAATACACATCCCAACCCTTCCGATGAACTGGCAGCCGGGCCAGCCGCTCGTCGAGACAACAATTTAACGCTTTAATTTTGCCGATATTGATCCACTGGGGGGTTATTACCAGCTCTAACGGTACCCTTTGTTGGCGAGCGCCAATGCGAAATCGTTTCTTCTAGCCATCCATACGCGTTGCTATTTACGCTAGCTTCAACGCATAGCCTAGCTTAGAAACGTATTTTTCTTCGCAACAGTAAATTTCGGTTCGTTACGTCTCACGCTCTCCCCCACTCACGAGGTACACTGAGTCGACGTTACCTTGACAGCTAACATTTTTCCCCGTATTCTTTCTAATGCATCGTTAAAAATCGCCCGGATAAATGCCAGGGGAAACTGAAAATATGATGGTGAGTCCTCTGGAGGAAATATAAATCCGGCAGGTATATACTGCTTTGACTGCAGTGATATTTCGTCCCTTGATCATCTCTCTAGGTTTATAAAGAATGCACCAACCATTAGCAGACTCCATCGGAGCAGACTCCAATTGCAATCCGACCGATTAGATCTACTAAATGGACATTTGGCTGAATAGTATATTTACATACCACGTGATCTTATGTACAACAGAACTTTATTTACAGACAGAAATTGTAGTTGTGTGTATGAAATTCTAATTGATTTTGTACTCAATAGCAATTATGTAAATTAAGTGCGTTATTAGCTAGAAAAATCCGCTTACACAACCATGAACTCTTGTTAACTGAACGCAAAGTCATAACTGGAGAGAATTAGTGGATTATTATTGTATGAACAATCTGGCTATATGAAATTACCTGTTCTCCGCTGGACTTATATAACCGAAGTTCCACTGTGGGTATTAACTAAACGATATAGTACCGTGGAATTTATATTCTCAGTTGGAGTGCTCACCACGAAGGCACCAGTTCTTATTGACCGTACGCGGTGCAGGAGCCTAAGTATTGTATACAAGCGAGCATTCCTAATGCAAGAATGTGTGAAAAATGTAGAATAAAATTTTTCCTCCGAGACTTATTTTTCAAGAAGATTTACTAGGAACGCCTCCTGTACCTAACGATTGTGTAAAGTAGAATTTAAAAAAAAAGGTTTAAAGACAAAATTTCAGTATTTTAATATATTAGTGGTAGAAGGTCACAAGAAATCAGTATTCCATAGCTTGTACAATACTTTTTACCGTAGTTTGCATATTATTTTAGATTGCTCGTAACTCGATACCCACGAACTTTATCATCGCTCGTTTCTTTACTGGCAGTAGCTGGACTTTTTTGACTACTAGAACTTTGTCGAAGCAGCGCGACAGGCTCGAGCCGAAAGTCTCCCAAGAAAGTATTAAAAAGAACAAAATAAATATAAAAACCCCATGCAAAGATTTCTCATCTGTCTGACGCAGAACTTCCATTATTGAAACATATCGTTCGCGTGTTGAAAATTGACAGTATTACTAAAACGAAACTCCAAATACGGAATGATAAAGCAACCTACAAGCTAAAGAGGCCCGGCAGATACAGATACAAATGCACTCGATCCAACTTCCTTCCTGATAGGTCATCTTTTCCTAAACTTTCTTCGGCTTTAATTTAACTTTCCCGTCAGGTAGATCTGAATATTTTAATCATTTTCGTATTAGAAGCTGTCGAAGTAGCGAGCGGTGTATATCCAATATCAAAGTAGATCAAGGGAGACCGGGCTTGGGGAAAAGTTTCGCGTGACTTGTATACGGAGGAAGAAGCTGCTCGACGTAATCATGATCAACCAAGCTCGACAAAGTGCATACGCAAGGATATGGATATGCATACTATTATAGAAACAGGCAAGGCTGTACTGAGAAAATGCACAGATATCAATACACTAGCGTACCTTAATACACACGTACACAGGACTGTGGCAGAGAAACATGCGATCCGAATACGCGTTAACGAGAATCCTCGGATCTCTGGATAATCCCGAAAGTGGATGAAACTAAAATTTGCACAACTCAACAAGAATATCAGTATATAGGGATATACGTACGTGTGCGCAATCGTGTCGCTGCGCCGCGACAAATATAATACGACACTGACTTGCGTAATAGCGCAACGTACGCGAATGCAAAAATATCACCGTGGAATTAAATACCATGAAACTCGCGGTATCAAGGTGACCGTAATTAGATAGCATTCTGAACTTGATCAAGAATATGGATCACGAAAGCGATACAGGCACCATAATACATACGTATAAGAGAAACAGGTTGGACATGCGTGTATGTATATCGCTTTGCAGCCCACCGAGGATTTCTTTACACTATAGAAAACCAAGCCAGCAACAGAGTTTGCGAGATGCGATTTCGCGTTTTTTCATTGGCATACGTAGTACGAGTCTGATATAGAGGCAAATTCTCTGCCATTGTAACTTTTACTCGTGACGTAACGATTTACAGTAAAATAACAATTTTAGTGCCGACCACAACAATGCTCTGGAAGAGAAAGACACGCTGAAAGTAACCGCTGCGCTACCCAGCTGCCGGAAAAGAAATGCTGGTAATTACGCGAAAATGTAATGAGGGCTGGCAAAAAACAGTATGCAACTACGAGTAAATTCCTCGACAAAATACCTTCAGACTGTCATTAAAGCTTCTATACACGACTGGCAATGTCACGGCTTCAAGTGCATTACCGTAAATGCCCACGTCTTTTTCCTACGTCTTCCTCCGTAGTATGTATTGTAAAGATGCCGGTAGCATGGTTTTGCAAAAGGAATGTGGCAGAAACGCATTCATCGACCGTGTAACGCGTGAATGGGTACAAAATCTTTCCAAACTGTTGATACAATCCGTAGAAAGCTGAATGAGAAAATACGTCAAAAATGTAGAGTGACATTTTCTCATAAGAAATTTCATCTCCGGGTAAATCGACGTTGAATACGTGTATTTGCCAAGTTTAGATGAAAAAAAAATCAAAGTAGAAAATCTAAAGTGACACGTTTCACACGAAGGTAAATTTTCCAGTAAATTGGCTATGAAACATCGTATATGTAAGAGCATTTACAAGCAGAAATCTTTTGCCTCTTTAGTGACGCCAATCGGAAGGCCTGAGAAAAATTTTGTTTATATAAATCATACTTGAAAGTCTAGCAAATATGCAACATCGAATTATGCGAAAATGAATTTCCGTATGAAAGATATGTTATTCTACGTTTTCGCCTAATCTTTTTGCGAAGAATAACTTTCTTGTTGGTTGAATCTACCGGCGATTTGAATAGAGCCTGTATAACGCACATTTCACCGCAAGGCCACCGACACGGAGGCGCTCGTTCGCGGTACGAAGGCCAGCACGCATGAGAAAACCCAACAGACCAGTCAGTCGACCCACAATGCCGCCGAGGCAGCGGTAAAGCTGTTTTTACAATATGCGCGCGGATCGCGATTAACAGTCTTATCGATTGAGATACATACTGACTCATACCACAGATTTCTTTCGGTTATCAGATACGTTTGATCAAAAGTAAATCCAGACAGATAGCGCGCGGTACAGCGAGTAGTATCGCGAGTAAACTGTGACAGAGCAAAGTCTCTGTCGAGTGAAACACGACCGATTCTCACATTGAGATCTACGTAAAATTCGAAGTGACTCTCCCTACTGGGGTTCTTAAATCATCATAACAATATCGACCACCCTTATATGCGAGGTAATATTCATGCAAAACTGGGATTTCACCGATAAAGGTAGCTTTGTGGAGATCACGGCTTAACTATAGAGAATATTTGTTACTCATTCGAATCACGCCCGATTCTGGTAAGACATCGTTCAAATAAGAAAAAACGACGAGGGTCGGATTTTGTGAACAGCGCAATCATAAAAACTAGTCTATAAATCAAACATCTAAATACCTCACCATATCGCCTATTTCATACTCGACTGGTTTATGCTCAAATAACTTGAAGCTACATAAATTTGTTGTTTAAATCCAATTTGGTGCTCATGATATTGGGACAGGAGTAACACAAGACAAGATAATTGGACGTTTCGTTATTCGTATTCGGCGGCGGGGTACTGATACTAATTGTGAGTTACAATAATAATATGACGAAAAGTGAACGTCTTATTCTGGCGAAACGAGATCGGGAGTGGTTTGCATTTTTGTCGGAGGTATTATTATTATGCGACGCACGATGGGCAGGCCTGTAAGTCTTCCATTATGCGTGTGATGGAAACCGTAAATTGTGTTGACAGGGCATAATGATTTGTACGTGACAATATTAAAAATTCACAGTAATCCTGGCATGTCGTCTTCATTATGAATACGTGACAAGGAGGAATTTAAGGAGACATGTCAAGATCTCCAGAGCTCGTCGTTAATTCCGCGCATACCTACGACCGATCGTAAATTACGCGATTTTCACGAGGAAAAGAGGAACTAGGAAACCGCGGTAGATCTCGTGTGCTCAGTCTGTCGTCTTTGAATGACGTTGTACTACTAATCTCCTGCGGTCCGCAATGATTAACAACTTAGCTTTGTTGCAGTTCCTGCTATTCAGATCAGTATGAGTAGAGACGCAAATTGGAGCAATCCTCTTCTTCTCGCAATTAGAGACACATAACGAGCATTAACCCTTTCGGCCCTAATGCCGACTTGAATCAGCATTTACCTAATCAACCATGAATCCGACTACGGACTTTGGTACAATCAATCCGATACTAGTCTCCAATTTATTCAAAAGGATTGAACCTAATATTATAATAAATTTGCTTAAAAATTGGTTACGCTAATTCTAATAAATGTATCGTCTTCGTCAATTTGTAATCAGTCGAGCGCAATTTGTATTCTTCTTCCGGAATCTACGCTAATCTACGCGAATCTACTCGTAGGAAACCATAAAACAAAATTACAGAAAAAACAATTTCCATGCCACGGAAAATTGTGAGTTTCCCTTATCGAACAGATGGATCTCTATTGCGTGCCCCGTTTCTAGACCGCGTATGCAAGTCAACGAACTGCCACACTTAAAGTAGACTTTAAATTAGATTACTCCGGGCATTTTCTTACCGAGCGGACTAAGAGCGCAAAGAACACATAATCAAGCGCACGTGACCCAAAAAGCTGAAAAAACGAGCTTCAGCGGACGCTATTCTTTGCGCGCATTTAGAGCTAAATATTTTTTCTTAGCGTCCCCAACTACGCTGAGAAAGCCTAATTTCCACTGTGGTCCCTAACGAGCAACGCTTTATCGACGTAAGCTGCTTATGAGAAGTGCATGGAATATTCGACATTGTACATAGCTTGACTATATGGCTGGAGAATATCGAACGTAACCCTGTTGCCCCTATACCCTTTATCACAAAGTGCATATAGGCACTATCGTAATGAGTAAGACCCTCCGTCAAGTGCCTATAGATTCGAAAATGTAACTCGCAAGACTCGACCGCGTCATGCAGAGTGATAAATTCAATTACGCGAGCTCTGACAAAGCGCCATTGTTTACTTGACAGCATTTGAAAAAAAATTGGTAAATCGCAAATTCTCACTGAAACTTTTGCAGACCAAGTGTGCTTGAAGCAGTGTAGATATCCATCAAAGTATCGAGTGTATGCAAAACCTACGACAATAGGAGTGTGTCACCGCTTGTCTGCGTTCTATACAACAACCTAAAATCTATGTAATAGGTACACGTGTAGAGAGAGATATCAGAGAGAGATGAACACTATAAATCACGGAAGCCCTTAACAGAATAATACTCAAACTGCTGAAAACCCGAAGAAGTGGGATCCAACATCGCACCATAAGTGCCGATCTAACCTCGATTTCGTATAATATAAAGAAACGAACTGACGCCAACATTACCAAGGTAAACCAGCGCGATTGCCGTCTTCTTCATAAAATCCTGAGCCAGGCGGCGGCGTGAATCATCGTTGAGTAACCGGTCGACAATTTCCTCACACATATTCCGGTTCCCGACGATATACGGCTAACGTACTACACAACCACTCGACAACTGTGCGCACGACTTATTGCTCGATTATCGGCAAGATGGCGCACAGATCGTTGAAAGAAAATAGAGTGAGAAAAAAGCCCATGAAATCGCAGTGTCAACGAGAGAAATCGCGCGCAGCGGACATATGGTGGAGAGAATGAAGAGAATGAGGAAAGGTAGGAATGAATGAGCAAGAGAAAGAAGGAAAGAGAGATTACCGCACACATGTGTCTACTCTAGGATCTCGACACTCTCGACCGGTGGCCGCGCGCGGTGCGGCGATGCGTGGCGTGCATGGGCATTCGTCACTTTCTGAATGGGCTTCAAAAGAGAGTGAGTCAGCCGCTTCCTGGAAAGTCAGTGCTATTCTAGCTTCCACGGAAAACCAAAGCGAAATAAAGCATGACTAACGATGCATACGTGAGATTGGACGCGGGTGGAGCGAGTCATTCCGAAATTCGCCACCTGACATCCTACGACCTCTTTATATCTCCGTCTTTCTATCCTTCTCACATTTTTCCTTTCCATCTACCCGAGTTTCTCTTTCGGCAATCTGATTCCTCCTTCAAAGCACTTTTTTGCCTGAGGTCCTCCGAAATGTTCACGCTCCAGCAAAATACTCTATAATCCTGAAACCTTGCGCAGCGACAGGACGCGTCCGTTGCACGAGCCTACGGAGTACCGAGGATCCTCTGTCCAACTAGGATTCTCCGGATTTGGAGACTGGCATTCCGTTCTCGCGTATACACATCTCGCGGAATGCAACCCCACCGCGAATGGCGAAGCTCACCAACGAAAAGTTTCGCGACGCACTGGCCTCTGAATTCGTTGAAATGCAAACGCCTTAGTCCGTATACCTAAACACCTCAGCAGGATACATAGACCTCGCAACGGGAGGTAAATATATATTCTTTCGAGGGTATCGTTGGAGGACACACGACCTTACAGGTTCGCAGGCTTGGAAAATTGTTTTGTTATTCGACGCGGCATGTGGTGAAGCGGAGAAAAAAAAAGTGGTACATACTAGGTATACGGGGGCAGAGGGAATATTGCTCTTCAATTTTCGCCGTACTATCAGCGTGTCTACGTAAACGTGTAGCGTAATAAACTAGGGCACGGGTCACGAAGAAAATGTATCATTGTGTATCCTCAATTCCTGGAACTGTTTAAAGACTTGTCTCCGCACTGACTTTCCTGGAACTAGATTACGTTCTGCGGTTTCCAACTCCTGGCTCCGTTAATAATATCCAACGACCTCGAGACTCGGAAAGGTAGGAACTCTGTGCTCACCATAAAGGCACCTATCGTCATCTCGATAAGGATCGAAGAAAAAGATCAGTTGTAAATCGACGGAGTGCCGAGGACAAAGCGAGGGACATCATTGTGTATACGTATGCAGATTTAGAGAGAATATATCTGAATCGTAACGCAAACTACCAAATCGTAAATGCGCTGATAAGACGTCCTAAACGCACAATGTAAATATATTTCATGGTAATTGCGAGCCGACCTAGACCTGCCCGTGAATCGCGTCAGATACGTCGCGCTCCATTTGCGGACTAAGCAACCGTCCTGAAAGAGCGCGTTCAAAGAACCCGTGTGGATTTGCGCAGAGTAAAAAGGCCGTAAGCGTGTCAGAGGAAGCGACCGGGTCTTGTCGTGGCGCTCGAAAAGTTCCGAACAACAAGGTCTCTCGAGAGAAAGATCGACGCTCAAGCTGGTCGCGCGAGCGCGGAGGTTCACAGTCCTGAGGCAAGATTCCATTCCAGGCAAGTCCACGCTACTCGAGCGAGAAAAGGGCACACTCGACCGTCCTGTCGGCCTCGTGTGCCACGGAGAGAGGCTAAAGGCAAGATAGACTAATACATTCTGTGTAGCATTCTGTCCGGTATACACTGTGCACTGTGCACGATCCCAAGAAGGCCATCATCCATGCGCACACAATCCCGTGCGCCAGTATGCGCGCGCGAAAAAGAGACCAAACCGAAAGAAAAGTAAAAAGAATATGGACACTTACTTCCATACAAGGCAGCCCTTCTCTCGCTGGCGATCGTTCCTGTATCCGTCAATCGGCGCAAACACGAAGACTTGTCCCTCTCTTGTTCTCTCGACTCTTTCCTTTTTTACTTCGCCGTCCACTCCTTACTCTCGTCCTTCTCGCGCCGCTGCGTGCTTCGCTCGGCGCTCGAGGAACGCCGACAACGCGCTGCTGCAAACACAGCTGCCGAACACACTCAACTCTCCGGCTATTTACGCTAAACGGAACTCGAACACTGTCGCGGGAATCTTGCGTTTCGTCTTCGAATGCACTGATTACTCGATCGCGTCACTACTATCTCGCAGCAAGCGGGTATCGCGAGAATGGACTTCAAGAGAAAGAGACGCACACTAGAGCCGAGAGGCCAACCAACGGTCCACGCATAGTTTGCGAAGAAAAATCACGTGGGGATGCGCGAAGCGAATGGCGCGGAATCTCCGAGTCGCTCCGGAATGGTCGGTATAAGCCACAGGTTAAATCCTTTCTGTAGAAACTAGTGGATCCACCGCACCGATTTAAGTGTCACATGATGCACTGTCAAGTTGGCTGAAGGGTACGCGCACTGACGCATGAAAACGGAGCGAGAATTACGCGGGCCCGAGAACCAGAGTGGTAAGGCAGTCGCGCGCGACACACACACGACTCACGCGCACTGCGGACTCCGGCAGACTGAGCGCCGACAGTTTCAGGAGGGTTGCGCTCGCGATCGGTGCGCTACAGTCGGTTGGTGCCCGAGTTACGGCGTTCGGCGTCTCAAGCAATCCGAGTCGCTTCTTTTCTTACATCGCGATACCGCTCACCTTATTACCTTACCGGATTGAATCAATTGATTATGCCAGTGTAAATATGTCTACGGTGAAACTTCCATATCCACAGTTTGTCATAATATGTTTATATTCAAAGTATTCCGAATTATACACTAACTCTAGTGAATAAGACTATCGAATACAGTTTTCCTATGGAACACGGGATTAGAGTAACAAGAAAACGATTACAGGGGCATTATAACTTTTACAATCCCATTACATTAATATAAAAAGCAGGAAAGAAGACGTTTAGAAGAATTCTTCCACAAAGGACTCCTGTAGAAGATTTGTCAACTCCATAAACCGAGCTGTTCCCCAACAGCTGTTGCTTCTCACCATTTAATTGCAATAAATATCTTAACTGTATTCAGATTATATTGAACTTTATGTATTATTCATGCACTAATGGCTATCATTTATCCATTAGTATATTTTATTATGTCGTTGATTTTCGTTCGTGATTACATCATATTACGTTTTGTATATAGTGTCATTATGGGTACAGTATACAATATTATATCATACGCATAGGACCACATACATGTGCAGAGCTGTATTATCCGCGGTTTCGAATATCTGCGAAAAGGCGTGAAACTAGAAATACGAGAGATTTCGCTATGGATTCTTTTTGTGATGTGTTATAGCTAAATCGATTGACGCTTCTTCTACAAAAGTACATGTCGTTTAAAATGTTTAAATATTAAGTTTTCCAACGCTAAAGTATTCATTTGATTCTTCGTTTCGAGCACGTTACTATATCACCATGACAGAATTACAGATTTTATTGTACATCTTTCACATTTACCTGGACAATAACCAAATAGAATTTTCAAACTCTGCAGCTATCAAATTTTTCATTTTTCATTTGTAATTTTTGTCGAGTGTTTCAGTAGTTCTTTGATACATATTATTCTACTCCCTGCTGAGTCAAGTATCTCAACGCTACTGACGAGTGTGTTTACATTTTTTTTATGTTGCCACGAATCACGAAGCACAGGCGCGCGTGACCCATACTACATAGTACCCTAACATGTTTTGTTTAAGAGAAATTTATTTTTAAGTTGCGTAAACGTGTGGTGAATTGCAAAGTATGTAGTTTGTTTTTTATTATATGCAAACGTATAATACGTTGCGTTGAATTGCATGCAGTAGGACGTACGGCAGATTCGTCGGAATGGTTTAATCTAGTTTCTGGGTGTGCGAGTACAATAGAGGTATACATGCATACATGTATATGTATATGGATATACCTATACGAATTTCTACTGTAACAATAGAAATGGAATACTTTTTGTATCAAAGATTCGTATTGAATTCGTGAAACTTCACTTAGAGTCGAGGGAAATTGGACTCGAAAGCCGAGCGTATGATTGTGTCTCGAACTTTTGCTGTAGGTCAATGTTTTTGTCTGCCTACCAGTTTGGATACTCAGCGCATGTTTATTATGATAGGTCGAGTTAACTAGTGCGTTTCATGAATGCTCAGTTACCGCTCCTAATTTCTTCTGGTGACTCTGTTGATTCGTTGCCTTGTGTCATTTTCTAAGGTCCCAGTGTAACATTAAAACACATGTACTTCTCATGAGCGACCAGATTAAAAATTACAAATTGAAAGCTTTTCAAAGTAGCACAGTAACAAATTCAAACAGAATATGTATTCTGTTACTCTTTAAAAAGTACAATTTAATTGGACGCGAACGTTAATTGCTAAAAGTGAAATTCAAGCCAACCCAAAACGGAAGCATGAAGACAATAAAATATCAAACGAAAATCAATTTTGTAGAACACACGGTAGAAGTTGAAATTTAATAGTTATTAAATACGTGTCCACAATGTTTGTTGGAATATGTTCGAAGAATTAATTATTTTCAAAGCAAGATAACATTTCAGGAAAGTTAAGCAATCTGCGATACGTTATTTACCATCAATCAGCAGCTGAAATCAGTGGCCGCAATGTACTTTGAGTAGAAAGCCGACAAAATCAATTAAACTACTATTACCGATTATCTATTTGACGCGAGAGTACATTCAGAAATTAAATACACGATACCTACGAATTGCACGAAACTTTGGAAAAAATTAACATGGAAATGACCAAAAGCGGAATTGACTCTGAATGACGGTAGATCGGTGATTATTTCCGTGCCAAGTATACGGGCAGCTTGACGATATGATTAATTAATCGATAAAAACTGATAAAAAAAGGGTTGCCAAGTAATTATGCCTGCGCCGGGCGAAAGGAAAATATCCAATTATTGTTTTTCCATTAAATTCGCGAGGCTCGCATCATCGGTTCGTGGCACTGCAGAATATTAGGGGTTTCCCTGTAATTTAATTGAAATCCCGTTTTAAGTAGCAGCGCGGAAAGAGAAATATATTCGCGGCGGAGAGAGGCTTCCCATGCGGATTTTTGTTTCGCGGTACTGATATACACAAATATACATAAAACATCCATTATTGTTACCTTCTGCTTCCAAGCAATCAACAATACAAATCTAACAGTCACAATTTTTCCGGATTCAGTTGAGCTCTTTCACCCTTGTCGAATACGTCTCCGGCTGCGCTCGAGCTTCTACGTTGAATATTACGTATGCGGCATATCGTGTGAAACCTTTACGTATCATCGTTTGGCAAATTGGTTGTGCGTGATCTTAAGCTGTTAAAAACGATCGGTATAGGTCACTGTGTATACACTTTCTACAATAATCTATACTTATTGATTTTACAAAAAATTCTTGCTTTATTGAGGGAGGAATATTTTGTAAAATAATAGTATGTATATATGCACAACGGACATTTCGCAGCACAGATGTTTTCACTAGTAAGAAATAATTAGTCATGTTTGAATCACGAATTTATTGTCCAATTCATATCAATACACATACCTGTATTGACTTTAAAAATGTTGATGAATATAGGATTACAAATGCTGCACGCCAAACGTTGAATTTTGATTATTGAACAGGAGGCAATGGTGAGAGAATTGAACAAACTAAATACGAAAGAACAATACAGCCATTGCAGGTACCGTTAATAATGAATATTTGTTGAAACCACATATACGTAGATGAATTCTACGAAGCGTGTTTATTGGCCAGAATTCAACGCAGATTTGTCTCATTGCTCATGAAAAGTTCAACATCATCAAACTCCATTCGACGGTCAATTAAGAAGATACCTTTCGAATTGAAAACGTTATCAATAACGCTTGCGATATAGCATACATTTGAATAGTACCAGGTGTCGAAGAGTATTATATCGTGTCACACTTGATCAGTGGTGGCAAGTGCTGTTATTTGTCGAATGTTGCTTTGTACCCTAAATGCAACTAGATAGAAAAGCATGGTGGTAAAGGTGTTAAAATAAATTACAAACTAGTTCTTAATGAAACTTTCGTACTAGAGACCGCGTAGGGCAATTTTTCAAGCTTGTCTCATACGTGTCTTGCTTCGTGGAAAAAGTGGGAAGTTTGCTGTCACGGTCGCGACAAATAAAAGCTTTTTCTATTTGGGGATCAAAATTACACTGTTAAATGAGCTCTTGAGAGAAGACGAGAAATCTCTAGCAGGATATTCCTGCGAGAGGTATATTTAGCATAACAATTGGTTTGATGAGTCTGTAAAGAAATTTTATACGTGGAATATTATTCTTTCTTTTGTGAATAGGTACGTTGCTACTTAGGATGCAAGTGCGTACGTCTTTGTAGTCCCTTATCCGTAATAACTAGCGAGCTGCATGATACTACTGTTTCAAACGTAGACCTTCCCCCCGAAGTAATTTAGTAATTTATTATAGTGTTACGTTAGCGCAAAGGCGACAGTCACTTTCATGTTGCGCCCGAGTTAGTTAATCTTTTGAAGTATGAAAAATACACAAAGTATCTAACAAGCATTTTTCACCATAGTTGCAAAACTTTCATTAGTTCAATTAATTTTAGCAGCTATCCAAGTTTTCTCTCATTACCGCGCTTGCCTGAGCGTGCAAACCTGTGTAGGACCACAACTTGTTCTCTCCTTTGTTCTATTTGCAATCCCGTTGTCCTGCGAGAACCATTCATACTCATCGTCGGGGTTACCTTTATTGTATATCTGGCTATATTTGCTTTACGTTACTTCAGAAAAAGGGAAGATATTCTACTTTCAAGTGTTTCTGTTTAATGTTCAGAGCGCAGAGATTTGAGGCAAAGGTTCAAATGGAATGTTGGTATCGTCAAACAATACTCAGCCCGCAAGGAATTTACATTGAAATTATGCTTCTTATGCGGTTTAATAATTATTTTCAAATAGTAATACTATTTTCCAAATACATTTGCTACCGAGTATTGCGTGATATAGGTAGTTTTAAGTTGTTAAGAAATCGTAATTAAGCAGAGAATGTGGATAATGTTGCGCATATTAAACTCATGTTACTCGGGATACCTGATAACGTGATCTATGGATATCTTGCGGTACACGATATGTACATTCATGGTGTATTAATATTGCGCGTGAAAGGAGCAAGGGAAGGTAAAAGATCCTAGGTTCCAAATTTACTCATTTCGATCGAATATTTTTGCAAAGTACCATTTAACGACAAAAAAGTTCCATTCGTTAAAAAAATGTTACGAATACTTCGACATTATTTATCGCTTCGGAAATTCCCCATTAAATATGTACGATAAATTGTTCGCGTTCGTTACATTTTCAGCCGTTATAGTTCTCGGTGCGAATGTATCATGTATAATTCTAATGAAACTTTTCTCTCTTTAAAACTCGAATCTTTCTACACTCGGAATATATGAGGACCCTCGATCGATTACTTCAATTGTGCAACGTACAACTCGTATTACATGATTAGAAGTTGGCTCGATTAAAGTCATTCCAAAACATTAGCCCTGCCGTGTAATGCAATACACGTACATGTGCAATTGGATCATCGCATTAGTGCTACAGAGTCGTATTTCGCCATCTAATTTTTTTTCCTCATTCTTCCTCTAATTTCGTTAGCCTTGCCCCACTTACTATACCAGTCCTAATCCCTTAACACTTCCTTCCTTAACTTACTTTCTTTGTCCCACGTTCTATCCCTGATTTACACTCGATCCAGTCGCCATTAGCCTTTCAAGTCTGCACACCCTGACAAAGGTGCGCCGGGTTCAATATTCATTTGTAAAAGCTCTGCGCACGTAAGGTCTCATTGCACGTCGCATAACAAGTCATTATGCAGCTATTTTGGGAGTGCATCTACCATCCCTTTTCCGGACCGTCCCGGATATATTTTGATATCAGGCCAGGCTGTTCTTTTTCCTGGTGGTATACATAGTTCGTTCGTTCGTTCCGGTGTCGTTTGATTACGCGCCATAGCCGGCAGGCCCAATGTTTAATTTCTTTGTCCTTGCTGGGCCGCGGGTTCTCCGTTTCAATGAATGCCAGTGTAAGAAAATAGTAAAGGCACGTCTACAGGGAGAACTAACGTACCACGGGCCTTCCAGTCCCGCACATGCAGAAGGTTTCGTCATACTTACTTGCTTCCTGTCTGTGATGGTGTTCCTTTGTGTTGCCGCTTCCTAGTTTTTAGTTTTACAATACCTTGCCCCGCTACTCCTCCGTCTTTTTCTCTTTTGTGCCCGTGGCATCATGCATGCACCGTTGGGGTTAAATTGGAAGTAAAATCACGCTGTTCTGCTGCTGACTAAAGTCTGGCAATTCTTAACAGTTATTATAACATAGGGATGCTGCGGCCCGGCTCTTTGGTAGAAAGTCCCCCAATGGAAATTAGGATCAGTAAAGTGGAGATAATTAGAATGGAAAGTGGATATTATTTTGCTTACGGAGAATCCACGGTTATTCTCGATGCCTCTCTTTGTAGGATAAAGCCACCGTGTACATCCGTAATGCAGTCTTCAAATGCGAAGAAATATTGTTTTGGCAAACGTTATTCTTTGAATCTAATTTCTAGTGTTCCGTAATATTCGCTGAATCGTTTGCGGAGAGGAAGCCGAGTGTTTATTTTGGAGAATGCGAAATTCAAACATGCGTAAATTAACGCGGAACCGCGAAATTTCAGCAAACCTCAGTCGGTACGTTATCATATAAAAGCGCATATAACAGTTCCGTTATAGTCTCATATAACGTTTTCGGTTGGTATTTGTTATCGCCGCAATTTAAGGTAAAAGTTCATACTGGCAAACACAGTTGCTACCTAAACGAGTAAACCAGAAAATGAATGCTGAAAGTCAGAGGAAAAGACGTTACTATTGGTTGGCAAAAGGAATGTATTTCCAGTGCACTAGTTCATAGTTAATAAGTAATGACGCAAAGCTGGAAAATCCGGTGAGTGGGAGATGATTTTAGTGCAATGGGGAAGAAAAGGCGAGCTGGACAACAGTATCAAAGGCCGCAGCGATAACAGTGTTGTTCAGTAAAGAATACAAATAGCTCTATTATTTCAGGAAGAAAGACCAGCGTAGTATAAGATTCGCATGTGGAGCGAATCTTATCAAAAATAGAGGCGAGTGCGCGGTTTCAAAGAACTCTGGGAAAAGAAAGCAGAAAGAGACGTTACTGGCAGTGCTGAATCCCTAGTTCGAGATGTTGATGCCACTCACGTCTCGCGTTCAGGACAATTGCATTTCCACTTTTCATAGTAAAGAATAAATAACCCGCTGGCGTGATCAACTTGTTAAGCTCTTCAAAGAATACATTATTTTCCTGTAAAAGTTACCGGTGAAAGGATAGAAACGAATACTACCAGTGAAACATTATAGCAGGAAATAAATATTCAATCTCTCCCTCCCTCTCTCTCACTCTCGAGAAGCACATGTATTTTCATCATAGAGTTTTATTTATTCGTATGATCGTAAATATATAATAGTCATTAACTTAACTTCTGCGTATAAATAGTATCGGCACGAGACTTGGTTTCGTTAGGCTGGTACAATTAGAGTTTCTGTTCAGTACAGATTTAGTTTCAGCTTGTAAGCTGTTAAGTAGGATCTTGCAAGGGATCATTGTTAACACAGATGAGATCATCTCGGAACAACATTGATTAATGATGGACATCTCTTGGTACGATTCTTTGGGACAGGTAAATTATACAGAGATATTTACACACTGGAACCAAGTCTGAATTCTTTGGCTGCGGCCTGAATGTGAAAGTCGAGCGGAAGATTTACATCGATATTGTTGTGCTTATAGTCATTCAGAAAGAAAGAGGCTCCTTCCACGTTAGTTGAATACTCCTTGGGTAAAAATTCTTTTCCTCTTGGCTCCAAATCGAATCCTGATATGGGGTGTTTTAACAGGCTGCTTTAAAGGAAATAATAAACATTCTGTAAATATAGCGAGTTCATCGAACCGAATGTCAATCATGATTATATCGCTTACCTATATGTCGTTGGACTGACGTGAATACGAAGTGGTTCGCTTAAGGATTCGAATTTGTTTGCCAATGTAACGTTGTGCCCAAAAAGACAGTATCGTGGCATTTTTTTCCCAACTACTCCTGCCAGTACCATGCCGGTGTGAATACCAATGCGCATCTATTAAAAACGAGATGCAGCAATGCACAGATTTAAGTTAAAGAGAATGTCGATCTTACTATCGATCGAAAGTCAGACTATTGTATATGTATATGAATAGACATATGTTATAACGAAAAGTTATAAGATATTATTTCGATAAATAGTGCTTTTGTATTTTTCTACAGTTAATGCAACTGCAATTACAGTCCTTTTTGCATTCGACTGTCGCCTCGGATCTTAATCCTCTACAAGACTTATCTCCTTTAAATGGGGAAAGTTTCCGTAATAGGAACAGCTTCGAAATAAAAAGAATCGAGTAATCTCTACTTAAGTTCTAAAATGGTAAGACACTCTAATTAATTGGATTTCTTCTATTGTCGCACAGATTTAATTTCTACAGACGAAAGTCCGATGCAGCTTTCATTTGAGAAATACATCTGGAATTCGATGAACGATAGGTAAATTATCATAGATTGGAAAATATTTCTTACCCTTATGGGTTTACCCTTGTGTGTCAAGTGATGAGAACAGGCTTGTATCATTTTTAAGGCCATCCAAGCTATCTGTTGTGCATGTATGTACGTATCACGATGAAGGCCGCATGCAACACAGTACGCGTCGCCGATCGTTTCTACCTATGTCATTGTAAGGCGTACATTAGATCTTTACGATGCGCTTAACAAAATAATATGCGTATGCTGGTCTCTTAATGGAGTTATTTGCGCGTGACTCAAGTGCTTTGGCACTTAAGCTCATTTTTATAAATCTAATAAAGCTAATTAGCTGTTTCCTGCGACGGTATGCAAAATAATGCACAGTTACACATCACGATTCGAGTGTTGTACAGCAAGACAGAAGATTCTTCTTTGGTAATTTATGACTACGAAGATAATCGCGATAAATTTTAGAGTGCCAATCTGTGTTTCTATTTATGAATTTTGATTGTAAAAAAATTCACTTGAAAAATTAGCTCTTTCTCATAATGAGTACATGTATTTACAATATGGTAATGTAGGGAGATCAAGATGTGGGATCGCGCACCTTGTATACATCCAATTGACCACAAAATGAGTCAAATTGTTCGTAAAGATTCTGCAACATATTAACGACCATCATCGGAGTTGCCGTGGAGCAGATTTCTGTAAAACCCACTATATCGCTAAAGAGCATTGTGACTTCGGGATAAGTCTTTGCTTCAATGGTCTCTCCTGAAATCAATACAATTTGATGTATTTCACAACACAGGACTATAGCAATTATATTTCTTCTTTTGACTTTAATTTATTTAACTTACCCAACCAAAGACGCTTTGCAATATCCGGAGGAAAAATAAGGTGAAGAAGACTCACATTCTTCTCTCTTTCCACGGATACTGCGAGATTTGCTTCTTCTATAGAACTTTTTAATTTGTCCATTCGTCTTCTTAAACCGTCCTGAAAACAATAATTGAGTCTTAAAAAAAATTTAAAAAAAAACATAAAAATTGTTAGGGTAATATCCTATGAGGCTTTCGCAAAGAAGATTTCTAATTTATCGCGGCGTTCTAGCTAGAGACGCCCTCTGAGACAGCGATTCATGTAGACTGGTGCCCTCTTTTAGACGCGAGAGTCTAAATCGCCGAGTTAAATTTCACTCGATGAACTGCCGCATTGCGATAATGTTATTCCGAAATGACTTTACTGTTCGATAATATAATCTTTCGGTTGATGTTACGCATTTATAGCTGGTTCTTTGTTAATTTGCATGAATAATAATGAGGAGGAAAAATTTCCTCACCTGTGCACGAGCCTGCTCGCCGACAAGGATAACGTCTCTGGTGGCGTCGTGTAATGGAATGTCCGAAATAAAAAGTCCACGGCTGTTCAATCCATCCAAACCATTGAGAAATGGTGAGCTCACGAACAAGATGGAATCCGACTCAGGACAGTGTACCATTTGACCCTTCATCTCAAGTCCCTATAACGGAATAAACTATTAAACACCTTCCGCTCTACTCGCCATTCCCGATATTCCCTTAGGATTAACACGAGTACATAGTATAGCAGCATTCGCTCCTACTGCACATCATCCCATTAAGTATATTGATTTCCAATAAGCTCTTCGCAGTGGATGAATCATTTTACCTCTGAGCAGTTAAACTCAAGATCATTTTGACGCAAGCTCATTAACACTTATAAGTGGATGCAGTTAACGCTTAGATTAATTTAAATCACTAGGGAATAGAATAATTGCTCGAGGGATTGCGTGTGTGTGTGTGTTTTCTGCGATGGAATATTATATATTCACATGCCTCCGCGGGATATTTATCGACTCCTGGCGGTCTCTGGAGAGTCAGGATAAACGGCGTATTCGAGCGCTTCAGGATCTCTTGAAATGTCAATGTCACCCCGCGGGGCCGTGTAAAATTGAAATACGTCGATATTTCTCGGCCCAGTCTGTTCAGGTGCTCGCCGAAAATCCTCATGAAGCCAACCCCAAGTTGCACGAGCTCCAGATGCCGATCGACGACAAAGTGCCATGGAAACGCCTTGCAGAAGCTCGCAACGCCCATTCGAAGATCCGTGGCCTCAGTTGAGAGTGGACGGAATGGAGTTGTGACCTCACTAAAACCGTTGTCATAACCAGACTCGGATACATGTACACTGTACCGTTCTGGTGTTATATGGTATCTGAAAGGAGATTAGTTTGTATGGAATTTGAGAGTGTTTCGTAGACGTAGTAGCATATATGTATATAGGATTTTTCAATTAAGGTTCATAACGTACGAATCCAAGTTATATCCTCACCTAAAAAATTTTGAATTGTATGGGTCGGGCAAAATGTACACGCTGGCTTTATCGTTATAAAATTTTCTGGCGATAGCCCTAAGGCTTCCTACCAGGAGATAAGCAATAGACGAGTGGTCGGTCGTAAAGTGGAGTTCGATCGCCTCTGGGGTGACGATGCACACGAATTCGGCCTCCGCTTCAGATCCCGATTGATGTTGCACAACGTCGTTTACGCCATCCAGGGTGGTCAGGAAAGCTGTCAAGTCATTTCCGAGGCACCGAAAAGCTCGTTCCAGGAGACCCACACACGCCGTGCAGATCAATTCTTGACCAAGTTGGTCAAGAAACTCTCCTACATCAATGTCTGAAAGATTCGTAGCGTATATTTCAAAGAATTGAAGTTTTAAGGTGGCAAGACATTGGATTTTATATTATTCTGGATTCAGTTCTGCTGTACTACTACAGAATCCATCTTTGAACTTGAAGAAGAAACTGCAGCATGACGAAAAGATTCTCTAAAGATTCCGTGAACAATGCGTCTTTCACGAAGTTTAGCGAACGAATACGGAAAATTACTTTCGATAGTAGGACAGTAGATCTCTTGCAGCCCGAACATTATTGATGTATACAATACTTTTATGTGGGTCAAATCTTTTATTGCAAATCCATTGATGAGCACAATCAAATTCTGTCAAATAGTCCTGGCTTTTGCTAACGATTTCAATTATGTATACAAATCCATAATGAAGCGGATCCTCAAATATTCAATTAAAAAATAAAGTAGAGAGAATCTTTCTCACCGTAAATTTTACATTTTCATTAGTGATAAATAACGAAACGCAGTTTTAATTTCGCTAATAGAGCCGCAAGTCAAATACGAAATCCTTCACTGAAGTCAAAATAAAAGTACTCAGCTCGGTACTGGGAGGATTTTTAATCTCCGCTAATTCGTTTTCCCAAAGCTTTATACCGAGCTGACAAGGAAGAGTAGAACGTTCGTTACGCTTTTAACTATTGCAAGTCAATCAAGCGTACAGCTGTTTGGTACGTATCCAACATTAGAGCTTCCACTCTATCTCGAAACGTTGAGATTTCTGTTAACCACTTTCAAGCTGTAATAGTTTGCTCTATACTAAAAGTCCGTCAAGCCAAGCTTACTGGAGGTCAATAAATAGCCACGAGAGGTTAGCTACATTAAAGTGGTGGTTAGCTCTCTGGCAATCCGGAAACTGACCCACCGCGAACGGACTATCCTAACGCGTGCCCATATTATTTCCCATCAAATGCCACTGCGAAAATGCAATGATCAATAGCGGTCGATACAGTTTGACTGAGTGTGTGTCTGTAGCACGACTGGCTAGTCATGTGAAATATCGCACGATGTTTCCATGTCCGCCTGCCAAATCATTGGGCAAACCATGACAAATTGATGACCTTTTTGGTACCACGTTTCGGTCAGTCATCGTCGTGATAGATCAAATTGCGATAACGTTGGATATGGCCAGAAAGTGCACTAGCTCGACGATCGATTTTACACTGCGAATTTCCGTTTTGCCGTTTGAGTTGTGCCCTGTTAACATGTTGGCACAGTAGAGCGATTGTCCGTCCACCTAATTCGATAAGGAAATACACCTAAAGGGATGTGCGCACGGGTAAACTACATTGGAGCTTTGTAACAGTATATGTAGCATGGGTATGATACAGGCATCATACAGAACCATCAAGATGGTAGTTCATTTATACTGGAACTATTGACAGGAAATATTTTCTCAATAGTTGCTTTGTGCTAATTTGAACGCTGGATTTTTTTTGGAAAACCTACAGTAGATTTAAAGTGCCGAGGAATGTTTGGATCCGTTATGATAAACTTTGCGCGTGACTAGAATAATGCATTGACAATATCAGGAACGGTGTGGCACAGGCGTGATAGAGTTATAATAATGTGCACGGGTGGTATTTACGTAGCGTAAAGGCGATCACATTAATACAAGCAGGCTTAGTTTTCGGGGCTCAATAACGTACGAGTCAACACGGGTAGTATACACGCATGACGTACATACATACTTGTAATGTTTAATAGGTACAGTGACAAGCATAAACGATAACTTTGTCGAATAGATACTACTGCAGACGATAAAACGAAATAATATTACAGGAAATATTGTTTTCGCAAAAACGAAACCCATTGCAGCCGAGTATTTCAATAAATCAGAACAAATGTAAATTTAATGCAGCACATCAAACGACGCCAGAGGTGAAATGAGAATTTGAAAATAGCGTTATGCTGAGAGATCCATATTGAATAAAGCATTCTATTTGCGATCTCGTTGCAAGACGGACACGAAGATCCAATTTTCATGACATTAATAGATATGGAGAGATTTTTAGTCCGTTGCCCTCAAAAGTCTACCATCCACCAAGGTACATAGTGTGGTATGGATCTGTAAGTCAATAGTAGAAATGGTCCACTATCAGTCGTACATTTCCGAGTGAGGCTATTTCCTGACTCAACTCGAGTGCTACCACGAGAAATCTTTTCTACGCTTCACTATCCATAAAGAACGATCTCGTGTACTGACTGCCGTTGCCTGGTGTTCCTGCTAATGTCGCGTGATCATGCTAGGGAGACTACTAGAAGCAAGACGAATACCGTCCTACTTGCTTCTGGGCCACCCTCTCCCCGTGCTTCTAATCGAACAAATTCGCTCTACTCTGCCATCGCTTGCTTGTTTTCCAGGGCAACGGCTTGTAGTCCGATAGAAGGCTTAAAACTGGAGTTACAAGCAGCGCTAGCCCTAGGCGAAGTTTCGCTACTGGGCGATGGAGCGGCTCATTTAATTGCCAGAGCACCAGCTGCACTGTAACGCAGTTACAAAGGGCTGCTTCGAATGACTACATTAGTGGGCCTTCTGAGGCACTAATGAGTAATAAATTCAATCGACGACCTTCCTCGTCGACAACCTCCTTTTGCGGTACGACCCACATACATATACAATAAGTCGCCGTGATATCGTTTTCGGAAACTAAAGGTAAAATTATCTTTGTTTAGCGTTAATGGTGGGCAGCTTCTCTATGCGCTTGTATTTGACGATGAGGTAGTAAGATTTGAGCACAGCGAGGCGCATGTCGATTGTTTCCGATGATTAATGGCACGTTCCCAAGGCATTCCCTATTGTAACTACAACACTTGACAGCCGAATGCAAATTAGGTTAACATGCCCCCGAAGACGACGGATCCACGGAAAACCGGCTGACAACCTGCATTATGATCGAATATACCGAGGGAGTTATCGGTAATACCTGAAAATCTACTTCTGCTCGAACACGTTCTACTATCCAGACTATTATTATGGATTAAACATCCTATGCATCCTTAATCCTATTCTAATCCCCCCCCCTCTCTCTCTCTCTCTCTCTCTCTCTATTGTACTTTTGCCTATTGTGCTGGCAGATATTTTTTTGAAGTTAGTAAAGATTTTCAGGGTTGCAAATACGGATTTCAATTTTCCCCAATTGCCCCTATCTTTTACGTGCAGATCTGTATTCATTCGGTAACGTATAGACTATAGAGACTGGAAAACGATATCGTCGATGTGGAATATTGAAGTTTTCTACTCGTACTGTATCAAAGATGTATACGTATCTCTGAAACAGCGCAATGTAGGAAGATTGAGACATACGGATACGACGGAATTCAGATGTGACAAATTGCAAACCACTGAAGGAATCCAATAGCCATATAATTTCACCAGCTGGCTAGAGAACTTCCACAAAGTACACCATCTTCTGAATATCATTTCGGAATCATCGTAAACTTTAGAAATCAGATTCAGTGAGACTGAGATAGACATAAATTCGAAAACTTTACAGAGTGCAATAGTTACTTAGAACATTAGCATCCCTCTTGTACCAATGACGCGGAATGTAATGCGAAAGTAAAATCTCCCCGAGGAAAGGTTCACGATAAAATCGATGAAAAATATACTGGTAATAAGGTGTAGTAGAAAGGATATCGCACGAGCGCGAAGCACGCAAGAGCAAAAAAGCGATTAAATGCAAAACCAAGTTCGTGCAATCCTAACGTTTGCATACCAGGACGACTGTGCAGAAGGGTCGCCTGAATCTGCAGAGAAGAGATGACAGCGTACTTGGTCTTTCTAATGAGGAGAGCGCCGATGTTTTTCAGCCCCCACCAGTTTTCATCGATCTTTCGACTACGCCCGGAAATAGCAAGAACAGTCAAAGGAAGATTACGAGTTGTCAATGCGTCACGGAAAACACAGTTGTTGGAAGGTTTTACGCCAGTTGAGATGGGTATTGACTAGTTTTTCGCATGAGCTTCTTCAAAGCGTTGTCGGGTTACCAAAGGATTTGAAAAAAATCAACGCTTTGCCGGTAGATTTCTAAAAGCATCTCTGAAAATCGATGTATCACTTGCATCCTCTATTCAAACAAAGATGTCCGTCAATGTGAGTGACGTTTAACCGTGCACATTTCGCTTCAATACTTCAGCAATGTATACTGTTTCTTTTATAGTGCTGTAGAAGCGTAAGAGTAAACAGTAACAGCAGGGTATATTACTATCCTGCTGAGTCATAACTCATCATCGCGGAACAGTTTCCGTGGAAGAATCCATTTCATATCGATTTCAACATCCATCTTTCTCGCGACGTTCGAGGTAATAAACATCGTCGAGTAGTAAATGTTGATCCGTCGCGTAAAGCTGTTCTAGCTTGCTAGAAGTGCGAATGAATGCGGTTATTATCAGGGATCAACTGAGGCAAGTTGCAACGGTGGAAATCCCTGATATGCCGAGTATTCAGGGATAGCGATTGAATGATGCCAGGGATAGCGATTGAAATTGGTTCCATTATCGCTTGGTAGATAATAAATATTATTGCATATTGAGAAGCTTACGAAGGATCGAATTAATTGACAATAGTAGGCATTCGAGCATGTAAGGACATACTAGGTCTTTAGAAAGTGACAAGAGTCTAATGTTCATTGAATATTATACCTGAAATGTTTAAACAATGTCTAACGAAATTGCGTTCCAATGTTACCCTGTTGTAAAGTGAGGAATCATGAATTTTCAAACGTTCTAAATAACTTACCACAATGATAGTTTAACGTTTCATAGATGTCCTCTAGTAAATTATAGCTCTCTTCAGAGTCTACGTTGCACAAGAGCTTCTCCCTGAAATATTAAAGGCAGCAGTTTGAACGTCGCTCCTAAAGAATCCAATTATCTGGAAAAATTTGACATTCCATTCACGGCACGGCAGAAAAAAGTCGTGAAGACTGGAAAGTCCTGGTAATCATGGCTACGTCTTAAAAGCGGAAAAGTTAAAGACTGTCTAAGCTGTACGTTTGCAATAGAAAATACTTACAGTGAGGCTGCGGTTGAATGTGGAACTTCCCCTTTGCTTAAAAGGGACCCAAGAGCAACGGTAACCACCTCGTTCTGTAATAAAAGTGAAAATGTCCTTTCAACGTAATTGCGAATTTCCGTTTATGTGATTTCCAACTACACGTGCAAGTATTACTTAATCGAGCGCGCTATTGTAATCGGCATGCTGCACAGAGTCGTTAGTAAAATATTCAGATTTTTTCTGCGCAAATGAACATGTAAAATATATCAACATTGCTTTTATGCCAATTAAACAATTAGCGAATTTTTAGGTATGGCATTTTCATTCGGTCACGAATGAAATTTCTCGCTTCATCTTGGTGTGCTCCACTGAATAGTGTATTTTCTCTGTACCGCGATGCTGCCTATTGTATTACCCACATGCTCGCCAGTATTTACCCTAATTAAATGTAAAGTCCATTTCTAAGTAGTTTCCTGTGCCGCAATTGAATTATTATCTGGCATATTATTATTAAGCGTGTAAATAACCGTGCAGACTTTATTCCTTAGTTAATTTCCTGCTTATCCGCGCTTACAAAAAGTTCTTTCCTCGTGTTTTTAAAGTTCCCTGCTCGTGCTACTTACATTTTGGGCTTCCTCATTTCACTAGCTTCACCAAGAAGTTTCTCAGTAAAAAGTTTCAATTTAATCACTACTTCTTTCTGTCAATTACGCTACAAACTGCATTCTGAGTATAATGAAACGACTGACAAGAAACATGAGATATAGAACGTAAATAGAACTATCAGTGGTGATAATATTTGACAAGATATAAAGAGCCGTGAGATCGGAACTCACAAAACAAGAATCTATTCGCAGATAATTGGCCCACAGCACATGTGTGAACGACCATATTATCGTGAAAGTAACAGGAAAACTTCTTATTGTAGCATCGGTTCGATCTCCAAGTATTGTCGATTTTTATATCTCCAAGGAGTAAAATGGTTGTTCATAAAACATGGTTTGCGGAATAGTATTGCGCTTCTCCCTTGCCACTACACAGCAGCTAAGATAACAGCAACACATATTTAGGTATCGTTTATTAAATATCTGCCCGAGGGAAGTGTACACTGAAATTGATCCGGATAACAAACACGGCTTATAATTACGCAATCTATCCAATTCAGGTGTGTAAGGTGTACCAAAAGAGCGTACAATCGTCAAATTTAAACACAAAACCCGTTAATCATTACAGTATCGAAAATACAATTATCGCTGTCATCAGTACTGGTACGTTTTGGGCGAATGCGAAAGGTTAATTCGAATTTGGCAGTGCAGAGAACTGTCCGAATATTCGGTCCTTTCGCACTCCCTCGCGTTCCAATTGCAGCCAAAATCGATAGACGTTCTTGTACTGCAATCGTTGAGGGTCCCTTGAAACCTTTCGGAAGAGTGTTCATCCGACGTGGCAGTCCCCGGGATTACAAATAGAGTTTTTATGGAAAAAAAGTGCTGCGGTTCCAGTATGTTATCCAATCAAGCAAATGTCATTTCGGTACAATTTTATAGAGTGCCACCAATAATAAATCGACCGCTGGTATTGGCAATCGGCTACACCAACTTGCAGGTAAAGCCACAAAAGTATTGAAGAGAACCCTATGACTTGCATTCATTCGCAAAGAGCTTATTCATTCAACCGAGCTCTTATTCACTGTGTTAAATATGGCGCTACCGATTTATTGAAGCCCGTGCTTGTTATTGCTTTACGGAGTACTCTGAAGTAATTGACACTTGGGATTCAAGATCTATTCATTAAAATGCCAGACATTGGAGAGGTACCGACATAAAAAAAGGCTTGAGATAACAACGTTCGCATCGCGAAATATCAATAGTCGACAGGGTTGTTGAATGTCAAATTCAATTGGGGCAAAAGATAACAAGATGCATGGGGAACACATAGCCATGCAATTTCAATTTCGAACTAGCCGGGGCAACGATTCCATAAGTGTACGCGCGTGGAAAACTTCATTCCTACCAATTTGGCTAAGTAACAAAGTTTCAGTCCCATCTGTTCAATTTGTCGAATGGAACCGAACCTGACTGATACACATATCATCCTACGTAATGTGTGTCACTCATAGAACGACAATTAGCATCGAGCTCCCGTCGAATGTGATTCTCCCTGATGCTAGGGCACGAACAAAGTTGACTTATATCTTTACTTTCGTACTTGTTTTTGTTTCAATTCACTTTAATGAATCGGCTGAAAATCGACGAACTATGCATGAGGCACCGATATTAAAATTTCATGATTGGTGAAGTTTCGCAGCTGCATTAAGGAGTGTGAAGAGAATTTATTTCGCACTTGCAGTACGATTTCATTCGCCATAAGAGCCCAAGCTTTGTCGTCGTCGCGGCAATGGGTTGCTTGCCTGTTCCACGAAGAAGTGCACACGGATTCGATCTAGCCGTCATCTTGAGAAATTGAACTTTGCAGCTGTAGATACGATGAAACGGTATTGCAAGAGGAAAACTGAAAGATTAAGGAACGTCACGGTACGATCAGGTACTATTCGAACGTCTGCACCTGTCCAAATACAGTCTCGCTCGTGTGTTCCGTAGAACCTCTACCGAAAAGTATATTTTCATTTGGCGGGAAAACGGCTGATACTCGCATGAAAGATGGAGTGCGACGTATTCCGAGGAAATCGAATTCGTGAAAAAAGTAATGCGATAGTGGAGGTTCTTACGATGGTGCAAGAAACTGGCTTTTTCCCTTGTCTCATTTGCGCTCGCGAAAAAGAAGAGACGCTTCACTCGAAATGACTATGCTCCCTTCGACTAGACTTTATTCAGCGACGAATAGCTGCTTTTTGTTCTCGAGGGGACATTACTTTTATCAGGGACAGAAGTCACGTATAAGAGTGCCGCTTGTTGAAGACGTGACAATGATATCGTGACTTCAGGAGAGACCCGAGCTCAGCCCCATTCCGGAAGAGATGATTGTCTCCGATGCACTTGTAATTCAGCGAGGAGCAAAATTTGGGGACTGCGCCACTCGTAAGGCAGTGAAGCTAAATTGAAGTACGAGCTAGCTCAGTGGAATGGGATCAGAAAGCCAAGTGGCTTTGCCCATTTCAGAAGGATCTTGAAACACGAATGTCCTCTTATTTCGATGATAAGCTGATAATTGTGTCGAGAAGAACAGACCGTATTCTACTCAAACGACACGTTCCTTTTTCCTAATACGGCACTTCGCATCAAGAGCGATTTTATGCGGCAAAACTATTTCTGCATTCGCTATCGATCGCACCAGACGTTCGCCATTTAGTAAAGGGGACCTCAGAATCCGTTTTTAGATGCTCCCCTTACGATTTTCTGGGAAATTAACAACGCGACGAGCATTGAAAATCTGCATTGATCGCTAAATCTGCTGACCCGACACATTCAACCATCCCGCAAAGCCGGAGAATTAATTAATGCAGATATGATACATCGAATTTTCATGTTTTCCTGATTTCCAATTATTTCAATAACCTAATGGAATTCAAAGTACCCAAATTAAATTTCTTTCGTATTTTATTCAGTCTTTTTCTCGTTGGATATTGGATATTAATATCCTTTAGATAAATATGTGCCGAGAATTGTAAATGAAAGCTTGAAAATTTAATGTAGTTCGAAATCAACAGAGGCAGCATTCTGGATCTAGCTTATGCTTTATTCCTAACGTAGCCTAGCGACGAATTAATTTCTGAGACTGCGAATATTACTTGGAGCAACTAAGAGCGTCATACGTAATTAGAACACTGCATTCAAGGTTTGAAGTAACGCGAAGCGTAACCGTAACGAAGGCAATTACAACTCCACACGAATAGGGAGACCTGAAATTCTCACATTTATTCATCCTCACGATACTCAGCACTGTGAGGTAAATTTTCCACCAACCGTATTTGAAACTGATACAATGCTCGTACGTGTTACTGTTACACGCGTGACTATATTGGCGAAGTTCGCTCACTGCGCGTTTTTGCTTTGTTTGTAATCCGAGATACAAACGAAAACTCCCTACGTAAAGTATTTCAGCGTTATGGCACCCTCGTATAACTGTCAGAAGTTTCCATCAAATATTGAAATAGAATATCGGCCGATGGGAAAAAAATTCGAACAATTCTACTGCACTCAATTGTCGATTCGAGTACAGTCCTTAAAAAGCCGTTTCTCAAATGAATGCGCTCGTATGAGCGAGCATGTTCCGAATTCATTACGGTGTAATAAATTCGCGTTACGCGATGGATTGCACCGAACAGTAGAGTTAATAAATACACTGACTCAGGAGGGACTTCAATGAATCAAACACTGATTGGATTGAATTTGTTCTCGTCGAGGCAATAAAGAATGCATTTTACGCGAAACAATGCGGTCAGACTTCTCAGATAAGCCGATGGTGCTTGTATGTAGAAGTTATCGTAAAAACAGTGAGTAGTTAGCCTGTCTGAAATACAGATATGTTTTGTCGCCGTCTAGTGTCTCTATAAATCTTCCGTGCCGTTATCGAAAGCAACAGAAAAATCTCTCTATATTGGGTAAAAGATATTTAAATGATTTCCAGTAAGTATCTGCGTACTTTCCGAACAGGGATAAGAACGCAGCATGCATTTTGAGCGGGCGACTGATGGATCCTATTATCGGAGTAATATGCAAATCGAAATCGTCAGAAACTCTCTGCCAAGTTAATAATCGCCTTATGTGAATTTCATAATAGTAAGCTCCGTAATCGCCTTATTTGGATTTCTGCACCATTCGTGCTAAATTTTAAATAGTCGGGAAATGCAAAATTGTTTTATCACACAATTTGTTGACACGTGTCAAACAATTTCTATAAGTGGCAATATTTGTCTTAACTCTTTGTCGACTATTTACATATTATTTTGATTTCAATTTTATTATGTATTGCCACGAAAAAAACATTGCGCATATAAATAGTATAAATCTCACTTCTGTCATGAGATTTCTTTTACTCTTATTGGAAGCCAACCGTCGGAAACCACCTAGAGAGACTGTAATAGATTATTCTGATCCTGCTATTATTCAAGTACACTTTCAGCAACATTTCATTTGCTAGAATTTTTTTCAATGCAATAAGAATATTCTAACTTGTGGAAATCTTGGACTTTCAGCAGCTGCACATACATTACGGAATGGTTTCTTTAATAGAGTGCACATTTAATACTTTTAACGGTACTTTAAGACGACGAAGTCGAAAGTAGCTACGTAAAAGCTTCTCGCAATCGATTAAATTTCTCGATATATTTTCATTCAGTCTAACTGTCATAATTCTTTCTCTCATCCATTTCCACTCATTTCGAACTTAATGGGACTGAACGAATCGTTCTATTAATCAATGCAAAAGCGCTTCGGAGAATCTGACTTCTAAAGATTTAATGCATCTGAAATCAACATTTATACGATCCATTGATGACAGGAAGCCTTCCTCAATTTTCCGTTGTCTCTGCTTCTGTCGCTTTTCCCTTACCAATCCCCCATTTTCACAAATGCTATATTCAGAAGCCACCTAGGTTACCACAGAGGAAGCCGCAGCACAGTAGAATAATGTGACAAACGAGCGTGGAAAATTTGCTAGATTAATCATAATGAAGAATGTCGGCTATGCACTGAAACAATTCAATGAAATGTCGAGATAGCTACTATTTTCCTATCTACCTTAATGTAGTATTTAATTAGGAAGTTCGCTCATACAATATCACAATCCTAAATTTCACTTTAAATCAGATTCAGATTCATCGTCGGTCGCGATTATTTGCCGTTTGCTGATGGACAGTTTCATTAACTTCTCGAGGTTTATAAATCCGCGATTGTCGGCCTCCCGAACGACGCTATTCCGATTAAACGTTTGCACATCTGGCTGCCGCAGAACGACTGACGAAGTGCAACCTCCGAATGCACAGCACAATAAAAAGTGCAGCGGGAAACAAAAACATGGTAGTCATGCACTCGTTTCTGGCCGAGTTAATTACTCGTAGGTCTTTTCGATCGTGGAGAACCTAGTCAGCATTTCTGTTTCCGAGCTTTCGATAAGGACGCCTAATTTCACTGAACTTCGAGACTCTAGTTCAAGTATCCAGTCTCGTTACAGGTCACCCGACGGTTCGTATTAGCGCGTAGCACTCCCTTGAAACTTGACAGCGTCGCTAGGTCGAGATTCGTGGCACACTGTTAAAACAATTTACTACCCGGCGCACGTCACAAAATAAAAGTAATTAGTGGCTCGTAGCTTTTACGTCAGCTTTTTCGCACTTGGTTGACAGGCAAGAATTTTCCCCTGACTACTGGAACATTCTCTTGCTTCCAGGAGCTGTAATGTGGCTTGCGTAAGGTTCGGTGCGGACGGTGTGCAAATTTTTCTACGCTTGCTGAATCATCGAGTCTATCGTATGTTCGCTCGTATAACTACCTCGTATAACTACCTCTCGCTATTTTAAAAATTGCAAAATAGAACAAATTGAAGCTTTCCGTTTGAAAATTCACTTGTAGAAAAAAAACAGATATTTGAATGAAAATGTAGGTCAATTCCTGGTTTATCGTAACACTGTTGCTCTTTATTTTGGTGCAGAGTGCAATCTCATTGAATGTGCTATTAAAAATAAATTTTTGCAAATATGTTCGGTCGAGAGGAGCAGGAAAATTTCGCCAATAAGTCGTAAAACAGTTTGCACTGTAAATTGCAGTGGTGGTTGTTACTTCATTAAAACACTAGCAAAGTTTGTTCCTATTGAAAGATCATTCGAGCAGAAACACTTAACTTGAAGGGAAGATATTATTCGACAAGATCGCAAGGATCGTAGGTCGATGTAGAGAAGTGCGCGAATTCCATTGGCCCTTCACAAAGTTTCCTACTGCAACAGAAACACGCGTTCAACAAAGTTTCGCGTCGCTGTTCATACTGAGATCTTCGATAAAACGTGCTACGCAGTCCGAGTATTTAAAATATATTCCCAAGTGTAAATGGTAAGAATACGTTTGAGCATTACGATTGACAGTCTATTCTCCCCTTACTACATATGTATATACATTTTTTACCATATAGTTGAACGATCCAATTTCGTGGATATTGTGAGTTACGTGGTTGAGGAAGCACCACCGAACAGCTCTCTGCGAACCGAGTCTGTAAGCACACGCTGTGAAACCGCGATGTACAGTGCTAATATATTGATTCGCGGAAACATTGAAATATTACTTCTGAGAGTACGGTCAATCTGAAGCCCACGCTACCACCAAAACTACGGTATTCACTGAACTCCGCATTTTCCATTCCATTACATAACGCAGCCTTGAATGCATCCACCAGGACAAAACGAGATTCGACGAGGAACTGGAACAGTTTGCGAACTTGGAAGTCCCAGTGATCTTCGGGAAAGGAGTCCACGTCAATGAAATATCTGGGACTCAACAGGTACACGGGAATTGGATTTGAGTCTGTACATTGAAATCGACTTTCGCGGAGGAATCAAACCTCGCGGGGCTAGATTTCTGACTAGAAGATAACATTAAGCAGGACGAGTCGCCAGTGAGTCGCGCTACCAAGGGAGTACCAACCAACTATCCTTATTTCGCGGCTGTGTAACTAGCTTAGCACGTCGTGTATTTCGAGGTGTCGTTATCAACTTGAGCGTGCCGTTTCCCTCTTTCCTAATCTTCCATCGAACGGCGCTAACTCCGCGGGGACACTGAGCTAACGATTTCTATCCTCGTTTTAGCTTCTACCTAATAACTGATTGTAAGTTAAGTGGCGGTTCAATAAAGTTCTCTCATAAAAGAACTAGAGATTAGAGCAGCTTTACCATTTAACATCCCTTTTTCTTTTAACCTTTATGTATAGGGTACTGGCTTTTGTATTCTCTTTGCTACGTTCGCACTGTAAACCATTACCTGGAATATCGACTTTTGTCCGGATTGCGGGGAGCGATCAACAATATTATTTTCATTTGGAACTTGTGATCGTGTTACTGGAATCTGAATCAAAATATTCGTCGCGAATGCGATATTCGTGTAAAATCCGGTTTGAATATTCGCTATAGAAATGTATCATACCCAGTGTAATATAAACATTTTTCGCAGTTGGACCACGTTAACTGTAGTAGGAACATATTTCAATCTCGGATATGTATAGTTAATTATATCGGTAAATTAACAATACAGGTGATTGGTTGGTACGTTTGTAATCAGTGTTGCAATATTGCTGTCGGAATTGTTTTTTGAATTCTGTAAATTTGTGTTTCGATAAACAAAGATTATCCGAATGATTTTTTTGGAGTCGTATAATCGTTGCGCGCAGAAAGTTCTTTATGTCAGCAATCAAATAACTCCTTTTAGCCCTTGACTCGCATAAAACCTCTGTCGAATGTTCTCATATTACTCTTAGTGGTGATAAATTGTCGACTCGTTCGTCTCAGAAATTCGTGGCTTCATCGAATTCGTGTATTTATGGTTTTTATATTCTTTCCGCCCTATTCAGGATTAAACAAGAACTAAATAGATTGTTGTCCAGTAGATTGCTGTTCAGAGCAATCCATTTAGGATGTTTTATCCGATTTACGTGTTTGCGCGCGGTTGCCTGATGAAAATGTGATATTCGACGAAATGTGCGTGCTACGGCAGGTTTTATGTGGTATAGAGAAACGATTTTGTTAAATTTCACGCGTTTGCTTACGTGAGTTGAGAAGTGCCCCTTATTCTATTGGAAATTTATTATACAGATTTGATTATGGGTTTATCGCGCACTGTGTGAGTGGAAAACAATAGAATGGATCCTGACCAAAGCGTCATGATTAAGTAACAGTTTTTCTGAAAATGCGCTTTTCGAATTTTCGCATGAAATTTATTAATTAACAAATTAACACCCCTTCGATAGATCGTTTCCTGATTAAAGACATTATTATTATAAGTTTTGGGCCTCGTGATAATTACTTCTGAAATAACAGAGTGTAATTTAACCGATAGAATAATCTGCAGTATGATACTACTATAGCATCGCTGCACAACCAATGTAAATTCCGCTAATGAAAACAGCATGCTTTGAGGGTGGATTGTATAATAAATTAATAGAGGTAGCAGTTTTCGGAGCATTCTGTTCATTACTCAAGAGAATGTTAGTTGAAAAGCAGGTTGGAGCTTAGTTTTCGGAATACTCTTTGTACATAAATTATATTCCACAAATCTCGCAATGAATTTCAAACTGGTATGGCTTCGCATGATCGAAATGGAACTTTGTTATATTCGTCTCTGCACCGAAAGTTGTCGGAGGATAAAAGGAGAGTGGATCATGGCAAATTTTCATCGGGATATAACGACCCAGTTGAGCGTGAGAAATTTTTCGATGAACGATGATGAATGTCCCTTCTGGTGCATTTCCGATAGAGGGATTTCGTTGATCCGGCAGAGCAGATGTGCTGACGGATGTGAAATATGTAAAAGTGGATTTGATGGAAGCGAAACATAAAAAAATGTTTTCCTTATAACCATCTACGTGAGGGTGTGTATGATAATTATTGAAATAACAAGAGGGAAAGTAAACGTAAGAATCAACACAGGATTCAGAGAA
Source organism: Trypoxylon attenuatum (assembly GCA_963989405.1). Taxonomy (NCBI): domain Eukaryota; kingdom Metazoa; phylum Arthropoda; class Insecta; order Hymenoptera; family Crabronidae; genus Trypoxylon; species Trypoxylon attenuatum. The sequence goes on along the minus strand of OZ022490.1, from coordinate 8,469,916 downwards.
TAAAAGACGTCAGATTTTCTGTTCTCGAAGGAATTGAATTCTGATCCATGAAGAGTACTTTAGCCGAAGTGGACGAGTACACAGGAAGCGGAAATGAGGAAGAGTGGGTCGTCAAATAAAACACGAGTATATCTGAATGAACGTGTAGACGGAAGGCTGTTCTTTTCCGACACAAGTTCTGCGTAAACAGTTGTCCGCGATGCTTTCATCGCAAAACTTTCTAGCCAGCTTTCAAAATCAGCGCTTTTGAAGATACAAAAAGATTTGTTATACTGGACGTGGGGGGGGGGGGGGGGGGGGGGCATGAATTTTCACATTGCGTTTTACCACAAGCCGTTTTTTTCATAAATGAACGCATGTGAATGACTCTTTCTGTTAACATGCAGAAGATAGCGGGCGTAAAATTAATGTCAAGCACTAACGCTCAATAAAATGGCGTGGTTTAAACTGATTAAAAATCTTTAATTTCATCAGATTACCAATGGTTTCTATTGTATTTATTACATCCAAAAAGATTCTGAATGTAGAGATTCTTTTCTATATCAGGTTTAATTGAAAGCCCATGATAACGTACCATTTTAATAACTGATCTTTCGTGGGAGGATTTACCCTTAATGAAATTTGTTTGGTGTGCAACAAGAAAAATGTATAATAAATGTACAATAAATGAATTGCTTGAAGTAATACCGAAGGATTCGTCAGGACGAGAACGGCTGCTCTGAGATGCTTGAGATTAAGGGTCTGCGTTTCCTCGGCTTCCTCCGTTTCTTCCTTCAGCAAAAGGGATGTGACTTCGAAGGAAGACTGCCTCAACGGCTTGCCACCTTCTTCGCGTCCCGGCTTTACAAGTTTGCGATGGTCTTCGTCTTTGGTGCTCGCCTCCTCGCAACTGGTCATGAAACGTTCTCTCGAAAACGGGCATGTCATCTTGGCTTTTTTTGGTCCTTAGAACTGGTCCTCGTAGCGAGAAATAAAGCTCGATTGTCTACTGTACTCCTAATTAACTTGAGACATGCCACGCGGTCGGTTTCTGTTTACCAGCGATCAGCTGTGTGTATAGTTGACACCTTGCTTATTCCCACTCCTCCTCTTTCTCCTTCTCTTTCTCCTTCTCTCTCACTTTCTCTCTTTCAGTGTCGCACGTTCACACGGTCTATCTACTTTTTCCCCTCCCACAATAATTTGGCACCCCGCTTGCCTATCCGCTTGCTCGTCGGTCTTTCTCGTCTGTTCTCGCATCGCTGGCCGCCTCAGCCGCTGCGTCGAGTGGGACACCGGTCAGCAGCATTGGCTCTTGGCGGCATCACACACCCCGTAATTGCAACCCCTGTCATCCCACTTATTACTGTCCCCTATTTATCTCGCGCGCTTATCAGACCCTCGCGTTACCGCAGCGCGTTCGCCCCTCCAACCAGCAGCTTTCTCCCTTGATCTCTTTCTCCCCCCCTCTCACACACGCTCTCGCTCTCTCTACTGTACCTTGCTGTCACCGGTTCACGGGTGACCCGCGGTGCACGCGGTTACATACTAGCCTCGAGTCGCGTACCTAGCGGCCCGAGCCTCGCGTCACTCGTTAAGCGTGGCTTAATGTGGTTTACCCGGCTCTCCCGTATCGTTCCAACGCGGGTCTGCTGTCTTTCATCGAGACGCACGAGTTGGGTCGCGGGGGATAGCGCGCGGCACCTCGATCGGAAAGGCCTCACTAGTAGTGTGGTGCTGCTAGGGGGTGGTGGGTGGGCAGCGTTTCACTGAAGAGCACGATAGTCCGCGACGGTGGTCTCGAAGCAGCAGCGACGAGCGGAGCACACACGACGGCGTGTCAGAGCGCGTAGCGCCATACTAGTCGCGGATTGACCGAGGCGCAGTGAGCAGCGCCGAGTCCTCGGTTCGGGGGCGGATGGGTGCGCGGGTTGCGGAGGGTGAAGACAAGGGTGGACGCGCGCCGAGGGTTGCGGGGAACGAAGAAAGCGTATTCCGCCACAGCGGACGGTGGTGGGAACGCCTGCGCAAATTTCCAACCCCTCTCGACCTACCGAGCGGCCTTTCCTCTCTTTGCTGGCAGCCCTCTCAACCGCAAACGCAAACCTGCCGCCTGCTCGCCTTCGCCTCGATCCGATCGTCTACCCTGCTCGCGTGCCCTGCTTTCTACTTCTTTCATCCCACCCCTCCGCGCCTTGCTTACTATCCTTCTCATCCGCACCCTCCACTTTCTTGGCTCACAACAGTGCCTTCTTCAAGCTGCGGACCTTTCTTCAGCCTTTTCAGCCTTTTCGAGCTTCGAATTCTTCCAGAGTTAGCGAGCCGCTGCTATCCGTCCTTATCTGTCAGTAGTGTGTTACTTCGATTTTTAGTCGAGGCGAACGCGGCATAACCCTGCTCCCGATCGATTCCCGTCGAGAGACACGAAGTAACTGTTCAATTCGCGCTCTATCGCGTGATTTACTGATTTCTGCTGATGCATAGAGGCTAATTCTTATACATGCATAAGATTAAACACAGCAATGCCGGAGCGAGAATTCAATTTGGTTTAATTCAATTGCACCTCTTTGCGAGGGAATATTGAGTATTTGTATACGAATTTGGAAAATATCAGACCGAGACGCGAATATTGCCGTATTTCAATATTCCACCTTTCCACAGTCGCAGCCTTTTCAAGCTTGGTGTATCTACAACTACCACGATAAGTGTGGCGTTGAAAAGCATCCTCTTATTGTATGTATGTATGTATATTTGTCGTATATTTATACGAGCTGTGTCGATGTAATCGAAAAAGCTTCATCTTTGTCCCGTCAAATGCCTCATAGTTACTGGTATATTACGGATAATGAATTTATAAGCTTCTTCGGCAAAGGAACACGCGTCTACCGGTAACCAACAGCAATAACTCACTCACCGACAGCAATATAACACGAACAATGAAATTTCAATGACCGATTAATCGAAACCATTTGTCAGTTACATAAAAGAATCTCTCGTGAAAAGCACTTTACACGCAGAAATCAGCCTATACAATACAGCCAACGATTGAACAGTAGGTATCTATGACATACATAAAGATATGTGTGTATATCTCGCCGTATGCCACTATATTTGGTTGTACTACTTAAGCCGAACCGTGCGAACGATCGATAGAGGTTAATTAGCAGCAGTTGATTTTTTCCTTTAGTTTCGTATGCACGCCTGGAATGTCCAAGTAATTAGAACCGAGAGAATATCGGAACGCCCGATTGCTCCAGAAGCGATCGGATAGTCAATTGCGTACGTATGAGGATTCACACAGATGTAAGAGGATTGGGGACAACGGTGAAACTCGCCCAACATTCTTTTGCCTTTATCTTCCGCATTACGACAGAGTCGAGAGTCGAAGGAAAGACTGCCCAGTATGTGAGAACATTTCGGACCGTTGCGTCCCTCAGAGACAAATGGCATTAGTGGGCGTAATGTTGCAGGCTTTGTGCATGAATCGTCGCTAATAGGGACGCTGATCATTTCAACGTTGGAGTTCTATACATACATACATGCATCGTATACGAACGCGCATCAATAGCCGGATCGCCCGGTGTCGTTTTTCATTCGATTCCAGATACGCTTACTGCTAAAATCGAACCATCTATGGTATATGTATATGAATGCTTAATACATCAATAAATATATTGCATCTGCGATTTCGACACACTTTTCACTAAATCCTGCCTCCATCTCATTCCAAAAGGAGAATTCGCCAGTGGTGAATTTTTTATTCTCGAAGTCAGTGTCAATCCTCATAAGGATCATCCCTTCAAATACGTAATGTTTTTCATGTTTGTAAACATCAATCCATTAAGGTGCACAGCTTCAAAGAGCTGCATAGAACACAACATTATTCAGGCCTTTGCAACGTGGAAATGTGAAGGTGCTTTTATTAATTAATTAATTAAAATCGGGCTTAAGCTTATAGCAGGAATAATGTGATTCTAGAGATGAGCATCACGCTGCGAGGATGCGCCCTTTAATGAAAAGCGTGACGGAATCTCATTCAATTCAGCAGTTTTTTAAGCAAGCGGCAAATATTAATATGTTTTCGCGCGTGAGTTATTAGAGTATGAGCGACCGTCGATTACATTCAATAGCAACACATGCTCGCAGCGGGACAAACTGCATTCTGAAAATTTTCATTAAAAGTTCTTTTATGTTGCGTTGTTGGGGGCATCGGGAATAAAATTACATAAGACGTCGGGTATCGTGAAATCAGCCCTAATTACACACCTCCAATCAAGTTCCAAGTAATTACTATTTCTTCACCGGGAAATTCTCTCCTTGAGTACTCGGTATGTACTGGTATTTCGCTTAGAAACTTTACAAGAGCGAACTTCAGAGTTTGAGGGTCACCGTTTGATCCGTAGTATGTCATAAGTTGGAATTTGATTGGCTGTAGGGTATACTCGAACTTTGTATCGTATATTCTCGCGCTCAAGACGCGCATGGAGTACTCGGCAATGTTCCATATAATTCTCGTCTTCTTAGACTATGTACAGGGAAGGAACAGTTTCGTTTCGTAATAATGCAAGAATGAGAACCCCTCTAATAAATCTTTTTTTTGTACGATTTCACTCAATGACTTCATTTCAGAAGTGTTCAGTAACTTTGTTACCGCGCTTTTGTTAATTCTATACGATATTCGTAATTGCTAATAATTTCTTTATACACATTTCTACTTATAACTGAAGTATGCGAATCTTTTCTTCGTGACTTGGTTAATAAATTTTCGCCTTAGCGAAAGCAACGGTTAACGATATCGATAAATAGTCAGAGTGACCCAGTAAAACTAACTTCATGTTCACACGAATACAGAATGAGTGACCCACATGCACAGAGATCAAAAGTTCTTTCCAACTTATCTCTAAGCTTTGGGAAAAACGATCGTCGACATGAGTCGTCCGATTTAGTTATGATAGGTATTGGCACCGCCTCGAAAATCATAAATAATGCTACCAAGAAGTTCGTAAGTGCTCGGAGTATCAACTGAGACTTAGTGACGCAGAAAAGTTGGCACTATAATTGCGTTTTCGAGATCATTGTTCTGCATTATAGGACGAAGTAGCGAAGGGAGTCTCTACAATCGGCAGCTGTCGAGTTTGAAATTGAATAATAGAATCCCAATTCGAAGTTCGGTTTCTATTCGGTTAGTCTAATTTTATCACAATCGGAACTGTCGTCACATATCCAGCTGACGCGAATTGGCGGCAATGTGGTTAGCTGGCAACGGTGAATTTTGCAAAGTTCCTGCCAATCAAAAATCGATGCATTCGTCGCAGAAAAACCTTCCTCTTGCATTTTACACGCTGAGAAATCGAGATTACCTTTACCTTACTTAGATATGCACTTGGATGTGAAATGGTGCAGCCAGTGAAAATGCGTGCGACAGAAATATGTTCCCCAATGGGGAAATGAAAAAGACTTACTCAAGCGCAAGCGAGATTTCCCGCTGGGAAATTTGAACGTCAGTAAAGCTGCAACCCACATGATTTTTATTATTATTGGTAGCCATTTTCTATGTCCAATTACAACCTCCTTTGCAACTACAATTTCAATCTATTTTCTTTGTTTTATCGTTGGTGATGTATAGTTTGTAGCCTTTCCTATTTATTCTACTCTTACTTCTAATGTGCTTACTGTTTTTGTTTGATATTGCATCTGTTTTTGTTACTAATGTTTTTCTGAAACTTCAAAGACCTTCAGAATGAAAATCAGTTTTAAAACTGCAACTTTGTGTAGTGTTTCAAGATAGATATTACCTGGGTTTAATGGGCACTGCGGAATCTGTTTGTAGGGTGCATCCGCGCAGCGTAATTTCGTGTTAATACTACTGAAACAAAGGGAGATAATGAAATTAGTGGGGGCACTTAGCTGGAAATAAACTCCCGTAGCTTCTATGAGCACCTAATGATACAAAAGAAATTCGTTTTTGAAACTTTGACTCTCTAGACCTTTAACTCGATTTCTCGCAGAAAATTAAAACTAATTGTATGCTTTCGTGTAAATTTCAACAGGAACCACGTCATGCGGTAAAGAGATAAGCAAGGGAGAATTTACGGGTTGCAGAGTTGAATACGAAATTAGAGGTACTTAAATACCAAAAAATTGTACTCTCAAAGGGAATAAAAATTGGATTACAAGAGTATCGTTTGGTATGCTCTACAAAATTTGACGAGCCGTGCAAATTCACTTCTTGGAGAGTGGAAAAATTCACGGGCATCTACTAGAGTACTAAAGCTATTTATGCTAAAGTGTCTCAAGTAGAATTTCCCAGCAGGAATCTTATCGTAAGGTTTAATCCGAACGCTTGTTTTACTGCCTCTTACATTGGACTGTCATATTTCGCGAAACAATTTTTCATTTTCCAAATGATAATGCTTTCTGCATACTCGTGATAACACTTTTGCATCGCAGTGAATATCGATTAGTATCGCGTGTTACGCGTACTGATGGCAACCTTCCATGAAAATGCGATCCGCGATTCCTAGAACGGGGGTAACCCGATCTCTCGGTATTTGTTCTTCTAGCCTTTGTCTTTTATTTTCATCCTTCCATGATATTTCATTGTCGTCATAATATACGTCAGATACGTGGGAACGTGGTCAGGGGTGATTTTGGTATTACGTGAAATAGCTATTACGACGTGTTTAATTCGAGGAGAATGAGGAACTACATTATTGAAACACGTGAAGAGGATCACATCGATTATCGCGGTACGTTGAAATCCCGCAGAATCAGGAATATTCGCGTGCATCCGTTGTATAACGCTGAGCATACACTCCATTAGACTCTGCTAGTTTAGTGATAAGTATGAATTTCTCTCGGATAGTTAATTACCCAAGCTCCGGTGCACGTTTGATAAACAAACGGTGAGTCAGATACCTTGGTTGAAAAGCTCTCGTTCGATCGTCTGATAAATCTTCCACTCCCGGCGGAGCTTCTGTAGCACGCAGAGCGAGACAAAAAGGAAATCAAGTGATTTTCAGTTGATTACATTTCTATTCGGAGTTCCCAATGCACACGCGCATCATATCTATGTAGAGAGAAAACCAGTTTGTTCTTTATTTCGAATCGATCGTATCTTTCAGTATCGCACAATGTGGCAATTACCAGGTATTTCAAGTCAATAACAATATGGTGATACTTTAAGAATAACTATGTTGTTTATAGACATTGAACTACTAAAATAGAGATTTAGAATTCTAGATTGTTCGGATGAAACTTATTAGAAAGATGGTTACCACCTGAATATCGCCTATCTTGTCAATGATATGAGAAGGAATCCGAAGAGCAAACGAGAAATTGTTTGGTAAAGCACCAGTGACACCAGTGTTTGGCCAATATTTTACGACCCCATCGATCGATCTACCTACATAGAACATCTATGTCCTGGTTGTTGAGATGTCTCACCTTAACAGGCTAGAGCTTAATGGGAATATTCGGTTTCGTCAGTGGGATGACACGATTCTGGGTTGGAAAAAGCGCAAAAACCGACATTAATCTTGGCTGCTCTATGAGTGGGTATCACAGGATGAGGAAACTAATGGCCATCCTGGAATGCCTGAGCATAATCGCGTTCCTTTCTCGAAGTGGCGTTTCATTATAAAAATCGACAAGGGATGCTCTGGAATTTTGCTAGTCTTGGTGGCGATATAAAATCAATAATGCAAGGGCATCTTCCAAGGCATATGCTGGCGTCACACATTCTCCTCGTTCAACCGCTACCACGGGTTCCATCGAGTGGCCAAGCATCGAAAGAATTCTTATTAAGAAATATTGATGCAGTCTTTGCAACTTGTAGACTTGAAAACGGAAGGACTTCTACTACTTTCCGACAGCCGGTTAGAAATTTAAGTTTTTAATTAGTTTTGAAGGACTATCCATCATCCTGTGCTTTGATACTGAGAGCACAGCTTCGCTTAATTAATTTCGGAAAACCCGATAGATTTTGATTTTCGCTTTAGGCAGAACGGCTAATGAGGCCAACGTGCTCGGTAACACGTTGATTTAAAGTGTATCGGATAAAGGGCGGGGGAGAAAGGGATCAAGATTACAGTCTCTCTGCGATCACTTTTCCTATAGGAGCACGAAAGTGGCGTTTCTTATAGGACGTTAAAAAGTTCCCTTGGTACAATGGTTTTCTAGAGAAATAGGACCCAACAATTTTGCGAGTTTTAGAGCCTCGCTATAAATAATGAAGGAACACTATCTTCCTTATAAAACTTAATACTCCTATCACGAATAGGATATGAGTTTCTATAGACATTTTAGTTCAAGTCACCATCTACCGTAATATAATAAATACGACTTTACAAAATTATAATAAGAAAAGAAAATTATAATACATAAGAATATCGCTGAATGTGAAAATATCGAGTGACGTTGTACCGTAGCGACGAAGAAAACTTTTCGAAAAATAGAACGGTATTCGCTCAGGAGTTAACGGATCTAGCCGAAATTCTCAACGAACCGTAGTTCTTCCAATATTTGCACATCCATGGTTCACGAACAGACTGATTTGCGCCTCGCCCCAGTACATTTCATTTGTGTCCTCGCCCAGTTCGAGTCAAAGTGAACCGTGCCAGACGTCAGTGGGGAGTGTATCCCTGCATGCAACCGGATCAGAGAAAAATTGCGTGGCGCATCGGGGACGACAAATGGCATAGTATCAAACGAATTGACTAACTGACGAAAGCTCTCTGTTAGACAAGTTGACGTCGTTGGCACATATGTCTATCGTTCGAGGATAGATCTTTAGATGGAACTGTCAGGGGACCCATTGACAGAATTATATTTTGCAGCTGAGCAGAAAGATTACTTTTAATCACATCAAATGCGCATAGTGCATTGTAGAAAGGGTCAGGTGTCAAGGGATATCAGACAAACAGCCTGTGTACACTCTTGCCTCATGGAAGGTGAGAAACCATTATCATTTCCCTTTAGATTAGCACGAGTGGGTGGTGTCTCTCTAGAATTACCCAAAGTCATTTAATCCAACTGGTCGATGGTCGTGTGTTCCTTTTGACAGCAAGTACGATTGGCTCCGCTCGAGCTGACACAGATCGTAAAGGCAGACGTCGTAAATGCTCGGTCAATTATATAACAAGCATTATTGCTCTTGTCCTTACAACGCTAGCCGATGTACGCATTGAAGTGTTATCTTTGGCCATAACCCATGCTACTATAAATTTCCCAAATCGTTGCACCGCATCGATTTCGGACTCTGAGCGCTCGTTGAATATCCGCGAGTTTCTTTCGACAAGAGCTACTCGCATTAAGCACGATGATAGCAGATTCGATTGAATATTTACTGCCCCGTTCTATGAATGCCCGACAAAGGACTTTGGTCATTCAGACATCTATGGATTCGAATGAGAAAAAGACGATTCCCACTCGAGAGTTGCCTAAAAGTATGATAATGTAAAAATTATGTATACCTTTTTTTTATGGAGTTACTTCTTATACTAGGATACTTTGCATTGAATTAAAATTTTAGTAGCTCTCACGGGCTAGTTATGCTAGAAGGCTACATTCCAATATTCGAGGGGATTGGCAGATATTTTCCGAAAATAGAGAAAGAACACAAAAGTAACTGCCGCGAGACACGGCACGGTAACTCGTAAGATTAAATGGATAAATCGAGGACAATTCGCCATTTACGACATTTCATATGGGACTAGTGAGTAAGAAATTTTAACGGGCACTTACCAGCCGACTTGTCGACCTATGCGGTTCTTGATTCAAGAGGAATAAAGGGAGAGGAATTCTTGCACTTCAAGTATGTATGTAACTACGAAAGTGACACACAAGTGGTATAAGGTTGCGCGAAATAGAATCTATTTGGCATTTCCTTTCTTGAGCTCGAGCAAGACTGCACTGCACATGACTGAGAAGTAGAAAAGAAATCCGCATTTTCTTTTGCATGTCTCAGGAGATTGCCCGGTATGAGCATCGCAATCCAGCAAGGAGGTCACCTTTAAATAATCGACGACCGAGGCCCCCAACCCAACAGAATTTTCGTCGAATCTCACGGCCGTAAATATTTATAGGGCTAAAAATCCTTGCAGCATCGCTGGTTAAAGTTTAAATCAGACCTTGTCGGGCAGAGAAGATTATGCTTACATTCTATTAGATGACACCTGTTAAATTTGCAATTCTACAAATGAGTTCTTTTTTCGATGTAATTAACGCGACAGTTCTGATATCCTACTTAATCTGGGCTTTCCACTACAACAAAGGTACAAAGCTTTTGCCGACTATACATGGAAATAATCCTTAATAACAAACTCCGATCTTTTTTTATTGGATAAAGAGATTTGCACTTAATGCCCTGCGATGCGTTCCGCTTCACCCTCCTATTTACGCTGCAATTAATTCGCTGCCGTGATATTAGATTGGCCGAGATTTTCATTTGCCCCGGGCAGAGGATTCATTTTAATAATTCTGGTAATAAGCGTGCCACGGAATCTGGTTTCATTGTCGGATCGTAAAACAGGGAAATAAGTCGTTGCAGGTTCCATCTGTTTTATGGTCAATACTTTGCGTTTTCTATCTCCATTCCAATTAGTACACGGACATTTGAAAAATATCTACCGTAATATTCACGGAGATATTGGAGTCGAAATAAGAATGCATGGCACATCTCTAGTTTTTGTTGAAGAATTGAAAAATTTCATGTCACGTCTATCACTGTCACGTAGCTAACGAAGCAGTATTGTGATCGGCGACAGTTATATTTGCGCTCGTGCTCTTTTCGATTTGCAACTCGCAGTGACTTGTTCACGGACTAAGATACCGGCAAAAAATTAATTTCACTATGGAGATAAAGTACTACGAATTCTTGGCATTTCCAATTAACCCATAGGACGAGTCGTTCGAGTTCCTAACATCGGCAATGCCTCGGATTCCATAAAATTGAAATACAACCACACATTTCATTCGACCCGAGCTTTTTCATTAGAGAAGAGCCATTGAGACCAATTCGCGCGAGATATACAATTTAAAGAATCGTCCCTTTTGGCTCGCAAGAGTGTGTCCTGTAAGTAAGATTCTCTAGGGATTTGGTGGCAGATGGGCCATTTGTCGTTGGGCCACTTTGCACGGGGGTATAATTCCACTCGAGAGATTATCTGAAGCAGGCGATCTGTAAATCAGTTGCACAGAAGCTTCTCCTATTCGACGAACACCCGCAGAATCCGGATCAAGGTAAAAATCGGTCAAGCGAGCGTGTTCAATCGGCCTCGGCGTTTCGAAGCTGTGAGCTTACTGCATCGAAAGAGGATGGAAGTTGCAGGCAAGAGGGCAAAGCTCAGAAAGAGCCAGGAGCCCGCTTGTTAATCTTGAAAAGTCTTAGAAGTATTTGCCGAGCGCGTGAGAGATATCGGCACCAGTTCGAGGCCGCGGCAAAGCGGATTGTCGGCCGAGGGGTGCAGTCGGGACGCGCTCACGAGGGCATCCCCCGAAGACGGGGTGAAACGGCGCGGCGTTATATCTAGGTGGCGCAGCTACCAGCGGAAAATCGATACTTATCGTCTCCGGCGGACGGCGGGCCAACTTCCAGTACGCGGCTCGTGTGCACGAGGTAAACACGGTGCTCATGACAGCCGGAATGGAATGATACGCAAGGAGGCCTACAGTTCGCTTCCCCTAGACAGCCACCATGGTACGTTCAATGGACGAGAGAGGGAGGGAGATCGAGAGAGGGGTTGACAAACAAAGCGTGATAAACAAAAATGCGGTACATCGAAGAGAGGGACAACAACGACCGGCACTACTTGCAAACTTCACTTTTGACCACGTAAATTCGGAACACTGACAGAAACGTGGTTGCCCACGGTGAATTTTGATAGGGATTACAGTTCTCTCAGTATCCAGACACAGAAGTGTCCTGACCCGTGCACAGGTGTTCGCATTGTCGGTCGTTGTTGGCTCGAACGATTAGTCCACTTTTGTCGAGATACATGATTCTTTTCCTATGTGCAGTACGGTTTTGTGAATCACGCCCTCGAGCTCCTGGTTGTGAGGACCTTTGACAGTGAAACATGGGAGGCTATAAAGTACGTAGAAAGTAGTAGTAGCCGAGCTTTGCGTCACGGCGTGCCGGCATGCATTATCCTTATCGTGTGACCCTTCCTGTAATTGCGTGTACATTTTGCATGAGGCACCGCAAGATTCTCGTTGACCCTTCACTAGTGTAGAAATTGCACTCCTTGCGTTGTCTTCCCAATTATACGCGCGATTCCTCCTTCCTTACCTTCGGTGTACAAGAGAGAAGAGTCTGAGAAAACATTTGCCCGCCACGTGGTGTTGCTTTGTTTTTCCCCGGTTTCTGTCCCCTGTTAGCATTCTTATTACCTTGATAATCACTTTCGATGTCTTCACTTCGTTGTGTTTACAGCAGGCATTCGGTGTACTTGCATTAGGTTATGCATGTTAACGTAGCCATAAATTCATAAACCTTGGAATGTGACCGATGCGACATGAAGTTTTTCGTTCTTTTTTATGATTCTCTAATTTCGCGAATTAGCATCTGAGTGATGACGGCTGTACTTCGTAACAGAGATGGAATGGCTCTGTTTATCTCGGTTTCTAGCGGGTAATAGCCAAGCGACATGCAAATTTCGGCTCGCACGTATCTTGGAGTTTAGCGATAATTCCCTAACTGTAGATTAACCAGTTCAATTCCAGTGAATTTCAATTTGAACGTGCTTAGCTTTATTGGTTGAAGGATGCTACTGCTGACATGTATTCTCGCTTTCGGGACTCGATAAACACGTAACAGAAATTGATTTAATAGCAGCAATTAGCGGACTCGTAAAGCAATGACGAGTTTCTTTAATATTTGCCGCAATATCTGATCCTCCAACAAAAAAGCTTTAAAGCTGAAGTCGTAAAAAATTATTCGTCGCATAGGATGTACTTCTTTTTGTGTTTATAGCCTCTAAGACCGCCTTTTCACTGCCCGCTTGCTTCTCAAACGCAGCGACACTTTACGCGCGCACTGGTTTCCTCAAAGATTGAAGTCGCCGCATCGTAAATGAAAAGACGCGAAAATGAGGAAATGTATTGTCCAGCACTACAGGGTTGACAATTCGCGATGCTTTCTTTTCCTCCGAACTGCGGTAGAATTTCTGTCGGATGCAATCTGTAAGATTCACTCGAATACTTGGGAAAATCTTGGGAAACGAGTGCCACTGTATCTCGACGCTTATATCGGCCAGTTGATTCGCTTTAAGTAATCTCTTTGCTTTTGGATCTGCGGAGGACCCTCGTCAAGTACCCCTGAACATTGTAGCATATCTGCCACTGTATACAGTGCAGTTGAAGAAGAACATGGTTGGCAATTGCGGAACGGTATACTTGTTTAAGGAATTAGGTCGATGCAATTTGGCCAGCACTACGACAACACGATAGTACTTATGGGTACAATTTCTATAGCATGAGTTTATAGTAACATCGAATAGAGGGAAATTGTTGCTCGTTAGGGGTGACTCAATTGAATCCTTAAGTAGGGCCGTATTAAGGGATGGAAGGAAAAATGTCTTCTTACGAGAATTTCCACTTGCCATTCAACGAAAGTATAAACAGGGATGCCGGAATGTGGGTTACCTTAAGGGTGAAGCGTGCTGACGGTACTCAAAAGGCTGTACAAGGGGTCACTTTTCCAACCCCAAAAGAGGTTTCGTGATACAGACGCCGACATCCAGTTCGCAAATTGCGAGATAGAATTCTTGGAGCATGGCTTTACTCTTGCCGCATAATGGAGCAACACAGATGCCAATTATATCAGGACTTTTCTCTCTTTTCCGGGATAGTTTATTCAACAGTTGATACAGTTGACTCCTGCGCGGAGCAGCAGGTGAACTTACAGTATGTACTTCTCAAACTTTATCTTACCGCCCTGATATGCTGACATTTCCAATTTACATTAGTTTGTTGATGCTATTACGAGTTGTTACGGAAGAATAGTAGAATTTCTTCATGGACAAATGTTTGTTGTTGAAAAAACTTTGACAGTATGACTGAGGATCAAAGTGCTCTTAAAAGAAAGCGAACCGACGAAGCACGTTATTTCATTCTGCATATTTATCTTTGGGCGACGGGCAGAATACAAAAAAAACGACACTGTCATGTAAAATGTTCAAGGATTTCCATTTGAGATCTTTAGTTGATGAAGGAAACTTCTGAAAGTTACAAGAGAGCGCTAAGGTAAACAGCAAACCAGATCTCATATCCATCTCAAAGGTTCGAATGCTTTTAGACGGTGACAGTGAAAATTTAATAGGAACCAACCTATATCCTGACAGCTAAGAACTTGTTAAATTGATCTACTTTTCAGTTAAATACTTATTTCATCCCAAACGTAAAATGCTTTAGTAAAGTACGTACTGATATACAATACGTTGTCATATACGATCACAGTGCTCACGATATACATATTACATTTATCAGAAAGTACCAAACAATGTTTCGTGTTGCATGCTATCAATGTATTCGCTAGTTAGATCGATTTTCATTTTGATTTAACGCACAATTAACAGTTCACTTGATTCTCGAAATCGTTGAAAAATTGTCGTAATTTCCTCTTTCAACTGTCGCTGTGTTTACACAGTGGCGTCTGGCAAATCGCACCATTTCTCACCAACTACACTTGTCGTATTCCTTTCCGGGAAATCATGCAGAATGCATTCGCGTAAATATACTCTGCAGTCTGCGCTGCCAGTTTTACGGTCCAACTATTCACGGCGAGGTAAAAACAAAGATGGAAATTTGACATAATTTTGTCAGACTGGGTCACGGGGTTAAAAATAGGGTGAATCGAATTTCCAAAAGAAAGACCCTCAGAGTGGGTATAAATGGTGTCAAAAGTACGAGAGACCATTTTTTATGGATGGTACGGGTACCTCGAAATTTTTCGAAAAGATTCGACAGAACGCATTGTTGGATGGACAGGCGGGCTCTGTACATTGTTATCATGCATCGCTGAACTTGCATGCAGTTCTGCATATAATGCACCTAGCACGGTGTATACATTTTACATAGTGCATGCTGAAGTGGTCGCATCTGTCAGAAAGCCAAGATGAAAATGTCATGTTGGATTACCTTGTCCTATGAGCGCAGGAAAGATGCCGCAATAAACATGGAGGGACAGTTTCTGATGCGCCAGATCTATGATGACGAAATTACTTATAATCTTATATCCGCAGCCGCCAGCCGCCTCAGTACGTATCTTTATTCACCCTCCATTTGCCTGTACTATAATCAATATGTAACGTCGAGCTTTGACCAAGAACTTCCTGTTTAATAACAAACGATATTAAATAGGAGATATTGTATGCGCAGTATCGTTAAAATTTCCGCTGAAATTAATTCTCCAGTACGGTTCTGTGAAATGTAATCTGGAATAATTATCGGAAAATCGCAGTGTTAATTGAATACCAGAATCTGCCGATCAAAAGTCACATAATTACGGGAATAAAGCGGGTAGTTGTATCCTGGTGTTCTCGCTACCCATTTTCACGACTCTGCTACGTCCTTCCGTTATTTGAAACTCGGTTTTGAGAGAGTTTCGAAAGGGTCGGGATAATTTCGTTCCGCAAAATTACTTGCTCGTATTACAGAAAGGACATTTACAATATTGCGACATAGATTCTAAGCCTCTTGCGGTTCATGATTGAGTCAATTTTGGGGTTCACCCCAATTATGGTTAAACCCCTTCATTATCGCAGAATTAGTAATGGCACTCGATATCGGGGTTAATATTGTTAAGCGTGCGAACGAAGAAAATAATAGACCTTTCAGAATTATTACATTTCAGAAATACCGGCGGATGAAATCCTCGAATTGTTTGGGCGTATGTTTTTTGAATTCTGTCAGGATTCCGGATATGACAAGATCCTTCAAGTACTCGGAGCCACCCCAAGAGACTTTTTACAGGTAAGGTATACAAAAGATGTCATTGTCATGCACTCCACTTTTAGATGTCTCGAGGCATTGTTATCGCAGAAGTAGTTTTATTCCCAAACCTCTTCTAATCCGGTGTCTCACCTCGAGAGTTTCTATTGTTACTAGCAAAAGTCTCAAAGAAATTGTTTCTCTTTCAATTTTTTTACTTACGATAATAACTTCAAATGTAAAAAATTACACTTCGCCCAGCCCTTTGAGGCCGTTAAAGAAACAAGTGTACTCGTTGAATTACAGAATTTAGATGCCCTTCACGACCACTTAGGCACGTTGTATCCCG
The DNA here is from genome assembly GCA_963989405.1 of Trypoxylon attenuatum. Lineage (NCBI taxonomy): Eukaryota > Metazoa > Arthropoda > Insecta > Hymenoptera > Crabronidae > Trypoxylon > Trypoxylon attenuatum. The sequence continues at coordinate 8,453,658 of OZ022490.1, read as the reverse complement.
GTATGAAGGCACCGTCTTTTCGATGCACTGAGCGGCCTGATGATGGAGCTCTTATACTGCATTATTATTCAGATCGGCCTGGTCTAGAGCACATTGTCATCGGTATTGTTAAGGTATAGTATACTTCTATATCATCATGCTTTACAACTGCACCTATACATAGAATACTCTCATGCTTCAGATTCGACGTACACAATTTTTTATTCTAAAAAAAATGTCTGTTATTTCTCGACTCTATTGCATTAAGAGATCTTACAGTTTCTTGCTTGACGTATCGTGAAACATTCTAAAAAATAAAGTAATTAAAATGTAGATCCTAATTATCTACAATGTTACTGTGTTTAGACTGTAGCAAAAAAGCTTCATGGGACCGACGTAGAAATGTGTATATTAAAAAAAAAAAGTGAATCTGACCATGTTCAATTTCTAATAACGAACACGTCAGGTCCAGGTGTTGTCTCGAATCCTATGATAACAGAACTCGAAACATTGTCTGTAGGTAAGTTAAAACAGATGAACAGAGTACATTAATTATCCGTAGCAATTGAAATATGCCGATCAAATTACTTAGTAGTTCGTGTACTGATAAAAAGACAATGAAGAATTGACACTTGTTGAGAAAATACACTTACGATTAGCCGTAGAACCGAAAGTGAGTCCCACAACGTTCTGCCGAGTGTTTCCTTTCCATCTGATGTTCAACCGAGACCTTACGATTATTCAGACTGGATGCACAATTACGCGCGTGATTCCACAGGTTTCCAGTGGGAATTGTAAACTCAATGACATTCTTCTGACTGTAAGTGTGCAGACGTGTAATTCTTTTCAAATATTATTGCGGACATTTTCACCACGTATAGAAACCCAAACAGAACCGCAGACCGGAAGGTAGTTATCGCAACGCAAACAAATTTATTATTTATTAGGTCACAATTACTAATTTAAATTTTGACCGACACGAAGCGATTGATAACATAATTATGATATTCAACACAATGGATGCAATTACAAAACCAATAAATTGTTTCTGTCAGTCAATAGGTTCACGTTGTTATTATCATACTTTATTCAGATTCATGCACACGCCTCCGTAAATCTTTCAAGTGCAGCTTGCTTAAAGTGACAGTCGTATACTGTTTCAACAAACTGCTCCATTTACTCTCGCTTCATTTGAATTGTCGGTCGTGCATGTGCAGCGTAATCGAGTAGCTTCTGTCGTAAATGTTTGATGCTTGCTCCCATAAACCTGACATAGGTATTGTTAAAGTACGCGATCAAGCGGATTTCTTGAAACCATTGATACCTTTAGCTCATTTTCAAATTGCTGATAAATTCATATCTCTTACGACCGTATTCCTAGGTGAGACCACACTTAGACTTGACGTTCGAAAACATCTTGTCACATATTAACACCGTGTACGTGCTGAGAACTAAAAAGGGCGTAATGAACGTCAATGCGTCCGAGGAATACTCGTATTTGCGCTTAAAGGTTAGTGGAATAAGATGCTGCTGACATGATTCTCGCGAGGATTTATTATACGCAGTTTTCCCTTTTAGGGTCAGATGTTGTATATCCCAGAATCGGATATTGTCATTTTTCTCTGCTATCCAAGTGTCATGAATCTCGACGACTTAACCAGGTAAGATTGTTATCGCTTTTCGATAGAATATCAAATATCGAGAAAAGTGCTTGCTGTTTTTATGTGAAAAGTTATCGAAATATATGTGTTTTTATGTGAAAAGTTATAATAATTATAATATCGCGTTGTAACAATTATCTGTCGAAGTTGCAAGCGAGTGAGGGGCTCTAAATTGTAATTGATTTGAACGGCTCGTGATACTCCTTCAGATTCGAAGTATTGCTAATGAGGTATTAATTTAGCAGTGTCTCCGGTACTCTACAACTGCGCTAATAGAATTGAAAATAATTATTTCTACCAGTGAATTTCTGCAATACGTTCCCAATCGATTTTCTTCGTCCGCGCTGATTACGGTTTAAAGAGCGCCTCAGTTAAACCGTTAAGTACCGCAAACCGTCTGACTGCGATAAACTGCCAACCAGAAAATTCAATCGAAAGTGTTACATTTTGCATAAGGTTGCCACGAGAAGCGATTGCTTCTCGATTGCACTTGCATTGGGAGCGCATTTTGTGCTTCTACAACATCCACCTTCGCATAAAATAATGAAATGAGTAATTGAGAGGCGGCGAAAATACCAGTAGAAAATACCTGACAAGTATAATGCAAACGACTGACGATTTGAATCGCAGATGATCGAAAGTGGCAGAGTTTTTGTTAACTACTGTCGCATGTAGGTCGTTATAACAGTTGTGTCACGCGGAAGACTGATCGTGATCCGTGTCAGTAAGATGTGCAATAATTGGACTTGAGAAATCTATTATTAGATTGCTATGTTACGTAGAAAAATTGTATTACTGTCACAAATATTGTAGAATTGTTCAGGTTGTAACGGATAAAATTGTCATATTTGAGACCTCGATTGTGATTTTGAGTGTGCAGTATTGTGAACGAAAACTATAAGATCGAGAATACGGTGAAAAATATTGCGGCACATTTACGCACGCAAGTAGCCAAAGAGACAATATGACACTTGCAGGACTGTTTAAATAAAACACTGGTGAGTGGTTTAGGCCACAATTCCGCTCGAGAAGATTATTCCTGATGCGAAGGGTGAAATGCTGTTTGTCATGGTACGAAGCTCCTCTTCAAGCGCACTCCTCAAATTTAAAAGTCATATCGACTTGCGTTATCGCGTTAGGAAAAAGTTCGCGTAAAAGATTGCCTTGGTGCCGGTTGTGTCGTGCTTCGCATTTACAGATGCGTCTTTGTTGATCGTTGCTCACTTTACTTTGCTGACTACTTGCGTAATAATTCCTCGAGAAGGTCGGGCAAAAATCAAACCTACTTGACACGTGGATATTTGCTGATGCAAATTTTTCTGCTGATCCGGGCAAACACGCGGCACAATTTGTCATGATAAAATCGCAAAAAGTATAAATTACACATTCGAGATCACAGGATAAATAATGGGACCAAAGTATAAGTGATTGGCGTGAATGAATACTTGTCAAGGAGAATGGAGTGATATGTTTTTCTTGTCGAAGCATTCGATTAAATTATGACACGAGATTTCTCCATTACATTTTGACAATTGAAATCATGTAATAATAATTACTGTATTGAATGAAAATGGTCGTTTTTTCCGGTGTTTTTTTTGTCTCCAGGCGAGGCTTATACTTGAGTGACATTCCCCTTCACGATGCCACGAGAGATCTCGTCCTAATGTCGGAGCAATTTGAGGCAGATTACAAACTAACGAGGAACCTAGAGTTGCTTACCGATAAATTGCGGCAGACCTACCGCGAGCTCGACGGCGAAAAGCAGAAAACCAACAGGTAAAGATTTCCGACGGTGGAATTTCCTGATTAAGGAAATCCCCATCGGCCTCGTTTACCGCTCACCCTGACGCAATTTCGTGCAATCGACTTTGCTTTCGCTGGAGAATTTTATTCTCCGATAAGGCATCCTCCCATCGTTCGCAAAAAGACTTAATACTTACTTAAGAAACATTCTTATTTAAAATAATCCAATTTCTTTCAAAAGCAAATTGGTAAAATCTACCGATATTTATTCTACAAGTATAGTAGAGTTGAACTATAGCTAGCGAATACTCGATTGGCGACTGCTATTTACATTGGATTTAAGCAATCCGAAGGTTTCAGTGGTGCGTGAATCGATGAAATGAGCAAGTTTTGCGAAAGAGTCTTCTATTGCTTTGCAGGTTACTTTATTCGGTCCTACCGATTTCCGTAGCAAACGAGCTAAGACACTCGCGACCAGTGCCAGCAAAGAAGTACGATTGTGTAACCCTCTTATTCTCGGGAATCGTTGGGTTCGGAGCTTACTGTGCTGCTAATACGGACTCCAGCGGAGCAATGAAGATTGTTAATATGCTCAATCAACTCTATACAGCTTTCGACGTATTGACTGATCCGAAGAAAAATCCAAATGTGTATAAGGTATGAATCTGGATAAATCACTCTAGCGACACGAATGAATGAACAGTAAAATATTCCTAGGGAAATTTCCCATCGCATTGAAATCCTTCGGAAAGTGTCGTAGACCCTGTAATCTATTCATCCGCTCTAAACCGACTGTTCCCAAAGACACTTTCACGTTGAGATCTTCCTTAAGAGTCCAACGTACCATTTAAAATACAGTATGCATTAATAACTGTGAGGATAAGTAGCTTTGAAGCGCTCACCATTAGACATTCTCAGTTATGAGTTACAAACGCGTTTCTAACTGTTCATCTATCTTTTCTCTCACGAAGCGACACGCGGAAACGCTTTCGAAACATTAGGGGCAAGAAATTTGGTTCCGTGTCTTTTGGACGTGATTTACATGATGTAACATTGCGCGTTAAACTCGATAGGCTCTCTCGTTATTCTTCATTCCGGATCTCCTCGGTTTAGGTGGAAACAGTGGGTGACAAATACATGGCAGTGAGCGGATTACCCGAACCATGCCGTTGTCATGCACGCTGCATCGCGCGACTGGCATTAGATATGATGGATCTCGCTGCGGAAGAAGTGCGGATCGACGGCGAACCCGTGGTGAGTAAGAATCATAGTATACATATATGTATGTACGTATAATACAGCTTCGCGATTACCACTGCTTAAAAGTTCCCCAGGAAAAAGTTCAAAATTTGAAGGAACTTTCAGTTCCATCTGTACGAAGTTCAACTTCTGAAACGAGTTGAGAATCAGAAAGTTATTGATTATCTACCGTGCTCACTGGATACAAGTTGGCTGCAGTATCCAACACAAAATGTTCTATCAACTGCAATCGGTTAAAATGTAAACTGTAAAATGCTACTCATTTGTTGCACGCACTAATCTCATATTGAATGTTTTGAATTATTTCAAACTTACTTTAGTTAAATTGTAGAGGAACTATTACGTTGTTATTAAGTTTTGATTCGACGTTAAAAATTTCGGGATTTCTTCATAAATACAGTGAAATTAATTAGACGTCTGGTTGCTTTGACTTAACTGTTTATACAGACAGTTTCGTTTCCTTCCCAAACGCAGCCTTCCTGTTCCTGCGTGAAGTACTTCCGCTTAGCGGACTGACGTGCGGTACATACGAACCGTGGAATTATCGATTAGATCACCGACTACCGTACTGATTTCTTTATAGAAAATCACCATCGGAATCCATAGTGGTGAAGTCGTGACCGGAGTGATCGGCCATCGTATGCCGCGCTACTGTTTATTTGGGAACACGGTCAACTTGACAAGCCGAACGGAAACAACTGGAGAGCCTGGAAAAATAAATGTCTCGGAGGATGCTTACAGGTACGCGATTAACATTATTTTTCTTTTACTCTGATTTTTATTTCGTTGTCTACCTTAACGATAATTATCTAAAGATAGGAGAAAAACAGCGCTCATTTTATCTTTATAGAAAATTTCGCAAATCACGGGATATCGAATTGATTGTTGCTTTTAGGTCTCAAAGGGCAAGTAATGTATCAATTATTTAGTTTAGCTGATCGTTCTCCCCCTCTGTGCAATGGAATTATTCAAACGGCCAATTAACCTGGTTACAAGTGTAAAGTCAAACGAATCTAGCTGAACTGCTGCTTGGTACCTCTAGGGAAATCGGTGCAGTGCACTCGCGGAAACTTTAATGCAAGACAGTAATTGGATCGCAGCAATCGTGAGACTTGGCGAGCAAGTCTCTCGAGGCTAATAATGGTATTGCAAATTATTTGAAGCTTTGGAAGTCCATAAGTTCTCTCAAATACACAGCAACTTCTTCTCACACCCATTGTATACGTGTTAGGGAAATAATTTCAAAGATGCAGAAACGTTAAAGGCACTTAATTTATTGAAAAAGACTTTATAAGATTTGTTTTTGAAAATACACTTCTTTTGCATTCAAATATAAAAGTATGCAGTTGCCCGCTGCATTTGCGTAAGTATTCAAGAAAGACTAGCCGCAAAAAGATTCTATGGCCAGTATATGACCCATGAGAAAAGAGGCGACATACTTTGCTCGAACCTGCTTCGCTGGCATCTAGCATTGAAGCGAAGTATGTATTCATGCCTGGTAACGAGTTTCTTTAATCGTTAGGATTTGTTAAAGTCAAAGTAGTTGATAATGGAATGATTCGTGAATTTCATAAGTGAATTGGTTCACTTTTACATTTCGCACCAAGTAGTTTCAACGAATTGTCAGAACAATGCTATTGAATACTCTATCAATCACTAAGTAGATTTAAATAATTCCTAAGAGTTTGCGGTATCTGAAGAGTCTGAATACCATGCGGCAGAGCCCAATTGTGATAAAGAATTTCGCGTATACGGCAGCGGCATAGTTGTCTGAGTTCAGCCGGGACTATTCCACTGCGCTCGGGCGGTACGAGATTTTGTTCCACCAGGGACGGGAACTGTTCTTGAAGAGAAATATTGAAAACACCGCTTTGATCTGCAATATGGCTTGGCGTCCTGATGTACGCTGTCGTAACGGTGCGCAAAAGCAACCTGAGGCAAGAGAGCAGGTGTTCCGGATAGACGATCTCTGTTTGGCCATCTTGTACATCGTATTCGGTAAACTTTGTTAGAAGAATCTCCAAGGGAGAGGGTGCTACCCGATCGCAATCGATCGAGGCTCCGTACCGCAACATAAGCAGAAGAATATCCGGTGTGCTGTTCTGTACTGCTACGCGCAGTGGTTGTGCCTGTCCGTAGGACTCCATGGGCACGTCGATGAAACGTCGTTTCGTTTGCGATGATACGCAACGATACTCCAATCGAGCGATAGTGGCGTGGTCCAAAAAATATGCCAGTGCTCGAAGATTTTCTTCGCGATCCTCGAAGTCGCTCTTCCAACCCGAGAGGAAGTGTGTCACGCGTATCCCAAATATCGCGCCAACGAATATCCTCTCGAATGTCTTCTCGCAATAGAATATATCGTTCAGAAGCCGTGAGACGATTTCGGTGTTGCAAAGATTCCAATCAAAGCAAAGCTTCACCGCGACGTAAAGCACGTTGTGGAACTTACCCAGAAGGCATACGTATCCGTTCTCCATCATGGTAATATTATGGTACCGTAGTGCCGACAATACTATTCTCTCGCAGACATCCTCCTTTTCAAGATTCTCCGCTGAAAGGGAATATTTCTCGTCAGAACGCATCGAAAGTAAAATCCTGAATATTATTAAGAGCAATAGAATTGCGTTTCCGTTTCAACACAACTTTCTTCGCTTTCCAATGCTACGACCTGCGACAGTATCATTTGAACGTGGCATCTCCGGCGGTATTAATACCGCTAACGCTTGCGTAAATAGTTTTGCGAATTCTGCTTTGTGTAATTAGTGCGCCTATTACGGTGACTTTCACGACGGTATATACTTTGCTATCCTATTGTCTTGCGCGGGTAAATTCGAGGAATAATACTCGGTTAACTGATATTCATACGCGGAGTTTTCTCTTGGATATGAAACCACTTTCTTTCTATTATCCGAGCCTGATCAAATCACTTTCTTTCATGGTCACAATACACGATATGCGATCACTCTATCCAATGTCTCCAATGTCCACTCATCCGCAACGCAAAAATCTCTCTAGGGCGATAAGATTTTTCCGAGAACCGAGCTTCATTATTGTACGGTATTGTGCCACTCAACGCATAACGCACTTGTGGTATTTCCGATGTACCCCATATACGTATACCCCGTTAATCGACACATTTTTCGTAGAGTGAAACATTACCTTCCGCACAGCTGTTGATCACGTCAGAAAAATATTCCACTAGTTCACGACGTTTGTAGCGTGAGGCGAGACAACTACGCTCCAATTCAGAGAATAACTTGTCAAAGTAACAGTCTATTAGCACTTCCATCTCTTCTTGTTAAATATCAAGATTTTATGGGCTGCATCCGGTAGAGTATTCTGTTAGTATTGAATAGATTATCGCTCGGTTAACAAACTGAGACTGGCTGACTCTAGCGACGATTGTGGAATCGAAAATGATCGCCAACGTTAAAAGATACCTGCGAAATGTGAGGCAACTAATTAAATTTAGGTTGAACGTAGGACAGAAAGGCTTCTCTGGCTCACCCCAGCAAAGGTGTACGAGTTACGTGGACATAAAAATTTAACCCTTCATGTTGCTGGAACGATCCGTGTAGTTACTCGAGCAAAACGTTCAACACAGAAATACATACATTTGCTTGAACCTTATGTAAATAAAGAAACACATTTGGTTAATCGTGGTATCCACTTTCAACGCCAACCTTCTTTTGAATTATGAACGGTGTAGTCAAATGAAAATAACTAATTTTACATCAGAAGAAAGTAAACGATAGCTGAAGTTGAGGACCAATATGAAGTATGGTACAAATCGTTCTGTTGTATGTTCTCAGGTACCTTTGCATGCCAGAGAATCAAGACCCACAATTTCTGCTGGAGTACAGAGGCCCCGTAACAATGAAAGGCAAATCAGAGCCGATGAACGTCTGGTTTTTGTCCAGAGAAAGGGAACTTGTTTCGTAACTGCAGCGTAGCTCTCTGGCAACTGCGATCTTCTGCTATCAACGTGGTCCATGCGAAATCATTCAAGTTTTCACATTCTATTTATAAGTGTCATAGTAGAATTGAATTATACCTTGTTCCAAGTGTGAAAGAATGCACTTTGTACAAAGTGTATCCCATCTATACAAATCGTTCGATGCTATCTATCTATGTCTGAAACAGTTCCTTATGTCTCTACATACATATTGACGGGAGTCAATAACACAACTGACACTATTAGAAATCAATATCCAATCTCCACGAATTCATTGTAAGTGTGCAAGGCAATCAAATAAAATCAGTGTCATCACGACGATATTGTGAGAAAACGTGTGAAGTTTCTTTCTCTCTAAATTTCTGTCTCTTGGCATATTGGTGAACGTGGAGACCGAAGGCCGCAGGCCGATGGTGACCCGGAGGTCGTAGCTATGAAATAACCTGGCCTCAAGGTAAAAATGGGAAGGCACAACTAGATACCGGTGGAATGCTCATGACTGGAAGGTGTAACGGAACCTGTTCTAATCCCCTGCACGTCCCACGCGCGTCGCAAGGTCAATACATTAAGCATTGTGTGCATTAGGATCGTAGGATATGCCATACACTTTCACAGTGTAAACAAGACTATGCAAATCCCACGCAAATCTTTCAGCAAGAATGTAACAAATTATGCTATTTCCAGGTCATTGCAACTTTCACAGTTTCCAACGAAGTTATCCGTTAAACAAGTTGGAATTCGATTGCTCGATGATGCGTTATATGATTTTTTGTATACCAAGACTGTTTCATTAATTTTAGGCATCAAAGTATTTTAAATGTGTTTATTTAAAATCCTAGAATGTCGAGGTATTTTCTTGGCGGCGATTATTTTAATTCCGTGTAAAGCCGCAGGTTCAATCGAATATCGTGCTAAGCGGTATGCAGAATACAGGTTCCACGTTGTAGAAAGAAAGGTGAACACTATCCAACTGGTTTACCGGGTGAGGTATGTGGAAAATAAGGACAAATAATAAAGAGTAAAAGAAACCTTCGGGTCTGTAGGACTAACCGACTGCTGCCAATCGCACGAGGAAATGATTTAATAAATATGCACAATCTCCTGCAAGATGCAATCCGTACTTTTCTCATAATCAGCCTGATTACATACATATGGTACACACTATGTACTGTACCATGGTTGATTAAGAATTCAACGAAAGAGATATAAAATATGGTTTTATCGGAATTGCAAATTTTTTCAACAAATGGTATTGATAATCTGTGTGAATATGTGCATACAAAGTATCGGCAGTCGATATCGATATGCACCACTGTATAGTAAAATTGCTGCTGCTTTCAACTTTTATGGGAGGATCCCAAGTTACCAGGCTATCCGAGGTTCGGTGTAAAAATCAATACAGGCTGGAATAAAATGCAAATATGATAATCGAAGGGCATCGTTGCAATATACATTTCTTCAAAGGACAGAAAACTGACCAGGGCTGCGTAACAAGGGTGGAATATGTATACCTACATATCTTACGGTATTCAGAAGCCCTGTAAATAATGTATAAATACCAATAATAATTCTGGTTCAATATTCAATTGAAAGAATTACAAATTTAGATTATTGTGCAACGTGACTTCATTTGGGCTACCGAACGGATGTATCCGTTGAATCCGAAAGCTCAGCCTCCATCCATTGTTGAGGTGCTTTCCATTCACACGTTCTCCTACGTTGACGCATATATGCAGCGCAGCTCCGTCGGAAAGAAGCCGCGCAGGTATTGCTGAAATTTCGATAGGTGTGCGTATTGAATGGATCACAGAAGCCTGAGAAGTGTGCGTGCACACGAACATGCACACCTATACGTGAAAGCAGGTGAACGGTAAAGAACAGGTATTTAAATGAGAAACCGGATAGTCGATTCTACCTGAAGTGGTAGAGGACGCCACAGCCTTCTCTGCAAGTAGTTACGGGCCAGCCAGTCGACTTCCAAGACCCGTTCTCAGCAGTCCCCACTAACTCTATCCTCCTCTGACGTCCCCTTTCCTCAAGTTGGGTCTTGCTCATTCGCGGGGTATTCTTTCTCCTCTGGTCCCCTTCAGCATAACCTCGTGTTCTCCCACCTTCTGCAGGAGAGTCTCGAGATTCCCACTACTCCGTTCGCATTGCTTCGTCATGGGGCCTGATTTGGTCCCCACCCAACGAGCGAAACTGCATGAGTAAGTGTCAGAGGCACTCAGTACAGTTACTGACGGCCCGTACCGTGAACGATAGCGGGCTGCGCTTAACGTCGTTCTCTTTACCCTCTTCGTCTTTTTCGTCCTGGCCGACCGGCCGACCGTCTCGCCATGTGTTGCTCTTGACAGACCTGTACGCTTCCGCAGTGAATCGTGGTGTGTCCTGCCCGCGTTTATGTGTCGGTGTAGGATTCTTAGTGCGTTTCTGCCTGCACTTTTCGAGAAAGGTCCAACTCTTGGCTCTTGGTCAAACTACCCGGCTACCCGCCTCGACGAAACTACAGGTGGCTACAGGTGGCTCGTACTACTCCTAAAGGATATATCTTCGTTGGTCAGTCCTCTGGTTTTGTGGGTCTGTGATTGCCGATCCCAATGTTCTAATAAGACACTAGGCAACCTATTCTAGTGAAACTGCAAGCTCAACTGTAATCGGGTCTCGGATAATAATTGAGCGCAATCTAAGGATTATTGGGTACCAGATGTGGGCATCGACTTCGGAGAGTATTGCAAGGGAAAGATTTACATCATCGCTGCTTATAGATCATGGATGGTTTCCGGTGGTTTGTGCAACGTAAGCGTGCATCCTAATTATGAGATAATATTGGTCAATTCATGCAGTATCGTTATAGAAACTGCATTTCACGCGTTCACTTGGTGTGCTTTGAAATTGTTAGAGAATTGTCATGTACGACACAGCTATTTAATTCATTTAAATTGTTCCTTGATATCTGAGGAACAGTAGATAAATCCTCATGCAATTATCCATTTCAAACGCAAGAGACGCATAACATAAGAACAGTGATCAGAATTGCATGGACATTGTATGTACGTTTATGTTATTTTGCTGCTGTACGTGCTTTACGTGTTCTACGTTCACTGAGAAGCGAAGGACTGACTGTCTGTCAGAAAAGAATCAAGGTCTAAGGCCGTAACACGTGGATATGCAAGAGAGAGCAGATGCGGGGTTATTCTCATAGTCAGGCGGCTCGTTAGAATAAGATAAAAAGATAGAAGCATCGATCAATGACAAGATACAACTCGGTAGTGGTTTCGAATGTGCATATGGACAAAATTGCCACAATGACGGTACCTCCGCCATTACCGACTAAGACACAAACCCGGGACACGAACCAAGTGGCCCGACAGACTGTGTCAATCCGGACTGTTTCTACTCCTACCACTGTTCCCCTTGCAACGGGGGCCGGAGCAACGGTATTTGTTGGACTAAGCGCTCCTGCGGTCGATTCCGCTACAGCCTGCAGAAGAAGCATCCCGGAGGTTCAATCGAGCAACGAGTACGCTAAGCAGGTAAATCCCGAGATCCATCAGCTGAAGCAACATCATCAGCAGCAACAGCAGCAACAACAAGGTCAGCCTCAACAGGCGGCACATGTCGTGAAAATCAAGATCAATCCGGACAGTGACAGGAATGGTAGGGTGATATCGACGGTACGATTAACTCTTGACGAGAACGTCGGCTACGAAGTTGAGAACAGGGTTGCGTGCGAACGCTCGGGCAAGCGTGACGGTGCCGTGCTCGTGAGTGCGACGAATCTCGTGAACGAGGATCATTGCGCGAGTGCCAGTGCTGGTGAAGGCTGTGTGCGCATCAGTGTCGGCGGTAACACAATCGAAACCAATAATAACAATACTAACACCGATAAGCTCAATTGCAACAGCGAGAACGAAGATAAAGATATGGTATACCGCGGGACATCGGCGACCATCAATTCGTCCTCTCTGAACAATCGTACCAATACCTGCTTTTACTACAATTCTTACCAGAATCCATTGAGCGGGATGGTAATGTCCAGTGGTCAGTGCTCACCGAGCGATACATTGGACAGTGGGACCTGCAGCGACCTTGATGGCACACCTCCGCCCTTGCCAAAGAAGAAGAACGCCAGCACGGTCATCCTGGCCAGCGGCCAACATCATCGGACTGGTAGCATGACCAGTAGTGGTGCAGAGATCGATAGCGATGACAACGAGAGCAACATTAGCTGCGACTCTTTGAACGGCCGCGAACTCAACGGAAGCATCATGCCGGGAAATGCAAACGAAAGTGTCACTGAAAGTGTCACTGAAAGTGACAGTACATCCGGTGACTTTCAGGAGCCATCACAGACCGGTGATCTTGGGGATGAAGTCGGGGATCATCTAGAAGCGGTAGATTCGACAGACAAACTCTTGAGTCCAAATCGATCAGAATCTCCGAGTAAAATCGGAAAGGAGGATCTACAACGACAAAATCAGGAAACCGAGCAAGTCATCGCCGTTCCTGCGCTTCACTCGAATTCCAGTTCAGCAAGGGTTTCTCCCAGCGTTTCTCCAGCACCATCGGGAACCTCTTCTTTATCGAAGGCTTCCTCGACGCCTCGTATCAGGAGTCCAGATCCCAGCATCGAACAAAACGGTCGACTATCTTCCCCAATGGTCAACGAGTGTACTTATGAGGAAAGAAAGCAGGAGCAAGAGAGGATAGAGCAGGAATCGATCATGGATGATCCAGCGTTGAGCATCAACCCTCTGACCGGCAAGAAGTACCTTTATGAATACGACAGGTTTTACAAGTTTCATCTGAACGAACTCAAGGGCAACAACAATAAGGATACTAATGGGAAAGTCATCTCGGGAGATAAGGAGGCGGACGAGTGCTTCGCAGGGTACAAAATCCTTGAGAAGGAAGCCATTCGCAGTGCCAAGGGTACCGTGCGCGGTGTCAAAAATAGGGTACGCGCTGGAATAGCCACATTCCTTCAGAAGCCCTCCTCGCAGGTTGGTACCTTGTCTTAAATTACCCATGCTTCCCACAGTCTTGCCTGAAATTCCAAGCGAATATGCACGATGCGTTAATTAGAGGATGACTGCGGCTTGTACCGCTTGAATTATGATTTTCACTGAAGTTATGGTTATGTGGGAAAAAAAGGAGCTGAACGCTCTGCGAAAGCGATGTTTCACTCACGGCCTCGCGGCTGTATCTCCAAGTGGTGACGCGGAGACTGGGGCAGAGTCTGGTAAACGACGCATCGATTTGTTATGCAAATCAGGCGCTGACACCGCTGGCACCTGAGGTGCTTTCTCAATGAGGGTGAATCGGTATCAAGTGGCTCGTTTGATTCTCTTGATATTCCAGGCTGCATATATCGAGGCAGTGCGCTCAATTCGTACTTGATTCGCAGTATTCGCTAGCGCGAAGGAAGCGTTAGATTTACAGTTAGGCCTGGCTAACAGAATCTCGCCGCTAATGATGCCACTGTCCAATTCGGTTAAACAGCCCCAATCGTAACAAATAGTGCGACGGACATCCGAACTCTAACTGTTGAGCCTGAAGTTTCCGGTGTTGCTATGCGGGCAGATTGCATAGAGATGCCAGAATCGTGTCGTCGATGCAGAACGGATCGTCGTAACGGTAGATCCGATTAAACGATATTACGGCAGCGTGCACCGGAGTGTACTTCTTGTCAGTAGTTCGAAACCGGTCCTGCTCCTCTTTTACCTGTCACGCTTCTTCTTTCTCTTCCTCTCACCTGCTACAGAGACTCCTTTCCGGCCTTTATCATCCTCTTCGCTTGAATTTTTCTCTTTCGGACCTCGACGTGGCAACGCATGCGCTGGGGTTTCGCGTGAGCGTGTGTGGTCGCGCGGCCTATTTCGTTAAATTACAGAGTGAAATGCCTCGCCTCTACGTGAATCTCCTTGCGAGCGGCACGCAGCAATCACGGACCCGATGCTGGCCGAGCCCCTTGGAATTTCGCGTGCACAGTACTTGCGGGACACCGAGCCTCCTCTAGAATGTATCTGATGATTTCTTACTGGACACAGATTGGCCTGCTCCATTTATTGCTAGTTACGTGAAACGCTACGATTTTCTCTGGTTTCCTTGTATGTTGGAAATCAAAACAATTGACACCATTGTCACTCCATATATCCAATATGCAGATGAAAAGTAAATATTGGCATTGAATAGTAAACATGCGTGACAGTCAATACCTGAGTGAAGCCAGTGTCCATTATTCTGTCTACTCTATGCAAGTTAACGCGGAGAAACACATATGCATATGCCTCTTTGCACCCTAAGAATGTTGATTTTGTCACAGCAGTGCATCATAATGTTCGTATCCTCGAACAGGTAGAATTTGCTCAAGATAGGCAGAAGATTTGACTGGATCCAGCAGCCGAGTGCACGATCAATAATCCTCGACTGCAAAACAGTTTTTTTAACTCGCATGTGTTTATGTGTCTGAATGTATAATCGTGTATAATGAGCCAACGATGTCTGTACTCCGGATGCAGTACGTCGACCGGCTGGCAACAGAAGAGTTTGCGTTGTATAACATTCGTCAGTAAACTCGCGTAGTCGTCACTTTCATAAAAGATTTCTTAAACCCTGGACGCAACAGGCATGTTTGTGTAGGACAGTTACATCGCGACAATTGTCTCTGATTACCGAATGCCACCCGCGCAAGAACTGCTATTGCGGTCGACGTAAGAGATGAAAAATAAATTTTCAACACAGGAATTCTGCCCGACTAATTACAGTAATGACAGAAGATTTTCACTGTACTAAGAAAATTCTAGAGGTCAGAGAAAATTGAATTGTCGTCTATCTACTTTTTTTGGGATACACTTAAGCCGTGCTACTGTGGTTTTTAAATTGAGAGTTAATTTCCATATTGAATCGCAAAAAGGTAGTAATCGCGTCAGCGATCGATTTTAAAACCTCTTAGTTAAACCTTGATCTTTTAATGTCAGTTAGTCGCCAACTCAACACCCTTAACAGTAACCAAATGGTACGAATGTTAAATTAATTTTGTAAATCTTGCAAAAAGTGTTTGTTCTCATTCTGTTAGCCTCCTATCTTTCCAAGTGGTTAACTGTAATTCGCCACTATTACTTGGTTTAATTTTGTGAAGTAAACGCGTGCGATTATACGTGTTTTAAAAGCGAGATTTTGACGAACACCATTCCAGCAACGAGTCTCCTGCGGTTTCCGTGTCATGAGAAAATGCGGCATAGGAAGTAGTAGCGTCACTTCCGCATAGTTAGCAATCTTGAAACCGATTTTACCCAGCGTGCCTCGGTAACCGTTAAGAAGACATCGCAGAAAACGCTTTTGTAATTTCCTGGTGGACAGAGATGTATCGAATCCTGAGCTACATCGATAGAAGCAACAATATTGATAAACTTTCTTCACCGCAGCACTCGATTGCTGTACATTTTACACAGTGGCAGACAACGGAAAGTTTCAAATGTAATCATCCATTTCTTAACAACTCTGAGTTTCTCGAAGACGTGTATCGGGTCATTAAATAACATTGTGACAATTTTTGCAAGTGGTTTTTTTTGCACGTTCACTTAAATCTGATTCTATAAAGAACGAATTTATTTGTTAAAACAAAATGTTTATAATTATATTGATACTTGTACTTAATTAACGTTGCGTAAAAGGTCGCTGAAAATTGAAGTAGCTACTATAACCATCGTACCAGCTGTGTAATAAACGGTGCTCGTCGACTAGCGATAGATATGTCGTGGTGGAAATGCGGTATCAGTACGCACGTGCGGTGAGAGGATGGCGATGCAATATGCATAATTAAGGATACGGTTTTATTTGTTGGATAATCCATTCGCTGGTTACACAGAACCCGTCCACAGCTCTGTCGTGATCCAGAGACCGCAAATCCAATGGCGGCTGGTTCACGTCCACCACTGGGAATTTTAATTGCATTATTTTTTTGCGGTTCTCGGAAATACTACATCTTTCTTTAAGTCTTTACCGTCGCGTCATAATTAGGTCTTTTTTATGCAGTGACTGTTTGTGCAAATTTTAGTGTACTGTTATACCTATACCATAAGTTTCGGTGTGAAGAATTGCACAAATTTAGAGCTATGTCTGATGAGTTTTAATTAAATTATGCTCCATTAATCATTGATCTCAATTTCATTTGTGTGATGTGAAAATTGTACAATCGCGTTAGAAAGTAACGCCTCGGGAGATTATTATTACCGCCATCAAACAACGAGTGGAACTCTGTACACACAAACTTGACTTTATTCAGTGACATAGGACGAGTAAATCTCAGATGCAACTAACAAACGTAATTATATATTTGAGATTTCATTTCTGTGAACAGTGTAGTGTTTCCCACAGTATTTCGAAATCCATGAGAATCACAATACAGTAGTAAAGAAATTGTGGATTGTCATATGTCATTTTCTATACATAGAGCATAGTGTCGAATTAGTTAACGAGGTCTTACTAATTTGCAGGAGAATTTGGCATATTTTCCTACCTTGCTATGATACGTTCCACTGTACCATTACACAACCTCGTCGCTTTCTACGAAAGCTTTCAAGAAGTTCATACAACTTGTTTACCAAAGTGACTAGCTCATTGTGAAGCATTCTTTGTTGGAAAGTGTCCTTCTAAGTGGAATGTATTTTCATTTGCATATTTGCGTATTCTTCCTGTAGTATACCAGTCGTGTTATGCAGGACTACGTGTCACCGAAACAACTATTACCTTTCATTTTAAAATCACGCAAAATCAGCATTTTAAATTACCTTGTGTCATCAAAAAATCCTGCTTAATCTGTATTACAAAAGCATAAATTCAATCTCAAGGCTTTTTGTTCCCAGCAGTCGATTAGTGAGACGTATGTATGTATAGTTGTCCTCGTTGTTTCTCTCGATCTGCGAAATAACTCAATTCCTTTCGGTTAATAACGAAGCGAACGAGCGACAGGTTGCATACGTAAGAAAGCTGCAAAAATTTGTTCAGCATTACTTTTCCATACCATAAATTCTTATGAAACTAATTCGGCCGGGGTTCCGCTTGCAACCCACTTTGGCGGCTCGACGACCTCCTCAGAGTGGAAGGTGAAATGACCGATGATAAATGCGGCAGGAACACGACCCACTTCATCGTTCGTCGTCGCCAACTTTCTTTCCAATCTTTTCAACCTTTGAGCCGCTTGAAATCGACACTTATGGCTGTGTGCGTTGTATCGTGCTTCATGTTCCATTTCTTTTTCCGAACGGTTTCAATGCTTTCCGATACCGTCTATACGCGACTGGATTAAAATATTTTAATTAACCGAACAGCATAAATCGCTCAACGGATCAGACATACATAGAGATTAAATTGAATCGTGTTAAATGGCCTCGTTGGTTAATTCACCGCTGACGAAAGGGCCTCGCCCGTACGCGTGCCTTGACTGATGAACGTGCGAATGAATTCACTCGAATTATTGCATTGCCCTGAAACTCCAGCGAACGCGAGCATTAATCGTATTAGAGCAGTACGCAGAGTACGAGAGTACTCGACAAGTGAATATCGAATGCAAGTGGGTAATCGCGAGCGAGGTACTTCTGTGCTTTCATCGGAAAACGGCAATGCAAACAAACATCGATGATTTATAATTGAAGTAGTCCTTAAATTATTCAGCAAACATTATTGATATGCGATCGAGGTGTGTAACGATTTTATGATTAAATAGCAATATTCGTAAAACGTTTTGAAAGAGTTTTGTTTACATGTAAAATTTCCGAATTTATGTATCGCAGGAAATACGATAAATCGTTGCTCGATAATCTTTGCCAGACGAGAACACTACTCAATCCACTTAGAGTTTGGTTCGAATGGTTTGTCGCTTGGTCGTTGTTACGCACAAAGGACGAATTCTTCGGGCCGAGATGTAATTCAGGTAGGAGCAGCAGGTGACAGAGCTCGCATCTGAATTTCCCGGTTGAAGAAAACGCGGTAGGCATGTCCACGGGACAAATCAGGTGGGAAAAGAGAAAGCGGGTCAGAGAGGCCACCGTGGCGACAGCAGCAACAGTATCCAGTAGTTTTTACTCCCGTCTGGGTACGACCTTCCCTCTTTCTCTTCTTCGACTTCTTTTTCTTCTTCTCTACCTGCGGAACCAAGTTTCGAACTGCGAAAATGAAGTTTGACGTTTCCAACCATACTGCGCACACAACTTTATTTCAGTCGACGGCTTTAATTAGATTCGTGCACGCGGCGCGGTGTGGCGCGCAGAGGATCGACTTTCGTGGGCGGGCGTGCAAGTCTAATGAGTGATTAAAATCCCACAAAATTGCATCACCGAATCAGGCAAACGTAATTAAAACGTAACGCTAAATTCCCGTAACTCTCTCAGTCCCGTGGACTGATGCATTTCGCGCATGAGAGCACGCGATTCGCACGGCTTTCTTCGCGTGCGAGCGATTTTATAAATTACCGAGAACAGCTGAAGAATCGAGATGCCGGTGAGAGATACCGCTCTCTGTTCTTTCGTTTCTTTGCAGCAGCCACAGGAACCCGTACTGCGAAAATTTCAAACTATACGGCGCATCCAATCGTAACCATAACCGTAGGTAAACTTAAGTAGAAATACCTATTACTCCACTTGGGGATTTGCAAATGTAACACTGACCCAAGTTGTGGGAAGCACACAGCACGATGCAATATTGTTAATTGCGTTTCAATTATTTTTGTAGCAAGAGTTTCTTTAGAAAATCTACTGTGTAGGTTTGAAAGTGTTGTACATTCATTGTAAAAATAGTCGATTGGCGCATCGCGAAAACCTTGCGTAAGGTGCCAAGTACCGCTATTCAATGCAGAACTTTAGCAAGGTAAAATATGCAAGTGTATCAGCGTTGTAAGCCGAAATTTTGGGATTTGCAACGTGGCTGGAACCGGTTACCAGATCTGTAACGGAAACTGTAATATTCCAAAACTCATAACAGTATCCGGAGCAGTACACCGTGTGGTGAATGCATACCTCCAAGTTAAGATGTAGGTGAGCGTAGTGTTTGCGGGCGATGATCATGGAACTGTAACTATTAATTTATTCTCTTATTACCTTACGCCATATTCCGTAGGACAGAGGTATGTCCTATAAAGCTATAGCGTCGGCGGTTAAACGGAATACTTTATCGTTGATATTCCTGAGTCCATATAAGTCATTCTTAAAAATAACCGATAACAATGACATCAATGAAAGATTCTTACTCGCTATCCTTGAGTCTCCTCTACTAAGCATTTGTGCGAGTTCTTGGCACATAGGCCTTGGTAGTTATGAAACATTGTTCGCGCACTTTACAGAAGACCGTGACTTTCGAGCGAATGTCATTTTTTTCTCAACAATTAGTAAGAATCATTAACACAGTGCCGTTATACTATATCTGTTCAGTATCTCCACTCAAGTCCAAAAGAATTCAAGGTGCACATATTGACTGCAGTATGAGAATTTGTAGCGTTTATTCCAGAT
This sequence comes from Trypoxylon attenuatum, assembly GCA_963989405.1. Lineage (NCBI taxonomy): Eukaryota > Metazoa > Arthropoda > Insecta > Hymenoptera > Crabronidae > Trypoxylon > Trypoxylon attenuatum. Next base: position 8,433,553 of record OZ022490.1, on the reverse strand, counting down.
CGTTATGAATTGAGGAGAAATTTGAAAATTGCATCTATTTTAAGATTTCTCATGTGCAGAATCTTACTTACCGTATGAACGCGATATAATTTTTCAATTTATCGGAAAACAAAAATCTTTTTACTTCACTTCAGTCAGTAATTACACACGAGCTTTTAATTAGCTGTCTTTATGAAAGTGCACTTTCTTCTTTAAATTCGGCCCTCGTCCTATTGAGAGTTCGTTCACCCTGCACCGATGAGATATCGACGGCATTTTAAAATGCCGCGGGCCTCGTTATGGAAAAGCAAGTAAAAATTGAGTCTCTCATTATTAATTCAGTGAGAGTCCACTTGATGTCCGTAAATCTCATTAAAGAAGTTTTCGACGTCTCACCATATCTTAGTGCCGCAGGTTAATATCCTCTAATCTTAAGAGCTGTTGGTTAATTTGTAGCAGAGACTAAATAGTTAAGTTTTGAGGAACATCAAAAATTCACGATACCGACACACTAAGTGTATCTTTATCACTTTCTTTAATTAATTCTAAACATGTTACATTCTTTAATCTTATAAATATTCTGGTTATTAGCACTAGAAATGTATCAGACAGGAAATTGACTTTTTCGGCAGGCGCGAGAATCAAAATACTCCTATGACTGGAATAGTGAGCAGTGAAAGTTGTAGTTGGAGGTTTATCAAAACGAGACTGTGTTCGTTAAACAAAATCTCTTAAAGTGCCGGCTTCATGTATATTAATCGAATGTAAGTGAAATCACTACGGTGTCGAATCGGTAATTTCCAAGTCGCAAAAATTTCTTAGGTCCAAATGGTAAGGTGGGAAAGGAATGCTTGTCAAAAAGATTATGTATCTCAGAGCAAAAAAAAAGTACGACTTAAAAACTTCTCAGTGTGAAATCTGTTTCTCTGTGCCATAATGGCATAATTTCATCAGAAACTTAACGCAAATCTGCTAGGGACTGAAATTATCTGAACCTTTTGCAGCAGATTAAGAATATACACCCGCATATTTAGAAGGATTCAGTTATGAAATTTGAATATTGATGTTGTTCATTTCATTTGCTAAAGTCTTCGTACCGCAACTGCCTCGTTTATGATTCATTCAAATTTCATTCTCTAAAATTAGGGCGTAAAGCTTATTGCAATAGTGAGCTTACTGACGTAGTTAGTAATATAGGAAATGTGAATTTACTGCAGCTATAGATAATTTAATAATGATAATGTACATATAAACGACGGTGCTATTGTATCGTCTAAAAGCTTTCTGAGAAAAATCGCGATGGATTCCAGTGGTTCATTTTCGTACTACGTACGTATCCGTGCTGCATTTGATTTTTTCAGATTTCTGTATGTTTAGCAGAATACACAACGTAATGAATACGGCTCAGAGATTGGTTATACGTTACGTTGAATTCAATCTCTATAGATACTGCAAAAAATGCGCAGTGGAAATTTGTACAGGAAACTTTTAGTACTGTTAAAATTTTATTTAAAGGGTATTCCGAATTTTCGAAGTGAGTATTCCAGGAAGCATTTCAGATAAACATTGTTTTCTGGTATTTTTTAATACAAATTCCATGATGCTTCCTCACGATCCAGACAGATATGATTACGAGAAATTACTTTTCTACGAGCAGACGCATCGCAAAATGATTTCGCTATTATTTTCAAATTACTTGCGCAGCACATTCCATTCTAGCAATTTCAGTCACTTTGATTGTAACGCTATGATGCTCGCACTTGCGCGTTATTCACCGAATGAAATAAGAAGTAAAAGGTGAAAAGCACTACGAAGCAAACTTATAGTCACGGTCGTTATAAGGAAATCACGAAGGTGCCTTTTTTACCATATATGAATGCATATAAAATCATTTTCTATCTCCTTCCTTTTATTTCAACAATTTTTATTCTGAAAGGTCTTTTGAACGAAACATCCTTTTCGCAGAATTCAATAATCTGCCTTGTGAATTGTGTACAAGTCCTTTCTCTTGCACGATTAAGTCGCAGCTATCTCTGGATTCCAGGAAAAAAACTGATATAGTTCACCCGAGAAGTTTCGGATCTTATACGTGTATGTATTCGCTGATATTGGATGTATGCGTGTATTTCCCGTTCACTGCTATCACTTTATCGAGTATATTGGCATTAGCTTCGTCGTTCCACGGATACGCGTGCTTTCTCTTTTTATTCGAGCTCTCTCAATCGAGTAGTCAGTGGTCCCGTTAATTTCATCTGACTGTCGGAATTTTTGAAGCGGATAAATACTCGTGACAGCAATTGACTGATCGTAAAATGTTTATGAAATTTATGTGCAATCTGAAACGTCGATGCGTTCGTAGCATGCGCGATGTTTAAATTTCCGTGTTATTAGATAGAAGTATTTAGTCCTGTTACGATATTGCTTCAATTTATTACATATTTTCATGATTAAATATTTTGTATAAGCAGATTTTACTACAAATCTCCAGAAAATTATTTAGTCAAGTATTTACTTGCACGACTGGGATTATTCATTTTGATCGAATGTATAAGGTAATCGGCTTTATAAACCAATTTAGGGCTACATGTATTTGTGTATTAATAAAATTCTACTTCCGAATTCCGGTCAGTGGGCAACATGGTTTTTTATAATATAGACTCAATCTCAATTAGAGAGAAATCTGTAGATAGTTGGTGTGCTATGAAAAATCAATTTATCGTAATTAATCAGCAATACAGTCATATATTGTGATCCCTCTCGTATCGTTGGCAGCTGAGCCTTATGGTAACTTATGATGATCCCGGGCCTTTCTAAGTACCGTATTCATTACGAGTGAAAGGAATATAGGAAACACTACTTCCTGGACGAAAGTAGAATAAAAAACAAGTTTTACTGATGTCCGTTCTAAAATGACATCACTCCGGAACTCAAAAGTTGTATCCTAATTAGAACATAACTTCTTCAGATTTAATTAGTACATAACTTTCCTTTAGATATAAATAATTCGGTTGCATCTCAGCCGTGTTGTCTGCTCCACATTTCACTGCATAACTATTTCAATGTTTGGAGAGAACCAAGCACAGGATACATGATTATCCTGAGTACGTCTCTTGCTGTGCAGAAAAGCAAACATATACATAAGATTTTGTTCTGCAGTAGCACTGAATGTACAAGAAGTGTTCTACGTATGCGAGAACAAACAGTACGGAAAATGATGTCATTACGGAGAAATCTTTTACAGATACCGGAGGATTCAGTTCACCGGAATTAATATCGTAAAAGCGAAGCCATTGCGAAGGCCATTGCGATGGTCGCTAGACCCCTTCCACTGTTTAAATATATAGTTCATATACTCCCGAGATAATAAATCGCCTTTTTCGATTACTTATTAAATGACAATACAGTAACAAGAATGGTATATATACAACTATGAAAAATATGCATTTTGCATTAGACATTGACAATTTCCACATATAGATCCAGTTTTGGTCTTCAAAGTTACATTGTTACATTATGCAGGATGCTAATTAATTACAATTACATTTTGCTTATACAGATAGGACTTCGAAGTCTCATTAAGAATTTGGTTTACACTTACGATTCCCTTTAATTCTACCGCTTATGCACTTCGGGCAGATAGATCCGGTTTTGCCATGCACGCATTAACTGTGAACGCAGCTGAAAGTGGCTACACACGTAACTATACCTACTGTTCTTTTTGATGAAATCTGCCCATACGTTAAATAACTATGTTTGATTTAGAACCCGCTGGCTGAACTCCGATTACGCGATCAGAAAGTGCTTTTCCTGTATTCGAAGCGTGGATTGCATATGTGCAGAACCATGGTCACGTTGTGCGTTGGAATCGTCAGCGTTCCTATTGTTATTAATGCGACTAGAGCCAAAATAATACTTCTGTTCGTTGAGCATAACGTGTATCACTGTCCATAAGAACGGAATAATCCGTAAGCTAGGAACGGTACACTTGTTTCGCCCGTTGAACTGGTGCATATAACAGCAACTTGACTGTCCCGCTACCTTTCACAGAAAAGGTACCTTATGACATGCATAATCGATTTGTATGAAATACTTTGGTACGTCGTATCGATATCATCAGTCGGCGTCTGTTAGTAAATGTATATTTGGAGTACTGCAAGATCTTCCATCAATTTTTTTGCGACTAGCACACAGTGAATTGTTGGGAATTGCTTTTCATATTTGAGAATTATGTGGGCGTACAATACAGTAGAAATGGGAGAAAAGCACCCACGCTGAGCATAGTAGGAAATTGCACCGACGTTGCCAATAGTGAAAGCTAACTTAATCGAATCATGCGTTGTGACTTTTTCCCCTTGCTATGTATCTGAAACCCATACCAACTTCGCGACTATTGCGTCACGACTTTTTTCTATCCGTATAGCCTTGCATAAAATTGCAAAAAGCTCGCGCCGAGAGTGCGTATTGAGCATGTGGGCGTTACGTGTACTTATACTTAACCGAAGAAACGTTTCAACATTTTCATATCGCGACAATGTTAAATTATCATTCTGCTCGAATGTATTATTTTTACATTACATAAGATGAATCATGCGAGCAATATAAGTTTCGCATGTTTGCTTCAAATAGCGTTTCATTCGAAATACTCAATGAAGGAGTAAGACGACAGTTTAAAAAAAATATTTAATACCCGTCAATTCCACGCGCAGGTCGCACAAGTAGTTAATTGTTATCTCTCCCTCGGGGTGGCAGACTAATTACGTGATTCTGTAAGCTGCCCGACAGCATAAAGGGTTAACGATTCCAAATGGATGTTGCAACGTAGTAGATTACGTGATACAATCAATCTCCAACAGCGGAAGATGCCAGACGAGCGGTTTACTGACGAATATCTGCGCTACTGTGAGACCATTTAAAGCCGAAACAGATATAACACAACGGTACACAAAGCCTATCGCTTTGCTCGAATTCATACGTACCACGTGATCATCGATCGGTCAACCATACATGCATGAGTGCTTGTCTACGAATCGTGCCAGCATCCGCGAATTCAACATCAAACAGTACCATGCCAAAGTGGCCGACCATACTAGATTCTACTATGGCTTCTCTAGAGCCACAATCAGACTCTTCTCATGATATTTGTCGGTTAAATGTCAAACCTATCTCAATGTAATTTTATCGATAATTCTGAACGGCAGAAATTCCAAAGTATTGTCTATTATAAAACAACTGATTTAGGATACAAAGGGTCTTAGCTTCAGCAAAAGACTGTAAACACGTGGTGCAATGATATATATGATATATCTTGTATATTATCCTACTGCATAATTCAGCGGCTGCACCGTCACGATCCCTAATGACTTATCGTATCTGCTTCCAGGCCTACATTAAGAAGGAACTAGGTAAAGTCGTCGTCTACACAACGACTTCGGGCATCGTACGGAAGACTTTCTACAACTGCAAAAAAGTCAAGCAGATTCTCAGGACGCATATGGTGAAATACGACGAGCTGGACTTGTTCGGTGATGCTGAGCTACAAAGCGAACTGAGAGATCGGTTGGGCTGTCCGATGATACAGTTACCGCAGCTTTTCATCGATGGCCAGCACATAGGGGTATGTGGTGGCTTCGAGTACTATATGTACATGTCTATAAGTATACATACCGATGAGAGGTGCTTGAATCTATGATATCCGTCGCTACACTCACCCAAACTTCAGCAGAAAAATCCCAGAAAGTCATAACTATTAACGAAACGCAATTCAATGAATCTGAATTTAGAGAAACGATTTCTTATTCGGTCTCACCTATACTGAATGAATCGCGCAAACAGCATTAATGAACTTGGGATTGTATCCACGCCTCTTGAACATTCGATCAGATCAGGATGCGGTCTTGTGAACGTAACTTTGCATAGAATTCCAGTTTCCCTTTTACTGAGAATATTCATGTAGCGTCTGTCAGCGTGCGAATCGTGGTAAGATCGTCACTGTCTGAAAGTTATTGGCACTACCGACGCGGGAGTAATGAACCGTGATCGTCTGTTACTGATCGTCCGCCCTGCTGCGTCTGATTCTCCTCAAAAGCCTGTCGACTCTATTTAGTTGTATGCGACCTTTTTCTTTACCGACTGTCTAGCGGATTGCGATTGAATAAGCATACAGCCGGAAACTTCGGGTTTATTCAATTGATGGTGCCAGCTTCAGTGGGTATTCAGTCTCTTAATTGAGTTCCCGTCATTCTTTTACAATTACCAGCAAAACAAAACTTTTCCATTCACTCAGTTTTATTGGATACGCAAATATATATTGTATATCCTGTACATTCATTCCGCTGCAGCCGAATATTTTCCAATTGGTCACTACGTTTTGGTTTTCCAATATTGCGCGTAATTTGTATAAATAACAGAACTTTGACGCAATTTGCAACGATGAGTCAGAATGTATTACAGTGTGTTGTTGGTATAGTTTGAAATCACTCTACATTGCATAACGTTAAATAAACTATGTGCTGATACTGAGGATGCTGTCAACAGTAAAAGTGCAATATACAGCTATTTGAATGTACATATGCGCGGAATAAGTTGCATAAGAGGGATGCACAAAAGACAAGCACGTCATCGAGGAATGTCAGCGAAACTGTGCAGTATTGAACGAAACGATTGAAATAGTTAAACGTTGAATGCGCCAATGGAAATCGTATTACAAGTACCTTTATATTTGCCCAATTAATCACTTCTCCGATAAGACCCATTTATCGTTACATGAGATTCAGTGTGAATCGATTCAGCAAGATAAATTATAGAATCTTCTCTTAAACACCAATATCCTTTCCGCCAACTCAAAGCATCGAATTTCACGATATCAGGTAGTTTCATCGGACATAAACGCCATGTGCCGAATCTAAGATTAAGCAAATTTGGCCGGATATAAAAATACGGAATTTTAGTATTTTGTGAAAGCTATGTCCGTGGCATAGCATCCAAGCGAGTAAGCAACTAACTAAATATAACTGAAAGGAATTCAGCCTCGTCATATATTCTCGATTCGTGTTCCCGTGACCTATTTTGCGAAGGAACGGTCGCAACATGGCATGAAAGTCCCGGTCATCCTCGACATGGACAAACGTATGCGCGCGGTGTGTGCTTGTCCAGCGGATAGATACGCGTATAACTAAAATGTCAAAGAGTTTGATCCAAGGCCGTCGCCGCCGCCGCCGCGCGAGAAGGAAAGGTGAGGCCGCATTGCGCAGCATTACGTTCCTCCGCGATGCTTCGTAACCATACCTGCGCCCGCACTCACCAGCATTCCTACGTGACTTGTACACTATACATGCGGTGCATCAAAATCCTTAGAGTTTATAATCTCAACGATAATTTCCATTATTTAATCCCCAATCGTAATTGCCGCTGATAGCAGAGTGGGGCCACTAGCGGATTCGGTGAAAGGTAGCAGTTGTAGGTAGTTGTAATTAAATACAATCGCGCAGATTTTGTTTGGAATATCTTCCAGAGCAATTAAATCACTTTGTATTTTTTATTCCGCGCCTTATTAATGATTCTCTGTTTGCTTTGCCTTATGCACGATTCGCGTAGTCTTTGTCTACTCATAATTCAACTTCGAAAATCGCAATCGGCGTTGAATGCAATAATTGATTTTCAACATCAAAAATGACTAAAGCGCGTAAAGCGAGTCGTTTGCATGCGAAACTGCGCAAAATAAGCGTCATAGGGACCGCCTCATTGATATTCTGCTGGTGCTGAGAAAATTACAACTGTAAAATTGCATGAAACAGGAAAATTCCTGCTAGCGTACAGTGACTATGTCAGTGCTACATGAATTTCTAATTGTAAGCTGACTTGTATTGAAATGTCCATATCCTGAAACGAGGTAATGCGAGAATGTTGCCATCAAATTATGTACTTAGAATTCGAGATGAAGGAACATCGTACGTGGCAATAATCGTATTACATGACAATGAATTTTTCTGTTCCAGGGCTTTGACACAGTGGAGCGACTAAATGAATCTGGGGAATTAAGACTTATGCTAAAGCCTTACCAGGTAATTATTGACCATCGGTCATAATACCAAGTTTCTTTTGGAAGAGTACAAAAGAGAGAAGAGGGTTTAATATAAATCTAAAAAGTAATTCTAGGGATTCCAACGTTTCATAGCACGGAGCAGAAATTCAGTCCGACTAACCGTCAGGAATTCAATTTTCAGCAAAATTGTCGCTGCACTGAAGTGGTTGCATAGCTATCTAACCGCTTCATATTTTGCACAATTAAAAGATAATTGTGAAAGCGTACTGCGTAATATCTAACAACTCATTTAAACTATGCCGTTGAAATATTCGCGTTCTGTAAAAGAATGGAGCATCCGTGTTAAACACATAACTAAGAGCCATAAAGAAACTTGGGTGCGCACCAACGCAGACCGTCGCAAACGCAAGGTTGTAAAATCCTTTCACTTTTATCTCAGAGTATCTACCCCTACCTGCCTTCTCGGTCGCGATCATAAATTTCGATGGTGTGCAATTGAGGTTTACCTTGCAGTGAGTAAAGGTCGTTTACACGTACGCCACTGCTATTACTTTCATGGTAGTCACCGCACTTTGAGAGCCATCCACCGTAATAAATACCAGGTAACAAACTGAAGATCAATTCTAACGTGACGATCCCTTGATTTTCCGACCGTGAATACGGATTCTCCAGCTGGAATCGCAAATACACACAGCGCAGAGGATATTACGTAATCGGTTTACATAAACCGTCCAATCATTAATATAAAGATATTTGCACTAAAAGTAAATATGTTTTCGCCAGAGTGCGCACGTTACTGTACTATTTGCCTCTGGATTCCTGAAGCAATACTGCCAATGAAAAAAGTCGATAAGTCCTCTTTAAACGTAGGCGTTGCTGGAGAACATACCAGCGTAGCAACGAGACAAGGGAGAAAAGGGTGATTATAAAGTAACTCTGATCTATTCAACGCTAAGAAACATCCGGATAAGATATTAGATATTGGAGTTTACATTCTAAGCCATTCTATTCCTAATGAATCTATGTTTCGGGAAGGACCGTAAATCTAATTACGAGCGAAAGAATTTTCCTTGACCGGTAACAACATAAAAGTCCAGTTTAACACCGAGCAACAGGCGACTGAATTATGTTGTATTATACGAAATAGCTTAACGCGTCATGTACTTTCCGCGTTTCCGGAGCCGCGTGGAGTTTTCGTGGACCAGCGCGTAATTGGCAATAAGCAAAAGTGAAAGCGGCATTGCGCAACGAAGCTATACCAACTAACCGGTAGAACGGTTACCGGCAAACAGCGTCAGCTTGTCACACCCGTCTTCAAGAGAGGTTGAAGATGAAAAAAAAATCATTGAGTCAATTATCTATCAATACGGGATTCTTATCGATTGTGTTTCAGAGCGAAGACGCATGCACGGTTTGTCTGTTTTGCGGCGGATTCCAATGGCAACTATGTCCAGTTTGCAACGGCAGCAAGAGGTCGGTCCATCGCAACGACTTCACCGCTGAATTTGTCGCGCTCAAGTGCGCCAAGTGCGACGTGAACGGCCTGATCCGCTGTCCCCACTGCTAAAGGACCCAATAGGATCGTCAATACCCAACCAAGACACACCCGCGATTGCTCAAAATTACTTCTGAGATTGCGAGCGGATAATCATAATTAATTATGAGTTCCGTTTTAAAAATCTTTACGACTACAAGGTGCTAGAAGAGCATAGCATACGTTTGTACGTATGATGCCGTAACGAATCCAGGAGGCACGCACGCAAGCGCATCCCATTACATGTACGGACAATGACCAATCGTGCGACTGCGCTCGCGAACTGTACAATATCGACTAATGAGAGTCGTTTAAAATTTCGTAGCACACTGTAAGCCGCCTAGGTCTTCACGATGCCAAGTATAATTATTGTCCCTTCAGTAGGCTGTCAGAAGCAAGCCGGGTACATATACTCGTTTGCGGCCACTTGCAGAGTGGACTTTCAAGTCTGCTTTCATCAGTTGCTCAATCGCGATAAAGGTATAAGATCTATAACTCTAGCGGCATGTAAATAGCGGCATTTAGTGGGACAAGTAGAATTCGGGAATGCGGCCCAAAAGCTTTCATGCTTTCACAGGTTTGGTATGGAATGTGGTTTGGAATTCGACAGCGTTTTAGCCGATGCTCGTGCAGGTGTCTTTCGAGTACTTGATACTATTTCTGTGAATTAGAAACTTATTTAATTTGGGACTGAATACAAAGTTTGCGGACCGTCACTGTTCTCTCGAGAGTCCCAGAGTAACTTAATCAATATTCTTCTCTTCGGATACGTGCGAACAGGCTGCCATTCTGCGGCGACTGTTACATAATTGTTAATTATCATGCTACGTGCAATCTATAAATGAAATTCGTTGTTAAAACAATTAACAAATAATTATATGAGTTAGGCTAACCGATAATATTGGGAATGCGAAGGGATTGCTGTAAACGATGCCAGGGCGTATTTCATCGACGCCTTATGAAATGCTTCTGTATTGTACATTTTTTTCTGACCTGTATTTAATGTCACAGATTGACGTACCCTTAAGTATAACAGCATTTTTAAACAAACATCCTGATTCTTCATTTCTACCTAGTATGATTTCTTCCGTTAACTCTACTTCCAGTCCGCGCATATAAGGATTTCGCAACCACTGATTTTCACGCCCAACGATTTTCCTTTAATGGTCGGTACCAGTGAAAGTATTGTGGAAGGTGATGTGTCAATACCCTATTTCGTAGACTACGGGAGAATAGTATTCCCTTTAACGTTTGATCAAGTCGATTGGAACCATAGTTTCATGCTCGGTTGCATTTAATTACGGCATCTGCCGTTTGCTATAAAATAGGTTTCGGCCAAATGATTTGAGAAATAACGCAACAGTCACTTGACGAAAAAAGAACAATTACTGATCGTAACGACTTTTCACTGACAATGAGAACCATCGGTCACTCTCAGTTCCTCCAAATTTACCTCGACGACGTGGCGCTAATTACTAACTGCGAGCAATTTCATTACCCATCGTTGAAAATTGCATTGCGAGAGGGACATAAGTGCATTATCAAAATTTGTAAACAATTTCCATAATTGAGCATAGTGCATTGTGGATAATAACTGTGTGCCCTATGTTGGAAGTCTGAGAAAAGATTCGATAATCTTACTATTATGTATTTAATGTCAGTATAATCCATGATCCGCTAAAAAAGCCAGTCGATTCGCTAGTATCAACAATTGTGCTAGCCAGAAGATCATACATCGTGCATCACTCATTCTGTTTAACATCCACAATCTGAACCGGTATTAACGGTAAACTGCATACTTAACGTTACCGAGTGAGAATCTGCCGTGCATTTATTTAGCAAACAGTCGAGCGACCTTAATAAATGCATTGCGAGAGAGCCAGATTTGAACGATCAATAACGCAATCAATAACGAGGCCATACCACGAATTTTCATTAGCTTCTATGCCTCCGGTAATACGACAATTTCCCCAGGCGAGACGGTGCTTGAAGTGCAGCCCTGCCATACGACTACCACTTTATTTACTCGGGACTCGGCAATCCTGGGGGCACGGAAATAGCGGTAGTACGTTCCCGGGGAGCCAGCGCTCGGTGCATTGGGCGCAGTGATATAGCTGCACACGCGTGTTTCGAGCGATGTTTCGAGGCACCCGGGACCTCTGCGTTAATTAAGCAAATGTACGCGTGCCCATCGGCAGAAACCCGGGCACCGCCGCGCGCTGCAGAGAGATCAACCGATCGATCGCGACAGTTCGAAAAACAGACAAAGAATGAGGTAGGGGTGGTCGGTGTAGGGTGAGGTAGAGAGAGACAGAGAGAGAGCTAGAAGCAAAAAACAAGGGAAGAAATATAGAGGAATGTAGTCAGTTTGAACAGTAGGAGAGAGGAGGGAAAGTCAGGGGTGCGAAGTTCTGAAAGAGGAAGGAAAGAGAGAAACAAATGTGAGAAAAAAGGAGGAAAAGAGGAGAAATCGTGACGTAGCGGTGGCTCGCGGGGCTAACGGGTAGCAGACGGAAGGGATGGATACGCCTTCCTCTCCTACAACCTTCGTACTGCCGTCAAATGAAGTGTCAGGGCGAAGCGGCGACCTTGACTCAGCACCGATCGAAGCGGCTCTTGAAATCGTTGCATCCTTATCGCATACCTGTGAGGTGGCTCTGCTGGGGAAAAATGGAGTAAGTCCTAGATGGAGACCCAGATCAAGGATAGCCTCTTGGGGCGAGAGTGGGTAGAGGTGCCGCTGCGTTGTGAGCAACAAGTCTCACTCTAGCGCCGGTGCCAACCTCGACGTTGGAATGCAACTTTGCGCCACGTGATATTTGCCGGAGAAAGGGCGGAAGGGACTAACGTTAATGAGAGATCTAACGATTGCTCTCACTGTGCGCAACATTCTGTTTCGAATTGTATTTCAAAATTTCAAGCTTTGCAAGCCAATATTGTAAAATTGGTAACGCATAATGGCTGGAATTTTTAAAATTGTCCAGTTTGGCCGTGACCGGACCGTTCGATATTTCCAGTTCGCTTCGGGAGCGTTCAATTAATACCGTACTGCAACTGATTTCATTGTCTGGCTGTACCTTGAGTTTACGTAATAACACTGATAATGTATATTCCTGTGCATCTTCATCGCGAGAAATCGGCACGTACACGATAATAAATGGAATATTGTTTTCGGTTCGTTTGCCCAGTATTGTGACGATTAAACAGTGGTAGAAGGGATGAAATTTGCATTGGGTGAATAATGCATTCTACGAGAACGGTTGTCCAGGAAGCTCGGTAAATTATGAATGTAGCATGCGCAGGTATCGACGATTCGATGCAAATAATTCCAAGGTCACGCACGTGCCGGAACTCTGATGAAACCCGCCCCTTTCGGGATGCCTCGAATGAGACGGGCTCAATTTTCACCCACTGCGCACCTCCACCAAAGCCCAAACCCCATTTTCCCTTTAGGCATACATCAACTCTATCAAAAACACCCGAAATACCAAAATTTAGCATCGAAGAGCCATGTAGGCATGCCACGAGGATTTGACAAAGATACTAAATAATTGGAATGCGATAAAAAATTTAAGAATAAAAGAAGGTCCTGGAAAATATTGGATTACTCTTTGTATACGAGTATTGTTCGATGTTGTTTCCCAGCGGGTAGGAAGTGCACTCCTCAGCTGGCATCTCAGGTAGCATCACATGCCGTGGTAGCGATCAGATATGCCAGTGGCAATAATAACAAAGTTGCATCAGAACAGAGAGTAGAGCAAGAGGAGAACATCCCCTACCGCCGCACGGTGGTTGGACGCTGCGAGCTAGAACTCGAGGTAGAGTTCGTCCACCACCACCACCACCACCACCACTCGCACCGTGCCGGTCTTGCTCACCCTGGCCTAGGGATTGCCTTGCTTTTTACGCCGCGAGCGAATGCGGAGAGAGATGGAAACGGGGAACACAAAAAGATAGACGGAGACAGTGAGATTCTGGGCAAAGCACCGCGGGGGTAGGAAGACCAGGGAGGACATGTGCGAGGGTCAAGGAGGGAATGCCAGGGTGGAGTGCTCGCGAGAACCGGCAAGGACGCAGGCGCGAACGCAAACGCAATAAGCCAACAAAACGGCGCCGGGTACTCCTGCTACGACAGACAACGCGGTACGATCGAGAAGAGATAATCACTGCAAAACACCCCTTGACTGAGAGCTCTCCCATCTCAACTACCCGTGCATTGCTAACGTCGAGATTCATCGGTGCACCGGCAGTCCCAACATCATGGGATTGGTCAGCGGCATTCCCGAAAACATCCTTGAGGAGCTTGCCGTTCCTAGTGAAAAAGCAAACCATTCTCTCCAAGCACATGCCGGTAAGTCGGCTTCTCGTTTTATTTTTCCAAGTGTATATTTTACTTTAGTCTCCTTGCACTCTCGCCGAAATCAAGTTCTACCGTTTAGAGAGAATAAGAATAAATGAAAAAAGTAGACAAGTGAATTTAGCTACTATAGAAGCAGTGGCTCTGTTGCGTGCAGAATTTAAAGCTGATGTTACGAGCAGTCTATGCGAGCCGCTGCTAACAGGTGTTTGGAGATACAGATATACTTGCTGCATCTCTTCTGTCTATATGTACGCGCAGCTCTCATCGTATACGCGTGAGGAGATGCTACCTACAAGATTAATCAGGGTTTCCCAGCCAGTCAAGGTCTCGCTATAGGGTGCAATGTAGGAGGTAGATTAGGGTGTCCTTTAACAGATCGGCGACGGATTTATCGCGTCTCTGCTGCTAATTAGCATTGATATGTTCCCTAATTAGGTGACCAATGTATCACAGAATGAATAGCAGACTGGTTTACTGTATTATATCCAGATCTAGGCTTTTGCAGAATGTTAATCGGCTTAGGTTTATACATTATCAAACTGCGAATATGATGTTATTGCTACAGATTACTGTGCGGCCTATAATAATCGAATCCTCTGATGTGTGACTATTCTTTATCCAGCAGCATTATATCTATGGACATACGTGGGCCGTGCGGTTATATTTGATCTGAAAGTAGATCCCGTCTTATTTATATTTGCGGAAGGTCGATAGTGGGCAAGCTGGTGTCCCAAGGTACATGTTTGTAAATAGAAAAGGAATGTAGTAGCAGTGCAGCCTGCCAATCTTTAAAGGGGATTTTTCGCAAAATTTGAGTCTCAGGATTTATATGAGATTTGGTTGTACCGAGCGCAACACTAAATCGGATAGGATCCTGAATTTCGTTTCATAAAATGTTATTCGCCTGCAGGTAAGCTACACAAATTCTATTGGATGTTTGTAATAAATATGGAAAAGTATAAGAATACGAGCGTCACAGGCGCAAGGTGCGCCTTTGCCGTCATATTAAAGACACGGAACTATGTGCTACTCTCGTCCTTGGCCTCGAAAAGGCAGCCGCGGCTCGATAGGAAACCCATGGTGTTCTAGAAGCTAATTATTCTAAGTTCATCTTTTCAGAAAGAAGTACGATCCTATCACAATCGTACCACTTTTCATCTTGTTCTCATTGTCTAGTGTTCAGCATAGTGTTCAGCATCCTATATTTCTATTTAATTTAATAATTAAAGAGCATCTGTTCGACTAATGCAAAACATTTTCCTTATGGAATAATTTAATCTGCACATTAAATATTTCAAATTATAGGCCATTGCAATTAAGCTCCACGATAAAACAATTTTAAAATTTAAAATAGTCCACCAAATTTGCTAAGTTAGTATCTTCATTTTGGTATTAAATTTTGGTATTAAAAAAGTAATACTACTCATACCAATAAACGATCATTAAGTTTCTTCTTCTGCATCACCTTCGTTAAAGAGTCTTTCTGCATCGTCGAAAGTAGTGACAGTCGATGTTTGGGGGGAGGTTGCCGTCCTATTGGTACAGCAATCCAGAGGATCCTCTATTATTCCGTCCCCGTTGATCTTGAATTGCTTTTTTAAAAGCGCGGCGGTATTATCGTCGAGTTCTTCTCGCGGAAGGATCTCACTTTCGAACTCTCCTATTCTATCCAACAGCTCGTTCATTACGTCCGTCTGATCAGGCTCAAACATCTTTCCCTCGGGGTTTTCTTTAAATAAATATTCCGCCTGGAACGCGAAATCCGTAATCAGCATAAAAAAATGAGAAAATCAGCCACTTATTAAATGTGTACATTTTGTACAATTAAATAACTATTTGACGATCACAAGAACATTTAAATTTTGGATTGGTGAGAAACTGATAATGAGTTGTAGGATATTGACTGTGCTCATGGAGCAATCTAATTCAAATGTATTGTGAGGAAAAGTTTCAGAACCATCGCAATCCGCTTAGCAAAAGACACCATTGAATTACTATTAACGTCACGCATTTATCGGTGTTCCATTTAAAAATGGGTCATATTTCTGATGCTATTGCAAGATAATGTTCTTCGCTTCTGTGCCTTTGTGCTTGTTGATTTGCGGATGGTTTCTTCTTTAACCGATCTGTACTCTCATTGCAACTGGACACTATTGTTTTGAAGCTTGAATTTCTACGAAAGATAAGAAATCTAATACTGTATTACGTAAGCTCAAATATAATTTTAGTCCATAATATTTTTTATTTGATTTTGATAGTTTTTCTCCTTTAATGGTTTAAATACTGAAATATGAGACACTCTTTTCACTGAATCCGATAAATTCTTCAATTTATTGGAAGTTGAAAATTGTAGTGGAACATTTACGAGAATATAGAAAAATGTATTATTGTACTTGCATTTACCGCTTTAAACATTGGCATTTTTGCAATAAAATCAATTAGTATGAGTAACATTAAAATCTCGATATTATAATTGGAATGTATGTAATATTTGTTAACTCCTGTTTCGTTGAAGTGATATTTTGAATGGTAACATTCGTTATTGCCGGGAGGACTGATACTATAGAATGTGTGGTACAAATTAGCAGAATTTTCAGCCACCCGTATTAATTCACTAACTGCAAATATTAGGAAAATTAGTGGGAAATCGAAACGTATAAATATATAATACACAATCTTGTCCCTCGACGATACCTGTCTTGCGTCAATAAAATGATAATATCCAAATAATCTGTACAATGTTCGTATTAATTAATACGAAAAAGATGTGAATTAATTTGATCAAAATTTATTCCTCGTTTTCAATATTGATTTTGCTTGCAATTCTCGCAGTGCAATGACCTTGTGCGAAATTGTATTGAAGTTCATATAGATAGATTGATGGTTGAACCGCTGACCCACAGCCGTACGTGATACACTAGCATGAAATGCGTAGGAAGATACAGGCTACCGTGTCTGATAGCGAAAGTTGATTATAATATACTCGACGGTAGAAAAGGAATGAAAAGTTTGAAAAATAAAATACAAAACGATAGAAGTATGAAAATTTGAAATGCTGGATAAGGGAATGTGGTGAAGAAAGGTTCGAGGGACGCGAGACTTCGCATTCTTGCTCTTTCCCGTAATGACGATGGGTGGCGAAGGCTAAACCACAACTCTATAAAGCTGAAAATGAACAGAGTCCTGAATATTATGCGACTTCCATTGGACAGGAACACAAAAGCACTTCGGGTAGACTGAAGAGCGATGATTTCGCATAATTTCAATGTTGGATTATCTGTCGGCATTAGATGAACGAGGAATTGTATTATCAAATTTATCGAACGATTCGTTCAGAATAGAAATAATATCCTCGCATAATTTAGAATAGAGTATCTACAGTGAGTCAGTGAGTGATTGGAATTAAAATGATTAATAATATTACTGTTATAAAATAAAAATATAGAGATGTATATAAGTTTATATCGAGTTTAAATCATCCTAAACCATTTTGTATGATTTTCGACACCTGGCTCATTCAGTGAAACTGAATATTCTGCGAGTGTGAGTCGGGTTGCAGAGCATCTCAGTTTCCTGAGTAAATCGATATTGAACTAGAAAACGCAACCCTTTTAATCCAGCACTGTTTCTCGTATTAGTGGTAACTCTTTTAAATGAAATACAGTAAATCGTTTTTATAAATTTTCTGATAGATGTTTTAATAGCAGTAGACCGTCTACAGCCATGCAAAAACAGGTAACATTATGGAAATCTTCAAAAAATCCCAGGAAATGACAAAAATATGAGACCCTTGCTCCTACATGGTTTTCGTATTTGCCAGCAAGCTGTAGCTTTCAATTTTAAGAGTGATATTTATATTACAGGGTGAATCGCTCGCCATCGAAATCCTAAGAGGTGCCCTAGACTAAACGTCGCGGCGATAAGTCGTTCACCTACAGGCTCAGCCTATGTATTGGTAAAGTTTTCGGCTACCGCCCGCTGC
Source organism: Trypoxylon attenuatum (assembly GCA_963989405.1). Lineage (NCBI taxonomy): Eukaryota > Metazoa > Arthropoda > Insecta > Hymenoptera > Crabronidae > Trypoxylon > Trypoxylon attenuatum. The sequence continues at coordinate 8,415,657 of OZ022490.1, read as the reverse complement.
GAGGGTTAGTCTAAAATTTTACCAATACATAGGCTGAGCCTGTAGGTGAATGACTTATCGCCGCGACGTTTAGTCTAGGGCACCTCTTAAGATTTCGATGGCGAGCGATTCACCCTGTAATATAAATATCTGTAATTCGAGTTGTAGGATAGTAGGTTTATAGTTTTTGGGGAAACCGGGTAATACAACCTTGCCCCAAAGACATAGATCCTCTTAAAACTGAAAAAATAAAAACTTCATAAATCTGTATACCCACGTTATGTCGAATAAAGTGAAATCTTCATTTTTCGAACAAGAAACAATATAATATGCTGACGCACTCACTAGATAGTCTATGGGATCATCCGGTCGCAGTTTTGCTACTTCAATAAGACCTCGGGTCAGGGTCGGAAAAATGTACTTTACGAGATAGTTTCTTAATGGCTCGCCCAAAATACACAATCTTGCTTCTTCCTCCTCTTTTAAGGATTCCATTAAATTTGTCTATAAGGAAAAAGTTTTTCTTTATTAAACTTGAATTTTTGCACGTTAACTTGTTCCAAAGAAATTGAAAACTGTGTATTCGGAATAAACTGAAATTTCTCATTCGCGATTGTATTTGAGAGAATGGATGCTTCGTCAAAACAAGTTTTGTCGCAACATCCAAATTGCGTTTTGTCCCTTCAATTTTCGGCGTTCAGTTGAGTGAGTTCTCCGAATGGAATCCAATAATTGAAATTATCTGTTAGCAGATTTCAATGAATGAAAGGGAGGTGCAGACGATTATAGCCATAAGTAATTCCTAGATATCCTGTTCCTCCGGACATTATATTAACTGGTGAAGAATGGGATATCTCTTCTAATACATAGACATTATGCAATCTTTGTCGTAAGAGTGCTTTATGTTTGAGCAATGAATAAGAAACTATTGAACCGATAGCGGCTTTAGTACATTGTGTTTAATTGAAACGTTTGCAATGTTCCATTAATTTTGGAACTTTGATTGCGTCACGAAGAAAATCTATTGAAAATAACCAAGTTGTTTCTTTCTATCAAAAATGACCACTGAAAAAGCTACATGTTCTTCTGACATCTAAGAGCTTCTATAATAATGAATATTTATTTTATTCCTTCAAGCTTAACAAAATAGTACTAATTTTTTAAACTGCAGTCTATGTAATATTACCGAAAACCAATTGCAGCATGCGTCAAATAAGTTCACGCAAAAATTGAAAATTCATTTATTGGACGCAAACATCCTGTTTACTTTTCAAAATGAAATGGTAAATTTCATTTCTGCCTGTACGAATTGATTGATATCCGGGTAAATATTGATATACACGAAACGCAGCTTCCTGTGAATGCTTTTTTTACAGGAGAATAATATCCTATCAAAATACAAATATTGCAGGTAATATTGAATGTTACCTCACTTCTGCAAACACGGTGAGAATAACTTTCCACCTCGGGTCTGTTAAATCGTATTAGTTTCACTTATCGATCAGCTCTCGTGATAGGGTGGCCGGAGGTTTTATACACGCGACCATTAACACGCCGATTGTCGCAAAGCTTTCACCAATACGCGCACCGGATTCCAAAGAATAATTAAAACTAAAAATAAGCTAAATAGAAAATTTTGTAAATAGAACATTTTCAATAAATTGTCAGCTTCTTTAACAATCGAATCAACGTCTAATTAGACATCTATAACTTCAAATTTAGAAGAAATAAATATGGATTCTACCACGATTTATTTGACATTTTTTGTTAAGAGCCATTAATTTCAATGTACTTATTTTGTATACATTTGCGCTATGAGTACTATTATACTTTACATAATACTCCCGATCACAGATCCAGCGTTGGATTTTCCGATACTATGGGTAAAGCAAATATTCAATTTGCTCGTAGTGTCGATCTACCATTGGAAGTATTCGAACTCACCCATTTCATCATCTTTTCCTCGCGCAGCCTCTTACGCTTTGCGACATCTCTCTCGCGTTCCATTCGCTCGGCTGTCGCCGCTGCATGTGCATCTTCTTCCGCCTGCCTCTGAGCCTCTTTCGCTTCTTCCAGAGTTAATCCTGACAGGGTATACAGTGTATACAGCAGTATAGCAAAACGAATAACTCAAATGATTCTGAGAAATATTATTTGCAAAGGTCTCTCTCGATTTCGAAAGGGGCATCTGAGTTTCCTGAATGTTTTATTCGAACGACGCTTATCGATTTCGCATCCCGTGACTTGAAAGGAATTCCACGGAGGAGGTTATCGCTCGAAACTATATCTCAACTAAGACCATCCGACTACAGTCTCCCCTTATCCCTTTGTTAACGACAAAAAAAGGCAATAGTATGTAACAGGTTTTTGTGACCGGCTAGGAGTAGGGACATTACGTTTGTCACGAGTTTCAGGGTAACATATTTCGTGGCTAAGAACTTACCGTAATTTCTTGGCTTGCCGAGTTTCTCGAGACAGTGAAGGATTGTTGGGAACATGTCTGGGCAAATATCGTCTTCGATCGGTATTGTTAGCGGATGATTTTCACGTTCGTCAAAGAAACGCAGCGGTGAGGTATCGTCATTGTTTCTCTCCCTAAAGTGTCGATAATAATATAGGATAATTCTGCGAAGACCATTACGATAGCACGATAAAAATTATAATATCAGTTTGTATTATGTTTCCGTTTCTTTCTTTTACTCTGAATTTGGATAGGATTTCAAGGAGGCATTATGGTCTATAGTCTCTATTTGTGGATCATTTCATAATACATACTTGGTATAACACACGTATAATAGCCCAACATGTTTTTTTCTGAAACCTAATAACAAGCGAGCTGTCTGTGCTCTTCATCGAATTTTTCCATGCTATCTCGTTACAAGCAAACTATTTATCCGAGAGTTATCTAAGTCTTTCAGGCAAGGTGCCGTGACTCCTATTAGAATAAGAGACCTTGTCCTTAGTTTATTAATTCAGGAGAGACACAAATTAAGGCAGCGGATTCATTACATTGTATGAGCTCACAATTTCGGTTTTCTATGTACAATATTGGCTGAAACAAAATATTCCGTTCTATTGTATAATAAATTTAGATATATACCTGTACTCTTTCAAACGGCGCAACATGTGCTCTTCGGTATAATGAGTGCTTTGGATCTCACGTTCCGGACGCGTAATAATACGTTCGATGAGAAATTCATCGCTCGCTTCTAAGGCGACAACCAACTCCGGCATAATCGACGATTTAATATCCGGCTCGACTACAGCCTCTTCTTCAGTGACTTCCTCTTCGACTAAACTTTCTGCTCCAAATAATCCCTCAGCCTGACTGAAGGTTGTGGGATAGCCATCGATGACGTATCCCTGATTTCGACAGTCTTTTGACTTTAGGCGATCCAGGAAAAGTCTGAAATAAATTATTTTGTTAAGCCCAAGCTATATGCTTTCTTTACAATAAGCGAAGTCCGGCAGAAACAAAAGGATGTATTCATGAAGAAAATACGCAATTCTCTTGTGGGTAAGGGCGGCAGATGAAATCAATCATGATTCTCGGAACCACGGATTGATAGCCAAGCTAGTGGGACGATCGAATCCCACACAGGAAAATTCCATTGGCGTATAATTTCAACATTAGTCGATGCAACAAGTTTCGATAAGTCTTATGACGCGAGTGAAAGCAAAAACTAGATCGAGTTACCGTCAAGGGATTTGATATTGATAAGAAGCGATAAATCAATTTCCATAGGTTGTTCATACTACGTACGAGAATAGCTACTGCATATTGGGTAATGCATGAATGGAAAGAGGTGGTACTTTGTTAAAATAATCTGGCATTGATTGCATTTGTTGATACAAATTTCGATGTAGAATCAGTGCGGTATACCAATCGAGAAATTGATGATTATTGCCACCGCCGCGCTCGGTAAGCCAAATTGCATTTCGATGCGAATCTGATTACTCCAACCGTAACAAACTGGAAATAACCCTAGTACTAACAGGGCGTGCACTGTCTTCAAAACACGCTGATCAAGTTCGTCAAAATGATTCATTTTCTCGACACTCAGAAGGCGTATTCGACCATTTCTACGTGATATCCTGAGCTTACAAGTGAATCCACTCACGATTAATGAGTGACGGACACTCTAAGTTTTCTAACTTGTTCAATGTTACGTCGTCCAGACGACCGTAGTTTTTATCCATGTTTTTTAGGATCTCAGTCAGCTGCTCTTTTAAATCCTCTTTGGTGGGCGCTACATCCTCTTGCTCGGAGTCACCGTCACCACCATCAGTCTCGCCATCCTGACCCTGAATTTTCCCTTCGCTCACCCATGTCATCGCCTCGATTTCATTAGACTTACGGGGAGGAAAAAAGTTACACGAACTTAGGAGTGCGATAGTATCTACGGTAATAAGCTCCTCTTTGCGAGAGCTTTATGCGTTCTGTGGTTATCCATTAATGAATTACAAATCAAATGCCAGCATGAATGTCGAAACGCAGAATGGATGAGATAATTGCGACCACATTAGCAAGTATACATAGCTAGTACTAGCGAGCTGATTCATACACTGTGCTTGACATGTTAAACGACTCGAATTATTAACACAACACGCATGCGATTGGGTATTCGTATGGTGGGATACACTGATTACCAATTTCTGAATAGTATCTGCGATCACGCATTTCGCGCATATATATGGGATGTCATAATATTTCGCTAGATATTGCGCAATCTTCGTTTTCCCAGATGCTGGAGGTCCAAGAACAATTATCTTAATAGGATGCAAATTCCGTGCCAATCGATATTCCTTGACAATCTTCTGAATATTATCGCGAAATTGTGTGTTATAGTACCACTGTATCCTGTCGATTATGTACACTGGTTCCATGCGAATATTCAAAGTCATCAAGTCGTAAATTGCTTGTGTCATTTCTGGCAAGAGAAAAGCTTCTTCCATACTAATGCTTTTAACTTTTCCACTCGTAAGTGCGACACTTATTTCCTGCGAATCGTGTTCAGTATTGCATTTTCTTTAGAATACGGAGAATCAGTGGATTAAATAGATTTCTTACAATTACTCTCACAATACCTTCACGATGTCTCGCTGAGAGAGCAATTCTTGTTCCATAGCAATCATGTACCTCAACGGTGGCCAGTTATGCAAACCGTCAAACACAATTCTACAAGCAGAGAACTAATGATTTTCTGGAGTTATTCAATAACTACCTCACAACCACAAGTACCGTCGGTTGTAAAGTTACACTGAGAATTACGTAAGCCTTTTATCACAGCAATCCAAACTTTGAACGGATTTACTGATGTTTACACGACTTAACGAGGAAACCTATGGTGTTAGTAGATCGCGTTAGACAGTATTAAGTACTTACGTAACTAAATCACGAACATGCAAGAGGGGTAAAATGTTGCTGCCCCTTTCAATGATTGGTAGAAAATTTGCATTTTTCCAAGCCATTTTAAAGAGGTAGTGCAGCGTCCCTTCTTCATCGCCATAAGTGATTCCGCAACAGATCACTAATGTCTTGAGTTTCTTCGTTAAATTGGCGTTCTTCTTTACGATAACGACCTCCTTCTCCAGTTGACAGTGATCTTTGTAATTTGGATGGGGTCGACGTTTCCTGTAATTGTCTTCCGTGAACGGTAGATTTGGCTCGTCTGGGTCCAAAGGTTTTGTGAAAGCCCAAGTCATGACGCTCGATATTAAAACGAAATAGCGAATGTCATCGCTTTTTTTAAAAGCTTCAGTTTCTTCCTCTTCTATGCTCTCGAGCTCTCGGGAGATTGCTGTTTCGGAATGAAGAGAGTGTCGTTTAGAAAAACACATTTAACACGGAATGCACTAATGTTTTGCAGACATGTACGTGAGAAACATTGTAAGAGTCAGTATGCTCCGAAAGAAAAAAATACAAGCAGACTTTATTGAAGTTTAAGAGCACTGTTGTCAGCCGTAGATAAAGTTCAAGTTTTTGTCACCAGACGAAGTTTGTAATATTATATTCATACCTTTCAAAGCCCACCGCGCCTCGTCGACTTGGTCTGGGTTTTGCGTTACATCGTAGACTATAATGCCACACTTCATCAACTCGCATAAAAGTGCCTCACGATCATTGGGATTTCGGATCAGCGTCGTTACACCCTTCGGAGAGGGACACTAAAACGTTGATGAAAAAATCCGAAAACAGTTAGAGAAAGTATATGTATTAAAGGATCAAGGATCATCTTATACAGAGACTGGATACCAGACAGACAAAAGATGTTCTGACATAAAGCCCGTCCTAAAGAAAAAGTCTTCAAGACAACATTCGAATCGTAGCAACTCTATACAAAAATAATACCCACTAACTATTTACTACATGATACGTAGACTTTTCCTTTACTGCCATATTACTGGTGTAAAAAAAATACTGATGCATATATATGCTAAATCTAAAATTACGTTTCATTTAAGACTCGGTGTACTCAATAAATTCTATTTACACTTAATTCTACATGATGTACGGCAAAGTGATGTAAGCGTCAGGTAAAATATTAAAAGACAGAATCTACCATTTATGACCATGTTTCCTGTCGTTTAAGCTCCCGGAGAGCCAAGTATTAACGGGGGTAGCTAAAGTTGAAGGGATCACGTACTTCCGGGTCCGAAGTTGTACCTATAACTTCGTATTTCTTCCCAGTAGTATCTACTTCACTCGTCTCTCTCTCTTCCATCTGGGTTTCATCCTCGGTATCTGGAGCTTCGTGCTTTTGCAAGGCCCCTCTAGCATCACTCTCGGGATTAACGTATTCCCGGCTGGCTAAGAACTGAAATTTTAACTTGGATACACTCCCGTGTTCCTGATAAAAAGCTACGTAACCTTAATCGAGGCTCGATGAAGATATATGTTGATGTCGAGGTAAACCACAGTTTTAGGTAGCCGAGGATTAGTTGACAGTGCTGAACAATATATCTCAGTCGTTTACGATAGAGATTATGTACCTGTAGCCTTATTCGAGGACATTGACATGTATTGACATGACTGTTTAAGCAATCCGAGTGTATTACAAGCTAATTCTGTTGTTCTTCGAGGATTGTGATTAAATATTGAGATGTGAGTCTAGATGACATAACGCCACTGACGTAAAGAGACAGTTGGCTGTCTATACAGGTTACATATTGTATATTATATATTTGTAAGATTTGGTTCAATGAACATTACGTGTTTTCAGAGTCCTAATTATCAGCTGCGGTTTGCATGCTTGACAATAATCCAATTTGTAACAATATTAATAGCGAGACACACAATTAAATGAATACAGTACGAAATTGATTATGCTGTGGGGCTAACATGTTATCGAACCACCTACACATTTTGAAGATTTGCTGATTCCTTTGTGTTTTGCGCCACAAAATGTCGAGATATTACAAAGCATGATCCGTGCCAGTGGCACTCTCAAATTGATCTTTTAATATCTGGAACGTTTGACCTGTCAGCTCCTGCTACAAGCGCGTATGAAAGGATTTTGTTGAGAAAATTTAAAATGGCCTGACGTTTTTACTGACAGGATCAACACGCGACTAGAATTTAGAAAAATCCACTCCTACAATTTAAAAATGTAAGAACCTTGGGATGTAATAGTAAAACAAAATTGAACATGATAAAACATGGTTAAATTCCTACTTTAATGAGCATTTTACAGAACCTATTTCTAATTATTTTATAAGAATGTACGTTTCTCTAAAGAAATCCAAAGTTACCTCGGCCAATTTTTTTCCATGGTAAGTATCAGTTTGGTTAATAAAAATACGCCATGGTACGAAAGATGGCTGGATATCGGTTGGATAGTTCACTGCCTCGGGTTGTCGAGTTTTTTGGAATGGATCGAACTCAAAGTCAGACTGAGAAATGGGAAACTCGATCACATTCGTCGATGTACGTGTAGTAGCGATAGGTTTCGTTGTCGACATTGTCGCGGAATACGTTTAAAGAATATAATACGCTGACAAATAGTATTTGACTGGCATCTATCAATGGCTTGTCACCAACGATTGTGTTGTGTCACTTTGGAAAATTCATACCGCGTTTTCAATGCCAGAGGGAATCAAAAATTCTCGATATCTTAGTATTGTAACGCTATCGTGTTTTTTTCCAATCTTCACAATACGATTTATAAGATACAACAAATCATGATAGTAATGAAGAACTCGATCGATCTACGTCTTATTACCAATAACACGTAAAACAAGTGATCGTTAACCATCTCTAGTTTTTTTATGCCATAAGCTTCTTTACCGAAAGTCGAGACTACATTCAAAGTCAGAATGACCGACTGTTTAATTAATGTCTTTATCATCGTCTATAGCAGTCGGAGTTAAATTAGCAATGCGAATCCATTCGCAGCTAACGTAAAAGCATAGACATCGTTAAACCGGAGTTTGATTGGCTGGCGAGTCGCCTGGAAATACTGGAGATGGAGTTCTCCTCGAGGTCATAATTTTCATTCGGCTCGGCTGCTGCTGAAAATAGAACCGTAGCGTAATTGCAGCGCGAGCGAAGCTGCCCTTAACCCCGCTATGCGCCCGGGATGCTGAGCTAAGGTCAGGGCCATGGTTACCTGTTTCGTCACGATGCGATTACTGCGTCAGGACGAAACGTGGCTAGTCGACTATATCCAGGGATGCTCGGAGCCACGCAGTCTCCTGGGACGCTGGTCAATAATATGATCACCAAATATAGCATCGTCGATAACATAATTGGTCAGATAACTTTGAGTTAAAATAGAAAAGAATGTAGGGTGCATTGGAGACTGTTTAACAGTATATGCTATTAGCTACAAGTTGGCTGGATCGAATAATTAGATAGAAAAATATGCTTCACCTTAAAATTAGTCACGTTACATTATCTAGCTATCAACTTTAATATAATCTAAATTTAGCAAATGCACGCGTGATTTCTGCAAAGCTATTGGACACTCATTTTCTCATCGACAACACCTGTTTCACTTTAAATTAAAAAGGGTTGTTACTGTTTTACAGAACTGAACCCCTTCGACTATAAAGAATATGTTAAAAATTTTTTATGTACCTAGTTGCTTTCCAAATTTTAACAGTGTAGATAATTAATGGATGTGCAGTATTTCTCACTAGTTGAACTACAACGGAGGCTACAATTATCAACATTATAGTAATATTGATCTTCTCGGTTACTCAGTCTACTGATCGATCGGGTTAAGGGTGTGTCTCGGTGCGTCTACAGGTATAAATAAAAAACGATCGTCGCGAGGAAACGCCAGGCATGGGAATTACCCTCATGCAAGGCAAGTGATACAGTTGAGGTCAGGGCGGTCAAGAAATCCACACAGAAAGTAAAGAAGCATAATGAAGGCGTAAATTGGTGAAACAAGCCTATGAAGGATATCTGATGATTTGCTAGTTAAATCAGAAGTATCTAACAAGTGCGTTACATCCGATAATATTCTTCTCACCAGTCAATCTCAATAACAATATTTTGACGATAGTTGCAAAAGGCATTTCGCACTTAAAATTAATCGACGAGGTATTATTAGTACTACATCGTAAAATTTCACAGACTGTAGCATTAATGGCTTTATTATCGTGGGACGGAGACGTGACACTGGTTCAGCAGCGTTTAGCTTAAATTTCTCAGTCGCAAAAGAACTGAACACTGTTGCTTCGGTTGGTGTCAAGACAAATATTAAGGGGCAAGTTGCGGCGGAGCCGTAATTCAGTGAAACCCATCAATCACTTAGTGGTACACCATAGCGCGCTTCGGCATTAGCTTAGCTCTAGAGAACCCGTAAATTACATTTACAGCAAATCCAACGTTACTAGCGGCTGACAATTATTCTCTGTTACCTTCGAGCAATACGGTTGAACCTCTGAAAAATATGAAGATAATTAAAAACATATTGAAATCGGCCCTCATGGACAATTTTGCCAATTGGACAATTAATGGACAATTTATTGTATTCCGTAACTTGACAATATTGAAATACCTCTTCTAATTGGCAATGAATCGCGCGTGATTCACCTTAATGTAGCAACTTTTATCGAAACGTCGAACGCTAAAAAGGATATAGAGTCTAAATGAAATAGAGGCTCAGAGTTCCATTAAGCAGATGAGCATGTATCGTCTTATGGACTGGTGGAAGTCGTCGATAACCTACTCACTTATGGACGAGGAAACCGATCTGTTTTGCCATCCCTTTAATCTTGTTCAACTCAGTCACTTTACATAATGGAATACCAAGAATTGAAAGTAAAGGGTATCGTGATTTGATCAATTTTTATGACTAACAATCACAAGTGGTTTATTTGATTCTTATTCCTATTGCGTATTTCTAAGCGATGTAGCAAAATGGCCTCAATTACTTCTTACTTTTACTCTCAGTTGTGGGGAATGGATTTCATTGAAAGATAAACAAAAGTGAATTTCTGCGGGAAATCCTACCAGAGGAGGCGTATTAATCAATTATGCAAAGCTGTATAATCACAGGTAGGGGATGATGAGTGTACGCTCGAAAACGATGCGTTGGCGTTTATCCATCCATTTGTGACAGCTCGGAAAGGATATGTAGCTTTCACTTTCTCACATAATACACATACATAATAAATACTGCCATACGGTGCATTTATCACAGCGAAACGAGTTTTTCACTGGAATTGTTCTCCGTAGGTTGTGTCGTTCTTTTTCTATGACACAAGTTTGATGAAAGCCACCTACGATTTTTATCTTCTCTTTGTCAACTAACACTACAACTACTATTCGCACACACATACACGCACACCTCCTACAGCATCTCAAACGATACAGAAAATAGATAGACGTAAACAATTTTCGTTCTATAAATACCGCTAATGAAAAGCAAACTAACATAAGAAATGATTCGAATAATTACTTCCGATGCCAAACCGATCCGAATTTGAACTCTTGCATTATGTTTTGGAGTATTTAGAGTACGATTCTTTCTAGAATTATTTCGACACAGAACAAGGGACGTATATATAACCGATGTTTCCTGCTGCACTAATGAATCGGACTGCAAAACTGTGTAGCCAAGTATAAGAATAAGCTTTTCCATCTTCTAAGCTTTTAGTAAAAAACAAAAAGTAGGTCAAAGAATTTTACTTTGATCCTACATACCAATTACTGGATGAGTTGTTTTCTACACGATTTCATTGCGAAATCATTATTATCTTGTAAGACAATATTAACGAATTATTAATTCGTTGTAAAATCATTTTTCATAGAAGAATGGTCCGAAACCTTGCCGTATCAATTACTGATTGGAATTGGAGTGGGCGTAATGGTCTTGCTGTTCTTGGCTGTCGCGAGTTTCCACTGTTCGTCTACTTGGCGGTGGCTGATGTCGATGCGTCGTAGTCCGACTGATGAAAGCACTGGTACTGATTTATCGCAGCAAAGCGCTATTCGCATCAGTCATTCTCTTCCCGATCTCGAATCGGAGCCAATTACGCACGAATACGTGCAGGAACAGAAGGATAACAAAAAGGTAGGTGTGCTGTCGCCAATGTATCTTTACAGCGAATTGGAACATGTTATGAGACGCAAACTTTGTAGATAATGAGATTGTTGCAGGTGTTACGACAAACCACTCTACCCACTATGCCAATGAGACATCAAAGTTTTCAAAGACAACTTTCCCATCAGCTTGATCCTCCTAACATACAATTCAGTATTTGCACGCTGGAAAACAGAAATGATTCGCGCATTGGTTTGATTGAGGTAAAATTGAATTTTTATTGAAATTGCTAAAAATAGAAATGCCTAATGGATGTTACAAACAACAGCATGAGTTATCTTGAATATCGTGAATTTTTCTGCAGCCGGAGCTATATAAGAAGGAGCTTTTGAGACGAGCAAGTGTAGAAAGTACCACCACGGAAATGGAGTACGCTGGGAAACTTATATTTTCCCTGCGATACGATAAGGAAAGCGAGGGACTCATCGTTAAAGTGAGTGCTCTCGACAGACTAATGATCAAATATCCACTGATGAGGTTAATGAAGTCTAGTAATAGCAGTACATTCTACTGTGGAACCAAAATAGTCGCAGTCGATGCGGAATTTGTAAAACGCAGTTCGCTATTCGGTATTTAGCGAGCAGCATAGTTGATTAGTGTATATTTGATACAAATTATCGGAAACCAAAGCCTTTGATATATTCAGTTGCAAAATTCAAATATTGGTAAAAAGACCTGGAAATGAAAAATATATAAGGGGTGATTTACTACGAACAATGTTGTGCGGGAAATGTATTGCAATTTATACAAGCGACAGAGTTATACCCCAGTTTCTCAATTTCTACGTACATATGCATTATTACGAGTTTATGACATATTGAGTCTATGACACGTTGATCAACTTGTCCTACTTCTCAGAATCATTCTGCTTGGAGACGCATTTCCTGTCCTCTTATCGCATATTAATTTAGGATATAGGTCAGCAGAATCGAATTAATTTAAACTCTGAAGATGTAACACTAGCTTAATATGTTGGGAACATTTTCAGTTTGTAATGTTGTAAAAATTCTGCCAAAATCTTGTACAATTTTCAAATGTATAGTGAACAGTAGAGAATTGTATATAAGTTCGTCATGAATTATTTATTATTTACTAATACTGGTTTTAACATATCTCAGGATTAATTAATTTACTTATAGTTTTACAACAATATACATGAGCAGTTAGATTAATTAGGTCCAGTTTCACTGTTATAATGGGTCTTCATATTTGGATTTACTTAAATCTGATTACGCAATTAACAGATGCATAAGTTACTATTTAAGATACTGTGCCCATCTCTTCATATATGAAACTAAAGATATCGATTATTCGCGATAGGTGTTGGAAGCCAGAGATTTGCCAGTAAAGGATGTAACAGGTAGCAGCGATCCATACGTGAAAATTCACCTATTACCAGACAGGAAGAAAAAGTGCCAGACGAAAGTACACCGACGAAATTTGAATCCCCAGTTCAATGAAACATTCATTTTCAGGTAAATTAAAATTCCTCTCTCCCGGTATAGATCAAAGGCAGATTTTGTTGCAAACTCTTGATTCCATTATTTTGTTACCAGCGTTCTTTATGAGGATTTACATGAACAATATTTGCAATTTTCCGTCTACGATTTCGACCGATTCTCTCGGCACGATCTCATTGGTCAAGTAGTGCTGAAGGGCCTACTCGATTGTGGCGATCTTGAAAAAGAAGTTACATATAACATGGATATCCTTTGCGCATTGCAGGTATAAAAATTTGATTAAACTAGTGATCAAATAGTGTTCTAATTAACGAAACGGATTGTATCGAATTAATTTCACTCAGAAATTTAATCCTCTTTTGCAGGAAAAGGTTGATCTGGGCGAATTAATGCTTTCGCTTTGCTACCTTCCAACGGCTGGTCGGTTAACAGTAACTGTCATTAAAGCAAGAAACTTAAAGGCAATGGATCTTTCCGGCAGCTCTGGTAAGGAGCTTTACAAATTTAATACTTAATATAACGTTACTCTGATGAATACCGTTAATAACAGAATTTAGCAACAATGATCGGAAAACTACAATATCAACATTTTAGATCCGTATGTGAAAGTGTACCTACTGTGCCAAGAAAAGAGAATTAAAAAGAAGAAGACCACTGTGAAGAAGAATACGTTATATCCTGTGTACAACGAGGCTCTCGTGTTTGACGTGCCCGCGAACAATGTTGCGGACGTCAGTCTAATAATAAAAGTTATTGACTACTCTAGGTTCGTCTTGAAAAATAAAGCTAGAAAATCATACAGGAAGAAGGATTTAGTCACTGATGTTTGCGGATCAATTTATAGAATTGGGCCGAATGAACTGATGGGGTGCACCGCGGTTGGCGCTAATTTCATAGGAATTGGTCGCGATCACTGGCTTGAAATGTTGGACAATCCTAGGAGACCTGTAGCTCAGTGGTATCCTCTGACGGACAATACTTCTGGATACATTCCTTCCGTAAACTCCGAGCCTCTTCCCGTTAGCTTGAGTTGCTTGAACAGTAGGTGAGTTGTTGAAGTCCTTCCTTCAGTCCCGCGGCTGCCATTAAGAGAATTAAAGAACCACACCTGTGGCCTAAAGCAGACAGTCTCTAACACGTGCTGAGAAGTAAATCTTTATTGATCGGGAGAGTCCTTCCTCTGCTTCTCGCTCGCCTAAGGATACTAGATAGCGAAATAGATTCGATAATGCTATTTGTTCGATCAACTTCATCTGCAAATAAACTCAATTTCTTATTTTGACTGTGATAAAATGTTCAGTATTTTTTCTTTTAACAAAAAAAAGGCTTTGGAAGGATAAATGATTGTTTTAATATCTTAGTGCATCGTGTTGTTTTTAATTCATTGCAACGTAGCGTGATAGATTATATTAACGAGGCGCGATTTGAGTTTCAGATGAAGCCAAAAGGATAAAAAGGAGATCTCCAGACAGGTACACACTTTGTCGAACGTTGCCACGGACGTTATTTCATATTGCCGTTACGTAACGCGCCCTGCTTGACTGACTTAAGTACAAGTTTCATTAAAGATGGCTCGGGAGGTAAATTTTATGTTTTGAAAATGGATTTACGTGGCAAGCGTGGAATAGTAAACGCGGACTGCTGGCACACTCTTGAGATGTTGTACAAATTCGAATTTGCTGAGGATCGATTGCTCAAAGTATTCACTGATTGGATATAGGCAACTAGAGAAGAGAAATATGTACCTTATTTTTCGACAGACGAGCGCTGGCAAGTCACCGATCTTACTGTAATGAATGTTGTCTAAAGTGTTTTTATCAATAACTGAAGATAGATGGATAAGACGTTTATACGAATGCCAATGTGGGATGTTGCCTGCAGTTGTTGTTTGAGTGCTCGTAATTGCGAACTATATGACGAAATAGGAAAGGCCTTACTTTGAGACTAGATAAACGAACGCGTGCTGTGAAATGCATGAACAGCCATCAGATTACGATATATATATTTGTAACTCCTATATGAATGACTCTAATCAGATATACTCTTAGCGAATCTTCAAGTTCGTAGGACAAAAGAATCTACCTCTGCAGAACTATTAGTAACAATTGTAATCATCAGAAATGAACAGTCAAAATCTGTAGCTACTTTCCAACTAAATAAGCTAACACGTAGACATGTAACACGATCAGTGTGACAGGCGTAGTCAGTAGAATTATCATACAAAGGCACAATGCCAATGATATGTATCCAGCTCTATACGATACAATAGTACATTGAACCAGATATAGCAGTAGTCTAACGAGGCGCATAAAATCTAGAGGGACCTATTATCCAGATCTGTGTATTACAAATGGTATATGTTATAATATGTAATAACTGTTAAACTAGTGTTACGCAAGATGCATACGAAATGTATAATCCAGCATTCCTTTCGTGCTTCCGAAGCAACTATTTCTGTGCGCGTACACCAGCGAACGAGTAAACTACCTCTTGATCTATACATGCATTATGCTACGGAGGAGTCTTCTAACGACAATAAGCTCTCTATCTCTCGTCCTAGCTTAATAGCACTATTGAACGGGCCACCAATGGTACTGTTGATATCTATTACCCTACCAGTATGTGAATTCGCAAGATCATCTTCACTACTAGTGCTACCGTTTACTATTTCACGCTAGCTGCCACTTGTGTGCGAAGATTCTACTGAATGTGATACATGTTTAGAAGTAAAACCTGCAGAGGGAACTATTTGTGATAACAGTATCAACCGTAGACATATATACATATTTATATAAACACACATACCGCCAAACGCATACAGGAAATGACAGATGTATCATAAAGTGTGATTTAACAAGGCAGATACGTTGGAATCCGTGACAAATTTGTACACTCAGAAACGAGTCGGCCGAATTTCGTAATTGGTTTCATGTCCGGTAAATATACGAATCGAAACTGAGAGATGAAATCGCTGGGCATTGTACGAATTTAAGGAAAATTCAGAAATATGAATTGATAGGATAGGAAAAGCGAGAATAACGAAAATGAAGGAGGTTGAAAAAGAGGAGCAGGGAAATCAAGATAAATTATTATTGGTGTAAGATGCGATTTTGCTAATTCGTAATTAACATTGAAATTGTCAACTAAATAATGTGGCTGAGAAGATTATTCGTGTTGTAATGGCAACATGATAGATGGACGTCTCTGGAATATGGATGGAATTGGATATGACAAAGTTTCAGTAATCGCCGTGAAAGGATTGAGGAAAATAAAGCAGATGTGCATGAAAGTAAGGAAATATAACGCGCAAATGTAGCTAAAGACATCGGATTACACTCATCCGTAAAAAGAAAACTACGTTCACGAATTTGGCAACGACATGTCTTTAGCTCCAACGCGTTGCATATTTTTCTACTAAAATATCAAAATTGTATAAAAACTGTACAAGAAAAGGGTACACCTTCAAATAAGAAAGTATACGTGATGTATTTAGGCTACATTTGTAAATCAGAGAGGCTTTAAGAGAAAAATGTATAATTCGATCTGTGCGGTAGTACAAATTCTTGCCAACATGCAAGTAATTTATTAATCTGGTAGCATTAATCATGAATAACGTACTGGATTATAATGCTTCAGTAGCGATGTAATTTAACGCCGATCTTGATGAAATGTTAGAAGTCAATTTACTATAGACGTAATTCATTATTGTTCTTGGGCTTTAGTCGTGCAACAATTCAGCAGCTGTATCACGTCATCTATTATTCCAGTGATGTCAATCCTTCCACAAAATTGAAGAAACTGTAGCTTCCTTATAAATATCATGTCTTGCCACTGACTGAACTTGACCAAATAATTTCAAATATGAGTGAATAACAGATTTTTCTATGGCGCATTCACAGAACAATTCTTCACAATTCACATAGCCATTCAAGAATTGTGATAAAACCTAATCTGTTGTTAGTTCCATTCGAAATCTCATAAAAATAATTCCAAAGTTCAAAAATTCTAAAACTTCAGAAACAAATAGTTTATGTATTAAAGTATTTATTCGGATATATTTAAAAATTGGTATGTTATACATATTGATTGGTCACTTTTATAAGAAAGAGCGGGAAAAATATTTTGTTATGAAAAATTATAGTACCCCTACACCATCCTGGCAGTGGTATATTTATTTGAGCATAATATTTTATATTGAATGAAGTGATTATTATTACCTAAGTTTTTCTTAAAATTTCATTTTTCGAATTTTCAAAGTTTGAAATCCTCATCTGCTGCGCTATTCTTTCGCACTCACGGTAGCAAATTTACTATTCTGTTACTACTCATTATCAAAATTACTGGATACGATTATACTTAAAGTAAATTAACTCAATGGTTGTAAAGTTATATAACTTAAAGTTACACGAATGTCACCGTACTTGTTGAGAGAGAATTTAGAAAATTTCGATAACAATCCTCCACTGATCTATCTTTGTAACAATTGTTCTTATCGACGAAATTGTTCCTACGTCTGGTGTTTCCCCTACTGATTGGAAAAAAAAATTAATATCCCATTCAATACCCTCGCCACATATCAAATTAAAGATACGGTCCATCAGTTGTGTGAGCCTCAGACGGGACAAGTTTAACAAGTATGTAACAACTGAATTCCAATTCGATACCCAACTCGAAGCCTACTATCACTGTAAAGATGGCTGTAATTGCAAGTACGAAACTTATCGACAAATTAAACAAAGAAAAAGAAAAAGGAAAAAAATCTTCAGTACCAACGCTGCGCATACTTTTCTAACAAGTATCTAAGTACATATCTACACTGTATATAGAGGTATACGCCTCTTATAATTGTCAATGGAATAAATAAAGTGGCATCGTGTAAGAAACCCCGTGTATACATACATTAATAAATATGTTTCATTGCTACGTTGCTAATGAATTTGGTTACGAAAGAAAAGTAATCGTCTGCAACATCAAATGTACTTTTCATTTATTTAACTATTTATCTTTACAGATTACTCTACCTTACGCTAAGATACAACTTTCCCATTATTTTACCTCTAATCGAAACGTTACGGTAATACTAAGTATAAAATAAGCGATAGCGCTTACACTGGTATGTAGCAACGACTTAAGTACCGTCTACTGTAAGTAGTACTTTTTAAGAGTGGCGGGAACAATTCTGTATCGTCTCTGTCGCCGGCAAGAACGATCGACGATGATTGCGCTTACGATTTTCTTTTTTCTTTTTTTTCTTTTTTTTGGCTTTATCGGAAATCATGTCGGACAAGCATCGAGGTTCCTTGAAAAGGTATCAATCGCAGTTGCCCGCCTGAGAATCGAACATCAGTTGCGAACGAAATTAGGCCATGTCCATTGTTTTGGCGCGACTGGCTTAATTAACGAGTAATCGGAAATCTGTCCTAAGCATGAATTAGAGATTGACTGTCAGACTGGCTGAACAGAAATTGATGTTGAAAATGGTATTCGGCTTCGAGGAGGCATAGCTGCGTTAAGTGTCTTGTAGATCGAATGGGCTTAAGCCTAATCCAGAGCGGATGGTTCGTATATAGCGCTACAGTGAATCTGGTACACAGTGTACATCGTATCGTTTACTGTAAGAAATAGACTCATGCTTATAAAACTGTTCGTCGGTGTGGGTGAAATCGATGAGCTAGTTATGCTTATGGCTCTACTCTTCGCTGATTCTGATGAACCCGGATATTGACTCCTTTTTTTTGCATCCTTCGGGTCGAGTATCATCGCGCGTACAACAGAAGTACATAAGTACGTGTTACAAATCTGACACTGCTCAACTACAAATAATCCGTTGTAACATCTAACTCATTCTAGTTATCATTTCAACGGGCCCAAAAGGCTCAATTTACGACAAATTCTATGAACGAATTTTAATCGGTCGACCTACTACTACTCACGTTCATACTCGCGATTCTTTTTTAAGTACCGAACGAGGTTTCGAGTCTAGATAATAATTGGGGTCCGCAGATTAAGCGCCTGTGTAAATTTAACCCCGTGCTGTTTTTTTTTCTTTACACTCGTGCCTCTCGCATCCGCCCGTGATTACGCTTATAAACATTAAACGTATCGATTAATCTACGTGTAAGTACCTCTACAGGCAGCTCCCTTATTTCAACGAACTGGCTAAACGTTTACACAGTTCATATTACCTCGCGCTTGATTACAATTAACGTGGGTAAGTAAAATCCTCACTTAACACGCAAACATTAATGGGACTTAGTCATCAAATATACAAATCTGTGTCTGCTGTTTCGGTGATCATTAATATTAAGTACATCAATTTAATCACGGTCGCGTAATAAGTATATTCGTACTCGTAATAATCATAATATAATCATATTCATAATGATGACAATAAGGTGTAGTAATAATAATATAGGCAAACCTTTGTAGCGTTGTACTTAGCATTATTTAAAATAGTAGCATTATTTTCGTGTACCGAATTTGAAGTACGGACAGAAATCGATTTAACTTCCTTTATATGTATATATATATATGTATATATATATATATATAGCAGTATGGAGGGAATTCACTAACAACTTGCTTGAAAAGTGCAGCATTCTCACACACCTATAAACAAATATAAAAACTCCTCTTTTCGAACTTTTTTTTAGCGTGGTACATTCTCACTGATTACGCTGCTCCGCGTTGGCCAAGTGCATTTCATTTTATTCCAAACCCTTTGGTGCTGACTATACATTCCCTTCTTTTCACTTTTTTTTCCTCGTTCCTTTTCGTTTCTCTTTCTTGCACTCACCGTCAGAAGTACGAGGAACGATTATTTGCAAAAATGCAAAAAACTCATGCGATTTTCACTTTCCCCGATTGACCTCCGATTGTCTCAATCGCATTCTCCGAGGAATGCTATAGCCCTAGAGCAATCGAGAAGCACCACGACCTCGCACGTCAGCGGTAAGCAGGAAATGCAGATGGAATGTCGTACGTGTGTGTATTTTTTTTTTGTCTCGTTTTATCCCTTTTCACGGTAGCGAAAATAAGATGTCAATTGTACGCGTCTGTACATTAAGTACATGTAAACAGTTGCAAGTGCGGCTGAAGCTTGCCGACACGTATGCAAGAAAAGTAACATTATTCGAAGCACCATGCATAATTCTTTCAGTCGCGCAGCTTCTCACTCACATCCTATTTCAATTTTTCTCACCGTACTTCCGCTCGCTTTCTTATGCTAGTCCTCTCTTTCGCACCAAGACACGCTCACCCTCGTTCCAATACGTGGCCAGGTTCACCCTGTAATTCTTCCTGCTCCTCTTATTGGCAATCGGTCATTCACTCGCTCCTCACAGCATCAGGCAAACAGAGTAATTACGAAATATCATGAGTAAGCACGCCCATAACGAGTAGCAATATACCATTATTAACACGTTGCACACGTAACATTGTCCTATGCGTGTATAAATTGTACGATAACGAGGGAACCGCCGACCGCGGGTGACACCCGCGCGTCTTTGGCCGAGTGCACAATAAGAGTACGGTATTACAACCGTTACATTACATTGTGAGATCGCAAGCTCAAAAGTGATTGATCGCTAGAACGACGGCACCATGCACTTACTTTACATCTACGATGTAGACTGTATCATATGTATATCATTTAAATGTATCGACATCTAAGGTTTCGAGGCCGCAGGTGATCCGCAGCGTATTTCATTGTGGGATGTGTGTATTTGTGTGTACATGTGCCTTGACTAGATGTGTCCTGAGATGTTCACATTTACACGACTTTCCCGTGATTTCTCCTTCGCAAAGGAAATCAGAAGATGGTCAACTGATACGAAAGCCATACTTTCTGTGATCTCATGGTCCGAAGAATTCCATTGATTCTGTAAGGTGAATGGATTTCGGTGTCGCTACGTAAACTATCCTCTACCGAGCCTACGAGTTTCGTTAATGACGAACCGACGTGAACACGATGTGGAATGACGATTCGGGAAAAATGCATCGCCGGGATCACCAATCTAGCCATAAATGCATACTCCGAATTATTCTCATTTACGCTCTATCGTTCTCGCACTCTCGTCTCTTCGCGCCCCTCGGTCCCTTTATTCTCCTCGAACTTATTCGAAGATCCCTTGACAAGGGACCTGACTAAATCGTTGCGAAAGAAAGCGTGCGTGTAAAAGAATCACTCTAGTTAGATTAGAAAACGTAACGAAAGGAGGTATCGGTACGAAACGATCGTGGAGTCTACGCACACGCATCCCTAGGGTGTATTGCTGCTATGCACCTATTCGTACGTAAACTTTGCGTTGAATGTCGCGGCATTCACGAGGAAGAATCACTAGCAATCGTTCCGCCATGGAACGACGACTGGACCAGACGATTCCCATGGATCATTCGCGAACGAACTAGTTTGATCCAAAACCAAACGACATTTCTTAAACGAACTCCGTGGTATGTACCTTTCCTACGATAATTACCTCGCTACCCCAAAACGATCGCGTCACTTTCCTGTTCTTCCTCTGCCATTCGAATAGCCGTAAGGGCGGCACGCTTACACATAAACAACGCTGGCCCTCGTGAGCGCCACCGAGGACCCATCGAGAATGAATTCGGGATGTTCTTTTTAGCCTATGATAACGTCTTGCTGATTAATATACCTCGCGTGCGAAAATACTAAGAAATATCCTCGCAAAAAGTTAAGCTGGACGGCTTTGATAAAAATTAGGATCTCTTTAGAAGGACGTGAACATCGGGGATAGGAAATGTTTGCGGGGTAGTTAGTTGAGATCGGGTGACTCGCATAGGCGGCCTTACAAAGCCATCAATTGTACGCGCTGATTTGAACGACGAGCGGTGATGGTGCAGCTGCCGGAAAATACTACCGCTTTGTCCAGTGTCCCTCTCCTTTCCCATCTGCCCCCCTTTCCAATTTTCGCCCTGTATGATTTTCTCAGTTCACTTTCGTTAGCTGTGTGAAAATGTGGATTGCGCGCGTTATTTTTTACTTGTTTTTCGAAATGAGTACACTATAAGTGCGATAGCAAAGTGCTTTATCGTGAACGGCATTGCAACGTTAGCGTAGAATACGGTGCGAGCTTCTTCAAAATAGTACACGCTTTTCTCCGCTAATCTTTCGCTCACGCGCCCGCGTTTCTCTAATACGGAATTACGCATATTTCTCATATTTATATATATATATATTTTTTGTTTTTATATATGTATATATATATATATATATATATAGTATATACGTGTGTGTATGTATATTTATATAATGGAGATATTATCGTATGTACACGAGACGTTACTAGCACTACAGTGTCGGGGTGGTATCCAGGTAGTACGTGGCGTAAAAATGTGCGAGTGTGGCCGCGATCGCGAGTGCGGCTCGTTCGCGATTTTCCCCTGATGCGCATCGTACTCGAGGATCTCGATGAATCGGCGCGCATTCTGCAACCACCCTGCTTGAACCATATGGGTCAAGAAATGGGCTGGCTACAAAATCGCAAGCGTAGATAGATCCGAGTCTCCGTAATTGACTAGCGTTTAGGTGTACTATGTTGACTGTATGCGTGTGTGTGTGGTTTGTATGAATGTTTGGTGCCACTTGGCCGCTTGACAGCGCTCCATCGCCCCTTCCTTTAGGTATGGAATTGGAATGGCCGGCGAGAAAACTCGAGCAGACCCGAGGCCACGCGTTCTATTATCGAGTTTGCACTTGCGTCTCGTCACTCAACTCGCACCTCACGGAAGCACTGCATTTTAGAGTCGCGAAAGCGAATTATTGCTAAACGCTGAATACCATTGAATACCTCTGCTGCTCGGCGACTACATCGCACCTTTCTACTAACCGCGATATATCGGTAAGAAAAGCGTCGTTGCTCGTTGCTCTTATCCGTAAGTACTTCGGCAGACTTTTTAAGTACCGCAGGAGGAAAGAAACTTTTGACTTCCGGCGGTGTCGACACCACGTATGACGACTCACTATACACCTACGTCCACCGGTGGATCAATTCAGCTTCCGTCCATTCTTTGAAATATTGCACGATAAGTTTCCATTAATGTTGCCGCTTTTGTCTTTTATGCTATCATACATGCACACGCGTAATTATTAAGATTAAGAGTTTTCACGATTACGGTTAATCCAGCCTCTTCCGTGAAGAATGGATCAGGTTTGACTCATCTTTGCAAAGGAAGAGAAATAGAAAATATTCTTTGCCTTGTACGATTGACGCCCACGATTGATGTGTGCCTGTTAACAGCATACGAAGTAGCAGTTTCAGTAACGCTGCTGAAACTCGTGATGCCACCTGTTAAAGTCTATGTGGAAGATAACGAGTGACCCATTCGCCAACCCAGCCAGAAGGAACCTAGACAGAAAAAATGTATTTTGTGGTATTCGCGATTAAGGTACTCATCAATCAACAATGTTACATTACAATTGCAGCTTCGTACTCACTTCTGATCGTGAGAAAGAGCTAGGGATCGAACGCTGCTTTCGCACGCCGGGAATGCGTAGAGAAGGGCAAGGTTAAACGTCCTCCAGACTTCTACGATACCTTTGTCTCCTCCTGTCATCAAGTATTCGCCATCTCTGCTGAGCAGTAGACACTGCAGAAATAAAAATTAGTAGGAGATTCGAGAAACTTGTCGCTCCTACAGGTTGTAAGACATGGTGATTAAAAAAATTCAAATGCAAAATTAAAGACAATATCATCAATACCTGAAGATTATCATTATGT
This sequence comes from Trypoxylon attenuatum, assembly GCA_963989405.1. Taxonomy (NCBI): domain Eukaryota; kingdom Metazoa; phylum Arthropoda; class Insecta; order Hymenoptera; family Crabronidae; genus Trypoxylon; species Trypoxylon attenuatum. The sequence continues at coordinate 8,391,918 of OZ022490.1, read as the reverse complement.
GATTCGTGACGAAGCCGCTTTCCGTTTATGGTGAAAGCTGCTATGTGCCCACGTTCGTAATTTACGACTATGACACCCTCTCGTGACATTGCGATGTTTTCTGGCGAAGAGAATCCATTTGGGGCTTCTAGGGAGCGTAGAAGATCGCCAAACGTCGTATGAACGAGGACTGGTCCATCTATGAATCGGATATTACGATAAGATGTCTTCTTCTATTTTTAGGGAGAATATCAATGTATAGAAAAGAAAATAACGTACAATATGATCCTGAGATAACCAAGCCTAATTCGGCAGATATAACAACAGCGGTGACTGGTTGCTCATGTCCTGTAAGGGTTGCTCTCGGTGCTGGAGCTTCACCCTCTCCCACAATTGTTTGCGTCCTGGCATTCCAATGCCAAAGAAGCACCGTACAATCGGCACTGCCAGACGCTATGTAGCAATCCGATGTGATGTTGCATTCGCTGCGTGATAAACACGTAACCACACCATAGTGACCAAAGACTATTTGTACGATTTTCGCTGAAAGTTAAAAAACGGATTTTCGCTCAATCGTTAAAAAAACAAATATCACACGATATTCCAGATAAATAGTGATACCTGTCTCTGTTGAGAACACACGGAAGCTGTTATCCCAGAATCCACAGGCTACTAAGAAGCGACTGTCAACTGTCGTAACAAAGCAATTGCTTCGAATTTTAAGCTTCTGACTGAAATTGTCGCCCAAGTGTCGACGCAATGTCGAGTTTGAGTTATTCATTGCTTGTGCTAAAACGTGAAGGCTCTGTGTAATGAGAGTGTATCTTCCATTATCAATAGTACGAGCGTTGTTTGTTTTCTTACACAAAACAGGATCCATCGTAAGTGGCTGATTTGCGGCTTGGGCCTGAGGAGTATCAGCGTAACTTGGTGATTGAACTGATGCTATAAAAATCATAGATGAACTTGGCATGGATGTTCAGTAAGATTTAAAATATGCTTGCATCGTGTATTATATCTGAGTGACTTACCCGCATAATTGGTATTCCACCTGTTAACGGCGAATTGCTGTCCCATAGTAACCGTCACGACCGACGGCAATGGCAGTTGGGGATACGTATTTGCGGAAATGTGACAGATTGGTGAATTCGAGGGGAATTTAATGGTCATACATACATCGTCGGGAATACTCGAGAACATCATCGGTGACTGAAAAATTGGTAGAGACTTATGGAGACGGGTGACATTCTCTATACAGCTTATCTTGACGATTGAAGAAAAGAGCACAATTTGTTTTTATCATAGCATAGCTAGCAATTTATCTTAACTGAAAAGCATTGATATATCGATCTTTGAAATAATGACGAAAAGACACTCGTGTGATGGCATGTGATCTTTTCTTACGGCTATAGAGAAATAATCCGCGTAATACGTATTCAGTATTCATCGACGCCATATATTTAGAGTTAATTGATGCTTACTAAGTGCATCGCGGAACTTCTCGGAGGATGCGGTTCCATCAACAATTGTGAGGGTGTTTGCCCAAAGTTTCGTATTTGGTTCTCGATTGCTTCGCGCATCAACGGATCCGTTATAGTGTCCAAATCAACACTACTCTCGTACGTGAGATAGTAGAAAACATTGGTAGCCCGCACAGCTTCAGGACCTTTAAAAAGATGCAATATTATTTCTCGCATCTTGACTATTTTTCCATCCAAGCCATTTGAAATATGGACTTTTCCCTGATTCCAAGAAAACTCAGGAGCGCATCGTCGATTGCTCGTGGCCGGTATTTCCGGCTGGCAGTAAACGTGTTACGTATTAGGGATAGAACGCATTGTCGCGCCCGGAACACGAACGGCTAATTGGCCCGGACAAGACCGAGAGAGGAAGCCGAGTAAAAACTAATTCCTTCCATACGCGCGGTGGGCGCCTGCAAGCTTTCTCTTCACCCTCGACGCATCCCACTCGTGATGCGGAGGAGGTTCGAGGAAGCGCCGGATATAGAGGCGCCGCTGACAATTATCATTGAGCGAAATCTAATTTGACTCGACTGCTCGTGTGCCAACAGGCCACCGGCCTCATCGCCAGCGCACACAACCCTACTATTGTCCCTGTGGCAGCATCCCAATTAATTCTCCCAACCCGACAGATTTTACGCGCGACTCGTACACACTATCTTCTACTCACTACGCGAGTACTCTAATCAGCTGATCCACCGTGCAGCCGAATGTCCTCGTTTCTCGCGTGGTGATTTATTACGCGACGCGGGAAGTGAAAACCACCCTCACCTTTCTGCTTGTAGCCGAATATCAGGTCGATCCACTGGTGCAGCTGACAGGATACGAACTCTGACTCGAGGGCCTGTAACGAATAATACATGTAAAATTTACAGGAATTTTCAAATTCTCGGTTTTTTTAACCATCTAATTTCGCGGAATTTGCATAAATTTGGGGTAAAAAATACACACCATTCTGTTAATTCGAATGAATTCTTCGGGGGACGATGCCCATGGCGGCAGTTCAACGTCTCCTACAGTGTTACCGTCTTCTTGTCTACCCAGGCGATAACGATTGCTATTCACCAGCATTTCCGGTAGGAAGAAAAATTCCGGAATAAGTTCCTGTTAACGAGAATTGAAATTTATAACCGTCTTCGGTCTGCTGTTAGAAAAATGCTAAGATAATTGGATATATATTATATGCATCGTATTATACCAAAACAGGGAAATGCATTATTCGACTAACAAGTAAGTACAACCGGAGTACGTAAAACGAACCTTAACGTCGGATGTGTCGCGTTGGCAGTTTTTCCAGGATAGAGCAATCGAGGAGAACAATCTATTCGGATGATCGAATTTGCCTCCTTGGAGTGCCAAAAACATTGTTGTCATTGGTTCCTGCAAAGCCAAATTCAGATTTTAATTAAGATAAGTCTTTAAACTTTGTAATGTTAATCGTTCGTAAACAATCACAGAACAACAGATACATATAGAAGATGTATTATAATAAGGGGAATTTTACACAGAAAACCGTATTTGTACAAAGACGGTCACGGTTCTCACTGACAACCTGATGAATGTTATTACACGGCCTCCCGTGAGCAATGCTCGTTCGTGCGTGGGTGGGAGGACACACTCCGTGACTTACTCTATCAATTACAAACTTCTTTTCTGTTTGCCGACAAAACCTTATTGTTAGAAAAAAATCTCGTATCCTTAAATCACACAAATCTTTGCAATTTAATAAAGTAAAAAATATTTGAAATATTACACTAACGAAATGAGCATCATCAGTGATATAATATTTTAGAGATGATGCGTATTTTCTCTTGTACATTTGTGCGAAAACAGCCGGGTAATTTAGCGAGTGGATTTGTGATGCTGCGAACAGACGGGTATGCAAATAGTAAAAGACACAGTTGAAAAGAAACGCATATACATACATATATGTATATACATATATATTTAACGCACAGGCGGGGTTTGTTGATTCGAGGGCGTTCCGACGCCCCCAAATTAGTGTGTAGACACCACTGAACGCGCTGCTGAAATTTATGGCTCGAAATCTGGACAGTTCTCTTAAATAGAAGATTCAAAAGCTGGCAGCAGTAGCTTCAGTAGTTGAAACTTGAAAAGCGTTCGCGAATGTGGTACGATATGAGAAATATACAGATTAGTAATGTTATGCGATAGATAGATACCAATATACAAGAAACATCCAATAAATACGTTTTGCTAGTTTGGACACTTCTCTTATAGTCAAAAAATGATAAAAACATCGCTTAAGTAAATCTGAACTTACAACACGTATCATCCAGTTCAGAACGAAAGCCGCAGTGGAATAGTGGGTGCCGTAATGGAAGGGTGGAATACTATCGTGTTCCCAACTTTGGTAACGTTCCTCGAAATAAGCCCTTCTACTGGGATTCAGTGCTCCGATTGGCTATTAAAAAATTTCAAAATACAGAAATTGAAGAAAAAAACTTCACTACAATGTGATTTGCAATTTAGTGTGCAATTGCTGCCAGGTACGATACCTTCGAGAGATCTCGGTAATTACTCGGGAGACTCAAATCAAGCTCCTTCGTCTCGTAGTTGGTCAATACCCAAGGGAATACGGGGTACTGGTTCAAATCATTGTACGTTCGCCCTTTAACAAACAAATTAAATTGACGTATGTAATAAATTACTCCAATACATGTTCTTCGTACCTCATGACTAATTATATGCGTTTTATCCTGATATCATGACTAAATTGCAATGGGTATATTGAAGAGGACCAAGGCACTTATAATGCAACTTTCATCATGTTAGTACTAAAAATAAGTCGAAAAAATACAGCTATTTAATGCGGGTAATCGCCGACCCAGTTTTTTCTCGATCTAAATGCGATCGCTTTCCTATAGTATCCACCGCATCTCAGGGCAGAGGATGCGCTCAGTACATCGAAGCCTCTTAATTCTATTTTTACGAAATGCAAGGCCTCGCTCAATGGGGCGAGCAGCTCCATTTAGTAAGTGCATAACTCAGAGCGTGACGGCTAATCGCTCCTGAAATTGTCACTTCCAAAAGTCTGACTTCTCTCCACCCCCGTCTTGGCCAAGAATCCCATTCCAAGATGCATTAGTGACGGCAGCGTCGTGCCAGCGTCGACTTCCTCTAATCTCTTACCACCCCGCTAATTAAAGCACGTCAGCAAGTTTGTCACACGATGTGCCCGTGACCACTCACTCCAATTCGCATCACGTCACGTCGCATTGGTTGCTTCGTTTAACGAAACGCACATATTTCCGTTGGTAAACGAGTAACACTTCACGGTTCATCGTTTCCTTATCGTCGAGTAAACGTATGATTCTGATTATACTCTCAAGTCGAATTAACGATAGCGTGTTGCTACAGAGGACAATATTCACGAGCCGATCCCACGAAGAAATTTAGAAACTGGAGAGTGAACGAGGAAAATTGCGTTGATGGGTCAATTCATGGGTTCTAAACGCGAAGATATGGCAGACAGAGCGTCGTTCGTATAACTCGAGAAAATTGTTCTCGAGCTCCTTTTCGTGAGGCAACGTAATGATATCGTAAACTCGTGGACATCGGTTGGGCCAGCTCCAAGAAATTCAAGGGACACTCGAGTCGGCTAAAGAGACGGAAGAAACGTACGGGGGGGAATAGGGATGCCTCCTTCTAAGCGAAGTCGCAAGGCGGTAGCGGCTGCACGAGTTCCACTCTCGGCGCTACAATGCGCCGTAAATCGTAAAGCTGCACGAGCGCCGGACGAACGTAAATAATAGTAAGGCCGCGTTATGCATCAAAGTGATTATTAATGGTAGCGTCGCTGTGAGTGAGCGTCCGCGGAACGTTCCCCGACAGGGGAATGTCCGCGACATATGCAGCATCCTTGCCCGTTTGCGGCTTACCCTCACTTTTTTACCTACGCCACCTCCGCCTATCTTCTTCTTTTCCCTTTTCTCGTTCTCGTCTTGTTCCCAGCCGAGAACGAAGCTTTATAATAACTACTCGCCGCGGTTGCGGCGGGAGGCTCATTTTTAACTCGACGCCGGCGAGATTTAGAAACGTGCGCGAACGTAGCTCTACTGGGAGAATCAGTGGTTTCCGCGAAAGACTCAACACCTTTGCTGTTCAACTTCACTCATTTGCACTGGAAATTTAATTGCAAAGGACCTATGCTTAAAACAGAATTTACCTTCGAAGAACTAGAAAAGAAATGAGAAAACTCAATGAATTGAACTATTCCTAATCATAGCACAATATTATTATATCACAATTGCAAATTAATGTAAGTGATATAATATCACACTGTTAACAACAAGTACTGGACACGCCCACCCACAATTAATTCGTATCTTACCAAGCGAACGATTATAGTTACTCGGCATGCACTGTCATTAAATTATGATAAACCAATACGAGTGTATGGCTACAAGCACATAACACAACTCAGCAGCAAGCTTCGAGGATTCGTTCTCGTGATATGGTCACCCGGCGGGTTGTAAAGTCGATCACCGCCCCGAGACATCCGCCGCCCGCGCGCTTCTCTTCTCCTTCGATTCCCTCGCACCGACTATTTATTTGTGCAATTAATATATAACGCTCGTAAATACCGCGACCACCCTCTGCCAGCAGGCCAAGCATGCCGCTACGCGAGTAACAAGATGTTCGGATGGTACCCGTCCCTCTGGGCTAGTTTGTAGTGGCAGTATTTGTTTTACAGAATTCCGAGAACGATACATTATTCGCAAATACCGCACCATCTGCTTCTGTACTATTAATCTCAAGTCGGAAAATATTGTGAAATATATGTAAATTAAATTTCTAATAGAACGAGTTCTCGTAAATATCTGTACACATCGCTACTTGAAATAGTTCACCATAGTGTATCAAATGTTCGTAAACGTTCAAAGGTCTACCAGACCTAACAAAGTACATAAAGAGTAAAATCTAAATAAAAAATGTAATGCGCTTAAATCGAATTTCTTTTGTTTCTAACGCGTGATATTTAAAAAAAGTAACTTTCAAATATAACAATTTTTGAGTGGTATCGCTTTTTAACAAAGGGTGGAATATGTAACTTTGTATAAGTGGATATGTAGTACTCATAGTCGGACACATCCTAAGAAGTACGGTGAATATCATAATTTGGATACTCGTAACGTCTAGGATGATCGTAACGCGAGGCGTCGTTCGAGAAACATAAGTCCGTCTATAACGAGGTATAGCTGCTGGCTGGTTTTCGGCGGGCGATCAGGGCGCGTTGTAAAAAAGCGGGGAGCCTGAGCAGAGCGCGCGTCTCGAGTTTCGTGATTTAGCCCAGGACGTGGTACGAAGGGAAGCCGATATTAAAGCGCAGAGAAACAAAGGCGCGTTTCCATTCCGACGGCGGTGACGGCAGTAGTATAGTGGTGGCTGTGGCGGTGGCGGTAGCATTGGAAACGATGGACAGAGACGAAGAGAACGGTGAGTCCCCTGAGAGAGGATTACGGGGACCCACGAGGTAGGGATTACTCGTATGGGGTGGATAACGGAACACAGAGCTGATTGAGAACATCCCTAATACGCTACGACAGATTCCATCCGCCCGTGTGCAGCCATAAAAAACCTGGCTTCTATTCTCTCTCCTTCCCGGGCTCTGATGCGCCACTGCTTACGCCCTTGATACTGTTGTGGAATCGGTTCAACACACATACTTTTTGGCGGTTACTGCTTATGATCTTTTGTATCTTGCTTCACCCTTTGCTCGGTTACCAAAGAACTCAATGAAACCCTTTAGAGTATCGCATGTTGTCGCATGAGGTACAGAAGAAATTAATTTTAATGTGGATCCAATAAATTATACTGAAGATAATTGTTTACGTGGGGGTGTATTTACCTGCAATGGTGTTCAAGAACATCAGATACTCGAAGTTGGAGATCTCTCGCCGTTGCCATTTCTGAATCATGTTTGAGTTTCTCATCAATTGTCGAGGCGACATCATCGACGCTTTCCTGTGGTACAATGAAAAATATGTAGCACGAAATTAATTAATTAATTAAAAAAACATTGTGAAGAATATGATTAGGAAGGTTGATCCGGTGTAATTGGCAAAGTAAAAGCGTGGATGGCGATTCAGAGCGAAGCACCCCTCGTAATTAGGCGGACAGCTCTGCTCAATTCGTAAGAGCTACTACATCAAGCTGCGCGAGCGAGAAGATCGCGCTCGCGCCATAAAATTCGCACGCGGCCGCTTTACGAACCTGAAGATCGCTGATTTAGGATTTATACGAGAGACTTTAATGGGTGTACATACGTAGCTTGACGCTAAAAGAAGAAGGCGTGCGATCATGACCGGATGCATAAATCTGAATGTTGGAAAAATCTTGATCTGCTCCGTCCGCTATATCCTCATTGCATTAAATGTAAATTCGTTCATTTACTAAGCAATTATTCACCGTAGAATTTTGTAAAATTCTTATCTTGGAAAATAATTCTTGGAAAAGAAAACGGATGACTCGGTGTCGCGAATTGGAAATCGCGAAAGATGGAGCGATATTGAATTTCGTCGGTGACACGCGAGCGAAAGAGTGAAAGAGCTATGTTCACGAGTCAGCCCTGCGTTTTATATGCCGACGAATTATTTTTGCTGGTCAGGAATCTCCTCCGAATCAGACGTCTTTCGACTTGGCCCCCGTATATTTATGGCCGACGTATCCTTCTCCCGGCGGTTCCTTCTCTCCCGTGTATATAGGAGCCCTTTAATGGATGAGTCGAAGCGCGGATGTACGCGAACCTCTGTTCTCGCCGACCGTTCCTCCACGGGATACGCCAGATACAGGCGTATTCCTATCGTGCGAACGATCCCTACCCCACGACCTCCGGTATACACGACCTCAAGAAGAAGCGCGGATCCGTAGAATGTATCCAGTTGCGCCGCATTTGCGGTGGCTCCAAACATTCCGCCAACAAGTCCAATACAAATTATTACGCAATTAGTGCGGTCACTATTTTTCTGGGAATCCCTGATATAAACCAGTTGCTTTGAAACACGCTGTACAAAATGCATGACCATCGACTGCGGTGATCACAGTTTCAGAAAATAAATCAAGTACTTAACTCTCAACCGTTTCGAATCTAAGTGATATTTATCTATCTATATTATTTTTGATTGTTATGATTGTTGATTGTTGATTGTTTGATTGTTATTGGAAACACACCGTGAATAGTTCAATTCAGATTTATCTTTGAGTTCGCCTGGAATGTCGGCAAGGAATAAAGCGACTGGTGAGTGCGTCCCTGCTGCCGTGAGTAGGCTCATCCCCGGCGTATGAGACAAAGAAACGGCGGAATGCGAGGAGCGTGTTCAGAGGGCGAGTGCAGCTCAACATCACTAGATCCAGATGTCGGATGGAAGGGGTGCGGCGGACTTACCTAGTCTGCGAAATCCCGTATTTGATGCCCACGCCGACTCGCGGTAGCGCCTTGATCACCTTTTTCACCGTCGCCTGGTCCGGGAACGCGAACAGGATCGAGGCTGCAAGCAAAAAAGCGTTGATATGCGGATTATGCAGCCTCCCAATTTTCGAGCACCACTTCTGCGTCAATCATTTCGCGAGAAACGCAATCGCCTTTTTATCTTCTCGCCAAACGAATTTCTATGAACTCTTGCATTTTCTGCCAAGGCTAACACATAGCGTAACTCGAAGGTACTCGCGCAATATTCTATAGAAATGATTGGCCAGAGTACAAATGGAAAACTGACAAAGAACCTTGTTACGTTCGAGACACGATAAATTCTACGGTAGATTGCTTATCGCACGGACAAGGTCTAACGAATGTGCTAAACCGAAACCGTTGACATGATTCTATTGTCTTAATGGGGTTCGGTAAACAGAGTTTTCACGGGAAGTTCAAACAGTCGCGTGCGAAAGGATAATTACCATAAGTATCTAGAGGCAATTTATGTCCAGGCAGGACGCAGTTTATGCGTGGGCGTAATGGTGGATATACAGGAGAGAGGTACGAATCGGTGGCAATTAACAACAGGCTGAACTAAACGCAGCCGTAAAGAATAATGAGACGTACGAACTTTGTCAGTGGCAAGCTCAACAAACATAATTCTATCAACGGTATCGGTGAATCAATAAAAAAGAATGTTTATTGCGGACGCTCTTAATCGTGTCGTACTACATACATCCGTTCGTACATATGTCGTTCCGAACTCAAAGTTATTATGTTTCGACTACCGAGTAATCCCGAAATTCGACTAGTTTAAAGGTTGGCTCGAGGCAATTCGATACAAACACCGCGAAAAGCAAACTCCCGAGCTCAGTTAAGTAAATTTCAATAACCGCGCGATGGTTACGGTCGAGCCACCAAAAGCTACAACGTCGCTAAGACATAAAGTAACTCATCCTTATTTTTATTATTCGAGGATTTATCGCAGTGAGACACGATCCGGCCGCGGTGGCGGCCTTAACGAAGCCGCATTTCCAGTAATTTTTTAATGAACGACGATGTCTTCGTACGGGATGACATTCCGCCGCTAACGCTTCACGACGCATCGAAAGTCACCATCAGATTAGAATCAGGAGACGTCCGAGAATTTATCTGCGCCCCGGAGAAATAATCAGCGGGATAGTCGCCAGAGGCAGGTATAAGTACCTCTCCTACGTCCGTACTCTCGCTCGAGCCACGACACCAGGCCACAAAGGAACAACGATATTTTAACTCGAATGCCATATGTGCTATTAAATTCGAGAGCCCGGAATACCTTAAGTCCGCGTGTCTAGGCCAGTGATAACGTATTTTTTTCCACTCGTAGTTACACACGAAGATTCAAGAGATAGCAGAGATATTCAAGGATATACGACGCGAATCGACCAAATTTGAATAATAGTCGAATCCAGTGGCTTATATATTTTCTCAAATAATAACAGTAATACGAACGGTGATAACGATAGAAAGAATACGGCAATAATTGCAGGTTCGAAAAGGGCCATTGTATCGGTGGTTGCCGGGACAAATGAAAGAAATAAAGTAGCAGCAGGTGCAGCCTGAGTCAACTAATAAATCGGTTGCGGAAAAAAGGCGTATCGTAATGTGGTCCAGGTATTTATTGTATAAAAACCAGCCGAGGGCGCACACCTCTCTGCGCGCTCGGGATTCCGTTTCCGGTGCGCGAGATTAGATCACGTCGTGTGAAATAACGCAGAACGGCACGGGCAAAGCGCAAGAAACGGAATGCAGCTCGTTTCGGGATGGGTCTGCGGCTGGCACTCCACCGATCGCGAAGAACTCGCGGGAACGAAAAGGACACGGCTCCATGACTTACTTCTGCTGGCCAGGAAGATCTCGATCGCCACGTTCTGTAGCAGGTAACGCCTGGAGAATATTGCTCGTACTTCCGAGAAGTACCATTTTCCATGAAGGTGGTCGCAGTACTTCAATACCTGGAACAGATTCAATAACACCGTCTTACACGAATACTCTTCTGATTATTTACTAGAGCTAATATCCGAGTCACCACGTTCTCTCGATCATCATAATCGATCACATTATACATATGTCATATACAGTACATAGGTTGTTCAATCAACTTCATACGTTGTTTAAACGAATTCTTCAAAATGCGATCTTTGCTATTAAGTAAGTAAAGTGAGATTAAGTGGATAAATAAATAAATAAATAAATAAGTAACGATATTCGTAAATGTCATACAACGCAAGTCTCATAACATTTACCGAGATATGAGAGGCAATATTTAATAGATCGATCAATCTCAATCGGTTTCCAATTGTCAGGTATCAGAAGTTGATGAAGGATCAGTTTCTACACCTTTCTCTCTCGAATCCCAGACTGACATGGGAACCTATAAAAACTGAAGAAGTCGAGGGTGGCGGTATCCGTTTGGCAAAGAGGATCTCGCGATCGCCAGGATCAAAAGGAGTACAAAGTCGAAGGAGGGTGCGATTGCATGGCTGACCATAAGTATGCAGCCTGGATGCAGTGAAGTGTGATGTGATATAGTGAGACCAGTGCCGGTCCAAGATGGCCGTCATGGTAGGAGGAGCCTCCTGCTGAGCCGGGAATCGATCCCAGGACTTTTGCGGACTTGCGCTCTCGAAAGGGGCAAACAGGAAAAGGACCAGGATCCTAAAGCGACAAAGGCACCACGCAAACAAAGACAACGGCTCAGAGACAGAACCAAGGGTTCGAGAGGGAGAGAGAAGGAGAGAGAAAAAGAGAGACAGACAGAGAAGGACAAAGATAAAGACGCGAAGGACCTAAGGACACAGCCCAATTTACCGCCCCTCGCTTAACAAGGCTTTCAATTTTTGACTCCTAATGAGGACGTATCGAGTCGCCGGGATATCTACCCCGCCAAATGAAATTATCCTCGAGTTCGGCGGAGATGATTAAGCCACCTGATTATGCTTCTCTTGTCAGCCTGACAGGGACGATCTTATCTTCGCGAGCTGTGCTTCATCAAATTCGTAGTCTATTCTCTCTATGAGAGGTGCCCTATGACAAGTTTATTTGTTACAACAAATCCGCTTTAAATTATCGGTAACGATATCGGTGATCGGTTTCGCACGCGTGCCAATCGACTCTGCCAATGGAAACGAACATTGAAAAAGAAGTCTTGTCAAACAATTCGTGAAGAGCAATTTGTATAATATTCCAAAGTGTTTTAGGTGTTGATTATACGTGTCAACGATGAATAAGATGTGGGGAATGATCAGTGAGAATTGTAGCTGACGATTGACACCGGATAGTGGCAAACAGATTTTTGTGAGTAAATACGAAACGTCAGTAGCAACCCCCCTCGAATCGTCGGAGTTGAAGCAAATACGACAGACGACACTGGGGTAACGAATGCATTCGACGCACGTCAGAATCTAATTACAAGAGTGTAATCGGCTTCGGACTCCCGGGGGACAATCGATGTCGCATAAAATTCAGAAGTTTTCGTCGACCAAATTTTCCAGGATAAAATTATACATTCCTTTTTACGTTTCTTTACAATTTCTTATGATGACGGGAAGTTTTTGTTCGTTAACACCTACCAAAATTTACCAGATACTTACAACCAATTATGCAATCTCAGCACTCTTATTTCTGCTGCGCAAGATGTGGTAAACACTGCGTCAGATTGATAAGAGTAGCGTCGTGATACTGAATTCATTATTTCGATACTGATCCGTTCCGCACAGATATAACACGTTTCGGTGTTATCAGTGTCAAACAGAAATCCAAACAGCCACCATCTATCTACGATTGCGCCAACTTCACCCTCTTATACGAATTTCCAGATTTCCACGCATTAGAGGAGAGTGTTCCAGTTTTAAATCCTAAGGGCATGAGAATACCCAGATTTAAAAAAAGCACGAGGAAAAAGTGCTATCAGCCACTATAATTCAGGTCGTCCCCAGTGTGACCTATAGTTACCCGAAAATAAGTGTTCATCGTAGGAGAAGGTAGCAGGGCGCACTGTCTAACTGCGTGTTGTATGTTTACGCTTTCGGCGAACAAACGAGCAGCGCGACGACCAGGACCACACGTGGTTAAAAAGAGACGCTCGGAAGAGAGTGTCAAGTGATGCGCGATTAGTGCTCCCTATGCAGTGGCTCATCTCTCACGTGCACCCGAAATCGTGCTGGGCCAGTGGTGTACCGTGCTGTGCTCTACCACCAGGGTTGGACAGCCACGACAATGGGCGTCGTGATGTAACAACATGTGTCGCGTTCGCAAGGGGCCCCTTGCTGGCTCTTCGGCACTCTATGTACACCATAGGACACCATAGAATGGGGGACCACTTAGCAGCCCGCCGGCGGTATACAACAAACAGATTAAGCATCGGACAATAATAGACCCCCTCTCTTCGGTTCTTCAGCGCCTGCTTCACGTCCTGTAGCACCCTCTTCTCGATTCTTCGAGCGAAGTGCGAACCACTCGAGTTCAGGACGCCTCCTTCAACCTGGCTTATTCCTGGCGTTGATCGGGCTACTACTACACATACACTACATTGGTTCTGCAACCGATCACCGATTGCTCAGCATGTTCGCGATGATTGCTCATAGAAAAAGGCAGACCGTGGATTCCATTCGTTTTTCTCTGGCTCCCTGTCCATGGAAAAGTAAGCACTTGCCGCCGTGCACTAAGATTTATGTTCATAAATCTTTCGATTCGATCCCACGAATCGCAAATGCAATATCCGAGGGTCGAATCGATTGTGGAGTGAGCGGCTGATCGTGCCACGAAGGGAGAACGCTGATGGTGAAATCGTTTATTGTTCGTTCTTTCTCGCGAGACGTCAATGTAATAAACATTAGGTTCCACGGATGCCGGTGTCTTTTTTCGCGACAGACGTATGATGAATGGTCGCTCAACTATCTCCTTAATACGTATAAGGCTTGTGTCATTATGGCCGATGGAAATTACACAAAAGTCAGAGAATTTTTTCCATAATGATACGGGTTAAGCTCTCGTCTCACGTATTACCTTGTTCTTGAAATTGTGTGTACCATTAGATTTTATTCCGGTTACAATTGTATACACAATAGTAGGTACTAACTCTGTTAAAAATGGATCCAGCGAAATGTGCATTCTCCCCATAATATAATCGATAGTTGAGAGTATTCGTTTCCCCTAATGTTTTCGCAGCATCATCACGAGCATCGTATCGATGCAGGAGAAATAAAATGCGTCTTCTTTGTTTTCTGATCCCACCCGGTAATGCAGAAAGCATTCCAGATCTATCAAGGCGATGGCAATGAGTTATGCTTGCCACGTGGGCGTTCTCATACCTTTATTGCCGCATCTCACGCGCAAGATAGCACATCGCGGACCTCAACTCATCGTCAGCAAAGGGATCCCGTTTGCATCCTTCAATTTGCCAATTAGCATATGTTATTCGAGTAACAAGAACGTAACGACTCTTGGAATGCAGTTATTTTTTAGAACAACTCACCTTGTTATTAGCACCACGAGCAAAGTAATTGGATGAAACAAGCCGACCTAATGGCGCTCGATACACGCTAAACGATACTCTTTTTCCATTTAATTAACTCCCGCGGACTTTTCCCGGTATTATAAAACGCTGGATAATGCGGTTCGCTTCCGGCACCAGATGCTAGTTGACCAGCTGTCAGTCACATTAGACTAGCGACTAAGTAGGTAGTCGAAGCGGTTGGCTCTGATCGTACGAGACATTAGAGACCAGTATTCGATGGTATTTGATCGCTCGGCACGCATATATTAATAAACTGCCCTTGCTATTACAATTCTACCGACTAATTATTATATTAATATCAATGGATAATGGAAAATGATATTTACAAAAATAATCGTTCGAAAATTGCTCAGTTATTTTAACAATAGGTATTTAGTGAACCGAAATGAGAGCGAATCAGCGGTCGTAGGATTCGATATTTACGGAATGTTACACAAGACCTCCACCGATCGAGTATCTAGTTGTGAGTCTGGAATAGTGGCCGCCTTTGTAGTTCTCTTTTCCGCGTCATTAGCCGCGGAAAGCATGAAATAGGTAGTAGTCGAGGTGGATCGGGCCAACCACCGGGTTTGCCGGCTGCCAGAACTCACGGACTGAGCCCCGGATTATTTGGGATTACGCGGGGATGTTCATTCGAGCTGATTTACAAGGCCGACTCGCTGCGATGCCGCACGCACTTCGAGTGCCATCAGGATCCCCATCGAAAATCTTGCACAATGAAGAGATGCTGCGCAACAAAAACTTGACGAATCCTTATACCTGCACGCCGCTGCGAAGGGAAGATCGAGTGGAGCATCCATAAACTTTGAGATTGACTGTGAATGCTCCTTTCACGACACTCGACGGTACTCTTGGAATTTTTCTGTTACCTTTCAGTGAGTCATCTTTCAAACTTAATAAAGATTCGAAGACAATTACATTAATCAGACTCATTATTTTATCGAGTACCTACCGTGTCCTAATTGGAAAATATTATTTTACGTATAATCAGTCAGTTTCACGTGTAGCAGTAAATATTTAAACCGAAACAGCATCCAAAGATGAAACCGTGTCACAGGTGAAGAATGGTCTTCCTGTATCTGCTCGGAGAATTGAACCCGGGCATCGTGGGTGTACAAATAATTCAGATGATAAACGAATTAAGTCGGAATGGGATGATGAAAGACACGTTTAGGGCGCAAGAAGCCCGGGGTGGTGCATTAATGCGAGGGCTGATGTAGCAGACCGTTTGACCCCTCGTCTCTCGAGCGAAAAGAGCGCGGAGGGAGCTCGAGTGAGACCAGCCATAGTAGAATGCACGTGCTCGGCTCATGAATCAAGTCGTATTAGTGGAAAGTAGAATAGGGACCGCCGTGGCACGGCACCAATCTACCACTCCAACTTGGAGTTGATTGGATTTCAGAGCTTTATTTGATTATCCACCAACGAGAAGCACAAACTGAGCAGTGGAGGACTTTTACTGAGAAGTTCTCCTATTGCCACACCGATAGTTTAATACCAATAAATCTCGATGCGAAAAGTTCTATATACATACATATGTATACTCTTATCGCAGTACTCTTAACAAAACTATGTTTATTGCAAAACTTTCATTCAATAACGATGAATATACGCATCGGGTGAAAATCGTGAGGAATTCCTGTGTATCTTATGTGGAAGATGTCTCATGGATAAAAGATTGGGATCAGGTTTCGTCGGGTTGTTGTCCGCATGGAAAAATCGACGGATCGACAAAAGGTTCAGCGTCAGCTTCGCTGTGACTGCTTCGTCAGGGGATCTCTTATGCGAAAGATCCTCGATGCAGGGGATATCTGCATCAGCGATCAGTATTCTGGAACAGGTACTCGTGGCGCTGGTTCTTACGATCTGACCTTAAAAGGGAACTTCAAAATACATACTCTGCTGGCCATTTTTCCTCTCCACATCTGCCGTAAGTGTCAAAGAAAACGGGTGTAGAAATTCGAGTCTCGAAGCTTGTTTCGCATGCTAGGGTCGGTACAACGCATTTGTTTGTTTTGAGAGTCGTTAGGATCAGTTAAGGCCATTTAGGAGTACAACACGCTCGTTTTCTGTTTCTCATGCCAATGTCGATTATTTAAATCAGCGTATGGGTAGAGCTACCCGATCGAGTGATCGTGATCGGAATTTACACGTAAGTCCACTGTGAGAATACAGTGTATCGGTACATAATGTTCTCCGTTCGAGGAATACAACTTACGTATTACGAATTATATGTCTATATTAATAAAAAAATGAAGTAGATATATTAAGAACGTTAATAAAAAATTCGATGTATATTGGCAGGATAATAATTGCATTCTAGACAGAGTAGTTGAAAAAACAATCACCTTTGATCAAAATCGGGATCGGATAGCAGAATTAGTCGAATTTCGAAATTCTGTAGAATCATCCATAAATTTCTGAAACGCATGAAAAACCGAGAGGAGTTTGGAATAGCAAACGAAATATACACATGTGCATATGGACAGTGGGTATATGTAGGTATATGTACAACATATACGTGGCGTGGCGAACGCGGGGGTTGTAAGAGCAAGCGTGGCAGTTCGCAGCCAGAGTGGGGAAGCTATGAGAGGAGGCGTGCCACGATCGCGCACGCTCCTTTTGAACCTTTTGTGAAGAAGGCGGAGCCTAAAGTCGCACGGTGTGCGCACTACCACAAGGAGTACTCGAGTGCGGCCGGTGGTCACGGGTGCTCTTTCTGTCGTCGCGCGCGGCGAACACCTCGAGTCGTGCTCGTTCTACCTAGAACACCTGCCGGACGATTGACCGCGCGCTGAACGAGTACCCACGGTTCGCGCCTTTGCCACAACCACCGTGTTGGCTTACGACCGGCTTGCGACCCTATTGCAACGAAAGACAACCAACAAGATGGACAGCATCGATGACAAGATCAAGACGCTGCGCGGTCTAGCAGCAAGAGAATGAGGGTCGGAGATCGGGTGAAAACAGCTGGCAAGAGTCGTCGTCATCATCACCGTTGCACTCGGGAAAATGTTGGTGCCACAGGATATGACGGCAGCGCAATCAAAGATGCTCTACCAGATCAACAAGTATTATGGAGAACGGGTACAGGTACGAATGGCGCAGGTACAGAAAACAATAAGAGAGGTTTGCAAAGTCGTGCAAGACGTATTGAAAGAGGTGGAGGTACAAGAACCGCGATTCATCTCCTCGTTGACCGAGTGTAACGGCCGATACGAAGGCCTCGAGGTGATATCACCTGGCGAATTCGAGGTGGTCCTTTACCTGAACCAAATGGGAGTGTTCAACTTCGTTGACGACGGCACCCTGCCGGGATGCGCCGTGCTCAAGCTCAGCGACGGCCGCAAGCGGTCCATGTCACTCTGGGTTGAGTTCATTACCGCCTCTGGCTATCTCTCTGCCAGGAAAATCAGATCGAGATTTCAGACCCTAGTCGCGCAAGCTTGCGACAAGTGCACCTACCGAGATTCCGTCAAGATGATAGCCGACACGACTGAGGTGAAACTTCGCATCCGCGAGAGGTACGTCGTTCAGATCACTCCAGCGTTCAAGTGCTCGGGAGTCTGGCCGAGGTCTGCGGCTCACTGGCCTATTCCTCATATACCATGGCCACATCCTAATCTCGTGGCTGAGGTCAAAACCGAAGGTTTCGACTTGCTCTCGAAGGAGAGTGTCGCTCTGCAAGGAAAACAATCGGCTATGGAGGGAGATGCTTGGGTACTCTCCTTTACGGAGGCTGAGACGAGACTATTGCAAGGAGGCTGTCGAAGAAGGTGTCTTAGCATTCTCAAGACCCTTCGAGATCGACATCTCGATCTGCCCGGAAATCCTGTTACAAGCTACCACATGAAGACATTACTACTCTACGAATGTGAGAAACATCCCCTCGAGACCGAGTGGGATGAGGCGTGTTTAGCCGACCGTATTAACGGCATCTTCTTGCAGCTGATATCCTGCCTTCAATGCCGACGCTGTCCACATTATTTTTTGCCGAATTTGGATCTGTTCAAGGGAAAGTCACCCAGTGGCTTGGAGAACGCCGCGAAACAAGTCTGGAGACTCAGCAGAGAACTTCTCACCAATAGTCGCGCACTCGAAAAACTTTAGCGAACGTGACGAGTGACTCGAGTTTTGTGAGATTCGAGGCAAATATTTTCAGCGGACACTTTACCTACCCCTTAAACTTTTTAAATACACGGAGAGCATCCTTCGACTCACTATGACCTACTATACGCTTTTATCGAGATACGTTACTTCTCTTTTGCTGGCATGGGTGACAAGAGTCTGATACTAATAGTAAGCATTACAAAGGTGCGCTTTGACACAGTGCAATATTTCGTTCGAATAGTTTCCCTGCTATTAATTGTTACTCTCAGTACTTTATAAGTTATTCAGCGAAATCGTTTTCAAGTGTCGTAGAAGTTTTCGGAGGAAATTTTGTCGAATGTGCCTCAATCTTCCTGTTGGATTTAAGCCTCATTTGAGCTATTACTTGGAAATTATCGTCATTGGAAGTGCTGGGGCATTTTTGAAGATTTTAGTGACGTTTTTACATGACTCTATAGCTTTCGCTTGTGGCAAGCTCGTAATTATTAGAGACCTAAAAGGAACCTGCACGTAGTAGATTAGTAATATAACTCGCTCGAGATCAAAGAATTCATTATTTTAGTTCGTGAGGAACCTACGTCGATTGGCCGATTTTCTAATCAATGTGATCTGTTATCGTTATTAATCTAATATTTATAATCGGTTAGCAGCGAGCTTCCGACGGTAGTTCCACTACGCATTGTTACATGTACATACTTTTTTACATTATTTAAATGATATTTATTTTTATTCGAATCGCCATTCGAACTACACAAAATGTAAATAAATACAACCAACTACCAATAAATTTCTATAATGCGATACTGATCTCCCAACTCGATTTTCGAATGAGGAAAATAACCACCTGACATGTTAATAAAACTCAAAATACCATTCTTGAAAAGAAATATATGAGAAATAACAAGCGCGATAACCACTCGAGTATTTTATTCGGCAACTATGCAATGGACACGTTCGATTCCCATTGGAATAAGTAATTTCAATTCTCAGTTTTATTCATTTACACGAATTATTCGCTTTATGCACGCCATTCGCATACAAGATAAAGATAAGTGTTAACGTTCGCCGCCAACAAGATCGGCCGTGATTTTTGTTACTCGGGAGACAACGTAAAAGTTATAAAGTATGAGAATAATCCGTGATATTAGTACGTTCGCGCACACTTGAGCGAATCGAAATGAGTCCTGAAGGTATCGCTACCGAGTTTCATGGCCAGTATAGCTACGCCTACGAGCGACATTACTGCTTTCTTATCTTAATTCGCTGCCGAAGTTTTTTCCTTATCTTCTTACGCAATCACATTCGTTAACCGCGCGTTCGTTCGGGATCGCGTGACGCTCAGCGTCCTCGTTGTAAAACTTACATCGTTATTATTATTACCCTATAAAACAAACCACGGTGGAACACCTCAACGCGCGAATATTCGCGAACGTAGGCCCTCGCCATTCGAAAACACTTATGGTTTGTAACTCAGAAGCAACTCGTGCCTTTACTCAGGGTTTTACTGCCAATCCCGATATCAGTTCTGCCGACGGATGAAGACCTTACATGGGTCTTTACTTCGGCCCGCGCGCGTGCTTTCTAGCACTGAAGTGTTTCGCTGGAGAAACCAGTTGATACCGCAACTGGCCAAGATAAGCAATCGTGACTGGGTTTTAATTCAACTTAACTTTATATCCCTACAGAAATTTGTTTCTGCCCCATAGTGGCGATTCTCGATAACTATAACGAGCCCACAATCTTAGATCTCCATAGAAAAATAGAATACAAACACACTATGATAGAAATTTGCAGTACCTAGCACAACATGATTTTCAATCATAAAATAATATTCCCAGTAATGGATGCGATAGTTTTCTATTAATTTGCAACTATATCGAAACAAAAGATTTCTATCTTCGTCATTATAAAACTAAAGAATAGGCACTTTAAGCAGAAAATAGAGGTCAATTCATTTCGTAGATGAAAATTATAAGAAACCCGATACAATATCGAGCCGTCCAGCCACTTTGAACCACAACAATCCTGCAAAGCAACCACCCCGGATTATTCAAACTTCAACGTGATCCACGAGGGGTTGCCGAATACGACCTCCGTATCCATGGGGCGGTAGAAATAAAACCAGAAGACAATCTGCATAATTCATGGGGAAGAAGGGTACCATCCTCGTGGATTAGCCCTCCGCGGCTTACGCGGAGGTACAAGGCCCTCGCGTAGGGCGAGAGGGTAGTGGACTCAGTAGTATCGGATCGATCTCGTCAGGCTGGGCGCGGTTGGGTACGCCTGGTTGGCGTGGCAGTGCTGCGATTGGTCGGATCACAATGGTCTGGCGTGGCCTAGCCAGGCAGATGTTGAGGGAGCTGGCTAAGGGCGGGTGGCGCGGAGGAGGTGAACGACAGCGCAGTCGGCAATCTGCTCCTGCAAGGAGATCCTCGCTCACCTCTTGCTAACGCATCGTTCGTGTCTCCCGGCTACACGCTGCCGGCCGCTCGCTTCTAACACTCGGATCCGCTAGGACGAGGAATCTACGGTCGACACTTTGTACGGACTAGGCGTAGAGTACTTTGTGATTCAACATGGTTTGAATGGGATAAAATGATATTGTGAGAGGCATTATTTAATGCCAGGACAGGGTTTTACGGTGTTCTCGTGACCCTCAAGACGCAACTTCCGAGAGAAGGATACCATAAGCCAAGAAGAGGACCAGTTTATCTTAGGATGCGGTGATCGAAAGTGTACGAATCGAAAGAGAAGCCTGAAAAGGGCTTCGGAAGGCGCGCGATGCTGGTGCCGCCTGATATGCTGGCGGCCCAGTCCAAGATGGTCTATCAAATCAACAAGTACTTTGGCGAAAGAGTGATGACTAGGAAAAGCCAAGTGGCAAAAACTATCCAGGAAGTTTGTCGAGTGGTGCAGGATGTCTTAAAAGAAGTGGAGGTGCAGGAGCCTAGATTCATCTCGTCCTTGACAGATTACAACGGTCGTTTCGATGGACTAGACGTAATTTCACCGACAGAGTTCGAGATTGTCATTTACTTGAACCAAATGGGCGTCTTGAATTTCGTTGATGACGGTACACTGCCAGGTTGTGCTGTCCTGAAGCTAAGCGACGGTCGGAAGAGGTCTATGTCCCTCTGGGTGGAGTTCATTACTGCTTCGGGCTATCTGTCCGCCAGAAAAATTCGTTCAAGATTCCAAACTTTAGTGGCACAAGCTTGCGACAAATGTGCTTACAGAGACTCGGTCAAAATGATAGCTGACACTACCGAAGTGAAGTTACGCATACGAGAAAGGTATGTGGTGCAGATCACCCCAGCGTTTAAGTGCGCTGGGCTGTGGCCTAGGTCGGCTTCCCACTGGCCTATAGCGCATATACCATGGCCACATCCGAATATCGTGGCCGAAGTAAAGGCCGAAGGGTTCGATATGCTATCCAAGGAATGCATCGGTCTACAAGGCAAGCAATCGGCCATGGAAGGCGATGCTTGGGCCCTTTCCTTTATCGATGCCGAAAACCGTCTGCTGCAAGGAGCTAGTAGGAAACGTTGTCTCAGTATCCTGAAGACTCTCAGAGATCGACACTTGGATCTGCCGGGAAATCCGGTAACGAGTTATCACATGAAGACTTTGTTACTTTACGAGTGCGAGAAACATCCGCACGAGGCGGAGTGGGACGAAGCCTGCTTGGGCGATCGAATCAACGGTATATTCTTGCAGTTGATCTCGTGTCTTCAGTGTCGCAGATGTCCCCATTATTTCTTGCCAAATTTGGACTTGTTCAAAGGAAAATCGGCGAGTGGCTTGGAAAACGCAGCGAAACAAGTGTGGAGACTCACTCGAGAATTATTAACAAATAGCCGGGCACTTGAAAAGCTATAGTGTGAATTACCCAAGGAATAACATCGATTGAAGTATTCCTGTGAATCTCATGGAAACCATGCACGATTGATTTGTATCGACGGACCGTGCAGAGTAATTGGGGCAAGTGTTACTCATGTATCGCGTGTAGTTCATGTAATATGAAACCTGCAAGGAAAAGAAGAAGACACAAGTTGAAGCTTCAGTATCAGTTCATGTTCCTTGAGCTTTACTTCCCTTGGAGCTTCGGTTACCGGAAATTGCAATATTGACGAGGTGTCAATATCAGGACCAAGAAACATCAAGGGATTGTCCACGTAACGGCGAGTACTTAAACGGATCTCTCTGGAAGGATGTTCAGTGTGTGCTCGCGAGAATAGTACGATGGAAATAGCACGCGCGTGTGTCGTTACGTGAATCGCGTGTGCGTGCTGATAATCGACATAGTGCCATAAATATATCGAAGTTAGATGCGGTTTTAGCGTTAGCCTCTGGACGTCTTTTTCTCAATGGCAAGTGATCGCAAAGGGATCGCCGTCGGCTACTGCGCTCTCCTCACGAAATCTCCACTTGCTCTATGAGCGCGTTAACTCTTACCGATGCCACTTAAACTTCCACCTCTATTAGCTAATTCTACTTTTTTTATTATTTATACTTGAGAAACTATACCTGCGAGAGAAGACTCAGCGCTCCTTGCTCTTGTCGCGCAACAACGAGCCTTCACGAAGGTACTTGACAGACACAAAACGATGGTCAGTAGGGAGAGTTTCGTAAAGAAGAGGCTATAATCTCTTCTAACAAAGCGATCGTTCTCGAAAACCGGCATGTCCACGTGCACGGTTATGGATTAATTCCTTTTTTATTGACTACCTTGCCATCGCTGCTATGTAAATAAAACTTGAAAGATATTTATTGAACTGTAACGAAATGCGAAATATAGTGCTATTTATATGGAACCCTAGCCACGTTTACTGTTGATGGCGCATCGAAGACACCCACTCCTTAACCACAATCACCGTATACTTTTCACAGAGTTTCTATCGTAAATATTATTCAAACCCGTTGGCAGTTATCCTATGGGCCGTTAAATATTTTATTCCATGAGTATAGCATGCATTCGACATTAGCTCTTCTAAATTTTATTTTAACCATTGTCACCCCGATTTCAAATGCCGTAAACCTGTGAGGACTTTACGCGAAGTCGTTCGCGAAGTAACGTAGTTTTCCTCTTCGTCATTACGGAATAATAATAGATGCAATTTTTGCGTTTATAAACTGACAAGTCGAAAATGGCCGTAAGAGTTTTTTAAAGAAGAATGTAAGAATGAAGGCGCCGACGGATACTGATTAGCTTGTGTTTTGAGTTTACGTGGTTCCATGTGGTTCCTTGTATCAGTCAAATTTCCTTGAGACTTAAATGCAGTCGGCACCTCTACTACCCACTCAACTCCTCGATAAGCTAATTACTCCTTATCTGGCAGCTAGACCGCCCGGTGTTATGCGTTAATGTGACGATTTCCATAGCCCCTATGCTTTTAGATCCAGCAGGTCTCGAATGACCGCCAATTTAATATTCGTTGCAGGTGCTCTTCCAGGAAAACTATTAGTTCTATAAATAACTTTCCTGTCGAAGACTAAAACGGACGGTCGATATTATATTCTAAACTGTCCGAAGAGATCCCAAATATTCTTTGCTATAGAATGTTACATTATAAAGCGAAGAAATTCGAAGGATGAAACGTTGGAAAGTAACATTTTCAATCTAATCCAATACGGTAGATTTTTCTGGACTCGATTTAATTACTTTTGGAAGAAAATTACGTGGAAAAGAACGTAGAAGATAAATGATCACCAGGAAATTACTTTACCTAACTGATCACGAGCAATTTGTTTGTGGAGACCTAAAACATTTGTTTGGAAGACGCAAACGAGTGCAAAACTGGCATTCATTCAAACGACAATAATTAATCTGTGTTGCATTAAGCATGGCAGTTGCATCAAAGAAATTTCAAGCATTCTCGTTTGTATTTGCGCAGGATGTTTGAAACTAATGTACTGTAGTAATGAATAGAGCTAACTGTTTCGCGTGTATGCAAATATATTTCTACGCTGTTACATTCACTGCCACATCATCGCAATATCCATTGATGTCTCGATTAATATTCACATCTAATAAATGAACAGTCCTAAAGAACCCACCAGTCGCGTTTACTGCTACTGCAGGAAATAAATGCTTCGTTCAAATGACTAATTGCAACACTCCGTTTTCAAAGAAATGACAAACGAGAACGAAGCGTACACCTTGAGAAAACCAGGAAAGCGGAAGCAGAAAATTGCGAACACTTATTAACGCAACGTTTCTTTTAACATTGATGGAAGTGTCGAAATGAACAATTAAGAAAAACTGTTCTTAATAGCACAGCTTCGAAGAACAGCGTGGCTATTCAATTATATACTTCGATCAATACGTATCAAGTAACAAAAACATCTACAAAGATTACAAGAAACTAAGCTTCGGTTAAAAGATCCGTATACAATAGAATACTTGGTGAAATACTCTTTCAGCGTGTTATTCCACAAATTACTTTAGAGTATCAATCGAACCACAAAAACAAACGTGAGAAATGCTAACTAATTTCGTTGCCGCACAGATACGAAGAGAAAAAAACGAGGCGTAAGAGAGAAACAGGACGCAGGACTTGAAGAAAGTACCGAGAAGGTACAAAGGAAAAGGGTATGGGCAAAGGGTCCAGTAGAGGGCATCGAAGGTTCGCTGGGTACATGTCGCATCGGAGTTCTCTCCGTGGAAGGGGCGTTCTCCGGTCCAAAGGGCTACCTTCGCTATAAACTACTCAGATAAAGCTGCGATGTTTATATGCGTGGACCGCGCGCGTTGCCAGCGGGATCAACGAGGAAAGAGAAAGAGTCGAAAGGGGTCTGGGTGCAACCAAGAGATCCAGTTGGAACCGTGCCGACAAAATAGTAAGACAAAAGTAAGGGAGTGGACGATAGGACGATATGGAGCGAGTAGGGGACCACTGTGAGCCAAAAGCAAAAGGTAAAATTCTAAGAGAAAGGAGGGAGTAAAATTCAGGGGATGAGTGGAATAAGAGGCGGCTCTGTGTATGGCTAGGACAGGGTGCGAACCAGAAAGAAGAACGAGGAACCTATCGAGAATGATGCGAGATTCTCATGAGGGATAAGACGAATGACCAGAAATGAAGGGAGCTGAGATGGAATGTGTGGATGAGTACAACTCTTCTTAAGAAGTGGATCGGTAGTTATCTCCTTGAGAAGAGATGCCTCATTAGACTTGCTCCTTGAGTTTCTTTATGGCTGGTTTAAGCAGCTATGCTAAAGCTCATGATCATCTGTTCGAGGATTACGTATTGGGATATACCATCGTATTAGATTCCAAGATTGATAATATCCCTCGGTCTAAACAATAAGAAAGTCTTGTTGCATTTGATTGCCGTGTTTTGATAATCAAATTAATTCGATTTTTCACGATCACTGAATAAGGCCAGACTAATAGAAAGAGAAGAATTTTTGTTAAATAATGATTTGTAAAAAAAATATGCATTTTGTTGACTAAACGAGCTGTCTTGTCTTAATTAATTTTTGACGAAAGATGTCTAGTTTGGTTTGTTCAGAGGTGTAGCTCGCAGTTGGAATGTTTCAAGAGTTTATTGGCTCAAGCTCGCGTATGCTGGTTATCCCTTCAGCCATCGATGCAAAAGGGACGAAAAAACTTGGGAGACAAGGACCTCACCTACTGATCGGTAACGCGATATCTCATGGCTAGTTCCTTTTCTCTTTATGCATAACACGCATCTTGGTGAAACTAACAGCGACACGCTGAGATTCTTTGGGACGGTGCCGTTAAAAGTGAGTTATAAAAATAACGCAACTGTCCCCGGCTGTTCTCGTCGTACAACTCGCGGTCTCAAATCATGTCAAATAGAGAAAATATAGACGCTGAAATCTGAGACTTCAAGAAGATTACGACTTGTTGTAATAAGATCTATGATATACATTCCAGCTCGCATAACGTTATATCGGCAATAACTTCATGTTAAGTCAAGTCGTTGCAGCTTAATACGCGCTTTATACTTGGCAATGGAAATTGCCCTATCTAATTCATGCGTGACTCCAATTTATGCTTCCTATGCAGCGATGCGTTTACCAAGCAAGTTTCTGGACTAGTCAAGTGTAGAAGCCACACCAGAATATGATCGGAATGCGAGCAGATATGGAAGAACTTGTTGGGATCTAATTACTATTTACTGTTTGATTAATTAGAGTCGATATTTCACACTAGTAATTACACTTACACTGGCAGTAATTAAGTCAACGTGTAATACGATAAACATTATTTTAACTGTGATTTGAACAGTGATCCTCGAGTAAGATGATCCAGAAACAAGTTAGCGGTGGCAACACAGAAGTTCTTGTAAGGGCTGCGCAACGCACAACGTGAGAAGGGCTCTCGAGCGGAACTTCTTTACTCGAGGGTCACATGTGCGACACTGCCTCCGCGGTACGCACCCGTATACTTAAGAGCACTTTCTGCCGGCATTATCCTACCAACCGTTACAGCTTTATGAGCAAAACCACTTAGTGTATCGGAGCTGTGGGGCTGGTCGCACTGTACGTTGATATGAAACATTGATGCAGACCAATCGGGGGTGCCACGGTGACCTAGCCGCGATGCGATTAGCTTGAAATATTGTCACGCAAGATCCTCGCAAGGACCTGATTAAAAATCATGAGCTCCTTTTTCAGAATACTCCGAGAATTCTCGCAAAAAATATATATACGACACTTACAAAAACAGTTTTACGAGGATGATTAAGATAGCGATATAAGAAGTATACGGCAATATTTGATTCCAATATAGAAAACCGGAATGTGTTCATTAACTAGAATCGTATTTGCAGAACTTGGAAATTACCTCCTGTTCTTCTCCTAATTTCGTATTAACAAGTTGCGGATAATAATTTGATATGTACAAGTATGAATTAAAATATTCTTACCGGGATTCAATGAGATAGGATAATTCGCGGAGTAATCTCTTGCTCGCGAACTCCACGGCGAGTTACTATTACCAAGTGGTCCGTGCTGTTTTATTTTGACACTCGTTAATCGGCTGATTGAGAGCTGGTCGTTGTCAGTATGGTTATATTAAGAAAATAATTAATGATTTGCTTATTACTCCGCAATTTCAGTGCCTGCAGCCTAATCTTATGTATGTAGACGAGAGATATTCGCAAGTGCAAGGCGATCTGCGAGACCTGATACTAATCTCCCGGATCTTTCACCTTTTTCTTTGGTACACGCACTTTATTGCGGCAAGAATGCGAAATTAATGAGCCCGTGGAATCAGATCGAGCGTGGAGTCGGTTACGTTTTATGGGCGTCTCGGTCCCAATGATGCAGATAACGAGGCTGAGTGGGTGAGAAAAGTGTCATGGACATCCGGTGATCTGGCTAATGTTTCGGGATTGCTTGCATACGCCTGCACGAGCTCTCGCGTGAGGGCGGCTCCCTTTGTTCCTTGCCGGCTCAGGCAGCATTTCTTCAAATGTACACTCTCTAACGTCCGCGAGATATATTGGAGCAAATGCGTTGAAATGTACACATTAGTAAATCAATGTTTGGACGAGTAACTACTATGCTCTGCCAAAGTGATGTCTGCTGATCAAGGGTCTTTAATAGCGTCAGGGGATTTGAGAGCCGGAAATCTCACTGCCAAGTGCTAGATACTATTTTACCTAAGGTTGATTATCTTCTATTTTGAGCGAAACTAGATCTAGTATCGTGTAGGTTCATCGATACCTCTTAATGCACGATTTATACTTGAACGACTTAAGATGAGCTATAAGATGGAAAACTGCTGTATCGTCGATTAAATAATTCAGTAGTGGGGATCTGAAGAAGTACGGACGATTTTTTATGGTCGAAAACACTTCGGCTTATTAAAGCTGGCTGCGATGGCACGTGACACTCTAATCTTTGGAGCTTCATCTTGCGGAAACCCTGCCGACCACAACTATATTTCATCGACATGACTTTGCTAATATTTACTAAATTGATACAAATAGTTATTGGCTTCGAGATACGAAATATATTCGAGAATTTCGGATAATATTGTTCAATGCTTCGGAAGGAATATTAGAAGTGATAAACTTTGAAAGGGGTGATCAAACTGAGGTTCGTTACGAGAGACAACTTTCCTAACATCGTTATCACGGAAAGGGGTAAAGGGAAAGGGTTAAGTGCAGGTAAAATAAAATTAATTCCGAGCCCTTTTAACCCTTCAACAAAATGATGAAGAATCCAGAATTGTCTTTGTCTCGGAGACGCGCAAAAACGTTGCTTGAGCAGGAAAAATAAATTCATGGAAAATGAAATGTTGTTTACGAATTCATAGACAAAGTCGATCCGAGCGATCAAAATTCTATCCATCCAAGCGTGTCTGCGGAGATTTATGTTGGAGAGGTGCGCGGCAGTGCGTGAGAGGTTGTCGCGTGGCGTTTGGCAATAAGGGAAAATCGGTAGTCACCCAGCTTTTCCCCAGAGACAACGAGCGATATCGCGCGAAGAAGTGAGAGACAAGGACAGAGTAAAGCAGCGTTACGAACATCGCTCTATTTCTGGAAGAACCAGTCGCAAACGAGTAGCAGAGAGGCGGGGGCAGATCAGAATTGATGCATCCTTTTTCCTGAATTATAGCCAGCTCCTACGATGCCCTTCCTCCTTTTTTTCACTCCGTCCTGCGCCCTACGTCTATCTTTCGGATCCCTCCTTCATCCCTCAAGAAGGCGTCCGCTCTTACTCACTTTCACTGCGGCGCCAGAAGCCTACTCATTTTCGAAAACCACACCGCTACATCGGCTGTTTACGCTCGTAACTTGAAAGTTGACGCCCACAGAACCCATCTCACAGAGGACTCCCGGGGAATTGTCCAAGAGAGTTTCGCGTCGCATCGCGTTGGTTCGCGTCGCTTGAAATTGCCCGACACGTCCGTGCATCTTTACACTGGCGTCTCTGCCAGTATTTTCACGCCAGTCGCATCTAGCCTCGCGAAAGAGTTCAGAATTCTACCAGGTAATGTACTTACCGTTGGCGTGCCAGGCTACAAATCTTATATGCATCTCGAGAACGTGGGTGACTCGGACTCGGAGCTATTGGATACTGTCTACTCACCTGAAAGCAGAAACGATCATGGACTTTAGAAAACGTGGCAACAGGAAGCACGACTGACGAAGAGATAAGATCTCGTTAGGCAGTGATAAATGAAGAACGAGCTCATCGATTAAAGAGTAGATTTCGACGAGAAGTAGTATTTGATCGATTGAGAAATACGAATTGGTTTCACTTTGTTTCGTCGTAATATTATTGTTCTTAACGATATAGTCGACTTGGTTATTCCGAGACGCAGCAAGTTGGTCCCTCTACACCCGGAATACCAGGCGCGATCTCTTGGACATTTCTTTGATGCGCTCATAAATATCCGCGTATAGCTGAATGCGAATGCGATCGCGCGTTGGATGCTTGCTCTTCCTGAAGTGTTGGTGACTTTTTCCGCGAATTCATTCTTTCAGCGCGTGTTACTTCATCAATTCTCTCGTAACCAGTAAAAATAAACTTTATAGTCGGGAAGAAAGAGGGAACGGTATTCGTTCCTCGTCCAGGCACGCCGCAATACCGTGAATACTAAGAAGGCCGCAGTGTTGGCCGTAAGTTTAAAGTGTCCGCATTATGGACGTGACTTTGGAGGAACAGACACGAAGAACGGACCGAGTGACCGGTAGTCGCTCACGTACCAACTGACATTAATAACCTCATATTTCCATGTTATAATTTAAAGAGGATCATTTGAGAAGATTCTGAATATTTTGGGTACAAAATTCTACGTATTTCGAGGTCTTATTTATTGGTTAATGGTTGATGTGGAAATAGAAAAGATTCATTGAAATTTCTTTTACTTGGTAACCAAAGTGCACATAGGGGAACAAAACTGTTCGTATTGGAAAGGAAAAAGGAGCCGAATTTGAGTTCATATCACTGGTTAGATCAGCGAGCTGCCAACAATTAATCCGTCGGACAACGGCGTAGAACGGGGCCGAAACCTTATACCGGAGGACCCCCAAGTTGGAGCTTAAAGATCAAGCAAGAAACGATGAGGAGGGGGGCCACGTCTGATCTCATATCATATTTCGTGTTATTCAAATGCCAACAATGCCATTAAAGGATTTCTCTGGTAATCCTTTCCCTCCAGTTGCTGGGAGAACCCGGTGGTGCATGGCGAAAACACACAAGGAGCACAAAGAATTGGACGCCTGCGCCAGGACAACCGGACGCAAACAACCACGGGACAATACCACGGCCTCTATCTCTCGGCTTTGTTCTTGCCGATCAGGTATCCTTATCCTTATTTCGCCGTTACCTCTTTCTTCTCTTGCGCTTTTCCTTTCCTACGTGTGTGCGTTGATGTGTTTATGCACTTTGGTGTGAGTGCACTCGTCCTCTACCTCCAAAGGAATGTAATACCTCGAAAGGTCTCCCGATCGGAGCAACGTCAATGCTTTTGGCAGAAATGTCGATCTACGAGTTGAACGGGTCACCCATCGAACTTTTGAAAATCCACCGATAACTGATCTGTTCCAGGCAAGTGGAATGATTGCTGTTTATGTCCAGATTATCCGAAAAATCGAAAATACTTGCAGCCTTTTTCGCGTTTTGTTCGGCAATGTCAAAGATCAGCTACTTCCTGTTTTCCTGGATTTTCAGGAGCAGGTGGGATTGATCTGGCGGAGGCACGTTATTGTAGTGCAAGGAAAACCGAAAAGGGTGCTCGATTTGTGGGCATAGTGGGGTGACACTACTACTACGGAGTGTGTAGCTTGAAAAACAGAGAGAAAATCGTGATCAGATGGGGGGATGAAGTCATCACCAACGGAGCGAAGCAGCAGCCCTAGCACGGGCGCTCGGTTGGAAACAATCACATTACACTTTGTACACCAAGACCAACCCTCAGTATCCACCCTCTGCGCAACACATACACATAGTTGCCCCAACTTGATCAAAATAATGTAATTTAACCATTCTTTCTTACATTAATTAAGTATATCGAGTATCCAATTAATGATGGTATGGAATCCCTCACAGTAATTGCGTAATTCATCCACTGAAACTTTATAGCGCAGTTTATTTTAACACAGGATAAACACAAGTACTAACTAAACCAGATAAAAGAAAATGAGACGAGAATTATAAAAACTTTGTTGATTACATAGTACAGTTGGAGTGATTTTTTTTAAGCTTGTAGACAGAGCTGACGACGAATCCCAAGAAAGAGATAGTAGTGTTCACGTCAGGACTGTGGTTCGTTAACGTGTATTCTTGATCCATTCTTCTCTTCAGCTCGAGCGAATGTTCAATTTGTAATAAATTCCGCTTGAGAAGACAGGCCAAGGGTCATTAAGCTTCGTATTATAAATGCATTAAATACTCCAAGGCGATGGGATGAGTCAGAATCCGCGCTAGCACCAGGAACCCGGATTCTGAGAGGGTGGCAGGTGGCGCCAATTTTACGGACCGACGGCTGTGACGGATGTAACGAGACGCAGTCCTATGCGGAGGTTCGTCACACGTGGTCGCTTCGCTGGGCACGATGTCATGGCTAGCTTTATGGGAATCAGGGGATGCTGCGAGAAGCAGATCAAAAATCATCCCTGTCCGACAAAATGACATTGTGCTGAAATAACCCCAACATCACTCGAATCAGAGAAATGATTACATATTTCGCCCTAGCACATCAACCTGTGATCAATGGAGCCACGAGAAATACAAATGAATCTCACCAGGAAATTCTAGTTTAAATAATAAATGATTGTGCTTGTTGTGCTTGATCTACTTGATAAAATGAAATGAACAACAACATTTTCTATTAACTACACTATTAATTAAAGTCCGTCCCCTCGCGAAACGTTGATATCGCATTACGCTGGTCCCTTATCGATTCTTAACTGGAATCGTGAACGGGAGTGCGAGCTCGATTGCGTGTACTTTCTCACAGAGTGGTAGTACATAACACTGGCAACTGAACATATATGTATATGGCGGTAGCGAGGCCATTTTATCAGGTATTCGCTTGGTCTCCTAGGTGTTGTTTCTTTCGAAGGGTGGATATGATGGCGCGCGTGGCTCATTAGTACTAATGAGTAATGAGCCGATGATTAGAGGAGGCGGTCTGGAGGCGTGGCGCCACCTTGATCTTGCCGACCAAGAGAAAAGCAAACCTCTGGCCATTCTTCTGCCTCATCCTACTCTTCTTTCTTACTTCTACCTCTTCTTATTCTGACCCTTGTTCTTCTTGTTTCACCGTTCTTCCCTTGCAATCCTCTCGCGGCCGGTACACCAGCTTGCCGACGATAAAGATCCACCAGAATTTTACAAGATCCATCCAAGTACTGAATTCCATTCCTCGCGAAACCGAAGATTATCGTTGACTAAGTAATTTTTAATATCAGTGTCGATTAATTCTTCCCAAGAAGATCATCCGAATGTCGTATTCATTTTACGCACGTATTTAAATGTTGTGTCAGACTTTTTGCAAATCAGATCAACACTCAATACCTGTTATTGACACCAATGAATGCCAACAGTGTTTAGTATAGTTTTCGGAAGGTATCGGTGAAGATAAAAGGCATTGTTTGCTTAGTCCTTCGAGCCTGAGGCGTTGGGCCTATGTCAGGATGGTCACGTCAATTCCACCGCGGCTCTTCTGATGATGTACTATCCTGATTAGGTCGTTAAGTTTGCTAATGCACCCATAAACTTCCTAATTTAACGAACCACCTTCAAGTAGCTCATTTTTGTTCACAATATCCCGGTTAGACCGTGCGGTTTGCTATTACAGCTTTTTATCACTGTATAAGAAGTAGACTTGTGGAACGCTATTCCGAGTAATAGTCCTTTCTACTCATTTGTGGCCGATGTGCCGACGAGGTAAACGTTCTGGCAGAACCAGTCAGATTATGAAATCATTCTTCACGCCGGAGTAAACAAAGACATATAATTCTTAGCTTCGATTACAGTCTGTGGTGTAGTATCACGCCCACTTTTTCGACTGGGATCATCCTAGCCCGATAATAATAACATAACGACGCATCGAGAACGTGAGTTTGAGGTGAAAAAGAGGTAGATGGAACGAGAGAAAGAGAAAGAGGAGTACGGGACCATGGAGTTGGTGTCCCGCAGCTAGTGTCAACGTTTGACTTTACGAGGGAGCTGGCAGGCACAAGAATGGGAGAAAGGCCGAGAATTGCAGGGGTCCGCAGGGTACAATGGCCACCCGTCGCGGCGAGACCAGCCCCCTCGACTCCCGAACGAGTTAATGTTATTCCGCGCTATACTTGTGTGGTTGCGTTTCTATTAAATAGACGTCAATCATGCGATCTACCGGAGATTTATGTTTCCCATTGGTAGGCAGGGTGGCCACGAGGCACCAGCGACACAATTTTTAATAATCGTTCTCTGATACTACTCGTTTCTCGAGCATGCCACTCGTTGGACTATTAAGGACCAAAACCTGCTCAGCAAAGGAATCCAGTTAGAAATGCGAGTCTTTCCACAGGTGTATCCAGTGGGTCCTTCTGGTCTGGGTGGCTCATGTTGGGATTCGCGCTCGATCTTTCCAAGAGGACTTTCACAGGATTGTCTCCGGGACTCTTGGATGCTAGCAGGTTTCAAGCGGAGCGGAAGACATTGGCAGTGTGTGTTTTGCGTGCAATACGCTAGAAAAGGATCGGTCACCGCAGCCATAGGTAAAACATTTTTCAAACAGACCGCCGGTGGCTGGCATCTCTCGAAAACACTATTCGGCCCTTTCCCGTCTTTCCAGCAGAATAACCTGATCCTGTTATTCGCGCGGCACTGCTCACGAGTTGCTCTCGGGGATGCGTCCGTCCTTTTTTTTACCCATACTGTTTTTCTCGGAGTATAATATGCGTGAAGAAGATCGGATGGACGATAAGTGAAACCCTTGGGTTACAGAGTCAAACAGGTATCAGGGATTCGCCCAATAGAACCCAGACTCTGGATTCTCCCAGTAGCGCGACGAACGAAAATTGTGACATTAAGGACGCAAAACCAGATGCTATTTACAGCCATACTATCTTCGTTTTTGCTACGTTACTTCGCCACTTGTCAATTCACAGTAGTTAATGTACCAGTTTGATGTTACTCACAGGTGAAATAAGCTTGTTTGCAAAAATAAATACTTTATATCCATCTGTGTATGTTGTACCTTATGTATGCAGTACTAGGGAAAAGAATCAGTGTTTCGGAAGACCGAGCGGTTTCAGGTTACTAGAGAATTTTTTCGTGAACGGAAGGTGTTGCGTCTGACCCGTTCTAAGATTCTCCGTACAAAGTAGAAGTGGAAGTCTGGTGGAAGGCCTGCCAGGTGACGGCGGCGCCTCGCAGCACATCCATCTTCATGCTTGGGGCCAGTTTAGGTCTATTCCCTCTGCCTTCCATCGGTGTGCGGCTCTGGATACGCAAGAAGCAGGGAGGGAGGGAAGGAAGGAAGGAAGGAAGAAAGAAAGAGAGAAAGAAAGAAAGAAAGAAAGAAAGAAAGAAAGAAAGAGAAACTCGAACTAGGCGGTTATTTATTAGAGGACCTCGTTAAGGTCCATCCGCGCAGCTCGAGTCTCCGCTTCGTGGATACCGAGAGCTGTCACACCCGCGTTATCTGACTAGCCGCATTGTTTTAATCTCCCACCGAAACCCCGTACCTTTTTCTTCTCTTTTTCGCTCCTGTGATTCGTTCTCTTTCCGTCTCTCCGGGTCCTTCTTTGGTGGTGTTTCTTCTACTCTTCCCTGAAGGTTTCTAGCCGATGGCCTGTTTCATCGTGACCAACCCGTGAGCGAGTTCTCTCCGGTACAGCGCAACCGCGAGTTGCTCTTCTGAGATACGATCTCGTTACGGAGCATCCTGACCAGGAACATTGGTGTCGGGTAAAGATGGGACCGTTGTCGTCTACAGAGATTGATCGTGTCGCCACAAGGGAATTAAATAAGCTACTCGCTGGCGTCCGTTGTCG
Organism: Trypoxylon attenuatum; assembly: GCA_963989405.1. Classification (NCBI taxonomy): domain Eukaryota; kingdom Metazoa; phylum Arthropoda; class Insecta; order Hymenoptera; family Crabronidae; genus Trypoxylon; species Trypoxylon attenuatum. Next base: position 8,356,344 of record OZ022490.1, on the reverse strand, counting down.
TCAACGCAGCGAGTCTTGGAAATCATTCGTCGAGTTCACCCAAATACATATTGTCCATAGTACATACGATATACAGGTGTAGTATATTGGTACAAGTGGCGGTTTCCATAATCACTTGAATTCCACGCGATGCCTTGTTTACCATGCTTCACCTCTTTCGGATGCAGTTAGCCTTCCGTCCGAGTGACTTCTGTCGCCATGGGAAGCGTACGCATACCGTTGTAAAGGTAGTCAATGAGGAGTCCGATGGAGATAGGCAATGGTCCATAATCAGTGATAAAACGCCGGACGGTGGCCCTTTACCCGAAAACCTTTTAGGAAATGTTCTGCATTACAAGTGTAATATACAGCTCATTGTATATCAGAATATGGTGGCGGCGATCGGACATTTATGAGCGTAGCTGAAGGAGCCTTTTGTAAGGACAGGATGGCACAATGTCAGGTGTCGCCGAAGTACCGTACACGTGGGCATACTAGCCGAGCAGTTCACGGGGCTCGTCCACCCACTTGAAGACTCGCTACCCACCCCGTCGACGGTATCGGCATCGACACCGAGGGCCGTGCTTACCGCCCACGCAACAAATCAAGCGAATCTTTTAATTGCCTGACATCTTTACGGCTCCTATAAAACAATGAATAGGTAGGTTTCGAATGCGAAGATACGATGGAACCCGGTTATACCCCCGCGACGATCGAAGCGACGGACGCACGGTCGTATCGGCCTGCTGGAAGGCGGTATATCATGTTTACGGTGTCTCCAGGGTTGTACGTAGTCCCTGCTGTTTCGTGAGAAGAGCTCGAAGATTCCGCCGCTCTTAAACGTCCTGCGCGGACGCCCCTGGCCCTGTAGTCCACGACATTTGAGACTTTTTCCCCGGGTCTCGATGAACGGGATATCGGATGCGGGACTGTTTTCGATATTGAATCTCAACATGTACCTGTTCCGCTTGGAGAATGTTTCATGGTAATGGTCTGTCCCGCGCTCGAACCAACGCGAACGCGAGTGCAAATCGAGGCAAAAACAGGGACCACGACCGGTATGCATGCTCGAAGATATCTAGTAAGCGGGAAACATGTTTTACGGTACGCGGCGACATAGCTTGTGTCCACAGTATCCCAAGTTTCGAATTAAAACGGAATCTTAAGTGCAATCGAGTGCACTGATGGACGGATATTTTCAATCCTTTCACAATCTTTTTCTTAATACATGGCACAATTTGGTTACATATCGACCTCATCGGAATAGAATCGAAGATATACATATATTTAAGTGGAGTTTGTTTGTCTTATTCCGTACGTTCAGGGTAGTTGTCACGGCAACAACGACCAAACTTATGATAACTGCTTATCCAGGTTTTTCAAGCTCCAGCTCAAACACAAGTTCAAGGTCGGCGCATAAATCAACCGCGCAAAGGAGAAAACCGGTTGAATCGTGTGGAGGCTGCAATGATACTTCTCTTCCTCGCGATTAATAATCCGTGTAATTAATGATCGATCGTGAGATCGCTCTCGGACGAGATTTCACGTGACCGTTACTTGCAAGCGACGTACGCGAGGCGATCGATCGTTCGCGCAACATGATCGGCACGCACTTGATCTTTGCGGTCTCTTCGAGGACGCCGACCATTATCCATTGCCCATCCTTCCTCGTGAAGCTATCTCTGACTTGTGAAGTCTCTGACCCGCAGCATCATGACTACATGCTTAGGAGTCTTGTGATCAGAATAAGCGTCATTTACCATTGAAAAAGGAGCACTCTACGAAAAGTGAGTGCCATAATTCGATCATTATGCAAGGGAAGTATGAGTAAAGTCGCGGCGCGGCGATCGAGAGAAGTGAGATTTCGAAAGATCGAAAGAAGAGAGAGAGAAGACCCAATCAGGGATGGCAGAAAGGGATAGGTGGTGGTGCACGCAACAGTGATAGTACCAGAGATAGTCCGGTGCATGGTTCGGACTCCAACATTATGGTCGTGGCGTCTGAGACCGCGGGGGGGCGCCGGCGCCGGTGCGTAAAATCTTTGCCTTATGGGACCCCTCTGGCCCCGCCGTAGCTGTCCCAGCTCACGAGCGGGCCCCACGCCGGCGCGGCGCGGCACGGTGTGGCGCGGCGTTCCTTCGCTCTCCGCACGGCCGTTCGTTCCATCGCCTCGGAATCTTCGCCGGTACACTGGCTCCTCTCGTCTCCTTTGCCTTTCTCCCTCGACCTCTCGAAGACATCTTCGGCTCTGCTCTCCACGGCTCTTTTGTTTTAAGGCATCCCAAGGATCCCTTGCCCGTGATAAATGGTGCTTCTTGGGACAGGACCCAAGATCGGGGCCTTCACGTGCGAGCACGGTGACACGTTGCTCGAGGACCTGCGTGACCGCAGTTCGCAGTCCTCTTCTCTTGCCAGGTTGTACCAGAATTTATCCGGATTGCAGATCGATACGTTAGATCCCTCGGATTCTTCTTGCCTTCCCTTGACCTTCCCCTTTTGCTGTGCGACCAGATGCTTTTGTCTTAGTTAGTTTTCCCTCGTCGGAGGTTTTTGCTTTCCGAGCCTTGGAACGGTGCCTTGCGCGGCCTCGTTAGCGTGCCTCGGACTCATCATTAGTCTCGTCGTATCACGTATACTTAATTTGCGTTTTATATATGGGTACTTGTGCCCGGAGTACTTGCTCGCTCGTTTCGAACGAGCCCGTGCGCTTGCTCGTTGCAACTTATGCGCCGGTATTATGCTATAAAGTTCTTAAACAAACGGGATCGGGCACGATAGTGGTCGATTTTATTTTTCCTCGGGTCGACGCTGCTACGGCAGCCTGCTCTGCCCACATGGTTGTGCTCGGCTGTACTCTCGTGCTCGTGGCTCAGCGTTTCTCTGCACGATGCTAGGTCCTGCATGTGTGTGCGTTTGTGGGGAGATATAATTGAATGTTTTGTATAATTAACCTGCGCCATAACTCAAGGTACGTCGCGCCTCCAGCCGCGGGCGGACCTCCCTTCATCTCCACGCACGCACCGACTCTCAGGATTTGGTGAAGGTACACGCATATTTGGATATTCACGACCTTTATTTTCAATATATTAATGTAATTCGAATTCTCCTTGCGAAAATTGCCTAACAATTATCATCGTAGGATTGCACTGCAAGCAGATCTCAGAAAACCGATGTCTATTAGAGTGGGTAATCGTATTTGCTTTACGGTTTATAGAGTCAGTCCATGCTGTAGTATAAGAAGAAACGATAAGAGCTACCTTTCCTTCCATTGATTTCAGTGGCCAACTAACAACCGGGTAATCATTCCCTCGAGACCCAAGTGGCTATTTCGTGTAACGGGGCGTCGGTGAAAAGTCCAACAAAACATTTTCAGGCAAAATCCTACACAGCTCTGCACTAAACGGTATGGTCACAAATCAAGTTACTTTTAAAAGTTATTTGCCTGCGGGATGTTTGGATGCGAAAATCCTAAGGGTCGATTTCTTCGTTTGGCTTTCGGGCACATTGCATTGCGGCACATTAGTGTGTGCAACTCTGAACAGTACGCGGGGCGAATATTAATGAAAAGATTCGTCTGTGTCATAGTTTATAAGGACACTATCGCACTGATCGTAACCGATCGATCCTAACGAGAATTAATTCGGATACACTATCGTGCTCTTTAATCGCGTGGCGCAATAAATTGTTTCTCATTAAAGCACGAACTACCGAGTAAAAGTTGTCCCGCATATCTTACTTTTCAACTGACTTAGCCAGGGTATGCGTAGTATATAATACTTATCTATACATTAGTATGTAAAGAAACTTTCCTGTGACACTCCGATAAACTTTTTGGATCAGCTACCACTCACGTAACACGATTACTTAAGTTATACTTTTCACGATTCAATCTAAAAACTGAGCATCCGCAGAATTCTTTCAAATTGTCTTCTTTACTCACAGTGTAATTTGAAGGAGTACATACATTCCCATCGAACCGATCACTGAAAGGTAAAATCTCGAAGTGACCTGAAATCCACGGAGTGACCTTAAATCACGCAGTGTTTGTAAGTCGCTGATGGTTGCTCAGTCAAAAGTATGTATTCATTACCGAACCTCTAAGTGCCCATTTAAATAGCTATATTTCAGAGCGTAGCCGTAAGGCCAACAACCTGTCAAGAGATCATACCCTTGTCAAAATAATCGCTAAATTATGGGATGCGTACAGTTTTAACTACCAGCTCACTCTCCCGGGTCAGTAACATTCCCGTTTCCTGCCTATCCGGCGGCCTCATCTTCTTTCTGAATACCTGGCTTCCCCCGTTTCTTTCACCTTTTTCCTTTTTTCGCAATATTCTCCCGTATACGAATCGTCGAGTTGTGTTCGCCGTGAATGAAAATCGTATGGGACAGCTGACGCGCCCACTCGCAACATTATCGGCCCGGACATGATTAATGGGACAATAAAATTCGTCTCGGAGTAGAGTCTCGCGTACAAGGGCTTAATTGTTATTTTATTCCTTTCTCGAATTTCGGCGGACACGCCGATCGGTTTGGTCATTAATTTTCATCAGGTATATATCGGGATGGGATTGAAACATCGGGACAACCGGGACTTTTCTCGTTTCGTCCTCGATGATAGATGAGAAGTAACGAGTGCCACTCGAAAGCTTGCTTCACTTATTCTATGTATAATTAGTTACTACACCGGAGTGTAACTATTAAAAGAAGTAAAGTCTTCACTAATAACCTTAAGTCGATAAGAACATGAGTTTGATATTTATACATTTAAATACCAGATGACTTTGATTTCGCACTCATTTATCCTAATATGGTATTCCGGACACAATCCTTGGCATACCAGAAAATTTCAAATTCATGTCGCGAATGATTTATTACACTCGACAGCGCGATGTGGATAGATGGTCAGAATGATATAGCGAAAAACCACCAGTTCTCTTTTGGTTAATGTTTCTCCCTACAGACTGTAGCTATATGCAAACCTCCCGAATACATTAGCTGTCACTGCTAATACACACCGTTGCTATCGTCGCCTCTGTTAATGCTAATAAGTTCGTTGTCACCAGTCGCGATAATAATACGTATCCCGTATCTGAGGAAGTGGTCGAAAAACGGAAGACTCAGCTTTCTCGCGGAGGGGGGGGGGGGGGGGAGAAGAAAAGGCGCATTGTAGGCCAAGAAAAAATTGAGTATCGTCTGCAGTCCCATATGGCACACGCAGCCACCGATACGTAGCAACATCGAAGATAATGACGGGGCCCCGAGAATCAATGTAGCGAAAGGGTGACGCGAAAATGGACTGAACGCTTTCGATGTACGATCGTCCCTTAAAAAGTGCAGAAGAAAGAGGAACGAATGGGCACGAGGGTACGCGGGGTACTGGGAGAGGGGCATAATAAATATCGGGTAAGGACGAGATCGGGCGCTACTTACGCCGTCAGCGATAATGATGGGGTGTGTTCGGGCTGTTTGCTTAGCGAGCAGATTAGTGAATGAATCCACAGGTGGGCGCCATCCGTCACACTCTGAATCGGATCCAGCTCGGCCGACTCCGCCTATCCACTGACTAGGTTCGCTTTTACACCAGTCTCGTTTCGATAGGCTAACTGGGATATAGTGGGATCCTACTTCAAAGATACGGCAGGATTAATGCAGCTAATTTGTTCTAATAGTCTTCTATAATTCGATGGTCCTATTTGTTAGAATTATGGTTGGAAGTATAGGAGGAGACCACCAGAAAACGGAAGTTCTTATGGGGTGCGAAAGAATGGTGACTGGAGAAGATCCTCGAAATTAAACGAAGAGAGGAATAAATCCTAAATAGGAATAGTCGTACAGCTAACTTTTTATACAGTAGTCATCGTTCACGATACATGCACGAATTCGTAAAGATTAAATGGACACACCTACAATCGTGTCAGTTACGGGTATCTGCTGACAGGATTGATGCGGCACAAGACAGTTACGTACGATATCCATCATCACTCCTTTCGAGGGTAATCGGTGGTCACGCCTATAACGACTGATGAAGGATCTTATGTCAGGAGAAAGATCATTTACCGCAGAATGCTGGTCGCCAGTATTCATTCAATGCCAAAGCGGTCAGTACGAGACCCCATATCCTTTCTAAAAGGTGATCTACTATATTGCTCTAATTGTAAGTGCTGTTAAATCTGATTGCCACTGTATATCGATGATTAGTATTTCCACTTGGGGAAACAATGCGAAAAAAAAAAAAAATTTTGTGCTGAAGGCTTCAATTGCAAACCAGTACTTTACATAGGGAGATCCTTGGAGGTACCAGTATGATGGAGTGCTAAGGAGATTGGCGGACCACCGGAGTAATGTCCGCACTAATAGCAGTGATTACCCTGCTTTGTTGAGAAGCAATCCGCCCGCTCCTTCCAGTCTACCTGTTCTTCGGGGTCTAGCCTGTTCTGTCTTACGGTGTGGCCTGCCCACGAATTGATGGATGTTTACCAAACTAACTGCCCCTTCTTCGTGTACAGTCTACCCTTCAGGCACGGGCTACTACAACGTCGAATTTCATCAAAAGCTTTGCTTCGATTAAAACCGGTACTGCAGCTGTATGCAGATCTCGCTCTGAGACTCTACGTTCCACGTGGGTAGGAATTAAAATTACCCGGTAATCAATATCCTCGTTTCAATCTATTATCGTCCCGATGCACGCATACACTTGTAACTGTTTATGGTGCATCGATTAATACGACGCTTCATGGGTATCAAAGTAGCAAACTTGATTTCAGCGGGCGCTTGATGAAATATACTCATGCAAGGTGATGCGCATCGCAGATCATTGACACGTAACTACGAGAAAAATGCGGAGGGAAGGAAGACTTCGTTTCGCTGACAGGGTGGCGATTCGGTAAACGAGAGATTGGTATCGTTTATCGATGGATCGGTATAAAACTACGACAAGCGCAAATGTGAAGAAATATGAACGCAACTTGCATATTGGTATTTAATACGTGTCTCGGTGATATTTGGCTTGACAGTACAGAGTATGAGATAATTATAGTGGCATTGGAGGAACGTCACTCGCAATATATCAAAAACGTATCATACATATGCATACCTGTGGAAGGGCATAATCGTACAGCATTAAATCCGAGCTTCCTCACAGTTACTTTCCCGCCTTCCTGCCATTTCTCTTAAACCTCTCGCGAGATACACGCCCTCCTTGGTATTCTTACCGTACATCTATATCTCTCATAAATAGTATTATCCTGACGATGCATTAGCTGTCGAAGCAAACATCAACATTGATTCCGTTTCGCAATAAGGCATGAAATTTATTCTCAAATGAATCTTCCCATCACTCGATACTTGTTTTCTGAATGCGCGTGGACAGAAATTGATTGTGCGTCGGTCACCGTAAAAACTTGAGCAGTATCTAAAAATACAACCGACGCGAGAACAGGAAGCCTGAAAGTTCGCAGCATTGTGATCGCAGCAGGACTCCAACCAGGCATCAGAAGTCTGCCCGCCGTGAAGAAAAGTCGTCTTGGTGGCAATTGTGCCCAAGCCTATGGTTCACTTGCGAATTGAAAATCTTTGCCACGCGGAATGATATATGAGTGACTGTCTCGTTATGCATCGGCTGATAAACGATCGAAAGTTTTCAATTTTTCACGATATTGTAGCCTCGTTAATGGCATCCTACTTGCCAATGAGTATGCGTGCCAACGTATGGCACAGACCACCTGTCCTGCGAATGTTTTTTCCTCTTTTTTCTCTTTTTCTCGTTCTCTTCGTTCTGTTGGAGCTCCTCCTACTGCCTTGTCGCCGGTAGAAACCTCTGTTTCTCTCGATGCTTTTGCTTCATACCGGTATAAGTATCCCGTGGGGATATTCGCAGCATGTGCCTGTAATAACTATACCGGGAGAAAGGGGATTTAGGCGCCAGCAGGTTTCAATAAAAATCCGAGCCCGATCCGTGGCGACAACGCGTCGTGCCGTACCGGGGTTTAACGTCCGGCGTGACCTACCCTTCGAAACCTCGCCAACACTGCACGCTTCTTCCTAACGCTAGGCAATAAGACTATCGCGATCAGCATGCCACGCCAATACGATCATTTTGCTACACACCAACAACTTTTGAGTCTTGTCCTTTGGCTCGCGAGGATCCTTTTAGTCTAAAGTCACATTTCGAGTAGCGTCTTGTTGGTGTCGTTGCGCTATATCTTTTCTGATAGCGCATCGCAGGTTTTGCTTGAAATTTGTATTTCGCTGAGGGCAGAACCGTAACGTAGTATTAACTATAACGATACTATATAGTGAGCGTGTTTGAAAGCACGGCAATTATGCAGCTGCCTGTCTTCGTGGAGCACGCAAGACTCCTATACACCCAAGTACATAGCGAGTAAGAGCACACAATGGTCACGCTAAAGCAATAGTTATCACTAGGTATTCACTACATATTTCGTACATGATGAAAATCAGTTTCCAAGGAAGGTAAAATTTGTTATACTTCACTCACGTACACCGGCGCGCGTATAAAACCGACCGTAAGCTTTTCCAACGAGAAGCGAAAAATTGCTTGGAGCTTGAGAGCCGGTGCAGAAAGCTGAGGATTCGCCACACGGGGATCATTATTTGTTTTAGATATTAATGCTCTTGGCGGACAATCAATAACTTAGCCGGGACGTAATCGCACGGTGCGCATCCCCTATCTTAAGCGTAGGACGCGGCGGATGAGCGGCGCGACCGAGAGAAAGAGCGTGGGGAAGAGCGAGAAAGAAGAAGAGGCTTGGGAGAAAGGAGAGCCGTGTAAACGATAAATCACGATAAATACGTTTGGCTGAACCATTATAAAAGGGTGGCAGAGCCAGGAGGTGGAGGAGGAGGAATCGGTGCGATCGGTTGAAGGAGGATGGCAAAGAGTGCAGCAGGTACGGTTCGATATGCAGTCCTTCCCTACGGCCACTCCTGGTGCAGCCTCTTCCACGGCCGCGCATTACGATCGCTTAAGTCTCGACTCGACTATCGAGTGATCCATCGCCTACGAATTCGACGAAGCCTCCCGCCTACCCTCGGGACATCCTCAACTAATGAGCGTGTCTCGATAGCCCACGAGCAGCCACTCGCACCGGCTAGCTCGTTTCCTCCTCTAGAAACCTACGCTCTTCTCTCTTTCGTTCCCTCGCTCATTCATTTCTCTATCCGAATGTTGGTTAGTATCTGTATACACGTAGCTGGTTTTGCTCACGGTTGAACTGCGCCTTCACGATTCCGGGTGTCTGCTCAGGGTTTCTCTTTTGGGAGAAATTCCAATTAAGAGGCCGAATGAGTCCCTGCTTCTATTCACGAACCACTTCACCGTTGAGACGTATCCACCGTGACAGGTGGACACTGCGGATCGCGGCCTCCTGGGACCGAGACCAGAATCAGAAACGAGAAGTGGTTCTCGGTGAAAATGTTCAATGTCAACCGAGCGCAGTTCGCAAGTCGATTATGGGAAGATACAAATGATTATTCAATTCGCCGAATAATTACTCAGTATTTAGTCGAATAATTTTGTGGTATACTGTAGCGTATTCGCTGCGGGCGTTGTGCAGCACTGGCTAAATGGTGGAACGAAGTACGTAGTAGTTTGAGTGCATTCCCGAAGAGCTCTCCGTTTACTTATGCCACCGATGTGTGGTTAGTACGTGGTAAAGCGATGGAAGACGAGAAGGAAGACAGATAGAAGAGTGGGTAGGTAGATAGCGGGCCCCGCGGGGGGCTCATAATTGCCGACCCTGAAGATCGCCCGGCCCCATGGGGCCCTCCTGTGTTTGTTTTATTCCCTAGTTATACAAACGCGAGATCTACGACCGATATATGATAATCGACCCCTAGTTCTTCGAGAACTTCTCTTTCTCTCTCTTTGGATGATGGCTCCCTACTCTCGACTCTCTTCCTCCTACTGATCTTTTCCTTTAGGATGACCAGCTTCGAAGGATGAGGCCGTATTATGGACACTGATAGACAAGGACACGTCCGAACTAATTTCAATTCGGGTCTAGGGTACAAACGTCCATAGTGGGAGCTTTCGCCACGTCTCATCATTAATGGATCGCATTTATTCAAGCTCTTTGCTACGAGCAGCGATTAATACTTTTTGTCACGCAACGCAACTACTGCCTTGCGGGTTATACAGTCGTTAAGCCTGATGCGTGTCAACAGTCAGTTCGTGGTCGTGCTCTGATGAAGCACATTTTTTTCTTTTGGATAGTTGCACACCCCAATTACTTTTGCTTGCTCTAATACATATTTTACAAGTATCAATTGATAAAATTGTTTCGTGTTGCTAACTATTCGATTAATGTTTTCGCAATTAATATAAACTGTTTAAATAATCTTTTCCTAATCATTGCGATTTGCATCACGTAGTCAAATTATATTGCGTTAGGCTTTCAATAACTTTGGCAAGAAAAATAATTCGTTTCTTTATACCTAACGCTGGTAAACGATTAAATTTTGTAAATTTCAGTTAAATTTTAGAATAAAACTGTTAAAGTGCAGACTGCAAAGGTAACTTGCAAAAGGGCAGCGAGTTGCCCTTCCAACTCCTTATGTGGTCACGGCATCTTGTGGACCCGGTATATACAGATATACAAACTAGTGTTATCTGTAAGACGTACCGCGACCATATTTCAGTGAGATAACTGCAGAAACGCAACAAGTTGCTCCAAATGCATGTAATATACGGTATCTTAATGGAGTAGGGTAGCACGGCAGTAATTAATTATTAAGATTAGGCTCGGCAAGTGATAAGCGCCAACGTAGATGGTTCGTAACCGTAGAATTAGCGTTGAATTTTTAGCTATGGTAGTATTTCTAGTATTGTTTATCCCGTATTTCAATAGAGCCGTCTAAAGCCCATTGTATCACTGCCTATTTTACACTAGAAAAGATTTTGTAAAATCTATCACTCACCTCACAGTCGATCTTCTTGAACTCCGGGTCGTCCTCGTCCACTTCGAAGTAGAGCTCCGTTGAGGTAACCGAGATAATGCCAGGTGCCACTATGCCGGGTGCTATCAATTTTCCTTTGGTACTGATATTTACTGGACCTGAGGTGAAATCACTCGCAATTAGGTCGAATTCAGAGCGGTATGTACTCCATAAGTGACGGTACGTTTTGTATGCAGCATAGAGGTGGATAAGGCCGAGAGCTCACCCGTCAAGTCATTGTCGAGATCCTTATCGTCTGACAGCAGCTCCCTGTCGTCCATAAGATCCGCCGACTGCAATTGTTGCTGGTGTGCACGCGAGGCTGCGAGATGCGCGTGAAACTCTTCACGCGCTTGAAGAATCGCATCCTCGGGTGCACCGTGTTCGAGGGCAGCCTTCAGAGTAGCTTCGGGATGGCTCGAGCCTAGTGGATTGTGCACGAAACGCTTGCGTCTACGTGCATCATCCTCCCAAGCATCCAGCTTCCAGTATTCGGCCAACCTGAAAAATCCCGCTCGATCGTTCAGTCCTTCTTCACGTGAGTTTCCACTTGAATTTACATCAAACAGATATTTATCCGTTCTATCGTGTTGTCTAATGCACGTCTGATTTACGACATTAATATTTTCTTTGAACGCTGCATGGATAATGGTTACAACTGTACGCATAGGGGATAACATCGACTCACTTTGCAGCCATTGGATCCATGTAACCCCAAGCACCGTGTTTGTTCGAGAGGATATTGCGGATCTTTTCTAGTAGTCTGCTGGCGATCACGTTATCTCGTCGTCGAGCTGCCGTAATCAAATGATCGCACATTCGCTCTTCCTCTCGGCGGTCCAGTAATGTTTGAGCACATTGAGACTACAGCAAAATAAACGCCTTTAATAATACCTTCGAGTAACTTTACGATAAATTCAGTCGTTTCCCTTTTATTTCGAATGCTCGAAGAAAGATATTTTCTGAAACGACTTTCAACTGTGCAATTCCGTACCTCGAAATCGGCGTGCTTGAGGACATCGTCAGCCCGCATTCGATTTAGAATGAACTCCGCCTCATTAGCCACTCTTACTATGTGGTCCTTCATGGCATGGGATAACAATCTGCAGCACGATACGAGAATATTTATATCAAATTTTCGAAATTTTCTCAAAATTCATTGCACAACTCGTAAATCATGAATATACGCTGCACAACGTATTCTTTTTCCACAGCAAACTCCTTACCTCCCTTCATTGATGAGCTCTATAAAAGCAAGACCTGCATGCTTCTGCAGGGAGTTCTGCCATTCTTGCGAGCAGAGTAGCATCACAAGTTCGACCACGGAATTACTATTTTTAAAGGTGGTCAGACCTAAGAATGGAAAAACGTGGGAATCATTCGATGAGTAAGAGGCCAAGCGAAACAAAGAACTATTATACTATAGTCTACTATACACTATACACTACTATACAGTAGGAGTGGAGCCGAACGATAGAACGATAGAAGAAATTCAGGGAGAAAAAAAAGGAGTGTGAAAAAACATACACGGTCGCGTGAGTTACTGGCGAGGCATGAAAGTATCGTTGGCAAGGATGTTAAAAATAAGGTGCATCGACATGTACCAGGATCGTCATTTGCAACGCTCCGTGAATGTGAAATCTCAACGAAGCGCCGGAGCCTCTGTACGCATCTTGAATACTAACGATACCCGATTACGCCGGATAGCTCTTCTATCTCCCTAAGGAGAGATCATAAACCGACTAATTTGAATACCACAAAGAAAAGAGATCGCCGATAAAAGTGACGAAAATCATGGTAAAATAATCTGACCGATCGACTACAGGAATCTCAAGAGACAATTCGGACTCCTTAACACGCTTATTATTTCCGTTTTATCTTTATTCGTTTTTTACTGCCATATGGGATAGGAACTACCAAGGAACTTATTACTTATACGTATGGACCGTTAAGGAATGTCGTTTCATCTCTCACGCGAAACACGTAACACTTCAGTCTCTGTGTCTGTTTGCATCTGCCTGTGTACCGATGTGTGTATGTGTGCGTCTGTTTGTGTGAGTGTGTGTGTGTGTGTGTGTGTTGATCGCTGACGAGGCGACGATGCACCATGCTCTGCAATCGCCGGATTCACTAGAAAACAAGCAACTATCCAAGTAGTATAATTAAATAGTGGAGCGACATACCGGTGCCCCTCGTACCTTTTCCTTCCATTAGGAGCTCTTGGCCGTGCGAGCCAACAAGGGTTTTCGAGAGGAACGGGGCAAAGTCGACCATGATCTCGCGCAGCAGTGGGCACACCGAGCCCAGTGCCATTTCCAGTTTTTGCGTAAGCGATGCCTCGCGCGAAGGCGTCGGCACCGGCAAATGATCCACGAGGCCCTTGATCGGCAATTCGTCGGGCCGTGGTGAGCCGGCTGTCACCACCAGCCGGTCTGGTACGCGGACCACGCTGATCTCTGCAGACGGCTTCTCGCCACGTTCCGCGCCTCCCAGCATTTCTTGCTCCAAAACGTTCCCCTCGCTGTCTTGCATGTCACCTACGACAGCACGCGTCTGTCACTTTTTAAGGGGCTGTTTTAAAAGGGGCGGTTTCCAGGGTTCTCGACGCTTTTGTCTCTGGGTTAGACTTGCGAAATAATAGAAGAAAATCTGAACCGCTAGGGGTAAGTCGAGAAAAGTAAGCTCGCACGTTACGTCGTAAGACGTTCGTGAATGTCGCACCTCGAGAATGAGCAATATTGTGAATGTTCCGTGGATCCTCCCTTGAATTGGAGATCGGCATTGCATCGCCGTCCTCGTTAAGGTTCACATCGGTCCAAGCTTCTTCGGAGGAGTTATGTTTATTTTCGTTGTCGGTGGTCACGTCGGACGGACTTGGGTCAGCAGTGATATTGCTACGGTGAACTGTCTCCTCGCTGGAGTCATTGCTCTGAAGGAAAGCCCAGTGACGAAGGATTAATTAAAATTATTATATTTCTAGTCGTCGCGTTGTTAGATTTTATAAAATCCTTCTGTATCACCTAGGCATCTATCGTAATATTGTGTGCAAATTTTTCTGGAAATTTTCCAAGAAATCTAGCTATTCGGCATAGAAATTTGTAACTAGGTTGTTATAGTACCTGGGTATCGACCATTAATCCACTAACTAATTCGATCCATGTGTAAAACTCATTGTAATCTATTATTCAAAGTATATTGTCTCACTTGTAAGACAATTTGGAACAATACTACAACTACAATACCACTAGTATTGATAATCGTACTATTAAAGGTAAGGTCTAAGTATAAAAATCGACAGTTAATTTTGCATTAATTACTCGGTGGATCTAGGACGAAATACTTTACGATATAATTTTACGTACTTATGCACTTACTTGGTACCATGCAATTAATTGTACCACTAATATACAATCATCTAATACCTATGTTCAATGGAATGAAGCTCTTTAGTTTTTCAAGCTCTGGTAGCGGATATGACAATTCTACGTAAAATCACACCTATTGACTGTGTGTAAAAAGAAAGGATACTAATATCTTTTTGTGGAAATATTCAATACAACTGTGCTTGAAATTTTAATTTTAATTATCGTTAATTGTAAATTTTTTCGCGCACCCGTCGACTGGGCTATTGTTACGCGTGTACTTTTCCGGTTCCTCTTGCCCTTGTCAGGATTACGTAAAAGATCATCAAGACTTTTTCAAGATCTCCTGTTTCGCAGAGAATCGACGTAACGCATTTCGAAGGAAAGGAATTGTGGCTTTGGCCTTTATTGTTTCGTCCAAATCCATGTACTCAAGTCAAATTTTACCTGAATGTTTCGTGGCAGTGGTTCGGTTCTCGTAGAAGAGCCAAGCGTAGGTTCTGACGAGGTGTAATCCTCGAGAATAGTCCGTGCCCGAGGTACACCACTGTGACCTCCCTTCAGAACCAGTAGTTAGTACGCATAGCAATGCAAGCAGAGGAAGTTAACAATGAGAAAAATTAAATAGTAAGAATTTGACATGCTTTGAAGATTCACGGACATCTCGTCACGGTGATACGCGGGATTCGATCGCACAAAAGGTGCCTTTAACAAATCAGGGGTCTCTGTACATATTTATACTCCAGGGTTATGAGGAAATAGTTATTTGTTGCTGCAGCCTTATCTTGTTACGTGCCAAACGTTTCGATACGGAAAGTGTACGTTTAGGTAATTAGACTGAACTACGAGAATGCAGGTTCGTAATTGGGAGATCAGCTACATGCTGGATAGAGCAACAAGATTCTACTTTAAAGTGATCTAAAATCTGATTATAATTTAACCATATTGATCAGAAATCAAAAATCGTAATCGTGAGTATCTTAACGACTACTGGACTTAAGTACATCTTTTATTTTTATATATTGATTAGTAAAGGGGTGGCGTACATGCAACTTGCCGGAAAATCTCATAATTGCATAATTTGATTTAAGAGAATGTACGTGTACACTCGATCGAAGGTAAAGATATTCGGAAGGTCAGTATTACAAGGCAGAATTGATAGAAACGGGTGCTAAGCGTTTTGCGTTAGCATAGTATTCACTCATTTGATTCCTGAGACAAATGTACCCTGTGAGACGTGCGTGATTAGATAGTGCAAAAAGTATCTCAGCTACAGAACATTGTCAAAAAGTAGGAAATATATATACAATACAGAACACTTGAACATTATAGTGAAGGGGTACGGAGTCTTTGAATTGATATTTGAAAAAATAATACTACAAGTTGTATTCGTTACACAGTGATATAATAGTATAATATAGAAAAGTTAAGAATTATAAAACAGGGTAAAAAATTGGCATGCGAATATTGGATCGATTTGTCCTAATTTTTTCGACTACTGGTGTTAGGATTCTTCCAGCCCATTAATGAAACTCTCGTGAATTTGAACGATACCAATGCAAAATAAGATCAACAAAGTGACAGGATTTACCTGAGAGTTTCGCTTCAATTATTCCGAATACACACTACTTTCTAGTAGATAGAATAACGACTGTTTGCACTTGTTGGAGTGCCAGTACTATCGCGACGGAAATTCTGAACTTTGATCGAAGACTGTATCAGGAAATGATGTATTCCTCAATGTACTTACCTTAGTCGATGGTGGGCCGGACGAGGTGACGTCGTGATCTGCCAAAATCGAGGAATTGTTCTCGTCGACGATTATAACTTCGTATTCGCCATCATCCTGAGAACCAGGTTGACTCATAATTCCTCCACTTCCTGAGAACATAATTTAGGTTTGTGGTAACACAGAGTATAAAGCTCGAGGATAAATTCTTGCACAGCAAGCCAACATATCGTTAGTGCGATCGACGATTTTTCATTTAAATCGAAATAGCTTTGCTTATCCTAGAGCCTTAGTTATTTTACGTCTAATATGTATTTTTTATATTGAGAAAAATTACTGAACATTATAAACACGCCGATCGCACGAATTGGGGAAGATTAAAATGCATGTAGTGCAGGTATCCGAACAGGAAACGAGAACTTTAACACAACAAATGCAGTTAAAGCATTCAAAAATGCTAACTTCATTGGAGTCTAAGGAAGCGATTTTCAATCCGTAAATTTTTATGGTACGAGCGATGCAGTGCGACTTTTAATTTTACTTTTTCTTTTCCTTAATCTCCAAATATATGCAATACAGATTGAATTTTATTTAAAATATTCGTCATTCACAGCGAGGTGTTTCTTGTATTTCTTATCTTATGTATTCAGGTAAATTCTAATAATTCACTTTGTCAAAATATTATCTGTCTTCATTTTTTCATAGCTGAGACTGCAATATACATAGCATTTCTTATTGCATCAGAGCTTCGAGTTTTTAAGAAAGTATTTAAAATGTTTCGAGTTCAATGAACTCATCTTATAGGACACTGGTAACCATGCATATATTTTGAAAGCCAAAAGCTGTTGGGATTATCTCATATTCCCCAAAACCCGATCGCGTCTCTCTAGTAAGAGCATGTTAGAATCAAATGATGGAACCTGTCTGCAATGAACATGCAATGATGCACAGTGATCTGCAGCCTGTGCGCATAGATGCACTATATTGGTAGCGTGAAATTTAGTGTAGTTGTGTATAGACATCCGAGCAGTAAAATAATAAGTAAAGAGACAATAGAAAAATTGTGATTATCACGACGTCCCATAGATTCTTGTTCTGGCCTACCGTATAAGAGCTCCAAGTAAGCAAAGCCTCGATCTCTCGACGAACTATCATTTTACTTTATAGCAGATCAACGAAAGTACATATTCGAAGTTAACTATAATTGACAAGACGACTGACATGAAAAAGAATCCGTGAAAGGAGAGCAGAACCGAATCTGGAAACCATACTAAACATAATGACCATGCGCAACGAATCGCCTATCGGCGTTTCCAAAAGGAAAATTGAGAATTGTGCAGAGAAGAAAGATCATCACAAATACAGAGCAACATAACTTAAACGGAAGCACATTCACGGAAATCGCAAGAATTCGTGAAACGTGAAACGAAAAGTGTAACAAGTAAGTACAAGTGCGAGCAGGCCGAAAGGAAGAGCATTCCGTAGAAGAAGATTCCCAGGCAATCGAGTTACCTTGCAGACCGACACCGGAGTTTCTATGACAGAGATTTCGGGGCTGATCGATATGCTTTTGAAGCGTATGATGATGGTTGTTGTTATTGTGATGGTGATAATGATGATGGCGATGATAGTTATGATTAGACGGGTGATGATTGTAATGGTTATTGTGGTGATTCGGGAGGTAATAGTTGGAAGGGGGCTGGCGATTCGAGTGCCTGGCAGCCGGTAGCGGGTGCTGGTGGTGGTGCTGATTGATGTGGTGGTTGGCATTGGCATTGGCATTCGCATTCGCATTGGCGTTAGGGTGAGATCCCGGGAGGAACTGTGGATACACGTGGTGAGACCACTGTGGAAACAGGGGCCGACCTCCTCCACCACCATTCCCATCTGCCGAGGAACCACAGTTACCATGTTACCACGAATCTCGATTGTAAATCCTCTTTTGAGAAAAATACTAAGCCTTTCCTTTTATTCTTCATTTAGTTCCTAGATCCTTACTGAGTTTCACTCTATTCTCTTTTCGATATGTAGCTCTGAATCCGGTTTAAATTTCCTGTCTTGATATAAGCCGAATTTCAGGAGAAACTTGCATTACCCGCGAATGACAACACACGTATAAAATCTACATTCTAAATAGAAATTGAGAACAGTGTATTTCATTCGACTCATTTCATGTCTCATTATTTTATATTACGTTACGTTAATGTAGAGTAGATAATAATATTTAACATTTTACGTTATATTGTATCATTTTAATCCTCTTTTAACGAAACAGGTATTAGGTCGGAATCTTAATTTACATTTAAAAATATACAAACCTTAAAAGTACATATTCATTATCAAAAATCTAGATTGTCCGAAGAAATATTACAATAGTTGTTTACATGATATCTTGTAATACTTTGGCTAAATGGTTTGCAGTATTATACACTATGTACATTACGCGGAATCATACAATTTCACGGTTGAGTGAACTTGACTGTACCACGATAGCGTCGCGCGCGAACTCAGCGCTCAACGTTCCACAGTTGCAGCGCGTGTTTACAAACGTTGGGTCGGTTCGTGGTGCCCGCTGTCTCAGCAACTATAAAATTATTATTCTCGAGTGTCTCGGAATCCTGTCTATCATACTTCAACTGTCATTTGTTTCAAGACTCTCGGCCGATTAAAAGCTCTTTCTGTCACGCGATTATTAACGCGAATCTTCGTAAATCACTTGACCGGTATGACCGACTACGCAATAAGATAATCGTGCGCGAGTGAAGTGTTAGTGAAATGTGTTAAGTGATAAGTAAACTCTCCTGAAACAAGATGTGATCGAGGATTTCTAGTCCGGATGGTCTCTACACCTAGTTTGGTAAGCTGACAAGCATTGCATCATTATATTTTATCGTTAACTTCCCATTGTTAGAGCGACTAAAACCACCATGTTAAATATGGGCTTGAATACGTACAGGCAATTATTCAGTTTGTTAAGATTAATCGGAATTATACTCGTAGAGCGAAACTCAGTAGAAGATCTATTGTTAGTATTCTATCGCCGTAGTGGATTCCTTATTCATATGCATTAGACTGTTTTGCTCTTTAACGTGGAGTCAAGAGTAGCTTGTACCGGGTATTATGAGAGAGTAGGAAATAGTATACTGTGTTAGCAATACATATTACAGTGATTCTATTTGTATAATCTGGCGCTAAGCAATCATCGAATTGTATGACATATCAATTTTCACTCAAATTTTACTTGTCGAGCATCATTTTCCTTTGTAATGTACGCTTGGCACTTTGTACGTCAAACTTATGGTGACACGTTAAGAATATATCTATACGTAAAGAAAAGTGCAAATGCATTCGACAAACATCAAAACTCTCACTGTCAGATACATATAAAATATAAATACATATATTATATATATATGTATATCTCATACAGTGCAAATATACATGCGTACTAATTGGTGAATTGTGCTGTTTTCTGAGTTGCTGCTACTAAACGTAGTGCATGGTGATCCACAGCTACTTATTTATACACACACCAACTATTGTTTCCTTAGTACAAACTTATTGAAATGCTTAACAATTGTGCATCTTTTGCAGTCATATTCCATTATTCGTGTTAATAGCTTATGGTTTACTCTATTCGCTCGTTTTTCAATAATACTCATTCAATTAACGAACAAAGCGTGGAAATGGATTACCATTACTTTCGATTCTTTTAAATTAATTGCATGAAAAGGAATTTGAGAAACTAGCTGCAATCATGCAGAGGTTTTCAATAACAGTTTGCAATACCGATTGAGATATATTATATTTAGAATGGCAATAACGGCACGTTAGTTACTCAATAGATAGAAGAACATATATCTGACATGTAAGAGTTTTGAGCAATGTGATTGGATCTGTATTCATGTGAAACATTTTGTTAGTAATGACATTCTTTTGAAAGAATTGGACAGTTAATGTATGTATGTTCTGAGATTGAACATGCATATTACATATGATCACATCAATTCTGTTAGTTTCATTCGACATTAACAGGCTGAATCACAACGACTTAAGAAGTTAAGAGTAGATTTTATCCTTAGATTAGTAAATGCAATGGTTTTTCTCTGTCATTTTTCAATGATGCACTAAAAAATTACCTCGCCAATAGTACAAAGTATATATCCTAGTAGAAAAAATTGGGGAACTGATTTCAGAAGGCGTTTTAGAATATTGTTACTTATTTAATCAGTATAGCAGTTAATAAAATTGTTTATAGGAGTCTCAAATTTGTTAGTAAAACTTTATCAACTTATTAACAGAAATATTAAAGAGCATGTTAAAAAGATTTATATGTTACTGCATCCCTCTTTGCGGATAATTAATTGTTTTTTCTTGCTTTTTTTTATTTTTTTTTTCCTTAATAAGAAAAGTAAATCTTACCTGACGGACTATTTGGTCGAATATTAGCACCATTCGTCTGCATAGTCTGAACTGGACTTGGGGGTCGTTGAGATATGGGCGGTTCCAATATATCGCGATATTTTGAAACCATAAGTACAGAGATGAAGTAAACTATAGCAAGGGACAGAAACTGAGCCTGCTTGGTTTCTTCCTAAAAAAAATAATATCAGGGCATTTCATTACTCGCAATGTTAATCAACTTTGTTATCTGCTAGAGTAGTGTTACAGAATTTGATTTGACTGAAAAGAAAAATGTATACTTACAACATCTCTGTATATGACAGCTCTCAATCGATTGACATCCATATCTTGCAATAATTTTTCTGGATCCTTCACGGGGCTTAATTGATGTGCCAGATTGTCCACTATGTTCTATAAAAAAGATTATTCATTGAAAAGTGTCACGATTGATACGAACCTGAATGAGAACGCTAATGACAGTTATTATCTGAATGGGTGTACTATTGTAGATTTAGTAGGAGAAAATAATTTTCGGGGGTGTACACAAAAGTTACGTGCGAAATGTCGATAGAACATTTGGGTAAATGAGCGAGAGAGTCGTATGCATAATGTAAGTTCGATCAGATACAACATACCTTGGGTGACGTTTGAGCTCCTCGTATGAGAGACTGTATGTGCTGTGATTTATTACTAGAACCAATCTGCCGACCTAACATGCTGTACGATCTGCCACGTTCTTTACACTCTAAGCAGTTTCTAACGGCACATGTACAGACCTATAGAAGCATTTCATCAGATGAATATAACAAAAAGTCTGGTGTTTTAAAATATTCAGATACTATGTCATACACACACACACACACAGATAAACTAGAGATTTTTACGACTATTTCATACATTCCTGATTTATCATCTAGTCTATTGATAATTAATAATAATACTCGATTATGGACTACGTATTATTGTGGGAAGGGGGGTGTCCGGTAACCCGATAATCGTGATTTTCTTGTAACCGGGGTATCCAGTGGCTCTAATGTGCTCATAATTTGTTTTTGATTTTTAACTAATACTGAAGTTAAACCTACAATATTAAGGGTGAATTACGTTATAAAATATTTTTTCGCTTTTTTCTTTCTTTTTAAAAGCAGAATCGTTATCCTTATTCTTAGATAAATTCATTCTGTTTGATGAGTAACACGGGATGATTGTTTCTTTATAAGAACATTGTTGGATCAAACCGAAATCTGAATAAAACAATGCAAAAGACAGGGATTTCTTTGACTTAGAATTTTAAATCATCATATTAAATCATATTAAAAGATTGAATCTTTTTGAGTGTAGTGCAGTTTTGAATTAAGTTCTATTAGATTTCTAGACGCTACTTAAAAACCGAACCAAAGGGACTTTCAAGGTATTCTTTTAAAAAGTATGTATGTACATCGTTATCGTTTAGATTTTTCTTTGACGACAAAATAGCCTAGACATCGCGCAACCGTGTCGTGTGATTGATGAAGAAATGAAAATGACTACGTGAACAGTAATACAAACCAGTCGTAAACACTGCCTTAGAATACCGCCACTAGACATATTCTTCTCAGCCTCCAGTTCACCGAAATTTAAAGAGCTGGCGAAGATAAGTACATCAGCCATGTTGACTAGTCTTTGCAGAAAAGAAACCGCTACCTCAATTGGCATCCCCTGAGTTGGTTCAATTACATCCAATTCGCTCTATGAATATCCAAGCAGGAATTAAAAAAATAATCAATTCAAAAAGAGGTTTCATCCGGATATGCTGTTCTATAATATAATAGTGTAGAAGGAAATCGGGAGAAATGATACGTACATTTGGCGAAGTCGCTGAAGCTAATAGCGGCAATAACCCACCGCAAGCTATGATCAGATTGTCGACCAATTGCGAGATCACGTGAACAGTATTCACAACGAAAATGGCATTTTCGCTGCTGTTTACGAAATCCAGAACCGACTTGGTCGAATGACTGAAATTCAATGACTCACTGTAGATTTGGATTACTGGTTCATTTCCTTGGCTCTATTATTTAGAAAAATTTGCCTACCTTCTCCAGACCTGAATATCGGTCTCCAAAGAAAATAGAACGTCTGAGAGCAATCTTTGATGTATATAGGACCACTTAAATTCCGGTATCCTGAACGGAGGTCGCGTAGGTCCTGGACTGAACATCGGTCTCGTAGAGGGATTCCCTTGTTTCGTCCGTTTTGATTCTACAGCCATTCGAGAATAAGCGATCAAATTTGCGAATTAGAAAATTATCCATTTACTGATTTAATTTTTGCTGATTACGAATATTCTGCGATTCTTCCGGTTGGTTTAGTTTGCTGGGGGAAAAGACGTGCCACCTTACCGAAATGATTAGGATCCACTTGCGTGGACGTAGAGGCACTCCTTGGTCGTTTCTGTGGTGACGACGTCTTCCGCGATGGTGCAGGAATCGAAGGAGGTTCGTTCGTATTGTTCTCGTTCGTAGAGGATTCCGGAGATACAGCTGGCAAACTGGATCTGCGTTGAGTATCTACGCGATCTGACGTTAAGTCGTTTGATAAAGGATTGTCCGTTGCAACCACAGTAGAACTAACGTTTTGAGGCACACCGTCGGGCATATTTTTAGTTGCATCACAGACCGTAGATATTGTTGGGATTCGCGGATTAGGATTTGGCACTTGCGTCACATTATCTACAGAACTCTGAATATCGCTATTACTACAAACACTATCTGTTAGTTCTACCTCGTCAGTTCGTACTGGAATGTCTGACTTATTATCACTTACGTTAGTAGAAATAGTGGACGGTACCTTTGAGAGTGTGTCATTTACCTTGTCATCGCTATCATTAATAACAGCACTTTTGTCCTCGACTACGGAGTTCGCGGCGCATTTTTCACTACTTAACTCACTAGACACTATTGATTCCACTTTTTCTTCCTTTTCTATGTCTACCGTTTCCTCGCGTGTCTTTGTGTTTTCTACTATGCTAGTTGAGCAATTGGGATCCTTCGGCTTCTCTTCGCTGATATCCTCATTGGTTTTCTCATCGACGCTCTTTTCTTCCACCTTTTCTATTTTATCCTCACTATCTTTCTCCTCCTCCTTATCCTCCTTATCCTCCTTATCCTCTTTATCCTCCTTATCTACTTTTTCTACTTTTTCTACCTCTTCCACCTTTTCTCCGTTTTCCACCTTTTCCACTTTTTCCACTTTTTCCACAATTTCCACTTTTTCTACTTTTTCTATCTTTTCCACGTTCTCTGCATTGTCGATCGTCTCCGTCTCAGCAGTCTCCACTTTTTCTACACTCTCTACCTCTTCCGTCTTCTCTACTTCTTTCTCTACCTTCTCTACACTTTCCACGGTCTCTTCAACGCCGTTTGTTGTTTTCTCGCTTTCCGCCAGTTTCTTCGATTCGTTCGTATTCTCTTGATTCTCAGTCGGTGTTAGATACGCCTCTGAGGTGTCACTATCGATGACCTCACGATCGTTCTCTAACTGCAGTTTCTCGATGTCCTTTATAATAAGGGGTTCGGGTGGTTCTTCCGTCGAAACGATTGGCACGGTTATCTCGCTCTCAACGTCATTCGTTAGACAGAGGTCCTTAGGTGGATTCTCGATCACTGCCACGGTCGTTATACAAATCTCTGCCTTGATCGGTGAACTTTCAGTGTCAGTAGCAGGTTCAGCGGCCGTAGTAGGATCATCAATCTTTTCTTCGCTGGTTTCCTCGACTTCTTCCGACGTAGCAGTGTCGGTTTTTTCCTGCGATTGCTGTTGACTTTTCACCGGTATGGCGGTATCCGTTTCGCTTGTACTATCCTTCGATGTGGTCTCTTCCGGTTGTTCAGATTCTTCGAATTCCCCACCGACACCATTCTCGGTTCGTACTGTTTCGGAAGATTCCTCTGCAGGTACACTATCTTGAGACTTTTGATCCAAGACTTCGTCGTCCTTTTTCAGTGTCTCCTGAACCACCATGGAATCCGGACTCGAGCTATCGATCTTGTGCACTTCGCTGTACAAATCACTTGAACTTTCGATAGATATTACTTCGCTGGTTTCTTGCGTGGTCGGGATAGAGACCGCTTCGCTGGTCGCTTCTTCGAGTATTGTCGGAGTTTCCGTGTGGATCTCGCGAGTTGTCGTTGGCGTTTCTGGTTTGTCGCTTAGTCTGG
This sequence comes from Trypoxylon attenuatum, assembly GCA_963989405.1. NCBI lineage: Eukaryota > Metazoa > Arthropoda > Insecta > Hymenoptera > Crabronidae > Trypoxylon > Trypoxylon attenuatum. Next base: position 8,331,712 of record OZ022490.1, on the reverse strand, counting down.
AATCCAGAGATATCACTTCGCTCGATTGCAGCGTGTCCAAAGTCTCGCTTTGGGACTTGGCGATCGCCGGACTTCCCTCGCTCTCGGTATTATCGATGGAATTTAGATCGCAGCTACAGGATTCTTCGAGTCGGTCATTCGCCTCGGAATTGTCGAATTCCTAATTAAAATAACGTACCATGATGCATTCAACACAGTTCCGTGCGAGACAACTACCTCAATGATAAATCGTAATGGTACCTTATAGTTTCGTTCCACATGCTGCACTTCGTGATTTTGCTGGTTTGCCCAGGATATGGGCTTACTGTATCCGTTGTTGCCAGAGTGCTGCTGATCCCATCCGGATATTGTGCTGATTGGTCGCTGCTGCCTTAACTCGGGATCCGTGATATTGTCCGACCTCTGCCTCTCGTAGTGCTCGTACATTTGTGCAAATTGGAGTTTGAACTCTTCGTAAGATACCTGAATAATTAAGAATATTATTATTTTCTATCGTAAATGAGATAATCTATATTTTGATATTCACCTTCGAATGTACGATCGCCAGGGTATCTACCCACACACGCCAACCACCGTATTCGTGCTTGATTGCATGGTGTAAGAGCATGCGAAATAACGAGTAGACCATGTCCGAGATTTTTTGTTCTTCTGCATTCTTTGGGTGGATGTAAGCCATTGCTATTAACCACTCTTGCCAAACTGACATCTGTAAAACTGTTCGTCGGTTCTCGCGGTTGTTGTTGCAGAGTAGAGTCATATCCGAGAGGAATAGTTTTTTAACTTCCAATAGCTGTTCCGTTTGCTTTGATTGTCGAATTAGAGTTGCTACTACTTTCAGGATCACTGGAACAATATTGAGAGTCAGTGACCGTTGTTTCGTGTTTCTGTGGGTGTACTTTGTACTGTTATCTTACTTGGATTCTCTAAACGATAGTGGGATTCGGGTTCCGGGTGTCTAGCGTAGAGGATTTGTTGGCTGATGTGTTCAGTCATAATCTGAAAATTGACAATACATTGATAGATTCCTGTGTAAAGACAGACCACCTGTTTTTGTTTGGCGATTGAAGTACCTCGTATAAAACGTTGTAGGTTGGTAGGGATAACGTTTCTTCGTTCAATAGCAGTCGTTCCGCTAGTAGTGTGTAGAGATTGTGTGGACTCATCACATCGTACTTCCGCCTATCACATCAGTATATTTTATATTATATGTGGCAGAAAATTCTTCGTAACTTATCAGTATTTTTGAATCAGAGTATACAGATATTTCGGCTTACTTATGAGTACTACGACTGAGGAAAAATCCTAACAATTTCAAAGCCTGGAGTCGTATCAGCTGACTTTCCGCTGCCAAGAGCTTGAAAATAGTCCTTACTCCTTGTTTCGCGTCGAACGCGGGTACCATGGACGATGGATGCTCAGAGATGAGAGATATGAGCATTTGCAAAACATCGTGCAGGTTTTCGTCCTATTGACCAAGTCAAATTTCCATTAACTTTAACCATTTTCAAGATTAATCTCCGATAGGTTCAATAATCACCTCGTGTACTGTCGTCAAATAATTGAGAATACTTTGCAGTTCCTCGTCTTTGACTCCATTACCGATCATGATGAGTTGTTTGAGAAATAACAAAATGTAGGATCGTATTGTCAAGATGTCCTTTTGCTGCGGCCGTGGTCCATCTACACGAGGACGAAGGCGTATAATTGAATTGTCGATAATTCTCGTAATCGAAAAGCGGTGGACAGTTTACTCACCAAGTCCTTTCGGATTGATTCCACTCTTAGCTCGGGGGTTGGCAACCCAGTAGTAGTATTTGAGTGTGTGCATCGTTTGCAATACCGTGGACACTCTCCTTACGTTAGAGTATATTTGCGTGTCACTCAGGAACTCTGTGGCCAAGTACGAATAAAGCCGGGTCTGAACCGGTGCTGGCGTGTATATCCACAGAGCGGGATTAAAAAGGACGTGATCCAGTAGCTGCCATGTTAGGAATGAAAAGTAAAGCAACTACATCACCATGGATCTGCCTGTTCTTCGGACACACCAATCTAGCCGACTTTTCAGGGCGAAACCACAATTTTATCCTATCATGTAAATCTTATGCATTAGTGTTCTCGATCCCCGAATACCGGACTCTCGTATCCGTCTGGCTGGAGAGTCCAATGATCTCAAAGAAAATTGCTTCACATTCTGTATGTACGAGTTTCCTTGACGCAATTCGACACACCGGAGAAATTGACGAAGTGGGACATGAACATTCAGATTCGTGCGTAGGTAGAAGATTATGAGAACGGTGAAGCACACGAAAGGGATGATCCCAGAGGCGATTGAAATAAAACTGTCTGGTAAACGTCACGATAGGGGGACACTTTACAAAGATGAAGAAGTCGGGTCAGATGGAAAGAAGGGCTGGTATGGGGAGCAGAGTGATGTCGCGCGTATTCATGCACTAGAACGAATATTGGAAACTCGTGAAAGATCGATACCGAAAAGAATATTAGAAAGAAAAGAACTCGGAGTAGGGTCGTGAGAAGAATGAAGCACGAAGTAGACAGAGAGAGTAAAAGAGACAGAGAGAGTAGGAGAGACAGAGAGATAAATAGAGGAAAAGAGAGGAAAAAAAGAAATGCAAATTTGCTGTGAAGGTTTTGAGTTTGGCATTTGGAGCAGAATATCCGTGCACAGTTTGCCAGACGTCGCAAGTGAAAAGTGGCCGAACGTGAAATTCGTATATGTGCAAGTTGTGAGGTAGCTTTGGACGTAAAGAATATGAAGCAAAGTACTATGTATGCATATGTATGTATTTGAGAGGTCAGACGAAAGAATTGTGCGATCACGAGAGATTCGAGTAACCAGCGAGTATTATAAGCGCGACAGAAGGTGAATGGATTGTTTTTTGCCTCGCAAATTAAAAAAGTGACAGCAAATGGTCACGAAATCTTAGACGGAAGCGAGAAAGTGTAAAGAAGTGTGTTGCGCGCCGTGAACAAAGGAAGCCGAAAAGTCGGTAGATCGCATGCATCCAAAGATATAGTAACGTAATATATATTATTTGTGAAAGTAGTATATCCATGCTCTTTCCACAAGTTCTCGCGGTTAACGGTGCTAAACAATAGGAAGTAAACTTGGCTATTGTTGGAAACGTGTAATACCAGCATTCTCAGGAGCGTTTAAGTTATCGCAGGGATGAGAGGGTTCGAAGCATACGCAAAGGTACAAAGCTACTGTACACCTATTCGAGTGCATTACTCCGGGCAAGACATAACAATTCTCATTGCACATGCGATAGTACAAGCAATCGGGCGGACGAGGGCCAAGGACGGTTTAGACGGGTCGAGTAAATTGGAAGCTTTACGGTATGGGTAAGGACAGTATTGTTTTAAGATGTGGACCTTATTGCAAACTGCTTGCTTTCGGGCAAATGGATGTTAACGAGTCTACTGTTTCAACCTCAAAGACCTATTTGTATGTGTGTACTTCAGGTTTTACCATTAAACTACTACCGTTTACCGTACAAACTCTAGTCATCCTAGTGGAATTTAACTAACGTTGGTTTCGATCATTAGTTTCGATTTCCCGTTTACCTAAATTCGGGCTGCACTGTGCTATGGAAATTAAGGTAATTATCACTCCGTGACAAAGACACTACTCCGTTTGAGTGAATTCACGTTTCCGCAAAACTGTATAAAAGAAGGGATTGCAAGCTGCGTCCTGTTAGACAAACATTGACGACAATAGTCAAATTATCTTAATTACATTCATTGAGTATTGAACATGTTACCATGGGTTTGCGTTAGACTGTATGTACACTCTATGCCGCTATTCTGTTCTACTCTCGTGCAAATTACTCTGATAATTAATACAGCGTTAATCGTGTCTCGCGCATTAACGGTACTAATGTAGGAACACTAATGCTATTCGCGCGTAACAATACGCTGCGCATTATTCCTGGTGAATTGGCACTAGCTGCTTGGACGAGTCTACTTTGAAACATTTAAGGATAGTTTGCATTCTATATCCCGTGTAAATTGGTTCTCGTAAAGTTACTTGTCTAAGTTAACACCAAATGTTAATGAAGTTTGGAGTACATCATCGATACCTGTTTCAACAACAAATCGCTGTTCGCGCTGAGGCAGGTCACTAGGTGCTTGGTGAGCTCCAAGAAGGAAGCAAGAACTTCCGTCGTCAGGTGGTCCCTGCTGGCTCTTTGCAGCATGTAGCTAATTACCAAAAATCCTCTGTTTTGTACCATATGCTGCTGCACCGTCTGCGAGCTCTCGACCAGATCGCAAATAAACCCCAGTAGTTTCGAACTGCAAGAAACAGCAGTAGGAAGCACTGGTGAGATTTTGCGTTAGCTACTCCCGTGATGTTTGCTAGTTGTTAGAACACACTTACCATAACGTAGGGTCTCGCTTAACGTCGTTGGGTGCTATGCAATCGTAAGGCATGTCTAATTGCGAGAATAAAGGGAATAGCACTTGTATGCCGCCGATCGAATTCAACGTACTGTGAATCGAGTGGGTTATAACAGCTTTAACATCCTGTAACCGTATCAATTCACGTCAGATTCGATTATCAAAACCAATAAAACTATAAACATTCGATGAGTATATAGAAAAAGCTTTGTACCATTCAGAAAACTTATTTTGAGCAAATGAAACATTTGACACAATCCTTTTTGCTTTTTTTTAATGAAACAATGGACAGAACTTTTCGATATACGTACTTGACGCTGATACATGTATAAATGTACCTGTAGCATGAGGGCGTGGGGTGTATGTACAAAATAGGAGACGTTGCCTTTCGGTGCGCTCTGCAGGCAAAGTTGAGAGTCCGTCGCTACCGGGTTGTACATGAACACAATCGCATTTGACAGTTTGCCATCGTAAAGCACCTACAAAATTCTCTTGGTAATTATACTCGAATCGTAAGCCGTGCTTGCAGCCACTCTGCGAATGATTCCGTGAAATAGACCGCGGAAGTTTGATGCTTTGCATTATGGAGGCGGGCATTCGCAGAATAACTGCAGCAACGGAGTAGGATTTTGGAGTTGCTGCAACTGACTGAAATTGTCACGGCAAACGCATAAACAGAATACACACAATACCTGCAAGGTGGATTACATTATTATCAAAATGGGCTACTGAGCTTTCAGCAGGGGAAAAACGAGCGCATGCAACTAGAATAACAGCATCCGATGCTAACTCTGCCTTAGTTAAATACGGATACTAACAGTGTACGCAAAAAAACAAAACCGCAGTCCAATACTTGGTTGTTGGAATGTTTCAATATATGCAAAATCGAAGCAAAAAACGCAAAGAAACAATACCAGAGAAGAGGAAGGTTCAGTAATTGCAGTACGATATTCTGAGCATTGGAAGAAACGTCGATAATAATAGTACTGTCTACGAAAAATAGCGCACAAGGGTACGAAAGATAGAATAAGAAGCAGTCACGCAAAAAGAGTAGAGAATCACTGACAGGAGAAAGAATCGTGTTTTTTCTAGAGTGAGAAGTATATTAATACAATATTCGAACGATCGTAGTCAAGTAATTACCTCTGACGAACTTGATCGCAGTAACAGAGTGATTAACAGTGCGCAAAATTAAAGATAAATGGGAAAAGAAAATAAAAATGCTTACAGTTTGCATACTTCGGTCCACCATGCTCGTGAGCTCCAGCTCATCACTCACCCTTTTGTGATTGTCAGGCAGATTCAGGTAACACTCGTTGTCAAAACGAAACTGACTCTGCTCGCGAGAATTGAGAGAAATTCGTGGAATTAGGAGAAAATTTGGAATAGTAAGAGAGAAACTCATGTTAGTGATTCAATTTACCTTATATCCAGGCCCTAGTCTGTGCATGGCGCATATCTGATGCGTCGTGAGGGCTTCGCTGAAGAGATATATCGCGCTCATTTGTCCGCAAAATACGCGGTCTTCGTCGAGCTCTGGAGTGGCACCGATGTAGCACTTGTCAAAAGGCTACGGAACAATCAAGCGGAAAGTATAGTTTTCTTTTTTTATCGAGAGTAATTGCTCTGATTGATTAACTCCTGCTGTGCACGAAAGCAACTTACGTCGTTTGTGGAAACGAACCACGCCATTTCCGTACTGGACGCCAATTGACCATTGACCAGGCATTTAATTTCACTCTTTGTCCACCTATTATATATGTACACTACCGCAATCATGTACCACTGGAAATATCCAATCGATCGATCCAGAGAGAAAGAGAGAGAGAGAGAGAGAGAGTAATTAATTAAGTTTTCCAGGCTTCGCTTGGGAATAATTTCGAATCATACGAATATGTTCGAGTGTTTTCATCATTCAATTACCTTTCGCGGTTGAAATTCATATTTGACACAATGCTGGAAGCCCTTGCCCTTTACTTTCATCGAGGTGAGGACCAAGCAATTTCCTACGAAGTGTGCTGAGTATCCTACGCCTTTGCTAGTTTTGAAACTGCAAATCAAATCAGACAAATCAAGTATATTACAGTAGTCAAGATAATTATTACGTATCGAGAACAAAAGCATATTCTTGTTTAGAAAACTTCGTGTATTTAATCTGCGAATAAACAATGCAAAATAATTAGAATACCCTCTGAAAGAATAAAGGTTCACTTTAAGACGAAGGTCCAATAGGTGTCTGCCGTTCAATTTTTTTTGCACCGTCAATTCCTCTCGATTGATAGCCTTCAATTTGTCGTCTATTCAGAGAACAGTGACGCGTTTTAAAAAAGAGTATTGGGTAGCGTATGAAAATCGAATTGTTTCCCTACGAATGAATACTATTGAATCTCAGCCTGCCGTACAAACGGTCCCTTTATCCTCTCGGCACCGTTCACGATTCGTGCGTGAGCTCAGAGTCAAGTCTCGATTCACGATCGAAACCGCCGAATGGCCTATTTTTTTAAAGGCCGCCGACATAATAGGTTCCTTAGTGCAACGGGCATGCTTCAACTGAAGAGAGTGTTCCCGCAAGGGTACTTGATGTAAAGAGCGCTTACCAGTAGAGGTACGGCTTTTCTCGTTCGATATTAACAGAGTTGATGGGGTCCAAGCGGAACCACGTGGTGAACGTGAATCCATTCTCGTGTGGCCATTTCGCGAGTGGTGGTAAGACAATTGCCTGTGGAAAGTGTCACGTTTGTGTTTAGTTGCTACTGAGGCTACTACGCGTATTCTTCCTTATAGCTATCACCTCAATTGCTATCGGGCCACCTGCGCTCTGGCACCGCGTTAATAGATCCGTATTCCGTGCTTGTTCAAATAATCGAATATTCTCTCATAGAAAATGTAAACCTGATGAGACTCGTTCCGAACGAGTTTCTCACTATTGAAGGAATAGTCACTTCAAACGGTCCAAATATTTGGCCCATTTGGACCCTGGCACAAGGCCGCTTAGTGGACAATTAACAAACGAACAATCGGTGGTTGATTTAAAAAAAAAAAAAAACATGTGAAAACGTGTGTGTTTACGTAAGGATTCGAGTTTTTTTTTTTACGATACAACAATTTTGTAAACAACCAAACGGTTCTCTGTGTTTTACCATTTACGTAGACACATATAGGCGCACTTCGAAAACGAGCGGAAGCGTTTTATTGATTTTACTTTATTTTCGTGGGGTTATTTCAAACGCTTTTTGTTGCAGTAAGTATTGAGTTTCGCGGAACCGGGTACATTAGTAGGAAAAAGCCCATTCAAGAATATTCTATACAATATATGTATAGGAATTCGAGGTAGTAAATTGGAGAATATCTAGTATCATTTCCAATTGCTATACGTATTTGTAATCGGTGAGTCTTGTTTCACGAGTTTAGGAAGTTTGTCAAGTCGAGTTTATTACCGTCGAGCAGCGAGAGACTTTGTGCGAGGACTTCACACCCCCAGCCTGGCTTAATTACTTCGCGATACTTAAGCAGGATCCTGCTACCTTCAGGAATTCCATTGTTCGTCTTATAGAGCTTCGATATACATATAGTCCACACGTGGTTAACTCTGTTCGTGCTAGTCCAACGATAAATTGCTTTACGAAAGATAAATCTTTGTTAATCCACTCTGTTAAAAACCGAAAACTAAACATTTTATGGGCGAATAGATTCGTACGAGTTTTCTTTGCTTTTTCGAGGAACTTTTGCCGAGTGTTCGCCAATCGTACAAGAGAGGAGGTCTTCTTAAAGGAGTCAATATGTCGCTTGATTTGAAAGGATAAGCACGAACGAAAGTTTCACGAAACAACTTGAATTTTCTTATTCCAAGTTCGATAGAGTTTTACAGTCGAACGAAATCGTGGCTACCGCAGCGAAGTAAAAGGATGTAATTCGTGAAGGAGTTGGGGAAAATGAAAATCAACTTACCGAGCCCTTTCTACCGGGGAAACTGAAAAACACATCGGGTCCATTTCGTTGCGGCATTTGACGAAGTACATTGAGTAATTTCGCCGAATGTCGTGGCTACAAACGAATGGAACAAAAATCAATTTGATTAATCAATTTTCCAAACTAGATTTTTCAATTAAACACGATGAAAAAGTCCATTTAATTTTCCAATTTTTCTTACTCTCTTTTTTTTATTTGGAGTCTTTTACGAGTTATAGTTAATACCGTGTACTTACCCATTTGCCTTTGACAGCTTTCATAGCACCGAACAAAAGTTTCAACTCTTTTACTGTTATGCTGTAACTGGCTAAAACTCCAAGCATGTCGATCAGTAAATCTGTGGGATAGGAAGACCAGTCAAGCATTAATTGAAACGAATAGTTCAGCGAATGTACATGGCTCGTGTGGTGTAGTGGTAGTGTGCATTGTATGTTAGGAAAGGGTTTACCTGCTACAACAGTCTCTGCCCGCGATAGTCGATGCAGAACGTGTTCTATAAGGTTTACGTCCGTACATGCCTGCAGGTTTCGCACACTCTTCCTCAAAATGGCGATGAATACACTCCATATTTCGGCCTGAAACAGAAATTGTACGGTGACGATATAAATATGCGATTTTTCCTTAACGTGTATATCTCTTTATGCTTTCAAGTATGATCAAAATCTTTACAAGATGATATTTCCAATTTTCCACAAAGAGGCTCTTATAAATTCTTCATTTTTTGCGGTTTAACCGAAGGCATCTGGAAATTGAATCGTTTTAAAAGTAATGAAAAAAAGTGGAGTCGCGTTCAATCACGGACTGTACTGCGGTAAATGGGTATCGTACAGATTTTTTTCCCCTCCCAGCATTTCCAATGTTTAGATTCATTTTATCGCGGTCTAGAAACACGAGAGTCCACTCGATCGTACACTGGAGTAAGTTTTACGTCAGTCTCGGGAAACGAAGAGAGAACTACTACTTTCCACCAGATACTGATCATCGAATCGTTTAATTTATTCAAAGCGTCTGTCTGTCAGGAGCGCGTGGTTAATCTCGGAATATCGGACCCCGATCAAAAGTCGAAACTTCTTCAGTACACCATTTGACCCTATTATCGTTAATTAGTTAACTTGCTCCCGAAATAGTTTAACCGCGACTGAGTGGCATCGAGGTTCAAGACAAGCCGTACTTTATCAGAGAAGTAAGTCTCCTTTCGTTCGTCTCGTTAGAAAGAAAAAAAATATTGAGCAGTGTCTTTACTTTTGCATAGTGAGCCTCCTATTATAGGGGGATAACGATTTATCGAAAAGCTTCTGGCTATTGAACCGCCTTAAGAGCACGAGCTAAGACGTTCGCTGGAACAGTTCAGTCGTTTCAAGGAAAGGACTGTAATGTCGTAAAGACCTAAGTGATAGGAGCCGATTCAACGACGAATTAAAGGCCACAGAGAAACCAACCCTGATTGCCTGTCATTCTCCTCATCTTACTATTGAAACTGGACAAATAAGGAGAATATTAACAACCCTTAAAATATTTGTTCTCCTCTTTAATTATAAAATACTCCGAGTAATAAACAGTCATATAAATAGATGGAAAACGAAGTGGAGAATTTAGGAAGATGCTGAAAACGCAAGGTATAATTTACTCGGTGACAGAGACAAAGATGAAAGTGACTTTGACGTCACAGCTGGAGATTATCCTGTGTATTAAGCAGCGACTGAGGAAGTGATAGCACTCAAGCGTCCGCTGCGGTTCACCTCTGTAGTCAGCAAATAGAATTATAATTACGACAGTAATTAGACGGTGCATTAGCGAAGACACCAGCAGCAGCATGAACGCGCTGTTGACTGTGGACCTTGTTCTAAGCATTGTGGACGTGCAGAGGGAAGCGTTCTGTTAGGAAGATTCTCGGTTCTGCTTCGAGCGATTGGAGGATTAAAAGTGATTTTACCCGGAACCTGACGTAGTCGGACAAGTGAAGCGGGAGGATAAGCTCGGTGCAGAAGGATACGGAGCATATTGTTGAAATCCCGAAAATGCTGTCGAAACTAGCTCGCTTCAGAAGTTTAGCTTGACTGCGCAAAGTTTCGTCATGAAAAAGTTAAGGATAGTCGAGTCGCAACGCGACACAATCCTGTTTAATTACTAACTATATTATTTCGAACTTTGTGTCAAATTTGCTATAGTCGTTCGCAAGAGCTCTTCAGGAATTTTGAGAAATTGCATAATTTTTATCGATATTGACGAATTTCGATTTTCGAGAAGAATGAAATGTTGGAATCGGAACGAGATAATTCTCCAGTGATCGAGGAGTAATACGAAGTAGGAAATGTACAGTAGAAGATTCGAAGATTTAAGGATTTCGACTTTAACTACTGTTCGCCTATACGTTACGAGTGTCTTTCAAAAGTTTCAACGATTTAACGCATTTTACAGGAGTTCTAGTGATTATACGATTTTCTACTGGTTCCTACTAGAGAGCTGCGAGTTCTACCTTTTCCAATTGGATCGTAGAACTTTTCCAAGATCTCTGGATTCAGAGATAGACAACTTCAAAGTCCCAAGAAGACAGAATTGTCGAAACCTGCGAGACTGTTCGACGATTTTTGTACTTTACGATCATTCTAGCTCTCTTGCACGGTTCAAGGATCATTAAATTCTCCTTCTTGTTATATCTAGAGTTGCAATAGTTTCGAGAATTTTTGTCAATTTTCCAAAGAAATTCAAAATTCTTTAGGAAATCGGAACCTTCAGATTTTTATACAAAATCGAACCAAAACATAAATATTTGGACTTTAGCAGCTGTCGACATACGTTGTATACATAACACTGTGCAGAATCCTATCGCTTTGAACGGATTTCAGCTGTACTTCCAAAGGGTGATGAGCCATTCCGCATTCGAGATGCATTAATTTGAAATTGACTAATGGCCCGGCGTCACAGAGGATTTAATGTTTCCAGTCAAGCGGACAATCTGATATTCCTCGATAATAGCATTACCAATGATTTTTACGGTCGAATTGTGCGGCTGAAAAATCGTTTTATTTTACAATTGTTTCAAATTTGCCTCGAGACTTTTTCTCCATTCATTTTAAGAATACTGATTGAAATGTTCTTTTTTCTATAGAGAATGAACTTTCTGATTCGGTGTTTGGGAAAACGTAAATTGTAGTCACTCCAATTGTTTTTTATACTGCTTTTCTACTTCTCGAAAGCACCATTCGTTTGTTATATTTACGAGACTGTATAATTCCAGGGTAGCATTGTATACCCAGCTCGAAGTGCATACCAATCCGATCAATAGTGTGTGCTACGTCCGAGCTGGATTTTCACGGGACTTATTTTGCCTTTATTTAGAGTAAAGCGATGCACGGCCGCCCGATATACGTGCGTTCGCAGTCAGTGATTTTTCGGGTCGAGGGTGCGCCACATTTATTGTTTCACGAGGAAATTAATTCGAACTCAGGCAGTGATCGGTATACCAATTTTCCTCGGCACCGATGTCTCGGTAATTTTTTTCTTTTTCTGTGGCCGCATTTGCTCGTGGCATTGATTCTTCCGAGATTGTTTGAATAGTATCCAGTGGAATGGCGCTTGGAAAACCGTGCGTTTAGTGATTCTTGTTTCAAAAAAAAACCATATCTATTCTTAATATCAAACTCGAAATAGAGATAGAGAAATTCGTAAAAGAATTATTATAATCATTTGAATGGATCACTGTGAAAAATGCATGACGCATGTGCATAAAATCCAGTTTTTGTTCACATTGGGGAAATCCGCAAGGTGAAAAAAAGAAACTGACTGAGACATTTTTTACGAATCTGTCTTTCAATTTCTCTGTTGCAGGTTGTCGTGGTCCATTTCTTGCGGCACATTTAAAATATGCTAGTGGGCCTGGGCGCCTACTTCTCAACAACTGTGTCGTGATAAAGGCCGCCGCGGGCGCATAGCTTTTAAACCTGATTGCGGTACGTTCGAGTGAGCTATTCGTGGGGTAAGTCCGTCCATTTCTAATGGCTCGTCCAGAACCAATTTTCTCATCGCTCCTTGAAGCTGGGGAAAGAATTTAATTATGTCTCTCGGCGCAATTAGAGCAGCAGGGGATATTTTAGACGATGTAAATAGCGTGCTCGTTAAGCCGAAATTACCGATAATGGGTTTTCGTAATGTTACCGAGCGCAACGCGATATCTTTAAGAGCGCTGAACGGAAGAATATCGTCTGGGGTCACTCTGTCCTCGTTGCGTCGTTCCTCCGTCGAGTAGACGAAGCAAAGAAACAGAATGAGAAATATCTACTGAATTAATTACCGAATGCTTTTATCAAAGCTCACCTTCCAATATTTCCAAGCAATATTCTTCTTGTTTTTTTTTTCTTTCTCTTCTGGTCTCGAAAAAGGGAATTCGCCTCGCGGTCTTTAATATTCCAGCAGAGGAAAATATTTTTTGTGGAACGAATTTAAAACCCTAGTCGGGTCAATCAGTTCGTCAAAGGTACTACGCGGAGTTCTATGACGTATCAAATGAACGTGCCGCGGAAAAATCGGTTTTTATACGTAACACTAATGAACTCATTCGGGCAGCATTAGTTTCCGATTGCTGATTTACTCAAGAGATATTCAGGTCTCAAAACCCACTTCATATTGAAATCTTATTACAAGGGATGATAGAATGTACTCGAAACGGAAAGGAATAAGGGGCGGTAGTGGGGATAGTGGTTAGGGGGAAATTACCAAAGAATACGAGGAAACAAAGGGAAAAAGCATTGGCAGCTTCAGATGTAGAGTTCAACAATCCGAACGGAATGGCTCTCAATTCTTACTAATTATTTTGGCTTGTAAGTATCGGGTCGTTGAGTTTTACAGTGGGCATAGCTTTTTAAAACGCTTCATGGCATTGTGAGAGTTTATTTTGACCTGCTTCCTTTGACTTCTCGATTCTCTTAATTATAGGATTTTCCGATGAAAATCAGGACGAAAAAAGTTATTATAGCGAAAACAAGAGGCCGAGTTTCTGCTGAGCATTGATTAACGCGGAAATAGAGCTGAAGGAATAAGAGAATCTGAACATGTATTTTGGTACCTATGTACGTTGGTGCACTGGTTTCAAGTAATGTGACGCAGATTTACTTATTTATAGGAGAAACTTGGGCTTTTGTGGGAAAGTTACTGTGATGTACCCGCGGCTTGCCTTTGCTGAGGCATTCTGCATAAATGCCTGCGGCTAGGCAATTCATTAATCGTTCCTTGTGAAGATCCTCGCAATCAGAATCCGACAAACATTTCTCATATATCCAAACCAAACTTTCCCAAACACACCTGATTCCATGAATTATTATTACTTATGCAGAATCCCATTTTAACTATTATAAGTAGACTGTGGATCTAAATGCAAACTAGCCAATTTGTTCCACGAGAAGTTTGCGAAATCCACAAACAATAATGTATAGTGGAGTTTGCAATTCCTCCAAATGAAAATTTCTTAACTTACTTTTCACAAGTCTGCAGAAACAAAATAGTATTCACATTTGGATAAAGAACTGTAATCTGATTATAATTGTCAGTATTAATTGGAAAGATGATACAGCTGTGACAGCTCTTCTCCAGGGTTTGTCAATATGTTTGTGCTGGTATAATGTAACTGACATGTATAGTGGCTACATAGTAGGACTATATGGTCGAATTAGACATCTGAGAACGTCCACGCACGCGTCAAAGGGAATACGCGGGTTAGAGACGTATGTATATGTCCTGTGCTTAAGGCCGTACCTTCTATTTGCCGAGAACACGTTCTTGCAGACAGTCTAGAGCGACAGCCTCAAAGCACGCGTTTACATAACTGTTCGAATGGAAAATGTGAAGAAGCTTGCGCTACGCGAGTAGTTAGTTACATATGTCTGGTTGGTTATAGTTTTACTCGTAACAGAGCCTTACCAAAGGCAAGGAGCATGGGGTATTTTTCGTATCTTATTATTTGAAGATGGTTTTGGTGGGTGGGAAGTTGGTTTACGGCGTGTTTATCATCGCAAATGGGACACACACACACATACGAACACACCGCAGGTTGTCCGACGCACAACAAGATTCAGTAATTGCGGCGCAAGTTCACCCAGCCAGGCGAGTGCGATGAAATATTACGCGCCTTAATATGTTTGGGCCCTTTGCGACCTCTTGTTAGTCGTGCTAATTAGTAGAGACGGTAACCGTAGCAACAGAAACAGCTCTGACTGTAAAGCTAACGACACAGTTTTTAAGACTCTGTATAATCGAATGAATACTCCATGGTCGTTGCATTTACGCTGATCTCCCTTTTTTGGAAGAAACTTGAAAGAAGGTAAAGCTCGCAATTATCCGATTCTAAAGATACTTTGGGATTTGAATCGCATCCGCAATTACGTAGCATTTCGTGGAATTATGAATCACGTGGGAAAGTAAGAGGCGGCGGACCACAGATTTTCGGTTGAGGAAAAGAATCACTGGGATAAACAGAAGGCGAGGGACGGAACAAGCTCATTTTGAGGAACGAACAAACAAACCGGGATTTATCTCTCAGTGAGTCACTCTGGCAAGCGTATTGTCAAGGTTCCTTCCGATCGACTTCTCGACTTTAATTGACTTTGGGAAGATTTCGGTCCTCACATCCATCATTGTTTCCTCTGATGCATCTTTCTAAGAGAGTAATCAGTCCTCCTAGCATAAAGAATCTACGGCTAGCAAGAGTTGATTTCATTGGAAAAGTTGTCGATCAATTCCCGTAAAGTAGAGCTACCGTTCTTCGAATTTTAACCAGGAGAAAAATTTACATATCTATTGTATATTTGATTTTGTTAACTTCGTAAAATCAGCGTGACGAATTTTTTATCCTAATTTTAGCATATCAGATTGTGGATAAATAAATAATAATTTTATATTGCTTCAAGACCTAGAAATTGAATATTAAAAATGCTGAGATTTCTTTATTCGCTTATTATTTACTTGCTAGAATAACGAATCTTGTACTTTACGATAACTATTCAAAAGTAATATGCTAGAATAATTATTCTTCCTAGAATTTGTGTATACTAAACATACAACAATATAGCATATGCATATTAATTAAAGCCTGTATTTTTCTCTGACGACTCGCCTTGTTGAATAACAAATTTGTTATTTCTAATGTATTTGTTACATTATTATTGTATGCATTCTGCTCGCAAATGAAACCCTGCGTTTGCCCATAAATGAGATATTTTTGGTTGCACAAAATATTTGCTTTCCAATATTAATAAAATGAACAACGCCTCGATATAATAATAATTTCCATCGCGTCGGCAAGCCGAGAGTAATATGTATTTATTCAGTTATTTTTTTGCTTGGTATACAAAAATTGGATCGGAGGAACTACTGCGGGGAAAAAAGTCGAGTTTATATTTAACGAAGTACGGTGGTATTCGGGGATGGTACAAATATTTATTTTGGTATTAAGCAAACCGTCCTGTAAAACATTCCATATGTACCATATAAGTGAATTACACAGATCAATGCAAGAAATATTCACTGAAATAAGTGTCACATTTTAACTTGGCACTTTGGTAAAAATATGAAAGCGTTTTCAAAAGAGGCGTTCAGTATCATGTGCGAGAGGAAAATTATTAGTTTTGAAGAAATTCATTGGCGATATGAATGTCTAACAATAACCTGGAACAGTTACGATTCGCTTCGTTCATTTTAAAGCATTAAACATCGCTTTTACTCTGGTCGGTATGGATAATTCTTCTCCGAAAGTAGCGTAGTATTCTGCATCTTGCATTATCGATAATCCTGAAAAGATATTCCAGCTATTTATTTTTCCTATTGTCCAATAGACAATCTCTAAAGAATGTATAATCCATGTTCCTGAATGTCATACGTTCTATAAATAGTTGCACTGTTTGAAAAATACCATATGCCTCTGAAAACGTCTTACGCAGGACTTTGCTATATTCCGTAGAAAAATCCAGGGTCTACAGGGTAACGTAAGCTGTAGTTTAACAATCTTTTCTCTTTCGTCTCACGATATCTTTCAGCCTCAATACAGCTGGCGCACATTCTTCGCGTACTTAACGTGCTGCGGGAGCCATATCGAAATATAACTCAAGCGGGGATAAAGAAAACAGTAAGAGCGCAAAGAAAACTCTGCGCGCAATACGGAAGGGAATTCTCGGTCGTCTAAGCAGAAGAAGAAGAAGCGTGCGCGTATATACCCAAGAGTATTTGTATTTATGTAAATGCCGGGGTAAATCGGAGCGAAACGCCAGTAGTTCCGACGAGGGTGAAAGTTAGTGGTGGAGGGGAAGAGAACTTGGTGGCCTTTGCGGATAGCAAACATTGACATTGCGCCCCACATACAACACACCCTGTATTTCCTTTGGTACACCCAACGATGACGGTTTCTTCCCTCTGTTTCCCATCGCGACTTTACACTGACAGCCTTTCCACTGCCACTACACCCCTGTTCACCGTGCTTACTCGTGCACTATTGACCGCAAAAAGTTTCGCACAATTTTCAACGGTTGCGCGACTAACACACCTGAAATCTCCTTTTCTCTCTTTCTCCCTCGAATCCGAGTCTGATATAAGAGCAATATCGCGCGAGATTACTGGAAACCATTCGTGTTCAAAGGCCGTAGATTTTCCACGAGAACTGCAATAATAACGTCCTGTGAAAACTTTCTCGATTTCTAATTGCGGTGCTAGAACGAAAGGCGAGCAGTTGAAATATCGTCTGGTATATTGTCGATCTCATAACTTAGCTGGAGGGAACGTCGAGGATCTGTGGCTTTCTGTGGAATACCGGGGAATTGGCTGACAGCATACCGCGAATTCTTGGGTTTGTTCGTTTTCCTGTCTCTCATTCTCTTTCTTTTTTCTCTTGGCGACCATTGTCATGGTCTTCGTCCTCGACACACACCAGGAGAACTTTGCCGCAGGAGCAATACGCGCTATCCTGCTGACATTGTATAACGCGACTCAAAAGTATTTGTCTGCTGACAATGAGCCTACTTTTGTGTTGAATGGGAAGGTGTGAGGTAACGGAGAAACGGAGAATATCTCGGTATAACCAACTTCAGGTTCGGGTCGAGGCAGCCACTCTCAATAATCTGCTATCTGATCCGATTTCTTGTATTTTATCGATGCAATTCAAAGGTTGTTTTAGAAAAACGCCGAATTATGTGTCCTTAACCGTTTGCTCGAAAATTCTCTTCGAAATGCTATGAGCTTCGGGTGCCAAACTTCTTTTCGCTTATAGTAATATTTTCCTGTATTATCCGTACGCTTTGCTACGGGAATAAAGAATGGTATAAGAGGAAATGTAATAAAAATCTGCTGACGAAGTAGAAGAAAGTATTTTATTTTTATTATACGCTTTGTGTAGTATATTTTCGCGGGGAAGATCTAAGTTGGTTACAATTGAATGATTTTGTCATTATGGATCATGAAACGGTAACTGGTTTGCATATCGGAAAACATACCGCGATGTGGAAATCATTGCTAACGGTATGTAGCATAGTTACCTACAAAACCGTGGTACAATGATCCGGGGAGGTTTTGTGTTCAATTACGTCGATTCACGGTGCTCTTGATAGCGAGAGCCGAGCTAACATCGCTTGAAACGGAGCTTTTCGAAATTTCCGTCATTTTGCCTGCTTTCAACGTACCATGAAAGAGCCACATTTCTTGCCTCGAGGGATATAGAGCGAGAGAAATAGAAATAGTAAAAGAGAGATTCGAAGAGAAACTAAGAGGAGAATTATGGAGAACTGGTACGTTTCAATTACCCCAGTGCGGTGGTTCGTTTCCTGGGTCGCTCGTGACTGCCTAAACCGATATAGAGAATTTACCTAAGCTCATGGCCACGCGAAGCTAGATAAATATGAGTAGAGCGTGTAGGCCGCTTCCTTCTCACAGAGAAATGCAATTTAAATCCTATCGGCATTACTACCGGACTTCTTCCTTCTTCGTCCGAGTAAGCTTTTCCCGGTGGTTTTCGCTCCTTCCGTAACACGATCTTCTATCCTCGCCAAACGACACTCCGCCCGGTAGGGCTGCATCGGAATATTGATTTAAAGCTACAACCTACAGCTTCGCTTGATGCCGTCAGCTCGATTTCTTATAACATTTTTCACAGTATTTCTCTTTTTTTTCTTTATTTCTTTTTCCTTTCTTTTAGTGTGACTGACGTTGAGTGGAACCATTAGGAAATCCCTAATGGTTTTATTCTGTCTGTCGGGATGGCTAAACTCACTGTGTTTTGATCGTTACTGGAGCGAGATAGTTTTCCGTTTTTGATTTGTGGAACTGGAGAATCGTTATCCGGAGGTGGCCCGATTTGTAAAAAATCTGTTGAAATTCCTTAAATATTAAAATAATAAGAATAGAAAGAATGTAATTGCATAGCGATCATGTTTCTGAGTTTCCTCAACGATCAGTCGTATGAATAAATATCGTTCGATGGGTACCTTCGGCCACAAGTACCATAATCAATGTCACGTCGACTTCGGTGACGAACTAACCTTGAAGAAAATAGATCGCTCGGCAATTCTGTCAGAGTTTTTGCGTAAAATGGGAGCGAAAAGAAGGAGAAAGACGACGAGGGCGAATGGAAGCGGGAGAGCAAGGGCGAACTGTAGGAAAAACGAAGTGGATGAGGCAGATCAAGGTAAAATGAGATCGTGCCATTGCGTAATAAGGCCACTTTTCCAGCGATTCGGATGTGTCAGTCATTCGTGTTCAGCTGGGCACACACCTATAACCGAATTATGTTCGATTTCGTGGCTCGGCAACGATCGAAAGCTCGGCCCCACCCTATCTAAAGGATGTAACCTAATAATTGGGAAATACCTTAGAAATCAGTATTTAAGAATAAAGAATAGAAGAATCTTCTTTTACTCCGTTTACTAGATTTACTGGGTTTTGTATAATTTGTGTAATAAATGGAAACAATAGTTAGATGTTTATCTTTTGATCAGTTACTGTTTAATGAGCTTTGCTTCATTTGACTTTTTCTTATGTTTCTTCGATTTACTTGTTATACGACAGGACGAAATAAGTCTAATTCTTATTAATGGTATCTGCGGAGGAAGCGGGTACCAGCATCCAGGTTGAAATTTCCCTTTGTCCACAGGACGTCGCCTTTATCGTTTTCCGGTTGACGGAGCATTTTATCCGTCGCATTATCTGTTTAGCCGCACGTGATCAAAAAAACTGCCGCTGACAAAATTTTACGGAATCTAAAGTGTCCTCGAGAAGATTGCACGGTGGTATCGAGTTTGTTGGCATTAACTCTTTAACTTGGGATGACGACTTACCTCGTTATTGGAAAATGCTTTTCATGTCTGTATCATGCATTAAACCCGTCGTAAGAAAATAAGTATTTAGCAAATCGAATGTTTTCCGGCATCATTACAGAATTCAAATATTATTCAAAAATATTAAATTTTACTTTAAGTAACTATTTTAGTAAATAATAGTACGTAAATAATTATAAATTGTTCCTATTTAGCTTTGCTATAGAACTCATAACTAAAAGGGTTAATTCTAGTCACACGTTTGCAGAAATTTCCAATTTTCTTGCGCGACTAGAAAATTAAAAAGCCGCTGTTTACCGTGTCACTGGATATATGATAGAATCGGGAAAAAGAACAAGTCTTATAAAATGCTCGTCCGATTACGTCCGGTAGAAACGATTCTCTTGTAGGTATTATCTCTTAGCCTAGACAGACACTTCTCTTACGAGGAGAATGAAAAGAGTCACTCTACTAAATTATATCGGACTAATCGAAATATAAAAAGCAAAAGATTTCATTAACTTCAAATGTTTCAATTTCCGCAGGGTCGCGACAATTAGGGTAATTGAAAATATATTGACGTTTTCTGAATTAAACTAGTGGAGGGCGATTGTCAAGAGGACGAAGTACATACACTGTTCCTATAAATGAGAGAAATTACATTTTGGTTCCAACAAAGTTGGACGGTGGAATTGTTAATTAACGTAATCTAATAATACGGCCTGTGCCGAAATACAATAGGCACAGAAGATTCGAATTAACTGTAGACCGTGAATCACGAAGCTTCAACCAAGTTTAATTACGATTCGGCAAATAAATTCGCGGTTCATCAGAGCGTTAGAGAAAAACGCGTAAGAGAAAAATTGCTAGTGTGGTCGAACGATACAAATTTCCTAAACCGATAGAGACTACATTTTTCCGTGACGAACGAACTTTTCCATCAAAAGTCGATCGCGAAACGAAAATCGATTGTACGAAACTTCACATGCTTCGTACCGGAACAATAGCACGAGAGGAAAAATTTTCGCCATAAACTTTTGCAGCGCGCGACGTATGCATCGCTAATGGAAAGGAAGATTGGGCATAACGGAAACGCCGACCAATATATTTCCTCGCATACCGATGGTGAGGGTCATTCGGTTTGTATAGTTCTCGTAAAAGTGTTTCGCGAGTCGCCAAGGCAATATGTAGTGTGTGTTGTATATGCGTTGTAAATAAAAGAACGGGACTATATATCCAACAAGTTTATATAAGCGAGACAACATGGGGGTGAGGAAAAATACCGGAACACTGGGCGAATCTGTCGAATCATATTACGGAATATACATCAGATTCTGCGAAGAGGATACAATTTCATTAATAAAGAAAAAAAAAAAGAGAACTCGAAGCTTTTTCTCGCGACTCGAGAGTTTGAGGGATTTAAAAATGCTGCTTGTCAGTGCTTCTTCCGCTCGAAGGATTACACTAGGCTCTAAGCTCGTAATCCACATCGAGAGATCCTATTTTTGCATTACCTTTCGCTCGAGCGGTAATGAGATCCTGCGTTCAGAGAATTCTAAAGGGAGCGAATAATTGTTGATCGACTTCGTCGAAACTGCAATCCACTTTCTTAAGCGTGCGATTTGAAGTAGCGCGCGAGCTTCGGCCTCCTCCGCAAATCCTATTGTGTATAAAGGTCTCATCGGGTAATACCGGATACGCTGGCTACACTCGCAAGGTCTGATTAACATTTTGATGAATGCGCGGTATATGCGTTATCGCGAGTAATCCGATTGTGATTTGTTTGGTGAATCTTCGCGGAGATGTGTGAAACAAGGAGATAATTCTAGAAGATTGTGCTTTGATTTCCTGTGCATTTTCAGAAAGAAGTTTTTCACCTTAAACAATTATTATTTGCTGTGATTTCTCTTGGTACGTTAAGTTTAAATGGAATTTGGAGGGAAACCAATAGTGTAGTTGCGCGAGTGTTAATCTTGTGTATGTGAAGCAGTAGATATTCAAACGTCTGCGTTAGTACCGCGATCATTGACATACCTTCGATCAGAGCGCAATCGAGTGGGAACCTATCACATGCAGCATTACCCATTTCCGATACTGTCAGCTTATCCTGCCATCTCATTATAACCTCATCAACCGTACATATCGAAATTGTGCATTCCATATTCAGTGTGCTGTGCTTAAGCATCGCCAATACCTTCCAAGGACAGTGGCTATTACCGTAAATGTAATTGCACGGCCGGAAGCGTATACACTAGTCAGGAAGCAACTAGTGAGGAAGTGAATAAATCCAATCGCTCTATGACAATGAATCTATTTCTGTGTGACGATAAAAATGAAAACACTTTAGTACTTTCCGTATCTTTTACTGTTAACGTTTGAGTTTTTTTTAAAGAAAATCCAACTATAAATTAATTTACGACTATTTCTACTACTATTTTCGTATCTCTTTAAAATACCATCCTTAATTAATGTTCAGACTTAAACCAATATTAGCGAATAGATACCACAGCAATTCTACAATTAATTAAACAATTCTTCTCCTTGGCGTTTGCAATGTAAGCAGTAGAAAGAGGACAAATATTGTGACAAATAATATGTGTCATATGTGGAAACTAATTGCGTATTATTTGTTATGAGATTTGTAGACGCGGCCAAATACCACGTATTCGATGCCTTTGAATACGAGACCAGCTGACCGTTAAAACAATTAGGACTCGCTGGAAACACTGCAAATTAAACAGATTCCATCTGCCGCTGGTGACGTGTATACAAATAAAACGATATATTCTATGAATCGGCGGTATCACGCGATACGTGACGCGCATTACACTAGCTTCTATGTGGCCTCACGGTGTGGCTTACGGTACTACGGCTTTTGCGGTTTAATCGTACAGCGTTAGGTATCAATATAAATGAAAGCCATCGCTGCAGGATCTCCGGCTAACACTATTCGTCGCTCCACCACGTTATGCAGGACCATTATTCACAATCTGGCTGGATCTCTAAAGGCCAATTATTTATGGGGATTTCGAGGTAAATCTCCGGACTTTCAACCTAAATTTACGTCACAATGCAACCACGTTTTTCCGCGCGTGACCAATGCTTCCGTACTCTTTGTATATTCATCAATCTATTTTCTAAATTAAAGTATTTAAGTATTTCGAGGTTCGTAGATTGATAGAATTATATTCGGTTTAATTCGAAACTTATACATATAACGAGTCATAAGAGAAATATTCAGTGTTCCTGAAGTATGCAGTATAATAAATAGGAAATCCTACTATTTATTTTCTTCCAGACCGCTTCCGTCTAATTTGAAATTACAAATTTACATTTGCACATTTTGTTCCGACAAACGTGTAGGCAATCTCGGTTAATTGTACCTACATTCCACCGCTAATCCGAAAATAATGCTGGGTAAATAGCGGAGCATTAAATTTCACGCGACCGTAATATATTCGGAGCCGAATAAAAAGTATCATAGGAAGAAGGTGGAGGCGAAGCCAAAGGCCAAAGGGACGAGAACTCGAGAAGAGAGGCAAACTTTTCTACTTGAAACAGACAGCATCATAAGAACAAAGCAAAGAAGTAATATCGAAGATTAAATGGCTTGGCAGGAGAGAAGAGCACATTAAAAGGAAAATTGCACAAGCATGTTGACTGCTTTATACGAAGAGGTCAGGTTTATTTTGCTAAAGGTCTCACATAGCCCCTTTGGTTAATTAAAAGGGACCAGAATAAAGAGGCCTGCGGATATACAGCTTTCGCGAATGGTTCTTCAAGCGTTGCTAGTGCATTATTTTCGCTCGGGTTTAATCATTGCAGAAGAAGGTTGCTCTTAATTGTATTGTCGCTCATCATTTCGACAAAGAGTCAGCGTATAAATAACGTTTTGTCTTGTTGGAGACAATTACGTGGTTTTATCTAATTTATTTAAGATTATTGTGAATTAACGAATTAAGAGCTTGGTGTACAGTACTTCGTGGCAAAGTATCGGAATTTTATGTGGTAATTGTTGAGAAGACTATACTTTGTTTCTTTCTCAAAATAGAGTCCCATTCACAAGTTGAACTTATCGTGAATCCTTTTTTTTTCATAATTCGCTACTTAACCGGAATTTCGAGGTAAACGACAAACTAATGCGTCAGCCAGAAAATGATACTCAAACAATGATTCCAAAGCTGGAATCGTTTTAAAATTAAACTTGTATCTTCCTCGGATTCTCATTTTAACTTTGACAATTAAGAAAATGTCCGAAAATATAAATTTGGAAATTGAAATAAAATCGCTAAGTCATAACTTCCGATTATCGTTGGCAGTAACGTCAACAGTGGTAATAATTTCTCTACGGGTCACACCCGTGGTACAAATTTAAGGTATCCTGTGAAATATGATCCGAGACTCGTGGAAACTCGCTAAGAAATGCAAATCCCTCTTCCCCTCCGGCATCTTGAGAATATTTCCTCACCCCATACTTCTTCGCTCCGCCCGTTTCATCCTCGTTTTCCTGAGCACGCACTAAAGCAGCGAGTATCATTTTCGGCCTGCTCACTCACCGCGTCCGCGTTTTGAACGAATCGAGCGGCGCGTTTCGCGCATCAAGAGTCGTAAAAAGCATCGGGGATGTTGCGTGGTAGAAGGAAGGGTATAGTTGGTGCGGTGGAAGACCGCAAGAAATAGTCTTCTCTCCGCCTCGTAATCAAGCTGATACCACCTATCAGATAGCATGAGAAAAAAATTCAACCGTTCCCCTTCCATGTCTCCGACTGGCTGGCGAGATTTTCTCGGCGTTGCCGAGTCAATTTTTCGAGGAATGGAAATTTTCAGCTAGCGCTCGGTCAAATTTAACGGGGATTTATGAAGATAAACCAAAATAAGATTGAACTCTGGCCCGTTCAGAATTCGAAGCACGTTGACGGAGGATATTTTCATCGCGACCTTGTAGCCGCTCACACCACTATTTTACGCTTCACAGCATCTGCTTCAGCTTCTACTACTTCTTTCTTTCATCTCGTATTTTTCCCCTCTTTTTCTCCCTATATCCTTTTTCGAAGGGTCCTTCGATCTCTGCTTCCTTCTTTCCGCTCGAGGCCTCTCGGATTGAGATGCGCCTTTTATAAACTGATTCAACAGTGGATTCCAAGTGAGCGAACACTCGTTGCCGAATATATCGAAGCCGGGTTCACGAGGATGCTCTGTGACCGCAGAACAATCCAACACTTTCCAAACTCGCGGTAGTTTACTGTAGTTTCATTAAATAGGTTTAGGAGTGTTAGAGCGGCTTACCGCTGACGTGAGATCTAGCATCTGTCGGAAGTCTGATCCGGGCATACCTCCAACAGAGTATGTTATGGCAAAAAGTACCAATACTATGGGCTAGCATTGTCAAGATTCAAATTCTTAATAATCCACAATTATCAAACTCCCCGATAACTATCGTAAGATCGTGGAATAAGCAGATTGTAAAAAATTGTTCAAGTAGTTAACTAAGCCAGAGAATGGGGCTAAAATCAATTTTGTGTATATACATATATTATATAGGTATTGTATATTGTATATAGAAACTCGTAATCGCCGAAAGTTTATCACATTGGCTCTTAATCAAAAGCGAGTGTTATACGTCGGGTGCAGGTCGTAGCGAGCGCTGCTTGAGCCAAGGTTCCCACCGAGGTCTGGTGTAAGGAGCCAAGGAGGAAAAAGGAGACTGCCTTCGGCGGAATTTCCACTTCGTTTCGTTCGCGAATTCACGAGCACCATTTCTCTTCCTGGCCTCTGATTGGCAATAAAGCACGGACATGATCGAAACGGGTCAAGACATTCGTGAAGAGGAAGAAGTAAATGAAAAGCGCCCTTTATCTCGTCTGATAAAACTGAAGTTTTAGACTTTTTTTGTCCGTCGAGTCGCATATCGCGTCCATTAACTCAACCAGATTTGTTCTCGACCTATATTTCGTATCGACCACACTTTTACCCCCTTTTCTTATTTATGACGTTCGACACCACATGGTAAAATCAAAATGAATCAAAGTGGGTTTCAAGTTTGTAGGAACTATATTGAAGGATATTGTATCATGTATCACGATTCCGAGAAACTTAATATGACAAATAATTGATTTTAACTATGACATTTCACTTTATCGAGAAAAATATTTATACAAAACTCTTGTACAATTCGTCTGCTAAATGTTTCTAAACCCGTCTAAAATGCAGATTACTAATCTTTTCGAGTAAGTAAATCAAAATTTCAAACATATTGAAATCAATTTGTTCTTAGAGGTATTAATAATGACACAGTTATTCGTACTGTCTGCCTAGTCAGCCACGTACTCCACTAGTCAATTATGATGGGCTTTACTACTGGCGGTCTATAATCGTACTGTACCACTGGCCGCCTGACATATTCTCTGGGGAATAATTGGGACTGGCTGATTCCACTGTTTGCAATGTTTGGCCGATCTTATCGTCGGAAACTGATTGGTTTATTCTACTCTTTGAGTATGGAAGCTCTATGCGGGCGTTAGTTTATAGCTGGCCTATTCTACTACCCGCGCATGACCGGCCTATCCTAATACCTGACTAGTTTGCGGAGCAGTTATGATCGACCTCTTTCCCTGCTTGACTACGCTCAAGCTATACTACTTCTCCAGCGCAATCTTCCGCTCCAGGATGTTTAGTTAGCCTATCCTCCATTATTCACATCAGGAGTTTTCTCATCCTACACTTAAACCAGATAAAACACCGCAAATCCCTTCGTACTCTTTCTTGAAATAACAATTATCCATATTCCCCGTATGATGAAACAAAAATCCCCTGATTAGAAAATAACAGGTCAGCATTAGGACGGAGACACAATGGTTTGTGTTTCTTTCGTGGAAAATGGAATCCTGGATGATCCTGGATCCACATTGGCACGCTTTCATCTATTTTTCAACAACTTTCTCATTTACTCGCGAGACGAGTGAAGAAGAATAACACGCTTAATATCACTCGAAAGGGAGCTCCGTGAGGTTGTATACATACGCGAGATGATGAAAGTAGAGTGTGCTGTGAAGATGCGTCGAGATGCGTGTGCGATGCAAGGCGAGATGAGAGATGAGGGAAAGATACTTGGGGAGCTGGTGGATGGGATTTCTTGCAGAATAGATCGGCTTGTTCGGTGGTTGCGGCGTCAGAGAAGCGTGATGTGGAACTAAATCCTCATCAGCATATCGACGCGCCCGGGAACGGGGCCGGAGGGTACGCGTGCAGACATTCGAGTTGCGCGACACAGCACGCTTTTAGCCTCTCCGTATAATAAATCTGAAATCTCTTGTGCAGAATCACCCAGCCACCATACCGTGCTACGTCACGCTGTTGCAAGCCTCTCATATCACTTTCGCGACAGTTTCTTCCAAGAGAAACTTTCCTGTTTTTCGCTCTGCAATCAAAACGTTCGGCCTTTTGGAAAAATGGGCCACGCGAGTCTAAGTTGGCGCAAGGTGATAATACCCTGAAAACTGAGCGGCTCGAGTTGTTTTTCATTATTCACACCCGAGGTCTGGTGTCTTGTCGTTCAAACAGGAAACACTCTTGTCGCTCTTCTGGAATTTACGGCACAAAAATGTAAATCGTGTGGCCAGGTGTTGAAACTTTTTTTTTCTCGAGCTTTATTACATTTTATCTTCAAAATTCTTATCGGCCTTGTACTTTGTGAATTTTCGGCGGTTTTTAAATTTGAGGTTTGTACTCACGCAAACAAATTTCATGATTTTACAAATTTTTCTTGACCCATTTCGAACTTTGCCATTGATAATTAATTTGTCTTCTGCAGTAACCACCTCTGCTTTCGTGGTATTTGAACGGAATGTGAATTTCAGGTGAAGTCTCTTTTGCTCGGGAGTTCGATGTACCTAAGTGAGTTGAATAGCGTCCTCTAAATCACCGAGTATTACTCGACGCATTTGCCTTTCGTATCGCATGATGAATGCCTCCTCATTAATACCAATTCATTTTCCCTTCAACGAGACCATCGCATAGAAGACTCCCACTCCTTTCCTCCAAAGTAGAAGATGAGAGATCATTTTTCGTGATTTAGTTCTCGCGCAAACTTCCTTGAATTTTTTTCACCAAAACCAGTATCAATCCTCGGTGTATGGCTCGATGAAAAATTCTCATAAAAAAGCTCGTCCCGTGAAGGAATTAGTTGAAAGCGGTGTTGTCAGCATCTATTCGAACGACTCGTAACCGTTTTGTGACACTTTGGTCAGTGGTGGCTGGAAAAGCTAAGGTAGCTTGTTAATGAATTCATCGGTAAGCATTAGCTTGAAAATAATTCGAGTCGTTCGTACTCCTGTCATCGCAGAGCGTGTTCTGGATACCAGAGGAATCTGAAACGCGCGGAACAAAGGCTAGTAATTTGTGTCGCGTGGCGCATACTAATGTTTTTCGGACGGATTCGCATAGTCCTCGTGTACACTCATCCAAAGGGAGCGCGTATGGGGATGAAAGGGGAATACGGGTAGTGACGAAAGAATGGTAGTAAATTTTTTTCCATTAATCCAAAAAGCAATATCGGACTTGTGAAGCCTGCTGTGTTCGTGGAGGTTGGGCGTTAGTCGAAAAACGAGATGAATAAATGTACCCGTCTGTGTGTGGCCGGTCAACGAGGCCGTGTTTACATACACGACAAATCACGAATATCGATTACACCCTACGAATTTCATCGCCATTTTTCGATTAACTCGCATGCCGCAGCGAGTAATAGAGGATGAGCCCGTTTATTTTCGAGTGTCACTATTTTCCCGATCCCGAGGGCCCATTACCATAAATGAAATCGCAGCGTCTATCACACGATTAAGATCCATTTGAAACCACTTCCATTACCTTCATTGGTTTAATTACGCTGCCGCCAGTCGTGATTTTTAAACAGCATGCCATTTCAACTGACCCGGGAAAATCACGAAAACAGGATCGTTATTGCATGCCAGCCTCTATGTCGGATTCTCCGTTACGTACAAATCCATCTACCCCTCAGTATTTAATTCGACGAAAACCACTACCTTTATTTCATAATAACTTGCGATATAATTCGAATTTCATGAAAAATCCCATTCACCGTTCGTGTCTACGTTTAAGGCAAGCTCCGATTTCTCCATGATTTCGACAGTGTCGCTCAAATGAACCGTGCAATGTATGTATAGACACAGGATAAATCGAGAGAGAAAGAGAAAGAGAGGGAAACATCTGGCGAAAGTAAGTTCGCAGAAGTGCAGGTTATTTAGGCGTGTGGGATGGTCGTGGATGGCAGAGGATGGGTGGAAATACTGGAGAGGGTGGTCATAGAGAACCGCAGGAGCCGGCTGGGCGCGCGATGCTCCCAGATAGTTGGAAATTTAATACCGGACCCACGGTACCCTTCTCCGCATTGCACTGGGACAGACGGTGCTTTTTTCGCTGTTTGCCACGTCGGGAATATTCTCCGCGCGGGCGCGGATGAAAATCCAACGCGACGCACCAGGGCGTTGTCCCACGAACGATTTGAGTCCCTGTGTTGGTGTTGGTACTGGCGACGGTGCTGCGCACTTTGCCAACACTGACACGTGCAATAGCATCCGTCGACTAGATTACACCGCAGGAGTGTTGGAACGCTCGAGGCTCCGGCTTCGAAGAGTTGCTGCATCAATGGACGATTCTTCGTGATAGAATTCTTCTGTATGTGTATATATACACGTACATGTACATGCGCTTCCATTGCAGTATGTGCTCTCGTTAATGAGGCGTGCGTTTTTCAACTCATACTCCCGCTGCTCATTGATCAGGATTCTCTGAAACCGCATGTTGTTTGTTCTTTAGTCTGTCGTGCTTTAAATTGGCTCGCGTACGTTGGAATAGTGTTGGTATTGGTATGGGGAAAATTTTTTATTTGAAAAGAATTTAAACAGAAATTTTGTACTTGGTTCACACGTTCCTGTAGTATTAGACCACGTGTTAATTAGTTGTCTTCTGTTATTCGTTGCGTAGACAATGTGGTCGCACCGTCCTCGAAAAAAGGAATTCACTAATTGAGTTCTTGTAGATGACAGGATTTTTTTATAACGAAGGAATAAATGATTCTATTTCCCTTGGTTACGTAGAGTCCTCGGTGTTGGGTTAAATGTTAGGTTGAACGACAGAATTCTCGTGCTCAGTGACCTTTTAGTAGATGTCTCTGTAGGGAAGAAGATTCCCTCCATTCTATTGTCGTAATCAAGTGGCATCATTAGCAGTGTCAGAGCAGGCAGGATGGCTACTGTTGTACACGACCTTAATTACTTTTCTTTGCGAGACCCAAGACCTTTGCAAGCGCCCTCGTAGTCGCTTATTTGCTTGAAAAGAGCGCAACTACTTCCGATTTTACCTCATTAGATAGTGACTCGTTCTACGAATACTGGATAAAGTCGTCCTAACGCGCAGAGATAGGATCGCATCATTTTCGATGAACACAAACCATTGTCAACAGTGACGACTTCGTTTGGCATGATTTATTCATTTTCCGACGTGCAAATTCTTCTCCGCAGAAATTGCATTCCAATTTTTAGTCATCGCGACTCGTCGGCGCTGCGATGGGAAGGGGGAAGGGACAAGAGAATGGAAAAGCACGAATACACCTAGCGTGGACTATTATTGGGATTCCGCGCGACACGGTGCTGCTTTCATGTCAGTCGGAATGCACGAGTGATATGTGCGAATAAACTGCTATGAATATCGAGTATGAATGACTGTAGCATTCCACAGAAAAAACGTGAATTTTTAATATTGATTTGTGCGTACTCATCATTGTCAATTGGGAACGCGTCGTGTCCTTCTATGTCACGTTCTATATGCGATACGTATTAACCCTCTGTCGTAGGTTGACAATCAGCACTGTTCATTGAACTTGCAATAACTCAAATAGCCAATATCACGATTTTTCAAATACCGGTTCTCTTTAAATATTTCTAACTTTAATATATTTCTATTAGTTAGTGTTCCTTTTTTGCTCGTGTTGAACTTTTAATTAATTAACAATTACACTAGGGCAAAGAAGAGGGTCGTTCCGAAAACCTAAAACTAATCACTGATTCTGTCTGATATTGGTTTCAGTGATATAACTCAATATATTCCACTCACGCACTGACCTAACGAACTCACCAAAATTCCATTTATCGCACCAAGATATCCGCCATCGACGTGCAGAGAAATATTTTCACGACAAGCTAATAACTTTCGCCAATATAAATCCAACAGACAAAGCGATTTTTCGAAAGCTCGTGCTTCGCTTGATTCTACTTGATTCAGTGATCCAAAAATCAGGGATTACCCCGCGATATAGACGGAGTATGGCGATTTTGGTTCGCGCGGGCATTGCAACATATATGCGGATACTTTAACAGAGTAGTTTTTCGTAACGCTTAGAGATGGGTCCGTGAATGCCCTGCGGCGCGTGATTTACCGAGCAGTTTTCGATGAAACTTCCCGAGAATAACGGCTGGATACTGAGCGTCAGTAAATGCAAGCGCCGGTAACTTGGGCGAAATTTTATGGAAACTTTCCTTCCTCGGGTAGGAACTTGGCGCGTTTGGCTTTAGTCAAGCGTTAATAATGAATAGAATTCAGAAAGTTGCAGATCTCTCATACCGCCACTGACACAACCAAATCTCAGCACGTCTAGACACATAACGTATGGGGCGTCCGTGTACACGTCATCCATCTGCGGTGTCCCATTCTTCCAATAGATGTTACATAGACACTAACCCCGATAATCCCATCCATTATACACGCAATTTTGAACTCGATAAAAGAATGATTACCGATAGTCGATACCTCGCGTTACCGAACTTTTCCCCTAGATAGTTCTAACTATGTCCTATTATGCTAATGTTAGCAACAGTATAGATATCGTTGATGGCAATTTACTAATTAATAATTTGCGTGGTTCGACGATTACCGGTAATGAACTGTATTCCCGTGAGGTCTGCAAAGTAGAACAATATTTCGCTATCTGATTTGCTGACATGAATTTGTGATAGTCGCCCAGCCCAAATACTATCAATGATACTGTATTTCGTCCATCAGGTGGTTTGCCTGAAGCTTGCAAGCTTTTCAGTATTTGCTACAAAAATTCCAATGGGTATCAATTGAAAGCTGAGTGTACGAAAAATAAATAACACCTATTAGTCGCATCGTATTAGTGCTTTAATCTCATATAAATGGAAAATAAAGAGATTTTAGATAAATTATTGAAATAGTTTCGTACGTTACAATAAATAGAACTTTGTTAAAGATTATAATAGTATGTATCAGGGAAAACACGACACAAGTGATTCGACGGATTTGTTACGACGATACAATATAAATTCGAAACTGGAATCACGTGGTTACTAGGGCTCGAAACTTTACTCGGATACCACTTGACATCGTCAAACAGCACTGTCGGCAAAGGTCGCTTTCAGTTATGTGAGTACATCTGCGTGTAAAGTTCCGTAGAAGTTGGGTAATTTAGTTTTAACTATCGCACACTGCACACCCTGACTTTGGACATCGAATCCTCTGACGTTACTTTCCTGAGTGTCGCGTTACATGAAATGCGCAAATTGCACTATAAAGCGAAGCCATGGTACCGTGAAATAGGACTATAAACCTGTGAGCATCGTAGACGTGTTAGAACTGTCGAACATCCCCTTGGTCTTCCTTCAATAAATCTAATTGCTCCCGGAACTTGACTCTAAAAGATCTGAGCGTGGTTAATGAACTTGAATCACTCGTAGTATTCTTGTTCAGTCTTGCTAATAATAATACAAGTAAATAAATTGTTTACTATTTCTGCAATAGTATATTATAAGAAGTATCAACAATTATTGCAACGTGGCCAATAATTATCGATAACTTCATAGATAGCCACCCCCGCCCCCCATTCCGAATTAAAAAACAACAGAAGATGACACTACAATCGAAATTGACTTTTCTCTGAATTGTCATCAGTAATCTGGTCATCGATAACAGTGGTTGGCCCGAGTTATATTCAACGTAACAGGCAGGCGAATAACAGCGCTATTAATTTGGTAGAAGCAAATGCAATGCACTACGCATTCGGCTGAATGTAACTCTTGGAGCGGGATGAATATGCTCGATGGAAGGTCCAAGGTCCACGGTTCAGTGTGTTTAATTGCATCACATCTATTCGATAACGGTCGATCCTGCCGTTAGCATTTCATTTTGCAATATATCTTCATTTGCATGCGTGCGCAGTACGTCGCGATTCGGAGGCGCGTTGCTCTCCTTCGCCCGCAAATTGCCGGGAATAATTCGATTTGCGGAGACGTTCATTGTAGAATGCACTAGTGCATCGTATCAGTGAATTGAAATCCTGCGTTCTGCGTCATTCTATCAAACCTGAGTTTCATGTTATTTTCTTCAGTTCCAACAGCGACTGGAATAATATCACGTAACCAAAAAAGATCGTTAGAGTATGTATACTAGAAATTCCCAAATATTTTAATTTAATTGCTGGTTTAATTCTTTATACAAAGTCTCGTAAATCTTTGTGTTTGACTTGGAATAAAATCGTACAATTTTTTTGATTGCTTAATAGAAACGAATAAAGCTCTTGATTGAAATTCCCGTTATAAATCACGCGAGTCGATGTCACGTGTTTGTTTTGTTCGAACGCTTGGCAAATAGGTGACCAACGGTGCAAGTATTTTTCAGGAATATCTGCAATATCGAAAGGCTATAGGAGCTTTTCGCAGCAACACTTGTAACCGCTCGTACCCATAACTCCAATGGCAATTTATGAAGGTGACGGCTGGTCCTGCAACCTCCAAGTTATAACGCTTAAACGGCGCTGATAGTTCGTAAACCGGACAGAATGAGTTATTCTCAGACTCCCCGGAATTTCTCGGGGCTCTTAAATCTGTCTCAAGCGGATATAGCCCCGAGTCATCGAATTCAATGTATATTGCAAAACATGTATACATGTGTATCCATACATAATACATACATGTATATTGGGTTGGTCAATAAGTAACGTTGGATCTTCCAAAGGAGACCGTCCGTCTTATTTTGACAACATAACTGGTTATACGTATACTTGTATAGAATAATCTAAAAGTTTCACTTGGTTTGTAATAAATACTTTTATAAATATTCGTTACGTTTGTTGAATATAATTTTAAACGTTGGTCCTCTTTTTTGTTAAATGTCTTGTTAAAAAACGGTTCAACTTCAAATGATTAATATTCAGCTTAATAAAGAAATGAATCTTTCAAAGAATGCATTTGTATTCCAGTAAATTTCGATATTACCATTCGGCCAACCCAATATATTCAGGACCACGAATTTCGGCGACCGTTGGAAATTATATTCGAAACATTGGGTTGAATCTTTTTAGCCCTTGGAATTCGGAAGGATCCGGATGGATGATTTGCATAAAAAGATTTTTTTATATATCGTAGGATAAAGTACTCTGTTCGACGGTCCGGCAATTTCAAGTGATGTATGTAGGATGTTGAGCTTCCCTCGCGAAGGCTGATGAGACTCTGAATAATTGCATGACTCAATCGGAGATCTTGTTAACGCTCCGAAGAAAAATTCGATGCTAGCCACAATCCGTACGGTTTTAATTGGCAATTTGCTTCGACTCTCTGAATTTGCCTTTGACATATTTATTCCTTTTAATCGACACGTAGACACAGTAGCCCTCGTATTTTAATACCGTTGTTATCGATACCAATCCTGTATGCATTCGTACTAACACCTGTTTTTAAACTGTACATCTCTCATATTTCTGAATACTGTTTGCCGGCAGTTATCCAGATTTCCATTGGATCGATGGAACATGCTACTTCCTCTAACAAATGCACCAATGCGGATTCTCTGTAATTCCATTCCTAGGTATTGTTACTGTACTGATACTGTTGTTTCCCGAGTTGTGATATAATAATTATACCCTACAGCTGAAACTCAGCAGAGCGTAATGTAGTCTACGATGAATAACGTTCGTATAAGTAACGTTGCGAATCACAGATTACCATCGCGTTAGCAGCGGAAACTTCTCTCAAATAATATTGTGAATGGCATAAAATCAATTCTTTAATACCAAAACTACCCCAGAGCTCAGGCTAATCCGATTAGAATATATTTCTGCATATAAATTTCGAGTTAAAACCGACAGGAACATTTTATTTTAATTAGATCTGTGAGGAAAAAAATAATCATTTGAAACAATGGTAGAGATATATTCACGTCGTTCGCCGTTTAGTATCAATTTCTGATGTATTATGACAGATCGGTAAAAGCATCAAGTATAGTGGAATGGTTCATTCGGATTGCGGGAAAGGATATTTGCTAACATTAAGCAAAACATGACACCTCCCAAAGGTACATTGCACCGACGGTGTCGAATGGTCTGCCACTAGAGCTCTCACGAGTGCTTGGGAGAATCTAATCCATAAGTATACCTAAAGGCCAATATACCGTTGATATATTCTATTCCGTTTGGCTTAGATTTCAATGATATGGATAGCCGGCCAAATGCATATATACATATATACATATGTATCGTGGACAGCCAAGATAGTTACACGAGAGAGGGAGAGAACTGCCACAGCTAGGCAGGTGCTATGTACCATTGACTATGGCGACGTCGAAACACAGTTAACAGTATTAACATTTCGAGTTGAGTTCGAGCAGCTCTACGAACATTAGAAACCGATCTGTGGTAGACTCTGCCAACTGTGGCTATCGTTATCCCTTGGAGAGTTCGAACTTGATGAGAAAACTTTGAAACACTTATAGTATATATTTAGGTTTTTGCAATAGTTTAATGGTGACTTCTCTCGAAACATTCAGATATGTATTATTTGGTGAAGTAGTAAAAGCAAAGTTCTAAATATTTGATATTATTTAGAATATCCCCCGAAAATAGGCTGTTTATTTTCAAAGTGATCAGAGGTGTTACGTAGTGACGCGCATTGCGGTAGCATGTGCGCAACCTGTCACCTACTTTAAATGTCTGTTTACTTTTACATCGAAAGTTTCTTGCGAGCATTCAGGCATCAAGCGTAAGTTTACCAGTGGCAAAGCATTACAACCCTCCTTTCGTTGAAGCTGGCAGTTAAGGGTTCACTACCATTCACGAAACTTTTCACCCCTATTTTTCTCGACACGTAATGCTGTTTAACAAGCCGGCGAGTGAGAGAAGCTTGATAAATTGATTCGCAAAGTAAATGCTACTATCAGCTTTCAGTAAAAATCGGTATTTAAATATTTTCCTCTAGAAGAGCGCGATACATGTTTGATTTTCAACTGGCGGATAGAAAGCACCGACGACCCAGTTTCAAGACTCGACACTTTACCGCGGTGGCATAGAAACTGGCAAATTATGGGGCGTCACTTTATTCTGACAGGGAGCATACGTTATCGCGTTGCTGTATTTTTCAAACGTCAAAAGAGCAAAGCGAAGCCATGCAAGTTCGCAGCAACGCTATTCAGATTCGACCGCGACTCAGCTCTTCGAATATGTCGATAAATTTCGCGACCCTTGAAAGGGAACAATTTTTGTTCACTGGCTTGCCATTTGTAGGAAATTTGCCGCGTAATGGATTTCGGTCCCTTTGTGCTGTAGTTCCCTTCGCGAGCAGCCTGCTTCGCTTTTTTTCCTTCTCTCCCCTAGCGTACCGCGCGTCAAAGCCACGTTGTGGTTTCTTCCTCGTGTTATTTTAATCGCAAAAAGCGCATCCTTTGTCGGCGTGAAATTAATTAGGCTCCCTTCGTTTGGCGTATCGACCACGGTTACGCAGTCGAGTTTGTCGCTCGGGTTTTCAACTTGGATAATAATTAGTTTGGCGCGAATGAAGGTTCAGTGCTCACCTGGAGGTTCAGTGGGCAATGATCGAGGAGCTCCAACATGTGCCTGATGTTCTGGGCATCCTGAATGACGAAGTTCAACTCCATGTCAAATTCGTCACCCACGAGCTGTAAAAAACAAATAGATCTTGTTAAAACACGGCTGATATAAAGAAATTGTTATATCACTAAATTACATATTTACAAGTAGTAGTAGTAGTAAACTAACTCAGTATGTTGTTAAATCAAGAGTTTTAAGAGTATCAGTGACCTAAGACGTTAGTTAGTGCCATTTCTGTAATTTGCAGATTCGGGTTATACGGTATCCAATAAATTTGTAGGAGGAGCAGTGTTACTTGGCTATTAGGGTATCCTAGATCGAGATAGCTTGGGTAGTTGAGACGAGATGTTGATCTAGCTGAGGACCTTTCTCGCAGCTTCCCTTGAGGGGCCTGCTGACAATATACAGATACTGTTACTGAACTCAGTTACCGAAACGTATACTCTGCTCCTAGACTCGGGTGTCATAATATCAAAACTCTACTGGTAAGTCTAGATGATCCTAAGATCACGACATATTCCAAAATGGACAGTTTGTTAATTATTAAAATAACCCTTTGCTATACGTGGGTATGACATTAGTACATACGAGTAGAACAAAAAATTAACCTTCTTTACTTTTTTGCTCTTCTTCCGTATCAAAACATTTAGATTTTTAATTTAAGATAAAAGAAAGGCTAATCACATCGAAGATCCCTGAAATCTTAGTAAATTCCCTGTAAAAAAAACGCAAGTGATAGAATACATATCTTAAACTGTCATATCTTTATAAAAATTTCATTGTGCATTTGTTATAAATAATAAAATGCTCCTAAACTTTGTATCACTATGTTCAAACGAGCTAAAAGTAGATAACGTACTTTCCAAACGATCTCGTTAGCAAACTGTTAGATAAGCTGAGACTTTTGGAACGATTTTCCGGATTGTAAATGTCTTTTGCCATGCGCCGCAGGTTTCCTTGATGCTAATAGCAGTGTTAACAAATCTCCGCGGACACGAGGGTTTACGGGGCGACGTCCGCTTGCGGTTTTTCTTTTCAGCGGGAACGGCGAGCTTCTATACAGGGTGAGTCAGTGACCTTGCACCAAACTGAAACCACGTATTTTGGGGGTCAATAGAAGCCTAAAAGTCCCGGAACACAAAGTTGAAATCTCAACCCTTTCGGAATTACAGGGGGTTGAAGTTTCAAGTTTTAAAAAATCATATCTTACTACGGGATAATGCTAGCGTCACAGGTCTTTTTCTAGAATATGTGGGAGGGCCGGAGCTATGTGAAAAAAAATAGAAATCA
The DNA here is from genome assembly GCA_963989405.1 of Trypoxylon attenuatum. Classification (NCBI taxonomy): domain Eukaryota; kingdom Metazoa; phylum Arthropoda; class Insecta; order Hymenoptera; family Crabronidae; genus Trypoxylon; species Trypoxylon attenuatum. The sequence goes on along the minus strand of OZ022490.1, from coordinate 8,293,846 downwards.
TTTAAAAATTATTATTAAGTCGCATTATTATTGATTTTATTGCACTTTTTCGATGAAGCAGCAACATTTTCAGGTACGAAAAAAATCACAGTCATTCTGTGATGCACCAAAAAAAATATCGCGTTGTGAAAAGTTTAAAATTTTAAGAAATGTGGCCAGGATAAATTATTTAAAGTTTTCCGCTAGCGATTCTCAATCCCGGGTTTACGGCTGCATGTGTCACTGCGGCGGTAGAAGGCTCGAAGTCGGCTCGGGTGTCTGTTTGCCTAGGTCAGTTAGGCCCAGCTTATCTCGAGGGCCTGCTACCGAACACCGCAGTGCGAGAGAGAGGGTGAGTGAGAGTGAGAGAGAGAAAAAAGGGTCAGGTTGATGAACTCTACAATGCTGCCATAAACCTGGGATTGAGAATCTCTAGCGGAAAACTTTAAATAATTTATCCTGGCCACATTTCTTAAAATTTTAAACTTTTCACAACGCGATATTTTTTTTGGTGCATCACAGAATGACTGTGATTTTTTTCGTACCTGAAAATGTTGCTCCTTCATCGAAAAAGTGCAATAAAATCAATAATAATGCGACTTAATAATAATTTTTAAATGATTTCTATTTTTTTTCACATAGCTCCGGCCCTCCCACATATTCTAGAAAAAGACCCGTGACGCTAGCATTATCCCGTAGGAAGATATGATTTTTTAAAACTTGAAACTTCAACCCCCTGTAATTCCGAAAGGGTTGAGATTTCAACTTTGTGTTCCCGGGCTTTTATGCTTCTATTGACCCCTAAAATACGTGGTTTCAGTTTGGTGCAAGGTCACTGACTCACCCTGTATAGTCGACCCGGAAGTGCCGTCTCCGCGGGGAGAGAACGTAATTTCCGGAGAAGTATCTCGCTGGCTACCGCCATCAAGCTCCAGCTCGTTTTCTTCGGAACGTTTCTCCCGCTGTCGATTATGAATTGCTTAAGAGTGTCTCCTCTGTTTACCGACGAGTCCTGGTCAATACATATTTTCCCTCTTTTGGCGCTCGAACAAATTCATGAATGGGACTGAATCTTTCAGAAGAAAAGTGAAAAGGAAACTTGTTCACCGAGATGCTTATCCTATGAAACAATATCGCATAATTCGCCAAATTGAATCGGAACTCTTCAATTTACATTCATTGTCTTTTCGATTCGCAAATTTGCCAGAAATTGTTCGTGACCATTAAGATTCTGAGAGTATTCTTTTAATTTAACTTGAAGTACATTGCACCGGAATATTTCAACTTCCCCCACGAGAACAATAGTATTCAGAGAGGAATTTTTGATGGAAGTAAAAAACAGGAAATTCTATTGAATTTTAAGAAACACCGAAATGGAGAATAGCCGTTGGCATTGCGATGCATACCGCATACGGAAATCGTTCATCTTCTGCAGAAAATAGTTCGACAAAGGAAGCGTGTTATGTGCTATTCCATTGTGATTCTCATCCTGTGTGTGCTTGCGCTGACTGTCAATAGGAATTTCGATCAGAGACTTTTTTGCTTGATTCTCGCGAAACAATGAATACAGAAATAAAAGTAAAAACTGACTCAACAAAAAACCTAATTGCAGAAACTATTTTCAATATTTCTAGTGTTTTTAAATACTCTCAAATATTCCAAAATATTGTGCTATTAAAGTTGGTCACTCGTTAACTGTTTTGTCATGTTGACTGGTATGCTGCAATACGGTAGAAAAAAATCAGTATGCGAGGAGGTAACATGTTCGGTAATGTATAGGAGTATGCGAGTGATCGAACCGCGTGTTGGCGCAGCCTGCCAGGAAAGGTGGAATGGGTTTGGTGAATTAGGGTTGGCCAGCCGACTCGACCGCTAATTGGATACCACTTGCTTTTGCACCTTCTGCGCTGGCCCCGCTTGAAAACAGCCGGCCAACTGCCAGACCCCGAATTTGCCTATTCAGCTGAAACGCTAGCCGAGCTCAAAGCCCACGAACCTTTTCGCGTGGGAAGAACTGCCGGGTAAAGACGCTCGTAACTGCGGCTGCTCTCCGACCACTTAAAAGTGAATATTCCCGGCTCTCTTACGCGAGCCATGGAACATGCATGGCATTTGGCAACCTTAGACCTACCGGCCGTTTTATCAGTCATTATTTCACTCGTATGACTGGACGAATAGCATTGTACTTCTTTTCTTATAATCGTTAACCGTGTCCAGGATCCGTTGCCTGGGAAACCACTTGTTGCTTTTTAATTTCATTTTTGAACCGCGACTCTCGTGTCACACATGTGTACGTGCGATAAAGCTTCGTCGTCGAGCAGTTTCATAGAGGTCTTTTGAAGAGAATACTTATTTTGAGAATTATAGTCGATGGGTATATGAGACAATTTAATGAATCTAAGAAGAGCAGCCGGTGATTCGTAAATACAAAATGTCGATGTAAATACGGTCCCGTGGCGAATCGATTTGTCGCTTGTCCGAGAATAGCATTTCTCATTCGGGCGTGTTTCGCCGCCGATAGGAGAACATTCGAGCTGTTCACATAGGAGCTCGTGATCGTACCGCTCAAAGCGGAACCGAAGCTTGTTTGTGCGATTTCAAAAGCGCTCTTGGTTGACCCTCGAAATTACATTACATTCGGGCGTCATCTTTTGTGTTGGATAACAATGCCTCCGCGGAAAACGTCTGCTTCGCTTTGTACCCATTGCCTTTAAAGGAACTAGTGAATCAGTCTTTCCATTAATACTCCAAATTAAAGAGAATGTTGCAGAGAGATTGAAATTAAGCTGTAAAATCGAATTTCGTTTTCTCATTCAGTTCTCGTGGCAATTTCTCGAACAGCCAATTCACTCAGAAAACTGAGCTGGCGAAACGCGCGTTTAAAACGTCAGTCTCGTGACGGATCACCGTTGCAAGATATATGTATCGAGGATAATGGCTTGAATTCGTAGTACGCCAAATATGATGTGTACGTCTCGGATGTAGAATTTTCGATATAATGTACGATACAATGGTTTAATGAGTTTAATCACTCGAAACGGTCTGGGTATTTGTTCAATGGTGATATCTTATCAGCCATGTATCCTTAATCCGACACATAGCACGTGTAGGCTTGGAAAGAAATTTTTATTTATTATGGCTTGATTATACTTTGAAGTTTATTAGCAGATTTGAATGCAAAGTGCCTAGTTCGTATTCGTTTTATTTGTTGAATCATCTCACAAGTGATGCGACTGTTGTACTTTTACTCTGTGATACGAGAGTATACGATAAACTAATTGCGACATATCCAGATTTTACTTTCTACATTGCTCCGTGAACTCGCGAACCCGACGGAAATAGGGTAAACTACCCTCTAGTCTAACTCAACGTTTCAACCTGCCGACACTTACAAACTTTCTCTCGGTGAGAAATTTTAAAGTCAACTTCATCGTCATGGTCTTTTTCAGATACACCAGAGGTGACGGGAGGGGAGAGTGTTGCGAATATTGAGGTCGTTTTCTCTGTGGGAATTAATTTCTGCACCGTTGGTGAGATGCCGTGAAATAGGAAGGAGCGTGGTCTGGTCGTTAATTTTTATCGCGCTCAATTTAACGGGATCTTATACATGTAATGAGCGAGGCCGCGAATTACGATACGCGGGCAAAAAGCTTAGTGAAAGAGGCAACAGCCTCTCGCAGACTCGCCGGCTGTGGTTGACGTTACGCGAAAGCCGGGTTATTATGCGAAAGCCGGATGCGCGCGTACGCGTAAGGCGCAATTTATAAAGAATGGGAACATTTTTGTCGCGGATGCGAGGGAAACGATGAAAGAAGAACGTCGAGAGGTTGGATGAATTACGTAACCCTGTGCCCATGCTCGTGCTTGTTCTTTTTTCTTGGCAAGGGGGTACGCTGCTCGCTCGACATTCATATTTAAGCTGCGTTGCCTCCTAATTAAGCCGCCATCTTGCCGAGCGCAGAATTCATCGGGCATTGTTCTCACTGGGCCAAGACGGAGCTTGCACATGCATCAACTCCTTTTTTCTCAATTCTTCAGTTTCGTTCTGAGCTCCTTGGACCTTGGCTAACTCGTCACTAGTGTTATTCAAGCAACCCTAATTTCAGAATTCACTCACAATTCGAATGATTTTTGCAAACTTAATAGCCCGGCTACGAAAGTTTATTCACTTGATTTAAAAATCACAGGAATTCTTATTGTAGATTACATCGAGAGAGCTTCGAGTCTATCCTCTCTGTGCATCGTAAATCCCTAATGCGGAATAAGCTTCAGGGAGATCTTTCTTCGATCAATAAATTTTTTGCCGATTCCCAAGCCCTGGAAGGGTAATGATCTGTACACGGTTAGGCAAAGCGTTCTACCGTGTGCCCGCAGGTTTAATGGATACTCTGGCGGGCGTGAGCAGCTCTGGGACGAAAGATTAAAATCAATTTTGCACACTGGACATGGGAATTTGATCAACAGGAAGAGCAATTCAGGGATGCATCTTTTTGTGATGCTTTGGTTAACTGACAACAGCCTTTCCATCCCCACATGTGCTTTAGCTGGTTTATTGGAGCAACGGTAAAAGAGGCTTTGCTCGTGGATATCTCGGGAAGGTGGACTGGGAATTTGCATAGGCGGATTACGTACGAATAATATTCGAAGGTAGGGCCTCGTGTTCTGTCGCACCATCGACTGTTGATAGAAGGAATCTCTCAGTGAGTGGATCAGATCCCTTACGGTACCGGCCATGCCGCGCAGGTAGCATCAGACATCCGTTTAATATGCTCCAATAGCGCAATCCGTTCTCGTCGTGCGACGTCTTCCAGAGCTGTAAACTGCGATTTGCATTCGGAACAATGTTCCGGTCGGGGTCAATTCAATGATCTGAGCGACCGCTGCGCTGCGCGCCATCCAATGTCTACGTGCCAGGAACTTCTAACTTCGGATTGTGTTTGCCAAACGTCCGAAGTTATCTTCTCATACTAGAGCGACCAGGGCCCGTTCTTCCGCGTCGACACTGAGAATCCTGTCTGTCATAATTACTTTCAAATCCTGGATGCATTGTAACGGCAGAGAGCGCCAGTTTACCCTTTAGGATTCAGGCTTTCGTGAACTAATCAGCTTCAGTGGAAGTTCGGCAAATGTTACATGAAATTGCTTACTCGGCGCTCCAGCGGTGAATCCGCCAAACCGAATTTTCCTGTCTGATTCACAGTTATCCGATAAGAAGAGAGACAGGCTGTGAGAATTTTGAACCAACTTCGAGAACAGTCTTACTCTTGAAGAATTTCAAATCCACTATTTTATTTGCGTTTCCCGAAGTTCAAAGAAACCCATTCAATTCTTTTGATTGAACAATCAAAATTTAATTATGAATTTAATATTGATCTGAAAATTTCGATGAATTTTATTCGTTTGAAGTATCCGTATTGAGCGAGTTCGAATTAACTGTGCTACAGGATTCGGTAACAAATGCAAATCGATTTAGGTTGGTTGGATAACCGATATACAGATAGAACTGTAGTAGGAGAAGAACCAAAGTGGAACGTGCCAGCGCGTGTTTAGAAGGGCTGGTCTAACGAATGTGATCCACACTGCTCTCGAAGTGACAGTCTCCACTTACGCGCACGTACATACTACTCACTCAAGCTACCGAGCGCTCTCGCTCGCACAGCTTCTTGCTTAATTAATGAAACTTGTGACACACCACGGACTACGTGTTACCCTGCTGGACTGCTTCCGCTTTAACGAGAGCTGCACGACGCGCAGGACTGTGGTCGTTCGGGAATCAGACTGATTGTGAGTACTATGTTCTCTTGGGACCACTGAGAAGAAAGGACCACTATGAGCAGGTAGATTGACCGTGAGAATGGGTAGAGGAGCGAACCGTTGTCAGAATCCAATTCCTTCCACTATTCTATTCATCGATAATTAATCATACCGTTTCTATACCCGCTGAAAAGCCTGATACCGAGATTATTCTCCTGCTCGTTCTATATGATCATTCGTGATCATTTCGAATGACGTCAGATCAATAGAATTCTAGATTCGCTCAGTTGACTTTAATTGAACTTTACTTCGAAGTTTCGGCAGATCGTTATTTGAAAGCTCAATTCAATTTGACATATTGTAAACGATACGCCACTGCGTAAACGGCTGTGCTCTAGGAAACTATTTTTACTGTGATATGAGTTTCAACAAACAAATTACGTACAGTCTAATATTTGCATGGCGACAAATTGTGTGACGAATTGATATTGAATTAAAAATGAACTGGTGAATAAATGTAAGAAACAGTAGCTCCGCAAGAGTTAACCATTTTGAATATTATGGCGAGGCAGATCCATAGGATTCAAACTTAAATGGGAAAAGTTTAGTTTGTTTCATTTTGATTATATATTCACTTTGATTTATAAACTTTATATTCAAGAAGTATTCTCGAATCATTTCTGCACTTATCCAAACTTCCGAAATATAATAACAATTATTATTGCGTCAATAACGTTACGTTTAGTGAGTCTCCTGAAATTATCGATACATCGGAGCATCTGTTGATGTTTCATTTACATGGGAAAAGAATGACTATCAGGCTAGTTTTTGTGTTTCATGATGTGAATCTGCTGATAAGTACTACTAAACTCGAAACTAGGTTGTCAGTCTCTAATGGCGCGCAATTAGTAAGCATTTCAGCGATCGACTTTCAGCAGCGGCCACTAGTAATTACTGGCATCATGTTCACGCAATCAAGACTGCGTGTGTCTGTATAAGGGGCAATTGACCCCATGCAATTAAGCGAAATCCAAGCATGTTTTATTTTACAGAGTGACATATAGTCTTTCAGAATTTATTATACGTACAAAATTCAGTGGCTACTTAATAGCGCTCCATTTACTCATTTTTCATTTTCAACAAAAAATTCAAATCTGACGGACTGAAAAAAAGAATATAAGATCTTTGCAAAAGGCTGCTTGAAAAGCGGTTGACCGACTGTAACAAACAGGGTGGAAACCAAAACCACGCGCAGAGCTGTTCATAGCCAGTTGACGAATTTCCTACCTACCACATCCGCTGAAAACAGATATATGTGTTTTGTAATCGATCGGGGTAATCCTGTCATCACATATGGCACATTCTCACCAGTCGTGAATATCCTCTAATAGGATGAGTACCACGCTGAAGAAGAAACTATCGAGTCGATTACTCGCTGTTATTTAAGCGTTTCGATCGGCAGCAAAAGACAACTAATAAGATTGACAAACGAATTTGTTGCTGACACAAACTCACTATTAAACGTAAACTTAGTAAAGTGCTTTGTATTTATGGTAGAGAAGACTCATAATCCGCTTGAAACTCGGTACACTCCTTGGTACTCCTCATCTTCTTTTTCTCATTATTAAAGCATTCTTGTAAAATAATTAGCTTGCCAGTAATTTACACCGGTAAACAGACGTAATCATAAAATAATTCAGACAGAAATAAATCTTTACTTCTATTTCTCCTTGAACACTCAGATTCCTATCAACAATTTTTAAGTCTACTCGCAGATGGATTGGCAGATCGAATAATGGCGATGCGTTCGAACTAAATGTTTTTTTTTTCTTTTACTCCAATCTATGCAACGATGCGAAGGACAATCGAAATGAATGGGGACGCTGTAATGTTTTGTGTGCACTTCTATTTGTAGCTTGTACTCTGCTGAATGATGAAACCCACTCTCTAAGCTTTAGTACGAAGAGGGACAACGAGTTAGTTATTAACGGGACTATACTAGCGACATGGAGCTGCGTTATGATCGGAACGAGTGGTTTGTTCATGACTGTGAGCGCAGCTGAAGTGATTCATCGCGGCGCAATGAAATCTAGTGGTCCAATTTAGAGGCACCGGACTGGCGGAGGTTGTCGGTCAGCCACGGGCTCGGTTCTCTGTTCCGACTTTGTCAGAACACATTCGTCTATCTAGGAATTAAGCGCGAGGGCAACACAGAAAGCTTTTCCGACAAATAGAAACTGAGTCTAAGCCGGTTCCTCGTTAACTACGGATTTCCCCGCAAGATAGTTGGAACTTCCTTTTCTCAGTTCACTTTCCAGAAATGCCGAATTAATCTACTTTTCTCATTCGCTTGCTGGCCAGCCCAGTAACATTTTGTCAAACTTTCAAATGCTTCGCCTCGTAGAAAATTTAGTCGACTACCAATTCGCGAACGAGCGCTTCGTGATAGAACGGTAAATTATGGAAAATGCTCGACTCAGTATTATCTGGCAGCCGACGAACAATGGAAGTTCTCGAATTTTTTTCCTCTCAACGCGAAGCTTCGTTCTGCCTTCTGTGGGCTTTAGCACTTTGCCTGGCTTTGAAATCCGTTTGCATTGAATCCTGCGAAGTTTACACGCGGCAACGTTAAACTACAATTCGCTCAAGCGACGAGCATCCTGTACCAGCACCGTGGAAAGATGATTCGGTGAATTTGCAAATTGACGATTCATTACGCTTTCGTACGATTAAATGAAGCGGAAACAAAGACCAAGAGAGGCAGAATGCAAATATTGCCAAGTTGGAGGCCGAAGGAACTTTAAACTACAAAGGTTTACGAAAGAATCCGCCCCGGCAGAGTTAGAAAAAAGCACAATTAGGGCGAAATAGGTCAATTAACTAGAATCGCATTCCGCCATAAGTAGGTTCGCGTGACACAAAGAACAAGAGCGGGAAACCCAGTGGTGGGCCTGTCGCTAAGCAAGGTACGAGGACAGATACGCGAAGCATGGAGAACAAACGAGATGAAGCACGGTAGGAAGTCGAGTTGTCACGAGGGCACCCATCGAGCTTTTCAGAAGGTCGAGTGAAAAAGAGCGAGCCGGGGACCGAGATAGGGAGAAATAGACAGATGGAGGAAAAAAGAAAAAAGAAGTAAAAGGGAGTGAGCAAGCGCGAGCCCACTTTAATTGGGAACGGGAGGAGCCTCGTAATTTCACGTCGCGACGCGGAGGCACCGCGCTAGTCGCTAGCCAGGCGCCGGTAATTTGTAACGCGTATACTCAGGCACAGATTACGGGACTGACGGATCAAGATCGGAAGGGCAACAAGGCGCAGCCGCGCGTGGCATCGTATTCCGTAACCGACCCTGGCGAGCCATGATATGTCAGAGAATCGACGCGAGGGCGGCCAATTCAGGGACCGAGACATTCATGCGTGAATATCTCCGGTCTGATTTCCGATCGATCGGATCTCACCTCCCTTTGGATACGTCCGATTGTTTGCCTTGTCTGAGCCGGAAATTGCACGTTTTGCGTATGTGTGTACTTGGGTGTCTCTCTCTTTCTCTGTCTCTTTCCCCCTTTTCGTGGTTTTCAAACCAATTGCAAATTTAAAAGCATCAAGTACTCCCGACATATTCCACGGCCAAATGATTTACACTGAATTTCGTGGGAATTTCGCTTGTCTAATGGGTAACAATTTTATGGGAGCGTATTTTCGTATTATTTGCGTTATTCTGTCACGAATTTCCGTAAAATCGGTATTTGTATAAGGGAGTACAATTAAAGCTTCGAGGAGGATGAAAGTTATCTTAAATAACCATACAAATAACGCAGGCTAAATCAATATGCGAATAAAACGAAGCAAAGAGTTTTGTTGGTTTTAATTTGCGCGAGCGTGAAGATCAAATATTTGCCGGATTATCTACGTCACTTCTGCGAATTTCAGTTCTGCCGAGGACCAGAGTTACCGTTTCTTCGTTCAAAACGCGAAACTCGGGGACAAATTAGTATAATTCGGTGGAAGGTTTGTCAGGAAAGCCTTACCAGAACCATAATACAAATTTGCAATATTATGCTTTGAAAACAATTTTTCTTCGCAAGAGATTATTGGATACAACTGCAAAGAGCAAAAATTGCATTATTTCGGTGAGAGACGCGTTCCAATTTCCATCGAAGGAATTTCATCCTCTGAAAGCAAAAGCCGCTGAAAATCTGGAAAGAAATGCCAAGCGTAAGATTCTATGCGATGAATTGTCAAATATTTGGAAAGTGAAAGAGTAAGACGGGAGTTATAGCGGATCATCACCTTTTCCTGGAAAAGGAAATTGGAACATTTTCGGTAAAGGAGTATGCAGAGAACTGCGCAAGCTGCAGAAACGGAGTCTGCAGCGTTTTATTAATGAGAATTCATATAGAAAATTACGGTAACACTGTCTATCCGATAAGTACTCGTGTTCGAGAACTATTTGCGCGAGAACTCTAACGGATTGGCCGTATTAGCTGCAGCGAATCCACTAATCTCAGAGATAATTTTCTGACTTCCGTTAATTTCGCGACTGTCAAAGTTATGAAATTTCAAGGAAAACCACCGTGGCACAGAAGCAGCAGCGCTTATTTTGCGTGTGGTAGCACACATTTTTAATTACGTACCTTCGCACGATATTCCTGGTTATTCCAGCCTTCGTCACAAAGACTGGCTTAAATCTGGAATATACGCACATACGTAGTCCCTACAGTCGCCTCGTGCAATTTGAAGCGGAACATACCTTTGAAACCTTTTCATTTAATCTACCTCTCGATAATTTGGCAGATGTCGAGATATTGCGGGAATGTGGGATAAAATATAATGCAGTAATCCAATATCGCATAGTACACGCGCAAAGCAATATTAATCTCTCACTCATTGGAAACTGACCCTTTATTATCCACAAATTTCAACTAAAGGAATACCCTGAATCGTAATTAATATGCAAGAAAATATTATAGAAGGGACCTCAGGACACCATAGAAAGGGAAACAATAAGTACAGTGTCAGCTTAGCAAAAAATGAAATCTATTATAAACTTCACATATTGTCCAATAACAGATTACGTATTCTAAACTATCGATTCTACACTACGCGGTTCAGTGTCTTCTACACCTGCTATACTCGTAATTAAGCGATAATCAGATTAAATAGAAAGTTAGTCGAGTCAGTGATGGATCGCGTTTCATCTTTCATAACAGTGCAAACCAACAGAACAGACACCTGATCCGGTGAAACGAAGACGTAGCTTCTACTACTCGTCAACTAATGATCACAAATGCTGTCAATTTAGACTTGGTCAGCATGAGGAGCGTATTGCACAGGCGAAAAAAATTGTATACGTATGCAGAGTCATGCACCAAGGGAAGATCGATTCGACGAACAGGGTGCAGGAGGAGTGCTTATCGTGACGTAGTTTGCTTTTGAATTCAGGACACCACGATGGCATTTACTGGAACACCCAATGAAAATCGAGAATATCCTCTCGATCAGATCGATACCTTTGATAGCTCCGGTCGTCTCCAAGACACGGATCCGCAAGGAGCAATGAAAACATGTAAAATGCCTTAGATAGAAAAAGATTCCTCAGCCACGAACTGGAAGCTTCCGGTACGCGGAGTTCTCAAGCGACCAATAAAAATTGCACGGCCATCTCAATTTCAATATAAAGCCATCCGCTTTGAATGTCGGCGTGAAATATGTCCAACATATACCACATGCTTCGCGAAGAAGTAATGCTCTGCTCGGTGACCTTTCTTTACATCAATTTCCTCTCGAATCAAGAATCCGTCGGTTCTGCAAAAGCCTTTCCCCGAGGCTGAAGCCTACAGAGAAATAACTTCATAAATGTTTGGATTGCCCTAGCTTACGGTTATCCTTCGTACATTACTTCGGGCAATAACGGCCACGATGGAACGTGATGAAAATTTATAAAACAGCAGCTGCACAGTTTTTACAGATCAGTAAGGTAGCTTTGGATAAATTGATAGAAATTTATCGGCGGGTATGGATCAAATTTTACACAATATACATTTCACTAGTATAATTTCATCTCTTTTCCATATTTCATTGAAACCCATTAATGTGTATCGTTAAAAAAAACAAGTTGGATTCGATTGGCAATCGATACCTAAATTGTTTAGAGTGGAAAAAGTTCACGCTTAGAACTAACCGAGTGTACATAATCTATTGATAAATCTATCTATAGCGGGTTCCGAATCTATCTATAACTTTTAGTGAAAGCCACAAAAAATGGAATCGAAGTCATATTTCAAAAATACCACGCGACGGTCTAGGAATCAAGCCAAGGGTTAAATAGCACGGCAGCATTTACGATGGAAGACTCTGCGAGCAGACATATCGATCTCAATTTCTACCAGGTTGCATTTGTAGATTGCGCCGATGTTAACGATTGCTTCCTCCGAATGCAACAAGGAGTGAACTTTGCCGGAAGAAACATCAGTCGCTGTACGGTGCAGGATAAAAGAAAAGCGGAAGCAACACATAAATATCTGCCGGAAAAAGCGGAAGAAAGAAGAGAATTGTTCGAATGTGAAAGAAACTATCGCTAGCAGCAGGACTAGCAAAACTACGATGCACTACAACAGGCTTCGACTAGAAAGTAGGATCAAATGAAGCCGAAGGATTCTGTTTAACCCCCGCCTTGGGTTGCTTTTCCTCTCTCACATTTCCATTGTACCCCTCAAGCTTTTTCTATTTCTATCCTCTGGATTCGCAGTCATTAATGTCCGTTTCCATGAACCTCCAAATGGGATTCCAGTTTCGAACCTGTGTCGCGAGAAATGTTTGATCTGCTCGACGCCGACAAAAAAAGTTTCGTTTCTCACTGAGAGGATGAAACACGTGAAATGGGATACGTTTGCGAATCTTAAACTAAATTTGAGTTGGATTCGTTGTACGCACGGCTGCGTTAAAACGAGTCCCACATTCCTCGACCAATAAACTACATACGGTGCTCTCTACGTGCACTGGTTTCAGGCTTTTGTTCCCTTTTTCGCACATACTCCACGGAAATCGCTCTGCTTTCTAGCTTTTATAACTGGAGATATTTCCGCACTTGTCGCCACTCCGTTAAAGTCACCCTGCAAAAGCCGATTGACAGAGAAAGCAAAAGACGAAATGCGGTTACCGCATCAAACCAAGTATATGTATCTCTATTCTTCGTTCCTTATTTTCATAACGCGCTGACTTTTTACCATTCTGTACTTCGTCTTTGCTTCTATCTGTATTTCCGAATGAAAACACCCACCACGACCGAGTGCCAGTGACGAGTGAGATCGAAAAATCTTCTCGAAAGTGCCGGTCATAAATTCTGACAGGGGAAACAGAAAATTTACCCATCAAGAGTTACCACTTCGTTGAACTTGATCAGAGATATAAAGAGCCAAGCGTTTTATCGTTTTCGATACATTTGGTGAAGAAGCACAAGACGCGATAACCCTCATAGGTATCTCGGTGAGGGAAGAGCAGCGAAGATAGCTCGATCCTGTTCCGAGGGAAAAAAGCGCAGACGAACAAAGGGATTCCAAGGATATATATGCCGCAATCCTATCTTTCCGCCGCGCAGGATCTACCGCTCTACCCTATTTCCACTTTCCTTCCTTTTCTTCTTTTCTTCTTCTGCCTCGCCGATTCTCTCCTTCTCCATCGATAACTTTCACTTCCGCCACTTCGATCGGGATAATTACAGTACCGGAATTGACACTGTCATGAGTTCGCTGGCGCTATTAATACCGCGACAATTAAGACTAGCCACAACTCAATTTATATGCGATAATCGTTGAGAGGTGAAGCACATGCACACTGCGATGGAAACCAGGCGAGTAGCATCAATGATGTATCGTCACGTATGAGTAAGGCAGTCGTACTCGGCTCTTTCTCACAAATACAAAAGTACATACAGTCATGCATACATATATACACAGTTGATGTTACTCTGTATTTCGTTAGCTCGTGGTTTCGCGAGTTTGCGGTGCCGTTGGCACGTGCTGCTCCACAGATAAATAGGATTCAGTCGGATAAATCTGAGAGACTCCGTTTATCGTCTTAGCGATTAACGCATTCAGTGCAAAAATTCACGGATAAATAACGTTAAAGGGAAAATTATTCGCAAAATTATCAATATATTGCTTACTCTATGGTTTTATAAAATCGGATGGGTCAATAGATGAAATATATTTATTTATTATTATTAAAATATATTTAAATAGATTTATTTGTGTATTATGAGCTTTGTGGAAACCAAACGAAATTTAATAAAAGATACTTGAGTGAGTGAAGGCGTGGGAAATCAGTATCTCAAAAGATTCTATCTCTTTGAAATTCTACTCCACAATCAAGTATTAGCGAGCACCGTTCTACTTTTCTCTGTGATAGCAGGTTTAATGAGTATTGAGGTAAAATTGTTCGTTTGTTAGTAAATGGTTTACCACGGTGGCAGAAAATAGTGATAGTCGAAACGAACTAGCGGGTATGGGATTAATTTTTGCCAAACCTAACGAGATATTGATGCCTGTAGGTCTCGAACAATCGCAAAATCATTTCAGGATACTGTTTCATTCGGATTACGAGAACGTTCCGCTTTTTCGGAGATTTTTTCGGTTGAAAACGGGAAACAGGTTTTTTTGCTCTCCAAGAGACAGATGAAACATGCCGGGCGGCAAATGCTGGATGCAGCATCATCCTACTTAATGAAACCGCGATATCGATTCAGAAGTAAAAGCCCCGTCGTTTTGGTGTATCATATATACGTTTGAATGCTACCTCAGGAAGGAAGTAGTAGATCATCGCGTAGTTCTATTCAAGCAATTCGACAAGGTCCTCACATTATGTGCTTCACAACCTTAAAAAAGATTTCTTGACGCATTTCACCCTAAATCAATCCATAAAATTTCAAACTTTGAAAATTTCCTTCCTGCATAAAAGAAGACTTCAAATCTCTTTTCAGTGATTCAAAAGATATGAAAACAGTTGCCTGATGCCGACACAATTATAATTTTCCATTCTACGGTATATTTCCATTTATCTTTCGCTTCCATAGATTGTGGGAATTAATAATGACAAATCTGTGATTAACAAATATAATTTTGCCAGAAAGGTACTTCCGCAGGGTATCGTGAGGACGCATTACATTATACAATGTACATCAACGACACATTCAAATACAAACGACTTTCAACCGCGAGAAGCTGCTAACGGCGCCCGATCAATTTCCAATTCGAAACCTGTCCGCTTGCCGGCGGCAATGACAGATATGCTTGGTATCGGGGTTTCAGGTTCGGGCCAATCAGCGGTACACGTGTTAGGCGAGATGATCTCATTCAGGCTCGCTTCGACCCGGTAACTCGGTCGTGATAGAGCCGCTTCGGTTCGTTCGCCAAGCTGTAACACAGCAGATCGGAGCGGCTCGACGCGACGCGGCGACTAGGTCTGAATCTCTCGTCCACATCCAGCCGAATGGAGGACAAGAGTATGAAAGAGCTTACCTTCTTCGCACCGGAGATTTATCGACATTTTCAAGCGTGTCCCCGGTATCTTCAATTATTCCACGTGCGGCTCGCTCGTGCACTGCCACCGCCATCGCGGTGACGCGATAATGTGGAATCGGGTCTTCCAGCATGACTCTTCTTCCGTCCATTGAAAGCCACCCCTTGCTCCCTCGACCTTTTTACTTGGCGTTCGCCTGGCCTCAAACGACGCACCCTACCTGAGCAGGAGGGCCTCATTATGCGCACGTGAAAAGGGGGTTACGGGTCTATTCTTCCGGATGTTCCGAGCAGGCCACGTAATTAGGGTTAACGATAATTATGCCGATGTTTGTTCGAACTACCATAATTTCTGAGCGCGCGATCATAATGGTCAGACGCGCGTGTACCTCGGTTCGATTTTACCCAGCAAATGCGAATGTTTTTCATGGCTTTCGTAACGAGAATGTTCATTATCGTTGGTGTTGCTCCAGGGTAAAGGCGTTGGAAGTTTCAACCGCGGGCTTATTTCGCAAGTGTAACGGTATATTGTATATTTTGTGCAAATTCCATGTTTCGGCAAAAATGTTTGGTTTATTCCGTGGATAGAATTTCAAGTTTAATGAGAGGCTGATACAGGAAAATCTCGAGAAATTTAGTAAGAGTAAAGTGGACGTTTTCGAATTAAATGGCAATATTATTTCATTTCCTTGGAGTGTAATAGTAATATTTTACCTGAAAATTACTTACACCATGTTCCACGATGGTAAATTGAGTTCGCGCAGAATATTAGTACCACGGAATAGCAGTGCAATAGCCATCGTCTTTAACAAGCTCTACCTCACGCTTAAGGCTGATTCCATTTTAAAGAAGGTCGAGCCTTTATTCTTCACTGTAAGTAACAGGTAGACTATGCAGACCGTGCGAAACGGTGCATCGTTTCCTAGTGAAACGATCCTGAGGAACATTCCGAGAGGCAACAAACGCGAAGGCAATTGTTCCTCCGATCAAGTACTTGGCAAGAAATAGACATTTTTCGGAAGATGTAGCCCTATACCATGAACGAATGAACAGCAACCTTCTAAATAATTTCGTCGTTAAAACACTCGAATCTCATTTCCACGACTGCAAGGGACGAGAATATTTGAAACCACTGGAAAATTCTCTTTTTTGGCTTTGCATCAGTTAGTGGAACTGTATGGTTGAAAAAAAAGGAAGAAAGGGCAGAATAAGGAAGATTACTTTATCCAGCAGGTGAAAGTCCAACGCAGTAAATTCAAATGGCAAAGCCAGAGATAAAAAGTCAATGTCAGAGTATATAGTGTTTGTTATGGGTAATGATCTGCGTCGTGTCGTCGTTAACTCGTTACCTCGTGGTAATCCGACAGCGCTATGCGTGGAGGCGCCATCGCGAAGTCGCCCTTTGTCACGGCGCCCTCTTTCGCTTCGTCTGCTCGGTAACATCGATTAATCACGCTTCAACCCCTGGCCCTCCCGTCTCTCCCGCACACCGCCACCTTTCTACCCTTGCCCCGTGCATCTCTTTTCCGCTATCGCGTCGCGCCGCACCGCTGCCACTCTAGCCGACAACTTTTCCATCCCCCTCTCTGCTGGTTTTCGCGCATCCCTTCCCTCTCCCATCGGCATGGCAGCGCGTTACCCCGGAAATGAATTTATCTAGGAGAGGCGAAATCTTGCGAGCACCGCTAATGGTCGAACTCTGCCCCCGGCGAAACCTGAATTCCGGCGTCCAGCTCGTTTAACTTTCAGGAATCATCCTTTGTGGATCCGTATGTGGTTGCGGATTTGAAGAATTTCATCCCGAGTACCCCGATGGAAATGTAAAAGTGAATTATATGAATAGGTGTGCTCTCTCTCGATTGAAAAGTGCTCACTGTGGTATTCGAGTAATTAGTGCAAAGAGAGATTCTCTTCCGGAATGGATTTCTGGAAATATGTCTCATATTGGAATTCGCTCGAAAGAAGAAATTCCGAGTAATGATATTCCAAACTGTACCAGTGTACTTCCTCTCAAGGGAGTCCGTCGCTGGTTAATGTGTTTCGTGAGAAAGGGGGACTAGCACGTAAAAAGGAAAAATCGGGAGATTAAAAGAAAACTGTGCCATGGGCAAAATTTACGAGATAAACCATTTTTTCGAATCAACTGGGAATCTCAGGCATACTTTAGTCGCTACGGATTCGCCGAAGCAGCACTTGATACTTTTACATGCCGGTAGTTTAACCAACCATTGAAATATACCTGATGTAATTTACCGAACTGCTCACGGACAAAGAAAAAGAGCTTTCGGGTAAAACAGTTTACAAATCCGGAATTACTCGCCGCAAGTATCCCCCCTTTGCAGGAAGGATTTACTCCTGTTGTGTAGGCGAGCCAGCAGCGAGGAAGCAGTAGAAACAGTAGAAGCAACAGTAGACTCGCTACCAACTGGAGCGAGTGAAAACGATGAATTTGAGAACAGACGAAGGGACCGGGGATCGTAGCGGCAGATCGTGAACAGGGAAGAAAGATAGGAGGTCGACGGGGGGATTTAATTGCGGCACTGCGGCCCTCATGCCCTTTCTCTTCGTAGTGCTTTTATCTTCATTACCCATCGACTTAGTTGCCTCTCCCCAGGTAGAATAGCCGAATATTTCTGCCGAGGAATACTCGCACCCAGGGGCTATGGGAATCGTGATTTTGGACGAGCTTAACTCGATAAGCCTGCCGTGCGTTTTGGGATCGTCTGCTGACGCACACATCCCAGAGCAGATTTACTTTTTCAACTGCTTAATACTAGTCACTGAAAAAGGAGCTTAATTATCGCATAGCAAATTTTAACCTCATTTTTCGAATTACCTCTTGGGGTTACCTTTCGTTTGAAGGACCTCCAGATTTTTATTCAACCGTCCAATCTTCCTTGGAGCTACCCACTGAACTCCTGATTCACATGCATGTATCATTCTAGTCGTCTATGCAATTCATTTAATTCTATTGGAGGCTACGTCAATATAATTGATTTGTCCAAATTTCATAATGCCCAAAGCGATCGATTGGTCCAGTCCGATTGGTAAAATGGCTTGTATTTTCGCACTTCTTGAGACAAAATTTCATGTGTAGGATTAATTGAGAACACTTTTAATCGGTTTAACTCACATGAACGAGATCCTCGTTCGTCTATTATTCGCGCTGGATATTCCCATCTACTAAAACTTCCGGGACATCCGTCTGTTTACCCTCTTCGTCGCATTCCCATTTCCCTTTGCTTTGAGAACTTGACTAATTCGGCGTGGCTGGAAATGGAAAGATCAAGGCAAACTTTGCACTGCCAGAATGATGCTAATTAGATTTCTGATATAAATACCCTGCTATGAGAGGACGCTTTGCGTCTCACTGGCCTCTTTTCAACGGAAAACTTTGCCGGATAGCCACAAATTCGGGGAAGTATTTTCAGCATCGACGGAAGGACTGAAATTTATCAAGAAAACTTGCTCGGAAACCTTGGACTTGAAAACGACAGAAACTGTTCGTTGAAAGGACATACAAATTAGGTTAAGATGCCCAGTAGAAGTTGGCGGAAAGTCGTCTGAATCTCGGAAAGGTCCCACGGTTCACGAGAACGCGCGCTGTCGTGGCAGCGGCTTTCCCCGAATTGATTGTATCGCAGATAATAGGGGACGGCGACATTTCGTAGGTACATCAGGCGAAAGTTAAATCGACCTATAGCGGCTAATCTCGTTAGCAAATCACGTAGGAAAGTTCTCCCCGGGCACAATAGTGCAGAATTTCCCGAAATTCCCGACAGACAGAAATATGGAACAGACACATTCTGCCTATCTAAAGTGTTCGTCCTATAATAGGAAGTTCCATCCGAAACGCATTATTCTTCATCGACGACCTAGCAATGCCTTTCGTGAATCTCGAGTTGATTTATTTGAAGTGGATAAATATGTATATCAGTCCTTTTGCTTCATCGTTCAATCTTCATCAATGGTCAACAATATAATTCAACAGTAGCGTGTATCATACGATATAATCTATGTTGATGTTAAATCAATTTATTGGTTTATCGTGGTGCGAGTAAATCCACAAACGAGGAGGTTTCTAATTAGAGGAAATCGTATGGTGCATGTTAGGTTTGTTGCAGCTGCGATTCCCGGAAACCAATTGCTAGATGCGAAAGGGTTGCAAGCGCGGTAACTCCTCACGAAAGTGGAAGTCGGGTGGGTTTGTTGTTACATCCATGAAGCATCGGAGAAGGCGGGATACATTTAACTTCACCGGGCACTGGGAATTCATTTGCACTTCATTGGCAATTCGTTATGTACGAGATTGTCGTGCAACTCTGGTAACACCCCCTGATTTATTCTCCGGTCTTTGACAGCGCTATCTGCTCCCTTGTTTTCCTCTTCGCCCTTGCAATACATTACAGCGTAACGATTCTTCTCGATAAAATTATTCAGAAAGCCTTTCTGTCGCCACAAATAATCTTTTCAATTGCTATCAAGAGGTTTTCATTGCTGTCAAACAATTGATCAATTGTTCTCGATTAATGACTTTGCATTAAATTGTCGTAAGGCCTGGTAAGATTTTAATTCATTCGGTTGTCGTACATAGGACGTTGAATTTCTGGTTTCTGGAGTAGAGACAATGTTATCTAGCGAAGGAGGAACCCCTAATTACAATTCACATTACTCCATTGCGGGAAAGTACACGGCGGACTCTCTCCGGTAAAAGCATGAGAATGAGTATTAAGCATATATCTTGCCGTAACAGCGCCAGAATTCCTAACGGTGCTTTCATTCTTTTTCGGATGCATTTCTGCTGAACTATATCCAAAGAATGTGAGCTCGCAAAAACACAAGGGAAATAATTCCATGTGCAACAGAGTGCATATATTTATACCATGGGCTTCAATTTGTGTTTCTATTTTCTGCAAAACCGCTTATTCTATTTTTATAAGCAAAATTGTATCTCTGTTATTCTGACTGAGGAGACGTTGACAGTGGTTTTTTTACAATGGGAGAATTCGTATCTTGCCAACAAGAGAAAATATTTTTTTTAACATCTACAATCTACATACTTCTATGCATAACTGAAATGTTGCCCTTTCAAATAATACGAAATCGCAAATGAAGAATATTTCTTCCGTTATATTGACATTTCTTTGGTTGGGATTTTCGAGAAAAAGCTATCGTTCATAAGTTGGCATGTATTTGAAGAAAAATGTGTGTCACGGAATCTTAGAAAATCAGGGGTGTAAAGAGTGACAATAAATTGTTAACCATGTTGGTAGTGTCGCCAAGAGTGTTCGTGACGCGAATGGTAATCGGATCTACACTCATGGGAGTATGCACAAGTTGCCCCTCGAACAAGCCTACTATACCGAATCCAACACTGCCAAGATAAGCTTGTGCCAATTACACTCGAACCTATAGATCTATCCCGTTTTCATGAATACAAATGGGAAAAAGTGTAATTTAGAATGTTCGAGTGGACGGTATGGTTAGAATTGCCTTGCTTGGGGAGGATATAATTCCATTTCATTCCGAGCACAATTCGAAAAGCTGCTCGAGGCTATCATTACGCCCTCAATGCAGAAAGCCCCTCTATATTTAGAAATGGAATCCTCCTTGACCGCGCCTCCACTTCCCGATACTAAAATTATAGATTACTCTATTCGCGGAAACCGACTGGCCCGCCTTTTGAGGTTGAGAAACTTCCTCGCAATAAAAAGTCCATATTTTAGCCGTTCTCAGAAGCAGTACCTTTGAGATACTTCTTGGATTAAAGAAACTATAAATGTATATTAAGATTTGTCTATGTGTAAGTGCTGCATTGGCATGTATCACTTCTAGTTCTTGAACTTTTCGAGATGATCAATTTTCGTTCCGATTTTATGCAATATGCACGAAATAAGGTGAAATTTGGAAAATACAAATCGATTCGTGTTTTTCATTTGACTTTTACGAGTGATGTTTCCAACCAAGGAAAATTCAATTCGGTCCGATATTTTATCTCAAGTTGTAAAATTTGACAGGAAGTCATATTTACTTCCATGAAAAGGACGCGCCACGTAAATGGAACACACCTTTCAATCTCTATCCTTTTGATATTTTGCCCATGAAAAGCTTGAGGAAAGCAAGGAAAGGTTGCCCCAGCGGCGGCACATATTTTACCGCGCATTTCATAGATGTAAATGGATTGCACGATTCGCGTCTTCCGCTCACGTAAATATGTATGCAAGCATACGCGAAAGCCCATATCTCCGTGGCCAGGTCGGGAACTTCTTTAGCCGCGATTAATTCGGTCTCATTATTTATGCCATCAGTGTAATCATAAACCGTGAGGAATAAATGGGTTCTCTCACCGCAAGAATATTTCTAAGGAAATTGGGAGACACTTAAGTCTCGCGGTAAATGCGATTTTGCGAGTGAGTGAAGTATTCACTATGAGGATGCATCTAACATAACGTGGATAAAATTGGCTCGAGCCGTCGACTCAGGCCAACTGCATTGAAATACCACTATCCGGAAAGAAGAATCTTTCGCAGGAGCAAAGGAAGAAAAGGAAACGTCGAAGGTCTCATTCAAAACGACAGAATCCAATTAACCGAGCTTCGGGAACTTCATTCGCGTCACTCGCAATTGAACCATGAGACACGGATGAACAAAGAGATCGAAAGTTGAGAACGCGCTAGGAAAGAAAAGTATAAAGTAAGAGGTCGGGAAATCGCATTACGGAGCATACTGTATCGGTTGCCGTGTAAAAGGGGCGCACTGCAGAGCTAGAGTGGACGGAAAGAGGACGAAAGAAATCTGGAAATATCGGACGATGTCCGAGCTGCAAATGGTACTAGTGGTGGTGATAGTGATGGTGGTGGAACAGCTAGCAGCAGCAGCAGCAGCAAAGACGGTATTCCTCCAAAGAGCAAGAAAGAAAGCGCATGAAAGAAACGTGGAAATAGACGGAAAGACAGAAAACGTGGCCTGCGAATATAGGTAGCTTGAGTAGTGTGCATTCACGTCACGCGCCACCTACTCCTACTTCTACTTCTATAGACAATCCCATACCTCGGATAACCTGTTTGTCCGTCTTTTTCTCTTTCTCCGGTGAACCCATCCCCAAACAAGAACCTCGAGTAAATCAAGGATTGACGCTCCTTGTTCGCCGTCTTCTTTCACCTCGTCTCCTCTCACACATCTGGCTCTATCTCTCGTTATCCTTCGATGCTCATTGCGTTTACCCCAGTTCCTTCCATTCTCTCTTTCTCCCTTATCTTCTTCTCGATGCTTTACCAATATCCGTCTTCAACTGCTTGTCTACTCCGCCTACCTCAAATGTCTTCTTTTAGCTTGCTCGCTATACCTCTCTGTATAGAGCTATAGCTGTGTCGTTCGATTCATCGCCACGCGTTACGCTCACATATGGCACATACTTGGCGATGATTTTCCTGCTATGGGCATTAAACTTCTACATATGTGCCCTGGTCTTCTTGCAACGTGAACCAACTGATTATTAGATTCGTGGTACTACAATTCGGTTAGATTCGAAATATCTGAACATCACTGGTGAAAGTTATGAAGAGTACTATTAAATAAATTATGATTCTAAATGTTAGTCCATTAAAAAGTGCAAAGAGTTGTTATTTTAAGTGTTGCTTCGTTAGGATCATTTAGTGAAAGACACTTTCACGAATTAGTTAGTATCAATGAATTTTCGATTGAGCTTTCAAACTTTTTGTCCCAAATTCTGCCCGGCTTTATCAGTTTGCACAGTCACCAAAGTTGTCGAAAGTTCGAATTTTGCTCGGAAATTTTGCGCAACGAAAATCCTCACTCGAAGAACCATTATCGTGATCCCTTTAATTTCATTTTCCTACGACCGCACTGCTTCACGGTCTACTTCTTGCAACCCCGCAAACCTTCCGTGCTCGATTGGATTAGTGTAAATGATCAATTATTTAGAACGATCCGATTTTATAGCGAGATTGAAGCTCGTGTGCTCCGATGTTCTTTTTTCCTGGTAAGAAACAATCAAACCTGACACGTAATTCATTTAGAGAGGTATATAATAAATTAAAAGACCGAGCTGCACGTGAATTAATTTATTTCAATCTATTAGTCGTGAATATTTACAAATTCCGGCATTCCCAAACACCTTTAACGAGCGAAATGCTCGTGTTTCAATTGATACCATCTCTCCGATTTGGCCGAGTTCAATAACTATCCAATCACGTTGTCTAATCGAAATCTCCAAAAAATCCATTATCGATGAAGCAGTCGATCAATCGACGCTTTTGCGAATCATTTCTCGGCCACGTGTAGCAAACCAGATTATTGCACTAGTGTATTAAGTCCAGGGGAGATCCAGGACGGGTTCTCGAGAGGTATATACAATATATAGCAGAGGTGAGTGATTGATCGCACCGGTCAAAAAGTTCAGGCTAACTTTGTCGAAAGCACGTTATTCGGTAGTGGTACGTAGCATTTTGAAATTCAAGCCCTTACGGTACAGCAGAGGGTTGATCTACCTCACTACAAAGTAACACGAAACAAACTCGGTGGTAACCTCTTCTCTGATTTCGCCGAGCGTACTGGATGGTGATGAAAAAAAAGCATTGGAACGAAAAACGCGTCCTCGAGCTGCAAATATTTGTCCTAGATATTCTCTCTGTGCGTTGAACCGTGGTGGCGGTGTCCGGTTATAAATAACAGTGTGGCACAGTGCGGTGCGGCTGCAAAAATCGCGAATTAAAGTTGTCATTCCCGGATCGTGGCGGCGCAGCACAACGAATTTTCGCGGTTTATCATGCGGTAAATATGAGAGAGCACCGTTTATCGTGGTGATCCCACACATACACACACACACACACACTTGTGAACATACATAGGCATAATACATACGCACCGTGGAACTCGCTTACCACACTGCTGCAAATCGAGTTAGGGTTTCTGTGCTGCGAATGCACAATTCATTAAGCATATCTATTTCCTCCTGGAACTGCGCTTAACGCGGTTAGAGTTTCGGGATAAATCGTCTCATTTTCGGAGAAATGCTCGCGTTACGCAATACCTCGCTGTTTCGTCAGATCGTTTCTCTCGCCGAGTAAACAGTTTTCATGATCCGTCCTCACGGTTGTAGACTGCAATTGTGCAACCGAGTTATTGAATTTTCTCATCGATTTTGTCATTCGAAAGCCTTCGTTGTAATTTCCCGCTAGGAATAAGGCCAATGTTCAATAGACTTTTATTTAACTATACGCGTATTTAAATTATAAGTCAATTGCAGGTGTACACATAACTACACGTATCCATAGAGATTTATCTTCTGGTATTAAAATTAAATTTCATGTTTATTTAATACGCTATAGGATAATGTCACTTTGTAAACTTACAACGAGGAATTTCGTATAATCGTTTTTATTTTAAATATATTTGCTCTTGTCACTATTGTATGGGATTCAGAAAGTGCTAACAGCAAAATGTTCATTGAGAGTTTGCTGTTAGTCATTCCTACTACACGACGAGTGTGTACACTTTCTCGCCACTCTGTTTGTGATAAAACAACCCAGTTATATCGAATTTAACTTTTTCTCGTATACTTTAAGTTATACACTGTATACATATACTGACGGCTGCCTTTTCATCCATTGCGGCTTTATTATAGTTAACGTCAAATTTAACACGAAACCCTTAGAATTGTACGGAAACAATGCCGGTGGCTATTTTTACACGAATTCTATATATTCTCGGTGGAAGCTACCTTTGCCTAAGGGGATATAATTACAACGCCCCTGCTGAAAATAGGGGTAGCTCCTTCATGTACCCTGTCAAGGAGTTTTGTTTCCTTCTTTCCAGTCAATTAAAAACCACTCGGAAACTAACACGAATGGCCTCAGCAGCATTTAACTGCTTTTATGCGAATTACATATCCAAAAGAGCCTATTAGTGCGGCACGATCTTGGGTATTATGTGCATGGAATTAAATCGAAATTATGCAATGAGTAGATAGAGACAGAGCAGACGAGAATCAGTGAGAGCGAAAAGGAGCTAAGGGATCCCGAGCACAAGTGGTCGTATGCTTATCCGAGATCTTAATTCCTTGCCAACGGGTCATTATCGTTCAACACGTGCAACTTAAAACTCCTGTGAGACAACTTTGTCCTCGCTTTCGAACAGTATCTTTTCTGAATTTCTCACGACCGGGAAATCGCTGACTATCGAGTGCTATTCAAATTATTACTCTTGTGGTAATTTACTTGTCTTAATAAATCCATAGTGTCTGTGAAATCGATTGCATAAATACGATCTTAACAGGAATTGTTAACTTTAAATCTTAACGAAAAATTTCAATTCAAATGTGTACTTTTACCTCTCGATGCGAGTACGGCATTTACCGTTGAAAATTCCAAGTAAACTCAGTTTGCCTCCGAAGGGAGAAATCTCGGAACGCGCAAATAAGGTAAAATCCTAATCTGCAAATCACAAGGGAGGCGAAATTCTTCCAGGAGAGTGGTTCTGCTGATAGTTACCCTCGCCACTTGCCTTCTCGCATATAAGCTAGGTTTACCTCGACCAAATAATCAGTGTCATGTAAACTGGCGAGCCTCTACACCTTCATCAAGCCCAGTAACACCATATTCAACTGTTGCGTCAACATCAAATCCATATCGAGCTCTCTGGAAATGCTTACTACAGTCATCATGGTCAACTGAGGTCAGGATGATTCAAAGCGAATGACAGTAACATTCTGTGGAAATAAGTCAATTTCTCTTGAAATTAGTAACGATATTCCACTAGCATAGCGTAAGAAGAATGTGCTAGCGCAAGAAACTTGTAATTTTCCCGTCGACAAGACCGACAAATCGATGTAAAAAGAGCTTCGAAGGAAAGAGGAAAAAAGTGTAAAAATTCTTGAGGGTAGAGGAACCGAAGAGAGGGAAACAAGTTCTGAAAGAGAGTACGGTTCATGAAAGAATGCAGCAAGGTGGGAAGAGATCGATGAAGAATGAACTTCAGCGTGGAAACCAGGAAAATAAGTTAATCGTCCACTCTGCCAATGCACTGGCAAGTTCCAAAGCAATTTGTCTTGAGCTACCGTGCGGGGAGTAACGCGAAGGGAGCCGGCTTCCAAAGTCCTCCCAATGTTGAAAGCTCGCTAAGAAACACTACGCTGAGGAATATAGCTGCAGGTTTTTCTCGCACGTCAGTCGTTTTTTCCTTCGGCGGATTTCGGAGCAAGCTGCTGCCAATGTATCCAGGCTGGAATACTTGGAAGGCGGTATTAGAAGGGAGAGAAATAGCAAAAAACGAGGGAAGAAGAGAGAAGAAGTGTAGCTAGCCATCTGCTGGCTTCCCTATGATATTTTCTCTTCCTTTACACAGTAGAACAGAGGTTTTTCGCCCCGGCAAGTAGTAGCCAGTTCGCCGCATAACAAAGGTGTTATTGAATCTTGCGACTCAGCATTGCGAATACACTCGGAAGGTCGACGTTACCGGTTTAATTAAGAGTATATATGCAAGCAGCATAGCCTGCGCGCTGGTGCGTTCGTAGGTACCTCTACCGTTGCGAGAGAATGTGAATTCCAAACTGGTCTGGAATATTAGCTGCAGCATATCGCGAATGTATGCATGACGCACTGCCACCGGCAACCGTCAGAAGCGGTATTAACATTCAAAATTGAGGATAACATTTTGTGTGAGGACGGATAAATTCAAGGCGTGTCTGGAAGGTAATAGTTGCCAGGAAGCTTGACGATACCCCCTCTTGGTTCAAGAACAAATCGAAAATGTAAAATAGAGATGTCTCTCTGTCACGAATTGGTTTTAATCATTTATCGAAATGCGATTTCGTGACTCTTTAAAACATCTCGATAAATTTCAAGGAAATAATAGGTCAGAATGGAATTGAGAAGGGAGAACGTTGGTAGAAGTCAGTGGATTTAATGATTACGGGCCCCAATTGCACGCGAGAATTGTAAACTCGAGGAGTAGCGATTTTGAGATTAAGCGAATGCATGGAAACCACCACAGTTGTGGGATCCCGAGGGAGGAGTTCCGCGGTACGGTTATATTGAATTTCAAATGCGGTCCGATGCGATAAATATACTTGCGCGAGGAAGCGAGCGATGCGGCTCGGCGCGACGGCGAGTTATCTCGCGTGATTTTACCTCGCGTCCCGTGAAATTGTGAAATCCTGCGGAAGCTTCGATATCGCTGATGCGATGCCCGACGCATTAGCAGCGTGCAATATTTACTGCGGCCCTCGACGGGGATCGATTCATGGAGGTTTGCCCAACTAATCCTCCATGCGGCAACGTCCTGCCAATGGTACTTGCCATTCCGTAGACGTGCTTTTTCCTGCGAGTACTTGGAACGAGTTTTCTAAGCTGACGCCGCGCCACACTGCGCCTCTTCCTTGGGAACCAAATAATCTATAAACATCGAGAACCTCAGAAACTTTGAAGTGACCTTTCTAGAAATCGAATGGAATAGAAAAAAAAAACTCTTCAATTAATTTATTTTGAATTAGTTTATTTACAATCATTTTGTCTTTTCAAGTTTCAAGGTTGGAAAGAATTCGAATGCAATTGGCGATATGATTATGTTCTAAACAGCACTTATTGGAGATCCATTCTGCCGACAACGGTAAAGGGCTTATCGATCTCGAGTGCTCGGTATCAACGCGCAAGTCTAGATTTTGGATGGAAATGCGAGAGAGAGATTCTAATCAGGAACAACCCGCTATTATCGCGAGTCAACGAGGAACTTGCGAATTCTGTTTGTCGTGAAAATTTAAGCATCCTATGAAAGATGGAGGAGCGCCTTTGCACGCGACAAGGCGTATAATACATTTCTCGAATACAAAGTCACACTGTCCCGATGCGATTTAAACTTGAATAATTGATCCCGCTAACACTTTGCACAATGGCATAACTAGCGTCGCAATTGCATCGCGAGAATGATAATTGCTTGTGCTCGCATTGGAAAATTTATTGCGTCTGGGCAATTCGTGGAAGCGAATAAGCGAAAATCAGTAATCGCGTTAAGTGTTCGTGAAACCTGTTTAGCGGGAGATAATCAAGAAAATTTGAGATGTCTGGCCCAAGAGGACCAAGGAGGAACGAGGCACCAATCTTTTTCGAGAACAGCGTCGAGAGGTTCTACGGAAGGTTTTACGGAAATTGAGGTCGTGATAGTCATTAAGGCTCGAAGTGAATTCGCACAAATCTCAGGAAGTAAAACTGAATGAGGTAGTTGAGCGATAACGTATAAAACAAAGGCAGTACGTTTTTTTTAACTGCGGGCGTGCACAATTACATGAATGACAACGCGACCTGGAATCATCGAATCCACGGGAGATACGTCGGGTTTAAATGTATTCCACTTTCTTTAGCGAAACCCCTGAGGCTGAGCTTTAAACTGCAAAAAAATTGAAACCTCCTTCGAACATAATTCCTTTGAGATTTCTTCAGTCTCATTTTTAATACCGGCAATACAGTTACGCTGACAGCTATTAAAGGAGATGCAAAACTGCAAACTTGAGGTTTTTTCACAAAATCAAATTTTAAAGACCGTCCCAGATTAATAGCGTCTTATTTACATCTCTACTGAAACCATTTTCTAGCTTTGAATATTGTTGACTGATGTGAGTCACCTAAGCATTTATTACTCTAAAGCAAAGTTTGAATATGTTGGTGCAGGCCCTATCCAATGCATCAAATAGGTTTTCAAAGAAAACAGAGTTATGGGAAGAGAACAAGGAGAGAAACTTCCAAAACTTCAAGAGAGAGCGAAGCTTTGAATGGCAAAGTCGGCGCTTGTAAAGTGATGTCAACCATCATAGCCGTAAGCGGAATGCTTCCTCAAAGAAAATGACTACGAATCAATTTGACTAAAAATCATAGTCCCTAACTGCTCGTGTCTACCTCGAGATGCTGCAAAAGCAATTAAAAACCACGATGCGGAGAAGGTCGCGTATACCGCAACATCCTGGCGACAGAGTGTTTTTAAAGAAAGAAAGAGCCTCAGTAGTTCAGACACTACAGACACCGTGTTCCTTTTCGATCGTGAAAAGGCGTCGCGGCGCATCCTCGTCAGAGTGTAATTCGAGGCACGTTTCGCGCTTCGCGAAAGCATCGCGCGGGTGAAATGAGGTCGCGAAACACGTTTTCCCACTTCTTTGTCTTTTCTTGACGGCTTTCCGACAAACTCGCTAAGGTCACGTGCTGTTGCAACGTATCCTGACGGGGTGTATCCCTATCTGGTGATGCTGTTGTTCTGTGTCTTGCCTTTGCGCTATTCTAAATGCTTGCAACTACGACGTGAAAGAATGTTCTATTTGTACACGAAAAGTTCTTCTTCGTACAAACAAATAAAACAACACTAAAATAGAAGCGAGCACCAATTCAAGAGATTTACTTAAAATTCGAGGTTTCTTTTACATAAAATTCATTTTATATTTCTTTTTGGACCAGTTTTTATTTGTCGCGTGCTTCCTTGATAAATAACGTTGATTTTTCCAAGTTTATTAATTCGTTTCAATTTCGTATTTAGAAATTTAATATTATTGCTCGAATTCTGCATTAATCTATATTTCCTGCCTCCTCAATTACTGCGACAACTGGAGAATACGGCATTTTATACGTATAGTGCTTTAATTGTCGCCTGTTATTCAGTTTTACGTTTCAGTGAAATACCGAGGACACTCACATTTTTGAAGGGTGGGCTCTCTCCATTTTAATTTTCCCGACTAATGACAAATATTACAATAAATGAAACTCAAAGTGCTCCGAGGAAAATTACAGTCATACCATATTTGATTTCAGTACATGCGAATAAATTTTTTCAGCATTCCACCTATGTTACAAGCCCGGCAACTCGACGATTTTTTATTTTGTTAGTTGTCGATATAAATTTCGCAGAGCTTTAAGTCACTGTCTGGTGCAATTCGTGTTCGAATGAGCTATCACGTTCAATATCGAATGTGGCAAGTTTTTTTGGGATATTTCGCTAAAAGTTCTGGATGAGGGCTTACATGGAACCGTCACTGATACAGTGGTGTTACATAACTAACATAATCAGATTTGCACCGAAGTGTTATAAACCAACGTCCCTTATCTGGTTCACGGTAGTTTCGGTAGTTTGTGTCACTTGCATTCGCTATTATGCATCAACTACAACCTGATAACTTCCTGCAGTTTAGATAACAGCTAAATGGTCGTCTAGTAAAATTTAAAGCCATGGATGCCGCCTGCTTCATGATGAATACTATTCGTTTACCCAGAGAACATAAAACTTCCTGGCGGATGACGATTTTTGTACAAATTTGCAAGAGGGAAATAATATACAGTGCTACGAGGATATTTCCAATATGGATTTTTACCTATTCCCGTGAACTAGATTTTTACTTTATTTTTTTTTTTATTGTTTTAAAATCTCTTCCGTAAAAATATAAGCTCCTTGCTCCACCAGATTCGCATCGTGTCACTTTTTTTCCTAGTTACAATATTTATTGAATATGTCCGGGTTTGTAAAAGGCTTTCGACTCTAGTCCCTTTGACTTCAGTGACATTTTAATAAATCAACTCTCCGCTGGACCGTATACAGTATTAATCAATAAGTTATGACAGACTTCAAACCCTTACAATATCCTCGATATGCCAAGAGGTGATCCTTGTGACATTTACGTTGTTGCCGTTAAAAAGTAATTCCTGCATTCAATGCACGTATAAGCGCGGAACTTTCGCAATCGATAATTCATCAAGCGAAAATTTCGCGGATTACAATGCGCAGTTCCCGCAGAGCAGGAAAAAGTCAAACTTTTAATAAGCAGAACCGTGTGTCCTATTGCTGTCCAAAAGCTGCACTGTTCGCGGCAAGTAATACCGTGAGGTCTGCAAGTGCAGTTTACAACTGCATCCAACCGAAATAGAAAAGTAATAGCGAGCAAAAGTTCGCCCGAGTTCGACATGCATCAAACGAAATGCATCTATCGAAATAATCCCAACAAAAGTGCGGCTCACCTTTGCCCCGTTATCTTTTGTCAACCAACATGGAAAATATTGATTTTCCTGTCGGACACTATGCGAATACCAGAGTCGTTATAATAACAATTTTTTGAGGAAAATCTGCAGAAAAATGCAAAGAGTAATTTATGAACTCGGCGCCTATTATAAACTGCACTTTAGCTGTACCTGGAGAAACAACTTGCGTAATAACTTGCGTTAATACGAGTGAAAAAAACGGAAGATGAGTTTCGCGAAAACCATTAGGTTTTAATCGTGCTGACATCAGCGTTGCAATTCTTCCCCAACGAGCAATAGTGAGAAAATCCTATTTTATATTCACTCAATAAAATTAATCTGAATGAAGAAAAATCAGATGACACATTTTCAGCTCACAGTTGCAGATTTAATGCAAACTTCAGAATTTTCTAAATGATTTACTTAATAAGTAATTAATAAACTTGCGAGGACAGAAGAATAAGCTTGACAATTTACGATGGTAGGACAAAAGAGATATTTACGATCGTTCCGCAGAAAAACAAACTAAAAGATCAAGAGCTTGCCAAAGCAGTTGCACTAACTCCGGCCCGTATCTCGCCTACGGGTCTCTCCGAGTGTTGGTCTTGTCGGAAAAAGTTCAACTTCGTCGTCATTATCATAAACCAATACTTGTTCGCGGCGTTAAACTTATCAGCGTACTTGCTAACAAAATTAAGTTCTGCCGCATCCCAGATTGAAATATATGTATATCAGAACTCTAAATGCCACTGCCACAAGAACAGTCGTGCGGTAGCAAATGCAAATTATGGCAGTCTTGAATTACTAATCAAATAAATATTCAAGAAAGATATATAATATTTTACTCGAATTTCATTTGAAATCCTTGCAAGTAATTTTGCGCTATTCTCACTAATAAACTCTTACATTACTATTCAATTTTTGTATGATACATTACTAAAATGGACGAATAAAATTGTAGCCTAAATATAAGTGAGGCAAGAGTGAATATATTGAATGGAACAGCAAAAGACTCAGGATTAACCAGAAATGATTGCCAATACTTAACTGGAAAATATATATGTTTTACAAGTCCATCTTAAGATAGAAGATTGTAGAAAAGATTTCAAGGGACTGGACGTACTCAAGATCGATATACATATAATACGAGCTAGATCTCTATCCTTCGAAGTGAGGTAATAGTCCATTCCAGACCATCAAATCTGGCGACCTTTCCTCCGTCTCATTCTCTCATCTTTCGGCCGCACTTCTCGTTCTCTCCCTCGTCGCGTCATTTCGAGCCGCGGCTGAGCCCTGTTTTCCACTTGATTTTCTTCTTCCCTTCCTCGCGTTCGCTCTATTTATCTAAGCAATGTATAAGGCTCTACGGAAAGGTCCGAACATTCTGCTATTTTCTGCACCCTTCGCCATTCCGCTCCACCTAAAGCTGACCCAGCTATAACGCAGGCCTTTTGCCTTTGCTCGGATCTCTTCTGCCGGATCGGATAAACTCACTTACGATGAGCATCGTTTCTTCCCATGCGAAAACGAACGTGAACAGTTGCCGCTCGAATTTCACTGTCAACCAGTATAGTTTTACTTATTAACGAAACACGAGAACCGTCTGCTCCCTAGCAGTACTGACAAAGCCTCCCTTAAAATAAATCATCCCAGAAGATTATGTTCCTGGCAACATGTCATTGTTGCTGGGCAAAGCAGTACGGGAATTCATCGGTCGTTGTTGTTGTCGCAAATCCGATTATACTTCGTCATACCGACCCAAAACACTCGGCTTTTAACAAACTAATAAATCAGGAACAGCGAGATTCACACGTAGAATCACGAAACTAGCACAAAATAATAGAGTGTATCATAGCAGTTGATTGGATTAAGAATTTTAGCTCCAACAATATGGTTGGTGTAGATCAATGTAAGGACAAAACAATCGAGTGTTATATGATATTCTCCAAGTACATTGTAGGGATACAGATTATAGATGATAAAAGCCGGAAACGACGGGTAATATTTCCAAAGTACCTGACAAATATTTGACCCATATATCGCGATTAGGATATATGGGTGTGGTATGATTGGGGAAAGGAATCAAACAGATGACTTACCTAAGCAACATGTTGTAAGGAAATCCATGTTCGTCCTGTTCGTCTTTAATGGATATTAACAGTGGAGTGTATTTTTCAGTGAAAGCAAAAAGTACGTGAGGTAAAAATACTTCAATCCAATACAGAAAAGTGCGACAAAACAGCATTAATAATAATTGAAGCGAGTGCATTTTGTAGAGGATTTGAGAACAGTTTATTCGGTATTAAGAAATTATACAGCTTGTCATGAGATCTCTCTGAAAACAAAGGTTCGACGGACAAAAGCTTTTATTTATAGTGCCGACCGTAAGAGAAGCGGAGCGCTATTTTAATCGGCGACGTACCGTGGCATGCCGACGCGACATTGATCGATAATTTACAGTTCATGAATGGCCAGATTTAAGGAGCGAAGCCTTCCAGAATTTCGAACATTTACCGCGCTCGCAATGGACGATTCATATAGAGACTCTGCCGTTATTGGTCGCGCTTATATCTTGGCACAACGCGGAAATCCAGAAACGGTAAACACAGAAATAGATTATGTACATTGTTATACGGGTAATTAGCGAGTTGTCAATGCTGCGCGGGCATTGCTACTCTATTAACATAATTACATTGATCGCTCGTCAAATATGCGTACGATCGACGCGGCGCATCTAAATAGTACCTGAACCACGCATCTGCGACAAGTAAAAGCACACAGACAACATGCGTCAGCACAGCAAATTGCTAAAGAATCCCATCGCTAATCGCATGCCGCGTTGCTGATGCATTGATAATTCGGAATTCAAAGGTACGGAAATATTCGGTGTATTTATTACTGGACAAATCCTGAAATCGTTAGAGAAAGAAAGAAGTAAAGAGAGATGCAGCAGTGATAGAGAGGCTGATGAAGGAGCTTAACTGTAGTAAACGATTTATTTGCAGTCTACTGTCGTTTACATGATGATAAGCTTTGGCTTTGGATGCTTGCGCATTGTCTCACCACAATCGGTTTAGGCTTCGAGTATCACGGGATAAGGGAACCGTGCGAGACCGTCACGTATACGTACCTGAAACAAAGGATTAATAACAATTATGTACTTTAAATTGAGAATTCGAAGTAGAAAGTTGGGTGAGTATTGGAATAGTTTTGCAAATCGCTCCGACATAATAGCAAATCGGGTTTACCAACTGCAAAATCATGGTCTGGTATCAACTAGTTGAATTTGATAAAGCTGATTATTGAGCTTGAGATAAAGGATGCCAGTGACCGACACATGCATTTACTGCGGTTAAATTAATCTGACTATTTATTTTTAAGCAACAACCCTTTTAAAACTGCTAATAAATTACACTGAACTTAAGGGAAAGGATAATAGAGTTTTGGAAAATATGTGCAACAATCAGTAGGTTAATCACATTGTTAGTCAGTGTTATATGCGTAGTGAGCACAAACAGACTGACTCTACGGAGAATTAAGAAGAACAATAAACAATTTCGTCGCATCACGCGCCGTAATCGCACCGCTGCGGACCTAGACTCGTCTCTAAGTTAGTTTCGTGTGCACGACTTACGTTGCAAAGGGGCTATGCATCCGCGGTTCCGTTGCGCGTCGAGTGCGTTTCAAGCGCGCAACAAACGCGTTGCTTTTGGAGCGAAAAGCATGTTGTGCCGAGTGCGTTGACCTGGCCATAGCTTTCTTTAATCTCTAGTAAAATTGAGGGGTTTTGTTTGCGGCAGCTTAATAATATTCTGCCGACTTACAAAGCTTATAAAACAGAGCGCATAGTGAAATTCTACAAGCCAAAATTTATTCTTGTGTTGGGATTTTAATATTCCATGCTTTTTGAGAAAAAAGTTTGTCGAATTTTTTAAGTATTCCGAGCCGTCGTGTTTCACTATTTTTGGAAACCGGCAATGTAAAAATTTGGTACGTTGCTTCTAAAAAACCAAATAACAGACGGAAAATTGTCAGAGGTACAAAACGTTGAATATATTGCAATCAAATTTACCAGCATTAATTTCATCGAATTGACGTAGACATAAATTAAAGGAAAACTAATTCAAATTACCAAAATCGTTGAACTCTACGTGACAATCTATTTCGAGCTCGAATCAAGTAGTTGCTTGCGGTGATACTAATACCGTAAAAGTACAAACCACGCAAAACGAAAATCTGCGCTTGTGCGCAGATCAAAAGAGGACTCGTTCGCTAGTTGAATGCAGGGAGGGTGGCTGGATAAAGCTTGCTGATGGGGACAGTAAGCAAACAGGTCGGTGAAAGCTCATGGATATACATTTACGGGCAAGGCGCACTATAACCCGTATCAATCAGCTCCGTACAACAGAAACATTTCACTATGAGTGCAGCTTTTTTCACTGGCTCTTTGACAAAGTAATTGAGAATATCTGAGCGAAAAAATCTATCCTAGGTAAAACGCTATCTCTGGATATACTATATACTGCTGAATTTCGCATAACTCATCTAACAAGGATGTTGAACAAGTTTATTTATTCCACGCGATGTACAACGCTTTTTCCAACGGACAACGGAATAGCTCCCTTTACGTTTGAACGCATTATGATTATCTCTTATCTCCACTGCTTTTATGCGGGAATTATGCGCGACAGCAAATCTGCGTCTCTGATGCATTATACAATGTTAGGAGAGAGCAATTCTCTTTTACATCCGATCCTTTGTGATTGTAACCCTTCAAAAAAACATATAACCAACGACGGTTGCGATGAGCGTTCCGTGAAATGACGATCGCCTTTAAATAAATAGTCGTATTCTGCGTCGACTGGCGAGAAGCTCAAAATAAAAGTTAAGGGATGGTTGGGAGAAGCAAAGTTCTTCGACACGATAAGAAAGTTATTTATAGGATAGGTTCGCTTTAATCCTTTTACGGGGTGAACGCGTGGAAAAAGGCATTTAGGTCAAACTAGGTAACTATTATTATGAGGTAATGAAATTTCATCCCTGCTGATTGACAGGAACGGATTAAAGGACAAGAGGATTCATCATCCGCGGATTATTGTGCCGCACGCGGCAGATCACGAAATCTCCTCAGACACACTTTCCGGAGCTTTCCGCCGAGTCTCTCTGTGCGACGCGACGCGACGCGACGTCGCCGATGACAGATTGCCATTTGCCGGAAGAGAGCGCTTTTATTCTCTCTGGCCGCGGTTCAATCTGCCTACTTCGAGATCGCCCTCCAAAAATTTCACTAAATCTCATTTTATACTTCGCTAAAAAAACTCGTTTGGTCAATCGTTAAAAAGTTTTCAATATCGGGTATTCCTTTAAATGTAGAGAAGCACAGTCGGTAGACACTGCAACTGACAATAATGATCGTCAATCCTCGCCGTGTTGTCTGACCGAAGTTCACGGTAGAATATTTAATAGAAAACTGAGTTCCTAGACGATCTCAAGAATATTTTCTCCGCTACCTGGTTCATATCGTGATGAGACAAGATGCCGAGAAGCATCTAGAGACATTAGTTCGATATGTATGAGGAAAATAGATTGGTAATAATAAAAATCGAGAATTCAGTTGATTTAGACTACAGTCGTGTAGATGGTAAAAGTTTAGGTATGCAAAATATTTATATGTACTTGGGAAACATTTTGCATTAATCACTTTGTAATTTAGTAGAATTCAATAAAAACAGTATCCAGGATCTATTACTAAATAATCAGTGCATTAGGAGCGCAGATTGATGGCAATTGCGCAGAGGATTTTCATGTGCACTATGTCATCAATCTCCTTGGTATATCTATTCAGAGATCTTCGAGTCGATGTGGCCTGACGGATGAAAGGCATTAGCATGGAAACGACGTTTTCGGGGGAAAAAGTCGAATATAGAGAAGTGGAGGGATACGGAGACGAGGGGAATGATCGGGGCGGACTAGGATTTATGATGCAGCCACGTCCTCGAGTGACTTTTGGGGCGTCCCTCGAGAGCCAATTCTCGTAGTGCCTCCCCCGTAATGTCTAGTCAATAAACAAATCGGTCGATCTCGAAGCCAATTGATACCGCGCTCGCGTTAGCAGTTTCCCAAAAGCTTCAGCGAAGTAATGGAATCGCAACTGTGAAGAGTTCGAACTTATTGCCTAAATTAATTTTTCACGACAATCAAATTCGTTTCCTCGACTTGTTTGCAGCCTCAGCCGAACGGTATGTTCCCCTGAATTTCAATATTCCGATTAAACTGGCACACGTGTCGAAATATTGTAACGCGAGTCTCGTAGGAAATACGTTGAAAGCTCAGTTTCGATGTACGCAACCGGACGTAAACTTTATTGATACGAACGTAACAACCGAACGCGATCAGCTGTCATGCGTGTCCAGTGAAGACCGAGAAAATCTTTCAGGATTATGACACGAAATCTATATTGAAGCCGATTTTCAATTCCACCGAACAATCTATAAGATTAATTAAACTAAATTCACAGTTCATTGGAAATACAATACTTGGATAAGTTCCTGCAGAACAGTTTCACAATTCCGTGCATTAAATATTACTCGTATTTTTATTCATATTATATTTCATTTTCACAAAATATGTATTGTATTTCGCGCTAACTGCGTCGGGCGATTCAGGATAATCAGGACAATGTTAGTTTTAAATGCAGCTAAATCAAGTCAAAGGCCCACTGTGCTGGCGAAGCATATCGATGCAGCAAGTGTCCAATTCCAATTACGCGCAGTAGTATGGACAGCAATTAAGCAGCCCTTACGAAAGCCCGAAGGGACAGGAATTAACCGAAGTACGTGAGAATTGCACGGCTCTGCTTCGTCTGACGAAGACCGGCAGTCTGCCGCTGGGGATTGCGGTCAACAATTGATTCTGTGATCTAGACGGGCTTCTAATTTGTCCCACCCATGGAGATAGAGCGAGAGAGAGAGAGAGGAGAGAAAGGGAGAAAGCCGAGGGAACGAAGGGTGCGAGGAGAAGAAACGAGTCGAAATTCCTATTGGTAATAGGTTCAGCCTGGATAGCCCTTTATCCAGTAGTCCCTGCGTCAAGCCGAAGAAAAAGAGTAGAAAATTTGCTCTGACTCGTGGTAAAGAAAAAAACGAGAAAACTGCCGATGTAAAAGAGCTCGGTCAGGTGCCTTTGTCGGGGGCAAAAGGGCTTAACACGGAATCGTGAACAACGAGGAACGTAGACACAGGCTACGGTTTCATCTTACTGAAGAAGACCTTTTACTTCTCCGAACAGGGCTTGATTTTCACACATTTCAGAACTCACTTTTTCAGCCTCTAATAAATGCTCTGAAATTCCGTCTGTCCATAAAGCGGATCGTACGATCCCGCTGTTAGACGTTACTTCGCCGAGTGCTTTTAAAAATGTGAGATGGCTTCTCTCTCCTGGCGTCCTATTTCTATCTATTCGCTATTTGCACATTTCTCTCACATTACAAAATTCCACGTACATCTACGTCCATTCGTATGGCGGCTAGTTTATTTGTGCTGAGAAATCAATAAGTTGCTATAGATCGCTGGAGCCATAATACAAAGAGAAGAAAAAGCTGTCCTTTTGCTATTTTTCCCCTGGTAGAGACCGCCTACGTAATTTCCGTCCGTTTGATAAAGCAGCTTTGAAGTTTCGTCGGCATGGAAAATGATATTCATTATAGCACGGTGCAAAAGTGATAGCTTCGGACAGATAGACCAGGTGTCTGCGTTACTTACTAAATTGCAGTGACAGCTATTTTCCCAATGATGAGATTCTTCCCGTCTGATATGAGAAAGTCGTGGGAGGTTGCATATTAGCAATGAACTCGCCCCGAATGAAACGATAAACAAAACAGATAGGAGACAATACTGAGAATAAAAGGAAAATCTTAGCATCATATAAGGAAGTCATTGAAAAGCTGGAATGCCTTCGAATCTCTTGATTATAAAGCTGCCTGCCGTCTTATCTCCGTGTCGCTCGAGTCGGTTGTCTTACACCAAGACAACCCCATCTCTCTCTTTTCACATTTATTTTTTGCGAGAACGCTAAATGCTTTTGAAAAGGTCAGAGGCAGGAATCCTTTGCAATATTCCGCGAGAAAGCTCAAATGCAAAAGGATTTTGCGGAAACAGGCGTGAAAAGCCAATGGCAGTACTTTACGCTTCAGTTCCATACGACGAAGCCCATTTAATTAATAAGAACCTTTGACGATACATCATGCTTTTCCACTTCACAACTCTAACTTGTCGATATTTTCTAAAAACATAAGGCACCGTCAAAGACATTAAGGGTATGGATTTCTAAGTTACTATATGTACTACTGTCACGTATAACAACGATGTCGTTATAGGCCTCCACGCTTTTTCACGTACCGACTCATTGTTTACGGGTGCGCATTGTGAAAGTACGCGGCCACGAGTGTACTGATCCTCGTTATTATACACCCTCCACTATAATACGCCTGTAGGCCTTCCTGAAACCCTCCATATACCCTCGGTACGCCGTATGTGCTCGACATTGAGCTTACACAACTGGCGAGGAAAGCCATTCTTGCGACTATTACCTTATTACGGCTTATCAGCCATTTTTCAAGCAATCTTTCTCGCGTTGGCTATTGATATTGCACCAAAATGGTCCTTAGCTTGTTGATTGCACAACAGATTCTTCCCAAACTCAAATTTGCAGTGAAATTGTTTTTACTATTTATATGCTTTTTTCCAACGAGTGAAAAATAATAGACACAGAAATTGCATGGAAAATTGCTGGCGATGCAATATCCGGAAACTTGAAATGAAATCGTAGGACAAAGGGTTAAGGGAACAGTCTACGCTTGTAACACTGAGTTCCGCCGGATCTAGTTACTCGGAATCCGATATGTCTACTTGGCCATAATGAGTTTCGCTCTGAGGAAAGATGCTCGGCGTCAAAGAATCAAAAAGTGCAGGTGATCGAATGGCGTCGAGCGGTGAAAGGAGAAAAGCCATTGAGAACAGGGCTGATGAGAAAGGAATCGATCGCAGTCCGGAAGATGGCCCGATTTTGCAGATTACATTCCAGGGAAATGTAATCGCCTTGTAACGTCCGTGTCATTAAGCTTGCGGGAGGCTTGCCAAGATGTAGATCGGTTTATCCGATTTATCGGTGCGCGACCATATTGCGGGGCCGCGATTGTCATAAATATTGCACGATCGTCCGGCCAGCTTTTACTCACTGGTCTGATAATTGGTCGTGCACGCGCGCTCGAGCGCAATTTGGCGAGAAATGAATTTGTAATTACGAAATATTTCCACGATTTACTCGGCCCGCGGCGCGAATATTACAAATATATCGCATTATTGCGAGAGAGTTGGGAAGTACAGGCGATTAATCGCATGGAAAGTACAGGAAAATATTGTACAAATAAGGTTGGCTGTAGATGCATCGGCGAATGTGTCAACTGCAACGATAAAAAATTGCAACAAATCACCAATATGCTTGTTTTAATAATTTAACAAACCTTCGCAGTTGTTTTCAATCAATTCACGTCAGTGGTT
The DNA here is from genome assembly GCA_963989405.1 of Trypoxylon attenuatum. Classification (NCBI taxonomy): domain Eukaryota; kingdom Metazoa; phylum Arthropoda; class Insecta; order Hymenoptera; family Crabronidae; genus Trypoxylon; species Trypoxylon attenuatum. The sequence goes on along the minus strand of OZ022490.1, from coordinate 8,253,037 downwards.
TGACACTGGAACTAATAAAAGTTTCTCTACTATTTTACTAGTTACGATAAAAATTTTCAAATACTTAATTCTCGAAAATAAAGCTAGTTTGAATCGATCTAAATCTATTCTTTTAACTGTAATTTTACAGCAGCATTATCCTAAAGTGCTCTATAGTTACAGTGTTAATAATTAATTTGTACTTTGTATTAAACAGTACGCAGTTAGGATCCCTTAACTATTTTGCTGCCATTAGTCAGACTGCAGGTGAAGCACTCTCCTTATTGTACCTTCCCAGATTACTAATGGGTAACGAAGCAAAGTCCCCGTTGCCATTAACTTCTGAGAATCCTATAAGTTGGATTAAATGACGTTCACTCGCGTTTTCTATCGGCACTTGTGTGCGATATCACGGAAAACCTGCAGAGCATGAGATTAACGGGGTGAAGTATTAATCTGGCGGGGTGGAACTTTTTCGGTGGCACTTTAATCAATGCGAGTTAGCGTGCGCTCGCGCTAAACGGCGTGCTCGTAATAACCGGGACGACGAAAGAGTTAACGGGTGTATTAAGCACTCTCCATTAATACTAACGACACTATCATTGATGCCAGCCTCGTAAGCAGTGCTCGTTGCTGCACTCGTTCCGTGTGCTTCAGCCAAATTCCAGCTCACCTTCTACGTCCGGGCAGCCATTGCTCGAATTAGACTTTTCCCGAACACGCTAGTTCAACTTCGTCCTTGGAAATAGTTGGTATTTTTTCAAGCGTCTAACAGGTTGAATAGCACCGATTAGAACGCGCGTTATTTAGCCACAAAGAGTCTTAGTTAGAGGATTTCGCGCATCTTAAGTCACAGGATTAAACTTGTACTTATTACAACGAATAGTTCCTTTTTTCATCAACTTATAATTTCTATAATAGTACCATCCAGTGAGAATAGTTATTTATGGAATTTAATTGCGGCTCAGTAATCAGCCTCGAGGTTTCAGAATTCCAATTACGACCAAATGACCGAATTATACTATAGTTATGAATGGTTTACCTCGTGTCGCGGTGTCGAAATAAACACTCGTTAGCGGCTAACGCGTAGACCTCGTACAATAAATTTACCCCCACTGGACGTGCTTATGCTCGAGATCGACATGTTTGTTACGCAACCAACCTATGTACAGATGCTTACTCTTCCAATCTTGTCTACGCTAATGGTTTATGGTAATATTTATGAGCTAGTAGTGGCAACGGTTGTAAAAGAAAAATAGGTAAAATAGTGTAAAAGAGAATTTGTCCTTTTTTTAGTGACTCGGCTAATGATAATCCACATACATTACTATTCATTTCATATTCCAAGGCTTTAAAAGTATGTTAACGAAAGTTCCAGTCTCACTCTACCACTTTTCTTATTTTTCCCCATCGATATAAATAACCGCAATGGAATATAAATGTTGTGCTTATTAGGTTCTCATCCAATTAAACTTTGGATTGGAATAATACCGATGTATTGTCTGCACGGAAATGCAAGGTAGTGCAAAAATGACGTTCATCGATATTTACGAGAGCAACATGAATGAAGATTGAGCTTCAGCTTTTGAATGGTACTTTAAAATTCACGATTCGAGCGAGCGGTGGTCCATAGGCTTATTTCGGGTAATTAGATTTATGTATAGTACACACAGGAGTGCCGGGAATATAGCGCACCCCTGTGTCAGATATATCACCGTCAGTGCAACAATGGCGCCGATATCGATGACGCCAGACTTTTGTTCCAAACGACGACGACGACGACCCCATTTCCGTGATAATAGTGCTCGGTTTACAATAATCATCAGCCTAATGCAGCATATATGCATCAAGTGACTATAGATGTAACAATTCTGTCTTCGTAATATTCAATCAGTGAAACCGACTGAGTTACTTTATAATTATCAGCTAACCAAGCGAATGACGTTTGTCCCTGGTTTTGGTTACACGTGTACAGACCTTCCAAATAACACTTTACTGTCGAATTCACGATTATTTATGATGCTAGTCTTAAAGTAATTACAGCGTGCAGTATTTCACTTTGTCACCGATTATTATTACTGTTTCAGGTACCTTTTATCTGGCTTTGACACGCAGTTCTAAAGGGGGAGTTTAATGAGTGAGTTTATTTAACACCATTGAATGTAATATAATTACTTCTATTGTTTAATAACACTCTAAAAATCATTGTTAAAACGGATTTACGTAAAATAAATCAAACTGATGTTAGAGGAGCAAAATATTGGTCGTTATCTGTCACTTATTTCAATGGAAATTTTCAGATTTAAACCGAACTATGACTATAACTACTGAACAAATAAAATTGCAATCACAATCGGTTGCTGAAATATGATAGATGTTATGTAATCGAATAAATATCAGTAAATTGGCGTGATAAATTGCGAATACCGTGAGAACAGGCGCTCCGCGAAAAGAAAAAAAAAACAATACGTATTATTCACTTTCGAATTCGCGAGAGATTGGTCCCTGCAAACGGGGGAAAACTTCCCGACGCGTGCATTCAAGCAGCAGCCTACTCGATAATCCACCGTCTAATAACTCAGTGGTTTTTACGGCTTGTTTGCTGTGCAGCTTGCTGCGGTAGGGTGTTACGTGTGAGCGTGATGAAGAAACGAGAATGTTCACATTTTGTAGGAACGAATGCGCGAAATCACCGGAGCTGAGGTATTCAGTCATCGCAGAAAATGCGCTAATATCGCACTTGCAAAATCACACCAAGAATCAAGATTTTCCGAGAGCTATAAAAATAGTACTATAAATACGTGGATACAAATCACATTTGATAAATGTCACTTGTTATTTATTGAATTTTACATTGAATTTTATTCAAAGGACAGGGAATAATTTTAATGCCAGACATATTCAACCAAAAACACACATACAGTGTAGATAATCCCCACTTTTCCTGATTCATGTTTTACGGGAACACAGTAAATTCAGAATTTACGAGAACAAATCCCTCTTTCGGCGATTGCGGGCGTAAAAATCGGGTGAAATGGTATAAAACGCTCGTGTCATTAATTTCAAACCCAATCATGTGATTCGACTAATTAGTGTTGAGGCGGAAATTGAAGGCTCGACGCAGCAGAGAATATACGATTTCCTATTGGCGAAGTATGCGTGAGTGCATCTCAAGGGAAATTGCGTGGTATAAATTCGCGCAATTCTCCGATTGTGCAACACGAAAAGCGAGTAATGAAAATTAGATCGGAACAATAACATCCCTGATATTATGTGGCTACATTTAACGAGAATAAAAAAGCTCGTTAGTAAGCATTATTAATACAGTCGAATTATAACAAAAGAATTATGAAATCTCGTGAAACTCATATGAAGTACAATCAATATTAGTTTCATATGAGTGAAAAGTAAAATTACGTTTTACCCGTTTGTCATGATCATTAAACTGACACAACGAAAAACGTTCCTGACCATATGAAATTTTATTTCATATGCAAATTACAGAATAAATAATAAAATTTGCGTATTTCACAAGGATCGCGAACAGCTTTCAGTCTTTGATAATTGCGATATTTTTACGTGATCAAAAAATATCTACATTAATACGGATGAATACGTCATGACACTCAAAGTGTGACCTTTGAGAACCTAAGTCTCCGCAAGCCAAGAGCGAGAACTGTTTATTTGAAGCGGATGATGTTTGCGTATCTGTCGAATGAAACCGTAGTCCTCCTCGCTATTCGGCGTTTGTCCCGTAAAAACAACAGACAGAAGCGGTCGAATAGGTCCTCTAGGTCCTGTTGATACCTCAAATTCTAGCTTGGTGTTTACTCTCTTTCTCACAGTGCCACAGGACGATCCAAATCGATTCTACGGATATCCCAACACTGGCCAAAGGACAGATGCCATGAACGATGTAATCGATCAACTCTGGAATGATCCACTGACTTCGTCTAACTAACACTTCTATCCTCGTTCAAGCTATGTGTATCAAAGCAAGCTATAAGCCTATTTTCGCAACGATACTCTTTTTGTTGATGTTGATACTTCTCGAAGCATTTTCTACGGAATAAATTCATTGTTACACTGTTAATTGACATTAATGACCCTGTCGAACCGATTATTGGTAATCAACATCCGTTCGAACTATAACTTACTAAATTCAAGCTCTCTTTTTCGCAGCACAAGACGTGGGTGAAGAACCATTGACGCATAGGCGGAAAATTACACGTATACAGTAGGATAATGGGTAAATAGTTAGAATTTCTCAAATATTCAGAAACCAGGTTCATATTTCGTAATATTGCATGCGAGAATATCTTTCGGGTCGGAAAATATTTGAGAGAATACTTGGGGAATATATTACTGGAGATTTTTTACGCTATCACCCTTGCAATGGGAAATTTGATGACAACACCCATCTGGGTAGGGTGAACATTTTTAATTTGTGTCTATGGCTCTAGCTATATGAAAGTCGACTGTTGATGAAATGTTGATTCACTTCTATCATCATGGATAAAGTGAGATGCACTTCGTGTGAAAGATATGTCTCCGCTGAGTGAAATGCACCTTTGCTTATTAACGCGAAGTATATTACGAGAAGTACTGATTAAGGCCATTAACTTCTACCATCAAAACGCCAAGAGCTCAATACGTGTGTCCTATTTGCATTACCTTACACGTAAAATGGCCTGGATTTTGCAACTACTTAAACACTCCGTAATTTGTAATATTTACAGTCTGCTGTAATCGGAAACTGCACCTAGAACCGTTAGTGTGCGTCATTATTTATAATTAGTATAAAGAATTTTAATTAAAAAAAACTGGGAAAATACGAATGTATAATAAAATGTATGCTCTTCCACGCGTAAAAATACCAGAGAATAATTTCGATTGTATATACGACTATCCAGCAGCACAGAGGTCCGCATAACGAGATCAATTAACATTTCAAATGTGCACATTGAGATGTACAGTTTTTATGAAAAAATTTTCATACCGTCGTTCTCCATTTTGTTGGATGTCCATTCGTTATCTTCGCTAATCGAGCTTCAAGCAACGTTTTTGAAATAGTTATTATTTTATGATACACGGACAATGAAAAAGAAGATCCCGTTAGTAAGGTTTTTCAACTAGGCAAAAGGGAGCAATGCAATTTCGATGCATTCAGAGTGACACGAACCCGCCGAAAACAGATGTGGCTCCATTCAATTTCAACGCGAGGCGCGAGTCATCTGCATAGGACATCGGGGAACCTTCCTCTATGCGGTAATCTAGATAAAAGGACAATGAAGGGTGGACACCAGTGGTACTATAATTTCAAGACAACTCTATCGCCCACCCATTTACGCTCCAGTAAACTGACTTACATCACAGCGATCGAAGAGACTCGTTCTGTTCTTGTCTAAAGAGTACTAACATAGTACATCAGCTCATACTTTTTCCCTACAACTCGAGAAAATATGCACTAATTGAGCTGGCGTATTGTCGTGTCATTCAAAATTCAGACACATTCGCGGTTGAACCGCAGGAAATTAGTATTCTCTCTGAGGACGTTGAAGAAAAATAGTGGTCGCTTGGGCCGGATATTTCACACTCGAATTCGAGGTCTAGAGCTTGCTGACCACTCCGTGATACAATTATTATGCGCGTACATTAGCGAGTTGGCGAAGCTGTTTGCATGAGCGAAACTTGCGGAACCACCTGTACCACTTGCCAAAAAAAAAAGAGAGAGCAAAAGTTATAGAGAGAGAGAGAGAGACAAAGAGAAGGAGAACTACATAGCAAGAGAAAATTATACGTTTGAATTTAGTTTTCGTGAATGCGGTAAGGTTGAAACGAGGTCAAGTTGCGATTGTATAAGTTCGCGGAATTGGAAGGGACAGAGAAAATTTACAGGAAATACAGGAAAAATTTGAATGTATCGCAGTGACTGATGAACTGGCAGGATGGATGGTTGCATAGCTTGCTGGTAAAGCTACAAAGGCGAGCTCCTTTAATTATCCTGGGGCAACAGAGGAGTTATCACAACGACAGTGAAATAATTAACTTATACTAATGATAAGAAAAATGAGCGTAACTACCAATGTACGAAAACGTACGATGTACGTGTATATTCACGTATGTATTATATCTACATGTGGCTCTGTGCGGCTGGATCGAGAGTGATTTATTCGTGTATGGAGAGTGGGCGTATGGGCGACCATCGTGGCACCGTGTGGCAGCCTGCTAAATGACGTCACTACTGCTGTATATATATATGCAACGTAAATCTACGGAAGTATCCAGAAAAAGAACAGTTCTCCCCTGGCAAAATCATGACTCCGCCTCGATGACGTGCGAACCGTTTATTTTTCTGGACTTCGAAATCGATTTTTGGTTCCAATTCGTAAAGCTTTTCTTTTTTTTTTATTGTTGATTGATTTTATTTTATTCCCTATCGCCGTTTTTCTATTTGACGCTATGCCCTCTATAAAAGAATTTCGATGCTAAGTCGGGGAGAATGAAATTTGGGGGAATTCAATTTCCCTCGCTGGCACAAGAATATTTTTCAATAATCAATGGTCTATTTCGACACGGATTGTGATTTAAATGACCACCCAAATAATGGATGGTTTCCCTCCATTGAAATCACGACTCACTGGGTATAGCAAGTTTTAAAGGCTTATTTCGATTTCATGCGAAAAGTCTGAAATCTATGGTAAATCGGTTGTACCAATTCTCTATTATTTCTTTGGTTCGGCGCAAAAGAATGACGTAATCTTTAAAAGTCCATTCATTTTTTATTCGCGAAATATCCTGAATTTCCATTCTAGCAGCAACATTCTGTTTCACTTCTGAGAACCGACCTACAACGCGAATAAGCCAGTTTAAATTTCATTGAGGAAAATCTTATGGGATCAGCGAACAAGACTCATTCTTGCTACTTGCGGCGTTACTAGCTCGAGGGAATTGTTTTGAAACTCTCCTCATAAATTGCTGCTTCTACGTCAGAAAATTCTCATTCCGATCCACAGTGTAGTTAAAATGCAACCGCTAGAAACTAGTGGAAATAGTTTGAAGAAAGTGAATGCTGTCGACCGCGTGATTAAAGTTAATATGCAACGAGTTGAAGATTAAAATTCATGGTCCTAACAAAGACTGTCCTGGTAACTGAAGAGTAGCAGTTAACAGAGATTTTCTATTACCAACCCAGTAATTCACATCCACAGTGATGTCTCATTAAGCCGGTCTCGATTACGAGAGTCGGAAAGCGAGCAAACCCAGCTGTTTCGCGGTTCCAATTTACCTTCGACATTGTACCAGAGCATAGCCCTGTGAACTTTGCTCTCATCCGCAGCCTTACGTGTGCACTTTGTTAACGAGCGCCACGCTACTGCTGTAAAAACGAGGCGAATTCTCGCGAAAAATCCACTTTACGATATTAGAACTTCCAGGATCCCAGCCGGCGCGAAAGTTCATAACTCCCTATTGCATTCCGCTGGACGCAGCCGTAAGTTTTCTTAGCCAGCGCTGGTATGTAGTATGCGACTAAAGAAGAAACGCTATCATCCTCTCGTTTCTCCGTCGAAGCTTACTTTTCACCAGTGAAGCATAGTCTGCATTAAGAATTACGACTAAAACTTAATGAAGAAGCCAACTGGCAGTTAGGTAAAAACGCAATCTCTAAGCCACGATTGTTCTCACCCATCCAATGTTTCTCCCGAGCTGCGTCATTGCCCCGCCAATAACTTTTATCACGGTATGCCCAGGGTGTGGGAACTTGGCTTTTCTTTGGGGAACCATCGCGATTCGTTATTTGCCGCGGGCCAAGTTGGATAAAAATTCATAGCCGGGTTCTCGCGAAAGATGTTATCGTCAAGCTGGTGGTCCCACCCCTCATGCGGCTTGAACTCTCGCGCGAGACCGATACCATCCACTCGAGGAAGAAACGACGCCAGCACTAGCAGCAATCGCAGCAGCAGCACTAGTACCGTAGTAAACAGTGCCAGCAACGCGAGCAAACGTGCCACGTAATCCACGTACATACCCTGCACTGACTGCTGTCTCAAACGTTCGCATCCCCTCGATGAGTCGGGAAAATCTTTAGAGCGAGGACGTTATCAACCAGCCAAGGAATTTTGCAGTGATAGCTATGTTATTCCGCTCTGCGATAAGGATGCTATTGTTTGCAGGAAGGTTTAGAACGGCACAACTCACGTACGTACATACATACAGTCCAGAGAAGAAACCTTCCTGAAACGAATTTCACTTGGCTGACACATGCTATGGGATGCCAATCGATATACTTCGAGGGTGATTCTAACCGAAGGATAATAATTCAAGGATATTCCACTCTTGCTGAAGACCAGCGACGCCTGCTTCAATGCAATTCCCTGAAATAGTTCGGGTTCCTGATAGGATGCATGGGAGCTTTCTTTCAGACGGATTTTCCTTTCGTGAAAGTCGAACTAACGCAGTGTTTTCGTATCTGGCTGTTGAAAGCCATTCTCGCAAGTTACCTGAGTAACAGCACTCAAGGATAATTCCACTCAGAATCGAATTCTGATTATCGACGATTTAGCTTCGATTCACCCTTCACCCATTTACCCCTTTTTTCGTGACGAGATAATTGAACCCGGTTATGGGAATAGATATCAATTTGAAGAAGATTTTTATATCTCTTTTCATTCACAGGGCAGATGATTTATCATCCTTTAAAAAATGAGATCGGCCAGTTTCTACTCTCAGCAAAGATATCCACTGATTTATTTCCTAGAAGGACCGCCAAAAATAGACGAAACTTATTGGAATATTGACCCGTTGCCAGATGCGATGTTCATTAGCATATATCAAATTTATTCAGGATACATTTCCAACTTGATAGAGTAATTTATTGTTATCGTGTATAGATATGTCGATGGAATTAACGAAAAGAGTTTGCTTACCGAAAATGCCTTGAGAAAGACGAGACACTGTATTATGCCCTCCATGGTATCTCCAGTCAAGCAAAAAGTGCCAGTCAGATGACGGCCTTTTCGACCAATTACCGAACAAAGATTTGCCTGCACGAATGAGTTTTGCGATCGGGTGGTCGCTGTTAGAGCTGGATGGTGCGAGCTTGCGCCCATTAGGCGCTCCAGCGAGTCCATCGCTTCTTAATCTTGACTGTCCTGGACTCTCCAGGCTCTTCGTCACTTATCGAATTAGATTATGAGACTGCCGTGGCACTCCAGTTATCGTAACTCACAGGTTCTTACACTTTATCTTATACCGTTCGGTCAAGCGGCTAATAGTTTGAGCAGCAATTTTTCGTATATCATTCAATAATCGTAACCGGCTTGATCATTTTCATGTATCATCGTGTAGAATCAGTTGTCGAAAAATTATAAACTTTCAAAGATCAGTCGAGAAAAGTCCAAGGTATGTTGAGCCTTGTTGAATGCAGGGCACATAGTTTGGCAGATAATTTGGCACAAAAGATCAGTGTTTAGGGTCTTTCCCTTTACGCGAGTACGAGTGATGTGTACTTCAAATCCGAATGCTATCACAATGCGAATGCTGATCACAAATCGTAGATAGAATTACACTGCAGGCAGCCATACTGTAAACAGGGATAGCGGTATCTTAGTATGCAATTCGGAGTGTCCTGAGCTGGCCAGTGAAAGCACGCGTGCAATCGCAATTGTGCCGCTACCAATAGCCTACCTCCCCTTTGGGGTTACGAAACGACATTGTCTGTGTAGCTGCCACTAGAGCACTGCTACTGCACTTTCCACGCAAGCTTGACGTAGTTGTCACACTTGAAAGTAACTTGGTTGACGATTTCGTCGAGGCGTGTGGGTGTCGAGTGTAGAGCCCACCTATCAATTTCCACCAGGCGCCAGGGACCGTCGAACACATTTACTGTTGTCCCCTCACGCACGTCGAACTTGGAAATTTCCTGGAAAGTTGGAGACTCCGTCAGAAAGTTCTTGTTTCGCGCCAGAAGCCCGAGCCAGAGCCCGCTGTCAGCCGGATCACGGTGGCGTGTTCCTCACGTGTTTAGTCTCAGCTAAGTGCTTAGTTTGGCCATGCATACATTTTAGTATTCAATGGCAGGCGTCAAACGTCAAACGTTGAGTGTCGTGCTTGAAAATTTGAGATTAGTGCCACCTTGGTGCATTGATCACGGATGGCCATCGATCGCGATAAGGAGGACTCGCAGAAGGAGATCCTATCGGTGCACAGACGTCGCATCGTTATCGATCCACTCTGGAGCGCGCTCCATCATGTCCAGTACATTTGTCAGGGAAGCACCACGCGGCGAACTCCGTATCGGATTTTCCCTCACTCGACCCTTATGCGATAAGGTTATCCGCGATCGCGCCTTTAACCTGCCCTTGTATCAGTGGATTACGCTCTCGATGGACTCTATTGGTACCTCGCGACTATCGGCAAACACGTAGAAGCATGTTATAATTGTTGGTTAGTGCTTTTGTCGTCAAGCTTCTTTCTCGATGCGTCCAATCAGCCAACTTATTGTGGACAAGAGGCCGAGCGATTCTGCATCCTATGGGAAATAGAGTACACGCGTTCCGATTGCGATGCCTGAGTCGCTTCCACTTGTCGACGTGCTTCCACCGTCTGCGGTGTGGTGTAGCGTCTGATCAGATCGCACATCTCGTAGCAGAGGAAACAGATGCCTATGATCAGGAAGGTATCCATTGTATTGAGTTATACTTGTTCTTGTCGAGGAGGAGCGCGATATTACCGCGCGATATTGCCGCGCGATCTCGTTTACGCGAGTGCAACCAGTCCAGTTTTCTAGGCCACTGGTTGTCAGGTCTTTATGCTTTTTTCTTCCCTCGCTACAAAGCAATGCTCATCGAGGCGCCAGTCACAGCTGTGTCACGAGGACGCAACTCCACGCTGTCGGAAAGTGTCACGCGAACTCGCCGGTTTTCTTTTCACTCCGGCGGTGTTTGATACGTTAAGCTAAAATCGGAAGCTGCGGGAGTACTCGAGGCCGACTGTCAGGCGGAGAGGAGAACGCGATACTCGCGCGCTCACGTTCAGAATGCAATATATCTATGCATGTTGGTATGTACGTCCGTAGCCTCTGGAAGCTCGAAGGACCGAGGGATAACACGCGGCACCACGACCGCTTATATGTATATTGCGCTCAACCGGACCTCCTGTCAGCTCTTCTGGGGACAGTAGCGTCAATTATGCGCTGGAGGAGCACAACGGTGAACGGCACTGGACCAGCGAGGTGCGTCTACGTCAGCACGTCACCCACCGCTGTTAACGACAGCTGCGATGTCGCGCGTCGGCCGATTACGGTCACAGCGTGGACAGCCTCGGAAATTCTAACGACACTATGAGGCTCTTGAGAATCGCTAGCGGCGCGCATCTCACCGAAGCCAGTGCTGTCCGGTCATTGTGCCAGACCGGGGGCAGATCCACGCTGGCGCAACTAAAACCCACGCACAACACCGGGACCGAACGTTTAAACGCTTTCACAGACCGGCAATAGTGATACAGGTGAGTCGCGTGCACTGCTCATACGAGGGCGATAAGAGAGAGCCACGGGGAGAGTAAGGGGAGATGATCTGACCAGGAAAGCAAAACACCGACCATGTGTGAGAAATGGAAAGGAAGAGGGCAGGGGAAGACAACGAGGGAAAGGCAGGAAGTGGTGTGGTTAATACAGTGTCACGATTGCACCCTCTTCCGCCGATTTTCTCACACGATTGTCACCAGCCAACCGATGAGAAGAACACTCAAACAAGTAGACTGCTGCATCGAATTTCACTGGCGCCTTGCATTTACTTTGGAAGCGCACTTCGATTCCACCGATCGCGGCCCGAATACCGCCACCACCACAAATATTCTTGGCCTCCCGATCTCCCCGAGAATCCGCGGGCTCGCGCGTAGACGCGCCGGAAGTGGGTCAGCACGCAGCTACCGCGGTGTAGAGTCGAGAAGAATAGAAAACGTGGACGACGCACGGAGCGAAGAACGAAGAGGCGCGGTTATAGCGGCGGGCTCGCAACGGGCCAACGTATGACTAGCAGATACCCTCCGCGCGAGGGTGCGCCTTCTCGAGGGTGGGAGGATGAAAGCGAGGGATGCTGGGCGACGGCGCGGCCCGCGGCGCCACCCCCTAACTCTCCGCTGCTCCGCGCCAAATCCACCACCGCCACCATCTCTTTCCTTTCCACCCTCCTTTCTCGCTTCCACCCCTGCACATAGTCCTCTTCTCGACTCCCTTCTACCACTTTTACGCCCCACCATCTGCGTCTCCTCTCACTCTCCCTCTGCTCGAGATCTCTTTCTTCATTCTACACATTCTTTCTCCCCTCTTCCTTTCGACATCCGTCTACTTCTAGTTCTGCGAGTTCTGCTCTTCGCATCTTCTGCTTTTCTCTTTCGGTTTTTTTCAACCAGTTCATCCTGCTCGACTCAACTGCAGCAGCCAGTGGGTCTTCTACCTTCTTTCTACTTTGTTTTTCCCGCTTGAATATGTCTCTCTTCCCTCTGCTCCATTCTTACTCGAACATTCTGTTTTGTTGGTTCTCCTCCCTTCCTCCGCCTCAGGGATTCCCGACGTCAGTCGAGTCACCTTTGGCAATCACTTTCTTCTCTGCTTTACTTAACGCCACTTTCCTTTTTTCGGTCGCCCTTATCCGCAACGCACCTATCGTTTGCTCGTTTGCTGCCTTCGTGCTCTCTGTTTTTCTCTGCCGAGTTTTAAAGTTTGTGGCATCCTGTGATTTTCATTAACTATTGGACAATGTGCTTTCACTTTTATGTTTTTCCGAGTGGTCTACTGCTAATGCATTATTTGAATTTTTGGGGGACTGTTATTTTCACCGGATGACGATACATCGGCCCCGCTTCTTGTCAGTGGGACGTGCTTTCGTTATCGGAGCTTTTGCATTTGATACAGTACCCGCAGTGGCGCTTTTGTCTCTGCGAGCTTCCCATTATGCGAGGATATGTTATTCTCCTGAACACAATGATATGGTTGAGCGAAGCTTGATTTGCACCGCTGGCTATTTGCACGATCCGCGTTGGCCACCACACGGTATGCTAGTTCAAAGTACGCTATTCCAGCCGTCACTTTTTCTCGCAGTCGCTTACTCACTATTTTGTTTTCTTTGTCGGCCGTGTTTCTCGGTTTACGGTTCTTCAGGATCCTTTGCTTTTCACGCTTATGCTCCAGCAACCAGCCAGAGCAATGGCATACTGCGTTTCCTTCCTTTCTTTTTTACTTAAACAGCTCCCCAGTCTCGCCATTTTTCTGCTTCCCACTTTCGGCTATTTTTCACTTCTGCTTCTCTCATTCTGACTCGCTCATTCTTACTGATATTCTAGCAATATGAACGAAAATGATTTATCGACAATTGACGAGGGACCGTCGACAAAAGCTTTTCCTGAACCCGGCGACAGGTCGTAATAAGGGAACCACCTAACCAGTTCAAGTTTCTCTACGTTTCACAAACGTGTGTGAAAGCACCACGCGACAGGGAAGGAAGAGAATATATGCATTTATCGATAAATAACAGCGGTCCTCGGTCAATTTTGAAATTCACGTATTACTTCGCTTTGCAATTTCCAGTGAATAATACTCGAATTGGCATCTAATGGTATTAAGCATTGGTATAATTTTGCAGCATCATGAAGTATTAGCCGTATCGATCCCTTGACTAAGCAATCATGGTTTGCGAATTCCAATGGTTTAATGTAAACTCGCTACGCCGATAGGGCTTTGGAATGTACATACTAAACGCTTTTAGAAATGGAATATTGTAACGTACTTTCGCCCACAAGAAGGTGCATTGGCCGGTACGTTTTAACCGCGACTATTCGCGATAAACACAGGTAGCAAGGAATCCGTGCTGCAGAAGCGAGTAAGCTCGAAGAACTATTTTCCATATTGCCCACCGTAGACTATTAGGCGAAACGAACGATTTTGCGCATGCTGATATGAAACACGTCATAGCTGCATTCCAAAGGCTCACATTAACTGTGCGCGATTCTAGTAGTGTATTTGACATTTCCCAGGAGTTTAATTGGCTTCAATGAAATCTGCAATACCCATGGAAACGTGAAATGCTAATATTCCAGGTAATGCACGAGCTACACGATCTTAGTATTGCGTGTCGTAAAGCACCGTATGCAGCTGCACAATATTTGAAGCGGGCTCGGAAGAAAATCCTAATTTCGAAAGTGGCTGAGAGCAGAGTAATCGCACAGAAACTCGAACGCGAGCGGCCACTTGACCGCAGCTCACATTGAGTTTTCCTTTTCAATTATCGTAATGACCGAAGGATTTTGCAGAGACTAGCGTGTAAAATTATCGTGGAACAGTAAGTCGATCCATCGCCGATTCTCAAGCAATTACTCGATCTGGTTCCAATCGCAGAACCACAGCTGCGGACTTCACACTACTGTATTAGCAGTCGTTGATTGTGCATTCTACGGGACCTATCCGCGGAAGAAATAGCAATGTGACAGTATATTGTCGCATGGAAGGATACCGTCTTACTCTCGAATCGCACTAAGCTCAGATAATTACAGGTAGGCTGTAAGCAGTGCTTCTTGCTAAGCCGATAATTGGTGCCTGTTCGACTAAGATAAGGTCAGCGGCCCATCGACCGTAGAATAGGACTTGGAACACTTCCACCCAATTAATCTGTATTGTTGATAACACTCACTACTACCACTACTACTACTACGTATTCATTTTTCTCGTTCGGTCGAACCATTGATTATTAATAATTACGCATTCGAATGGTAATATTTCTTAATAAAGGAATATTCCAGCAATTTTATCTTCTCGCGAAATGCTTTGCTAAGAATTATGCAATAATTAATAATCGCGAAGGTCTAGTAATCTGCAGCGTTTATTATCATAAATGTACTTTGCACGAATAATTGAAACGCCTTATTTAATCGTAATAATATACGTCATACGTGATAATGTCGAAGCAGGAAGCTTGATTAATAATTAATATGGATTATATTCTTCTCACGAACTCTATCTCCGGTATCACTGTTTTCAAATCTTTCCGCCCTCCTAAGTGCTTCATAATCACAGCCTGTGTGATATTGATTTTTTAACGGCGGCTAACCGATTTGAAAGGCAAAGTAAGGCCAGAACAATAGAACACGGAACTAAAATTTTATGGGTAAATTGAAAATTTGCAGTAGACCGCGGGAAAATTAATTTTCCAGAGAAATGCTTACATTGAACAACAATGGAAAGTACGAATAGGATGGTACACAATGAATTCCATAAAACCTTCCTGGTACGATTCGCATGACGAGTAATTATTGAATTTATCCATAATTAATAAAGAACAGCCATGACGAATCTTTTATGATTTCCTCTGTTTGACTGGGTTTAATTTCCGACGATCGAACAGGAAGCTTTATTATTGCTAAAGTCGTAACGATCGAAAGCTTTCGCAATCAGGTAGAAAGTGGTGCGAGTTATATAATTCTCATCCCTTAAGCTAACGTAACTTATGTAAGAAATTTTCCATTAAATTGAATCGCAATGCGTTGAGCGTTTTAATCAAAGTATGATTTATAGAATTGTCTCCGGGGAATCAAGTACTCGACAAATATTTATACCTCATGGAGAAATTTGTCCCGAATCACCGAAGAATAGATAAATAGACCATGTTGCATCGAATGCCTTCGTTCGCGAGGACGAAATTCCTCGAAATGCGAGGAATACCTTTCACGATATGGATTGGTGTGCACCGTAATCGGTCGTGCTCTCAAGCTTTATGGCAATAGAACTGAAAATCAAACAAGCTGGGAGTACAGAACGATGAGTTAAACAATAACCCGATGCAGTTCGTTGCAGCGCGGCCAAGTGTTCCTGATAAAGCCACTCAGATTATACGAGTGTACTTGCTGTGAACAACATCATTCGAACTGTACGATGCCTTTCAAGATTTTCAGCGATTCTCTCTGCAGTGCTAAACTGTGCCAGTTTCCCCGAAGGTACCATCGGACTGTCCAATTTCAATTTCAATTGGTGTAATCGTTCTTAGGTTTTTTTCTGCTGGCTATTATGTTCTTTGCGGCAGGCCACGGCATTGTTTCTCTAATCGCTTTACCGAATGCTCCGCTCGTAATACAACAATTAACCGTGATGCATTGTCGAAGATCTTTGTTCGAGAGCACAATATAGGCAGAGGCAGCAATTTCGGTTCGATGCAGGATGATACTGCATTTGGCAGGTCGATCGCTTGTTCCAATGCTGGCACTGCATCGGTATGCGTAGTTGAGAAAAAAGGAGGGTGCACGTCGCGCCGAGGGGGCAAATCGAAGGGAAATCTTGGCAAATAGAGAAACACCGTTGGTTGCCCGCTGTCATCCACATTAGAACTAACTAATCCATTGAAAGGCGAAACCGGGTCAGACCCACGACTAAAACGGTCTCGTCGATAACTACGTTAGAGTTTCGTACACAGGACAGAGAGAGAGAATGTATACGCAAGCACACAGACCGATTTCTGAATGCACGCATGCATGGACCTTCTCTCCCAACTATTGATATATCTCGACATTTACGACTTGGGGTAACTTTCCTTAATATATATGGAAGGACTTGCATTGTAAATTTTCCTACTTCCGA
Source organism: Trypoxylon attenuatum (assembly GCA_963989405.1). Classification (NCBI taxonomy): domain Eukaryota; kingdom Metazoa; phylum Arthropoda; class Insecta; order Hymenoptera; family Crabronidae; genus Trypoxylon; species Trypoxylon attenuatum. Next base: position 8,236,437 of record OZ022490.1, on the reverse strand, counting down.
ATATGTATATATGTATGTATGCACCAAACGCTAGAGGAACATCCTACGGCCGGTATACTCTTGCCCTGGGCGGTCTATTTACTCCGGGCAGTGAGATTCCGAGCAGACTCAAATAGGAGTGCTCGCTTCGGTTTTTCGCGTCACATGGACGACAAAGCTTCTTCGCGCAGGCCGACCAGCATCCATTCGGTGCGGAAATTCGTTGAGGTGAATTTGCGCTGGGTTATTTTTGGGTCAGGAAACTCGTCGCGCCGAGCCGCGCCGATCCGCGCCGAGCCGCACCGCACGGCTGCATCCTCGGTAAAGGGTCACTCGGATCACTCGCCGCGCTCTACGGCTAGAATACAGTACCTCTTATCGAAATTGTCTGCTGGACAGGGAGCCGGGCTCTTTGTATAGGTGCTCGACAACTTTGAAATCGGTTCAGTGGCCCCGAGCGGAATTCAAGCATCATGGAAATGATCTATGCGTCAGTTAAATTAAGAGCGATGCCTGAAACATAGCGTGTACATAGTAACGCTTGGCAAAGTACTGCTGGCGGCTTCGTTCCCCGCGGAAACCTTCCCCAACTCGCTCCTTTGGGTCTCGAAAGACAGTGGACCGCGAACACGATGTGGCGCGGTAGTAATTCATGATAAAAGCCCGCCGGTAATTAATTTCTCTGAGGTTCGCCGCACTGTGCCGCCTTCGTCACCAGACTCAAAGAGATCGATCGGGTTTAACGAAAACTTTAACGCATCCCTGCTCATTATAAACGTGCTACTAGGAGAGATTCCGTCGATCGTCTTTGCAAAACGGATCGCAATTGTATCGCTATAACATAGATCAGTTTTCGAATATTACGATAAATGATCGGGCGTGACGGTAAGCTTGATTGAATGCACCGCGCGCAGCTGGCAATGATTAATCACACGTTGTTAATCAAGATCGATTCGACGATTCTGTTTTTTGTCGAATCTTCCGCACCTCGAAACCGTGGAATTTCGAGGCTGCTGAAATAATTACCGTATCAACGGGGTCACATTTTCAATCTCCCTTATTATAAGGGATGGTCATGACTTTAATTAATGTACACTCGTGAAATATTTGTTGAAGGAAATTAAATTCGCTGGCAGTACGTCTGATTAATCACCGTGTTAAGGATAAAGGATTTTTTCAATGGTTTGAGATAAATCATCGCTCATCCTAACGGATTAAAAAATTCGCTTTAGCCAGAGACAATACGATCAACGAATTCTGTTGGATTCGACACAAGGTATAATGACGAATTAAATCATGCGGGACTGATATACGGAAGGAAATTATTGAAGCTTGAAACGCTATAAATGCGACCGATCCAAATGGCTAGATACTTGGCAAGATCTCGTTAAACAGAAACGATACGTCTTCCGCTCAAAGTTTGTGGCCCGCTTCACGATTTGAGGCAAGATAAATTGCAGAGAAAACTGTTGCCGACACCCGACGCGTTTCCTTCGAGTGGGAAAAAGTCGCGCGTTTCTTCTGCCTCTTTATTTTACTTATCACCCGGAATCGACATTAAAAGAAATCAGACGGCTCGCATTTTCAGAACCGAGACTGTTAGACTCACGATGCATTCATTTCCGTTCCAACCAGCACAATAATAATGATATCGGCAGCAGAAGGCTCGGGCGTATAAATACAAAAGAGAATAAATACCAGAAGGATAGGTCGTATTGTTGAAGGACTCGGCATCTAACGACCTGCCCGAAACTCCTTTCACGTGTTCCTGCGTGATATATTGGCAACCACGACATAATAGATTACATCATCATCTAAACCACACAATAAGTATCATTTATTTTTAGATAATTCTTTTTGTACGCTACCGAGATTTTCTCGATTATTAAGAAAGAAAAATTTTATACAAGAATGACAGTATGTATAAGAGAAAACGACGGCAGTCGTTGACACAGAATATCATATGGTAAATGTTGAGAACGAGCTGCTAAGACCAGCAATAGAGACAGCATCCAAGCAGCAAGGTTAAAGATTTGTGCCTAACTAAGGTGTGGGTCGTCAAGTTTTCTCCCCTGAGCATGAACTGATTTTCCTCGCTTGACTTTCCACACCTTCCACCTCTAAGATTCGCTCGCGAGCTTCCTGCCCTTCTCCCTGTTCCTCTGTTGTACAGCTAAGTTTTCGCACTTTCTTTCCTAGCGGCTTGTTACGTGCATCTACTCGAGTCGAGTCGAAGTAGAGCATGCCGGAGGTCGAGCCTTTTGAATATTGCAGGTGCATGATGCCAGCAAATCTCATTTTCTGTGGATTTTCGCGCCTAAGAACTGACTGCGAGGCCGGTGGCTTCGGTCGACGTTAGAAAATTTATTATGCACTTTCTTCTCTTGGCGCCTTCGTACGTGCGCTTCTCGTTACACAGTGCACGTCGTGCCCGACAAACGTGGCTACCGGGTTCGCGTGTCCACGTATAAGGAACCGCTGTTCGCTTGTAGCCCCTGGCCAACGTATATGACTCGTGAGATTGGAAATTTTATAAAGAAATTTTCTGCGCTCGACGTGACATGCATTGAAGGCTATACGCTCGCGTGGCCACTGCGCCCTCATTGAAAAGTTTCACCACACAAGACTGGACCTTAAATAGACTTAGCGATGTGGTCATTTTAAATTTTGGATAAATCTCGAAATCTTTATTTTTCCTTAGTGAGGATACTTGTATGATGATACGTTTATTGTATTCCAGGCCATAAACACGACAAGTAAAACTTGCTTGACAGAAATAATTCAGGATCAGCGTCTCGTCATGTTTAGTTGAGCGCAAGGATTAAGAGGCCGTTCCGACCGAGTCATGGGAAAGGTAGCACGTTCAGCGAAACGTGAACTTTTGTTCTTACAAGAAGATGACAATGCACGTTTCGCTTTCAGACATGTTGGCTGCTACTGGATACGTATTTGCTCTTCCCTGCTATCGGGCGCCATCGAGCAAAAATAAGAAGAGACAAGCATGACAATCCACTAGTAATGAAAGAAGGAAAGGCAAAAAAAGATCTACCCTCTTGTCTCAAGTTCGATGTAAATACTTTTAAACGGAAATACTAAAATCTCCTATTATTTAATACTAAAATGCAGTAAATAAACTATTCCCATACTCACGAAAGAAGCCGATAGTGATAGAATTTTGCACCAAAAATGCTGCATGCAATAGCTTACATACCTGAAACCAAATAGAAGAAACATGTAAAAATACAATGTCTGATTTCACAAGGGGGGAAAAAATACAAATTTGAAACACGATTTTCAATATCGACTTTTAAAAAGTCTATCCCGCGAGACAGATTCAAAATTAAGTGATTCTTGGCACGACGCAGGAAACATTTTTTAATCGTGCTTCGCGCGCCTCGACTGGTAGACACCATCCGACCTCACTGAAATTCAAGAGTCTGAGGCAGAATGCAGTCGATTTTGGTAAGCCTAGTCACCCCAAGAGACATCCGTAGATTTCTGTGAGGTACGACGGCCTTTTTTCGATTACACCCCAACCTTGGCGCACTTCGTTTAACTCGCTCGGCCTCGGTGGACTTTCAACTGCCTAAACGTGCAAGTCTACTTGGTAAGCTTTTACAGGTCTTGGAAAAAGGCTCAGTCCAGGAGACTCCAGAGAATCTCTTTCGACTGGAGCTAGTACATATAGTTATATTGCAGATTACCAAAGAGAGACCGCAGCACGAATTGTCCTTCAAAAATGATCACGTCTTACATAAAAATCCTGATACTGCTCAGGAAAGATATATTCGACGGTAACCTGCTATAGTTATTGCGAAACAGCTATATTACTTAGAAAGGATGTATACAGCAATATTCGAAATTTGCTTCGCTTTGTGGCCACTCAAGCTACGCGGTAGATTTGCGAGTCCCAGGATTTGAAAGGAAGCAGTGCAGAGTTGAACATAATGCTTGAAACAAGCTTCTCTGGACTCTTCGAACTCTGAAAGGACCAGGCAACAGAGCGTCGAAGTAATGTCCCAAGTTGTACGCCAGAGATATTACACAGTCGCACTGCGTAACAAGTAACTTTCTCAGTTGAAACTCAACTGTGCGCAGTGGTGTACTCCGCTCCAGTCTACCGAGATTAAACCTCCTGTCGCCAGTCAGGATAGAAGACTGACTTTGCGATCATACTCCGTGCGCTCTAGTTCGATAAACTCGAAGAAATTCAACTGGTACGAAATCAAAGTGGTCCACCTGGAAGCTGACTCTTACCATCCAATAGCAATAATGGTCAATCTTTAACACAGTTAGATATGCAATAGATTGCTTTATCGTTAGTATTAGGCTGTAAAGCTCATTCGTGAGACTCTAGAGGGGATAACAACCGGTCCATCCTACCTGATGGGCGCAACTTTCAGCGAGACAAGTTTGCTCGGCGTACTTGCCCCCAGGCAATAGCTACTTCCGGTGGACAACTAAGTTTGCTGGAGTCGGTTAACTTCCATACCAACCGGTGATTGCATCGACTCAACTCATTTAACGGTACGTCCTGGAGGATCTGATCCTCCGAATCCCTCGGTAGACTCGGATACTCCAAAATCCGAGCCGCCTGCAACAACGGGATTCCCAACTGCAACACCTGACCTCCCACTATGTCTGCGATCTAGGGGATTCCGCAAAAGGAAAATTTTTACACTGAGGTTTCGTACACGTAAACCGCTTGCCACTTATTTTGGATGAAAAAATGTCTGCAGACGGAGAACTGAATATTTCGTCAAATTTGGGAATGATTCGATTATGGTATTACATTTGAAGACACAAGAAGTGATAGAGTAACGATAGAGTAATAATAGAGTCCGTCTGACCATACGGAGACCCGTTTCACTTAACAATCTGAGAAATCACTTTTATCGTGAACTTTTTCTACTAATAGTGACTTCTTTTATCTCCCCCCGTCTTGTTAGCGGATTACAAAGACGTTCGGAAAGTTTCGCGACGACTAATGAATTTTGAAGACTATCTCTCATAACCCAAATGCCTGATAGATTGGGGGAAAAATATGCGAAGCAGTCAAATATTATTAAACGCGAAAAAAACTTATGCCGATGTGGTCGAGCTAGAATTCATATGTCAAGTGATACATATTTCTACAGAAATGACTTAAAATGTAATCTGACGTTTCTTTGCTAAAATTTTATACTTATAACATCATTACGACAGTTAGAATTGCTGCTCTTCATTCCAGTGACAATTCTCTTTTTCACACGTGCTTAAGGATGACCCGTACAATAACAATTTTTCTCTCTCAAAGCTGAGATCGCATTAATTCTAACAAGTCACAACTCTTCGTCACAATGTCGAGCTTTAAATAAGGATCGTACGAGCCTGGAAATTCTCACGTGGCTATCGTGGTTTGAAACGCTAAGCGAGCATTTAAATTCTGCACAGCAGTGGCACGACGTTAATTTGAAATTTCAGCCCTACTAACATTTTAAATTACTGAAGCATGTCAAAGTTCACTGAATTGTTGAAAGTCTCTGTTGAATCTTTGTTCCGTTGCCCCAACGTGACATAGAAAATAGAATTGAGAATGGCAAGATACGGAAATGTAATAAAGCGAATAATTCATATTAAGATTTATAAAAAATGTACTTTCAGCGAAGTTTATGTACTGCGTGCTTCGAAATCGAACTCCGAGCACGTTCACGAAAGGACAGTTTCGAGTGCAATGTCAGCGATGGTGCGACATTAGAAGACATACTCTGCATAATTCTGTCACTTTTAAGAAGAAATCAAATTTGCGCATTACGCGATGACGTGACTGAAAAATCCAATTCGTTGCACGAATTGTATTATCGTTTTAAGCAAAACCAATTTACGATGGTTTGCTAGTGTTCTCCAGGTTTGAGTAGACGGAATAAAAAAAGAATTGAAATTGGCACACTTAAATTAATATATCTCGAATTACAATTTATATTGACTCGACAGTACTGTAGGGATATAAGGTTCAAATGAGTCATTAGCAGCTTTCAATATAACGACAGAATATAGAGCTTCCATCAGGACTATGTTTAAACGTGCACTACCCGTAAAATATAATATTAATACGTAGTTAATATTATTATGTAGGTCAACTCCAATCAACATCGGAACTCAATCAAAACTCTAAATAAGTTCAATTAAGATGTAATCGAAATTTCAAATTCATATACATGTATGGATGTATGTAGTAAAACAGAGTTTCCCGATTGTCGCTGACAAACTTGCATCCCAGGTACATAGCTCTAATTTCATAATAGTATTTTCAGTAGCCAAGTGTATCGTGTGAGGGTAAGATTATTGAGCAAGTAAGTTTCAAAGTTGTTGATGAAGCGTACTTTTAAATTAATCTTCGGGAGTTTCGCCGTTGCGAAGCGAACTCTATTAAGCACGAGCAGTAAAATGCCAAACTCGTATTAGTCTCAGCGCTGATTGCGATGTAAATGAGCGATCGAGAACTTAACTCTACGGATTCACAGGACAATCTTCGCATACTTTTATCGTTCGTAATGGAAAATTCACTTTAACTTTAGCATAGATTTTTCAAATCGAACGTACACTAAATTCTCCTCATTTTTTGCAACAATACCTCGCAGCGACATTTTAAAGTTTAATTCCAGTCTTTTGAATCTTAAATAGTAGATTTCCATCAGGACGAAGAGGGTTCTGAGAAAATTTGATTTTCCCGAAAAAAGGAACCAGAGTAATTCAGTTTGCTCGGCTTGCTCGTGTGAAATGTTTCATCCCTACAATTCTACAAAGGTTCTCGTAATTCCTTTCTTTTCATAAGGGGCACAGTCTGGAATGCGAATCCCGACATGACGTAAAAAAAATTGCTAAACCATTTCATCCATAAAGCCTTCCTATTGCAACGAATAAGATGAGCAAGAACAAATTTCTATATTGATCCACAATTCACCGTTTAAGAGTTAGGAAAACATCAATTCGAGAAATATCCTGGAATGCGGATTTTAATCTCTCTGAAACTGACCAAGTTCGACATCGTTGCGAAAAGACTAAACTCTATCGCAAAAATACATGATTAGGAGAGAATAGTAAATAACATCAAAACTTGTGTTAAATACGAACTGTACAAAAAATTAAATCGAGATTAATTTCACTCGGTTCGGCCACCTTGATGTAGAGTAAGAGAAAGAGAACTCTGAGCGTCAGGGCGTAAAATTGAGGTGCGCAGACGCGAGAGAAGGGTTGCGTCATCAGCAACCCCGAGAGTATATAAGAACCGCGCTGTGAAGAGCTGAGCATCACTCGACACCTAGTCACGTCATGCGCTGGTGGTTTTTGGGTCTAGCACAGTTTACGTTCCTCGTTCCTCGAATTCAGGAAATTATATTATAGTTTAGATGGGTGTATGATACTTTATAATGGTTCAGTAATAAATAATATAAAATTCAAATCACTCAACGTAATCTAGTTTACACATGTTTTCATCCTCTAGTGTTTACAGCTCTTTGGAGATTTTTTCAAATCGGCCTTATCAAATACCGAGTATGCAGTGCATTACTTTAAACAAAGTAATACATCGATATAATTAATTATTCTATGTGAACGATACTAGGAAGAAGGCTCAATTGGCACCCACGTTATAAAACAGGGCTAACGTACCTAGGTACATATGTGTTCGCTGCCTTTGGGAGCCCTTTCGAAAGAACCGGCACGTGGAATAGTTGTAGAAAAAGGATTACATGTGTTGTAAAAAAATTGGTTAAATTGGGGTTAAAGATACAAGGTAAGCACTCATACAAGGTATGTATAAAAGGTATGACGCCGAAACTTCGTTTGCTTTGAGTGTTAATGAAACCCACTGTATACAAGGGTGGTAATTTAAAAGTTCGTTCACACCAGTACACTGAAGGGCTTCTGTTTACGGCAACCTAATCGATAAATTTATGACTACATTATGCCAATAGCATCGTTCCTCTACCAGTCGGAATTGCTTTTAGTTTAACTCCATCAGCGTCTAGCAGAATCGCACTCGCTTCCGCCCGCTCCTTTTTTCTTCACTTTCCCGCGGCCACCCGTCACCGCCACCAACTCATTTAAAACTCGGTGGACAAACCTTTAATTAAAAAAGTTGACGCCTTTCATTGGCTGGTTGCAGCCTTGCATTGAGACCTAATTGAAAATTACGTGGCGACTGGATAATTCCAATGGTATTCAATTGTAAAGCCTGCCAGAACTGTGCATACATATCCCAACCCCTTTCCGAATCTTACCAACATCGCCCTCCAATATCTATTCTTTACTTTGTGAATACAATGGGTATTGACTTCGCAAAAAATTGGGAGCAAATTCTCGCAATATACCATATTGCAAAATTCTTTTCTTAATTCCTTCGAGAGGAAATTGCGGAATTTATGAAATTTCAATCCCGTGTAATAATTGGAAAAAATCGTTCAGTTTCGATCAGGGCCAATAGAAGGAGATGGAATTATTAAATACTATATCAATATAATATACGTGTATGTAGAGATGTGTTTGTAGGACACACTTGCAGTCGACTTATGAGTGAAGAGTAATTCTGATAACTCTCCAGATCCCAAAACTTTTGGCTAAATTAGCTGCAGTTAATAAACAAGTAACTTGATTCGAGGTATTAGAAGACTTACTACTCACGATAAGCCAGATGCTACCAAAGTCTTAATCTACCCGGAGGTTATCCCGACCAAAATTAATTAATGAATTACTCTGTACCTCGTCAGATATTCCAGGGACAAACCTGGGAGTCCACTTCGTAATAAGTACGATCATGAGAGTGTTTTAAATTAAACGATAGCATTCACTTTTGTTGACTCGAAAATCACACTAGTGCACGCGATGCGAAACTTCGTGTTCAAATAGTAAAAGACTGAGGTTGTCAGTCTGTCTTAATGCTAACTGTAGTCGCTCCGTTTGCAGAATCCATCAACTATTACCCGAGATTGATGAAAAACAACCAAGGTTCGTCGCTGCTCTTTTTTAGCCGCTTTTTCTAGTAGATGAATACCGTTTTTTGTACGAATTTTTCAGTTTTCCAGCAATCTGCTGGCAAAATCTTTTTCGGATACTCTTTCTCCCTTTATTCCGAGCAAACGAATGCCAGTGTTTCGTTGACAAAAATTTTACTAATTGCTACAGGTGGATCAATATCTACCTATCTTGTTCGGAATTGTTTTCTTCGCGCAGAGAGGCTGGTTACGAAACGAAGTCTATTTGTACAAACCATACTGTTCTTTCCAGCATTGAAACCTGTGCTACTGTTCGCGTTAATGAGACCATGAAACTGATAGACTGTGCCCCTTCATGTATCTTCATTATTCCCACCATTTTTCATAGAGAAAAAATATTCCAGGCTATCGCGGTTGAAAAATCCAATGCCTGCAACTCGCGATTTTGACTGATAACACCAATTCCACCGAAAATATTGCGTGAACAGCAATCGACGCAGATTATATCGTTGATAGCGTATGTTAAAAAGTTAGATAAATATATCGTCGGTCGCTCAAAAAATATAAACATACTGACCCACACGAATAAACGAATTGACGTTGAGATCTTTCTCTAAATCAAATAATTGGTATAAATTTCGTAAGAATGCAGAAATTTATTATCGCGAAACATCTAATCTATTGTTACCAATAAAAGAATAGCAACTATTGCAGAAGAGGTAAGCGAAGTTGACAATGTGTACACGTGTAACTGGTATATTAAGGGCTTCAATTGCAGACTTCAGCCGGAACACAATACTCATTCAGACGTGCAGCGTGCTTTAATACGCTCACGCTCGCAGTGACACCTTTCACAGGGGTGTCGCGAAACATTTCATCTCTCGTAGCATAAAGCCTTATTTAAGAAAGCTGCGGAACTTGCCGTTCCATTTGTGTACAGCCAAGAAAACCTGCCCAGCGGCAGGTTGTACTACCTTTTAAAATAGGGTCACTCGTTCGGTGGGTAGCTGTGGATAGAGAGTGCGGGGGTATCGTGGTGTTTTCATCGTGCTCCTTCGGCGTCGTTTGCACCGCGTTCACGACCTCTGGGTAGATCGACGTTTTAGGTGACTCGCGTAATTTAATTGATCACCTCGGGCAAATTGATGAAGAGGAGAACAAGCCAATTGCACCACCTTTCGCGCCCAATAATACGTTAGTCCATCGAAATATCTCGAGGAGAAAAATCGGTGAAAAATCGGTGAAAAATCGGTGAAAAATCAGTGAAAAATCGGCGAAATCGCGACGAGCATCGGACCACACCATTTGAATCCCTTGGTGCGGTCAATAGCTATTCATTAATCCTCATCGAGCTGCAATTTTCCTCGGCAGCGCGGCGTGGACCCATCTTCCCGTCAAATCGCCGGGGCATGAATCAAGGGTGTACCTGCCGAGCGCGGGAGAACTGAACTCTGTCGAAAAATCAATATCGAGCTGGCACTGCGCCGCATTTATTCCATTTTTAAAACTTTGTCGCGAAAGCGCAGGCCACTTGCCGGCATTAATGCACCGACCAATTGCTTTTTATCCGAGCCGCTGCCTATCGGTGAGTCTCTTTCGAGTCGACGAACCGCGATGAACCAGCTGTGAGTTTCCACTCAGGGAACAGGAAATAAATTTTATCAAAATCTCATCTTAAATTCTGTCTTACTTCGGTAAGTGTTTAATCTTGCTTACGAAAAAGATCACGCGAAGTTACGAATCAATGCAGAGATCCTGGAAAAGGACAATATTTTCTACTCCAAAGCGACAGTTCGTCTCTGATCGCGTAATTATAGGAAGTAAAAAGGAGATAACGTTGGGAGAAAATATTAAGCGATTCGCGGTATTCGTTCTCTTGAGCTTAAAGGGTGCGCAACATAGGTGTACAAAGGCATCGCAGTGACACATGGTCGGAGTTGGTCAGGTCAAAGAACCGACAACCTCGGTTCCCCTTTGCGAGCTGCCTCTTCCTGCTTTTCTCTCTTGTGTTCTTTTTTACCCCTCTCTTTCTCTCTCTCTCTCTCGCAGCTTGCGGCCTTACCTCTTCTGCACAATCCACAAGCTGCTGCTGCTGCTTCTTCTTCTGCTATTCTCAGACGCTACAGTCCAAAGGAAAGGAAATGCACTCGTATGTGCTCCCCGAAGCACAGTCAAAGAAGTGGAGTCATGGGACAATGTCGCCAGACATCGTACATAATAAGTGACTCGTTAAATCGTCTTAAAGTAGGCTACCGCGTATCGGATGATATTGCAAGCAGGAAAATAGGAATTTTTTGAAAAGCTTTATGCGTTTCTATCGGCTTGCGAGGAAGCTGTATACGTAGACATGTAGGAACTCGTTCAAGTAGCAACTCTCAATATTTGTTGATCCACTCGATGCAATACACGTGCGTGTTGCTTTAGCTTGAGTAGCTACGGCTGAAAGTGGCATACAATATGTATACCGAGGATGCTTTTCATCGAAGGGGTCTCACGTGGATGGTTGAACGAGTATATATTCATTATCGGTCACTCAAGCTCACCAGAAGTAGTCCACCTCTTCGCCATCATTTCCGAGCAAACAGTCAAACTTTAACTACGTACGCATTCGCTTCGACGTACTCTTTAATTTATTCGTACCCGAAAGGATTTATCTGCAATTTAAACTTCCATCGTTCAATTGATCAATTCAATATCGCAATATGCAAACGGCTCTTCCTGGTCGTCGCACGAACTTCGGGAACGTAGTTTCAAGTTTTTCTCGGGAGAGATTCTTCTTCAGTATTTCTATATATCAACGCCAAGCCCACGGAACCGCGATAAATTTCATATTTATGCAATCCATTCTCCGTCGAAACAAGTTCCCGTCCCCGGCCCCGACGGCTTCCAATATACAACAAACATTTGCATAAGTACACCGAAACGAATAGTTGGAAAGGCGAGTGGGCAAGCGGGTCGTTGTTCAGCCGGACCGTAGAATAGCGCATCGCGCATACCCTCCGCAATTCCACATTACGTAAGCTGCATAAAAATAGCAGATCGCCAAGGCAATAAAATGAAGCGGGTTTAGACCGAGAAATTTCAACGTGTGCCACTGCGAACGTGCTTAGCGCAGAGAGGTCGATTGTGGGCGCAAGAACTCGCTCAGTTTATGCATGTATGTGCGGCAAGTCTCGTGATCCATCTGAATTTCGTGCTCCCGAGGCCAACGAGAGACAAAAGAAGTACGGAACAAAGCTACCGGGGCGCGATGCGCGGGCTAAAATATTGCTTGCAATGTTTTCTAGCATCATTGCAAATACATCGAAAAGTCGTAATGACAAGGATAGCCGAGAAACGATGGATCGAGGACCCTGAAGGAGAACTCCGATGGGGACAGAAAGCGGCTACACGCGTCGAATAGGTCGCATTAATTCCATCCCCTTTCGCTGAGCTGTCTATTCATGAACGGTTTTTCGGAATTGTCGTGCACCGCTCGATTCTGCGACGTGCGCGCTACCTGCTCACGAATATTCCAGATCCTATTATTATTCTCACAATGACAATGCTACAGTCTACAAATGTACTGCGTTCGAGATAGCAGCAACACTGTGTACAGGGAATGTACCGTGGTAAAACTGGAACTTGCCGAGGATTAACGTCTACCTAATTCTCTGTATACGAGATTCAAACGATTAATATCATCCCACTCGTCCTACTTTGTTTTAATTTTCAACAGATCTAGCACTGTTCAACAATGAATTCCACGGTCGAGAAATTTTAAATAAGTTATTTAGATCCTTGCGGTGATTCCAGCGTTAAATCTGGAACGACGCAAAGGCGCAAAGCTTTGCTACCCTCCTCTCTTTCATACATATTTCATGCTTCGCTGTCTAATCTTATCTAGCAGGGATTCCTAGAGAATTTCATCCCAAATGAGAAGTGTTACGTTTCTCAGTAGTTCTAATTCTCCTTTCCCTCCCCAATTTGAATTAACTGTTCCGCTCGCGTAGTCAGGAATGAACATGATTCATACAGAGATTTTTTTTCGACAAAATTCAGAATGTTCTCTTTGGTAGATGACCACGCGCGAACGTGCTAGAGTATAACGAGCCGGTCAAAAGTTACGATGCACCTGAATGCACAATCAGATTGGCTGATCTATGTGGAGCCGTGCACAATTACCGGCTCTTGTAAACACGTCGCAGGCCTCCGGCCGCGAATATAAATGGAAATTAATCGCGAACGAAACTACCGCGCCCCGATGAAAACAGCGCGGTGATGGTGGTCGCGGATCGGCTTCGCGTAGCGAATACCGCTACCGATAGTGTTGAGGGAATTCCAAGAGTCAGCGTAGCTGACAATGCTCCTTGTTAAACCGCTGCGGCAGATCGATTGCGTTCGCGGCCGAATCGACAGGAATGCATGTACATCCTCCCTATTCGTTCTAGAAGATTTTGAATGTGCATCCAGCTATACTCGAATCAGTCGCTCGAATCGAATTGAACGCACTACTTTGATATTGGGATATCAGATGCGAGGAAAGCCAACGATACGGAAACTTGAGCTTTACCAAATGCGGGAGACCGGAAGTGAGAGAAAATACTCGGAAAAAATAATGTTTGAATAATAATAATCAGAATATCAATTAAAATATCGTAGAATAATCCATATTTCCTTATTCCTCGAGGTTTCATATAAAGTGAGAGTAAAAAAATACCAGCTTCCAGTCAAGTACAGTAGAATTGGAACTACCAGAGCAGTAAAAATTGATTGGTCACTTGTTATATTCAGTATTTTTCTTAAAAATGCTTTAATTTGTTCCAAATTGACAACAAAGATGAGCAACAGAATTAAAAGATACATTGCTCTCTCCAATTTGATGTTCTTCAGGGTAGAATTGTTTTTGCGAATACATACAATAAAAATGTTTTGCGAGAAAAGCACAGTTTCAGCATGTATGTTTCGAGATGTTCTCTGTCAATTGAAAAACCAGGGCATCCTCGTTTTAACAGCATCACACCGGATTCATGCATATCTTATAGAGATAAATACGCGTAGCAAGCGATACATCGCGTCGTAAATCTCATGCATGGTTCCTCGTAAATTACGAGAGCCGCTCAAGTACAGCATGCGCACGCGCCGAAGAGCGACAATAGATTTATACGAGCGTTTAGATTTACGCGGGAGATTTACGGAAAGAATCTTGCTCGAGAATGTGTGTGCCGCACGTCAAACCCAGCCAGAGACCATACCGAAGCAGCGTTAAAAGAGTAAAAGAGAAAGAAAGAGAGAGAGGGAGAGAGAGGGAGAGAGAAAGAGTAGAATCCGTCGGAGTACATAGTGCCAACGGCATCGTCGCGCGTATTTTCCCCTGAAAACCGGAAGAGAATCGCAGCTCCAACGAACTGCGAATCCAGCTGCCGGACCACGTCGAAAATTATGCTGCGCTCGGGGCTCTCGTTAGCACGGCCAAAATCGCGAGAGGGCAAAAAGCCTAGTAAATAACCGGAGGAAAAATGCGAACAATAGTCTGCAATCGTGAAGACGTATAGTCAACGTCGTCGTCGTCATCGCCGTCGACAACATCGGGACAGCAGCGTTAGACATGGTTTTCCTCTGCGGCTTTCATGCGTCGTATCGTCGGCCGGAAGTTCGTTCCGCTCGGTAGAGAGTTCTCACGAGCCTCGGGCTAGTCGTGGTATAAGGCCGAAGCGGTTAACGCCAGTCTACGAACAGATTGGCGAATCGCTGCATAGAATTTAATAAAGGGTCCTGCTAGTATCTACCACCTGCGAGCTTGTGCCTGACACACGGCAAACTGAGCGAGAAGTTGGTGGCTCATGCTATACTGCTACTCCTGCTGTGAAGCATGTGTAAGCTATCGGCCGGACTAGCTGTTAGGACGAAACCAGATTTCCAGCTGGAACACCCTCGGTGTTGAGTCCTACAGTTCGTCGAGTGTTTCGTAATTAAATACGGACCGGTGATTTAAGCACTGTGGAAAATTGCCGAGTGGGATTTTGACATACCTTTCATAGATTTTGTCTATAGACGACATTATTTAAACAACAATAGAGTATAGAGCATGTAAAAGAATTTCTGCAACGTATCAAAACTGTTCGAAAATTTTTTAAAAGCATCCGGATAAGGTAAGTGTTACAAACGGTAGGAGAATAAATGTTCTCACTTTATAAAAGCTTCAACTGGGATATACACACGCAAAAATCTCAACACGTTCTACTACGAGGAGCGATCTACATACCATATTGAAGTTTACAAGTTCATCTGATATTTAGGTCAATTTAGAAGCAAGAATGGACGATTGCTCTGAAAATTTCGCCAACTGCATGACGTCAGCGCAACGCGAGCGATTATTATTTCGGCAGGCTCCGCCGAAGCAATATTGACTCTTGCGACGCAGCAACAACGATAGGTGGACGCAAAAATGTATGGTAAAATATAGCTTAACGATCGCGTGTGATTTATGTTCGTCGAAATTTTACCCTACACCCAACACCATCAACTATTTACTTTCGCGTTGCTTCCGACGTTTTAGGTGAAAGGTCGAGAAAAAAAATATTCATGGTGCTACAAATGAAATACAGGGAAGACAACTCATCTTTCTATCAGAAGTTTTCAAATATTTGAAACTATAGTATTTAAAGTACCTGTGTGTTCTAAAATTGGCATCTGAAGATTTCAGAAAAATTGGAAGAGAATGGCAAGTGATCAGTCATTAACAGTTACCATTGGTAATCAACAATACAAAACTATTTATTTACTTAACTCTAGAATTCTACTTGTATCTGATATAAAAACGTAGTGAACGGCAACTCTAAGCCTACATGAACAAAAAAAGGATCTGGTAGCTTCGAACGGAGAGTATAGCGTATAGCGTTTTATGCGAATCTGGATCAACTTTCGTTGAAAACATCGTATTGGGGATCTACGCTGAAATTTTAGTGCGGCCAGTTACAGCGAACAATCTATTTTCCACGGTAGGTTTTAACGCAGCTTGCGCAAATGCATTTACATAGAAGATACAGAGCGGGCGACAAACCCTGCACAGTGTATGTACTCTGTATACAGACAGCTTAATTTCAAAGAAGATTACCGGGAAACACGGTACACTATTGTACAGCATTCGATGCACTAAACAGGTTCTTGTTTAATCGGATACACAGATTTCGAACACGGAGAATTCTAATAAGATACCGGCCCAATAAATTTGACTGCGGTGCTTAAAAATCCACTGCACATTTATTCACTCGAGCTTGGTAACGGTGCCGAACGCCGATAGCTTCCTTGCGGATACTCGTAAATCTTTGACTGCCTTCTAGCTTGCTCGGTAAATGGGACTCTGATAGCGCAAACTTAAATCTCTATACACTAACTAAACCCCGCTAGCCAACCCCTAACACTGGGGACATTAAACCGCACAAGAAACACTTTGGAAATTATTTAAAAAAGCGACAGCGCTATAATAAAAATTCTCAAAGCCATTATTCTAATCCATTAATCTAATGAAAAAGCGTGAAACCAAGAAATCCCTAGGGAATAATGAATGCAATTATCGCATGGTACTTTCCGTGGTATTTTGTGGATAACAGGAATTGGCAGTGAATAGGAGAACGCGAGATTGTAGGAAAAATTGCGATAAATTCGTCGCCGGTGAATTAACTTTCGCGGTGGCACATCTACCGCAAGGGAAAGGAGCGTTGGCTGCGGTAAAATCCAGAGAAAAATAGGAAAAGAAGAAAGGACTCGCTTCTGAATGGCGTGTGCATTAATTATGTCTGTCACTGGCAAGCAACGAAAATCAATTAGAAAGTCTGTACTAGTTCCCAGCCTCGATTTTTCCTTGGAGGATTTACTTCCTATATTTCGCGCTTGATATAAATCAGGATTGCCAACGTGAAATTTGCATGCACATTTACTCGAGAACTGAGAATTATAATTTCTGCTGGAAAATGTGCGACTAATTCACGAATGAATCAGCAACACCCAGATGGATTGCCTTGAGGTAATGCACTTGTAAGATATCGAGGTGTCTTGTCTCAAGAGAGAAGAGACTGCGTTGTCGATACGGATTCGTAAACGCACGCGTTGGCTTCATTGTGTAAGTCGTACAAGAATTTGCCACTCTTGCAAGTCGAAAGCAGCGAGTATCTTTCTGAACGTAAGCGTTACGAGGGCAGACAAGCCTGACAAGAGCTCGTTCACGACTAGTTAATCTACCTTAAGCTTCCAAGTCTATTTTTCTATAAGGGTCATGATCTTCTGTTGAAGTGAAATTGCCTCAATTTACGTTGACACTCAGAGATCTATATCTCTCACTCTTTCACTAAGTCTTCTATAATCGTATAATAACAATAACACATAACATTTACAATTCTTGATACACGCTATATTACTACAGTGTTCCTAAATAATCAATATGCGAATACGCGAATGAGTATTGGCACATTTAATGCTCCATATTATTAATTAATGGCATAAAGCTCAGTTTACCATTGAACGTTTATATAGACGGTGATTTTAACCAAATGCATGTAACATTTAACTTGCAAACCCAGAAACGTACACATCTCAAAACGGATACGGGTTACGCTTGCAATGGAACTAATTAATTACCTGTCCATAAAGATATGCTAGGGCCGTTTATCCTAAATGTATGACCAGCGTTAACATTTCTAATCGGAAACTGTGTGAATGCGCGTCAAACCGCCATTCGTTTCAACGAAATAGCAATAAATGGTTGGTGGTTCGGTGCACCTCGACAGAAATATTCACTTTCAATTAGAGAGTTCAGGGGTTATCGATAAAATGATCCTACAGAACAGAGTAGAGCACACATGAAAATTTAGCTCGCCACTCGCCCATTAATGGGGCCCATTTCTAGTTACATCGGATTTCCTCCTAGTGATTAGTTAAAGCCACTTTCCCCTAAAGCTCCAATTCCTTCTGTTGACTGTGAAATATTTATTCTGATTTTTAATAGGTCTTTAAAGGCCAGGATTTTAAATCACCCCCAGGCATTCCATTCGTTCGGTCGATCATTTCGCTTCGCAATTTTTTTGCAAAGGGAATATCTGATGTAAATCGCTAATTGGAAGCATTCTCATTAACTGATTAACATACTTGACTCGAAATATGTAGATGTGAATACGATTCGGTCGCGGGCCAGGCGTAACTACATTCACTCGGATGAACATGTGTCCGCGATGACTGTCGTGTTCGCTCGTCGAAGCATGCATATAGCGTGTCCAGGAACACCGGCGCAATTGCAGTTGCGAAACTTCCGGTTGCGAGATGAGAGCATATACGCGATCGTCCAACTGTCGTCGAGTGCAACCTACCGAGATAACCGAAACCGGCATAAAGTTCTCTCGAATCCAAGCGCAATCAGTGGAGACTCAAGCTTTTATTCGGTTCATTGTTTTCAACTTTATCAGTCTTTTATAACGTAGATCTAGTTCAGAATGGCGAAAAAAAAGCACATTGACAATAACGAGAGAATTATTAGAATTGCCAACATCTTTATGCAAATACTTTAATTATTCATTAATTTCTCCAGTAATTTGCGTTTGCATTAGCCGCGTTGCGGAAATAGTATCTTCTTTAAATTACATTAAAGTGTTTCCCCATTTAAAATCATTCTTAATCTTCTGTGCTAAAACAGTTTTTGCATTGAATTTAAATAGAATGGAAATAATTGGGTAAAAGAAAATTGTTCCGAAAATAAACGACACGGATATACATAGAAAATCCAGGTAGTAACTTAGACATACGAAATAGCAACTCGAAAAGTTTTCGAAACCAATCGTCCGTGGTTAATTTCTTGCAGTATTCTATGTACGAAAGTGCATCGGTTAATCTTCACAACGTTGCGGACTCTGCAGATTTTCTCTGCTGAGGTTGGAATATCGGCTATAAATTTCCAGGCAGTTGGATAGTCATGTAACATTTTTCGTATGCCACGGATATACTAAATAAATCACTTGGAATACATCTTTAATCCAACATAAGTCATTCCAAGCGCACAAAGCGTTGCACGCGCGTTTACTCCGATATCCAGTTGAGCTTTAAAACCTAAAACTTTTAGACCAACCGCAGATTGTCTATGTATTTCGGAAATATCATCTTAAATCTTCCTACTGAGATGTCTTGTTTAAAAGAAGATGAATTATCAATATATTACTGATATCATAGAAACAGGTGATACGACTTTACTTAGAATTAGAGCACTATAGTAGTCATCCTTTCGCCAATAAATATAAATATATGGCTAATTTAGAGAAACATCTATGTGTAAAGGATAAGCGAATCTAAATAAATTTTCCAGGATCTGTTAGTTTGGCGAGTAGTGAATAAACATGTATCACGTGGGAACGCACTTGACACGGGACTTAAAATTAGCAAGATTAACTTGTGAGTAGGTGAATTTGGAGCTACGTGAGCTTCCATAACTATCACGCAGCTATTAAGTATCGCAAGGATGTTCATTATAGTAGCAACATCACCTATAGTCTCATCCTCCATAAACGCTGCTGCGATTACCTACTCGCGAAACAGAATCCAAGTTTGTGCGGTGTCAAGAACCGAACTCGTTAGGAACAGCAATTACTATGGCGACAGAGTTTAAGTCATAAGTGCGCTCCCATGAACAGCGGTTACCATTCCTAATTTCATTTTCCTGCCCCTCGTGACACAATAGCTGGTCGTTGCACTTGTACTAGTTCTTCCTCGGAAAAAAGGATCAAAATAGACAAAAAAAAAACGCGAAACTAAAAGGCAACGTTCTCTATGTGTGGCGTAATCAGTAAAGTTTCTTGCAAAGTTCCATCGAAGAAGAGAAAAGAAGAATGTATGACTCTCATCCTCTTGCTTAGTAGTTTTTCCCGAGGATCAAGAGGTTTCACAACCGAAACCAGGCTTCATCCGAGCAACTCCACGAGGTAATACCGAAGTTCATCGGATGGAGTCTTCATAGTAATCCTAAGCCCATTCCAGATGCCCTAGGCATACGCTCAATAACTCTGATCGAAAATTAAAACTTTTTCCATGCATACTAACATTGAGCCAACCAACACTTCGGAGAAGTATTCTCCTACTTTTGCCCTCTTTCTCTCCCCCCACTATTCTACTAGGAACACAAGCTTTTCAAAAACCGTAATGAATATCATTACCCATAAAACACGTGAAAAAGGTAAAAACTGTGTAGGAGAAAGTTAGAAATCGTCTCTTATACGCACAATGTACAAACTTTCAATCGACAAACGATAGTATTTACCGGCCTCTTTTGCTACGTTTTAAGACTCTTTTATCGATACTGGCTCATTCAATTGCGCCTGCAAACTCTTTTTTCTGACTGACTACTCATTACTCTAGAAAGAAGATCGCACAATTGGATGAGTTCGAGGTAAGAAGGTTGAACTTGCGCGCGATCGAACCCATCGAAACTCAATGCAATCGTTCGGCTAAGAGCAAAGACGACTCCCTTAAAAATAATAATAAAAAAAAAAAAACCAATTCGACGCAGCTTGCTGCTGGCACGTGCAAATTAAAACTTTTCCTCTGAATAGTAATGGCACAGCATTGCTTCTAGACTTGCGGAAATCGATGATTTTTGCCCAGTACCGGAAGAGGATAATCAGAAGGATCTCACGAGACTCCCTTCTTTCACTTCCTCCCCATCTTTATTCTGCTTTTATTCAACGTCTCGACCGACTTGTCGGCCGTTTCCCTCTAAATGCAAAAGTCTGTGCACTGAATTAGGACTGCAGACTGAATCGATATGGAGAAACAGTGGGGAGTACGACGACTGATCGACAAGAGAAAGAGATCTAAAGAATTCGAATACACGATCAATTTATCGCTGCACGGTGACAGCGCGACTTCAAACTAAAAGAGGAAATTGAACCACGCAATATTGATAATACTGAACACCATATTGCGACATATACACATGAACAGTCGCTTTCAATATATGCTACTGTTACCGAGGAGAATAAAATTTGCAAAAGAGTTACACGGGAGAAATTTATTGAGAACGACCGGCAAATTTGATGAATCATTTTTAAACTGTTAAATTATGGGAATTATTTCTCGAGTATTAAATACCAATTGCAACAGCCCCGCGGAATACGTGCCATAATGCTACACTGAGTTTCACGCGATTTTTCAATTTACTCGGACAAGCGCGTCGAGTATAAGAGCAGAGGAAAATTTATTATTTGGCCAGAAACGATGCACCTACGAGCTTAACGAGAAAGCCACACGAACACACGTACACGCGAGAGAATAGATCCATAGAACGTAGAGTATTGAATCTAATAAACTCCAGCGGGCGCCTCTTAATTTTCCCATAACCTTCCTATTGGATAGTTCTTCCCGTAATGGGCTGTAAAATTTTATTATGACTACATTAATGACTTAGCGTTACGGCTTACAATCTCGTTTCAAGTAATAATAATATATTAATATAATATACGATAATTCATTGATACCGTTGAAACGATTCTTCTTTTACGATTGCAGCATTCAATTTACAATAGTAAGAAAGATAAATATTCATCGCGAATACCACAGTCGTAAAATATACATATTCCACTAGACTAATAGACCAAATTGAGATCGACCGAAATCGCAGGCACAAAAACACCATATCGGATTATATGCGGCATCCCGGGTTTATGCAAAATGAATACGACACGGTTTTAGTATTGGATCCGAACAGGAATTGCCATTAATAAATCTGACGATTCATCCCAATAAAGTGATCTGATCAATTTACATAGAGACGAAAGCCGACCATGTGTCATGCATATTTGAATACAGTAATCCGATGATCAGAAATTTCTCATCTAACAGTGGTTTCTCTCAGTTCGTTTCCCTCCCACGAATCCATTGCAAACTTTTCAATGTCGGTGTTCAATACGAAGAGATTCAGTCTTTCCGAAGTAAGTTCTACCACAGAAATGCACTCGGTTACCAACATTACCAAATAAATTGTTTCGAACTTTTCCTTGTTAGAAAAGACAGACGTGAATGAAGTAGACTTTAAGTGAAGAGTAGAATATTACCGGGGAATTGGATAAAGCCTCATGTCAGAATTAGAAAGTAATTACCAAATCGTACAATTCAAATCCCCTTGATGAATGCGTATACCTTAAGCCGCGTGCTACTGTTCTGTTCTGTCAAATGAATAATTTAATGCGCGGATCCTATTTTAACATGGAAAATTAATTTTCCGCTTAAGGAATCGCATCCTGGTCGTATTTCTCGAGCTACGTCCCTCGGATGCTCTACTTTTTCTCGTTAAGGATGTTTACGTCGCGATAGCAAAAGCAAATCAACTCTCCAATTGTAACGATTGCGATATAAAATGGGTAAAGCTTTTTCAAGCGAATGGATAGAAAATATATAGCTATCGGACAATAGTCTGAAATCAATTCTTTCTACGAAATTAATTCCAACGATAATGGAGATAAAGCAACCACATTATTTATCAATTTACTTATTCAAATGTAAAAATATCCAATAATGATATCCAACACATACTGTACACAACATATTGCCATTGATGCAAATATTATACTTAAGCGATGACAATGTTTGCGTGGACTTAAACGTTCACTTGAAGTTGCGTAACCACTACCTATATTTTACAGTGACATTCTTACTGACAGTGTGACTCATCAAAAAAGCAACACGTGAAATCACGAATAATTTGTCAGAACCTAACCAACTAATACAATTCACAGTGCTTATAGTAACAATCTCGCAAAGAGATGTTTTCCACTAAATAAAAAATTGCAATTATCGAAAGACAGTCCTTACAATTTTAGTGTAATTGGATTATGTGTTAAATTGTAACGAAATACAAGTGGGGTAACCAAGATGAAGAATCATCGGTATATCAGGAGGGGAATACGTGGTTGTTTGCGGTTTATGCGTTCCACTCTGAACTCAAAATGGCGGATAATAGACCATTACTGGCTAGTGCACCTAGCGAGAGAAACACAAATGTCATGACGTTAGGACAAGCTACACCATAAAGCGAAGCATTTTGTTGTAAACACGACAGAGACAGGCAGTGGTCACATCTATGGTAATGCGGATATTCTGCAGAGGACCAATATTCAATTCGTACTATGCCTGCATACACAAAGACTGCTTAATCCTGATGGCATTGAAGCGTTCCTGCGAAACAATAGGTACCATTATCCGTCGCAAATCCTGATTTCAATGTTTGATACCCCGACTCGATATTTACACCAGCCAAATTAGGTAATCATTACTGTATAGCTGGTTCATTAAAGTCTATTCGTTTGGTTTTAATTGTCATACTCGTTTGAGAAACTAGAGTACGAAATATCCTGCAACTTAGTATGTTAATTATATATTGGATGAATTCCCATTAAACTGGATGAAATAGTTAAATACTTTACAAGATTTCTTCTTGCAATTGAATTATGGTCGCATTCAAAATATTAGAGAAGAACATTTAATTTACATTCTTTAATTAAAATCCTTACTCAATCAGCGTCCATAACAAGATGGAAAAACAGTAGGCGAAACGATACGACATTCCGAAATGGATTGGGGAAAGTGTCGCTAAAAGTGACTACGTGCCATAATCAAGCTTAAAGGAAAACTCAGGACAGAATTGATGGGAAGTGGAAAGTTTCAAGGGGGCAGAAGAATAATCGGATTTGTCATTGACTGATAGGCATCATAGGTATTGTCTTCCATGGCAGTGTTGCCGTGCCGAATAGCGGCGGTCCCTCAGCAGGGGCAAGTTTCGCAATAAATTTGAAGCCATAAACAGAGGTAATTTAGCAGAGTGAGAATAATCCACTGTTTTCTGCCTCTTGCGTGGCCGTCACGATGTTATATATGATCAACGAGGAGAAATCGGCTGGCCTCCGAATGGAGGTCAGAAGAGCACTCCTGAGAGCGATAATCTGTTCCAGGTCAGGAGTGACCAATGAATATCGCGGCGGAGCGTTGTCACACAGGATTAAGCACACTCAACTATCACCTCTTTAAAACGTACCGGCGAGAACCAACGAAAGGTCCCCATCGAATTTACGAGAGCAGACATTTCAGAGAGCACATCTGCAGTCAATATCTCCAAGACGAGACATTTTCCTCACCGTTGCGCCACATAATTCCCAAGTCCTACGAAAAAGGGGAGTGAATCCTCCATGCGCGATCACGCCTGGGGAGAATTTAAATAACGACGACCAAAAATGAGAGGCAAGGGGAGCACAGTAATTATGAGGCATCGTTAATCGACAGCTTCGATAGCTACGATGCCGATGACGACGTTACGGCACGCGTCCGTCATCGGACGAACGGAAAGACGAAGGGGAGATCCGATTCTCCATAAAAACGCTGGGCATCCATAGAACGAGCAACACTGTCAAGCTGTGCGCGATAGAGTAATCCCTGATGATGGGAGAAAAATCAATGTCCCGGAATTCGTTATCGGCTAACGCAAATCGCACTGCGAGCCGAGCGAAATCGATACCAAGAGCTTTGCCATGGAAAGAGAGAGAGAGAAAGAGGGAGAGCGAGACCGAGTGGAAACCGATAATTAGCACCGCAGTACCGGTCTCCTTCTCCAGTTGAACAAGAACAGCTTCTCTCTCTCGCCTCTTCCTCGTTACTGCCACCGGATTCGCAGTCATAACAGTCTTGAAATTAATTAAAGCGATCGGCAAGTAGTTCCGAGGTTTCGCTCGGCCTGTTCTAACAGGTGCGTTCGTCGCTCGTTTATACGGCTAGTGACTGGCAGGTGACTCCGACCCGGAAGCCTGTAGCGGGATACG
Organism: Trypoxylon attenuatum; assembly: GCA_963989405.1. Classification (NCBI taxonomy): domain Eukaryota; kingdom Metazoa; phylum Arthropoda; class Insecta; order Hymenoptera; family Crabronidae; genus Trypoxylon; species Trypoxylon attenuatum. Next base: position 8,211,665 of record OZ022490.1, on the reverse strand, counting down.
TACGAATCTGTGGAAATCTCTGCTCCGGATTATTTCATGCGAAAGGGAAGTAGCACGAGAGACGCGACTGCAAGAGGGATTCCCCCAAACTCGGGAACCTCGAGTACATCATTGGGATAATTACCCTGTCGGCAATACGCGAAGGCTTGAGCTGCGACTACCTCTCTATAGTGCATATATATATATATATATGTATGTACGTGTAATATGTCAATATGCGTCGGTCTTGCTCACCTCGAGGACCTGACCAAACTGCTAAGCGCGTCTCCGTGCACGCATATTGCATCTACGGATGCATTCACGTTTAATTGATCGAAACACACATCTGCGTACTTTACGGTACTAACTCTCAGTGAACATTAAGTGCAACTTATAGGGTAGTCATAGAAACTGTCCGTCGTTTGGCTGCATAGGATATTTTGGACCTGAAGCTTGCAGCATTGAGTTTCTAAATTGCTTCTACTGCAATGAAACGAAATTTTATGCTCTATGCTTTCATAATAGGTACGTTACCAGCGGAAACTCCAATGGCCAACGACATAGACGTTTACCTATGTGTATACATCTACGGCTAATTGATTTTATGATTGCCGCGCGTTACCATAAGGCGACCTACTCGAAATCGCAGTCCAAGATTAGTTTGGTTGACTATCGATTTATCCCTGTGAAGAGTTCTAACGCAAAAGACTTTCACCGACAGAAACCAAATTAATATCCTGTTTTTTCGGATTCAAATAAATCTATATAGAAATAGAAGAAAAAGCTGTGGTTCGATAATTCCGCAAGTTGTTTGCGTGCATCAGCAATGTTTTACTCTCTTTGATGATTCAGTTTCGCAACATGTACTTTTATCTCATTTCGCGGACTATAACTCACTAGCTCCGAAGATCCGACGGGAATACAGTTGGAGCAGCTAAAAAGAAGCTCGACAATGTTTTCAAGCGCAGGAAAATTCTTGCAAAAATGCTAAGGATAGTTAACAATTCAATGCAACCCGAGTCGCAGTAAATGGGAGAGTAGAAGGAAAAATTGCGCATACGGAAAAGATATTTTTCAAGCCTGTACTACGCCATCAAATATTTCTTCGTCTCGCCTAACGGAAATGCATTCTGATATTTAAAACCCCGGCAATACGCGTTGCCATCAATCAACTTAACTCAAGGCGCGGTCCGAACAAATAGATTATATCCCGAGCGAGTGAACCTTTTACTTGTTATTCCAAGCCGCAATGTCGAGTCCGGAGAATGTTAATTATCCAAAGGACAAGGCATGACCCGCGGCATGGGTCTCGGTAAGCCCAACAACCAAGAGGACAAAACACCTCGGAATAAGCAATGAGGCCAGGCCGCCAACGAAGAAACCAGCATTTAGGGTTCTGCAAGCATGAACCTCGTCGACGTAACTCGTACTTACTCGAATGTACCTCACAATTTATAAGTGTATAAATTCCTAGAGGCACCCCGTGACTTTTCGAGCGAACTTTCGCTGTTTGTTCTTGGCTTCGTGTACCTAGTTCTCTATTGACAGTACAGTCCAACCGTTTCCGAAGAACGAGCGGCAGGACTAGATTCTCCCAAGCAGTCGGCAGTCTTCGATCTCTGCAATAGATCACGGAGATTGAATTGCTCGACTTCAAAGACCACGCCCGTGTCACTCGCAGTCGCGCTGGCTGACGTCGAAGGTGCCTTCGAACATATTCAATGAACCTCTACCGAGAATAGGACAAGCAATCCCATGGGAACAGATAAAATAGGAGACAGAGTTTTCTAGGAAACCATTTCAGACTTAATAACGCGATTCTTCTTGTGGTCATAAGTTCCTCTGTGGGATAGGAATCTTGTATACAAAAAAATTGTAGAGTATGCTCGTCGAACTTCTTCGAATTTCTCTCTATTTTTAAGTGAGCGCCTCGAGTGTGAGCGCGATGGAGACCAAAGAGAGTATGCTTGGTTTTTCAGGGAATGGGAAATTGATAAAATCGAGGGTAATCGTTCGATATTGCAAATAATTATTTCGCGAACTGTATCAATATCGGCTAGCCAAACGACAAGGTAGAATAATTTGATTGGAGGAGGGTGTAGCAGATTTCGTTGGCGCCGTCAATTTTTTGCCGAGATTTTTCTTGTATATCGTAGCCACATAAAAACAGGTATTTCAATATATCGTTTTTCCAATAAAGAAGCGATATTAATAATTCTACCGTAAGATCGTAGGCGAATGGGAACTGATAAGCTTTTGATTGCGATTAATATCCCACTTTAATTTCACCACCGCACAATATTTGCTCGGGAACTTTACAGAATTCAGAGTAAACCGCGAAACCGCGTTCAGGGTACCTGGGGACCCGAAAGAATTAGTGCGTACTCGTTGTGCAACGAATACAAAGGTAAATGCATCGCGTAACCGAACAATAGATCCCATCCAACAAATTCAGTTAATAAGATAGCTCAGTTCGCCTTCGCATGAAAGCCTGTGAATCGCACAACTGACGGAACAACATCACCGGAATCAATTCAGCACACAATCACCGTAATCAGTAAGCTGCCAATACGTGCACTTCCACGGCCAGATTCAGATTCGGCTGATGTTTGGAATTTTCGAGCGGAAAAACAGCCACGAAATTTCCCAGTGGGTCGCGGCAACCAAAACCGAGCTAACGAGGGGGAAAAACACCGTTGGATTAAAAATGCGCGAAAGAAAAGAAGCGGCGTCGCAGGAAAGACAAAAGGACCATAATGAAATCCCGATCAGTTGGAGGTCGCAGGTCGTTAGCAGGATTACGAGACAATAGATTCCAACGCCGATCGACGACGACGTCAATGTCGACGTCATACCAGCGCCAACGGCGGCGGCGGCGACGACGACGACGACGACGATGACGACGCATTCACTGCCAGTAATTCCCGTACAAAACAGCACGGATGGTGGCCAGGGAGCGGATAATTGAAAAGAGGAATGAAAAACCTTACGAGCCACCAACTGTATTGGGAGCCAGAAATTGAGCGAGCATAAAGGTAACAGCAGCATCCGGCTCCTCCTCGAACTCCAATTTATCCTAATCATTGGTTGGGAAAGATAGACGAGGACTTTATTACTTGATTTCCACTGGGAGCAGACTGCCAGCTACCCGGAAAACAAAGGACTACGACAATAGTGTCATTGACTCTATTGTATACCTTTGGATTCGGATTCCAAGCCTACTTTTTTTAACCCATTACATTATTGCATCAGTGACTCTATTTAGGCAGATGCTTTTACGCTTCCCCCGTCAATTAGTATCTTGAGCTCTTTTCGGATAGAAATTCAAAGTCTCAACTCGAAAAGCTGTACGATTAAGAAAGAGTTGTGTAGTTTTCGGAAGTTAAAGCAGATGCCCGAAGTTTAGCAATTTGCTACTGGATCACCGAACATTTAAAGTGATCCGTACTTAACACAATGCCGCACATCGGGGCGCTCGTAATCAAGCCCAAGTATCAACACGATCGGATAAAGCTACTAGATTGGATTTCATCAAAGAATGAAATAGGATTAAAAGTAACTAAAACCAAAGACCTAGAGCGTCCTAGCTTTAGTAAGAATAGTTGGAACACGTCGCTATCGTTTTCGAGCTGAATGAGTTTCCGCTCTCAAAGCCGGCTCTTAAGACTTCTTTGGAGAGCACAGACGTCGAAATCGTCGAACGAGCCATTGTTTTCACCCTCTTGGCGACAAACTCGACTTCGAAGAATCGAAGAACTCCGACTCCGAAAAGAAGAGTCTCATTCACGGTTGAACTGTACTACTGAAGAAAATAGGAAGCGTGAACCTTCTTTGCTACGAGGTGACGAACGTATGGACATAACCGATGTATTTTCGAGCTTCTTGCACTTCCAGTCCGTGGAGGAACATCAAAGAACAAAGAAAAAAGGATATGTGAAGTGAGGATGATAAACGTGCCACGATCGCAAGCACTTTTAATGAAGCTATAAAAGCCCGTTCTCCGGATAAGAAAAACGTTGAGATCCCACGATAAACTTTAATATTCATCATTTTCGTTGAAACTTGTCATTGAGAAGCTGATACATTCTCTCAGGTCGTTTTTGATAGAGCCTTGATGAACACAAGTTTGCTTACGAGGAACGAGTTAAAGCTACTGGAAGAAGTGATAATCTGTCGCGAAAAAGTTCGCCAAAAAGGGCGAAGCAAACTTTTAAATTTGGAAGAATGGAGTTTCCGGTATCGCGAATTTTTTCTTCGAAGTAACCTCTTCTAGAATTGGAAATCTATAAAGAACATTTTCCAGCAGTGCCGATTTCAATCAGTTAAGTAGAATTCGGAAAGGATTGCGATCGAAAGTAATATTTTCGCACTTGATATTAATTACTTTCGTAATATAAATTGGCATTTTGTTCAATTATTAAAAGAACGAAAAAAAGTCGCAGAAACGGATAAAGAAGGACCAAATGGGAAATGCGATGGAGAGTGATTACTAAAGTTTCCAAAGTACGCTGAGACACGAGGCTAAATGTACTCCCGAGAAATTGGAATTAAGGTAAACCACGGAAATAGAGTGACGCCACTGGAAGATGCTTTCCGTCTTCAAAGGCGGAGAAATTCCGAGGCAACGCGAGTACTTAGAGAGCCACGAGAATAGAATGATGCGGTCTAGCTTCGGTCTTAAGTTCTTCCATGATAAGAGACGAGGTATTCGATGAGAAGGTTCAGAAACCCTAATTCTACAGTGATACACTTTGAATATTAGTTGTCTCGAACTATGCAGATCTCCACTGGAATTCCTGGAAGCCGTTCTCGCCGTCACTGATTTAAAATACTCGATACGACAGGATCTTAAAAATGGGAGATTAAAGAGAGTGTAACAAAGTACATACATGGTTGAGAATATATCTCGTGGATCGATATCTTGGTAGAGGTAGATCCACCAGGACGTGGACCAGCTGCCGACAAGTGGTCAAAGAATCCTTCTTTCACCAGGGTCTGCTTTGGCGTAGCTACATTGAATCCGTTTTTCTCTCATGAAGCTTTCCTCAGTGTTCATTCAATTCGCCTTCGTGTTAAGGCTGGCTATGTCTCCTGTTCTTGAATACCATCTTTATCCCTTACGATACTCGTCCGTGTTCTATACGACGAAGCATGACCCCGAAAGGCCAGGTCCCTCCGGTAGTCAGAGAAAATTCTATTCCACTTGCACCGAAATTGTTTCATACGATCACGCACATCGCCGTAGGAGCTACCTCTTTTCCCGAAACACCTATCTCAAGCTAGTAGCCGACTCCGCCGCTCAAAGGGCCGGAATTTTTATCCGCTGATAAGAATTCTCGGTTTGAGGGAAAATTGAGTACCCCATCAGAGTCGGAATCAAAGGAACCTAAGAGAACCCAATGAAAGATAACACAGAATGGGAAGAAAAAGAAGCTGAATGTGGATCGAGTAACTTTGAACCCAGTTGGAAAATGTAAATCACCCCCAGGATGATGTATTATTAGAATTATGATGGAAAAATATTTTTCATGATATATTGCTGAATTTGCATTTCGATTTGCAAAGTGAAAGTATAAAATGAATTCGCAAGTGACTCGAACTGCGGTTGGAACCCACGCTTTGCTGTTCATAAATCGTACGACTCTACTCGTCACAGAACCTTTGATGGATAGATTTCGGTTAGTTCAATATCAAAGGCTTCCATTTCCACTGCTCCCTCATCAAAATTTGAGCCAGTTCCTAAACTGATCGGTTGTGCATCTTTAATAGTCGTCCTTTTTGCGACAATGTTTACAATCGATCGAATGGCAAAATATATTATACACCTCATTTCATTCGTAGAATGACCAAGTTCGGTATAAAACTTTCTAGGAATGTTTCTATTAAAGTGCCTCCTTGTAACCTTAATTATTAATTCGGAACAGCAGTGAGATTTATCCTGCACTATATACAAATGAGGTTGCGTCGCAATTTCCCCTTGGTACCGCAATGATATTCTCCAAAAGTTTACTGCACTACTACTTTTCCGAAAAGATACATTCTACGAAGTACAATCTGACCAACAAACCGCTGCGCTGCCATTTCAACGATTACCTCTCGAGAAACTCAAGAGTACAATATAATTTGGAGGATATAGAGGGCTCCACAGTAAACGCAGTGAGTAATTCACGAGTACTATACACATGTTAAATAATCAAACATATAATACTATTATTTATAACACTCATCGATTATTCAACTATTACGTAATCACGGTATATTATTCCGAATGAACACCTATTAGTCTGAAAACGAAATCGACATTGGTAAAAAAATGACATTCGCATGTTTAAATGACTAACTCGCGTTAGAACGAGAACTTGCATCACGTAATACAGAGGAAGAAATAAACACGGAGCATATACATATGTATGTACATGTATTGAGATAAAGAACAGTGGGCGAAGATACGTGAGCAAGTATTACACTCAACGCGTGGGTCAAGTAATTGTTTATATTTGCATGCTATTATTATAACCAGCTTGGGAGAAAGAGTTTGTGTTAATACCAACCGTCACTTGTCGGAGAGCTTGTTGCTCATTAGCATCGTTAGCGATGAGAAAAAAAAACCAGCGGGAAGTAGCAAAGTGGTATACCACCGCGGAATTAGGGCATCAAGTGGCGAGGATGTAAAAGAAACCACCCCACTTGTTACTTACCGAATCTGCATATCGGATGTTGGGAATTATCCCGCACACCATGCACCAATCAGAGGTCAAGTGTGCAAGATTCGTTAAAAGTGATTATTTAGTAGTCACCTGCCCATTGGATAATAAGCATGCAAATATTTTCGCAGCTTCATCAGAACGCACATATTCGATATTCAATTTCATTACTCTACTTATTTGATTTATTTGTGCCAAGCGATAAATCATTCGAAAGGTACTTTGCAACGGAAGCTATAAAGGGCGTTGAACCAATATTGATTGTATATTAAAATTTCATATTTTAGTTGATATTGCTATTCTATTTCCGAGACGAGTGGCAAGCTATCGTCAATCGGGCGAAAATATTTTCGATGGACTGATATCACTGGGAAAATGAGCATGTAATCTCTAACTGAAATCTAGAGCGGCGTGGATCGCTTTTTGTTGCAGCTTTCGCCAAAGCCGTGCTTTCTGGAGCGCCATTCAGTCATAGTTCTCTTGCCATTTTTAGCTGTATACTAAAGTGTATCAACAGCATAGCCCTATCACAGCGTGCTCTGTATACTTACGTTGTGCTTCTACTTATCGCTCGTTATCTCAGCCCATTCAGAGGAAGCCTATTTATTATTAATGCCGCCTTGAAGGGCGACGTTTTTCAAACTCACTACTCAGACCAGAGACAACGAAGGGTAGCCGGAAATAGCTTACTTCGGAGCGGCTGGTAAAAGAAATTCGGGCAAAACATGACTTTAGTGAATACGCTGAATTTCGAACAATGAAAACTCCCCACCGATCTAACGTCGCATCATTGCACATGCATTCAAAGAGGCACAGCGAATTCGAGCACTATTTGAATTCCCTCCTCAGAGACTGGCTAATTAGAGGCTAACGGGAACTCTCTGCAAGGCTCAGAGCATTTTCAGATTAATATTTAATCCAGACCGACGAGCACCATTGAACGATTCCCTCTGTGCTCGATAACACATTGTTGCTCTCTCGGCATACTATACACAGAACGCAATAATGACTTACTACTCGTCATCCGATTGTAAATAGATAATCTCAGTTTTTTTCGTATTTCTCGCTGATGCGAAGCTTTAATTGTGATAATGATTTGGAAACAATATAAGCGCATTAAGTAATGAGCAAATAATGTAAAGTCAACTGATGGAAAGATGTTAAATTTTCGATTCGCATTCAATGTCGGATAGTCATTTGCAAACACTTGCTTTTTCTTAATTGCAAATATATTCACTTATCGAGAGGTTTATAAATGCTCTGTCCTCGGCGACAACTGCATGCTTCTGCAAATATATTGCAAAAATTCCGTAGGTGACTAATGTCTGTTACGTCTACAGCGGGAGATAGAACCATCAATGGGTCAAACAATAGAGTAGATGTTTATCGAAGCATATACCGTAGAAGGATATAAATGAGGATATTGATTATTTTCAAATTGGAAACCGTAGTCACCATCTAGGGGGTGGATGTGAAGGTTGCACCCCACAGAATGAAAGAGAACCTGTAGTCAATAACGTTCGAAGAGATAGGAGTATCCAGCAGTGGGTAATACTGTCTATTTAGACTGTACCGAGTATCCACAGCTGATGAATGCCAATTTCTGGTGAAAACTTAGGGTTTTCGTATTTATACTGTAGGACCAAAATAAAAAACTATACTACGAAATTTTTAACGTATTAGACAAAAGTTATACGTTGCATTTAATTTGTTAACTCAAATTAGTCCAGTGGAACAAGGTACATACTGACCCACGATATTGTAGGGAACAGTTTTCTGCTTTACCAACGCGATCGTTCGCTAGTAAGGTAGATACGTGGCCACGATTTAACCCCAGAGGGCACGAACTTTAGGGGTGGCTTACCCTCTGACGCCAACTGGAGAAACTACCCCAACAGCGAGCCACGTGCTACCGAGAACCATTTGGGATTCGGAAGTAACACAATTCTGCTCGAATGAAAACTCCCCTGAAATTGAATTCTCCAACAACTTCAGCATCATTATACAGTCCTTGGAATACATTAAAATGCTGAGGGTAGATTTAACCTCGCAATACCCTCCAGAGATTACTGGAATTACGGTGCGTAGCGCAAAGCATCCGCAACAAGCAAAGCGAATATGAATCGCTTCTCTCATTAGCATTGAGGATCTTCGTGTAATAAGAATACTGGAAAAACGAACTGGGAAGTAGAGCACAGTAAACGCGTCAGCACAGTCGGGCATGTAAATGCGACATTTATATTGCTCGCGGTTTTTTCTGCAAGAACGAGCCGATTAATGTCGCCATACTTGTAATCTCTTTACGATGTAATTACTAACTACTACGAGTATCGAGCGGCAATTTTACTGAATTCGCGTCACTCGTCAATACACCGATATTCTTAAAAGTCCAGGAGGACCTTTACGTTCCTATGCAACGACCAATTTATCCACTTAAGGACGATCACCGGCATTGAGAAAGCTTTCACTAGGAAGGGGAAAGGGCATATCTATCGTTCTACGTGCGCGCGTACTACCCCTAGCATGACGGTCCTCTTCATGAAGAAGCTCCGCTCTCAAAGAGAAGATCCTCAAATTTTTTTTGCAAGCGCCAAGAGGAATCAGAGACTGCACAGAGTCAGTAAGTAATTCGAGAGGCGTGCCTCCTACTAAAACTCGTGACTCTCAATCATCGAATCAATCGTTTGCCCGGTTGACTTTGTTCGCAGAGACTCGTTCCCTTCGGCAGCGATTATCGTGGAAAGCCGCGATCAGGAAACCTGGAATTAGAACGCTCAACGATACCCTTAAAATTGTATAAGGTGAACCAAAACCGGAAAACCACAGCGCTACCCTTAATTCGAAAACACTTACAAAAATAGTCCACGAATGTATCGTATTATACATTTATATTAAAACTAGGCGACGGCTTTGATAAATGTGACCCATTGAAACTTTTAATACTCTGCGAAAGTATACCATATACATGTATATTTGGTTGGTTCAAGCTCACCCTGTGTTGCGCTGGGTTATTTAGTAAGAATAAGCTGTGTCAGCAGGATATAAATGCAAGGTGGATATATTATTTAGATTCATACGGACTGCTATACGCTGAGTGACCTGTAGTAAAGGGTGAGTGCGTCCAGTAGGACAGAAAGAATGGATTAAATTTGTGACTATTCGTTTCCATTGCTACTTGCTATTATCAAGTAGTTCAGATCCAGCGTGGCCTTGAAGGAAAGTCTGAAGTATGGTTTTATTGAAGCTCGTAATCCGTTTGCGTGTCATGCACGTAATGCTAGGCTTTAAAATCCGTTTAGTAAGCGTCACAGTGCGACGATGCTATTACATACATACATACATACTGTACAATCTAACTGGCGAAGCTATTGCGCCGCGTCGGTTGATCCCAAGTTTCGCTGGCTGATTCTAATACGTGCATGAGAAATTGAATTCAGCGATGCGTGCTCTTACAAATGGAATAAATGGTAGAAACTTTACTGGATCAAGGTCGCGAGCAATTTTACCCTGTGGGGCAAAGGAGGCAGACTCACGAGTCCATTTATTAATTAGTCGCTGAAAACCAAGCCCGAGAACTGCTAATTGAGACGAATTATCTTCGTGCTGCGTCTAATCTGGCAAACCTATGCAAATCAATCGATTATAGTCACTGGCGATTTCATCGATGAGGATCTTCCGTCACGCGACAAAGAGACGCCGACAATCATTTTTATTCCCGCAACAGAGAACGAATTGGTTTGTTAATGTGCTTGGCACATGGCAACATTAGTACGTCGCGAATTGGCAAAAACGTCAAAGCTGCGTGAAGACAGACAGTTTTTATTTTGTATAGCGACGGCGAATAATCAATAAAACTGACACACACAGTCAGCGTAATTGGACGTTATTAAGTATGCTGAGAATAAATATCGATTTTGTTCGCTAGGTTCACTTCGTTCGACGTACAACAGTCACATTCAGGACCTTGGACGTTTTCTACGTTGCAATCAATACGAACGCGACGCGATACACAGGTGACCAACAGATAATGATATTGAGCACGCTCTTTTTTTAAGGCCACCTGTCTGGATTATCAGTGTAGCTTGCAGTCGCAAGCACCAAGTACCAATTTAGCTTTTCATTATGCCGAAAATGCTTGCAGCTTTATTACACACCAAACAATAAACAGTTCGACAAACTTAAATTTGGAACAAAACAAGGGTTTTTGTTTGATGAAGTACTCTCACACAATGCAGCATTTTTACGCAGCTATTAAATTTACTAGAAACACTGCGAACAATGCACAGTTAAAATTGCGAAATGTGCGGGAGAAGCTCGCGCATACGCTGAATTCTGCAATTCCTACTTAAGCAGAAATCATAATGAATATAACGAAGAGCGTATTTATTTACACTCTATTAGTAAACACTTTCAAGGGCCCATCGTAATTACAGATCCACTTGTCGAATTATTAATGTGCAAATGAAATTTGTGACTAGCAATATCCTTGCACTCAGGAATAAAATACACAATGCTGGGGTAAGACAGTATTGTATACATATATGTATAGCGCACTAATTCGCGAATTGTGTTGCTGGTTTTACTGGCAGCGCGAGAGTAAAACTACGTCGATGCGAGATGTAAAAAGACAAAGAATGAAGCAAAACATTCAGGATACGACGGTATCCCAAGGTGCATGCACATTGCAGATTCACCGACTGTTTTGCTTGCCAGCAGCGAACAGCGCGTGAATGAAAAGGAGCAGAAGAAGGCGTGCGAGCCAGGGCACTGGGTTCCTATCGACTTTTAATTACTTCGCATCGCTTCCCACGAAGAGACCTACCACCGCGTACTTTGAACGCCTGGTCCTCCGAGAGAAAGCCTAACGTTGCTTTAAACCCTAGGCTAATACATCCGTGTTTCACCCGGTTGCTCCACTTGTCGCTCGGATATACCAAGAAGAAATTTGTTTTCGTGTGCGAGCAAACCCAGCAAAAGGGTGACGGAGTTCTTTCTATAGACGTCTCATTGACAGAGATCAAGTATCTACGGCCGCGAACTTTGCCCTTTTCCGCGTATTTCGCGAATACCGCGCTTTAGCGTGACCCTGTTGAAGACCGCTGGTGAATCGAACGAATACTGATAAATTATTCTGCTAGGTAAATAATTATTTTCTTTTTTCTCCAAATCAAAGACAATTATTCGTTGGAATATTTAGGAGGCAATTTGGTGTGCGAACTTGGAAATGGTACCACGTGGTGATATTTTTCAGAGACGCGTCGGTCGGGTTCATCGTGTACATGCAAATTGTACCGTGTACGGAAGGAGCATGGACCGAGGGATCGTGTAAACGAAATTTCAATATTTTCTCGAGTTACATTTCCGGCGGAATATTAGAGTCACCCCCTAATCTCGATTGAATATTCTATGCCAGAAAATATTCCTTTCGAAAGCGAAACTGGGAAAAGCTACTATAATCCCCGCCGATACAAGCCCAACCGGATTACAATTGACATACGTATGCCGATTGTTTATTGTTTCAGCTGTGCAAAATAATGCCAACGTAACTTTTACGGACATCTGGAATGTTACACAAGCGTTTCGAATTTATTACCAGTGGTGGGGTCTACCGGTGTGCGCCACCTGATTCGTATATTTTGTGGACGGAAGATACGTTAAAAATTACGACACACGCATACGCCGGACTATGACAAATGCGGATAACCGAGCTCGATATATCTCGTGCCACGCGCGGAGACTGGCCAGTGTACAAATCATATTTCACCGAGCTAAAATACGTCTGAGCGATCTGTTGCGACAGCCGAGAAAAAAAAGGAGGATTTGGGGGTTCATGAAACTACGGGAGCCATTCCAATCGAGTTCCGGACTCGCGCAATTTGCAAAAGCAATTTGCTTTGAGCTACAAGCGCCGTCCCCTTCAAAGCTACGGATCACTTTAGCCGACAGATAACGCTAAATACATATTTAACTTATACAGCACTTCCATTTCGAAATTATTACAACGCTAAGTATCCAGGAAACAACTTCTAGCCTCCCACTCCGTTAACCACGCTCAATGAAACCAATTCAAATAAGTTTGTTTTAAACTCTTGTGTAGCGAAAAAACGATATTACCGAGCCATTTTTCGAGATATGAGCAATTTGACTGGGAAATTGCACCGATCGATCGCGCGAACCCTTAACGAACCTGAGCTCGCGCGAATCCATGCCGAAGCAGCGTATTCGCCTCACGTATATCAGCCACAAATCAACGTCCGACGAAAATGATTTAGACAAACAGGCAGCATGCACAAATCGCCAAATGGAAAGTTATACGGATGATCGTATTAATTGCCGTGTACAATTGACGATATAACCAGTCTCCTATGGGCTTAATTGAGGATTTCCTGATTGATCTGATTGAGAGATACGAAGCTATCTCATTGATATGAGACGCCGAATTGATGTTATACGTAGATATATGCCGCAACAATGCAATTTGGTATGGAACTCACATGCTACTAATATCCATCGCACTTTCGAGCGTAGAGTTTCGTGGAAATTCTAATTGGGCTAACTAAAGGCAACAACTCAAAGCTGCATCCGTAACACTGTCATCGAATAATGACGAGCGAATTAATGAACTCGAGATTCTGCTATGTCTGCACTGTCATGCCGGAGCGCTCTCGTTCACTGCTTCAATATTTACGGAGACTAGATAACTTTAGAAAATTGCAGTAAACCTAACTGTAGCAGCTATAGCGATTCCAACGAAATAACTCTTCTCAAATATTGGTCCGATAATGTTGGAAGCTAGGGGTCTCTAACGATGGGCGGGAAAATTTCTCGGTGCTCCAATTCAGTAAAAAGCATGATACCTCGAAAATAATGTGCAGCACACACCCTCTCTATCTTCCACTATACGTTGATCCTTATCCCATGTACTTACCCAGATGGCTGCGCTCCGCCAATGGATAACGTATTCGCGAGTAAATCATCGTGTCGCGCACTTACCTGAAATAGATTGAAAGGAACTGGTATTAGAACAGGCTGTCTTACTCACGCTCACGAGAGAATTTTTCCCTGTGACAGTCACGTACTACTGTGCCGTGAGTGCGAAGAACGGGAGTTTCATTGAGAAACGAACAAGATGAAGATAGAAAGAACTCCCGAGGCACGGAGAAACACGAATCGAAATACAGGATGGTAAAGGATAGAGGTAGAGGAAGGCGGTCTTAATCTGCGAGCTGCTCAACGAAAGTGCTTCTGCTTAACGATCCATACTCAAGTTGAAAGTCAAATTGCTGCGCGTTGAATCGCATCGCAAGATACCGTATCGCTCCTGAAATTATTTTCCGTTCCTGGTGATTCTTTCTCAACAGAGTACGAGGACAAAAATCCAATAATTTTTGTCATGCCATTGTTCTTGCATCATGATTTCTTTTGTTCTACGGTAACATACGTAGAAATGTCCTTTGTTGATGAAGATTATAGTGTATCGTCGAAGAATGACGAACGACGAGAATTATAATCCACGCCGCTAATTAGTAAGTGCAATGGCGAGAGGTCAGCGAGTGGAAATGATAGAGCTGTGGGGACACGTTGCGTTGAGGGCCAATTTTCGCCCGCTCAATCTAGACTAACGAAGATGCGTGCAATGAACAAGTGTCATTCGTCAAGCGAACAATACGAGAGTGCCTGTGAAAGGAAACCACTACGCGCACCGGATACTTGGTAATCGACAGAATTGCGTTACACTGGTTTTTAGCACGTTCCCTGCGAGCTCCTCAATTGCGGTGACTGTTTCCACAGAAGCGATATTAAGAGCCAGGGAGGGTTGACATGTTTAGTCGACATAGAAACCGGGCCTTTGAAGCCGTAGCAAATAAGTGACTGTGAACGTAATGGTTCCCGGCACATCTATCTGTCTATCGGTTAGAGCTCCACCGATGCATTAAAATGCAACCGAATGAAATCAATCAACCTCGCGAAATGACTTTTTCGGAATCAGATTCCGATACTTGATAAATTATTGAAACCAGCCGAGGGGAATGCCATCATTTACCTAACGATGTTTTCCCTTACTAGTAACGACCATGTTTCAGGAAATTTCCTTTACTATACTCAAAAACTAGTTGTGCTTGGTACAGGCCTTTCTCGCTTTCTTTGAGCCCTTTGGTACAGGACACGGTTGGTTATAGGGGGTTTAAGTGCCTATTTTGACCATGGAAATTTCAAGTTGCGATACATAACCAAAGCTATTACAAAGTTTATTGTGTGTCGTATGTGGTAGAAGCTTGATGCACATGAAATACCTACACAGCTATATGTTATGTGACCATTTCCGTATGCATAGAAAATTAGGGAAACCTCGAAGCAAATATTTATGACGGCAAAGGTACTTGTGCATATTAAAAGGATCCTTAATATGTAATACGCGAAAAATTTTATAAACTGTAAAGTACCGGAAAGGGTAATTAGTTTCATGGCAAAAAAAGTTCGGCAGTGCTCAAAATTTCTGATGAAAATCCTAGCTTTTTAGAAACGCTTAATTGAGGAGCAATTAATTTTGTGGCTCGTATCGGAATGCAATTATCTGTAACAGGCCAACTACGCCGGACTCCAATGCGTGTCGAACGTCGTACACATTTCCAACATCGATTTCGCATTGTTGCAATATTAGTTTTCGGAACAGAACGTACATTGGCACAATATTTACATTGTCGTACCAATACGGCATTCAGTTTGAAAGCACTCGAATCGCACTACATTGCATCTTTACGATGTATCGATTATAATAAACGGCATAATATAAATTCATACAATTCATTTAGTTCACGTCGCTTTGATAAGGTGTAATTAAAAGTACATTGCGTTAATGAATCCAAGAAATCTTTCAAAATTACCAAAATCCTTCATTAAAATGCAATGAGGTTATTTTAATATCATTAGCATAATATTAACATGCAATAATTTTGTATGGTTTTACAGTTGTTTACTGTATGTTAATTATACTGGATATTGAACAAATGCAGAGGGGAAGTGATAAAACTGTATTTAATAAGTAATAGTATTGTATAATCTTGAATCCTATTTGAGGAAAAAAAAATGCGAAACTTTAAACTTCCGTAAAATGATGGTGTGTAAGTATAAAACTTTAGTAATTGTATCTTAGGAAGAAGGAATTTTAACTCGCTGTCGAGTTTCAGTAGAATTTATTAAGTCTCGACGAAGAGGAGAAAAGAGATATGAACTCAGAAAATCAAACATTCGAGGCATGATCTCATTTCCGTTTTCACCGAACACTGCATCACCGACGCTCTCATTAAAAAGTACCTGTTTGAGTTGCACTCATCAACTCAGTCGACCTAATCTCTCGCGAGCAGGACAAATGCAGCTCCCCAGGCCCGCAAATCGAAAGTCTGCCGTGGAGTTTGCACGGCTTTTAAACTACAGAGTCACAACAAAACTACCGTGATAGCCTAATGGTAATGATACTGTTGAAGACCAAAATCAATAACCTTTAGAAAACGCGCATTCGCGATACAAATGAAAAGCTCCATTTGTTAACTAGAAATTCAGAATTTAACATCCAAAAGGAAGATTATTAAGTACAGGGATATAATGATGTTAATTTTTATCGCTATTCATGAGGATTGTGATAATTTTTAAAACAGATTTCATAAAGTACTTTACTACAGTGCGAATCAATGTGAACGGATTTAAAACATCCAAGCTCAAAGTGTACCACGCAATCCGATCTGACAATCAGTAAAATAGTTATTACCAGTGAAAACCAATAACAGCTGCAACGTCAAATACACTGCAACAAATTGAATATAATTGATGTCCGAGAACATTTTTCCCGATAGGTAGAATGCTGCTGAAATGAATCGGTATAAACGAGTTGCTACGTGCGTAATTGCTCCCACAAACCCAGCTATTTACGATATTACACCGGACTAATCGGGGTCCTGCCGAAAAACACGAGGAACAATCCGAGGGGCTTTGGCATGGGCAGCCAATTCCTGTATCTACCACACTTTAATCGACCAACAGGCCATTTCAATTGGAATGAAGTAGTTACCATCCAGATACGAGCACACGGAAGCCTGCGAAAAGAGTCAAACAATCGAACTCTTGACCATTCCATCTGGGAATTGCTCGAAGCGGATTGGAAAATGCATCAAGCACAGGTCACCGTAGCGCGCAACTAGTAATTTAGCAAACATCATTTGTCGGAAAAAAAGAGAGAGATGTTTCTCTCCGGAAGTAAGTGGCACCGCGATTTCTGTATCAAGAAGATTTGATCTCGACAAGAGATATAATAAGAGTAGGCAAATTTCTCATTGGCTCATAGTCGATGAAGCAATTACCGGATTGGTATGAATGTAGTCTAATTAATGCGTTACTAATTGGTGGTCGAGCGAGGTTACTTCAATTAGAGGGGGTTTATTAACGCGCGAGTATCGTGTGTCACCCTGAATGGCAATCGATGCATTTTACCCCGTCTCCCAGAGTGATCTAAAAATGGTCGAGGCAAAAATAAATGTTTCCTTCGGCATGAAAGGGTCGCTGCTATTGATATTGCTCGCTAACGAGTTTACCGGAATGCGGTTATTAACATGTGCACGTCGAGCACGGAGAACTACGATGTAAGCACGAGAGGAAACGGAGTGTGCCGTGCAATCGATTATGCGGTTTCGATTATACGGCGATTCACCGAGCTACCATATTAATACATCACATGGTAATCTCGATGAACGGGGCCATCGGTGATCCCATCGTATATTGCTCTTGTGTATATCCGTCAACCAGCCAGACAGTAGAAGAAACTCGATGAAAAATCCTCATAGAACTTTGATCAAATATCATTGAACGAGCTTTCCAAAGAGAATTTATAATTTAAATGGCTTCGCGTACCTTTTCATACAGCGGCCCGCTATTCCGCGAATACCGGCCGCTAAAATATAGTTCGTTTATTTAACCGTAAATTATATTTCAAATTGTAAGACTTTTTACCCTACAAATTGTAGGTAAAATTTCATTCCCAAGTTATATTCTTTTTTTGCCTGACGGTAATGTAATCTCGATTGTATAGCAACTTGGATGAGAAATCAGAGTGATCAAGTTCCATTTTCCCGACAAGTAATGAGGCTAAGCTATCGTGCTTCGATAATAGCTTGGCAAGAGACCGCAGGTGATAAATGAATCGCGCTAAGAGCTTTGTGTCTCCCGATATTTTCTGCCAGGACAAATTGATCGCACCGGCTCAGCGCGTCAGCCCAGCTTTAAGACTTTGCCGTGTGCTTCGCGTTTGTCCACCGTTAAGGAAGAAGCGGCTTTGCTGTCACGATTAATTTCGACGGAGGCGTAATGTCGCAACGCATTCGTTTCGTCGTTCCCGCAATTACGCTTGAGTGAAAACGATCGTGCCGACGGTCCGGTAATGATAAATAAATAAACGTTTCAGAAGCGCCACAGACCAATTAAACCACCCTTCAACCAAATCTCCCGTGCACCACGCGATGGAATGAAAGAACCGCATATAAAATTAGTTGAAACCTCGACTGCGAAATCGTGCAACCTGCAAACGTATACGTAGATACATATATGGAAAAAAGGGATAATTGAACTCCGATGATTAAAAGTAGAAGGAAAAAATTTGGTTTAAAACCGAATTATAAACTTACAATGGTACCTGAAATGGTTATATTCTTAGATATACATGTATATATGCGTTATAGAGAAAGAGAGATGAGAAAGTAGGTTTTAGAAAGAGTTAAATCGGGTCAATTGATCCTTCGCGAACAACCCTGTTCCACTAGACAAATAGATTTAGAGGCGTGACGTGTACATTGATAGAGTTAGGGTTACTGCATAATAATACATTTCGTTCGATCGAAGAAAATTACCGTTAAAAATTCTATTATCCCGGTAGAATAACGCGCCCCACCGTGCTACCGGGAACCGCTCAGCACGGCCAATGAACGTTCGTGGACCCGCCGCAATCAGCTTGCTAGTGGAATATGCTTGATAATACTGAGGCAACGAAACGTAAATAACCGAATCCCATCCGCGCCAGTGGAACGATTAAAACAAGCAGAGATCTCGGTGCGCACCGTATGCGCACACTCAGAATCCAATAAATCAGGAAAGTTAATCTGGCGAGCAGATCACTCTGTGATAGGTTACCGCAAAACTGCGAAATTGCGGTGGATTGTTGATTAACACTGCAAGGACTGTTCATTTAGTTTTTCAGCACCCCGCTGAGGATTTCATCCTTTTCTTTGTGGAACATTGAATTAACACTGCTTTCGCTGATGAAGGTAAATGGCAATAGGCAACCGGAGCTCGAGATGGACCCTTGAGACTAGTAGACTATAATACCGATCACTATATGATTTAGTGACTAACATGGCCTGGCCATATCGTTTCTCCGTGATCACTAATCACTATTATTGTAGAGTGATATTAATTTATCATTAAGTGTTTTCGTACTATTTTCAACAAAACTACGATTATTTTATCTGTTATTTTTGGCATAGCTCACCACACAAAACCCATCACAAACATTTGTCAGCTTTTCGACAGCTTTTGAAAAACTCGAAATTCAAAGGAAATTCGATGGAAGTTGGTTTAGAAAAATCCAGGGCACGCCTAGATATCTAAAACGCGTAGTATTCAGGTTTTTCAGTTTTAGGACTCTTGCCACTGTCTATTTCGTACTTGGTATTCCGAATCGGTCCCGAAACACCATCCAATAATAATTTTGGTCTGTTCAAACTTTCAACGTTGAGATCAAAAAAATGAAAAAGCACGACTGAAAGAAAGTAGGAAATGGATAGTAGGAATTGCTAATACCAAAACTATTGTTTCTCCTGTCTATTGTTGCCGTGCCTATTGTTACCCCTGCTATTGGATTTTCCATTGCTGATTAATAACGATCAATTACTAATGGGCGGGGATAAAAACGGCAAAGCTTCTGAACGAACATAGATTTAGCTCAGCGAACGTTGAAGTGAACGGTACAAAAATAATCGTGGTACATAATTGAAAATCGATCCTATCCATGTACAGTTCTATAAAGAGAAACGAGACGAAAAATCTTTTGTCAGATGCGAGATACGAATAGACGCGATTATTGGATGTTCCAGTTCTCAAAACGACAATTAGGAGCTACGCAAGTATTGCACGCAGTGTATCATGAGCGAAAAGAATTAGAAAATGTTAATCCGCAAGGACAGTCTTCATTCTTTATATCGCGACAGACCCGGCGACGGTAGTTGCAGCTCGACTCCACTCAATTGCGGTCCTAAATGCACCAAGCCATTTAACTTTGCCACGGTTACTACCCTTTTTTCCCTCTCTTTCTCCGTGGCAACACCCGCGATTACTTCATTCCCCTTTGCTTCCTACCCCCAACCCTAGATCCGCTAACTTTCTTTCTTCCTGCCACTTTCCACCTCTCTTTCTGCCCCTCTATTTTCCACCCTTTTCTGATTTCCGCCACTCTTTCTCTTTATCACGCTCTTCCCACTTTCGACTCGGGCTCAACTCTAGTGTGGAATCGTATTGGCTTTCCGAGATGGTACGAGTGGCTACGCAACCCGACTGTGCCATCCAGGGGCCTCTTGCTCTCCTCTTCCTTCCGTTAGGCTTATCTTCTTCCTCCTCTCTGTGTGCACTTTCACCCTCTCTGGCTCGCCCTCCGCTCTGTTCTCTCAGTCATACACCGACGCTCCCTCGTGCTCACAGGTTTACTTCCGCCAGCTGTCTTCCTCTCCGGACCCAGCTTGTTTCCTGAACTTAGCTCACTCTAGCAACCAGGAGGCCGTGTTATCCGAACGCGGGGACCGCGACCCGACGACGCCGACGCCTGTATCAGCCTAATAGCCGGGATTTCCGAAAATTTATCGGCTCGTACCACTGCCTAACTCCTAGCTGACTGGTACACGGAAGCCAACTCTCATTGACAGCACGATGCGGCGGCACCAGTGGGCTTGGTATGTACCGATAACATCTGCCAGCTTTCCCCCTACCTGCTGGCTCTACTTATCCTCATGAGACATCCCGTAGATTGCGCAGGACGCAAACCGTCAAAGGGTAATGCCCTTAAATATTCAAGTTGGATTTGAATTTGACAAGCTCCGAGGAAACTCTGGAACGGAAGTGTACATAGACTAAACGCGAGGATCTTAAGGTAGACCCGACGAATCGGGAGTCCCGCCAACATACTAAATTAGTAATAGACCCGGTAATTAGAGGTTCTGTATCGCATCCCAGTGCGGACAAGAATAACGTTTTAATGAGGTGTGGTAGAACGCGCTCGAAATGCGTTTACGTATATATATGTAGTTTGGAAAAGTGACCCATTGCCTGGAGAAGAGGAAAGAATTATTTAAATGTGCACGACCTACTTAGTGATATTCAAAAAATCTAGAGAATTGCCTCTAGAAAATTCTCGTCCATTTTCCACTGTGAAAATCATTTCTCATTATGTGCGAGATCTCGAGCGGAAACAATAGTTCGTCCAGAGGTGGAAAATGAAGGTATTATTTTGGCAGTCCGTGAATGCAGAATCTGTAAAATGAGTCACTAATTCCGGTCAAGAAAGGACTCCTTATCCCGGAGCAGAAGCATCCGACATACGCGTGTAACTGGCAGACAGCATTTTCACTTTCGCCTGCATCCGGTAGTTGGCAAGTTTTTTTGCATGTTTAATAGCGCGTGAGCCGAACAATTTGGAAGAATGAATAAACAACTAGAGCAGGCCGCGAGTGGTGTATTGTCCGTGGATCCCCACGGACGCAACGCTTTGCTGAGCTGAATGGCAGGCTATGATAACGAAAAATGGATAAGAACTGAAGAGACAGAAGAAGAAACAGAACAGGAGGGTACCGAGCGCCGGTGGCCGCGCAGGGGCGCGAGGAGAAAAGAAGCGGAAGCGGAAAGAGAGAAAGAGCGAGGAATTGAAAAGAGCGAAACGCATGAATAGAGTTCAAGAGCACCCTTGTGCCGAGCGTCTAGCCATTCAATGTATGTAAGCTCGCAGACTTTTCAGAGTTGCGGCATTACTCCGCGGACCGTAAAGCGAGTAGTATAGAGCGGTAGCTCCACTGGTTTTTACGGAAACCGAAGCCCTTTCTCTTAATGGGTACGTTTCATTAATCTCGGCTTGGGAAATTGCCGGCACGGAATTCGGTTTGCCCCAGCTCAAATTGTACCCGAAGAATACGGGTCGCCTTACGTACCAGCTCAAAGTAAGATTGCTCGCTCCGAGAACGGGTCCCACCCCCCCTAGTGAATCGAATCTGCGCACCGGAAACTGCTTGCTCATAGCTTCGGCACCCACTCCGAAGAAACCGTCGCTACACGCTAGTTTCCCGATACTTCGTATCCGACATCGTTTCGCGAAACAAAAGCCATCGAACGACATTTGTCGTATCTCATCGACTCCTGTAACTCTTTACGCCTTTTGCACCGGCCTCTTCCTTCTTCCTCTCTCTCTCTCTCCCTCTCTCTCTTTCTCTCATTCTTTTTCTCTCAGACTTTCAGCTATTCCTTTCTAGAGCTATCTACCCCTTTTCTTTCTCGCTGCCTGTTTACTCAATGCTTCGCGCTAACTCCTCGCTGCTCCGAAGACTGTCTTTCCATTAACTTCGTACAAATTAAGAGACGACAATTGCTCTGAAAAGTAGGACTCCTATAAAGTATGCAAGTCGGTTTAAAAGCACTTACACCGACAAGAAAAAAGTGGAATGCAAGAGCTGAAGAACGAAAGTAAAAGGAACACGTATAGAGTGTCATATTCGCAAGAGAATTTTTATTTTCCAAGTAGTCATGTACACGCTGGTGTTGATACATGGCACGCTAAGCGAAGCATGAAACACGGGGAGGCACTACGCTGTCAACGCCTGTGTGACTTTGCAACCCAGATTTCGCTTATTGAAGGGATACGCCAAATTTCTAATACACTGGGACCACTTGCCTCTTGCTGTGTGTTCTTTGTCATTGTAAGGAATACAGCTTTTACTCTGTCGTGACAACAGTACTTTGAAGGAATCGAAATTATCACGAGAGAAAAAAGGTACTTTGGTACAATCGCGACGAAAATTGCACTCACCAACCACATTATTCAAATGCCTCAGCGTTTTTATCGCACCTTCTATATGTAAATGTTGAAAATGCTTCTATCGAAATGTTCTCAATCCAACGGACAGTAAAAGGTTGACATCCCGTGGGCTTTGACTTGCGGATCGAATGAGCTTATAAAAATGCTTTCAGCTTGACTATTGTAAAAAAAGACACGTGATTAGCGCAATCAGATTTTTATAAAATTTTACAATTATTCTATATAAATCTTTCGTACTAAGCAGGACAAGGTGAAAAATTTTCGTTCCATACACGAAATCTGTGATTTATACTATTCGTAATTAGGTTTTAAAGCGTCACACTAAAAGTACACTCGTACTGAAAATACGCTTCATAATAAAAGTCGGATTTTTCAAATGGATATAATAAAAATATGGAAGAATGGGTATAGCTTACAGATGTATGTAACTCCATAACTCTGTACTTGCACGAGATATTTTTTAACGATATTAATTATAATTGAAATAGTTCATTAAAACTAGCTTACGTTATACCATTCAATATAGCTTGTGTTTCATCAAGGTAAACATGACTGTGAGTAAATATCACCGCGGGATGGAATGACTAAAAACTCATAAAAGTTGAAGCCATAAAAGAGTACTCTTTGAGTACTGCGGGATGGTGTACATACAGAGATTGGTGTCCATGTATGGTACAAATGCATGTGCTACACATGCCACTATTTTATCATTATTATTAGATTACGGTCCGGTATATGCTACTTTCCCGAAACTGAAGCAATGTGTACATAAAACAGCTATTACGGCCAAGCTGGCGACCCGACTAACCAGAAAATTGTATGACACTAAGAACAAATTACGTGCTGGAAAATGCCTTTTTATGTCGAATCAAGGCCACGAAATTACTTCCATTTAGAAAATTGTCCATTTAACATTCGACTTTGTAGAAATAGTATTTCCATGAATAGTTGGAAAAATTGATGGAAATTAAGTATATTAATTTTATACCCGAGTATAACTGGAACTGGTAATGCTACAAAGCTATGTATTATATCACAAATGCACGCAATTCATATCTTTAGAGGCAAACATTTTGGTTTGATCCATTAATTCCTCGAAGTCAGTATGCAATAATGCCAGCCGTAACAGTTTCCATCGGGAAGTTCAAAGTCGACAATAGACCAATAGAAGCCTTCGACAGAGCCCAACCGAGGTTATTTGGCCTAAAAACGGTGCGATGGATTTTGGCCGAAAAATCGAAGCGACCAGTTCTATCAATAGCGCCGAAGGCGTATCACAAAAGTTGCTAAAACTGGCAGCGCAGTGATAGTTAACAAAAGCAACCGAAGACCAAAATCTCATTTATGCGTTACATTACCATAAAAAAAAGAGGTAGCTTTAGAAGAGATTTTGCAAGCATAGCAGAATGGTGAAGAGAAGAGAGAGCCTCTCCATGTAAAATAAAAACAAATATTTGCGCATAAGCACATCCACGGAAAGAGGAATGTCTGATCTCGAGCAGATGTCGATCCTAGACTAGAATCTAGTTTTCCTCGCACTAGCGCATATCCATAAGCACTTATTTTACTTCCTATATCGGAACGCTGGAAATCTGCTTTACCCATCGCTCCCCTTTCATCTTTTCGCGCAACGCAGGAAGTCTAGATATGATGAAAATGTTCTCTTTTTACTTCCGCGAAGCTGAGCGCGATATATTGACTGAAAGGCCTAGTGATCCTTTTTTCGAAGGGATATATATACCGCGGTAAAAAGGGAGATTATATGTTGATGAATACCGCAGGCAAAATCGTGAGAATATGTTTATTACATACAGCACATGGATAGTTAATCCGATTTTTCTTACCCTCGCAATTCTGACAAATTTCCATAACTTGCTCAACAGAGTGAGATCGATCATTTTTGTCTGACAGAATATCGGAAGGTCTCCATATCGGCAAACAAAGTCAACACTTTCTATACTTCTGTACAAGTAAGTACTTGGCATGCTTTGTTCCTACGTCACGTTTCGCTGTCGTTCGCCACTGGGGAGACGAACTTTTAAATCATCAATAACTCTCTCTACGAGCAGTGAAAATCTGTTGAGCCACTGGCGCACATACATATACATGTAACAACGACAATGAAAGGTCGACGAAGGAAAAGCAGTTACCATTAAGCATCTCCCGCCGGTGAATTGCAGTCATTATTATAATGGCTGGGGAAGGCAACCGAGGGTGCGGACGTAAATCGGGAGTACAACGCTTGAAGAAGAAATCAGGCCGATGGAAACCTGAAAATCCTCTACCGCAAAATTCAAAACAATCCGATACATCAAGAGCATTTAACAGTACTGTTCAATTTTTGTCGAGGGGAAAAATGGGAAAAGTCAAAGGTAGATGGAATTTACATCACGGCAACGTACAATCCTCCTGAGCTTAATTTCCTCAACTTCCTCCTCTTTGTTTTTATTACCTGGAAATGCTTCAATTAATTGCTTTCCTCATATTGAAACAGTAATTTCCCGAATGCTTTAGCTGCCGAGTGCTGACACCAATACAATCGACGCTTCGACTAACCCACGTAAAAACAAAAGTGAATCTATCTTTCTATCGATAATTTCCGATGATCGAGATTCCCGGATATCCCGTGACCACAAAAAGGACTTTGGTACGTCCAAATCGAATATCTGTCCCGTATTTATATCATTGGACGGAATTGCACCGTCCGTCTGCGAGCGTAATACTTAGTTTTATCGTGCAATTCTCCGAAGTGTCGAATCGATTTTCTGACTGTTAGGCACACGAGTGTCGCTCGCAATGAAGCCATGAACGAGTGTACCGGGAAGAAAGAATGGGGGCATCCATTTTAAGGATAAAAGAAAGGTGAGAAATCCTGGCAAGGCATTCAGAAGCATGAAAGAGAGAAAGAGAGAGAGACATTCTTAATAAAGACGTTAGCCTATTACAAGGTTAGATATATATATATCGACTGGCAGACAAAGCATGCAGAAAAGAGTAGCACTGTCTGTCTCTCCTCTTTTGTGTCGTAACGATCGGTTGAACTTCGACTAATTAATTTTACTCTCTGTCCCGGGCATTCGAGAGAATGCTCCTCTTACCATGAGGACCCTCGACGATCGACTCCAACGACCTCGAGCGTCGCCGACAACGTCGCGACGGACCATTATCCTTCGAAAATATAATTCAGCGACAAACCTGCTTTCCGCGCGAAATCGCTTGTTTAGTCCCCTCGATACTATGTTAATGGATTCGTCGAATGCTGGAAAATCCCGCCGGACTGGCTCCCAGTCTCCAGAAAAATCAAGCAGAAGGATAATAACGAAACACCTCAACGAAACTTCAATTGTCCTCGATGCAGCAAGGGTGGTTTCACGAAAAAAAGGCGTTTATGCAGCCGAAAGGAATCAGCTGAGCTAGGGAAGTACCGTTGTAGCGGATGAAGAATTCTTTAGTCTCAGAGAAACGGGAGCCTCGTTTCAGATAAATAAAGAGAATCCGAAAACGCTAAGTATGTACTACTGTAGAGTGAAACAAATGAAAAGGGAAAAGTTTTAATAGGTGCCTTTCTTTCTCTCCCATCTTCTCACTTTCTCTCCAATTTAGTGGAATAATTAGAAACAATAACCGTAAAAGTGTACATTGATAGAGTTATAAATGTGCGGCAATTGTCACGTGAGAAATGAATAATAAAGTGAAAAGACGGCTTAAGGAAGGATTCTGTCAAAGAAAGCAATCCTAGTTGGGTTCGTTAACGCGGGACTCATAATATAGACATTCGCACGCTCCTGTATCATCTTTCGCGGAATAACACGGTGAAATACTTCTCAAAGTAATTTCGCGAGTAGCCGCATTTTCTTCCCCGGCACATTTCGGTCAGGCATTAACAGAACGAAAAGAAAAAGGGCGAAAAACACAGGAGACAGTGAAAGGAGAGTCGAGTCTCATATCGCAAAGGCAGAAAGGGGAGCGCGGTTTTCATTCTTTGAACCGTTCGCTCTCTTTCTCTTTTTCACTTTATCTCTTTCTCCTCAGTTCTACCCCTCTTTCCCAGCAACTGTGTTTGGCCTACTTGGCGCAAGTGTGTTTGCCAAGTGAAAGGTGTCAGGAACTCGCAAGCTCCGGCACAGTAATCGACTGATCCCCTGTAATCCGTAATAGCTGCGAACTACGAAGAAAGCTCGCGGTCGCCTACCTACTGCTCGCCGACGAAAGACTGCAGGAAGAGGAAGTTACGCGCGCGGACCAAGCAAGAATAAGAAGCCGACCTGGAAGGAATCGATACGAACTTACGTTCGCCCAGAATGTATTTAAAGTCAGACGTAGAATACGGGGACAACAGGCAATCTAACTGTAAGATAAAGTTTCCACCGACCACTTACCGCTATATGTACTTTGATTCCGAATGGATCTCTCACAGCCAACGACACTTCCGAGTTCTTTTGCTGGAACTCTGAACGAAATGTACAATTGTCTCTGTGAAGTTTGCGCTCAAGCGTCCGGACAAATGCTAATACGGAAACTAATTGTCGAAGTAGTCTGTTACAATGAACGGAGAAGTTTGATCTTTTTCTGTTTCTGCCTGAAGCAACATTGCGACGTCGTAAATAAATAAATCGCGAAGTACGTAAATAAACGGCTAAATTGTATTATAACAAGGCGTAGATATATTTCGGATTAAATAAAAGCAGCAATGTAAGAGACTCATCTTTCGGAGCTTTACACCAGTTCCTTTCTGCGAGCATTCTTTATATGGCAATGTATGCAAGAATTTAAGGGAACCTTGACAATGGATGGAGGGAAGTTCCTTATAAAGGAAGCGTGACGGATGGTGGTCACAAAAGAGAATATAAGGTAGAAGAAGTCTGGTTAGACAGGAGCCAGGATTTGTGCTACTTGCCCGCGATGAAAGAATGGGTAATCCAGAGATCACGGGGCGACCCAAGCATGCGGTAAGAACGTAGAAAGCCGTACAAAGGACACGCTCGGCTCTCCGGAGACGTGTTGGAAGAGAGCATACACTCACTAATTAACCTCAATCAAGCGGAAGGTCACTCACATTCGTTCCCATCGTCACTGGTCACTTCGAAATTCTACTCCTACTCTCTCCAAAATAAAAAATAAAAAAAACAGAGGCTCACAGTGGAATGCGGTCTCCAGGTAAACAACAACATCATTAACACGATGAAGACGACAATAGCGGAAACCTTAAAACTGTCTGACGTGGCTCGCTTCATGTCAAACCATATTAAACCCGTAAGTCTTGCGCAGAAAAATATGCAGGTTCGAACAAGGCTTTCGACGGCTTTCGTTAGTGGGAAAATACTGAAGCACCGACTTTACTTAAATATGAGTTGTAGTACTATAACGCGTATACAGCCTTTATTGCCCCATAATTTTCTCGCTCAACGATATAAGCTACCGGAAATATCCCGGAGATCGCTATTTTCAGATTTAAGAAGAGAAGACTTTATTTGAGATTTAGGAAGCTATTTTGAACATGGTGGCAAGATTACATTACAGTTGCTCGATCAAATAAGTAACACCTTGGGTGTCCAATAAATTTTCTGGTCACTGTGATTCATCGAAAGTCATTGAACTGAATGTCACGCGAATTTGTCAACGGCAAAACAAGTATTACATCACGGCCTCTACAAAAAAGCAGAAAAATGTAGTGTCAGCTACAATGTGTAATATTTGTTTAACAGCTACTTGGTCAATATTTGTTACGTGAAACACATTTATGGAGCTGGAACAAATATTATACTAAATAGAAAGTAAATATCGCTCGTTCACAATTCAACTTACAAATGACTTGAAACCGCGTTATATCTTTTTTGTTTACACTAAAAACAGTCAGTTTCGGAATGTGCAGTAAATCTGGAGAAAATAATCAGTGCGAAAAATATTGCCTATATATGAAAAATGTAGAATATTCATTGGTGACACGTTCAATCCAAATAATATTGTTACTCCTTAACCCATTCCCGCATACTTTCAATTTGACGGGGGCGCTCAGAAACACATTTGTCTCTAGATGCCCAAATGTTCCGAAGTGATGAACCATTAGAAAACGCATAAAAACAATGAAGATGCTGTCTAGCATGCTATACCTTTTCTTTGATGTATTCCTCAACAATTAACAAGTGTATGCGTTAGTACACATCGTATTAACGCTGTTATATTAATTGTTGATTAAAATGTGAATGACGGCTATAGACGTCAATTGCCTACACATCTGACTGCAATAGCCGTTATATGCGGCAATGGGTTAAGATTATTATTCCGTCATAAATTATGTAATAACACGCACCAGCTGGGCGTCAATTCCCCCTCGACACACTATTCAAACAGAACCCCAATAATGAGTACTCAAGCCCCACCTTACAGTGCATTGGCTAGAAAAAAGGGCGCGATTTTTCAACGTAATTGCTCCCTAGAAGGTCTTGGACTAGGAGTGTCCCTGAGGCCTATAAATGCGACGATAATAGACAGGCAATTAATTAACTGCGGTAATTACGATTTTCTCGATTCTCATAAATATTTCACCCAACAGTCTAACTTCTGCATTTATCAGTACTTTGCCGAATTCTGAATTCTTATATTTGCACA
Organism: Trypoxylon attenuatum; assembly: GCA_963989405.1. Classification (NCBI taxonomy): domain Eukaryota; kingdom Metazoa; phylum Arthropoda; class Insecta; order Hymenoptera; family Crabronidae; genus Trypoxylon; species Trypoxylon attenuatum. The sequence goes on along the minus strand of OZ022490.1, from coordinate 8,182,259 downwards.
GAAGTTTAGTGGATTTCTGCAAATTACAAAATGGAATCGGACAGTAATTGACATTTTGCGTTGCCAAAGTTCTAGATTTGTAGAATCAGTCCCCAGCGCGTCCGTACCAGTAGCTTACTCAGAGTTAACCAGGAGGATGCCCTGGAACCGATCGAAGTTCTGGGATCATCCCCTCTCGAGTGTATCAAGATTACTATCCCAAAAGGAGTTACGCCATACGTCCCAAGGAAACGCTACTTCACGCCAAACATCAATATGTATTAGTAACCGCCCTATTCGCAAATCTCGAGAATCTCAATCCTTCTTTCCCTCGGAAAACCAGATAAAGTAGGGGAACTTAAATTCAAGCCATCAGAAGCTAATAAAGTAATTACCAACGCACACGGAATGCCGAATTGACAATCCGAAGGATTATTCTCTACCTAAAAGACGTTTACCTGGCGACACATCAAAAGCACATTAAGCCCTAGCAGACGGAAGAAACCAAGTGCATGTAAAGATTTGGCACTGCTGAGTGAATACTAAAGCTTAGTCGCTAAGAATGTCAGAGATTTCGGCTGGTAGCCAAAGAGAGAGGGAAAACGTAAGGACTGAGAAGATCGACAGAGGGAGAGCCAAAGAGACGAGACACCAGCAGCGATGACGTAGAAGAGGAAGAATGGTTTGTGGGAGTTATGCGAAGAAGGGTGGCTGGAAGGCGGCATCGCAGGGCAACGTGAGGTTTGTGTGAGGGTAGCGCGAGGATGGGCCACACTAGCGTCGCCGAAGGGGCGCGTATCGACCGACTCGTGCTGTCTGCCCCTCGTCCGCTCTTCCCACCGTTCGTTCATACGTACAAACGCCACGGACACAGTAGCGCTGCTATTACAGGCCACCCACCCCTTTACTCCGTCTCACTCGTTCACTCTCTTTTTTCCTACCCTCTCTTCTCTCGTTCTGTCATTCTGTCTCCTCCTCGGTGCCCCAGTGCATTACCTCTTTCCCTGAGACCCTGCAAAGGGTCCATGCGAATCGTTCGAGGGTACGGTAAGCTCTTGTAGCCGAGTAAGTGCGAGCAACACTCAAACACCCAGCCCTTTCTACGTCTCCGGAACCAAGCTTATTCGGCTCTAGGTCCATCAGAAAAAAAGTGGATCGCGGCTTCTCCCTGGCTGGAGACTCAACTTTTCGGAAACTCGGCAGAACAGCAAGTTAAACGGAAATACACTTTGAGATAGTACTTCTACGTGGGTATCAGAACCTTGCCTTACTCCTGCTGCATTATACAGAATCGTGGAGAGCCGGATGTAGGCAAAGGTAGACTTTTCGTAGGATAAAAACTCGTTTCGGTACCAAGACCGATTCAGATTTTTTTGGAAAACGCCTCGGTGAGAGCATAATCCATTAAAGGGTACGTTTGAAGTGCTCGCGGTCATTGTGCCGTGTTAAACCGAATCCGCGCAAGGTATAAAATCGTTGTTACACATTTGCGAAGCTGCGTAGGTGAATGCGCGTGTCGGAAAATTTCGATGTATAGGCTGAACTCGGCACGAACCCGACGTCGAACGGTAGTGGATGCTTATATCCCTTTCAGGTTATGACCTGGTTGCTCTAAGAATGAATAGGATTACGACCACAGTGATATTATTTTTTACTGCAAAAGATGCTCTATTTTGCAGTTACCCCGTATTTTCACACAGCGAATAGAGTGAATGCACTACCGGTCGAAACTATGACACGTAATATTGCTCGTGTAGAAAGCGAGATACTTTTTTGGGATGCTGCTTGTGGCAGGTTTGATACAGTAGTCGTAGTAATGCACAGATATTCAATATTCTGCCTGAGTCACCTGATAAAAGACGCGTCAAACTTTCCGCGAGTAAAGGGACTGAAAATAAAAAAACAGTCGCTCGATCCAGACAGGTGAACAGCGACCCCGTTCGCAAAGGGGGTAACACTGTGATCCGATACCGCGATATGTACTTGCAAATCTTCCGCAAAACCTTTCATACCTTTCGCGACGTTCTCTATTGCTCCCAATGTGGTTCCTATTACGCAATTCCTCTGTCGACATCAACAGTCATGGAAACCAGCATACGAGACGGTCTACTACTCGAAACTTGAGCCGTATTCCTATCTCTTTCAGGCCATGGAAAACGCGCTGGCATTTCGTTTCATCGACTTTGAAAAGCGCGTGACCAGCTTTGCAATAGGAACACGTTCTAGTGCATTGCAACAATCAGCGGAATTTGTTATGACAATTATCGAATTTCAATTTCAGGCCGCTGTCGCGGTTCTATGACTGAAAGACTCGACAAAGGAACACTGTTTTATTGCGTGAGCATCCCGCTCGAGTAAAGGTAAAGTGGAAAAGTCCCGATGAAAAATGGGAAAGCCGATAGGAACAGTTAAACTACATTTGCCGTCACAAAACTGTCGGAAGTTTCTGGTTAAATATTGTATCATGAAGAAAGACTATGCAACTTCTAAATCAAACTCCGCAACAATGTAGGGTGTAATATATTACGTCACTAAACGCCCGATAGGTGTATCATTTAGTTTTCCATGTAGGAAAACTTTTTCAACATTTTCTAGGTCGAATATTATTATTATTATCGTAAATATATCTTCTAATAGCGATATAGAAGTAGCTATTCTAAATCCAAAAACTTGCCACGCAAGTTCCGATCGAAAGTCAATGCGTGGTTCCGATACGTCGATACAAATTTAACCTGATAAATTCTCAAGAGGCGTGCGCGCCCCTGAGGGTATGGACAGATACGAGAACTACCCAACTCGTTGCGGTTAGGGCCAAGAAAACCAGAGCCATAGGTTTTCTCCCGAAGGAATGCAAGCCTCGAGCACGAAACTCGTGTGTATCCACAACGTACATCCGCCAGTTTCCCTTACACTAGATACGTTGGAAGGAGTGGCAATACAGTAAATTTGTAACTTTATACCCCATGCCGCACGCTCAGGAAGGCCCGTGAATTTGGTAAGTGAATGTTTCATCGTAGGCTGCCTGGCCTCAGAACGTGGATAATAAATATTCATTTTGTCGTGCCATGGCCTAGCTTAAGCGAGTATTCTTGAACACGGAAACCGGAGGACACTCGACAAACAGAATAGAGTGATCGAAACCTCGTAAAAGCAGTATGCATTACACTCCGAGAGTTAGCCGTGAAATTTTCGTATCCAACACATCAACACAACTCTAGCTATCTATTTTGAATTACCGTAAAGAATTAAGATATCAATCTAAATATTTCAATAATGACCAATCGAAGACAACTATTTAAATCTTACTTCTAGATTTAAAATTTCAAAAATACTTCTCTCGAATCCACTCGCTGATACCATTTTTGTTGATTTTACATTGGAAAATTTGAAGATGGATGATTCAAGGGTTTGGAGGAAACTTTGGCAGCGCGTACTTTACATGCAAATTGGTTGACAGTGGGTTGATACTAGGAGAATTTGGTGACAGCGAGAGGACGATAGGACAGTTAGACGCTGGTGGCATGTGGACGGTGGGTTTGACAGTAGCATAGATTGAATATTCTCTGGCCGGTCCTAGAGCGGCTTGATTAATTGAGAGTGCCTCGATATTCGGCGACTATGGCGTCGTTCTACACGGCTTGAAATGGCTCCACCGCTCCACCTGACCGAAGCGACAACTTATGTGCCACCTAATATGCATTCGCTCTGGGAGTAATTTCCTAGGAAATTGCCTTGAATACGAGTATCCTCGCGGTACGTTCGAGTATTTAATAGGAATACCTAAACAACGCTAAACAACGATAGGGACTACTTGGCACTTACATCACACCACAATCATACTACGTTAGAATTCTGTTCGACAGTATGGATAAAAATCTTCTATTTCCCGACTAACACAGGATTTACATCTACCAGGAGCATGACGAACAAAATGCAATCGGGGAAATAGTGGTCAGTCCATAAACGGGATGAAATAGAGAGTATAAAATGGCAGCACGATAAAACTTGGAAAATGAAACGTAGAAAACGCAGTCGGGAAACTAGGTTGACTTGAGCCGAAGTTCGTGAAGCGAGCATTAAACGAAAATGCTGGCGCACTTCACTCCAAAGGTATAATACCAGCACGGTGAATATCGATAGGGAAATACACGTACAGAGATATTCCAGGAAAAATACAGAGATTCGTCTCGGTGCATCGCTGTTTGATGTACGCACGCATGGGAGACACATCCCACATCCCATATCCCATCTACCCAACCCACTGCGCTTTATCGACCTTATCACCAGCAGACAAGTTTATACGCGCTGGTTGGGCACCCGTCAGTTCTTCCCTTGTTTTTTTTTTTGACTTGTTCTTTTTTTTATTATCGAACCTGATGTCACGGGATGCGGGGGTCTTATGGAAATTTCGATGTAAAAGAGCACTGGACCGACACGGTAAGCCGAAGATCCAGGCATTTGTCTTTTTTTTGTACAACGCGCCGACCACCAGTGATACCTAGATAAAACGCTGAACCACCTCGTTAATTCCAACTTCGATGGGAGCTCCAGCGACTAATGCTGGATCCGTTCGCGTCATGGTACCTGCGGGCGTCGCAAAACTCCACTCGGTTCAGTTGCGCTTTTGTCTCCCTGTATACGCTTGAATATCAGATAAATCGTCAACCTGACACCGCAATTATTTAACTCGAAACGCAGCACCGCATGTACGTACCTAAATTATTCAGTCTCTAGGCTGCTCGGTTACATCGGTGCAATACTATATGCACGTAAGAGTAGTAATACACTTGCCAGTACGCGTTTTGACATCACTCATCAAGCGCGCGAGGAGTAAATCCGTGCCTTGTTACGAACCGACGCGACGTCTGGGCTTTTTAATTTAACCGCCTAGTACGGTATGGTGGTTTCGATTGACGGCTGTGCGCGGAGTAAGAGAACATTCGCACGGTATCCAAATGTTGCCGGAAGTCTGGGAACATCATATTGACAGGCGTGCATATATCAGGCAAGAACTCGCGCAGACAGGCGTCAATTTTATAGCATCCAGTGAGAGTGGCCGCGCGAGATATCCGCCTAAGGTTTCTTGTACCGTCAGCTTTTCTGGCATTTCAAAGCGAAACCGGCAAGCTGGATTCCGCTGGGTGCATTGCAATCGGTGTATCGACTGTCACGTTGTTTATTTATTAAGTGACTCCACATACACCGCTGGGTATATCCGCTTTGTGGATTCGTTTCGCGAATGTATGGATTCTCTACGTATGCTAGTCTCAAATTTCAAGCAGCGCATTAACGGTAGAAGGGCTCTTGCTTGAAAGGACAAAATTGCTAGGTACTGGTGAATGAGAATGTCAGAAGGTAAACTCTGCCTAGTTGCCTTCTTGGCTGTAACAATAGCGAAAGTTCAAAGGACACCGAAGATAGCATTTAGCTACTGAATAACTGAACTCCACGATTCCAACAAATCAGGGTCTATTTCCCTACTGAATGGCATTAATTGCGTACTGAATAAAAGCACGGGTTTGGGATTTAAATTATGATGCTTCTGTAAATTGAAGTTGTCGAGTGCGTTTGTGAGTATGATGCTTCGTTTATATCCAAGCGAATTACCATTGCCTTAATTAAACCCATATCCCAGATCATCCACGCGAGACACATATGCCTTGGTGTGTTACCTCATTGTGTAATTATTCTCATGCCAAGCTGCGTAATTGATTACGCAATATTTGTTGCCACGTGGAAAGGAAAATGCGGGGGTTTACGAAGATGAACTGCAGGCATAAGAACATTTGTGGGAAGTACGATATAAGCGGATCTTTGTGCGACGACAATTCCTTGTCTCTTCGTTTTTATAGAAGAGCCAGTGTCAAGCCCACGAGATTACTCAACCCCAACCGATCCGAACTCTCAATAGCGTCGGTAGAAAGAACTTATCAAAAACCTCCTGTTGTCACCCGCACAGAAGAAAGCCAGTGTCACACAGAACGACTTTAATCGGATAAAGTTCCACGCAGTCGCGAATTGAACGAGACAGCTTCACTTTCTGACTCTTACCCGTCTTCGGGAGACAACATTGGCTCAGAGTACAGCAAGTAGTCCTGTAGAAAGAACGGAAAAGCTTAAACCAACATTATTTGGTACAAAAGCTTTCTGTTACGGTTACGTTCACGGAAGCGTTGACCCTACGTTCCAAGCTATAGACTGCTACGAATGTTACGCCGTTAAATAATTCATAGACGGCTCGCACTTTGAGACGTTTGCTGTCGTTTAAACGAAACCGAGTTTAATGGAGCAATATTCTAGGAGTCAAGCACTATCTTATGACCGAAAAATGTTACAATAATATTCTTATTTTCGTTTTGCATATGCACATACGTGAGCCATTATATGCGGGTTCTGCTAAATATGCGAACTGTGTAACGTGTCAAAATTAATGTGTGCAAACATTCTTTCTGCTATCATTACCTTTGTGCTTTTATGACGCATGCTGAAGCACACACGGAAAGGGAGACAGCACTGAAATAAACTCGGTAAAAACGAGTACTTCAATAAACGAAGCCGAAGGAAAATGAAAAAGAACGTCTTTCGAGATATTTTCTGCCGCAGACGTCGTTCACTCTGCCAGGAAGCTCCTAGTGTTTGCCTTTTCATTCAGAAGTATGAACACTTAAGAGGATTTGATGAAAGTACGCAACAAAGAGGGCAGGACGCATTGAAGGCAGAGTGAGGAAAATAAAGACTTCTACGTTCTTTTCCTTTTATGCTAGCTAGTCTCCCGAGCGTGCATCACAAATTCAACCGAATGTATTGTTGAACATGTGCGACAAATGGAAAATAATAGGCTTGTCGTGACGAAGCGAATTGTCCGAAGTTTCTTTGCGAAAACGAATTCGTGGATATTTTTCAAAGTGAAAAGAAGTCAATAAAAATCGAGTCGTACAGTAGAGCATAGATTCTCACTAGGAGGATGAAAGATGTGCTACATCAATGATCGTACATAGTGGCAGTAGCTTTCTCGTGTGTGCCTCTGTCATTTATCACGTTTTTCCAATCGTCTTGGCAACAAACACCAGGAGACTACACGACACTGACACTGTCGAGGCAGGCGTCGCGTAACAATAGGAAGACGAATAGTTTCGATCGTAGCGAGGCGGTTTGCAAACTTTACGACAAAAGCATTGCTATTGGCATTCCTTATCGCGATGACGTGTACAACCTTATCGCGCACGGGTATCAATTAGGTAAAAACTGAATTCGTTGACCTCGAATCGAACAAATGTCACACGGACGTTTCATTATTATACGAATACTTGTTCGACGTAATTTCTACTCGAAGAATGCAAATGATTCAAATGTTATAACGTACAATTGAATTCGTAATATTCGATTCCCTTGTAATAATTTATTCTGCACAACGAATGTCCGAGTGTAGAATAATGCAAAATGTTTAGGTACATTAGCGGAATTCCGCGTAGTTAAGCATGTTTCAATATGAAAATCCAGTTTGTTCGTGTAATGCAAAGTAAAGTTTCTACACTTCACATTGTAGAGTTTTCACGTGAAGTATGTGGAACAACTTGAACGATAGTAAATCAACATTCAAGATTTCAAACTCCCACATTACAAATTCGTTAAGATGAAGTTTGTTGACCCTTTTCATTGACCCTTAAACCTCCTTCGTGGCAAACCAGCTATGCCGAAGTCAGTCGAGGAAAATTTCCACAATTTCGAGAAGCCGTATAAATATTAGAAAAGTATTCGAGAGAACGGTCATTTAAATTTAACACCAGAACTGCATCAAGGAAAACGCAAGACGAGCTAAAATTTAATCAAAACCTCGAAGCAATTCGAAGCAAATCTTGTCTTAATGAATTCTGGGGAGAAAGAGAACGATACCGAGCACTTGTCCCGTTTCGTCATTAACCCGGGGGGTGGAAATTTCCTTGAAATGAAATGCACGATAACGGCGCAATTATATTTCCACTCAGCGGTACTGGCAAGGAAAAATTATTGACAAGGAGACGTGGCAGCCCCCCCAATATCGAAATGAGAGTTGAAGCTTCCAACAGACGAATGCACCACCACCATCACTACTATTATCAGCTACCGGTGCCGCAGCATTTAATTTAAATCCCTTTTCAGGCCTCGTTAGAATAGTAACGTAAAACAACGGCAAACGCAAACTGGCGAAATTAAATGTCACGTCCTGGCGTATTCGCCTGATAGCAGGATAGCAAACGAAGGTGAATACCACGGTCACCGACCAAACATGAGAATATGCAACCAGCTCAAGTGAATACACACAAGAGTCGACAGACAAGCAGCAACGCCGACATTATCCCCTTCGATGTGGATCAAACCTCCTCCCATTGCCACTGTACATTTCGTATCGCGTGCTCTTCCATTCGAGTATTGTAGATCTATCCATTCTTGGATGGTTCTCGCAAGGCTTTCACGTACGTACCATTTAACAGAAAAAAAGAGAACATCGCGTAGTCCTTTGTACGGAGTTCCTATATTTCCACTCTTTTTCGGACAATATCGTAGAATTAACCATTTTAATTTATAATAGAAAACTTGAATTCCAATATTTCCATGCGATGAAGTCTAATCGATTACAAAAATAGATTTCGCATAAATGCCAGACAATAATCGACTCTCTTATCTGTTCTATTTCCTCGTAGTCAAACAGTTTAAGCAAGTAGGTTCAGTCACGATTAGCATCGTCATTACACACTTACACAAGATCCCGGTGTGAGCACTGAAAATTACACGGTGTATGTGTAAGCATCACACAAGCGAGATAGGAAAAAACTGCAGGTGAATAAAGGATAAAATACCGGGTGAAATGTACTAGTGAATGGTACATATTGCATGAATTAATCAAAATGAAAAGCTCATGGTGTGCTTTCGCTACTGTTGACTTTGCGTTTCCGTGTACCGTGAGAAATCCACTCTCGACGAAGCTCATACATTTGATAACCCAATTGTGGCAAAAGCTTCAGAAAACGACTGAAGCTAGAGTACTCGAAGTGCGACATCCGAAGACAAACGAAACAACGTGAGTTGGATTACGTTCACAGTAGTGGAAGTTAGAATGACAACTTGCTCGATTCACAGCAGGAAAAGAATGTTTTTGTACGTGTTTTTCCTTTGCTCTCGACTTTGCTTCCTGTATATGTATGCTCGTGATTTTGTGGCAGGTAAGATTTCATTGGATTCAGAGGTAGCAATTGTAGAGTAACGGGATGAATACATCACGTTTGCACCAAGCGAAGGTTGAAACGTCACTGGAAAACTCGCTTTACGATCACCGAGACGGATCTGAGAATTTATCGGCCTTGCTGTTCCAGTCTGACGCGAAACCAACAGTTCAAACAACTAGAACTACATCGGAAACTTCTACAGATCAAAGTAATAAGAAGCAACTCTTTTTATTACACCGATAGTTTAAAGAGTAAATACAAGAAAGCACCTTTTTTATCGCTCAATTAATTAATCATTTAAACTAATCTGAAACTGTTACGAATGTTTTGCTAACCCTCTGAATCACTAATTTCTTTCCCTTGAAAAATAGTCAATTTCCGGAAGCAGAGAAAAGACCGGCGGTACCTATTTCTTTCGTTTCCAGGTTCCTCTACATTATACACGGAGCACTCGGAATAATGCTGGGTCATTCTATACGATGAAGCGAGGGTTCACAAAATTGCCCCTCAAACCTTGCTGTGTTTTTGCTCCTCCTCGAGTTTCTGCTGCGTAAGATAGTACTGAAAATGCTGCAATTATTTCTAAAACGTGACACTATTTTCCATAAGATTTTCACTGCCTCTTATACAAACAGAAAATGCTTTATACGAGGCTTATCAAACTTCGACAAACTTCCCGGGTCAAAACAATATTCGCCGTACTTATTGTTATTTTGGCTTATTATATTGCAAAGTCATTCTTAAAATGAAATTTAATCGGAAGATAGGGTTAAGAGAAAAACGCGGTAGACAAATAATTTGAATTTAGAAGCCTAAGCTATCCCTAATGTAACTAGAGAGAGAAAAAGTGTGCTATGAGAGGGGGAGAAGGCAGGTAGCATGATAGTCGCACCACCGCAAGCACGCGGGGGGCGAGTTAATCCCGAGCGCGTACACAATAGCGCTCGGTGAGTGAACACGACGGGCCGCGCGAAAAGGTAAACAGGAGAGCGCTCGAGCCCAAGATAATCCCATTCCGGTAAATTCTGGAGGTAGAGCTCCCTTCCCCATACCGATCACTAAAAAAGGCGACATCCTGCAACTTTAGTCTGATAAGATCCACCGACGAGAGGACAGTCCCGAAGTGTTCGCGAATTCGCAGTTTTCATCGTGATACATGTGATTAAATAGGGACATAAGAATCGACGCGTAATCAAACATACGCGGCTTTAACAAATGGGAATACATTAATCAGTAGTTCGTGCCGGTGTACAGAATAATCTCTTTGAATCTATTGAGCGCGAAGTGGGAAGGATGCATGCGTATTTGTATGAATCGCTTTGATCAATCGAAAGTACATATGCACCAGGGAAAGCACACTCTTCCTTGCTCACGCAGAAGGCAGTACAGATATTTCTCTACATGGGAAGAATCTCCCTAACACGTGTGACCCAGAAAGGTATGAATATCTCCACAACAAATTATATGCAAAGTGGGATATTGAGTTTGAGGGTGGTCACGTCTCTCGAACGCCTCAAGCATATCGGATGGCTGTTCATAGCCGGATCTTAAGGGCCATTGGGTAATTAACGGCAAGAGAAAGATTACCATCAAAATTTCATTGTCCTTGCGCAAGCGAAAGCTGATAGGTCGTTGAACCGCGAGGGGTACACCAACCATTGTACTTCGCTCGGTTATTAGCGAAGACACAGCTCTTTGGATCATCGAGGCCATTGTTAATAAAATTAGGTAAAATCAGAGGATGCACTCGACTCCGTTCGTCCGTACTCCAGAAGAACCGAGAGCTCTAAGGAATAATGAATGACCCGCGGAATATAGGTCAAGTCGGGAAATAGCAAACGTCGAAAAAACAGTTCGACAGAAAAGGAAATTATCTATAGAGTTTCCAGAAGCTACTTTACTTAACTGACTCATTGAACTATTCATTTTCTCTATATATCACTTACGTATTATAATAATATTCCCGATTGTAATTCAAGTATATTTGTTACGATTTTAAAAGTGTCTGTAAAAATATCTGTGACCTTAGACAGCCAATCCAAATTGTGATGTATCGCGAGAAGCATTGTTTAGAAACACTTTCTGGCTAATGCACCAAATATTTCAAGAAATGTTCGTGGGACGGAATAACTTTTTACTTCCATCGCGCATTCAGCTTTTTTGGATTACTCAATATTTATCACAAAACCGACTCTAAATCAACAAAAAGGATCTAATCAGAAAGTGCCTGGGAAAGTTTCTCCTTGGGCCCACGTTTTTCTCTGTCATAAATCTTCACCGCGACTTCTTATATTAGCGAATCTTTCGACCCTCCATCAGTGCCACCTGCTAAAGTTCGATCATATCCTGAACTCGAGAACTTGTTATTCCACCGAGAAGCACGGACTTCAACCTCTGGACGGATAAAAAAAAGAAGGATAAAAAAATCGAACGAAAAATTTTAATTGCGCCGTGAACGTTTAGAGAGACGAATAAAAAGAACTTTGCTCATTTAGCGAGAGTAGTGAAAATTGGAATAGCTTGAACCAATCCAATCGAAGCTCCGTTCCACGGAAATATGTGAATTACAGCACGAAATTCCGTAAAAGGGACATTTTTTATAGAAAGCCATTCAAGAGACATCGGTTTCGGCGAGTACTAAGAATTTTAAAAAGCCTCATTTAAAATGTCAGAATAATTTACAGGGCAGAAACGCCATGGATCAGGGAAGAAAATCTTTTTCACTGGCAGTCTCATTATACTGAAATACCGCGAATCAATTTTATTTTATGGCGGGGAAAGAACGCAATTGTAATTACAAGGGAAAAATTCAAATCTTCGCGAATATGGATTATGCCTCGAACAAGCAATCGTCTCATTGTTACACGAAATGCGTGTCCTAGAAAAATAAAATACTTGAGGATAATTGCACCTGTTGCTCTCGATGCGAAGCATCGCGATGCACTTATCCTCAGAGAATTGTCTCGACACTTTAACGTTTCATTATAAATACTCGCGTCAAGAGAAAAATGTAGTGCGGGTGCAAAGTACACCTCGCTTCATTTCATACAAAAAACAAGTCATTCTTGCCCTTCGATTTTATGCTACCTTGGCAAATCATAATAGGAGAACAGCCGCGTACAAACTTCAAAGCTAAATGGAATTTCAATAGAGAACTCTGGATCATCGGGGAACGTTCTCAGTTCATTGACACTATTGAATTTATACCGCCGACGTATTCCCACTATCTAACCCACAGAATGCCGGAAAGCCAGAAAACGAAGCGAACCCGCTTGAAAATCGACAAGCGGTCAGCGCGCTATGAAAGTGAACGATCTGATCAATATATTGTCAACCCCACACACGCAGAAAGGAAAACACAACCAAAAGCTAGAGGTTTGCGAATCGATCATGAAAGCTGTAAAAGCTTTAATTACATCAAACCATAAATAATATCTTAATTCGAGACATTCTAGCCCAACCACCGTGACTCAAAATCAACCTTTTATTAACGTGAGAGAGAATTTTGAAAGCACATTTCAGGGTTTCTACCGCAGAGTGGCTGCAATAACCCGAAGTTCTTGTAACACGACACAAATACTTCGAACCTTTTACCACAAGCGATGGGACAACACGCTGGCTTCAGTGGCAGTAGAACCGAAGCAGCATGGTTTCCAGAAAGCGGAAGTTTACGAATTCTATTATTGTTGTTGTTATAGTTTTTGGATTTTCGACGCCAACTGCTGAATTCGTACGATCTAGGAGCCATAGTTTTGAAAGTACATACGAACCACTGGTGCCGTGGATTAATCACTTCAGATGGGAAACTTGCTCGAAGTGAACGAAATGGGGTATTCGAACTCGAATCCGCTCGATTGGATGATCAAAATTGAACCAGCACGACCATCGTAGCTATCCCAAAATCTACTATTACTTCTGGAAGTCAATTCCAAAGTGAATCGCCTTACGCGTGATTATCGCAAAAAGCCCTTATTACGCGCATTTAATCGTATCAGCGGTGATTCAGGATGAGCGGAGTGGAGTGTACCATGGAATATTAAAATCTGCAGTTTTAATACTGCGCTGAGTACGGAGTGTAGGGCCTCACTCGGATGAAGGTAAAAGGGCCGCTATGAGCGGCAAAGAAATTTCCCCCCTGATTGACCGGTTTCACTCGAAATCAATAGGGCTCGTGCCGCTCCCTACTACGGTTTGTATTGAATCGCTTAGTACGTCGAACACGTACAAACACCACGGCACAGCACGTCACGGCAGCAGGGCCTGGCAAACCGAGCGCGGATCCGAAATAGGATGATCGTAAAAGGCAAAATGAAAGTGGCCCCGTACACAGAATACCCACCGTTATCTTTACTCCGGCCAAATACGGAGCCGCCTGTGCACCGATGACTTAATGCCACGAAAACGAACGTTCATCCGGCCGGGAAAGTAATGCTCTTATCTGACAATGATATCCCGATACCAGGAATCGTATCAGTGGCAATCGAGAATCCCATATATGACTCTGACTTTGTTCTATACAAAGCTGACAATTCGAAATTCACAATATCGAGATATCCTGAACAAATATTACGCTCTGTTTGACAATTAAAATTTGTACGAAACTCGAGTCCCGTTGACGAATGGAATTTCACTCTACAAGAACTATTGGAGGGCGCAAAATCCGAGGTACCCTAGAAGGTACAATTAAGATTTATTTAAAAGGAGCAAACCACCGCGAGATATTCTTGCAGTGCGGAGACCCCGGCAGCAGTAGTAGAAGTCAAGTATTAGGAAAATGTCGAGTTAAAGACAAGCAGCGAGTTGGAAATGGTTTTCAAGCGAACTGCGGTACCGAAAGAATATTCTTGCCCAGTGGTATGACGTGAAAAGCAAAATCACGAAGACCTCCACCATTCGAATGATATCCCCATTCCCAGCAGGACTCGCATTATGCACACCCGGAGCACTTTTTGCCAAAAGCCGCATCTGGCGCTTACTGAGCAGCAGGAGGGTAAATTCTCCTAAAAAACGAACTAGTTCGTTTTCCAATATCCAATCCTAATTATATCGTCGCTACGTATAGATAGGTACCTTGCCGGCATTCAGTCTCCACTTTATTCCGACTCTCGTTTGAACCACTATCAGGGCCACTGGTTCACCTACATTATTCAGACATCTAATTATTTCAGCCAATTTTACTCTACCTTTTTCAGTCTTGTAATACCCGATAAACGTTGGTAGAAATCTAATTATGTATTCGAAAGAATCTGGAAAATTCTCTCTACAGATATTCTATCTTAAAGTAATATTCATAATGCGAAGAATTTCCTTATTGCACACTTTAGTACAAAGAACTTTTTCCATAAGAATTTTAAAAACATCCAATAACAACCAATTATTTACTGAAAAATAACTCGAAAAAAGTTGTTAAGCATTGTGAAATTGTCACGATCAATTTAAACGTGACATAGAGTGAAAAGTATGTATAGATATATCAGTGTGTGTATCATGATCGCTCACGTTTCGCAAGTATTACTGCTCCGTCTAATACCGTGTAGTATCACCAGCCTAAAACGAGTAATAGACCAGCGAGTATACAATACGTGACTCTGTAGCATCAATTTCCCGGATGATAGCGATGCCTATATTCCTACAGTGCAGCGTGAAATTGAAATGCTTGCTCCTCTCAGAGGTAGTGTCGCGGTTGCTTCGCACAATAGCTCGGTCGTAGCACGCGTGTCTCCGTCATCGTGTCGAACGTACGAGTCATTTCCCCAAATATCAATGATCGTAGTACGCATACGTAACGGGGCTAAATTGATCGAGTATACGAACCACAAGCAGGTAATGCACAAATTGGACTTGCTCTCCCGTGGTCACTATCTCTATCTCCGTACACGTATACATATGCATTGTACATGTATTGTATATGTATGTATAGATGCAGGTTTACGTATACATATAATTTTATTTTGCGGACATAGCATTTAATCACGATGCGTGGCTGACCCATCGTTAATAGGCATTTTTTTTCTCTCTAATAGTACGGTTTAATTGCCGCGTGCCACCGAGCACGCAGCTGAATAAGCGTTTTTCCAGCAGCGTCCATCCATTCTTCCAATATTTGCGGATTACCTGGCTGCGTGCGGTCTGTCTATGCAATATTCATGACACTCCAATTAATAAAGACGAGCAAACAGACCTCTATCAATTACTGTTCAATTACTAAATAGTACAAAGTTATCTGCGGATTTGTTCATACCGGCTTTATAACATTCGGAAAATCCTTCTCCGCTCTCGAAAAATTTCCAACATACGTATCTAGTTCCGCTATACTGTATAAGAGTGGATGAATGGATATTTAAAGAGCTTCGTGGAGAAAGCTTTCGGATAGACGTGGTAACAAGCTTACATTTCCTTTCACTCAGTTTCGCACTTCATCTTCATAAATTTGAAATAAAATTCTTCTGGGGGTTGAACTTTGCAGCGAAGGATCTTATTAATAAAATGTAGAAGGTCGATGCCCGAGCCGGCGTATTCGACAAGCTTTAGGATTTGTCAGGTTGATTGTTTCAACGAAAATCGACTTATACGTCAATAAGTTTCTGAGGTATGAGTACGAATACTCGTATACAATATATCGCGTCTTCCTAAATAGAAGGTCATGGCTAAAGCCCTATTCACCCCTTCGGTTCTTTCGTGAAATATTATCCGGTAACATGTCAACTGACACCTGGTGCATTATATACCCCGGAAACTGTAATCTGTTCCGAGGCACGATATACGCCTGAAGCTTTATCACTGTCCGCATACATTTATTATTTTTTGCATTCAATGTCTGGTAGCTTTATAAAAGCGTGCATACAGAAATTGCAATATAGAGTGACGTATGAATCTATAAATCTGTGCGAAGCTAAAAAACAGTCACTTTTTCCACGTAGGCATTTCTGCTGGTACAATCAGAAATAATAGCTGGTTTGCGTCGGCAATGAATATAATTTGTACTACAGCAGGAATAATTGATTGTATGCTAAAGAATGGAACTCCATGACAAAAAGGAACGATTGTACGATTTAACTTCGATTTTTCATATACATAGAGTATTTGCAGAAATACCGTATACTGCACGTCACATAATGACGTGCAATTCACCTTTACCTTCTGGCCCACATTTTCAAGAATCTTCTGCGAGCCTGCATTATTAATAGACACAGTCTCAGAAAAAAAACCTACGGCAGACGACGGTGGGCAGATGCCGACAATGCAGTGTCAGAGATTCTCTGGATATCCTCGAGCAAATTAGTATACTCGAGCCACGTATAGGAATACTGAAAGCACTACTAATGGAATTGCCAAAACGAAATACCAGGATCACAATTTCATTCTCTTGATACGTAGGACTTTAAAATTTTATTCAAATGACGCAAAAATCAGCGACATCGAGTCATTTTTGCACACGACAGGAAGAGAAATAAAAATTTAAAAAAAAACCGAATCTATTTGTATTGACAGTGAGTACATATAGACAACTTTGCCGCAGGACACTCTAGTTGCAGGTGGAACCGGCGTGCAACATACATCCAAACTGACTAGACCAGCATACTTTTTCTGTTAACGCTGCAGAGCTGGCCAAACGCTGCCACGTTCCGCTCGAAATTCGGCCCCGCAACACCGTACCGCAACACTGGCATGGATCTTTGCAAGTGTGCACTCGGCTTGGAAGAACACGAACTTGGTGCAAGATCTATATATATATATATATATATATACATATATAAGGAACATAGTAGCAGAGAACTTGCATCAGCAAAAGTTCAATGCAGGAGGTAGCTAGCGTCTTTTATTGACCGAGATGCTGTGCCTCTCACTAATATAAGCGCTCCTTCACGTTTGGCTAGCCGAATCTAACGATATTCTGTCGAAAGAGCGTATTCGATTAGAAACCATTGCATAAGCGAGATTTCGCCGAAGAAGAAGAAAAAGAAAATACAACGCACATACTGATCAAATCAGTGAAATAAGAGCGAGAAACTGTATTCGGAGGTCAATACCTCGATCTCCAATTCTCGGAGGGAAGAGCCTCGTTAATGAGGTGTAAAGGACACAGGGGAAGTTTTTAATTAAACTGCATAACTACTGTGCCTTAATTTACGTCCGATATACATATTCATATCTCTCGGCGTCGGAGCCGAGCCGCAATCGATCGTCGCGTACATCGTGGCATTACCAGAGAAAATTCCCCGACCCAAGAGTAATCTGAGAATATCAAAAATACCAGCCTCATTCTCAATGCTATTGTTACGACGTATTCTTTCGATATGAAAATAATCGATTCGGTTTCTCTGAGAAAATTAAATTTCGATAAAAGCATTTTCAATCCATTGGAAACCCACCAACGAGGGAGTCGGAAAACTCCTGCATCAGTTTATAAACGGGGGGGAGAAAAAAAAAGTTTCTGCAGTAAACAGAGCTGGACCGCAGCCAAACGCTTCTATTGCTCTGGCGACATCGAATGTAGATTTCCCAATAAAAATGTTTCACGTACGGCGCCCACGAAAGGTTTTGAATAAGGTACGTACCTAACATATTAGGAGCATTATGAACCTTCGTGTTCTGCTCCTGCCATATGCCCGAATCTCTTTCTGTGTAACGTAACCCTTCTTTTCGCGGAGGCCTCGCGGCAACGACCTCAACACAGCCGAATCGAAAATTCGCGTCCCTCGGGGGAATATATATTCATGAATGGCTTCCTGTCTCACTGGCGCCATAAAATGCGGTTTTTAAATTTATCTTTTGAATCGTTAGCCTTAAGCGGTGGGAAAATTTCTGCAGCAAATGCACATGGATGCGTGCCAGAAATTGTGCCGTTATAGTTCCATTGCGCGCTGCTCTTTCTGGAGAGCACGTGAAAATTTTGCCTCTAAAATACTTTTGTATCTCGCGCTCGCTCATGTCCAATTTGTGCGCATAATGCTGATCCGATAGTAGCAATTCTACGTGCTAATGCGATACACCCGCCATTTTTTCATTTCGATCAATGCAGAGCAATTAAATTTTAGAAATTACCAACTTCGCACCATTCGATCGGCAGACGAACAGTTTCCAGTCGACTTTATTCTGCTGGCCGTTAATTAAATTGCAGCGACTAAACAGCACCAAGTGAATGCGATTTATTCGCAGGTGGTGGATGGATTAAAAGCTTTATTTGCCCTTGAATCCCCTTGGAATAGTACAGTATAATAATTTAGTTAGAAAATAGAATGTTGGTATAACGCGTCGTTTCAACGGGGAAAAGTAATAATCCGATTCTGTGTAAAGTAATAAACACAGAACAAACGGAGAAATCTGACGCGTTGCAGTTTCGAAAGTCACGCAATAAAAATATTACATTTGTCCCATATCTGTGCTATTTCCAGCTTTCGTCGCTTTACAAACACAATATAGTCATTAGCTGAATCCTTAAGACAACGTCTTCGTATTTACACGCGTACGAAGCATACGAACAGACTTCGAATACTAAATGCAAAGTGGCAATACGCTTGTTTCACCACATAATGGTAGTACGTGGCAGTCCACGCTTCCAGCCACACGTTTGCAGATCCAATACACTAATGCCACAATTACAAGCAAATTGGCCGATCATGAAATCAAGAGATACGTATATAGCTACTTAGATATCGCGAAGCTAATGCGATTAGTACGATTGGTCATGCCATGATACGGCGATAACGATTCTCCATGCAAGAGACTCCAAATTTTATTTCCAGTGGTGTTAAGATATTCTACGTCAAAGACTAACTTGGTCGGAATGACAAGTGTCAGCCATTAAGCGGAATCTGTTGATTAGTAGCGACCATTCATATCACAGAGATCTATAAACGGCTCGAAATTACTAGCCCGATAATCGCTACCGAGCTAAATTGTCCGACTTGTGATTTGATAATAGGATAACTCGCGCAGGTGTAGCAGTATATGCCTCCAGTTGTGGGTGGCAAATGCCACCCAACCTGTTACTGCGGCCGCAATGAATTTATCGAGTTAAGACACAGTTATGTCACCCCGGTCACAGATCCAAACTTGGTTCACCCGTCGCACATCTCGCTTGACTGGCCCCTATTTATCTGTCCAGTTACAATTAATTGTATTATTCACAGTACCTGTACAATGCTTGTAACAGCCAGATAGGTTTGCCTACTTGCAATTAAGAAAATTAATGCGGATTACTTTTCGTCTCAATTAGACGTAACATATTCAAACTCGGAGCGATTTAACACCTACTGTGCGGATTCACTTTCGAATATAAATATGGCAATAAAATCAGTAGTAATATTTGTATCTGATTAATGTGACTGGTTTGCTTAATTGATATGATAAGAGCCATATAAAAGAAACATGAGGAACATGGACTTTGCTGTACTACATGCGAAACACTACGTGCTCCCAATTTAACCGGCAGAAGTAATGAGATCATACAAGCGAGACACTGGACATTAATTAGTACAGCAAATGGAGCCATGTGGATATTATAAGCACGTGCCGGATGAACTACTATAATTACTATATAACGGTGCATAGCCCAATATGAAGGTTAATGCGAGTATAATATAAAGTTATAGTATTCACACTTAAGAACCTGATATAGATTTTCTTAAGATTCTGTGATGCAATGGTATACGATAGTAAGGCATATATGTCGTAGCCGATAGCTATGTATGTATACTGGTTCGTAAAACAGGCTTCCAGGTGAACTATAAATATCACCGTGACTATCATTTGAATATTACACAATATTTGCCATTGATGGCGTAAATGGACAACATTCTAAAGTATCCGTTCGTAGAAACTAAGACGAACTGGTCGAAATAACGAAACACATCTAAAATGATGTTGTTCAAGGCAAACATTTAAAATGAAAACTATGCGAAATACATAAAACTATTTCTCATAGTGCACTTTTATCGCGTACATACAAGAGTTTACGATCCACAAGCTACGAAGTTGGTTTTTTTTTAAATCACGAGGCGAGATAGTCTGACTGCGTTCGTACAGAGCTCAATACAATATCAAAGTTTATCGTATACTAATATTTACAAACTCCGAGATACCCAGTACTTTTGACACTAAAAGAATTGAACACTTAAAGAATCGAAATTAAACGTCTTGTGCTGCAATTTCCGAATGAAATTTCATATTTTTATGATACTTCTATTATAATTATACATTAAAAGTTACTTTGTCTTTAAAACCGATATACATATGTAATAGGAAATATTCCAGATAGAGTGAGCATGCAAACTGTTGCTAATTAAACAAACTGTACATCTAATTCGCAGTGGAGTGTCATCAGTAAATGTGTAGCACGTCTGACATTGTCAGAAAATACGAGACTGGTAGAACCGTAGATCATACAAGGTTTCCTGTTTGATCTTGCAATACGGCAAATCTGCATTCCCATTTATATGGAAATTTTGAAACCGCGCTTTTGTCCGATCAATTAGTGAGGATCGACCGGCAGACTATGCGAGAACGCATGCGGTATTATTTCCACAATCGAGCAGTACTTTGCAGTCGTCAAGGGACTCGCTACGATAACGTGAACAGTACACTGACATAAATGATAACAAGAATTGGTCGATGAGAATCGAAGGTGCTAGTATTTGTACGTGGCAGTTGCGAAATTGCAAATTTCATAGGCCGTATATACATGTATATGCTAAAAAGCTGAAGCTACATCTACCGCCAACATTAATTACATATATCAATCAGTAACAAAATCTCGCGTTATCGAATAACGAACCACCTCCAACTATTCAGCATGATTAATTGCACAGCAAGCAAACAATAGCTGATTCAACGTTACCCATCCCATAAGTCAGTATTACTTGCAACCTAGCATAATAACTAATACGTCAAAATTGCCAAGTAATTGCAATATGCGATTTTGGTTAATTCTCCATGTACAGAAAACATGCAGAAGCAAGAGAAAAGCATAATTACGAGAATATTTAAATTATCTGTTGCCAAATACGACGATATATCAGGCAGGAATATCTTTCCGCTTTTACAAGTATAAACAGTTTTCGAAGAACCACGGGTATTGCGCGTCAGTCGTGTGACTACTGTCACTACTGTACTACCCAAAGATAAGAATCTGGCAATTACATTCGAATATAACTACGCTCCGGAGATAATACCTACTGTTGCACATTGGTCTTGTGCATAAAGGCAAAGACCCGATTACTGGCTGCGAACGTGACTACGTAACAGACGTAAATTCCAGAACCAGCCAAACGGCTTTCCTGGCTTTTCCTTCTACATCCACGCCCCAGCCCCGTGCACCGAGCTGTGGTTCTTACAATTCTTTTGCACATTGGAACATGACCTTTGTGCGTAATGTAGAGGCTTTAAAAATCGATGGATTCGCAATACATCTTTCTCAATGGAAACTGACATCTTGCAAGTAAGCAAGCCAGCAAACCAGCCACAGTTATTCAAAACGAATGTCTGAGTGGCAGTAAAAATGTGAAAAGTGCATGGTGCACTGGTATCGCGATGTCTAGCTGTTCTATTGGTTACTACTATCCGATTAAGGTCTAATCTAATCTACTGTTCCTCATGGAAACTTTATCTACATATTGCCTATAATCTCTTCCAACGTAATTTTAACTCTCTGTCGAAACCGGCTTTGCTTTGCCCACGATATTATCCACCCTCTCGAATAAACTACAGAAATTTTCATCGAAAGCCTCATTAATCGTGTTATTTATTTAATTCGTCGCTTGTATTTCGCAGCGCCGAATCAGCCGAACTGAAACGTTCGGCGCTTGATACTGACCGCAAATATGTATCGGAAAATAGAATGGTCGAGCGGGATATATAGAGAGTGGGAGCATGATGTCAATGATACCGGCACTCAATTGAAATTTACGTTGTACAACGTACTAATAGCGTATAAAAAATGATGTAAATTATTGTGAGCTTTGGAAGCAAGATGCTTCGATTCCATGATGTAGATACCGCGACTCCTGCTAGTTACGTAAAGCCACACCGATTGTAAACGACGCTAATTAATTCAGGGTCTGGCGAATTCGCGGCAATACCAAATGGCAGGCATCTGCGTGTCAATATGCACATTACTCGTTCGGAGTCAAAGCAAAAGCCAAAACGGCGATACAGTGAAACTTGACGTATGTGAATCTGCCGGGAGACAAGTAGTTCAACTCGGTCAATCGTTCAATTGAAATCCAATCTAATTCCTCCAGTCAATTATAACTTTTCGATTATTCAGTAATTGATCCATTTTATATAGAAAAAATAAAACTTAATTCGCAAACGCAAAAACTAATCGACGTTTAGATCACTTTGTTATGCGACTTTGTTTTGTACAAGGTGACAGTGCTAATTGAAGTTTAATTCACACTGTTAATAATCTACATCTATTATTAGCGTTTCCGTAAACGTAATTACGCTTTATAAAAAAAATAGCCTGTACGAGAGAAGAATACAAGCTGACATTTATTTACTCGTATTCATTAGCGATTCAAGGTGAACCAAAATATTTTTAAAACTCACACTTCACAAGTGGGAAACTGTCAATGAGTCAGATAGACAGACTGAACTTTTGTTCTTATAGACAAAGTCTGACTATAATGAAAGAAGAACACGTGCTATTTCCGCTGTAAATCCGTTTCTAGGGTAATCGAGAGATCGAAGAACGCTGCTATTCTATCTCGGCGTATTACCCGCTACAGCGAACATTAATTGGCGCCACGTGCTACGTATTTGGCTTTAGGAGTTCAAGAAGCGATGTTTGCCCCAGCCCATTTGTTTCTCGGATCCATTGAATGGAAATCTTGACGAGTGTACTCATCCGCGAGTATATTCCACCGTACTTGAATTGCAGGCAGCATCCGACTGGAAGCCGAGACTCGAACTCGAAAATGCCCGAAGCGATTTCGCATAAGAGGCAATCTGACCATCACGATCATCGGTAAGGCACCGTTTTTCTACGGATTTCCTCCAACTTCGACTGCTTCGCGACAGAGAAACCCCACGAAATGCTTGTTAGGAGAAAAAAATTTCCGAGCCATTATGCGCCAGTGTGTAAGTAACATTGTTCGGGCGAGAAAAAGGGAGCACAATGCGTGCAATCGGTATTATACCGATAAAACTACGTTCGACGACGTTATGTCACGAGCCACGCACCCTCGAATACGCTACGAACCCGGTGATGCGACTCCTATATTTTCACTGCGTGATTTTCTCTCTTTTCCTTTCGATCTGCTTTTTTTAACACCTCGCATCGAATCCCGGCAAACAAACGAGGAAATGCAAATACAAAAAAAAGAAAAGAGAGAAAGGTGGACAGATACGATGGGTCTAATGCATGCCAACAAACAGATTGAAGTGAAATATAAATAAATACCCGTTAAAGAATAATCAGAGATCTGACTCGTACGAATTCCACAAATATACTGCTGGAGGAGAAAACACCGGTGGTTGTAGATTGTAGAGCCTCACGTTAAATTCCAATTATGTAGCGTATTGTTTTATGAGAATCATTTATTGCGTAGATAATACCGTGTACCCCTGTAGTATCTATCCTTTAAGATCAGCGGTAGAAATTACTGTCGGAAGCAGAATGTATATGGGATTATCCTTTCGGAGTGGGATGTGCGAAGAATGCTTAAACGTCAGCTTGTCAGGAGAATCGAATAAGGACGTACGTAAAAGTGGAGCCTTTAGAAAATTGTCCTTGACTCATTGTGTTTAAGGAAGGAGGAAGACGATAGCAGGAATATTGAATATCGCGTATCGGTTTGACAGTTGAACTTGACAGATTTCGCGAGTCCGTGCGAAATCGGCGGGAATTGTTGCGGAATAGCTGGACGGTTAGTCCGAAGGATTTTGAAGGAAAGTGTCGAGTACTCACCAGATGAAGCACGGTGTTGACAACCTCCCGATTGGACACTTGTCCCACTTCGATCAGCCCGATCAGCACGGCGAATTTGAGGCTGTCGTTCATCGCCATCGCCACTACCTCCTCGGGCCGTTTAATGTCACTGAACGGTGGACTCTTCATGTCCGCCATCGCGACGGTAATCTACGCTGGTAACACTTTTCCTACGCGAGGAAAATCTACGATAGTTTACACAAAGATCGTCTTATAAATCAGAGCTTTTACCCGTCACATGATAATACAACACAAATTGATCTGCCATGTTAGAAAGTGGACACTGTTGTGAGCGGCCTGCCAGTCCGCCACGAGCAAACTCCCTAGTCGCCCCCCCTCTTCAGGCTCGGCAACTTCACCATTCGAAAAACCCCAGTCAAGTGACGTCATCTTGCCGTCGCCCTGATATCGAAGATCCTGGCGCGGAGTTTATGAACGTTTCGACTCGTAATTCCATTTATCTTCCAGATAGTGAAATCATGCATTGCATATTTTAAATTAGAGATGTAATTATTATTAGTAAAAACTACATTCTTCGTTTGTTATTCAATTATTTTACGCTTTCTTACGCTTTCGGTGTAGAACATAAAATACCTTAATAGTGTCAAAGAAAAATTTCTATTTACGGTAGCATTACTTTGACTATAATTTTTGATCGAGAAATCAAAATCGAAGACCTAAATTTTTAGCGTCAAAATAACGAAGAATGCAAGATTTAACAATTAGTCTTTGCTATTTCGTTTCAATAGAAGTTCGGAAGCAATTTTCTAATACTTCTACTCACCCACGGTATTTTACGATGTAACTAACAGAAATTGAGGTCTTCCAGTTTAAAATGCTGCTTTTCAAGTATTTTTTTGGCCCCATTTTTGGAAATTACTGTAATGAAATATTAAAAGTTCAAACGTTACGTTCAAATATAACCGCACTTTCCACAGTTTCTCCAGTTTGTCTCTATCTCCTTTTATTCTATAATCAGTAAAAAGAGATGCATATATGTGTCTTGAAAGATGCGGCAACACTGTTTAGAAGTCGTGCAGGGAAACGCAGACCCGACATCAAAAGCTCCCGAAGCAGAAGTTTCGTTCGTGTAAGAATATTCTGCGGTCGTAGATAGCGTCATTAGTAGTAAAAATGGCTGCTATAGACGTCGAGCGTGCAAAGGTACGTAGTTTTTTTCATATTTCCCTCTTGCTTCGACGATTTGTATACATTGGCATTCTCTCGAGACATCAGTTCACTGACGCTTCTTTTGCGAAGTAAGAAATGTCAACAAGTATTATTGTATACATACCGATCGCATCGTGAAGGGCGTTGGTTCTCTACTCTGTCATAACACTCTTCCTAATTGAGCGTCATTGCCCCATTTCTCGACTGTACTGTTACTGTATCACCATATTAGGTTTGCAAAGATTTATGGCAAACTTCTACTTTCAGCTTGAGTCTTCCATTCGCAACTTGAAATTATCCGGCCATGTAGGATTTGACAGTCTTCCTGACCAATTAGTCAATAAATCAGTTCAAAATGGATTTTTATTCAACATCCTCTGCATCGGTAAGATCGCTATTATAATTTGTTATCCGTTTCGATCCAATGGGTTGAACGAGTCATAAGCACACGTTCTATTTTCCTTTTATATATTATACTATAAAAATAATATATGTTTAACTTTACTAGGCGAGACTGGATTGGGAAAATCTACACTTATGGATTCACTGTTCAACACGAGCTTTGAATCCACTCCGAGCCAGCATAACTTGCCATCGGTGAAACTGAAGGCTCATACGTATGAGCTACAAGAGAGCAATGTCAGATTAAAACTAACCATCGTTGACACTGCTGGCTATGGAGATCAAATTAACAAGGAAGACAGCTTCAAGGCAGTCGTGGACTACATTGATGCACAATTTGAGGCATATTTGCAGGAAGAACTCAAAATAAAACGCTCTTTGTCGACTTATCACGATAGTCGTATACACGTCTGCCTTTATTTCATTTGTCCAACTGGTCATGGGTAAATATATTATATTCTATCGATTATACTACAGCCATATTTCGCTTTCCACTTAAACATTTCATATTTGATTCTTATAGCTTGAAATCTATTGATCTTGTATGCATGAAAAAACTTGATACCAAAGTGAACATCATTCCAATTATTGCTAAGGCTGATACTATCTCAAAAACAGAACTACAAAGATTCAAGGTATGTAGACAATCGTATAATCGATGCTTTCCACTTATGTATTATTGTGTAAAACGGTAAAACTCGTTATTGTGTTTTAGAGCAAAATCATTTCTGAACTCCAAAACAATGGAGTCCATATCTACCAATTTCCCACTGACGATGAAAGCGTAGCAGATGTGAATTGCAGTATGAATACTCACGTACCATTTGCAGTAGTTGGGAGTACCGATTTCGTTCGCGTTGGAAATAAAATGATGAGATCTCGTCAATATCCGTGGGGAACAGTACAAGGTTGTAGGATTTATATCTAAAAGTAACATCTAATCACCATACTAATCTTTGTGAACACAAAGTATATGTTAACTGCATACGTATGATTCCAGTTGAGAACGAGTCACACTGCGATTTTGTTAAGCTTCGTGAAATGTTAATAAGAACAAATATGGAAGACATGCGCGAAAAAACTCATTGTCGTCATTATGAGCTTTATCGTAAAAAGCGACTGGAACAGGTAATTATAAATTGCAAATAAAATCGTATAAGATTTGCGACTCTAAAATACTCATGCTTGTTATTCTTATAAATTGTAGATGGGATTCAGTGATGTAGATAGTGAAAACAAACCTGTGAGTTTCCAACAAACGTGTGAGGCTAAAAGGTCCATACACTTACAAGAATTACAGCAAAAGGAAGATGAAATGCGTCAAATGTTTGTGGCGCGTGTAAAGGAAAAGGAAGCTGAATTGAAGGAGGCTGAAAAAGAGGTATAAAGACTCTTTACTAATTGAGTACTAATCGAGTTTGATTAGCAACGTACTGAAGCTTATGTATTTTTTTTTTATAGTTGCACAACAAGTTTGACAAATTAAAGAAGGACCACACAGAAGAAAAGAAAAAATTGGAGGAAAGCCGTAAGAAACTTGAAGATGATATTTTAGAATTTAACAGACGAAAGGCTCAATTTGCACAACAGCCTCAGCACCATACTTTAACTTTAGGCAAAAGTAAGAAAAAATAAATTTCTCTGCAATGGATATTTCAATTACCGATATCGCCTATTAGGACTGTATTTATAAAAGTATTATTATTTTAAACTATTATACACACCACGTGACAAGAAATTTAAATTATAGAAGATTAGCAGAATAATCTCGATAATAACTTCCAAGTGATGTTTATCACATAGTTTAATTATATCAGACTGAACACAACAAAGTGATATGTACCAAACATAATTTACTTTTATACATATTAAACTATTGCACATTAAAAAAAGAATAAAAAATAAGAAAATCAAGAATTATTTTGGTACCATTTGTTTTTAAACCCTGTCTCAATGAGAAATATTGTTCGCGGGTAAACATTTTATAGTTAAATATTTTATTGCTCAACAAAATGTAACAATGGTCAATAGTGTCGCGTTTAACTCAAGTAAACTATCATTACTTGACGCACATAATATTGTACGAAAGATACAAAATGCAATTATTACAAAAAGCCGCCGTGATTATTAACAAAAAGAAAGTTATATTATGCGACATTATAATGCCACAATACTGATTATAGGAAATTCAACTATGTTTGACACAAGTCAAAATACAATATTGCTCTTCTAAGCAATATACGCCGATTCGACTAAACACTTCAGCTAACTCATTTGTACAAGGTGGTTGATATAAGTCATAGTTTCGCATAGATAAATAAAATATTGTGTACAATTTAAGCGTCCAAAAGAATATGTCAGTTGTTTCCCAACAAAAGTATACAGCAACAAAAAGTTATAGTTCCCACATAAAAGTAGCCGAATTATCAAAGCCCTTGAAGCTCCTTTTTTTAATTGTCTGCATTTTAATGAGCAGGTACGAATAACTTATACCAACTAAATATACAGTACTCCACTTATAACAATATAATATGGCGAACATATTTTATTTGCACAATAGCAGAGCTCAGTTTCGCATTTTTGCAGATATGTCTTCTGCATTAATCTAAATAGCAGATTTTGTATTTGCCAGGTATTGTAGAACTGAAAATGGCTTGCTATTTGCGAAACACTAAATTACAAGATACAATAACACTAGTATCGGTAATTTTAAAGGAGGCAAGCTTTAACGAAACATTGTTGAACGATATTGGAAATAGCCTCAACGCGCCGACATTACTAGTCGTGCATTTCTTTGCTTTGGTATCCCTTTGCACACTGTACCCTTGCATTTCTGTGAACCGAATAAACATATCGTTCTATAGTTTCAATAGTACATGGTTTGTTATCTTATCCTAAGTATTTATATAAAAGTACAAAACATATATCGTGGCAGTTATTACGAAGCATTTTGCGTGTTAGGCAATATATGTATTATATGTTAATTAAATGCTAGAGTGCAATATAATAACTTCAGAGTCGGTGAATGGATTTAGTGAATTGATATCACGCGTATCAAGAAACAAATTTTGCTTCAGATACAATCTACTCTACTGTGTCATTTTGTTTTAGAAAAAAAAAACCTCGGAATTTTATCTTCGCGAAGAGTTTGCCAGGAGATGTTGCAAATATTTCAAAAGAATATCTACGACTTATCGAATATAAGGAACTCGTTATAATGAGATAGAAAACATATTGTAGCCGACTCTGATACTCGTTAAAATCTACGTGCCTTAGAATGTTTGGCTCAAGATATCAAAGTGCGTTTATACGAGTCGCCGATACATTTTATATCAGTGGCCAAAAACTAGATTATCATTGCTATTATTCGCAATGCCCTTCGATGAAGTCACACCGTCCAATCGATTTATTTCTCGATTATTCTTTCGAAAAACGTCGAATGACGCAATGCGAAAATTTAGAAAGAAATCTTTCTTTTTGTCAAAATTGTACGTACGGCTACGATATCAAACTGTTTATACTCCCGAATACGAAGGATATAGCATTACGTTAAGGCGACAAGGTCAGTTTCTGCAAAACATTCTACCTGAGATTTTAATTGCACTTTTCATTGCAGTCACACGCACAAAGAGCATGCGATGAGCGATATGATGTCGCAGGTCATTAAGGATGATATTACGGACGTTATGATGAGAATTATTATGAAGTATGAAAAACATTATTATCAAAAGCCATCACCATGACTTTTCAAATGTATATATGTATATCGTTTACAAAAACATTCCCTCGTTCTGATAACTCGTGAGCTACATCTACCAGGTGCATACCTGTCAAAAGTACTTGAAGAATGTCCGTATTAAGCTGTCATGCGTACATTGTTCAAAATATGTATCATCCAAATCCATCCTTCACCTCCCATAATATGCTTAAAAAATCGTCGAGTAGCATGCCTATACGGACATCGTCAGACTTCTTCAGTGCCCCTCGACCACCTTCTGTGACGTGACGAAAATAGTGCCATCCCTTGTGTCATTTATTGTAGATGTAAGATAGTGGACTTAACATTAGAATAGAGTGTGTACATTGTTATCTGAGTGAGAGAAATGCAGTCGTGTAGCAGCATAGGCATACATAATAATATGCACCGTGAATCTGAAAGGGATCTACCGGGCAGTTTTCCCCATAGAACCCTTCGCGGACGAAATCCACCCTGGACGCAACCTTTCGACAGTTCCCTCATTATCGCCAACACACCCAAGGCGGTTGGGAAGAAGGTACGCTCTCTTATCACCGATTCTCACGTGTTACATGTATCATTCAAACCCTCTTGGAATAAAAAATAGGAGCTCAGCCCCCGAAGCGATCTCTTGCACGGTCAGCTTAAAGGACTAGAGGAGAACGCTAGTTTCACCGATGCACCAGCTGCCACCCGTATTGTAGTCAGTACTGTGTCTAGTTATGCGAAGTAGGCTAACAGCTACATGAACGTGAAGCAGCGTGGGCTTATAACAGGCACTGTGCTTTTAGGCTAGCGGCCCGAGATGACTTCAGTCGGTGGGCTGCGGTACTTGTCGCGAATTGCAAGAAAGTTCGTGTGCTTGTTGCCGTGTGGAGAAGGCGGCGTGCTCTGGTTGAGGGCCCTCACCTGACAGGGGTCGTGCCTCGCTAAGAAATGCTCCAAGGTGTCCCACCCGCCTCCCACTCTCACCATCATGTGTCTTCCCTTGAGAAGCTGTGAACACAGTTACACCAGGGTCATTACAACCTGGCACGAGTTCAAGTCGACGGTCTAGCTTGGCAATGTAAAATTCTCTTGGCTCGACCGTTTAGCCACTTGTCCACCTATAGCAGCCGAATGACGCGTCGCGCCGAGACGCTTAAAAAATTGAATTAGTACTGCGGGTGTTACGTTATTCTCACAAATTGGACAATTCACTTTACTGCATGTTGATTTCACTGCTTATGTAATTGGACATGAAATGCACACTGTAATTATTACTATAAATAACCACATAGAAGTAGGACATTTATGCAAATTGATGTGAAAGAAAACTTATAAAAATGTATAAAAATACATGTACAATTAGTTGTACATACTCTAATGAAGACATTTCGGCCTGCAATGTGATAGCGGCCTTCGCCAACTTTCCGCACTTTCAACTTGGAGCACCTCTCCGAGGGGCACTGGCACAGCCTCTGAACAGCCTCGGTGGCTCTTCTTACCTGAAACAAGAAGAAAGCACCGTATGTACTTGGTGGTTGACGATATGCGTGAAAATGAGATAGCATGTGTGTATATTGTACTTTCTTCGAGTGCTACTGCTTGCTACTGCCTGGCTAGACGAAGAACAATCGAATGTCACGCGAGATACATAAATCGTTACAAGCCGTTGACTTCCGTTCTTCGACATGCAGGAATTCAATGTGGATCTATGTTTTTCGCGTGTGTCGCGAAAATGCACAACTGGACACGTTTACATCCATTGTTCCTGCCCCTTTGTTCCCTTCTTACTAACATCCGCAACGAACACAACATGATGTAACTTAACTTATGCAGTTCAATTGCAAATTTTGCACGCCGTGGGAACAGTTAATAGCGAAACCGGTTTGGGACGAAGGAAAGTGCCGAATTATTACGTAATTTCTTGTCTGGTATATTGAGTCATTAACGTCGTGCCTTTGTTATATTACCGTATATTTAGCATAATTATAGATTGCAAAAAGATCAAATCATTTGCCATAATTCACTGTACCTTACGATCCAATTCCGTGATGGGACCCGTGTGTTCTGGTGGCTCGACTGGCAAAGGCGAAGGCGAACTCGAAGGCGATGGTACTTCATCAGGATCCTCCGCACTTCCGCGCGACCAATCATCCTCTGTTGTATCACTAGGCACGCCGTCACTGCCTGTTGGACCATTGTCGCTCACGGATCTTCGCATTTCTGGCTCGTGAATAGTCCCAGTCGTAGGATCTAGCCATCGGTTTGGACTTGACGTAACTTCGGATGCTGAACTGTAACATTACACCGACCGCCAATCTTTCAGCCTCAAGTTAACGCGGAACACCGGTAGCAATTATGTGTAATACTATTCTATACTCGCAGCGGCGTGTCGGTAATTATTTCTATGAATAATACTGAATCTTCATTTAGGACTTTAGCGTGAATACCGTAATGGATTTATATGCCGGAAAATCCAACCACTCCTACAACGTTACGTTACGGTAGAGTTGCAAGCGCGTGTATTGTGTCTTTCTGAGAACGTAACGCCTCGCAGATTCGCCCGTTTAGCAAATCCTTTTTAAGTATGTTGAAAGCCATCGTTTAATGCATATACACGCGCTTTAAACAGAATGTACCGATGCATGCATATCCCACAGGAAGAAAACTGTGTAAAATAATAAAAGTATCTTACTGCAAATAATAAGTGAAAGTTGCAAAGTACCTGCTATGCTTAATTTTCTCTGCTGGAGGTATGGGTGTCGCAGTAGGCGAAGGTGACTGAAATTGCCAAGAAACCAGGCTACTGTGAGATATACCACTATCAGATAGACAGTGGAGATCCCTCTCTTGTTCGGCAGCAATTTCCCTCTCGAGCTGCACGATTCCGGGCGGTTCTAACGAGTATTTGGCAGCCAGTCGAGCGACTTCCAATAAGCACAGTACAACGTTCCGTGGTTGGCCATGCAAAACTAAAATTGCACGAGCAATATTACTGAATGGTCTCAACATCGATGAGCTTTCCGATGCCCAACGTATTATTCATAAAATCGTTTGGATGATTTATTGTCGCGAATTTCAGTCGAGATATAGTCTTTGAAAGCTAATAAACATTTTGTTTCCCACGAACGAGCCGCTTATTTATCACGTGCACTCCAATTGCCCCTTCTCAATACACATTCTCCGGGGAATGGGATCATAGGGTAGTCCGGTAGTTTATGGAGAACCGAGATGCACGACAAAAGCATTGTTCCACCGTACGTGAACTATATACACAATGGCTTCTATATACCTGGCTCGACGATGAATATGTCTCTTTGTATTTATATGCCCATACCCAGTATCTCAGTAAAGGTGATGGCTAGTACAGCGACCACTGATGAGACAGAGAAAAAATGGAAAAACTTTCAAGCTGCACTTTTCCCTTCATACTAGACATCTGGCACGAGTTACGCTTTTGGAGTACTCTCTTGGTCCGCAGCGTGCCCAACGACCATTATTACGATCAAAATCGGAGCCACAAAGGACTCCTTCAATGAGACACGCAACCGCACGACCATTTCGGCATGGTCTTGAAGTCCTGCTCCTTCAGCAATTACGTCGTTGCGTCACCCTCATAATTCTAACCGCATTGTTTTCAGTGCCATTTAAGCCCGTCCAAGCACAAAAAAAACTGTTGGGTCGCTCCACTTTTCCGGAGATGTTCTTAATTCGTGGCAATTGGAACTATCGTCTAATTCTCGCTTTGTGCATTCTACTATTTGCATAGGCGCTCGGTGAACCCGCAAAAGATTTATACCAGGAGGTTCATTCTGCCGTGGTAAAGACGAGGGATTTGCGTTGAACATTTCCACCAAAATTGGCAAATCTTCACAAATTACTACCGAGAAGGATAGCCCTGTACCTGAGCCCCTGACAAACCAGGTCAACGTGGAACAAATGTAAATTTATGATAGGAAACTTTACCGAGATCGTCGCTTTCGAATAAGAGGTTCTCGTGGACGCCCAGCCGACGACAGAATTGGATGAAGTTCTCCATATTATCCCGGGAGAAAAAGCTACGTCTCGCTGCATTCTCCCAACACCTTCCTCTTATCACAGGCACCGGCTATGGATCAGGCAATTAAGAACAAAATAGAACAAAATAGAACAAAATAGAACAAAATAGAACAAAATTACAGTCTTTTGTCCCAATCACTATCGATATGTTAAAAATCGTTATTGGATACTGAGGACTTATTATCTGGTTAGATAAGGGTTACTCACCCCCTTCGCCCTTCCAGCGTCAATGGCCACTCTCGCCTTTTCCTGTATGACCCTCGCTAATCGGCACACCAGCACCCCATTGTCAAGTGCATCAAAGAAATTCTCACCCGTTATGTGATCACAGTCTAAAATAGAAAAACGCCAGAGATATTCGATCATGCGTAAATTCAAGACATTCACAGAATCGAGCAAGGCTCTGCCAATTGTCGCATTATCGAACGGTTCAAGGTATTATATAAATGGTCTCTTGGAGCGGAGAGTCGAGTGCACCGATGAAGTGGAGTCATTGTCCAAAACAATAGCACGACCCTTCTCAGGTACTCTGCTGTTGTCGTTGTCGCAGACCGTGGAAGAGAGTTACCAGGGAAACATGAATATTCATAGTATCACTCAACAACGAATGCTTTGCTACAGGACTGTGAGAAACTGTTTGTAAGCAACTGAGACGACATTGATTCTTTCATGAAAAGTGGAATGCAATTTGTCATGATTCCGAATTAAATACAAAACAAAAAGAAACTCGACCACACAGAACAAAAAGGACATAGAAAAATCGGTCACGGTCCATCAAAGGCAAGTACTGTTACTCCAAAGTCCCAACTATCTCGAACCATGAAACCCTAACGATTTATAAGTTACTATCTCACGATTCGACTTAAGATTTATGCATCGAATGCGGCGCAAGAAATAGGCTGGTACATCGGCAGTGAGATGAAAGCGTTGCGAATTGGCGTCACCAGTTCCCTTTTAGAGCGCATTATGCTGTGTGGAGCAAACTCTCGTCGAAGGATTAGACAAACCTTAAAGTCTCGAACTGGTAGAGTCGGTCAAGCGAGAAGCACTCGTGCCGAGACACTCTCACGGTAGGCCGACTCGTGCGTGACTTCAAAATCATTTCTATTTCGTTTACCAACTTATGTACAAACAGGATCAAGGCCATGACTCGAATCTCTGATCAGCGTTTTCAAACACCGATCCCGCTAAGCGGGTTTCAGCAATAAGTAAGCCGAAGTAAACAGACCACTAGCAGACACCTCTCTTCGTTATCCCACGGTAAGCGCACTCCTCAACGGAGACTGAATCTAAGGAAAACTCTAAACTCCGCGACACGATCCAAGCCCCACAAGTACACGTACGTGTACTACACGTACCCGTGCCAGTATGTTCCTATAGGTAGAATACGATGGGAAATAGGAACTAGGTTGGGCCGACAGAGCGATAAAGCCTCGTAGATACCAATGGTAATGAGAACCCATGCACGGGCTCGTGACTCGCCTCGGTAACAATAGGGTTGCACCCGGTGCAGAACGAAAAAAGTTTTAACGGGCGCGCTTATGGGGCAAAGTCCATCACACATTATTCGCGGGCACACACGCGCGCCCATGGGTACACATGCTGAGGCTACTACGATCTGGATCGCGAGTACATTCGCTTATGACGGGGACGGTAACAAAGCGGCACACTCCTGATAATGCTTGCTCGCCCATAGGATGTCTATCCTCCTCCGATCTTACGAAAGATTCTATGAACAGGAATGTACGTGTGTACCTAGACGTATCCATACGTAAATATACGTATGTGTCGTTTGTTCAATAGGAACTCGGTCACCCGGAACTATGTGCGACGTTTGTTCTCTAACCGACTCTCGGACTTGATACACGTCTGACATTATGTCGCTCAACCTCTGGCACCACTTTCACACACCACCCAAGCCGTTCACACTTTGCGATCCTGCGGACTGACCTCTGCTCAATACAATCCGTGAGATTTACCCTCGAGGGACGCTCAGACAGTTCATTGCGAGAAAGATACTTTCTTCAAATGGTTTTAGACAAAACGAAATCGTGTATTAGCGAAATTAAAAAAATATAGAAAAAGACTCGGAAAATGATTTATGATTGATATTAATCTTTCGATTCCTTGATTTAAACATTCGAGTATGCACTTATCTTTTAATATGAACTACAGAACGATAAAGAGATTTTACATCGTGATCATTCAATTACATTAGCCGAGTTACTATAATATAATTTCAGGTAAGTACACACAAGGTAAGTGCAATATTCCAATCACGTTCCAATGAATTCCAATTCTTCGATCGGTTGCACGCGCTTTTGTACTGACAATGCATCGATGCGATTACGGGGAACTTGATCCTAAGCAAGAAGAGCTAAGGGAATTGTTTCACGTTTTCACGGAATGGGTATGGTGAGTAGCCTTAGATAAATTGCATGAAATCTCATAGCGACCCAAGACCATTAGTACTTGCACCATTCGGAACTGAAGAACTTCCCGTGAGTTTTATTGACACGAGCATCCGCCTCGGGTCTTTTCGCGTCCAACTCAAGATTCGCTCGTAAGCCGTGACCTGCATTTTCATTGTATCCTTGATATGCTACCCTTCTGTTTTAATGCTTCTCTGACCTCCTTAATGCGAAACGGGTTTTGTTTGCTCGATGTCGTCCTCGCCAGTATCCGACTGGATGCATTCCAATGGTCGAAAAAGAGGAAAAATTCCAGAGTACCGCGAATCTTTTTGCTTTGAGCGTGAATAATCCGTAGACAGTTTTAAAGCTATTAAGAAGATTTCCATGAAAGCCCCTAAGGAAATTATGCCTCGAGTGTAATAAACTAAAAGATGGTAGGAAAACCGGCACAGATATTGGTTCGACGTACTATATTTCATCACTTTGAGCCATCGCGATTGCTTTAGGGCCTGATATCGTAAATTTAAGTGGATTGAGGTTTCGCGATAAGACAGAGGAAGCCATCGGCTGAGAATATGGCTGAGTGAGTCCATCGAGAGCTTAATCGATGAGGATAAATTGACGAAGCGATCAGGGTTTTGCCTCTCCGATTCACGGCTGGTCGGCCATCCGTAGATCGTGCCAAAGAGCCGGCTCGATCACAAACGTAGTCTGATCGGCACCACGTTTCGATGAGCTTGTAGATGCGCAAGCGTATTAGGAAGGCGTACGCCCATTATGCGTAATGTGGCTTTAGGTACCCGTGATGCAGGGAGAAGAAGTGGCACGAAGGAAGAGGGGTGCCCAAGCGACTTCCGGCTGAGTCAGAGCTATTGCAACTACCGAAGACACACAGGGCGAGTGTGGACGTCGCAGATTCGATGTCTTCTGATGAAGTTGCCAAAACACTTAGCAAATTTCTCAAAAAATATCTTAACAATTTTGCAAACACATTTCTCTATCGTCATGATTATCTCATGTCTTATTATTGATCACTGTCCAATTCGACCGGGTTGTTCGAATTATATTGTATCAAACACAAAAGAAGCTAATGAAACTCTGCAGACAGCAATTAATTTCGACACACGTTCAACTTTCTAATAATCTGCGTTATATAAAGATGATACATAAAAATTAAAATTGTTAATGTAGTATTACGCAGACTTCAACTTGGCGTGGTCAGCTCCAATATTGAACGCTCGGTGTGCGGTTGTTTTGAGTATACCTTATGCAAACACCCCGTGTCTCGCACCCTCGCATTAAATTCCCCCTCGATTGAATGCAGACAGGACAGCTGACCGCCGTGCTGCATTTCAAGCAATCGCCGCGCGGTCTTGTGTGGGTGTGCACACGAATCATACCCTTTGCGATGAGAATGGCAACCGTGCAGCCTGAAGCACCCACATGATTCAACTACAAAGCCCGCCGACTTATCTACATCATTCCAACTACAATACCATGAAGGGAATCTTGCATCCATGGAGTGTCATGAAAGGATAATTAGAAAGATTCTGCTTGAGAAATGGTATACTCTAATGCACCATGTCCTAACAAATGTACCCTCAGTATACTAACATGCTTGCGACAATGCATAATGAATTGACCTTACTAATGGGATTTAGCGAACGATAAAATTTTGAAATATGACACCACGACTAATAGAATTATTGTGAGTTACACAGACACGAGTAAATAATCTGACATCGTGATTCACTATCATATTTCAACACATAAATTTTGAGCTACACGATTTCATCCCAGACCTTGAACACCCTGTGTAAATTTGTGGCATGTTAAGAAGGTCACACCATGCAATTCGTGCATGATTGAAAGTTGCTTGCCTTATTACCGGACTGCATATACACATACAGTATGTGTATATGCCGATTTACGTATCGGTCCCTTTTCTCACAGTGAACCAGTGTTGCAACCTTTCAGGGTGGTCCAGATCTTGCGCTGCGCTGAGTTTTTCGAGGTCGTGTATGAAACTATAGCCATTCATGGACGTTCCGTTTACCAAAACATATTGCACTTACACCTTCACTCGAAATACAACCTCCGATCGGTGAAAACCATCACGGTATTCAAGTATATATTTAAACATTTTGCACAAATGCACTCATTGTCAGATATTTAATTTGGAAATAGTTTTTATTGCAAAGTTCAAACGTTGATTTTTGTCGGCTTCTTTCCTAATATGCTTCATTGTTGTGACTGAACAAAATAGACTGGTCTTTAAGGAATAGAGGTCGTACTTTGATTACGAAAGCGAGGGAGTGGACTAGATCGCAATTATCTGCTTCGGAGAATACTGTGACTTCGAAATAGTGGCTTCGTCCAATGCTCGTTATACCAGAGTAGTTCTGTTTTACGCATCGACTCGTATTGGTACCGTATTAGGAAGGTAGCAGCCGAGAAACGCGGTCACACAACCATCTGAGATCAGAGAAACATCGTTTCTTGGTAAACCACTATTACAGCGTTAAAGAGTCGTATACTTTAAATAATCAAGCTCGTTTATCGATTATTTGTTCTCGGCTTTATTCACATTAGCTTTATGGCAAAAGAAATCATGTTGAATCTTATTACATGGGTAATTGACTATGAATGAGTGTGTTATTGGTAACGCAAATGTACTACTTTATCAGAGAAAAACGTGAAATACAGACTGCTTTTCCAGAAGAAAAGTCTTTGGGAGATGTAAATTTAATTTCTGATGATGTTTAATTTCTCATGTAAATTTAATTTAGTTTCTGTTAAATTAGAAAAAACTTTGATCGTTCATTGCAAACACTCGTGTATCAGTTATCTAACAAGTAATTAAGCCTATCGATATTTAAAAATAATAGCTCATCAAAAACTGACATCAAATTCCAGAGTTAATTTTAAATCGCAAAAGTTTAGAATTCTTGATTGATGATCGAATCTTACTAATCTCGGCGGACTGATCTAAATGAGGGACCAAATGCTACGGATATCCTTTCCCACGTTACAGCAGATGCCAAGCTTTGTGTGATTCTTATTGTACACGAAAGCTGCGTATGGTGTCCACGAACACGCCACATCCTACTGCGTGATACATCGCTCGTTTAAGGAGTACTCACATAAGAAGCAAAATTTATGTGTTGAAAACTTGAATGTACACGAGAGTATAATCGTTGCTTGATCATTGCGCAATATCGATTTCTTTTTGTGGCCTATGAGCCTTTCACGACTAGTGCAACATCGAAAATTAGAGTTTCATATTTTCCTGGACAGTAATTGCACACAACTCGTTGCAAAATACGAATAGCCTTAATAAAGCACAATTTAACTTGGAGCAGAAATTTTTATTTAGACACCACTTTGTCAGTTTGAACTAACAAGTGCACTCTCATAAGTCTCAATGAGGCAGAAGCATTGCAAATGTATACGTATTACTGTAACGTCGATTGCAACCTGGAATATTCGCTGAATGGTGGAGAAATTACACAGTGGGAGTTTCACGGCTTCAAGAATTACTAGACGCGTAATATCTATCTTTCACTTTCTTACATCAGCGGAAAATTGTTGACGGGATCACTCTTGTAAATGACGTGAATCGAACCCCTGACGGTATGAATATGCCTTTAACGGAGCGTTACAAGGGCCATAGAGCATACGCCACTTTATAAATCGCCGAAAGGATTGTCCAACAGCTATAGAACTTTGTATAGAAACCTACCTCGTGGCTTTGAAACTATCGTGAAAGACTTTTATTCAACGGGTGGAGGTACTATCGATCATCTACTCCGATACTTTAGCCCACTAACTTTCCAAGCAAACAATCGATTATCTCTTCTTACTTTTTTATTTTAACCGTGCATCTGTACCCAAAGTAAATGGAAAATGTTTAAAAAATTCCCAACTTAAAGGAGGAATCGATAAAGACAGAACAAGCACCGAGAGCTAAATGTGGCTTTTTTTGATGCTTGAACATCTTATCTGGAGCAGGAATCTTCCCTTCTGAATCTGAACATCTTAAAATCTTGTGTAGCTTAGGTACTTACTTATCGTCTTATTGATCCAGTCGGCCAGGTCTTCTTGCAAAGGAATCAACTGTCTGCTCTGTGCCGAATGTAGACGCTCATGATAGAACTCAGCAAACTCTTCCTCTTCCGGCGAGGGCCTCGGCACATCAGCGCGACTGAACACCGAGACCGAAGAGGGTCCCCAGCTGCTACGATAACGAGTATGTTGAGTAGACGGGAATCGATTAGTGTACGACATCCTGCGACAGGCCGTGAAGAGACTCCGGTGTCCCGCACCGGATCCTCCTGGCGTCTGGTCTCTCGTTTCCTGCTTCTTCCGTCCTCGAGCTGTGCTCTGGATTCCTTGGCTCTTCAACTACTCCAAAGTCCCAGTGACACCATGTGCTACAACCCGTTTGCTGATTACGTAAACCTGAAACACAGAAGAAACCAACAGGGTGAACA
The DNA here is from genome assembly GCA_963989405.1 of Trypoxylon attenuatum. NCBI lineage: Eukaryota > Metazoa > Arthropoda > Insecta > Hymenoptera > Crabronidae > Trypoxylon > Trypoxylon attenuatum. The sequence continues at coordinate 8,141,886 of OZ022490.1, read as the reverse complement.
AACCACTTTTATCTTAGTGAATGCGATCGTCGACTTACAATTGGAGATTTTTTAAAACGCACATCATCGAGTGCAATCTTGCACTGAGATATTGAAACTGAAACATGTATGCCGATGTGTAATTCTTGCCTGACCGCTTTTGCGGGAAGTCGTGGCGCGCCAGGCCGAGAGGTTGAATGTCAAAGATATTGGACCTCCTGGCATAGGTTTTAAGCGCTCTGTGTAGTGCAACACAGTAACATGTGTTGCAAGAAACGGACACACAATCCTTTAACCGCAAAGGTGGAGAAACATGAATAGGTCGGGAAGTTGCTACGGAAATAAGTGTTCTTTTTTTTTGAAGGTGACCGTGGCAGAGTCGCAGGAATACACTTTGATGAATTTCCAAGCGTTACGACTATTGTATAATCGGCTAAATGAGTGCGATGAACGTGGAAATATACGTAACCAATCAAGGAAGTCTACTAAATTCGCGTAGAAGGAATTCTCCTGAGAATACGTATAATCAAATGGAAGGAAGACACCTTCCCGACGATACATCGAGTCATTATGAGAAAACACTTTGCTGATTTCCATACGGTGAAACAAGCAAACGGAAGGGCAAACTTTTCCTTACAGTTACACTTATCCAGATCCATCGCTTCCAAGCCTTCTTCTCACGAGATCCTTAGAAATTTCAATTAATAATCAGTGCTGCCGGATCGAACATCCCACGCTTTCTGCCGTAATAAACGACACTTGCAGAATCTATCATTAATATTAATACAGTTTTCCTCGGACATGAAATTCGCGATTCGCAATTCGCAATTCTTAATCTCTCAAGTTGGCAACTCAACTTTTTGTAACTGGATTGCAAAAAGTGCTCATAAATCTCAGAAGAATCTGTTATACCAGGCGATTGGCGTGTTCCCAAAATGTAAATTCAATACAAAAGAATGACCGATACCTTGACTGGCAGAGGCCGAAGCAGTAAAAATGATGGTCATCGGCTCGCATGACTCCGAGGGATAAACCTACGTGTGTCCTTCGACATCGATCCATCACCGTGTCATTGCTACCTCTGCCTTCGCGTAATGTAATACGTCGTAAACAGGTGACGTATGAAAATGTGTCCTTTTCATCGACAAGTTTTGAGAAGAGCTTACTCATAGAAAGATTCGACATAGCCTTCAGAATTCGTAGTGTTGCGGGGCATTTTCGCAAGCCAGTCAACGGGATAACCGCATATGTATGTCGCGTTAAGGTGAGAGGTATGAAACTCGATATTTGGTTGAAAGATAAGGATACTTGCTGCACACTCCCAAAGTACTCCTCGCCACTATTATGAACACGTGGGCGAATGATAGTGCCTTAGATGTGTGACTGAACTCTTCATAAATCAAACGTTGGAGCTGATCGATTATTCAATGCTGCCACGCCAATTAATGGCATTTTCGCGTTATCGTGACAAATGGAGCGAAGCGACTGAGGTGTCTGGTACAAGGTGAGTGTTGAAATAACATATAACCCGCTACCGTGCAGTGCAAGGAGATATTTAGTTAAGCATAAATGCTTCTTGATCGTCAGAAATGGTGAACCAGATATTCATATAAGACCGTTCCTAAACAAACCCTTACTTAAAATTTGTATGCCTTGCAATGTCACAAGTTTAATTTTCCCATTTCTGACTTTTCTAACTGAAGTTAAAGTTTCTACTTTGAATAGTCTCAATTAATGCATACCGAAACGCAAGACATTTGCAAAACACCTTTAATCGACCTTGCATTTTCATCGAATGTGTAATACACGCCCACATCTTGACACGCTCTTCGATTTATACGATTCTGACACTTCAACCAATACGAATAATGAAATTTTCTGAGAATCAAGCAAATAAAATGTTTCCGTGCAATGCAGTCGAGGTCTAGGTATTTGCGACTTGGACATCTACCCTCCTATATGCGTATATTACCAAGGGCAATTAACCAGCAACACTAAAGACACCGGCAGGATTTCTGTGATCTACGCGCTCACCTAATGCTCACGCGTAAATGGCCGATTAAGGTAAAGATTGCGCTAATTACAGCGTATTACACCTGCCTCCGTAATGCTTGGGAAAGAATTGTTCGTAGGGTCTGCTCTATTAGGATTTCGTCATTTCACTGCTACGGTTACGTTCAATGCACTTCTTGCTGCAACTCGATGATATAACATTACGTCAACACTCAAATTACATGAAAGCAGTAGGTACATGTGGGTGAACATGCCAAGGCAAATAAACACATTAGAGTTAACTAGCACTGTTTGCTTTGATAGTATACAAAGTAGCCTAAACGAAAGCCTCATTAACACGACCTACCAAGTGGAAACTCTAACCAATGCTTCTCACCTACTCACGAACACCAATCAAGTTCTCTTGTGCTTCCTCAAAAGAAAAAATCAGAGAGAACGTTCCTCGTTGGCGAATGTGCATCACTGAAACAGTTGGACTGTTAACAGATAAATCTAAAACCTCGAACACACAGGAATGCATTTCGCGTATATTTCGCGTAGAATTGAGATCCTCGGATGGTGTCTATATGTATGTATGTATAGTGCAAGGTACATACCTAGTGAAATGAATAGGACCGTAAGTGCATAAAAGCCAGGACAAAACTCGAATACGCTCGAAAAGCATAGAACCGCATAGAAACCGGAAGCCGGCACACGCCAGCCGAGAAATGTCGGGTGCGGCGCGGCGACTAGTTATCCAATCAAGAAGATCGGAGTGCATTGCACATGCATCGGAGACCAGAGTCCACGTCGTCACCCGGATCGATGACCGACCCTGTGATTCTAGTCTAATCCGTGGATAAACGCTAAATTGGATTATGATTAACTCGGTGCGACTGTTTGACGGCGAACCACTTACGCCGCGATGGAAAGCCACATCCGGACGTGTCGACGGAGCTGAAGATGCACGTGCGTGAGTATCAGTGCGGAGGAATTGCGATAACGCGTGTACTATAACACATATGATTGCCATGATGATTGCGGCTCCTTGATCGCAAGGCAGACTACTGGGCTAAGTACGCGCGTGGGGTCGGCCCCGATACCAAAATGGGCACTCGTTGTTTACATTGTGTTACGAGGTATCCACTAGTTGCCTCGCGTGGGCATCGTTGTGTGCGAAATGACAGCTCATCAGCTGATGCTGCAGAATTATACTCCTACAAAACTCATTCGCTGTTCCATCGATTAATCTTCCTTCAAGCAGCCGCCACATGTTAATATTAATGTTAATTTCAACTTTTACCAGTAATGTTATGGGTTATTCCTATAAATAGAGATTGTAACGATGAGAAATCTAATTCCGAAAGTACGCTCTGTGGAATTTTAAAATCTGCTGAATTCTTCACAATTTTTCTTCCTATTTCTCTCATAATCGTTAATACAGAATCATACGACTCGAAAGTGGTTACTGATGAGTGCGGAGACCTGAATACATAAATTAACACTCGCTTATAAGAGATAATCCCAGGTGAATTCGATCGAATTGAAATGATGCCATGCGATAGGAAGATCGGTAAAACAGCGAACATTACTCGAGCGGGAAGAAACTCGAGAAACAACAATGTTAATTCGCTTTAGTTATGTCGAGCAGTGGTGTACGCATAGCTGCAGTTTTCCTCTTCAGGTAGAAAGGCTGACTTCAGAAATAATTGCTTGCCTACAGTAATTAAGGATACTCTGTCGCAGCGAGGGTAGTGAAAAGATGCTTTTGAAATTAGTCCAGTGAATGTTGGATGGGACGAGCGAACTGGACCGCGCTAATCCGATATTTCTGCAGTGTTTCCTTCTTAAAAACTGCCAAATAAGGATATTCCTCGTTCGCCGCTTTAACGACGACTGGTCTGTTAGACTTCGCGTTATGCAAATCTGGAAGTAGAGCTGTTACTCGCGAATGTATAAATGCTACCTGCATCCCAGATACAGTTAGGTCAGTAACCAGACAAGAATTTCTGATTGTGACGACGACGTTTCGCTCAGTCGAATTTGAAAACTTCAGTTAAAAGCTATCGCAAGAATGAAATTACCTGGACAAAAAATAGCCTTGAAAGTTTTGCTTCAATATTGGATTCGCATTATCTGCAGTAACGGTTTATTGATGAGACTAAAATTGAATCTAACGAGACCTCTGACTATTCGAAAACAATCTTGAAATTATGAATGTTGTTCTTTCCAATTAAAATATCTCAGTCGCAATGTGTTTATTACTTTGTTCTTCATAGAAGTATACACAATGGAATTTTCATTCATCCTCCTTTCCACTGTAATGAGAAACTGGCGTGAGCTCTGTACAAATCTATACGACGCTTTCTGTGAGGTCTATAATTCGCGAAATAAGTATATACTTTTTGTTTCAATGCCACTCAGTGAAAAAAGGGGTTTGAGAATGAGTCGTGGTACAGTCAGCGCAACTCTCAAAGGTAATTAAATCGCATAAACAGAGCGTGCCTGCCCAATTACCGTTCCAGAGGCCCATACATCTCTACTCGGTTTGCCGGGCGTGTTAAAACTTACTGCAATATACACCTAAGCCGATACCCATTTCCCGTACTTAGAAACGGGATTCATCATAAAACTTAAGAAAATCCACCTCTTTCATGCGTCTGCGTATTCAGAAATAAAACAGTACTCAAAACGTAGCGGTAATACATTCCTGGTTCATCCTAGAAATCGGCCACATTGATAAGCGCCAGACGATTAATAAATAATTAAAAGGACATTAGGCATCGTGGTTGCACACACCCATCAATTTCATTAAAACCTTTTGCTTCATTTCCCTAAACAACTATATTAATCTCTGTTAAGAGGATGACTATATAATCTTCCTACCTTGTATGACGAGAGACGAGAGACGCAAGCAAGGTATCAGAAACGCCCAGTTAGAATTTTCTCTTATCAAAACGTCCTTCGAGATATTTGACGTTTGACCGTGCTTTATTATTTTTATTTATTAGTTTCTATGCGAGAGGTAGAAATGATGGTAGATGTGTGTGCTGAATTTTAACATTCAAGCGCTTGTAACTTTGACGAACGCCGAGGAGCCCTTGTAAGCGAGCAAAGTGCCAATTTATAGAGATTAAAAGAAATGATTCTCAAGCACAGTAATGCGCCGTTAGCAGTAATAAGATTGAGGTAATAAGTAACAGTTTTGGAGCGTGACCACGGTAAAGGCATGTTTGCGCGACGTTACTGTAGAAGAGCTACTAGTTCCATTAATACGGAAGAGACACAGGGCACTAAAGGAATTGACTTACTACCCGCAAAAGAGACAGAATCAAAAGGAAACCGCTTAATTCGATAAATTAGTATTCCATTTATAGTGAAAAAAAGAGAAACTGTTAACGTCATGACGCTTCCAATAAAAACAGTTTTTCCATGAGTACGTCACCGTAAAGATTACGACCCATCGAAAAGTATAACAAAAAATGTCATGTCGAGAGGAGAACGTATGCCTCGTTATCACGGTAGCGTTCAACGCAGCCACGATGGAATAAATTTCCAATAGCACGGTTTATTGATTGGCAGGTCTAATGTCGTCTCCAACTCATACCCAAGATATCTTTTCCATTCTGCCGATATTCTCGAAAGCGGTCCTTTTATCCAATTCTACTCAGGAATCATTCGTCCGTGTAATTTAATAAATATCTTCACGGTTTATATTCTACAGATTCCATTGTTGCGAGGTAGACGTCAATATTAATTTACTGCGTTTACTCAAGGGAAATATATCGCGAGAGAGCTTCGCATACAAGGATTTAATGCCGATATCGTATTCATATCGCGAGACACTACAGACGTTTAATATTGAAATGTATTATCGATAAAATGCGCGCCTTAATAAACAAGATTGAAAACATCACTATCTGGCTTGCAGCGATATAAATGCAGATAGTATGCCTTTGTGCAACTGCTACGTGCAAACTTCTGTCTTCCTGACAGATTAGAAAAAGTTGTAACGGTATATTTGAAGACGAGATGGTGTTTAACTTCGTCTGGTACTACGATCGTCCGTCAAACATTTGTCGCAGTCAGGATAATTTATCAGATGGCACAATGCACCTCGAGTCCGCCAAAGGCAACCTTAATTACGGAAAAGAATCAAGTTCACGTTATTCTACCTATCTACAGAGAGAAGCAGACTATACGTGCTCTCCTTCGCACACATACCCGCACACACGTAATGAGGCTCGAAGCAGCAGGCCGTTGTCCGACACCTTAGAAATTCTTTAATGACTTTATGTCGGACTCTGCACACCGATAAACGACACTTAAGCTGCATTTGTGAAAACGGCCATGCGAAGATACCCGGTATCGCATTCCCAGTCACCCAAAAAAACACCGTGAGACACGAACTCGAGTTGGAGTCTTTCGCCATGCGCATGTATGTATAGTGTCATTTATGCATATTTACAAATCTAAAAATAAAGAACGGAAAAATAAAAGATTGTTTTCTATAAATTTTCATTTCTATACGTTGCTAGTTGGGCATAAAAAAGAAAATATCCAGTCATCTGAAGAAAAAAGATTGTATGTATTACTAACTCTCGGTATTAACATTAATGTGTACCGTTACAATTCTGTGCTCACTGAACATGTTATCCAAGTTTCCGTAAGGGGAAAAAGATGCTAACATTTTTACCGTAATTTCACTTCCTAATCGCCTAAAGTTACGAGTTATTTACAGCTTCCGAAGCTCTCGTCGATAATAATTAGTGAATGGAAAACACTCTTCCTTTGGTCGTCGGATCTAATTACTGGGTACATTTCTACAGACACCGCAAGCCAAACGTTAGTATATTCATTCGCAACAAGCAGCCACTTCCAAGCCGTTTCGTCACTCAAAGGATAATGAATGACAGATGAAAGCAATTAGAATCTATTAATGGGTGGTCTCGTCAGACACGTAAACACTAATGTGCTCATTAAGAAGACAAGAACAGTAAGCTGGATGTACTGTCATGGGTGTCCACGTGCTCGTGAGATTTGAACCACTGTTCGAACGTGTCCACGATGAACCAAAGTATTGTTTCGGACAAGAGCATAAAACTGTACAGCGTATTGATTAATGTGTACACGATGTACTCGAGCAATGACCTATGATTACTTGTCAACGGATACAATCTATAAGACGTTTACTTCAATGACCGTCCAATTTGCTTTAATTGCGTGATAAAATAGATGAGAAGACGATTGCCGAGAGGGTGCTTGTTCTCTATTATCGTAATCAGAGAACGTCACGTGTTGGGATTATTGCATCGTTTAACCGCTATTTGCGGATAATAACGAAATGATCAAGATGAAATAAAATGCATGTTCAAATCCATTTGCTTTTATAATCAATAATAATAAAATAAGGAATACTTTATGAAATTTCAAAAGCTTGAATAAAACTGATGCTTGTCACTCAAACTTCACGAAAGCTCAAGGAAGCGAAGTAATAACACGATCGATAGTAAAGCCGGCAATACTCAAAACGCCACTTCCATACTCTTACTCGGTGTTTTTCCGCTCATTAATGACAGCATGCTGTCAAATTTCCATTTGCATAAACCAACTTCTATTTTGCCTGTCACAAAACACGTGGCTGCCTCGAAATTAGTAGTAACTAGAAATTTCTTACCTGACAAGTTCTTGTAAACATTGCCCGTTTCCCAATGTCTCCACGATACGAGGTTTATGCATCACTGCCTACACTGGCAAGACGCCGCAATTACTGAACGGAACGCGATGAGACAGTGGATGACACTCGTGGGCGCACACTGGAAGCCGGAGCACAAAGCGAAGGACAGACGGGCACAGTACGCGTACTGGCCGATCATCCGATCACGACTGCAGCCCTTCGGTGCCGGTGCCGGTACCGATGCCACGGGAGGGACGACGAACAAAGAGAGGGAGAAAAGTACTGGGGGGAAAGAAACGAAATGACTGGTAACGGGTGAACGAGAGTGAGTACGCAATAGTACCGTGCCCGAGAGACGTGCTCCCTGCCGTTTCTCGTGGCGCTCACTCGTTCACTCGGCCGCGTATGAACTGACAGGCAGTATTGTACATACGTACAACTCTGTACGAGCAAGAGAATCAAATGCCCCGCTGATGCAGACTCTGATTTTTCAGTTTTTCTCACTGCGACGCTTTGAACTTCAAGACGAATCTAGCTACAAGATAAGTAAAGTACTCCAAGTTCGAAAGTGAGAGGAATGGTATATATACATGTATAGATGTTGAGTAGAAAGGGGTGGTTGAGAGGGTCGGATCAGCCCGAGCCGTCTGATCTTTATAGTAAACTGTTCTTGGAGCGCACGCTCGCACAGCGGTCCTTACTCTCTCTTTCTTTCTCTGTCTCGATTACTAGCAGACGCCACGTGTATGCCGGCGCGGCGCGGCGGCGTGTCGGCCAGCTACAAACTCACGGCGCACTGCGAATTCTGTAAATGCATACGCCGCTGTACGTGCAAAAGTTTTGCACGCTTGCGGAGCCGACAACACGGTGCGCATGGTCAACGTACGCACGGGGTGCGTGCTGTCTCGGCTGTAGCAAGTACATACGGGGGTAACCACCCACTAACCCTGCTGCTGTCGGCGCTCCTAACACTATACCGATCCCCTCCATTCATCCCTGTGCATTCAGAGAGGAAATCCCCCGACTGTGAGAATCCCTCCTGGTCGGAGACCCTTTAATCAATACTCGCTGTTCTCTGCCGACCGCGAACATCCTCCGTATCCTCCTACATGGACCCACTTTCGGCACGTTCTTGCCCTTCCCAGAAGAGCAATTCGCCCTTGCACACTTGATTCTTCGAGAATACTTTCCGAAGCCAACACATCAACTTTATGAAATAAGTATCTTTGGGAAAGGGTAGTTTCGAGAGGATGTAACATCATGAGGTGATAAGTGTTGACAAAACTTTAGCCATCGATCGAATGATGTTTAGAGATTCGAAAGAGAATGATACTGTAATATTTGAATTTAGAGTTAAGGCGAATAATTTGGTATGTAAAATGCTCCGATTGCAATGATGAGTTTTGGGAAATCGCATTCCAGAATTAGCTCCGACGAATTCACTTCTGCTTCACTTACGTGACTGTAAAGTTAATGTATTTGCAAAAGTACATGTAGGTGACAGTGGTTTTTAAATTTCAAAGACTCTCGAAAGCACAACTCGTCAGGAATAAAGAGGGGTAAAGAATAATTACATACCGATGCGCTGTAGGGAAGATAACAATGGAGCGTAGCCCTGCTCTCTAAGGGATGCTTGCGCGTACTGATAAATGCCTTCATCAACGTGCTTTCAGCGTATTCTTGAAGTAAATACCATTTTATGGGATTCGACAATTGAATTAATACATATATTAGAATTATATTGAAATATAATACTATATTCTTATAGCTTTACTTCGTTACTAACGAGTGATGATTTTTCGATTGTTTATTGGTAACAAGTATTTAGGGTGATTTGATGAATTCCATATATCAGAGCCTACCTATTAAAAGTTGATAACATATGAGATAACGATGTTGATAACATTTGTTACATACTGTAAGAACTGCATAATTGTAATCTAATTTCCTTTGACGATTTGTTGGATATTTGTATTCGGGGCACTTCCGGCATCGAAATTTTTGCACAACTGCAAATTGGAAATTACAAGAACCTGCAAAGCATTTTGCGAATTACATATTAGCATTTTTACAGACAACGGTAAGGAGGCTCAAGTGTTGGAAAGCGTGCTCATGGTGCTGCGCTGTAGTATACTCGCAAGTGTAACGAGCGTTTCAATACGCCCTTACCAGCTGGAATTTGTCTAATTTTTCAGAATATCCTTGGCTAACACAATTACGTTGAATAGTAAAAGAATGAGCGGCAAAGCTAGGCGAAGAAGAACATTGAAATTGCAGGAAAAAATATAATTACAATTTGCTTGTGTATGATATTGCTAAAACTAAAAGCGTGCGATGTAAAATGTTATAGAATATGTTTGCTTTTTACTTGTGGCAAACAAAATTATCTTCTGCATCCTTTTTAAAATACTTTATCAAATCTATCGAGTTGAACTAAACTCTTCACATAACACAGAAACTAAACTAATCATTTTTCTGCAAGTGTTATGATGGAATCGATTGCTTACTGAAATACAGTCAAAGCAATACCGTACTTAATATGAAAAAAATTGGTCTCCAAGATTTAAAGGATGATCTATCGGTGCCAGGAGCTACCGGTTAGCGTGCCAAAAGACTCTGTCCTAAGCTCTGCCATGCACGGATTATTACTGAATTTATCGATTGTACCATGAAGAGAAAATAGCTATTTTCGAACTATTCTTAAAATCTAGATATACATAATCAAATTAAAGTGTTCCTGTCAGGTATACTATCAGATTAGAGACAGGACTTAATAAGTTTTTGAAATCCAAGAACGCAAGGCAGTCATGCAATTTTATTATAATATAATCGATCGATGCCCTTGAAAAGTACAAACACCGACTGTGAAATATAAGTATTTAGACACTATAGTTAGTACACTATTATTTCCGAACCGTAATCTAAAGAACTATGTATATGGTATTGTTCTTAATGATAGATGTCCCTATTATTGCATTGAATTACGTGAAATACTTTGAATCAATTACTATGTAATATCACAAAATTATTTCGCCTTTAATTTTTGAATGGATTTATATATAAATGAGTGTAATTATGGACATTCATCGGTCAGAGCGCACATAAATTTCAAATCACATGAATACACCATACATGCTCATCTTATCTTCGTCGACCGTATGTATGAGACTGGTATATGGATAGAGAACGTCCTCCACGAAACATGTTTTGGGGATTACCATCGACTGGGATTCTTCGTTAGTCCTATAGTAGGTTAGGTTTTTGAAGTGAATTCTATTTCAATAATTACTATATATGTTTCGAGAGTAATTTATATTTAAATGAATCAATAAAAGTACTTTATCGATCTATTCATCAATTGTATCAATAGTATAATTGTGCAGATAATACTATTAATTATTTGACGATGAGCGAAGAGAAACCCGCATTGGACTGTGATCGGTAAATCATTTTACAATAAACTATATTTTTTTCGTGAAATTCAATTGTATTCAACATTTCATTTATCATTTTAGCAATATTAATAGCAAAAGAGATAGTTACATTGATTGGGATGAATATTTTATGGCAATGGCATTTTTATCAGCTAAACGTAGTAAGGATCCTAATACTCAAGTTGGGGCATGTATAGTTAATGGTGAAAATCGAATTGTTGGTGTTGGATACAATGGTATGCCAAGAGGGTGCAATGACGACAAATTCCCTTGGAAGAAAATTACTACAAATCCACTGGAGGTGAAATACCTCTATGGTAAATCTTTTTACATTCATATACATACTATATCCTTATAACATATTATATCTATATCACATGTATATGATATATTCTTCTTAATTATACTTTATACGAGTATTTGATTATTGGTAAATACTAATGATACAATATTTTACAGTGTGCCATGCCGAAGTCAATGCAATATTGAATAAGAACTCCAGTGATGTGAAGAATTGTACAATATATGTTGCACTTTTTCCATGTAACGAATGTGCCAAAGTGATAATACAATCTGGAATAAAATTAGTTATATATATGTCCGATAAACATGCTGAAAAAATTGAAACGATAGCTGCCAAAAAAATGTTTGATGCGTCGGGTGTTCAATACAGGTACATATTAGTAGCAGTCAGAAAAATAAGAAAGGGCAGTGTCTAATATAATCATAATTTTAATATTGCGTTACAGGCAATATATTCCAAAACACGAAAGGATCGTAATAGACTTCAGTGAAATTAACTGGGGCGAAATGAATCAGTTGCCTCCAACACCAATGAAAAAGTCTCCGTAGAACTGTTTTTTCGAACAAACCACATAAATAACACGTATGATGAGTGCTGTTTTATATCAGATTCTCGTTTTATTTCAAATCCATCCAAATAATTTTTCAACTCAACCGTTCAACCGAAATGAAAAAGAAACTCATAGAAAAATGTGTAATTCCTGAGACACTAGGATATTCCGAATGTTGAGGCCATGGCTATACGTACATATGAAATTTAACTGTTTAAAACTCAATATAAAAAGAAAACAGAATACGATTCCTTTTTCTTCAAATTTTTACAGGTTTAGTTGCCTCCGAAATCAATGGTAAACAGATTGAAGTATACAAAATAAATAAATTAATATACAGAAAATGAAATAGTTTGACAATACTACAAATACGTTACCAAGTAATAAGACAATATATGACATAGATGTATTATGAACAATTTTCTGTACAAATGCATTTTAAACTATAGCACATTAGAAATGTGTAACATTTATAGATTGGTCAAGTCAACGAAAGGGAAGGTAGTTGATATATGATATCATATTTTCGTGTAGCTTCATTAATGAGGTAACAACAAAGAGTGGTTGAACGTAAGGTTTCGATATACATATATATATATATATATATGTATATGTTTAAAGTATATGTACATACTATACATATTCCAATTTGTGTCTTTAAAATGGTATTTTACTTACTTCATTAGCGCAAATACGGCGGAGAATCTTACATAAAGAAAATAGTCCTTTGCACTTACTGAATTCATCACATACAGAATCATCAGCTTTTCAAATATTTAATTGCTGAGTAATGATTATAATGAACAATCATGAACAAAGTTGTATGGACGCGTAAAATTGAAAATCAACATTCGTCGTTCTTACTACTATTGCATACAGGCTTCATGCTGCGCAAAAAAAATATTCTGGGACGTTTTTTAAAAAAAAATATTGTACTCCAATTGACTTAAAATATGTATCTGATGAATTCAGTTACATGAGGAGATGGAAGAGGTGGGAGTCAAATTGCAACCCATATTCATATAACGTTGCAAGCTTGACATTAGGGCGTATAAGCAAAACCGACGTCGATTCTCGACCGGGTTACAATATCATCCTTAATCAGAGAGATTTATTTTTTGAACGTTTCATAGTTATTCATGAGCAGGGTGGCAATTCTTTTGATTGACGTAACAACCTCCGATAAAGATTGGAGCAAGGAATACATATATAGTTCCAAAACATTTGAAGCATCCAAAGTTCATATGTCGCACTGGAAACGCGTAAAAACGTAAGCTTTAAAATATATCTTCACTAAATGCATGGTAGGACGATGAACGTACGATGTTTCCATGAAACACATTTTTAAGAATACCAAGCATTCGTAGATACTGGTAAATAGTATAATAATAATGTGCAATAATAAATTATATTTGTATGGCGATTTCCACATTTTTTTCCCCTTTCTCTTTCATTGGAGAAGGTTGTTGCGCAAGTAATAACTACCAAGAGTATAAAACACTTGCATTACTTTTCATGCAATAATATAGGCCTTCACAAATGATTCCATGCATTCACTGAAGATATCTTTTTCGAAGACATTAATTCTTTATGCGATTGACGTTTGAATAAAATGCTATTCCATCGATCCATCTCATCCTGTATTGTTAAACTGTGCCGATACGCTGTACTTTAAGAATGATTTGAAAAGTTAGATATATATACATATATATATATCGTTATGAATACAGTTTGATGTAATTACCTAATTTATGATTACCATTAAGCTGATTTCCAGTAAAATGTTAATATTGAATTAGTACTGACTAATCGCCAAATCAGATTCTAATGCATAAATAAGACGGGAGAGACGGGTGTTTAATCATTTATATATATATATACATATATATATCTATATACATCTGTAGATATAGATGTATTTATGTATGTATGTATGTATATATATATATATGTATATATATATATATATATATTGTTAAAGTAGTAGCTGAAATATGTACAAATATTAATATTATTTTGCAATATCTGCAAGTTGTCTCACTGAAAATCTTTTAGGAAAATTCGCAACTTATAAATACTGCTAAATCTGAAATAAATGAGGTAATCATAAGATTGTTCGACTTACATCGGTAGGCTTTAGCACTGCCTTTTATTAAAGTTTTTCTGTAATCCGCTGATATACAGATGCGTGATATATCAACGCATACTGTTTGAAATTTATGGTATACTTTGGTAATTTGCGTATACAATACGCAGCTTATTGTTCTTATAGTAACTTTCACAGAGACTTTCGCAGATGGATACTACTTCCGTATTGACTGCTCGATGGAATACAGGGCTCCAATCCAAACGTAGATCATTACCCTGGTTAAACACAGGAATAAAATATGTTTCTAGAAGGAAAATGTTAGATCGTATGGTTCATTTGTGTTAAACGGTTCGCAAACAAGACGAACCTGTTGTTGTTAGTACATGACTTGGAACAATGTCCATTGAAATGCAACGACAAACATGCATGGTACAATATCGGTGCTCGATGATCGTTTAGTGTTTGTGAAACTCTACACAGTAGAGTATTATTCGTAATAGGCATCGCCGAAGATAGTACACCTTAACATCGAGTAGAAATATTCATAGAGCGCGCATATGAATGTATACAAGTCTTGCTTCTTTTGTACCAATGTGTTAGTCTTGCACGTCTTATTTTACACACAGCACCCCCCCTTCTTTCCATCTTGCCTCATTCACTATACTCCCAACTATATAATCATCGTCTTCGACCGGCAGATGTTGCGATCATGCCGGTTCTCCCACCTCTTTTATCGCACACTAAAACATTTCACACTTTGCCGCTTCTTTCCCGTTTAGTGTCGTCGCTTTCGACAGGGCATGTAACCAATTCGTTCCAATTGTTAATTAACATTAACTACGCCATCATCCTCACTCTTTCTCTCGTGCACGCAAAATTCGGACCGCGTGAAAGACGCTGGCTTACGTCTCGTCATATTATATAATTTATTAAGATTGTTTATTATCCCAGCACTGCCCCAGCACTGTTCACACTACATGAAATCTTTTTAAGGAACAGTTCTTCTGTATAATACATGATTAATAGTTATCCGCCAATTTCTTTTTTCGTTAAATCGTGACTGACTTCTCTATTCGTTATTTGAGCGAGTTTCGAACGTAGGTCAGAGAACGCGCTACACTCCTTTTTTTCCCCCATTGCCTCGTGTCTAACTACAGAGCGATTCAGTTAACGCTGGATAGCGTGTGCCTGGATCAGTTCTTGATAGAGTTCTCTTTCTCTTGATGATTGACCGTGGGCTTTGGTTCGGGTGGTCGAAAAGCGGTGGCATAGGGAAAGCGTTTGTGACACTTTGCCACATAATCTTCTATCGTTGTATCGCACTGGCCAAAGTCACCGTTGCGCAACGCTTCCAAAACTTTTGTGCAAGTTTGCAGCGTTATGCCTTCGAGATCCTCGATTTCCGTAATCAGCGAGAGAGCTTTCGTTTGAGCAGCAGGGTCCAGGAGATACAGCATCCTTGCACCCTGCAGTAAGTGGGGCAGTGAGTTATTGTTCTTCTTCAAGTAGTCAGTGTTCAGCTGTGTGGCGCTTAACCCCGCGAATATGTCAGCTGTTTGTCGTTGAACCACTTCGCCGACCGCACCTTCCAACTGCGACCGTTTCGTGTGCAACAAGAAACGCACCAGACACGTGTGGAGATCCGGATCGTTTGCGTCTAATCTATATGCACGCTTTATTGATCGCAACATTAAAAGAGTTCGACCTGCAACAAATTTTCCTCCATTCAGTCTTGCCCTACAGACTTGCTGCACTGCAAATCAGCATGTAATTCAATATACCTTTTCGAATGTAAATTTCAAACGCCATTAGGTGTGTGTCTACTCTATTAGCCGCTAAGTCTTGTAGAGGCTGTAGAAACTTTATTGCCTGTTCCAGAGGGTCCTCCACCTAAAAGACAACCAGCACAATTTTGTCGAGCACAACTTTAATTTTTCATTACTTCGAAACGAGAAATGCAAACGTGAACAAACCCTCTCCAATTTTTCTGGGATCAATTCGTCCAGCGTGGGTTGTTCCAGGTCAGGATCATTCTGTTGCCGCGATTTATTGTGCTGTTCCCGCTTTTCCTGAGCTTGCGCAGCTTGCTGTCTCTCCAATTCAGCCTTTCTTCGTTGTCTTCTTTGCTTGTTCCTTAATTTCTTCAATTCCGACGGCGCCAAATTTCCTAAAAGCAAGAAACTGTAAAAATGATAAAACCCTAGAAAAATGGCATGTCACTTCTTAATAGAGGAGGCTGTTGGTATCCAATCTCATAACAGAAGAAAAAGCGATTCAATTGTCAGCATAAAACGCCAACAGGGCTGCTATAATGTTTCTGGTTACGGCCTAGTAAATCCGAGAATGCTACAATTGTCGCTGTACTCTTTCGTCACGAAAGGAGACTTTTACTGACTCGTTGGTATCTACCAAGGTCAAGCCATATTCCACGACCGGCGGGGCAAAAGTAATTCTGTCGGTTTCGCAAAGCCTTTTCTAACTTTTCCTTGGCTCTAGTCGCGCTTAAACCTACTGACAGTAGTTACTGGGTCTGGCATGCGTGCACGTGTCTCGCGTGCTCTTTGGTCACGTGCAGGCACACTTGCACCGTGAGACGATGACAGAACTGGAAAATGTAACCTGTTCCTGCCCTGCGATTCTATTTGAGGAATAAGTAGACAATGGGAAAAGCCACCGCAATTACAGCGTCAGTTACATTTTATAATACTTGCTCCGTTACGTTAAATTGGAAATGTAACACTATTCGTTACTATTCGATTAATTAGCTAGCTACTTGTGGCCCTCAAGTACACGCAGCAAAGGAAACTCGTAATTAGTTCGGGCTGCTTACGAGTAAGCAATTGTTAAACTCTAAATAAATAGAGTAATAATGCTCAATAGGTAGGAGAGACGCTGCATAATTCCCGACATCAAAGTCGAGGCATTAACTTTACATACGACAAGACCATGAATCTGTGTATGTTAATTATGTGCAAGTCAATGTACAAATACAAAAGAGAAAGAACCCTACTGTTTATTACGACGAAAGTTCGAGAGTGGTACCTCTATATTTAACTTGTTCACTGGGCATCAACGGGCTTAATTACCCTTGTATTAATTCCGTATTGTAGCACGAAAATCCTGTACACTTTCCAATTATGTAAGAAATAGTCAAATCGTTATTTCAGTCGACTGCTATCATGCTTCGTAAATTCGGGCGTGCATGCCATATAAACCAGCATGAGAGGATTTTGCTCTAGTTTTTTAGAAAGTACTTTTACGACATTTCTTATATGTATTCCGAATATCCAATTTCACGTACAATATGAATTGCAAAAAAAACTTGGAATCGTAAAAACTGTTATTAGCATCTGTGTACCGAAAATTGATCGCAAAAATGTTAAATTTTTTCACATTAAAATACACTAGATCCATATAAATTGTTCGAAATTCAAACTAAAAACTTAAGTCACTTTCGTGATCTGTTACAGGTCAGAACTGGTGCTTCTGGTCCAAGTATCATTTTACGCTTGGAACAGGTAATTCAACGTCGATATAGCAAAAACGTCGAGTTACGAATGCCAAGATTAATGCTAGACTATCCTGATAAATTGCATATCCCGCGCGATATCATCGCTGTAACCGTGCAAACGAACTTTGGCAAGAAATATTTATTTCCGTAATGCTGTTCCGTTCGGAAGGAATTTTACCGGACACACTATTTCCGGCGCGCATTCCCACCTTCCGTTCATAATGAAATATGCGATCGCATTAATCGGCCGAGGAGAGAGTCGGCCGAGAATCGGCAGGTACAGGGGAATTTTTCATCCTTGACAAAGGAAGACCTTGCGCGTATTACGGCTCGGTTAGAGAATGTGGAGCAACAGGCGGCACTGGCACGCAACGTTTATGCAAATTGCATCCCTCAATAGCTGCACGCGATTATACCTAGCTTACCAAAGTTAATTTCTTTCCAGAATCATCAGCCAAACAACTCTTCTATACATTTCTCGACAGAATTATATCTGGAATATTCGCTCAACTGAACCGTCCTAAATTTTTATGGAGCAGGATCTGATTTCAAAAACACGATCTCCTCGTTTTGTACCGTGTATTTTGGAAGGAATGAAAAATATTCTCATATTTCATCCCCTTGTACGGATCAGACACAAAAGAACTACAGATAAATACGTGGCTTCGAAACAAATAAACCATACAATTTTTATTCTATTTTACAAAATTGCTGCCAGGTAAGTTTCACTATAAATACCGTGAATTCGGTAATTATTTCAAGTTCCATATTAATTTAGTTAAAACGATATGATATTCACCTTTGGTACCTTAGATATTCGAACCGCAGTACTACAGTATTCCCATGCAAATCCTTTGGTAGTTCTCGCCCGTAAATCGATGATTTCTATGAAACCCGCAAAGGTAGACGTAATTCGGGTAACATTAGAAAGCGTGGGTCATGCCATTTTTCCACGAGTATATCGAGCCGCCCGAGTTTATAATCTACTGTGATCCTGACACTTCGACATTTCGCATAGTGTGGAGCGTTTCGCGATAACGCGAAATTAAATCTCCTCACTGGTTGTTTTCAACTCCGGCCGCACCCTGACGCCATCCGGCACCGTTACTCTCTTTGTTCCATCTCACTCGCGAGATTTGCACTCACCTACGCGAATTGGTCCCTGAAGGCTCCCGCTGGGCAGAACCTTCCGCAGAAATTAGTACCCACTGATCGTCGAATTCGCAAAGAGGTGAGGTAATGGATATTAAAATACACGACAGTACTTGCGTATTACGCTGACAGTGGTCCTATCCTTCGTGTGCATCTTCCATGCCCACTTACTTATTATCTTTAATGTCAAGCCGCAAACTAATTCTTCATAGGCATTATATCAGGTTGTTGATGAACGGCTAAGCAGTGGGCACTTAACGCTAGAGATAACAGGTAAGTCTACGTTTACCGCTTCTTTACTTTGCTATTCAAGTTGAAGGCACTCGACCAAGTTGTCGTACCCTTTTTTAGAAAGAAGATTTGCAAGCCGAGGTCACCCGTTTGCATTAAGTGCACGCTTGCTCGGCATATGCAACGAATTCAGATTTGCTGGGTGAAATAATTGCGGTTAGGTAAGAGGCTGCGAGTGCACAGAGCTACAGAGAGCTGCACAGAAATGATGGGGGCGGCAAGGCCAGTACACGTGAAAAGGATTTCTCGGTTAAAACGCCGTCATTAGACGGCTTGGAGAAGAAGAGGCGAATGAAAATATTCTAATGACATCTGCAGTTACGCTTGCCTCTTATCCTTTAATTGAATACCGCGAAGAAGGTGCCGATGCGATCGTGATTTAGTCCCACTTTTTACGAGTGCAACGTCAAACACGGCGTCTGCTCGGTTTTTGCGATCATCAAGCTCCGGTGATTCATTTGCAAGACGCGTGAGATAGATGCCGGAATTAGTGCGGTACCGCATTCCTGCATACGGCCGATAGATCAATAATTACCGGGACTCTAATTGAAACATTATTGGCCTATACAGGAAATTAATTGGACAAGCTGATGATGCAGAGTAGTAAACGCTGAATTAATAATTAAATTCCTGCCAATGTCAAATTACCAGATTGATTGAGCTGTCAGGTATGATTTCTTGCGAACTTGTGAAATTACACATTATTTTAAAACCCAATCGTTTTTGCGACTACGAAAAAGGCAGATATAAATAATTGTCGGTAGTTCTAATCAGAGGTGTAATCAATATAGAACAGCAGTTGTACGTAAGAATCGGCGTTAATTGCTTTTTTTTTTTAAAAAAAAACCTGGGAAAGAACAAAGAGAAACAGGATCTGTTGAGTGAGACGATACAAGAGTGACAGTGCCTGGTAATCGTGTTGCGTTACTAGCAAGTTTGGAAGCTGAATAAGCAGATATTCAAGAACGCGGCTACCCCGAAGAAACCGAATCAATGTAACATCGAGCTGATTCCCGCGATGAGTTTGCAAGAAGCAGGTGGACAGAAGTCATCCGTACGGATCTGAAAAGACAGTTTTCGCAACGCGATACCAGGTGATTCACTAGTTAGTTCCGTGTTTAGTTGACCATTGACAGACGTGATAGATGTATGCAACTGATACCGAAAGTTTCATTAAGCGCTACATAGCTAATGACTCATGCGCTACGGTACCGTGAAAATATATCAACCCGTAAAGACATTCATTATAGTGTTGTCTATTGCGGAGGTCACCAGTGACTGACATATTTAGTAGCTACCCTTTGTTCAACCTGTAGTAGTTGCCACATCATATTTAATAGAACTGCTGTTATATGCATATTATCGTATTGCAAAAGTATAAAATAACCGATGCGGAAATAATTGCATAAGTAATATTGTTCATATAGCGTATTGGATTTCTTTAGTTTCTTTAAAATGCTTCATTAACCTTCTATGAATCTATGTGAACCTCGCTTCAGGAAAATTTTCACGGTATTGCGGGTGTTAACTTGGAATTCGATTAAAAAAGTTTCTCACAGAGTTCATAGCTTGTTCAATAGTTCCCATAAATTTACTATAAATCAATCTCACGGATGCATACCAATGTGACACGAACTACTATAGGCATGCTAGTGTCAATTTTCCTACGAAATACATAGTTCTATTCGCAATTCCAATATCGCGCAAGGAATTCATGTCGCTAATGGAAGATGCAGGAACTGTCGGTTACACAAAACCACCTCGCACTATTATCGCTGTGCTGTAGTATATAGGAACATTCATTTCCTCAGCTCGAAATCTCGGTAATCATAAATAAAGTTTCCGTTAGTTTGTCTTTTCCTGTAATCGCAGGTACACCTCTTCCAAGACTGTGTATTTCACAATCAACGTAGTAACTGCGGCGCAGCCAGCTTCTCCGAGAAACATTCGGATCGTTGTAATAGAAGATTTTTCAATGTGTGATTTAACATAAAAAAATATAACATTGCCAAAACAACGAAAACAGGTTATCTGATATTTTTTAATAAAATAACACCTATCTGTTGTTTGCTCGCGAGACAGACCCAACGGTAAACATCCTAAATGTATAAATAAAACATTCTTTTATTCGATTAAAATTTTAAAAAAGAAGAACTTTAATCCCGGGTAAAAGTGGAAATCTTACAAGTTCGTTGTTGATAGCTCTAGGATCTAGCATTAGCTGTTGTAATGTGAGATTGAAAAGAAAGGAGCAATTGCTCTGGAAGAGACGCTCCGATTGTTCCGATAATCGCTCATGTATATTGCTCATTGGCGCCTTTTACGTCAGGCAAACGTCTGGCACGAGATCTCACTGAATAGGCTTGCCGATCTCCAATCAATCGTGAGATTTTATTAAATTATTAAAGATGTTACATTCGAACAAACCGGCTCAATCACGAGTAATTACGGAGATTATGTTTACGACACTCTGTCTCACGAGTGTTACGCAAGAAATGGCAGTACAGTTAAACTCCTACGGCTGTTGGGGCGTGAAGATTACGTTGTTGTTTCCTTTGGAGCGGATGATTGCGCGGACGATGCTTACTAATGGGCAGAAGTAGAGCGTTCTTTATTAACAGACGGCGAGGACGCTATTCGTTTCTACTTGATTCGCGGAACGTTTATGGCTGTATCTCATGAAGATTAAATATCAAAGTTGATGCACGTGCATCGATAATCGGTGCAGCAATGCTATGCTTCTCTTGCAAGTTCTGCATTGTATGCAGATCGTTCGAATACAGTTAGTATTAGCGGTTAGATTATAAATTAGATATTCAAAAAATAACGTGACTGACATGTTTTATACATATGCTTAAACACCAAGTGCATAGGGTGCCATGCGATTTGCCCACCGGAGAATGCGGTGGGCATACTAGTACTGTAAATTTGCAGCCGGATAAAATTAGAGACAATTTCTTTCCCCTGATACCGGTGCGTCTCTTTGTGAATGTGGCGCGGCTGTTACTATTCGCGAAAGTTAAACACGATTATTCGTGGATCGATCAAATACATTATTCATGGCTGCTCTACACGGTTCAGACAGTGGTTTATTGTTTTTTGAATTCCACGATTTTTGCTACCATCAGCCTTTCCCATTAAGCCAGGTCATTTACTGGATTTTGAAAAATGACAGAGACGAACACAAATGATTCTAACAAAATAAATTCGATTTCTGCTCGTGGCCTTGCGGTTAATGGAAAAGCTGCCTGCAGAATTGGGTTAGCATGAACTATTATGTTATCTTCATCTAATGAATGTACTCTTTGTGTACATCAAAGGAAGTATCTCTGACTTACATCTAATTCATTAGAAGAAGAACTATCTCAAGTACTGTGCTATTTAATCTTACTTTCAAAGCCTAGGTGATTACCTTCTTTCCTGAAATCACCGTAGATTAGCATTAGCTATTTGTGTGGAGTTTTACGATGCTTGAAATACATGTAGGACTTTACGTTTGCACTAAATCACAACGCGGATTTTCTCGGTCGCAGACAGTAGAAAACACTTGAGATGAAACACTTGTTATATCCTACTGGTCCATCGGAAACTTGCATCAGAAGTCACAAATAGATGCTGATACGCTTTTGCAAGGCGGCTGTGAAAAAGAGCTTCTACCGAGAACTGCTGAAGGCTACTTTAGTGCCTAACATCAGACTATAAACCACTTTACCAAACGATCATCCGAGATTATACCGAATAATCTATTTCATCACTGACAATCGTACTAGCGTTCACCAAGTTTATGATTAGTTCATGTGACGTGACACAAACTACGGTTAAATACCAATTTGAATTAGGTAATCGTCAATTAATCCTTTTTAATTATATGTATACGTTAAGAGATTAGATCAAACTAGTGTAGTTTTACGAGATTTTTCTGAAATGACCTATTTCAAATAAGTCAGATTGACAGGTCTGATAGTTCCCTAATACTAAAAACTGTCGAAAAATTGTGGCCCACGTTATCGCAATTGAAAACTCGGCTACATTCCTTAGGAATCTGTTTAAGTACATTGGTATGGATATGGTGAAGGGTGTACAAACAGTTTGCACGGGGCAAGTGCTAGGCGTGGCTCACAGGAGAAATAAGAAAGGGGCCATGTACCGTATAGTCACGGTTCTATCGATGGACTGAAAGGCCTTATATTCGAGCTAGAATACGCGACACCACCGGAATGCTAACTTCCCATGGAGGGCTCGTTCGTGTGGCGAGCAAAAAAAAAACAATCCGAGCTTCTGACGTAGTTCGCGGCACAAAGGAACCGCGAACGAATTTGCACGGCAAGGTCGTGATTTTTGCGCCTCGTGCAAATTTAATCGGGAGGATGCTCCTGACTATTCTACGCTGAACTACTCGTCCCTTGCGCGTGTTTCAGGTATATTCGTCTCTCTGACGCACGTATCTGCATTTCTCGTTCCTTTTTTTACTTTACATACCGAGCTCATTTTTTCCTCCTTGCTGGAGGAATCTGCAAGGTGGGCGGCGAGCGATTTCTTCAAGTATACGTTAGCAGAGACGAACTGAGCTAGTCATTTTCTCAAAATATGTGCGTCAGGATATTTATGAACTCTTAGCGGATCCATTAGCAGAAATAATTAATCCTGTCGTGTACTGTATGTACGACAATTTTTCACTGATTTATTCTTTACCGTAAATTTAATTCAATCCCATGAAAGTCAACTTAGAAATCGTAATGTTAAGATCTATTGGCTATAATTAAATATCAACTGCGACTCAGGTGGAAGTTGTAAAATCATTTCGCCTGGGGAGTTACGAGCCACGCGGACTTGTTTCTTAGCTTTTAGGTAAGAAAAAACTGGAGCAGAGCGTTATTACGAAACTGCCAACACGCATTGCCTAGTAAGGTTTTAAAAAAATGGGGATTCTTGCTTTGTGGAACTAAAGCGTCAACCATACACGCGAACGCATTGAGGGGAACGAAAATACAATTGAGTGGAAACGCAACGTGCTGTATGACTGAGCCGTTGATTGGCAATTTATTAGGTTCCACTGTGGGAATAAATCCGGCGGAGTAGATAACGCGAATTGATTTGCGCAATCTTCTGAATTTGAAGTCCACCGAAGCATGTCTAATTGAATATAAAATTCGACAAAGACTGGTAAGGTTTACCATCGGCATTAAAAACTCTAGAATGTCATTGCAACTTTTCATATTATTTCTTTCTACGCGAATTGTATTCATTCGATGCGACCGGATGTAACGATTTTCCAGTTAGCAATCAAAGACAATTGTATGACCTCGACGGGATCCATGAAAAATTGGCATGAAAAAGTGTGATGACAAGAAAAGAGTGCGTTGAATCGCGCGAAGAAGTTCCGGCGAAAGTAGCGGACATACGTACTTACGAACAATGTGCAGCGACAGCAATGACACTTTCGCTAGGTGCTCGTCTCCCTATAGAAGGTCATTGTACGTGTAAAAATACTGCTGCCGCGCGTCTAGAATTCGTAATAAGCCACGGAACAAGAGCATACGATATTCAACTTGAATTTCTAATTCCGTGAGCGAAAGGGAAAATCGGTCGAAGGAAAGTTCCACCGCGAATGGCGATGAATCGCACGCATGCACGTAGAGGTTTTTTTAGCACATCATCGGCTTCTCCGATCGCTGATCATCCTTGCCGCAAGTCAGAACTAAAGGTGCCGGATTTGGTACGCGAAATTTATTGCTCCGGCTGCGCGCATTAATTTTCTAATTAGTTCGCTTTCTGCCAAGCGTAAACGGTTTCGCGACCCAATTGTGCAAGCAATGCATTATTTCAGGCTGAACTGATGAACGAGAAGAAGCAACATGCCTCATTGTGGTCTAGTGTGTGAGTTGACACCATTTCCTTCGTGGTCTTTAATGAATTTTCTTCGAGTACCCAGTAATAAGTTAGCATGCTTCTTTGCGGAATGGAAATGTTGCGAAAATAATGTCATCTACAATTACGAAATGCAATAATACGCATAATTGCAGTTGTTTATTGCAGACGCTACCAGCTGCGATTATAGTCCATTGGAGACATCAAGTTAAATTCGAGGCATGACAACAACTACATAAATGCTATTGTTATTAGATTACTGCCGCAATAGGCATCAATGAATTACTTCTAATTGTTGACTAACGAGTCGTAAAGTCAGTGTTGACTGTTTCACTACCAACCATCAGCATCGTTAACTGATCTCAATAAACCTTATTACCAAGAGTCTATGGAGCCATAATATTTGTAGCCGAAATCATTGAAGAGCTTATTGTTAGTTCCAAAGGTTAAGCACTCCATCGAATAATATAAACCAAACTTTCTCACTCGATTATACATTCAGCATCCAAATGTAACCTGAATTGCGAGAAGACACGAGTATTGGTACTCGAATTTTGCGGCTGATAAACGTAAAAAAGAAGCAGTCGAAAAATAGCTCTCGTTGCCAGAATTTCTTCGTTCCAGATTGCCAACGGAAAGTAAAGTCAGCAGGACGCAACCTCGGCATAAAGGCCGTGACACCGAACGGCTATAAAGTGCAACCTCTTCGCCATGATCTTGAAATTAACCAGCTCGGCCCAGTTCTCAGAGCGTACAGCGGAACAAGTATGAGAAATTGGATTCTCACTTTCATAGAGGAACACGGGAAATCGCTGCTGGGTTCACGCGGACACGATGACAATAGGTCGCGGATCTAGCGTAGGAAGAAAAGTTCAAGCGGTTAGACTGGGAATAAGGGAATAAGCGTTGGTTGTACCACGGTACCGCCCATAATTTCACACTTTTACGAGCCACAGCTTTCATTGTTGTTACTTGGCGTGAACTGACGATCTTTGAGTTGTGCTTTATACAAATAAAACTGCCAGTAAACATCACGAAGTTGCGATTAAAAGAAATTCCTTTCGTAGCAGACACAATGATGAATGGTGACTCGTGGGTACTCGCGCTGTGAAAACAGAACATATTCTATCCTATCTATGATGGGTTCGAGTGAGCAAAGAAAATCGGGAAAGCTCATTTCTTCCTTAACCGAACGGAGTTCCCACTTTCCATGATAGTTAATTGCTTGAGATGTATTCAACGAAGATGAGGAAGATATATTGTAAAGGCTCGTCTCGTGAACTCAATAAATAGAGTCTATGATGATTATATGGCCTCGTTAAGTTCGTTAACTACCTCCGCTAAACCATCAAGGATACTAAAGCATATTAAAATAGAAACGTGACACATCCCAAATCAGTTTGTTTGTTTTTTCGAAGCAACATCCCGTTGAACTCTCTTATTTCTTAATGCGATTCATCATCGCCAGGGCCAAATTCATCAGTGCCCCGAAGAACGATAAGCCACAGCAGGAGAAGTCGCGCGATTAATCTGCTCGGCGCCAGAGGAACAGCTACGAGGACGACGTGGCGCCTAAAAATCGGTAGCTCAAAGGACACCAGCGGTGACCTTGATAGAGCAGCAGGAATCTCAGTGGATGAGTCAGACACCTGAGCAGTCGACGCCAAGACAAAACATTGCCTATCCTGGCCCGTAGAACAGTGTCCCGCAGGAAGGTCCTTCTACGAATCCGAACTGAACGCTTTTCAGGACGGGACATAACACAAACCGCCTGAATCGCTGACTCAAGAGGTTCCTGGGAAAAACGTGGATGAATGAACGTATCTCAAAAATACCTTTACCGTACGTGCGTCACGCGGACCGTAACAGCTCCGACGCGACGGTGTCGTCAGAGACCGAGAATACAATGGGGTGCCGGAATCGGAAGCTGTTCAACACGACGCGACGCGGTGATCATCGCCGGGCCAAATATGGCACTGATGCGTGAGATCGATGTTAGTCGCGGCAATGTATCATCAAAACACGAAGAACGACCCAAGGAGAATCGTTCGATTGACGAGGTCACGAGTAGATATCGCGAGCGTATGCTCGATGAGGTGAAAACGCATCGGCCTTAAATAAGCGATTCGAGAAATCGATGCAACTGCCAGTCGCAAATGGTACGGAAAGATGGACATCTGCTGTGCGCAATTTATCTTAATGAATGTAGCGAGAGAAGCAAGCTATTCGTATGGATGTCGATTCTCTAGTCTACATCCATTCCAGTAGATCGCTCGTTACGGCCGTCTTTTGTGAGAGTATACGATGATACCGAGTAATACCATGCCGAAAAGAAAAGTTACTGTAGAGAGAGATTCGAAAAGTGTGCCGAACTTCCGCAGACGTTTGTATCTGTCGTACGTGACGAGCATTGACGAATTAACGAATCGCGATCGCATTGGTCACTACTACATGCGTGTGTGGCTCGCCCTGAGAGACTAGGAAGCCGAGAACCTTTGCGATTTCGTCTAGACAGCGAAATATGAATAGACAGTGAATTATATCCGTGATTAACATACCAACGTCAAAGAAATATGTGCCCGTTACCCAAAGAATGCAACATGACTTTGATATTCGAGAGAATGAATTCTCGTGTAGGAGGAATAAATATATAATTGCAGTAGAACGAAATAAACTGGCGTCCCTGCTAAAATGCAGTTCGTGCCGACTAGCAGTGTTCGTGCAAGGTGATCAGTTACAACTGTCAGAGTCATTAAAAAGATCGATCCTACTGTTCTCACACCGAATATCCTACCCCGGGGTACCACGTGTTTACACGATACTCTTGATGGATCGTTCATCCATCTCGGTATACGCGTCAGAACAATTCAGTAATTTATGACAGTAATCCATTAAAAATCTTATTAAGCTATTAGCAGCACTATAAATCCGGCGTGTATGCTACAATAAAACCAACGGGCGTAAAGTTTCGCCTGGTGAAAAAAGTGAGATGCCGCTAAGTATCCCGTGATATAACAAAGATGATTCTATAAACTATAAATAAAGCCTTCAGAACGAGCAAAGTACGGAGAGATTGACGTTGAGCTGCAGGTATGTAACGCAAACCTGTTGCAAATGCGTTTTTTACATAGTCACCGTCATCCGGTAAGAAGCAGGTTTTCCCAACTCCATTTCCGTCTGGGAGAGATGCGATCGTGCATCGAGAATGGGCATGATCAGGATCATTACATCAGTTTACTTCACCGTCAAAACAACAGAACGCCAGTGTCGCGGATCGCACCAACTTATGGGCCTTGGTTTTTATAGATCCAGTACCGGAGCAATAAATTTCGAATACACGTTTATGGCTTGAGTTACCAGGACGAAATAAAAATTTCTATGCGCTACAAGAGCGAGGATTTTGCATGCCACTGCGAAGTGACAAAGGATGATATAATCGTCCAGGAGTGCCGGCACATTGTCTCCTACGTCTAAGAAAAAGTTCCAGAAGCCGAGCCTTCCATTTCTGGACCAAAACAGTATACAAGATCCTCGAATAATCATGAATCTTCAAAGTACCATCTTAGAATCTCTGTTAAAGCCAAATAACCATTGGTAGGAAGATAGGAACAATCCTTAGAGTTGACTCTCGGAACATTGATAGTACCATTTCAATCGTACTGCCGCCGAGTCAATGACCAGAATCCAAATGGAGACTACAAATCTACTGGCAAATGTGGGTTGCCGAATAGGAGTCGAACGAGCAGCTTTTCCTAGAGCAACCGACCAAGTGAGATTGTACCGTGTAGTAGGAGCACCACCACGGAGCGCGAGTCGCGGGCTCTGTAAAAAGGAAGGGTAGCAGAGGTGTGCGAGAGCGGGACAAGGCGGTTTGCGGGCGATCGTTTTGCCCGGCAGTTGTATGAGAGAGCCGCGACATACACGGTGTGTCTCGATCGGTGCACGCGAGGGACATACGCTCTCGCAGCCTCCAAGTGATATAAGTGCATTCGTGGCGGACCTCGAAACCGACTGGAAGCGAGGAGCAGACCGAAGCTGCGAGGAGACGAACCGCGCCACACCGCACCACAACCAAGAGTGGGACACTGGCGCAGGGCCAGTAAGATCCAGCGATATAAAGAACCGCGGTCACGACGAGCAGAAGGCTATTCTTTCGCGTATCCTCGCTCCAAGTGCAGTGAGAGTGCATCCCGCGAACTTGTCGTGTGCGTATTATGGGCTTACCTGTCGCGGGTAGCTCCACCAGTGGGCCGTGATACGCTTCACTTGTCGCGTTAAATAAACTCAATCAGAGTTATAGTGGACTACTGTTCACGCTCGTAAACACGCTCGGGGAAACACGTGCTATCAAGTTGCGCGAGTGTCGCAGCAGTCAAGCCAAAACGCGCATAAAGGGACGAACTTGCCATAACACGGAAATTCGGAGTCAAAGTGAGTTGATGAATTTCAATTGAACGGTGGATGTTGCAACGAGCCTGTGTTATACGCGTGCATGGTGTACATGCTGAATCGTGACTTCGTGAAACTTCAGATTAAACACAAGGGAAGAATGTAACCCGGATTTAATAACATCACGGTCGCATTGGGAATATCCTCGAGTTCATTGCAATCGATGTTTTTAAATTCGCTTCTTTCTGAGTCACTTTTGTCCGATAACAGTTTTGCGTGCGAAAGATTAAATATTTGAAATTTCTAGACTGACTTTTTCTGTACACGTGTTAAACTTCATAACTAAAATTCTTTTATCGATTACAACTTGCGTAAATCAAAAATATCAAGCTGACTTTTTCTAGCTGGTCGATCATCGGATGAAATTAAGTTTAAATGACAGTTCCGAGAAACATCAATTATGTCGATCAAAAGTGTCACGAGCAGGATGTGCATTATTATTGCACTTACATGTACGTATACCACGGATTATAACCGACCGGGAATATTTCTCCGATCCCCACGTGGGAAGTGGTTGCAGAATGTGTTAGGAAAACCTCCGGTGTGACTGGACGTAAAAACGCTTCATTCATCCGTCAATAATCTTCATTCTCCCGTAATCGGGGGTATCTACGTATCCGGTCAGCCATGAACAGCGCGAAAGTCGAGATTTCCGGTATATTGACGCTAACTTCTCAGTGCCTTTCGTGTTTATCTGTTTAATTACTTTCATTTTACTTGTCAATTAATGAACCATACCCATTTTGCTTCCTATCGGCCGGTAGACTTTCACTTTGACATAACTATAACATTGAAAAAGTTGCGAAGCAAAGACCTACGAGACTGCTTTTCAATGCTTTTCCTACCGCATTAAGGATAGGAATCTTTCGAAGGATAAAAATTTATTAAACGGAGAAGAGTGCATATGTACACTTGCCAAGACGGATCTAGTGAGCCCTGAGCCATGGAGAGTCAATTAAACAACGATTTACGAGGGAAACTGTATTGGAACTAGTGTTTCCTACGGGTTGGGAAGCTTCTGACCAGCTGAGCAATTGACGTGCTTCTCGTTTACTGCCAGTTATGGTACGTCACAGCGACACGATCTCCTCGTTTTATGATTGAGTGTCATGGGTGTGAAATTTATTAGCATTTCAAACCTGCCAGATTACTAATCAGAGCAATTTCGCTTCAAGCGACCAAAAAGGAAAGTGGTTTTAAACGATATAAAGATTGTATTTACTGTCCCACCCTGTCGGACGCAAGAATATTACACTATAATTAATTTTTAGATCTACCATGCAGGATTAACAGATGAGGACATACCGATTGGAACACAGAAACGATTTAATAACCGCGACGAGTTGTTAGATTATATAACCAATTGTTGGGAAAAAAGGAACAATCAGAGATAGTGGTGAAACTGATATTATTTTGAGAGGACAAAAATTGTCGATTTAGATAGCGCTCCATGACACTGTAAATTTGAGAGAAACTTGATACGAGCCAAAAAAGTCAGATCAATACCATTTCTCCGCAATTCACTTTAGCATTTGCGATTCAACAGAAACGAAGCGGATCAACAGATAAAAATGTTTCCCGAGCCTTGAGTTAACCTTCGTAATCATGTTGCTTTCCCTCTCGTTCATTCTATTACATTCTAATTGCTTATTTATTAGGGCGCTTGGTATCCGATAATTTTCAATAAAGCGTTTATGATCGTGGGAATGCCTATACGTAGAAGAATAAACGTATACGCGCGTAATACACTAAAAAAGACATCATTATTGTGACGTTGAA
Source organism: Trypoxylon attenuatum (assembly GCA_963989405.1). Lineage (NCBI taxonomy): Eukaryota > Metazoa > Arthropoda > Insecta > Hymenoptera > Crabronidae > Trypoxylon > Trypoxylon attenuatum. The sequence goes on along the minus strand of OZ022490.1, from coordinate 8,110,811 downwards.
ACGTGTTGCATACCGGTACATGATTCATCAGGAAATAAAGACCGGTGTTATAGGAAACTTGCATAAAGGTAGGCAAACCGATTGGCACAATCATGCAGTTACAAAAATGCCGGCCAGTCAGAATCAGTTCAAGCTCATTAACACCCGGATTTCTCTTTTGAGCTTGTAACATATATCTTCCCTTAGTCGGCTCACGGTTATAATTACTCTAAAACATTCTAAGAACCCGGAAGTCCGCACACGCAAAAGCCTCAAAAAGTCAGCGGACGATAGACATACAACTTAATCAACAGGAAATTGGTTCCCTAAACGAGAGCACTGCGGTTGGTTAGCTGTTAAATCAAACTCAACTTGTGATTGAGATATGCCAAAAATGGACCGGTATCTTGAAAAGGGTAGTCTTATTCGTTAAGTCAGAGCAGACTGACGAAACGCCCGACCACAAATTAATTTCCTCTCGGCATAAGATCAATTAACTTACTACTAAATCTATTTCCGCCAGTGAAATAACGAACCTTTTTCGTCGTTGAGAGTGAACGAGGCAAATGGTCGAACGTCGAGTGAAAATGGTACGCGGACATGCTGATAAGATTAGCAAGGACATATTTATTGTACGAATTATTACGCTACGAAGGTCTGCGGTTCTGTCAAACACCGCTACGCAACAGGTTGCAGTGCGTCCTATTTCTCAGTTTCCTTTCAGTTTGTTCGGAGAGACAAGTTTAATCAGAATTCAGCGATGAGGACATCGTAAGGTCAAAAACCATTGTCTCGCAGATACGATTATCGGTCTGACCTCTGCTAAAAACAAATTCGATCGTGCAAAAAGAATGCATCGAGTACCAAAAACTCGTGCGTGTTTGCACAATATTCGCAAAACTCCGAAAGTTTGTTTCTCTCACGTCAGTTCGCGGCAAGCGTACGAAAAATTCGCGAAGGATGAAAGTCATTCACGGTTAAAAATTGGGCCGTTAACCTTGTCTGGACAGGGTAGCCTTTACGATTTGTCGTTCGCCCTGGAAAAAAATCGCAAACCGGTATTAGCCATACCTATCAGGGCCGTTCGCGTATATTCCAATATTGAGTCGGGTTTTCTGGCATCCCTGCAAATGGATATTCCAATATACGCGCATTAGCAAGGTTTATTTTCTGCAAGAAATTATGCAAGCTGAGCGCTGGCTTGCGTCGCCGAAGTTTTCCTCCATTTGGTATCTCGTCGAGTGCAATAGCGTATCTTGGTGCAAGATGGTAGGTGGAGGGTCGCCTGAGAGTGAGAGCAGGTGCTGATTGTTAGAGGAAGAGAACGATCCAACGAGGATTCCAGGATAAACGAGACGAGCATATTATGCAAGCGAGTTACCTCGGCAGAGCAAGCCGGTCAATGCCAAGGTGTTCCACTATGCTCGCTGTAGTATACTCGTCTCTCCCAGTCGGACATCACGCCGACAATCATCACTGATAGCCATACTCGCTACCGCAGAATCGAGGGACTCAAATCTTACGCCACTTTTCGAATACCAATTATTCTTTCAATGATTAATGCACCGACACGTTGCGACTTGTAAATGAAGAAGTAGTACCTTGCAAATGAATCTATCATTGCCGATAACTTCTGCAGAGTACATATAACGATTCTCATTGCAACCCTCGTTCGAATCCACATGTACGCAAGTGAAATATAGAGCAGGCAACAACGAGACACATATTTTAGGCAAAGCAGTTCAGATAGCGTGAAATCAACTAGCGTTTACCGTAACTTTCTCCAGTTGCTTTAGTTTTATGTAAACGCAACTTTAGGCCGATGTAAACTACAAAATTGGGACCACCTGACACCCTTTGCGCAATCAGCATTATCAACTTAAGAGTGAGAGATGAATTTTTTCCCTGTCAACGATCAGTGCGTTCAGCACCAGAACGCACAAAGTACGAAACAGTATGACGAATGAAAAAAGGTTCGATAAGAAGTGGAGGTTTAAAGGACATTGGAATTGGTTTGATTCGATTCGGTTAAAAATTATTGAAGAGGCAATGCGTCGAGCATAGTAAAAGACGCGTGAAATCGAACAGGAAAGAAGCAGCATGTTAGGAGCGATGCACCGAAGGGTACTGCCGCGCGTGGGCACTAACGCAGCGTTAAGGAATTAACGTGCTGCTCAACAAGCACAACGCGAAACAAAAAAGGAAAGTAGTTGAAAGCGTAAACTCAACTGGATAACGGTAGACCTAGGAGTCTTACGTGGAGTTCACGCCCGTGTGCCAATGGTGCAACGTGCCGACTCGAGAGGCGGGGTACAGTCTACTGGCGCAAATCGCATTTCTAACGTCGATCGGCCCGCTAAGACGAATGATATTCAAGCAATGAATCAGTGTTGAAACACACCGCGTAGGTCCTGGCCCAACGTACGAGCCTTTCACTCTTTTTAAACCGTCTCGATGGCTCAATGCCATTTTATTGCAAACCTGAGACGTCTTTGATGACCCAGCATTCAAGGCCGCATACTGGACCCAGAGTGATCGAAGAAAAAGCATTCGATGTCAGGGATTCGCCTAACCGGATGTTTACCGGCTATCTCAAGTATTTTTGTCTGATTCACCCACTAGGTCATCTCGTGTACTTCTTATTCGATTAAACCAGTTCTACCTGAGATACCTAATTAATTTAGCTAAATATCTACTTCTGTAAACGATGAGGCTCACATTGATGATTAAGTTCTCCATTAGCCTTGTAGTATACGTAAAAAGTCCACTGAGAAACTCATTTTCGAGGACTCTGATGTATCTCACGTATCTTAACTTTTTTCCCAAGTGCATTTTCAGCAACGTTCCATATCGGGTAGAGTGCTGTGATCGCGGTTTATGGCAGACCAGTTTGCGACTTTTTTCTGAATCATTGAACATAATCGTTGTGATGTATCGGCAGCGTGTACACGACCGCAAAATCGCACCCTGCAAACCCGACGAACCGATATTACGGCAAGTCTCTCGCAATGGTAGCGTAACGGCACCTGCGACGTCAGGGGAATCGACTTCTTGCATCACATTTCAAAAAATCACCACCGTTCGGCTTTCGCCTTACGGAACAAATGGAAATACCGACGATGCTAGTCGCCAATTTTGCAACACCACCTTCGGTCGCCCGTCCCAACTTATATTTTGTGCGCCCGAGCAAACTGTTCCTATGTACTATGCATATAAGCCGCTCAGCCATGCGAACAATTTACAGCCGCGAAGCATGCATATCAAGAGAAATTGCCACAATCCTTGAATGAACCAAACTATTCAGCTCCCCGATTAATTCTGCTTTTGTACATTTGAATGGATTTGCTTTTGTCGACTGAGCCATCTCAAAAAGCGAATCTTTTCTTGATCGCAGAAGAATACCTATCAAAAGTAAATGGAAAATTGGTCAAAGAGAAAAACGAATTCAGTTGACGGAGATTATATTGTTACCCTTTGTTATTGCATCGATGACAAAGAACTATGTACCTACTTCTTTGTACCATAAAGTGACTTTAGAAAGAATGAAAAAGTTTGGTCCTCCGTCATAGAAATTTCTTATCGTAAAGCAAGGATAAACGGTCTAGATTAGCAAGTGAAAGTGTTCATTTCAAAACCATCCGGGTTCCGTTCTTCCAAGTGAACTATGTGTTCGAATACGTTAAATGCGAAAGGACCGGTAAGATAAAGAATCCCCTATCTCAGCGAGATAATGCAGGAGAGAAAGAGTAACGGAATCACGAAATCGCGATAGTTATTCTTACGAGGCTTAGTCCGCGACAACTTCCTCCTTTCGAGTCCGCGAGTCTCTCTACCACCTGGAAATGGCTCCACCTTTGCGAACGAACGGCCTTGGGAAACCTGGTGCACTGAGAAAGGTGATGAAAACCGGGCAGTCACGTGTATCGCGCCGGTGCGAATGGTCGCTCCGTGGTTTTATCACGCGGCTTCCAGGGACCTCCCGAGAAACACGCGTCAATCGAACGTGCTCCGAAATTGGGGCACCTTTCTTAAGTGTTAATTTCAAGACCGATGCATCACACTTTTTCCGCGGATGCTCTTGTCGACGTAATTATGTAGTTCGCGGGAAATTCGCGATGCACGCTTACGTGACTTTGCTTCGTACAGTGCGAAAATATTACATGCTGAATTAAGTGTGATTAACCTTAAGCGTGTAGCAAGAGCAAACTACGCGCGTAGTTGATCGTAAAGGGTCAGAGCTAATACGCGTATAATTCGTTTGTCTATATCCGCCTCGCAGTTCTTCGCGTTTAGGACATGCTGCGCGAAAGAATGGATTTGCTTTTCACTTTTGGAATTAATTGTGCACTGCCCACAACACGTGTAATGGATATCTAAATTTCTCAGCGCAATCGAGGGTGGTGTTTATAGAAAGAAAGTGTGCAGGAAGCATGTTTCGCGGAAACTGTGAGTTTGACGTGATTTACGAGGAAATCGTGTTCAATACTAATTGAATCCTATCGGTTCTAAGATTTACAACGTGACGATGGGACAGTTGAGTATCGATGGTAGAGGAATGTTGAACGCTTCATCGATAACTGCCCAAAGGAACTTCAACCGCCGCATCACATAGATCACGTAGTACATAAAAGACTTTTCCGAGAGAAATCGAGTGCACTCGCGCACGATCGGTGTGGCTGTTTAAAAGTTCCGACTCTTGGAGGAAGCGCATTATTGCTTGTGGCAGTTCAATTACAGCAATTCTGTACAGCGTACGAGAGGTATCCTAGTAAGCGGCTGTCGTCCAGAATCGTAACTACTCCGGAAACAGGGGAAAGGTACTCTTTTATTCCGCGCGTGTCATTATCCGCGTGGCCACTCGTTTAAAGGAACATTCGACATACGCTCGAAACGTGACGTAAATTCATAAATTATCCCGAAGCCGGACATTACGTTTCCATTAAGTGTATCTGCCGCGTAAGCAATCATTTGGGTCACGGTGCTCTCTACGCTGCTCTGTATGTGTTCGTTTGCGGTGAAATGTAACTCTCGGAGCTAAGGTCACTCTGAATCCGATTCGATTCTGAACATATTCGAATTCCATCCCGATCATCGGTGACGTATCGAAAGACGCGGCTTAATGACTCGTAGAAGAAATCTGAGATTGGAAATGCCACGGTCGAAGTTTTGTCGGAAGTGAAATATCACATTATTCAGGCTGGCGTTACTTCCGCAAGCCGTATGCTCGCGAATAGCCCTGCACTGCAGTCCAAGACTAATGCTTGGCGAATGCAGAACCGTGCACCCGCTGGTTAGGTTTGTTACTCAGTTGCAAGTCATTACGAGTTGGTACTCCAGTGACCCGTGAATGGTTGTCGACCGTTCACCAGTTGCTCACGAGGGAAAGGCGTGGCACCCTCGAGTCCCGCATTCTCGCGCTATTGCCATTCGGGCCCAATGGAATTAGCGAATTCACGAAATTCGCCAATTCCACCGTGAGGTTTTCTCTCGATCCACTCGATCCACGCGATACGGACACGCGTGCTTCACTCCACTGACTCTACACTCTCGAGCTGAGCGCTACAACAGCTTACTCTTCAGAGTTTAGCCAGTCGATCGAAATTCTCCTAGCAATTAAGTGCAACAGCTCAGCACAGCGTGAATTCAGCATTCTTTTGTCGCGCTTCGTCGCAGGTGAACACAAAACCTTTAGAAATAATGGCAAGAGGAAGTCTAACAGAATCTTTCACTTTTTTTCCAGATGTCTCAGAAGAGGACCTTCGTGCAGAAGCTCCTAGTGGGTTTGACATTGCTAACAATAGTCGCAGTAGTCTCTGCATCGTCATCCAGCAGAGAAAGGCGGCGCATAGGAGCGGAGGATTCTAGTCATCGACCTGGTAGAACATATACCGAGGATAGTTCAAGCCTGAGACCGTCGACCAGAGCGAACAACGCGATAACCACGAATCCCGGAAGGAAAGTGTCGCATCGGTTGATCGGTGGCCACTTGAGAGTCGATGGAAACCGCGATAGGGAAGAACAGCTCTGGGATGACGGGATTCTCATGTCCTCGGCTGGAAATGGAAAAGAAGGAAAAAATCCTCGACCAGACGACGACGACGAAAAGAAAACCCTCTCGCAACAAGTCAAAGAGGGAAAGTACGGACTCATACAGAACGAGCTCTACAAAGAACGACCAAAACGGCCGGGTATTATCAGTTACCTCGGCAATCCCGAAGTACCAAAAGACACAGCCAAGAACCTTGGTGGTCTGGATGAAGACGAGATTTGGTTGGCGGAGAATCATGTCCTCGTATTGCGAGGAGGGAAATTTCCTGGGCATGAGAATGCGCAAAACAATAAGGACAGTGGATCCACATGGCCGCCAATCGACGACTACAAAGCGCCGCGGAGGCAAGTCAAGATACCAGCAAAACCAAAAGTACCGCCGCCCTTCCCAGTACAACTCACGGACGGTGGACCCGTACAGATCATTGGCTCGAATGGTAGTCGGGAAATTGGGAACGATACCTTCGACTACAGCAACGAGGCCGACTTCGCGAAAAGCTTACTATCGGAAGAGGGACCGTTATTCGCGATTATATCGAACGGCACGATTATAACTCCTGATTTTGAGAATCGTACGAATCCTACGGATAGCGGATCACCCCTGAGTGTAAACAACAAGGAGAAAAAGTTGCGGCCAGATCTGCCGCCACTGAATGAACCGCCGACGTTCTATCACGCGATACCACCTGGCGCAGTGTTTGTTCCTCCGCCAAGCAATCAGACTGATTACGATGACGAGGACCAATCGATCTATTATCCACCACCTTACAGCTTTCATTTTCAACAAGACAATACCACAGCTGTACCACCTGGTCCTCTGGTGCCTGGGATTATTCTACCACCGCCACCCGACTTTTTCTCTGCGTTAGAGGAAAAGAAGAGCACGACGAAAAAGTATACGAAACGTCCTGATACTACTCCTGTTCCACGTCCACGTCCGACTTATTTGCCACCGAGGAAACTCACTACCAAACAATATAAAGCTACAAGTAGGTCGAGGGCCAGTGGAAAAACCAGTATAGTACACGGCACTACAAAAATATACGTTCCGTCGGTCCGCAGAAATATTTCGACCACTGAGATTCCTGAGACTATGAAGACCACTCCTTACGTGGAGATTACGACAAACGTGCCCGATAAGACCACTACGATCGATAGTACCGAATTTTATACTATTAATTCTGTTGTTGGGAATCAAGTGTCCGATGGGACTACTCATGAAAAAAATCGAGGCTGGTCGGGGACAATGACTACTAAAAGTATACCCATATCACATTATTATTCTACCACGACACCATCGTCGATAGAAAAACCAATTGAAGTGACTCCAGCCTCGATCAAAAATATTATTACGACGAGTTCCCCTGGTCGAACTCCTAATCAAGCGTCGTATTACTTCTACGAGGAGTCGAATAGTGAAACTGCTGGAACGACATCTACTCCAACCGGTCTTTACTTCAGGACCACTACCATAGAACCCCCTTCTTATTTCAAAGTGGAAACACAGGCTCGCGAAAAAGAGCCAAGAAAACAGTATTACAGTGTCGAGACAATACCGTCGCAACAGACTGCAGAAGATTACAGTGTCAAATTTGTTAATTCAGTCGTGAAAAATGCTCAAGTTGTCGAGTACAATGAACCTAGAAGAACTCAGACTCCACCGAAGCATGGAACTAGTATTACCAGAGCACAGAATCAACGTATGCTATCTGGTCATTCTCCTGTCTACTATCAAACTGTACCGGTTCAATCTTCCGCGCCCGAAGTGCAACCTTATTATACGACTCCAAGACCCATCAATCGATATAGACAAGAACCAAAGCCGAAACCAATTTATCAGTACAGTTTCGAAGCAGCGGATTACTCGAAGCACCAGGGCAATCAGAAACACTCGTACAAGCAACAAGAGCAAAGTACGATATATAATGATTATCAGGATGTGAAAACTAGCAGACCGCAATACGTGTACCAAGATAACCCACGAGTGCCAGAGAAAATTAGTGTCGCGATCCAAGCAGAAAATGTGCCTTACAAATTGCCGCAGAATTCGTTTTATCCTTCCTCAACGCCTCGAACGATACTACGCACCACACCGAATCCGCAGCACGCGTATTTTACGCAACAAGACGAGAAACTACTGGACGACGTGACGAAAGAATATTTCACGATATTTGGGAAAAAGCTGCCCGGAAACGGCATACCGAGCACGACACCTATTTACGGGAAATCAAGTAGTGTTACGGAACGACCGAGCTATAATGTGAATTCCTACGTACCGAACAATTACAATTCGGCTGAAACGCCGGGGTATAAGGCGTCTAACGTTAAGGTGCATTACGGCGATCAGGCCCAACGGCCATACTCTTTGAAGGATGACACTCTGGTAAATTACAGACAGCCGTTGCCACCCATCAACCCCGACAGCGAGTTCATCACGAAAGTCGAGCAGAAGGCTCAACAGCCATATTCTTTGAAGGACGACACCCTTGTGAATTATAGGCAACCCTTGCCACCTATCAACCCCGACAGTGAATTCATCACGATAGTCGATCGAAAAACGGGAAGACCGTACACTCTGATAAATGACATTCTACTGAATTACAGAGAGCGTTTGTCGCAACAACCTGAGAACGGAGAGCCCACATATGCGCCCATCAACGATTCCCCGGAAGAACTGGATTATTCGTTGCGACCTTACTCGCTGGAACACGACATCGATGTAAATTATCGTGATCCGCGGCCCACGATAAATCCAGATGCCGAATTCATCGATCCTATTCCCGTACAAAATAGTCGACTAGAGAAACCGAAGGCATATTTCTCCTACAGATTACCTGGAGACGGTGGTCACTTTTACTTCCAAACCCCGCAGGCGGTCACGCAAAGAGCCGAACAAGGCGGTAGTAACCTCTACCCTAAATCAAGGAGATCGAGACTTTTAAGGCGTCGGCGGCGCCCAGGAAACGTTTGATAATCCTATGCGGCAAGCATCCAATGCCATAATCAAGAATACCCGAGTGCGGAACAAATGCGTGTCATATATCTCTCTTCGCTGTTCTTCGGCGCCAACTGCTAGATTCTAGGACTGACAGTTCCATGTAGGTCTCGAATCGCCGGTGCCACAGTATTAATTCTTTTTAACGCGTTCATCGCCACCGCATTTTCGTTGGCAAAAAGTTTATACAAAGTTTTGCATTCGTTTCGCACGGACTCAGCAACGAGTGCATAAATGTTTAATTGTAACACATATGTAGAGTATAACTTGGCGGTGAACACGTTAAAAAATTCCACGCTGTGTAAGTCGATCATAAAACGACTCTGCCGTTACGATATTTATTTCATTTGTAAATATAACAACTAAGTTAATTGTCAAGTGACTCACTAATGGTAAATGCTTCATTTATGTGAGCTAACTTTCCGGCTTTAGTTTGATACAGATACGATATTATTCGCGTGCGACGGTGGTAAGTACGCGCAAATATAACCGACCGTCGTTTACTCGCACGCTGTCTGTGATTAACGGTCGAAATAATAATATGTATGTGTATATAGTTATGATCGACGATATAGAATGACAACGACCGGTCGCCGGTGACTTTTCGTCAAGCCTTGCCGAAAATGCAATAGTGCTGAACCGGTTGGAAAGTACTGTCGTATTTCGCATCTCGAACCCGTAAATACTATTTGTTCATTCGTAGAATAACTTTGAGTACGTTCATCATTTTTTCAAATAAATATGTAGAAACGCATAAATGCGACGTGGCTCGTGCGGTTTAAATTATATTGCTACATTTTAAAGTTTCCTCAAAAAAATATATTAATTATGAGACTGTCCATCGCGACGAAAAACTAAAATATGACTTTGATACTATATGTCATTTTATACAAAAATCTAAAATTGTAAAAAAAAAAAGAAATTGTGAATGATGAAATTCTGAATTTTTGAACTTCAAATAACGAGATTATGGGAAACGGACTGCACGACAGGATTTTTCGAGCGGACTAATATAATTCTGCGCATAGGAATGTCGATAGGAATATATCTTTCATGACGATATGTTTACGAGCTTAAGACTTATTTTTTCTACATACTTGAAAGAAACGACTATAATTGCCAAATGCAATACTTAATGTTATAAGGGCATATTTATGAATTTAAATTAGTATTATCAAGAGTATTGTACTATTATAATCATTATTATCGTAATTTTAGAATGAATTTTGAATATAATAAACATGAATTGACCGTACACCTCTATTGAATCCACACCTCTAACAAAACCAGAAATTCAGGAATAAGAGTAAATACCCATCGAGGAATAAAAAAGAAAAAGAAAGCACGCTTCGATAAATTAAACCAATATAAGCTAAGCTAACTTGGGCAAGAAATTCTATCAAATCAAACAATCCACAGTATAGGATTGGCATGTATGATCTTTGACCCTGTTGGACGTCAATGCGCAAAAAGTAGATGCAAGATGGAAAATGCAAAGAAAATAAAATGATAGAAAATAAACGACACTCACCGGTTTCAATCTCTTGTGTTTGTGTGGGATCTGGCAAAGGATGGTCATGAAGCCGTAAGTAGACTTCTACTGCACATCTCGCTGCCTTAAAATAGAAAGGATGAGCCCGCAATACGTCTTCAAATCGTAAAAGGCCAAGATACGACCTTAGAGTCATCTTCCTCATGCAATACGTGTGAAAATCAAACTGATCGTCTATAATCTCCGAGAAGTGCTGTAACAAAAATGAGATTACAGTTATTGCGAGGTGTCTTTATCTCGAAAATTGCATGATATTACATAAGATTCATTAAGTGATTATGATACTTACCCTGTCGACTTCGTGACATTTTTTCAAAGCTTCCCCATATTTTCCAAGACGTTTGTACGCATTCGCCGCTTCTGTCTGTATCCACATGCACTGCATCTCATTCAAGTTTTCCATAGCTAACACTCCCTCTCTTGTAAATTTACCACAGGTCTCTTCTGCTTCTTTAATTAAATTTGCGCGTAACATATACTTGGCACACTTTGAATTAATATATCGATCAGCCGTATCCAATCCTTGCGCTTCGTCCAGCCACTTATATGCTTCTTGAACATTTCCTGCATGCTAAAATTAGAAATATACGGTTGAATTTGACAAACAATACAAAGTATTTGATCGAAAATATTTCATGAAGCTCCATTGATTCTTACCTTGTATATGCGACCTTTGGTTACAAAAAGTTCTATAAGTGTAGGTGTATGATCTATGGCAGCATCAATTTCGTTTAGTGCTTTCTCCGTGAAACCCAAATAGTCGTAATGTTGTGCTAAATAGTAGAATGTCCATAAAAGCGCAGATGCCGGCTCCTTTGGATTATCCTTCTCTTCGTCGCTAAAGTGACCATGAGTTTGCAACGCATCTTTGTATTGGATGACGAGCGACTGTATAGTATCAACTTTCTGCTTATCGGTATACAGCGACCGTAGGTTTACAAACAGAGGTGGTACTCCTTTATGAAGACCTAAAAGAAAATCATGCTTGTAATGAATAAAGAAACGTGTTCTTGCCTTAGACGGCATGCCAGTCTTTATAGCAGTCTCGGGTATTTGTAATGAAGTAAAAAAAAGCAAATGATTCAGAAATGATTCTAATATTATGGATTAGAAAGCTGAAGTATTTTCACATAGAAGTTTATGGCGCACCTTTGCGTAAGTACCGGTCAACTAATGCTTTAAATTCATCTCCTGCGGCATAATTTAGTTGCAGACGTCGCGGCGCTAGAGCTCTCGGAAACAATTCCTCGTATCTTTGGAGCATGGTTAACGTTTCGTGCGGAGTCGCATGTCTTTCGGCCTCTGCTAACTTTGCATAATACGTGGTATTTTCCGGATTTATGTTCAAAAGATCGGTATAAACCAGGGCTGCTTCTGAATATTGTTTCAATTGCAGTTTTAATTTGCCTGAAATAAAAGACCAACTTGCGTGAAACTAAAACAATGGATTATAAACATGTAAGAAGGTGAGAAAAATTGTATTGCCATATTCACCATATGTTTCTTTCACAGTTACTTTATCACAAATTTGGTCGCTATCTCTGTCGAGTTGCTTCAATGCTTGTTCGTAATCTCCAGATTCTTGAATAACCATATTTTGGTACAACAGTAATTCACTATGTTCGTAATTATAACAAATCTGCAGATTTTATAAAGGCTAGTATTATACATAAGCAAAATTAAATTTTTACTGGGAATATTATGAAAATGGTATTAAACATAAAAAATTGAATTTAGATATCTTATGTCTCATCGAAACATCGATCTTAGCGATAGATTCTAATCTTACAAATAAATAATAGTGACTTACGTACCATTTGTGAATTTCTAAATGTATCCAAAATTTTAAGAGCCATTTCGTAGTCTTTAAGTAAATGATATGAAATCGCAAATCCAATCCATGATGCCCGTTGAGTGGGACGTAACATAAACAACTGATATCTGGTATCCTGGAAAATTGTTATAAAACTTAATTATCCCCCAGTTACTTACAAGAAATTTCATTCGTATTGCTTTTTAAATTTCAATCTGTACAAGTGTGATTTGTGTTTTGAAAAAACAATTGAATGTATTAGGCAATCACGAATAACCTAACTTCATATACTGTTACAACGTGCAATGGAATCCAATATTCATCATTAAGATAACCCATACAAAACTTTCCATGAAAAAGAAAACCACTGAGAGAACGAAAATCCAAAGAAGAACAAACTTATAAAAATGCTTGAAAATCCTAACAGAAATAACAGCGTCCATACCTTATAGCCTTCGAGATCTCTCATCTGAATTTGCAGCAACGATAGATCTCTAAGAATTTGTATGTTATCTTTATCCCACTTAAGGGCATTTCTATAACACTTGATAGCTTCGTCGTATTTCTTGTCCGAACGTTGTAGAAGGCCATAAACGTGCCAACAAACATGAGATTGTAAGTCATTCCTAAGGCCACGCCGTACATGATCGTAAGCTTCTTCTTTGCGGCCTAGGCAATTCAGGGTAAGACCCTTCATCGCCAACGTCTCTCCATGTTCGCTGAACTTAGGGTTTGACAGGATTTGTTTTGCGAACTTTATCCCATTTTTATATTGTTTGTGCTCATAACACCTCTGTAAAAAAAAGGAAAGAACTTTAGAGAGACGAAATTATGAGGTGAGTGGTGGAAGAAGGAAAGTGGGTGAAACAGGTGAGGTCACGAATCGCGAGGGATCACTGAAACCCTAATTATTTCATAGGTAATAATGGAAATGCTCATCGAATCTGTCATTAGCAATCATCATTATAGAATTTTTCGAAGAGTGCTTCATCATTAGAGCATGATGAATACTCTTATTAGCCGGAGAGTGGGGTCCAAAACAGAGTATGTTGGTAGCATCTTACTCACCAATATTCGCTTAAACAAGGCATTTTCTTTGGGTGGCAAAGGATTGCTGGAGGGCATTTTTGTATAAATACAAAAATAGAGGGCCTTTTCCACCCGGTAAACTTAATTTTCACCACAAAACCTCGTGGCCACAAACGAAGAAGTCGATCTTTGATCACGTGATCATCCGCGACAATATTGTTCCGCCGGAAGTTCTGCGTTCACGGGGCCGCAGATTTTCAACTCCCAGATCAAGGTCCAGACTTGCCGAGTCACTTTATTGGCTGGTCAGCATAGAACAACATTCTTCACGTTCATTTTTAATGCTAATAGAAACATCAGCACTGTATCGATTGCAGTTTCTACAAAATTCTACTCAAGCTTCATCACTACAGGTCCGTACTTTTATATATGCTTTTATATAATAGTTATGCAGGTTTCTCACGTCGCTGACAATATGCCAACGCCATATATTTTTCAAATGTACACCAATTCTTTTAGGAAGCAAATGAGAATTGCCAGTTTTGCAAATCGGAATAAGATAGCAAACTTTCATATATGATTCAGACAATAGATACAATATATATACTGAATATTCTGATGATCACATAATCATACATATATCGATATCGAATACCGTGTACAGTGCTTTTCATGCATTCGAGCTTTTGTAACTTCCGGATGATGCTCCATTAGTAAGACGTGCAACAATCAGAAACTGTACTACCACACACCAAGTATATAGGAATAGATAGGGCATCTTATGGGATTTCCTGTCAAATATTCTGAATTATCGACGGAACAACGTGTTTCCAACGACCTCTCCCGTTTGTTGCGGCAAACGCAGAAACTATTCGCTTTTGGGATTCACTCAAGATTTCAGGTGCGCTTTTGACACAAGAAACGCATTGGATGACAGGTTTATGCCGATACATCGTCAGTAGTATTACTGGATGCCTGAGGTAAATATTTTGTAACTGGTTCTTAAGCCGCCCAAGCGAACAGTTGTACATACCATAAGAGAAATCCGTTTGGAACATATTGCTGTGGCACCCTAATATACCAGTTGATGATGCCATATTCAGCTCCACCTGTGTGCGGGAATAGCAATCGCATCAGCGTGTAACCGCACCCGCAGTTATACCTGATCACAACAACGTTTCTGGTTACTACACCGGACACATTCACACATTTCTGTAATTTATACATCAATAAAAATTAAGCGTACTTTTCAATTTTTGCAATACTTTAAATTGTTAATGGTGCAGTGCATCTGTCAGTGCTATATTCTACATTCAAAACTATTGTGGTACAAAGTTAGATGAAATAACTAAAATGAAAATGTTCTGTTTAATATAAGCATTATGCATTGCACAGGAAAATTTAAATGAAGTGTATATGTTTATTGTAACTTTTTTGCTCACGAATTTCACTGTAAACCTGAAAGAAACTTAAACGATAAAGAAACGGTTGAAATCCATAAGTTATTAATATATATTTTTATGATAGCCATGTGGTCAATTCTGTAACGCACACATATTCTAAATTAAAGAAATATGTCAGTACTGTGCGGCAAATTATGCTCGGCACTATTAGCAGAACACTTTGGGCCAATTGTGCAATGTATCGGCGACGATTTGTTTAAATATGGAGCAAAACCCTTGGGCTTAATTCGTATGACAACAAAACTTCCAATTGTAAAAGTACGATTATTGTTAGTTGTTAATAAAAACATGTTGTGATACTAAGCTTAGTTGGCTTTGAATATTCAATTTTATAAGTCAAATTATATTTCCAGATAAAAGAAGCACTTTGCGTCTTGATCAAGAATGGTTTTGTTATAAACAGACAGGGAGAAAAAAGCGTAGAATATGTATTACAGCATGATAAAGTTCTTCAGCTACTTCGTTATTCTAAGTATGTACAATCATTTATTTATTATGTCTTGACACGTCTTAATATATACCAAATATTGCTAGGTACATGTTCTTTGTAAAAACGTGTTCTGGCGATGAAGCTGAAATGATGCTAGAAGAAGTTTTAAAACATGGATATTTAACAGCATCTGATATAATATTGAGAACCTTTAAGAGAATTCAACAAACGCAGAGTAAGAACGTTTCGGATACTCGAGGACATTACAGAGTTATATCGTTTCATTAACTCTCGTTTATTTGTCATATTTTTCATTTCAGATGGCAAGGAAGTGTCCATTCCTGATTTGAAAGACAAATTTGAGGTCTTGGTGCAAAATCAATTTATGATGCGCAGTGTTTATTCCGAAACAATGGAAGAAATTGTTACCGCAAAGCCAGATTTTAGTTTACCGATACTCGACCTAAAAGCTATTACCAAATTATTGGAAGGCGGTGAAGCAGATCCAGGAGACAATAAGATTTATTGGAAAATAAACTTTGATAGACTTACGCAAGATCTTAGGTAAGATACCAATGATTACAAAAATTATATAACATGTATGGAGGATTGCAATGTAATGTATAGGGATCAAATTATTATATCAGCTATGCGGACAAGATTGGATGAAAATGCAGGAGAATTGATGAGACAGCTCCTATTTCTAATGTATTTACGGACGGCATCTTGGGAACATACTTCTAATCCAATACCACTCACCGAAATTAAAGATGCTGTGAAAAAAATTAATTATCCTACTTTAACGCAATACCTGGATCAATATCTAAGATTAATTGGTCGGTAACATCTTAAATTCCCATGAAATAGTGTTTGGTGTATTCTGTAATATGGATTGTAAATATGACACGTTACAATTTCAGAGGAAGACAGTAGTCGTTTCATAAGGCGCGTCGGTGAATCTGGAGGTGGACAGTATTGTGTTAACATGAAAGAAGCGTTTGATCAGTTAGCGTGGGCAGCTCTGGAAAATATTGTCATGGAAAGATTTGGCTCAAAAGCTGCAAGAATCTTTAGGTTCGATACTGTTTGATGCACAAATACTATCTCGTGTATGTTCACTTGCCATTCTTACAAGACCATTTTGATTTTTTCAGATTGGTTAGAAACAGAAAATACATCGAACAAGAACAAATTCAACAATTAGCCATGATTCCAGCCAAAGAAGCGAAACACTTAACGTATACTCTACTGCAGGAGAATTATCTTCAAATGCAAGAAATTAAGAAAGCTGGCGTTTCAGCAGCGCCAATGAAGACGTTCTTTTTGTTTCATATAGACTTAAATTTAGTGGTCCGAATGGAAGTAGAGCATTGTTATCATGCATTATATAATGTTATGCAACGGCGGGATTACGAGTTTAACACAAACAAACGAATGATAGATAAGCAATTACGAATGCAAGCACTTACGAGTAATTTAAAGGAACATGGAGCATCAGAAGAACAGCTGGCTGAGGTAATTTTTTCCAATAAATTAATTAGCATTATAACACTTATATTAAAATTAGATGAAGATAATGTGATTAATTGAGGATGAAATTGTAAATTAACCAAAATAATTCTATTACAGATTGCTGACATGATGACACCATCGGAGAAGCAACAGCTAGAAAAAGTACAAAATACAATTAAAAAATTAGGTATCACGGAATTGCAGATCGATGATACTCTGTTTTTATTGACAATGTATTTAAGATATAATTAAATAAAGTATGCATTTTTATTGACTACCAATAACTACCAAAAGCCAACTTTTGTTAAAATAATCACAAGTGCTGAGAAACAGGGACGATCTTCATTTGTTTATATAGTTATTTATTTATGTATAATAATGATTACGCTTGTAAAATACAAACAACAAAGAATACCTAACTTTCAAATTATCATAAATATAATTATCATAAATATAATCAGATATATCTATGTTTATAATAGTGCTGTGTTCTCTATGTGATACAGTGCGTTTGATGTCACTATTCTTATCAGGGGAAATCACCTTGGAAATGCATGCCTACAGATGAATAATCGTAGAGGCGATGATCATACGAATCATCCTGTTTGATCCAGGGGTGTTAGAAAATTATAATGGTTGTATGTGAATCACAGCCAGCTCCTGGTACTACTAAAGATCATTTAAATGATGCATCGAATCACGAAATTTACGTGGATCATCGAAACTGTGGATCATTTGTAAGGAATTATGCCTATGAGAATGAATTGTCTGTGAGCTACTATGATACTACGTTACTTTCAAGTGTGATTTTCCCTTTGCTCTATTAATGTGTTTTTTTTACGTTCATCTTAACACTGCTGTAATGAAAACGGATTACATCGTTACGTGTATGCTAATCATGAGAATTTTATGTATATGGTTAGCAATAGATCATTTATCAATCATCTTAAATATATTTATATATATAATGTTTATACATATTGGGTAATTTTGATTGTAAGCTATTGATACCAATTAATAGTCTTCTATACCACTATCGTATCACGAGTAGTGTTAAGATGATCGCGAAAATGTGTTCGCATTCAGACATGCATTTGACTGTTTTTATGTATACTTTCTCTTTTTCCTTCTCCTCATTTGCGTGGTACTGCATACCCTATGTACATTGCACGTACATACAAGTCTCTTTCTTCTAGAAATAACGTTGTATACCTAAAACTAAGATTGAATTTCGGTAAAGCGTTATTTTATTATATTTTTTCATACCATTAACAACAACGTACATGTAAATGAAGTGAATCCTTGGAATATTGAGATTGGATGTTAGTGTTCACTTTTTTTTTACGTTAAATATACTATAATATTAGTAATGTATTCCTTTTACAATTTGCTATTCTTACAGTTTGCATTCGCTCTGGTTGCACAATAAAAATCTGATGATGAACATAATACATGAGTTGAAATTATCGCCTCATATTCCTTCATCTGGAAAGACAATACGCATCGAACTGTGACAAACCGAGGAACCGCTTTTGAAATTTTCAAAGTGAGATCTAGCAAACATTACAGAAAAACATTTTCCGTTCCTCAATTAAAAAAACCGCAATCAATGGAATGCAGAATTGATATTATTTCTAAAACAAACACTGCAATGTACTTCGTATCGTTAAAATTTAACGAGGGAGACACGAGTCGCCAGGATTCGCCAATTCTTGAGTTTTCTTTTCTCGAGAATGTAACGTATGTGCCAAAACAAAAAAGCTAATGTGCAAACAGGCAAACGAATTGACAATTTTCAATAATTAATAGAATATGGCACCATAATAGATGAAATGCAAGTCAAGTCAAGTCAAGTGAAGTCTTTACGCGTGCGATAATTCTTCGGCCGTATTTTACTGTGCGAGTCAAATACAGAATGAAAGCTTTATCTTTGGAAAGAAACTGGCGAAAAAATGGGGGAGAGAGGAGCTACCCGAAAAAGATCGAAACATACGATGGAGGCGGATAACTTAACTCCATGAAAGTTCTATGTGATGTCTAGGTAAAAAAAAATTCTGTATTGTTTTTCTTGTGTAGGGAAGAAAGCGCGGAAATTTCCTTGAGTATTCGAGTATGAACGATCAACACACTCCGTGTCGCCGCCGTCATCGTCATCATATTTTGCACTGGCACATACAACCTCTAGTGCTACGCGTAATAGTCGCTTAAAAAAAATGATACTACTAAATAAAACTGATGACCGTAATCATATTAAAGATAATAATAGACTTAGCAGTGACCATGAAAATAAGATGTGTCGCATTGAACATTGTTAATCTACGTGATTCGAGTAATTACATATATATGTGGCTACGCAGATACATCACAATATAGTTACACTGTACATTAATCATGATGCTTGCATCGGACTATACTTGATCGATGAATGTCGCCGATACATTGTACAAATCCATTATATACATAAAATAAATTATTATCAACATTAAGCTATCCTATCTGACGCCTCTCGCAGTGAACTCTTAACGAAATGGGCGCAGATGCATCGAGGATACTGGCTCTCTTTATAAAATTATATTAGGTACGTTGTATGTAATTGCACTGATTACAAATAACAAAAGGTGAAAAAGGAGACGTAAAAATCCACGTGTTTCACGTCGAGCCAACGAGGCGATTTGGAACCGGAGGGTCCTTTACCTCCAGCCCGCGAAAACGCTATTTGGCACATAAATATTATCACATCGAAGACCCGATTTTCTCTATTGCCCGGCTCAACCGCTTTTCGATTCGAACTATGTACTCTTCACGCTTCTAGCTAGTTTGTTAAATTTCGGCCACCGGCGCAGCGCGCTTCCTCTTACTTCACCGAACTGAGGGTAGAATACCTTTAGCAGCAACCCTTCGGTTGTAGTTACGAACGAAAGTTGACAATGGAAAAACGTAACACTGTGTCTCAGACATCAAAAACAAACACAACGTTGCATTATAATTTCATTGTTCGTTCGTACGTAGTTCAATAAATAACACTAATTTACTTCATAATTTTATAACATTGTACTAAAATTGACGTTGCGCTTATCATGTCCTTTCTCCTTTCTCCGTGATTTTCTCGTCGGTCTACTTGCGCTCCTGTGTTGCCTGAACCCATCGTATACCGTTTTTACGCGCAGACATTTATCTATCTACTTATCCGATCGTCCCTTCTCTTGCGTATCATTGTTACATTAGGGTCAATAAATTAATGATGAAAATGCTATAAGTACTAGGTATTTATATCAAATGAAGTGTATTTACCTGTACGAAGAACAGGTAAGTCGCATGACAGAATCTCTTTATTCACCGCTGTGCTTCGACCACTACGCGAATATCCGAATATCCGAAACTAGTAATTGCTTGTGATACAAGGAAGGATGGCCGATTCCGAGAGTGAATATCATATGCGTGGCTGCGGATGCCTGTGGGCGCATGATACTGATTGTGAGAGAAAGAGAGATGCGACAACGAATCAGTTTTTTTGATACGGCCGATCGAGATGGCGTATCACTAGACACACACATTAGAAGGAATAGGAACAAGACTTTTTTTTGGCCGCGCACCGTATCGATCGTATATGCTGCAACGTCTGCGACCGTCTCGGGTACACCGGCGTGTATTCCCAAACCCATAACGAATCCGATCGAGCATCAGCGGATATTACCACGGGAACGATAATTTCGGCACGCACAAGTGACATATGGCAGTCTTTCGAACGATCAAGTATGCGTATACGTATTGAACGCGCGTACGCATACGCGTACTCCTACGTCTCTATGTAATCTATTGCCTCGGCCGTGCACTGCATTTTCAAGATGTCCGCCACAGATACGCATTCGTTCGCATTGATACGCATCGCCGTATCGAAGCGAACATGAATACTCGCGTTTATACCATACCTACACATTAGCTAATGATGATCAGACCTTATCACTCGCAAGCTTCTCAGCTTGGTTGCAGTTTTGATTACGTAAAGAGAATACACCGCATCCTGCCGCCGCCGTGTTTCCGACATCGCAAAATACACCTAAGAGGAATACTGTTTACTATCGCAGTTTCCCGAAACGATCAGCAAGAGAGAACAGTACTCTTGCAGTATAGGCTTCGCTAGCAGACTCTTGACAGTTGTGATTCTTCAGCAGTGGAGTCTTGCCCAAAAATTGTTTTTTTTTTTTTTTTTTTTACGGCGGAGCACACGCGAAGTTATCAAACCGCAAGGACAAGTGAAACCGTTCTAAAGGATTGCACCAAGAGATATACTACGATAAAACCAGCGGCGTCTGGTGTCCAAGTGTAACCATCAAGTATCAAACGTCACGACGGCGGATTCAGGAAGAAGAACCCTCCGCCCGGGCTCGCAGGAGAGTTTCTATGTGTCGTACGATGGCACAAAAGTAAATCGATTTATCACAACCTCGAGCGAGGCCTCAGAACGCCCAACCACTCTCGGAGAGTGTCCCTCTCCGGTTCCCTCTCACCCGCCACTGCTCCAGAGAAGTCGTCCTTGGAGCAGCTACCACGCGGGTAATCTTGAGAACCGCGGTTACCAGAAGAGCTCGTGTCCGAGCCTTGCCGTGGGTGCCGGCGCTGTCGCCGACGCGGTTGCGGTCTGTGATGCTCCGGGTGGCCATATAGGCTGACCCGGAGCTACGCTTCAATCCTCGTCATGATGTCGCGGACTCGCATCATAACCACCAATCGATCCCGAATTCTCTGGTGAGAAGTTCATTACGTCTGTAGGCGAGAGGCTGTCCTGCGGGTAGTAAAACGAAGGGTGATCCGAGCTGGGACCCGCTGTTCCACCATTCAACATACTGGCGGGTGGCGAGACCGAAGGCCTCGCCGAGGGCCCCGCTCCAGATGGATGGTGCTGCGAACTCATGTCAGAGCCCACAGGCGATAGGAAACCCATCTCGGGACCACTGTCACGGCACCAAAGTTGCCTCATTTCTTGACGACGCTGCCGCATTAGGGATTTGTATTCGGATATGCGCATCTTCTTCCCATCGACGATGCACGTACGCTTCGGTCGTGGTCGATACCTATAATCTGGATGCTGTTCCATGTGTAATTTTGATAGTCGCGACTGTTCCTCGTAGTACGGCTGCTTCTCGGAATTTGACATCGCCTTCCATCGCGCTCCTAAACAAAATGAAAGCTCAAATTAGCATGATCGTTGGCAGTAGGGTAACCTTCAACAATTTACGATATCCATTGATGGAAACTCTCATGTTTTACGCAATGTAAGCGCTTATAGTATACAACCGAAGCCAAAGATTTCGTTTTAATGGCAAACGTCATCGCGCAACCATTCGCTTTATGGGATTATAGGAGTGGGACAGTTATTTACTGACCGAGTATTTTAGATATGTTCGAGTTGTGCATGTCTGGGCAGGCTTTCAAGATTTTCCTCCGCTCGTCCTTGGCCCACACCATAAACGCGTTCATAGGCCGCTTGATATGTGGCTTGTTCTCACCCTCCCTTTTCTGCTGTCTCACCATTTTCGCTGAACACAGAGAGAGAGAGAAAGCTTTAGAGATCAGGTTGCGATGATATCCACATGAGAAATGAATCCGATTTCCAGAGCAACATCCGCGATTCAGAAAACAAAAACCTTACATCAGCTGTAGAATTTCTTATAAATTTGCTTACCTTTTTCCGTTATGTCTTCCGGTACCTTATATCCCGGTTCCCGCCACACTACAATATTAGAAAGTAATTTGTGAGTAATTCGAAGTTCCAATTAAGGAAGAGTATCTGGTTTTCTGGATTTGATCGTATCATTTCGCAGAGTACTGCGATGAAAGACCTTGGAACTGCACGAAAACTGGTCATAGCCGCACATTAAACCAGATTTAACAAAAAGAAGAGTAGACGTACTGTGCGGTGTGCCGAGATAATCCTGCTCCTCCGGTGCAGTTTCCTCTCGAGAAGTAGAATGCTTCATTGGTCGCTGTGTCTGAGGCGACGGAGGCACCGTACCTGCGTTCGGAGGCAAGCCGTAGATCCCATGCATCGCAAAGTGCTTCTCTACAGCTGCGACCGCTGCTACGGCCGCGGAACCTCCCGCTCCACCAGCTTCGTCTTTGGCCATTACCTTGCCCACTGCGACGATTTATTATCAGCAATCACGAATAAAATACGCGGAGGAAACACGACCTCTACGACGGTCACAGTGTTGAGCAAGGAAGCGATATGGTGTACCAATCAGGTAAAAACCCACTTTAAAATATATTGCAATGATATCTCGGAAATTCCATCTGTCTTATTGTAAAATCACGCTACGTCTTGTTGCCTATGCTCTTAGCAGAAGCAGAAACCACACCACAAGAGGAACAGGTTTCTCAGCGGCGGGAAGCAGACCCAACAATTGGGTGGACGCGCGTATGCGAAGATGATTAAACGTTACCACGAATCCCCTATTGATCTTCCAATTATGAATTCCTCTCACGATTTTGCATCGACTTCCTGGTCCAAGAACCGAAGAACCCTTCGTCGAAGTAGAATACAGTTTAAAGTTGCGCTTATCGTACTTACTTGGTGAAGAGAGAGAACTAAGGTGCGGAGGTAGGCCCGCATAAGGTAGGGATGGCAGATAGTTTCGTGGTATCGGTAATCCCGGAGGAAAGAGCTTCGGCGCGGTCGCGGCGAGAGGTTGCTCTTGTTGCCCACTGCTTCCGGCACCGGTTGAATGCGAATCGCTACCTGGCGAGGAAGAGGAAGCTGTGGCACCCGACGATGAGGATTTCGGCTTGGTAAGGTTAAGAGGCGCGTCGAGGTCCTGCAGTGGAGGTGCTGTCGGCGCTACCGCCGATGAGATAGGAGTCGGTGAGGATTCCTTCTCTAACTGCGTCGTCATTTGCGCGAGGTGCGCCGTCGCCCAAGTAGGACCTTCTCGGTGGCTGCTAATCATCTGTAAGGTGATATTCTTATGTAATCCTATGTCTGGGGAAAAGAAGCTTCCTAGGTGTTACAGTACAGTAACTTATAAGAGAAAATAGTGTAACTGGGACGCAACGTATCAAGGGTGCCTTTTGTTACGTGTGTTCCGGTATCTCATGAATAGGACAGCACATAAAAACAGTTAGAATGAATACAGTGAGCTGCACTGTCTGCCAATATTATCTGTATTATGTGGCGTTAAAGCATAAGGAAACAGGCTTCTGCTTCACAACTGTCATGACCATTATCAAAGATGCTCTTTTTTAAATCGAATTCTACGTACATTAGCGATGGAGTTGATATGCTTGTTGCCGGTGGTGGTTGTGGAGGTGGATGGTGGAGGTGGCATGGGCGACTGCACTGGCAACCCTCTGAGCTGCTCGAAAAATGGTAAGAACATCAACGATTGCGGTCCCGACATGCTCAGCTGGTTCTTTGTCATTTGAGCTTGCAGCTCCTGGATGTTGTGCTGCATGATGTGCTCTTGTTGCCGTTTCAAGTGCTCCGTTTGCAGTCGCTGCATCTCGATTTGCTTCTGCGAGTCGACGCTCATGGCAGCGGGATACGACTGCAAAGGTATGGACGATCAGTTAAAGGGATGCTGACTTGTGGAGACAATGGGAGAATGCAATTTTGTTGATACAGTAATAGCGTGGTTCCGCAATTAGGATCTGAAAATGATTTGTCTTGTCAAATGCATGTTTCCGATTTGTGGTTTCCGCAATTAACTGTGAATCTCTAAATGCTATGTTTTCTTTACTTTCACAGGAAGTAAAAATGAGACCTATATTTTCCTTATGCTTGCAAGTACATATGCGGCAAAAAACACATCGTACTATTTAACTGAGAGCGAACTATTCTCTTGGTTTAAAAAAACGGGAATAAAATTAAACGGTATGGAATAATTTCCTGGAACGGTTTTTTGATATTTTTAATTCTGCGTGGATAACTCACCTACTTGATAAAACGGAATTTAGGAGACAAATAGAAACAAAGAAAAACAGGTTAATTAATTATTCATTGTATTTATCTTGTTCGTGCCCCTTTATGCATAAAACAAGAGAATGTGAGCATATATTATTTGCATTGGCTCATTAGACATTTACATTTGATACTATAGCGTCAAGTCGAGAATGACTGCTCCAGTATAACGAGAATATTTCTTCGTTTAGTATTGTATGATTCACAGACCGACAAATAATAATCGTTTACTTATTGGCTTACTGATTAATTCGGAACAGGTTTTCAATGCCTCTTGGCAGCTTGTATAACAATTCGACATACCGAATATCATTGTACTTCCCTACGACCTGGCTGTGATCCAGATATGCTTGAAGTTTAAAGTCTATTTTAGACGATAAGGAAGACGTTTATTCATCCAACCTGGGCACCAGCTGAGACGTCACACATGCACGATATTAGATGCACTCGTGTCGCTCTTCTCTCGTAGAGCTTTCTATGCGGTTATTAATCCTTGATCTCCGATGCAAGATCGCGCTGCATGATTTACGATCGACAGAGTTTGCGATTTCATAAAACTATTAAGTGCAGCTTACGTTTCTATAGCTTTTGCACTTTGGCGATAATTTGCACGAAGTTTATATTGAGTTTAGAGTGTTTTAAAAGAATCCATTCTTTCTAGCCCAATTATTTCATATCCCTCTACATCTACACTGCGAAAAGTAACTCTATTATGATTTTAAACAACAAGCTAAATCAACGTAGCTAAGGTGGCGTCCAGTCTACATGCAGATTACGCGAAATTTGCATATTAAAGATGAAGTGTGTAACAAGTAATACTTAAAAGAAAAAAGATCCACGCCTATCGAGCAATGCGATACCGCAAAATTATTTTCTGATTATACATAGTCTCCGTTTTTCCTTGCTGCATCAGCATGCAGTTTTTGCGGGAATATAATTGGCCGGGTATGCGCGCGTTGCAAGAGAGGCCGAGAAGGTTCACCTCCTCCTCTGTTCTCGAGGGAGAAGGAGAGCGCGCATTCATTAAGAGAACGGCCTGACGAAGCGACGGTTCTTGGTCTCTTGGAACAATGTCGCGCAACGAAGAGAGTCTTGGCAAATCCAAGAGTGATGCACTCCCGCACTGGGTGCTCTATAATCGGCAAAGCAAAGGAGCCAATGGAACTTCATTACTCATTTGCAAAGTTTAGTTGTGCCGATGATACGTATCCATGACAGCTATACCGCCCACAGTGGCTAAATATAAACAGGCGGGGTGCCAGCAGGTTCCATTCACATTCACATCCACATCCACACGCGACGCTGCGCCGCGGTTTAGTAAGTGAGCATAAGAATATGAGGAGCCCCGTTCTGAATATGCATCCGCGCATTGACGCCAACTGCACCGCCTAAACTTAGCCACGCAATTACCGCAACATACCTATCCCCATAATCGCTCTTCTCCCGGTTATCTAGCGTTACTTTACTGGAATTTGATAAATTCCATGCCGGTGTGCGCGATACGAGTTTCGCACCGCTAAGAATACGCAAACGATTATTTCGTTACAAATGAAAGATATTATGCAAGATTCATGTAAAAGAAAAAGTCAAAGTGGCGATGAGAACTTCAATACCATATTTGTACGGCTGCCCTTTGTAACGCTTGTCTATCTCGTCGACCTGCTGTCTCTTTTTTAATTTATCGAGGGTATGATGGAGTTTGTAGTATCGGTCGTGGCGAACGATCGATCGATCGATCCTTTGCGTGACCTAACTGTGGCACAAAAAGACGCCGGTAGTTTAGTATCGCTAATGACACGCAGCATGTCGACTTGCGCGCTTACAACTGACTCCGGCATAGCTCGGTATTTATATAGACGAATAGTGAGAGATTTTTTCCACCGCAGACACGATATTTGTTCAACATTGTATTATTCCTCGACGCTCCGTCATGAATGAGAATCGTGGTGCTTGAGGCAAAGGCCGCGAGATTTAAATCTAGATTTAGAATCGGAGCCACTGGAGTGCGAGGGGACATGCGGGATGACGTAGATCGGCCGGAAGTGGTTCATACTTCACGTGCGTTATAAAGACTGTCACTGTGGTACTGTCTAAAATTACGACGGACCAGCCTAGAGTGACTTTAATGTAGCAACCGAAAGTGAGATGAGACGACGCCGGTATTCACGAAACGTTAATGCACTAATCGATAGCAAGAAAGCAATGCATACTGAGCGAGATAGAGGAGCCGAAGGGTATTGTCAGCCGCGTGGTAAATCGGTCCGGCTGAATGGAGTCCGATGGAACTAAGCGATCCTAGACACTATACGGAACGGAGCAATACATTACATCACATTGCATCGTAGTGCATCGCGTACGCGGAACAACGCGGCCCGAAAGACAAAGAGCACTGGTGCACTGTTAATGGAATTTTAAAAGAGCGGAGCGGAATTCGACGGCCTGCAAGCAACCAAGCGACCAAGCAAGGGCGAGTAGGTAGGTAGGTAGGTAGGTAGGTAGGTAGGTAGGTAGGTAGGCAGGCAGGCAGGCAGGCAGGCAGGCAGGCAGGCAAGCAGGCAGGCAGGCAGGCAGGCAGGCAGCCAGGCAGGCGGGCAGGCGGGCAGCCTCTGGATACATAAATTATGGAGCGCTTTGAACGGGAGTCACTCCTGCACCGAGCGCTGCAATGAAACTTGTGAATGCGGAATCTAGGGCAACCGGAAGCGGTATTTTAGTGGCGCCGCTTTTCCACTGGAAGCACCAGAAGAGTGAAGCCTCCCCTTATTGCCGGGAAGCTCCTTCCTCCGAGAGCTATTGAGCATCCTACTGTTTCTTGCAAGATAAATGAATCATGAAGAGCTACCCGGCGGCGGCTTTCGGGGTGCCGATCGGTTCCGCGAAGGTACTCTTCAGCGGCTACGGGGCGTTGTGCTTCCTTTGTAAACAATTCTTCTTGCCAGCTGCTAATTAATTTTCTTCAGAATCTCGCTGCGCTTGTGCATCGTTGTAAATGGAGCATTAAGGGGAAGGGGAGTACCGGTTGACTCTTGTTGTTCCTGCCAACCGCCTGCGAGGGTAAATAAGATCCGCGCGTTTACAAGTACTGCGCTTGCCTATCATCCGCCTGCCTGCCTACCTACTTGCCCGCTTGCCTTGTCCATCTTCATCTTCATCTCCGTCTTCATCTCCGTCTTCGTATGCGGTGTCGTCGTCGTCGTCTTCTTGATCCTTCTTCCGAGAAACGCTAGAGACTCGGAACACTATTGCGAACACCAGCGCAAAGTAACTTGTACATTTGGTATCGACGTCGGGGAATCCATAATCATAGATCACAGAGAACGTAGCTTCACGTAGTATACACGTCCAGATACCTTGCAACGTCTCTATTTTTGGCTATCGTTATTGGTCTGTGTTTATTATCTGTTCGCTGCCTCTAATCCTTTTGATATTCTCCATCGGCGCATAAACAAATTGCACGATCAACGCAGCTACGCGAACATCGGACTAGTCTTCTCGAAAGCGCCGATATTATTAATTCCCGTTACGCGAGTAATATTGACTGTAATATTGTCAGGACGAAGAATGAACCACTCTATGCCCTGTGCTCGCATGCGTCAGTCTCCAGGGCCAGCATTACAAAGGCGACGTTGTTCCGTTGTCTCGTAACGTCATTGCTTTTGGCCAATTGTGATAATGTATCGAACATTGATACGAGATCTCACGTACCTTTTTGTGACCTATTGTCACAAAATATTCACTCCTGATTTAACATTTGATTTATCAACACTCTTACAACAATGAAACGTATTGTTAAGGGCTGACCTGTATGAAATTCAGCAATCAAACCACCCTTATATCTTTCAGTTCCATATCTCCTCAAAAAGAACCATGATTAAACTGATTTCATTCGGTAGCAAAGAAATAAGGATGAACAGAAATTGGAATTCAGCGAGTCCGGTTATTTTTCGCTAGATGCCATTTTAAGTCTCGGGAAAATCACTAAAGTAATGTCACTGGGATCTTGACACTCGGCAAAATATGCAGAGAGTGATCCAAATCATCGAGGTGATGCCGAGTTTTCGTATATTAGCGATACAAGCGAGCGCAATATGGGTATACGTATCTTGAGAGGTTTATACTTCGAGGGCGAGGGTGTAAGTGCAAATGAAGTTATTGTGTGTTCGGTACACATGCCAAACATAGAGAACGACATTAACAGCAGCAGAAATACTTTATAAACGCACATTTCATCACTTTAAACTATATAGCATTTCATTTAATGTTCAGCGGCGCGTTCTCTTATCTTTTACGATGCTCTTCCCTACGTGTCACGCCGTCTGACGCGAATATCGCAGGCGACAACGAGAGCTTATACGAAATCGGCGCCACGTATAAATTCGCTGTGTGCACGATATTTGTCAACGCTCATCACCACCACCGTAAACAGCGCGAGACGCCTCGCGTTAGAGGTGTATAGAAGTACCGTCCACAATGAAGAATGCAATATCAGCTTCGCGTCGTTTTACGCACTAAAAATGAGGTAATCTGACTTGTAGAAACGTTGCTATTGGTGGAAAGTATTTTCTGTTCCTACTAGAAATTGTCGCATGCTTGAATTACATTAGTCCGACATATCGGCTTAAGCACAGATTAATGGCATTAAGCGGGACGTTATGCTTAAGGGTGACACTGGACGTAGAGAGCTGCGTCCTTCTTAAGATCTGGAAGCTCAATGCGGTCTGTCGAAATAAGCTGTGACGATGAGCCGACTGTCAGCAGGATTATTGTCTTCGACTTCTTATCTCCAGCAGGGAGTTCTTTCTGCGAGGATCGTACGTGAAACGACGGGTGTGCCTCCCCTGGGAACAGGGGCTGTCGCGACGCGAGCAAAGCAACCCCGTCACCTTCAGCCAAGTAAGCGAACAGTCAGAGAACATCCCGTTTCCACCGTCTTCATCGTTGTTTTCCTTTTACCCGTCCTTCGCATTTTCTTTTCCGATCTTCTTTTTCTCCTCCTCCTCCTCCTCCTGCCATTTTCCAACACTCTTCGCTCTCTTTCTTCTCGTACCGTGTGGCTTCGTCTTCCCTCTGAACCGTGATCCATCTCTTGCATCTCGGCCGCGTATTGCCAGACTCTTTTCTGCGCTCAACCCTCTTCCCCTCTTTCGTCGCGTTGCCACAACTTTATCCTCCTTTTTCTCGTCTTTGTTCCTATCAGTGGAACTCTCCCGTCAGCGCTCAGCCTCTCAAGAGGATCCTCCTCCGCCACCACCGTCGACGCGCCCGCTTCGAGTTACCTTCGTCAACTCGCAACACTGTCACCCCAATACTTCGACACTCCGATTCGGTTTATGGCAGCGTGGCCGCCCGTCACCGACTGCCGCTGATATTTCGTGCTTGTCGCAGTGGAATCTTCCTCCATGGATCCCGAGTTCGCTGATTGGGATCATTGTGTGTTTTTCTGATGCCATAGTTTGTGCTTAGAAAGAAGATTGGACTGGTTGTATGAGAAGAATAGTACGACAGTAATCACTTCTGAATGAGCAAATTAGAGAATTGAAACATACTTCTCGATTATTTAGTGTCACTTAGGAGTAATGACAGTCCGATATCAAGGATAATTATAAATAAGAAAGTGTCAATTGATATATTCAATTGTAAGTATCTGCTGATCGATGACGCAATCGAAATATGAATCTCTCGATTCGAAGAAATCGTTCCATCTGAACATGTTGATGCTCCGAGATCGGAAACATGCATATTAGAATCTATATATTTATTCCCGATAAGAAGTGTCCGAATTACGCAATACTCTACAGCGATTCTGCTGGACGCGTAATTAATATTAGTGTTCAATCTACATCGTATCTTCGTGGGGAACGTCTGGCAGAAGTTAGAATTGAAAATAAGAAAATTTCTTGGATGCAACGTGGATAGAGGTCGAGCTTGATTCTCGGTAATTTGCTGATAATTAAAATAGCGGGTAATACTGGTATAGCCCATCGAAGCCTCATCCCACCGGGTAGAAAGTGATTAATTCGTAACAAGGCGAGGTTTGCTCGGCACTTGAACGACCAGCACACTCACTTCGTTTGGTAACATTGGAAGGAGTAGTGCGAAGAAGAGGAGGAGAAAGAAGAAAGAGTCGATAGGTGGAGGAAGCAGTGTAGCGAAACAGGATTGTGAAAAACACTACAATGCACAGTACTTACCTAGCTACCCAGAACGGGCCGCGTCGCATCGTGTCGCACCGCACTGCTGCGGTCCTTAAACTCCAAAGGAGAGGGGCAGTACAATAAACAGCCCCTTGGATTCCGCCGACTTTAATTAATTTTATATGTGTTGCGGGCACGCGGCCGCGAGAATGGAATCACGGGGCACCGAGACTGCAGTGTAAGTCCTCCTTTTCTACTTTCCACCCCCTTTGTTCCATCGATTCCTCTTAGCTTCTCGGCCCACGAGGCTCAGGGTTCGAGCCCATCGCGGGGAGAGCAACCTCTGGATACGACCACTCGAAACCGAGAATAATGCGCATGATGCACGTGCCACAGAGCGGACCTCCCCTCTCTCACTCTCTCTCTCTCTCTCTCCTCTCGCCATCCCTTCATTCTCCTGTAACCACGATCCTAATTCATCGTTGTACGCACGCACACGAGTAGCCGCGTGCGTGCGTGCGTGCGTGCGCGCGCTCGCAAGAGACGGCTGGTTGCTCACTGCGCTTGCTCTCCACCGCAATACTTATATCGGCGAATCGTGCGTGACCGATCGCGGTATTACTACTACTACTTATTTCCTTCTGGCAGAATGGCTCGTATGAGGAAGCGCTTTCTTTGCCGAAGCAAAAACCAGACGGCCTGAGAGAAAGAGGCAAGAGTACATCGCTCGAGCTGAACGTTGATTTCGCAGGTGCGTTGCTCATCGGGTACTCTTTCGAATGCTGGAAAATTGTCGATACGTGAGGATCCATCGTGACAATGACCACCAACGTCCTATGTTTCCGTCAGGGAGATGTAATCTCTCATTATTTGAAATTTCACAGGATCCACAATAGACGGACTCCGTACAGTGTAATTTATGCTTACGGTACTGGACATTGTACACTTTATCTGGCTAAAAAGTAATTACGGCGTTCCGTGGATTCCGATGGAATCTCGTCCTTTGAAGAATAAGTGCATATGCGGTAGAGGCGCAGCACGGTGCTAAGAGGGTAAAAATTCGCAAGTATCGTAAGCTGATATGAGCGCGTTCCGGAGTAGTACATGGGACAGAAGTATGCAATATTTATTTCGGCGCACGCGCTTGCACTCCTCTCGGCACTCCTCTATGTGTATGCCGCCGAAACGTGAGAACCGAAATAAAGATTCGGACGACACGCGCGTACCGGGCTAAACCAGAAATACGCGCGAATTGAAACCTGCATCCTGGTGAGCGCCAACGCTCGCTCGATGCACTCGATTTCGGGCACTGCCATCAGTTATTGCCAGCGGAGCTGTTAAATTCACAACTGCATTCTACCGGTCGACTACACTTCAGAAACGAAAGTATACTTTTCGTAATTGACTTACGTTTCTATACAATTTTTATTTCTACAGTCGAGCAATAATTTTCTTCATTCAAGCCTTCAACGAAATTCTTGCAACACAGTAATGAGAAATAGCACGTGATTTAGAAATGAAATGAATTATATTTGTTTATTAACTTTCGATCATTCAAGTGATCTTTCACGGACCAATTTACCGAAGGAACGTAACAAGTGCAAGATGCCCGCGAATAAAGAAACTCGGTTGACTGAGCTAAACAAAAATCCGATGAGTGGTGCTGCGGGGTTTAACTAAAATATTGAGAGAGAACATAAAGGGAACGAAAGAAAATCGGCGTGATGGCACACAGGAATGTAGCAGCTGCGGGGCTCATTCACATCCACGCACAGTGGAATTCTTACTACCGCACTCGCGGTTTCTCTCGGGGTCGCCGTCCAAGTTACAAGTATAACCGCACTGAATGCCCGCCCAGTGTCTACTTCCATTTCATTCTGGAGCATATGCGGATCTCGCCAGATGAATGTGGCCGGTTCGTTGCTATCGCAATGCGTGTTCGGACTCCCGATAATAATTAGGGCTCATAAGTCTAACGCCAAGAACACCTCGCAATAACTGTCAATATCCACTCACCACTGACAAAAAGAATTTGTATGACACAACTTTTCGTAATTGCAACAACCGCAGGTTTGCCTTGCATAATAATGAATTTCCAGCATTCACAAAACCTGCCCTTCTAGTTTATCTTTCATCTTGATTGCTATTTTGCCCTTTTTTTTAAGGACAAGTCAGTAACAATTTCCAAGAATGATCGCGATTCTGCAATAGTAGAAACTCTGTAATTTTATGTTGAAAAATGTAGTTTAAAAATGAAGCAGAATGAGAAGTCAATTTTCTCGAGTGGACTATGTGTCCGCGAAGCTCTGAAAGCGGAAGGATGCGTCTTACATTAACTACACTGGAAGATGCCTTTTGAGCATCGCTATCTTCACTCTGCCTAGTTATAATGCAATCAGAATATCCTTCGGAGTAAGAAGAGGAAGATTAGAGAGCACCACTCACGGCATGGCATTTACTTTGAACTATTCTCGGCACCGCAGCCGAAACGCGCATTATCCGTCGCCAGAGTCACATTCGGCACTCGCACGAGTCCCTCGCGTGCGCTCACGCGCGCGGATCCATCTTCACGCAGGAAACTGCGCGCGCGCGAGTGCTGGGGGGTAGGAATCCGTGCAGAATTTCGACTGGATCGCGGAAACGGCCTGGCGCGAAAAATGGTCCGGTAATAGGAACGAAAATGAGGAGGAAAGATGCATGGGGAAGCATCAGCCCCAGTTTTAAGCGCTCCCCTATCCGCAGTATCAATCACGCTGGGTTTATAGAGCGTGAAACCTTATGGTGCTTAATTACTCATAAATTCCGGTATTTAGTTATCGCCAACCCCTCGTCCGTTGCGGAATTCTTCGAACTATGTCTGCATATTATTGCGCAAAAAGTAACAAACGAACTTCTGCATCTGCGAGAAAAATCCTTCGAGGCTTGACAATGCGTCGAGAATCGAGCACGGAGGAGCTTGGTGACGAATCGCGGGTCGAGAGAAAAAAAACGAGCTGAATGAACGAGCGAGCGAGCGGAAATACAATGGAGCACTGTTGCGCTCGGGAGTCTCGGTACTCGAACAATGCCAGCTACCGGATTCAGTTAACAATCCGTGTCGCGAACATGGGGGCGACGTTAGATAAGAACGTCGAGACGATGCCGAGGCGAGTGCGAGAATCGTTCTCGGGATCCTCTTCATTCTCGAATCACCTTTTCTTCTCAATCGGATGGAAAATGTTCACTCCTCGACATGATATGATAGGATGCACCGGTGCAGGGGCAAGTAGAAGATACCTCATCGCTTTTCTACCATTCTCGTCGAACTGTGCTTTAGCTAATTTGGTGCATCGGACGATCGAAACCGTTGACGGAAAAAATTCTACTGAAATTTTCTTCAGTGCTAACCGGTATTCGACTGATTTTCAAATTATACATTATACCCGTATTCGCGAAATTAGTGCTAATGTGGACCACCAACGCGGAGAATAATCGTGTGCAAATAATAACTGCGATTTGGGACTGTGCGCACATGTATATTATAAGTATTGCAATTAACCATTTTACGGTCTGGAATTCGCGCTATTAAATTACATTGGAATACTATAATCCCATGCACTCGCTGCAACTTTCTGTAGTTAAGCGTATTTGCTAGGTCTTTCAACGTGATTTCTAATTCGAGAAACTTCGAAGCGAATACATCGAAATACACTGCTAGTTCGTCAATGTTACAAGTATCGACTCTGAGCTCGCTCGCGAAAGATCGAACAAGAGGTTGAAAAATGTGGAATATTGCCTATAACGTCTGTCGACGATCGACGACAATGATAATTATGGAAAAGAGCCTCAGTCCAATTACGTTGGAATAATGGGCCAGTGAAGGGTCCTAGACGTGCATGACAAAAAATTATTATCGAATGATTCTGTGGTCGAGAGGCAGGAGAGTCAAGTACAACTGCGAACAGTCTCCTTTGAGTTGAGGCCTGGCTGCACATAGGAATGTAATTAAAATACCGCCAGTAAGACTATACTTCTCGCGGAGCGAACAATGGGCCACAATGTTAATGAGGAAAATAATTATATGAGAGTTCATTTTCTTCCTCCAGAAAATCGGATGCGGAGCTTGAAGGAGGCGCTACCTACAGCAAGGAAGAGTACCAAGTAGAAAGGGGTCCATAATATGAGTGCCAAGTGGTCCAGACGTCGTCGTGCATGCGCTACCGACGACGCCTTCACCCTTAACACAAGCGGGCCTCGTCTCTGCTTCTCTGTACTAATGTAAGATGTCCGTCCACCGACCTAAGTGTTTTGTAATTAACGCTGTGTGCACGCCATGCGTTTCCTTGCGCACTTCCGATCTCAAGCCCTGCTTCTAATGTCCAAAAAAGTATACGAAACTAACTGGCAAGTCACGTTCGCTAACTTCGTAATTTTACCCCAAGAGATGTAATTTGAATTATTTTTATTCATGGTGTGAGACAATACGAGGCGAGCGGCAGTAGTCGTTGAGAATTGATGGATTAATATTTCGCGATTGAAATAGAAATTTGAATAAGTGCAATTCACTAATATGTACTACCTTCAGGAAAAAAAACCTAACACGGATCGTGTGGAATAGGCGGATTAGGTTCTACAATGGTAATTCCATCAGATTTTCAAATAGAGATCGACCTCGGAACGTTTAACAAGTTATAGATTCTGAAAAACCTGGACCAATTTCAATATCCCGAACGATATATTGAATTTGGTAATGTATAAAATTGCCTTGGCGCATTTTAAAGGCGATGCGCGTTTATCGACCGATAGGAAGACCTTTTTTCACGGTAACTCCCTGCCATCCAAAAGTGAGCATAACTATTGACACGTATTAGTCCGTTAAATATGTTTGATCATTGAACTACAAACGTTCTCGACGGCCGCCTGTTAGTCTACGGGCGTCACATATCATTCGTTGATCGTTTTTTCCTCTCGAATCAATCACGCGGGTGAGTGCGGTAAAAAAAATCTGTGGCTGATCCCGTTTGCCCACTGTCCTGCTTCAAACCACGCGGAATGTGCACTTTCATATTACATGTACCTATTCGCATGTGCGCCGAAAGAACTTTCTCTGAGAGGACTATACGCTCATTGGAAATAATAATGCAATAAATAAAAAAACCCCGTAGATGAAAACGTCAATACCGAAATTACTGACGTCTAACAGGGGGAAGTATCAACGAGTAAAAAAAACTTGGGCCAGTCTAATAGAATTGAACCTAAGCAATACTACAAGACTAACAAGATCGAAGAGTGAGCAGGGGAAAAAAGTAGAATCAGAGTAGAATCAAAGCAGAGGGAATGTAACCGGCCAGGAGAATCAAGAAGAACGGCGTCGAGGGACCGGAGATAAAGAAACGAAGAGCGTAAGAGGAGAGGCGTCGCGAGTAAAGTCAGAGTGGAGGTAGGGATGCAATTTGAGCGAGTGGCATCAGTCGGCGGATTTAATGAGGTTAGCTACAATTACATGCATTAGTACAACATGACGAGAGCAGAGGCCCCACCGGACGAGCTCGGCCCTCTGCAGGAGATATTCGGTGCGCGAGAGCCGTGGCAAAAGGGGTTGTCGGGGGTTGGTAGTTCGTCACCGTGGACGCAGAGGGCAAAGAGAGCGAAGAGGGCGAAGAGGATCGGCAGAGCATCGCCAGGAGATGAACCAAGAGCAAAAAGGACACAAAGAGCGAGAAGGACGACCACCAGCAAGGGTAGAGCGACGCAAGGCAGGGTGGAGGAAAACAGGGAAATGACGAGAGTCGAACAGAAGAAACAGGACTGACAGCGTAGTTAAAATGCGTTGGCACAGCACTGTGTCTGAGGGTGATGTGTGTACATACATTATCAACTGACGAGGAGGTAAGTTTGTGCGCGCGCGCGAGTGCAGGGCGAAAGCGGGGCCACAAGGGCGGCGCGTACCAAGCCGAACAGGCTAGAGCAGATCGGAGCAGAGGAGAACGCGAGGTAAAGCGGAAACAGACAGGGTCGCGGGCTCGCCGCAGCCGTGGCAGGTAACGCGCAAAGTCACGCATCGTTGGCTCACGATCAAACGACAAACACCGTCGGCTTGCCGCTCGACTGCGATAATTCTTTGATCGCTCGAAAAGATACACCAACGAGCCACACCCTGCGCCCCTTTGCCCGTTTGCGACACCGGCAGCGCACCAGGGAAAACCCGGTGGCTCGGATAAGCGGCCGGTTGTGTAAGTTGATGCTCCCAGCACGGAAAAGGGGGAGAGATAGGGAAAAAAAAACTGCGGCCGTGTTCATTTAGCCCGTTTAGCAACGTTCCGGTGACATTGCCGGTCCATGGAAACTCGCGGCAGCTGGAAAATCGCACGAGTCACGCAGAAGTGCCACCCCGAGTAGTGCGATCCGTGAGCGGCACATTGCATATTTGCAAATGAGCACTCGTTACGTGGATCTAACAATCTTCAGCAATTACTGCCAACTTTCTTTTCTTTGAGGGTGGATACTCCTATTAGGCGTAAAGTCGTCCGGATAGGTTCAATTTCCGGGTTCCGATCGCGAACCTTCTGCATCTTCCTTCAACTGTGTATATGTACATACATACAATATATTTAATACTGGATACGCGAGATTACATGTCTGTATCGAGATCACAGCAGGACATTCATCAAGCTAAATACAGCAATTATTGTTGTATCATTGCTGTTTCCAGGATCCATGTAAACAGTATTATACTAGTTGCATGCACTGTTCTAGATATACAATTTAACAAGGGACCAATAAGCCTAATGAGAGGCATCAAGACATTTATCACTTTTTCCCCTGCGTGACCTGGGCCGTTTTGCAACATTGTTTATCTTGGAATTATATACGAGATAGTAAAATGGATAGTACGTAGATCGCTGTGACAGTACTCAATACTCAACAATTACCCAATAATTACCAATAATTGTCCAACCATCGTACCGAATGTCATAATCGTTCCACTTTTTCCGTTCGCAAGCTTGGTGCACGTGTACATACTACGTCCAGCGAGCGAGATTTCTATTCCCAGTCACGAAACAGTAAACTTGCAAATGAACCATTTGGCAGGCTGACACGCAGGGAGAGCGGGGAAATGCCAAGTACACCAGGTATCACCAGAGAGAGAGAGAGAGAGAGAGAGAGAGAGAGAGAGTGAAAGAAAGGGGGTAACAGAAAAGAGTAAAAATCCGGCTAACGCGTGTAGCGGAAAAACGAAACGATGGAAAAAAGGCATAAGAATACTAAGGACACACTGCACCGAAAAGCGGTCGAGTCGGCACTGATACTAGTGGGTAGTAACGCACCAGCGTGCGTATTTCCGCACGGTTCGTCTGTACTCTCGCGGTACTCCCTGCCGGTCGATACGGATTTCATGAACGGCCGCGTTCTCCGGAGGGCAGACGTGCGGACATGCGGATAGGTTTGATACAATATACATATAAGCGGTCAGATCCACTGGGATGAGGGGGAGGGGTCACAAAGTAGCATTCTATTGACAAAGAGCTCGACGCGGTCCAGTCCGCCAGTGATTATATCCAGTGATCATATCGCTCGCATATTGACAAATAGAACTGTGCAGGAGCGGAGTCGCCGGCAGCGAGGGGAGAAGAGTCACGAGACAGAGAAACAAGCGTACAGAGAGACGAATGAAGAAAAAAGAACGAGGGTTGATGGAGAGACGGAGAGAACGAGGGAGGAGGTGGAAGCGAAAGGGAGCAGGGGGAGGATCATCGCCATTCCGAGTGGTTCATTCGGCCGTCTTTCTTTCTTTCTCTGTTCTCTTTCCCTCGGTACTCGCGGCCTTCCTCGCAGCTCATCCCTCCAGTCTACGCACCCGGCACAACCCGTATCCATCGCACCCACCACACAACTCTACCGCACCGCACCGCGTCCCGGTGCTTCCCCTGCACCGGTGCACACAGACCGCCCACCGGCGCGGGAACCCACAATACACCGCTAATTCCCATAAAGCGCCGCACTGGCCGATACGCAAATGGACAAACGTACGGACATACGCACAAACGCCCCCGGCCAAATACCGCACCGCGGGTGACTACCACACGCAAACGAATGCTCCTCTGTAGTATTTACATGGCTATGCGTGCGGATACGAACCACGTACCCGCCCTTCTCGATATCACGATACCCTACGATAACTATAGCTGTCCGCAAATGCGACCACCAGGAGATACTCATTGGTTCGATTTCCCATGCTTCCGATACATACTCGTACTACGCATTGCATACTGATTGTGTACTCTCTTGGAGGACAGTTATCAAATTTCCAGCATCAAGGGTAGTCGGAGCTATACTATGGAGTTGACATCGATGTCATTTGAATCGATCGTTCCGTTGGGTTCGAGGCGAATTTAGATTGATGTTAAAATAGATGCATCGTGGCCAAGTTCGCTTCTGGCGCATTGGCTAGGTGTACAGCTTCCGCGATGTGGTCTCATTGGAGCAAGACACACTTATTAGCTACGAAATTTCGCTGGCAATTTCGCGATAGTTAAAAACAGTTTCGAGAGGCACGATTCTACAAGCCATACCTCGTAGGTAACAGCTGCATCCGAAAATTTCGCGTGCACCTGCGGTGCATTTCTGTCGAGGATCGCTTCGAGTATCCGGGTACTATGAAGGTCGCGTGTGCCTGACCAGGTAAGGAGGAAGGTCGTGTTTCTGCTGAATGAAAACCGATGAATGAAGGCAGTTCGCATGTTGAGGGTCCTCCTCTGGTGCTCCGTCAAGGACGCGTTCTGCACTCGACGAGAGAAGCCCGCGCACTCGCTGGAGAACCGATTTCCAGGGTGGTAAGTACATACACACTAGTTAGCGTCGACAGTCTCAGTCATTGCCGCGGATGGGTCTTTGCGGAATTAAGTAGCTCTCACGTGGTTCTGGGCTCGAAAAAAGAATTTTTCCTATGGCGTGCTCGCGTTAACTACGCTTACTGCACAATACAATCTCGTAGACACTGTCCAGTAGCGATTACCAAAGTATGTCTGTACCCTCTTCCAAAGGTTTCAAATAGAAACTCCATCATTGTCTTACGGTATAGCAAAGCACGACTGCACATTCAGCGAAGAATAATTGCATAGAAGGTGACCTTCGACCTCATCGATTTAAATGGCCGATGTAGCAGGTAGGCAGGAGAGGCTGGAACGCTGGGTCGGACGCAGTGTGTAGTTCCGTTGGTGCGTCGAGGAGTGCCGCAGGTCGGCAGAGTCGGGCCACTGGGCGTGACAATATGCCCCTGTACAGGTGCACTCTAAGGTAGGTATAGGTAGGTGCTGCCGGGCGCCTCGGGCGAGACGAGCGTTCTCTACCGCCCACGCGATCGCCTGGCTCCTTGCAGAGACGGAGCAGGAGGAAGTAGGAGGAAGTAGGAGAAAGTAGGAGGAAGCAGGAAGAAGTAGGACGGAAGAGGACGGCTTCAGCAGGAAGAACGCAAGGAAGGGCTCGATCGAACAAGCAGACCAGCGAGTAGAAGAAAGACAGCCTCAAAGAGAAACGCTAGGAGAAAGAGGAGGCGAACGGACGGTGAACGGACGGGAACATACGAGTCGGTAGGTGCGTTCGCGAATGGGTACGCGGCGGCCACACACACCTGTGTCCATGCGGCATGGCACGGCATCGCATAACAGGTGGAAAGGTGAAAGAGGGAAAGAGGGAATGTGGGACGGGACGGGACGGGACGAGGAACAAGGAGGTCTCAGGAGGAAGAGAGAAGGACCGAGCGAGAAAGAGAGAGTAAAGATCCGCTCGTGTAACCGAGAGAGACAGTGAGAGGCAGAAAGAACCGTGAGAGAGAGAGAGAGAGGGAGAGAGGAAAACTGAGGAGAGGGAGACCCCCACTTGATCCGGAGCCTGCCAACTCGAACATTACTATACGCCCTCCGAGTTCCGAGAGGAGGAGAACGTTCAGACTACCGCCTTCCTCCTATGTTCTCTCTCGTTTCTCCTCTCCCTTTCTCTTTCTCTATCCCTCCGGCACTCTCTATTTCTCTCCCCCTGTTTCTTTTACCCCTCAATCTCTCTTCGGCTCTTTCGTTCCTCTTCACTCTTCTTTGGACTAGCTTCGCCTGGTCGGTCCAGCGGCGCAGCGCTCAACCTATTCGAGCGATCTCCTTTCCTCTACAGTCCACGCTCGCACTTCCGTTTTAACAACGGCTAACTCGAGGCGAGGCGAGGCGAGGCGAGGCGAGGCGGTGGCGGTGGCGGCAACGTCGGCGTCGGCGTCGGCGGTGGTGGCGGCTGCCGCGCAAACGCCGCCGATAAATGTGTTTTCGCTCGGTGTGCCTGCCGATGAAATGGCCGACGAGAAAATGTTCTCCATCCGTGAAAGAACCGGGACCACCGGGACGTGCCTCGCTACGATGGCACGTCGTGCCCTTAAAAAGCGTTTTTGTGCCGGCGCTCTCGCCCGCACCCTCTGGGCTCTTTCTTCTCTTTACTCTGGCGTTTCACGTCTTGCGAGGAGATCGAGCGCATCTAATGGTGCAGGCATGCAATTTCGTTGCAGCGTCATTCATGCGCCAGTACAGCTAGCCACGATGGGTGTATCAATAGCAAAATGCATCGTGTTCTTTCTGAATGGTACAGCAAGAAATCTCGGGAATCGAGGCGTGGCATCCGACTGGTATTCGCGTAATCATCGTCTGGATGAGCAATAGCTTCCGGGTCCTTTGTTCACGGTTATACATCACTCTCTTCAAAGTACATAATTATAAATTTATAACGAGGATAGTTGACTCGTGGTCCAATTTTTGGTTAATTCTTTGCCGAGGATCTCGGATGTTTCGCGTAGCGTTACCGTACACGCTCGCTTTCGCCAGGCCACCAGCTGTGAATTTTGGTCATGTTAATGTCCAGGACAAGCATTCGAAACCAAGCACATGGTTCTATTTGCTTAAATGTATTCCTAGAATTATACCAGCGGGCGAATTCAGTCGGATATCAGGAGAGAAGCATCGTTTCCACAGCACGTAAATGACTGGCATAATAACGGTAATACACGCGGGCATTATCTGCACGCAGCTGCATTTTTGTGGGTAGACAGGTTCCACGGGTCTCCTGTGCGATTCCTTCGAGCTCGGATCGTTGTTTCGCTTCCACACGATGACCCGTACTGTTTGAGGTCAGACGAATCATCGAGTCATCGCGATACCAGCGATAATACCGTTCGAGAGATACCGATTCGAATCATCAATACATGGATCCTCATTGTTGTGTAGAGTGCCTTTTGTCGATTCTACTGCGATTACAAATAGATCTGCGCGGTATTTGCGCAAGAGACGTTCCGCTTAGCGTTCTTATCCATCGAAGATGCAACCAGAATCCCGGAGACTCGCTATTAACGATTCTGGAATGCCGCGATTTCCGCGCTCCTTCGTAGGAACAGCATTCGTAATCGCTCATTAATCGCTTTAGATTCAGAATCGAGCTAGCAACGAAACGTTGGTCGAGAAAGATCGACTCGTAAGAACTTGTTAAGACTATTAGTCGCGGTAAGGCAATCCTGTTCTTAACGGTGTCCCAACTGTGAACCAGCAAGGAGAGGAAATTGATACTATTCTTCGTTTTCTTATTTCCTTCGTCAGATTCGCGACATGCACTGGTCGCCATGATCTCTACCCCATAATTACAACAAGGTACCGATCGATGGACTTTCGCTTGCCAATCAAACCTGACAACACTTGGCAATTTGTGCAAAGATCTGTCACCTGTTATTTCGCCATTTCGCATACGAGCTCGCGGACTTTTACTTTATCTTTCTCTTCACCGCAAATAATGTTGTTGATTCGTGTAAATTAAATCGGTGGGGGGGGGGGGGGCAGGATTGTGGGAGGGGTATGTTGCGCAAACATAATTATGCACCTGATATTTTTGGTCGCGTGCTACCAAAAAGCGGGTTCGCATCTACTCGACGAGCATGAAACAGCGTCGGTTTGATGGGTAATATCCTCTTCGTAAAAATGAAACTTTCGCGTGGCTCGCGAATAAAAGCGTGTAGGGTGTGCTGTGCTGCCAGTCGAGTGTGGAGAATAAAAATCACTGATGCACCGCGGGCGATACAAACGAGCGAGCACGCGAGCGGGCACGACTGCTTTTAATAAAATCGAAGCGAAAAATCCTGTCCTTAATATATGTACATTGCACATGTTGCCTCCAAGTTTTACGCAATGCCGAGGTAACGCGGAATTAAGGGTGCAGTAATTGATTTTCACGTATTCCCTTCGAAATTACGAATGTTTTGCGAGCTACTTGCCCGAATAGTTCCGGCGCATTGAGTTGCGACATCAATAACTTCGGTTATCGTTATTATTTTTCTCGTTTATTATCGAAGCACAGAATTGCAGTAGGAATACCGTACTGAAATTGATTACGAGTGGCCTCTCGTTGAATCACAATTATCTGCATTTGCATGGAGTCTACTCTAAATTTTCAGAATAAGAAAACGTAACCGATCGACCTGATTAATGTTATAACACTTTACGTCATGTCGCTTTTGAATTATTCTTTGCCAGTGACAAAAGGTAGCGTAGAATAACGAATATTTAGAATTTTCCAATTTTCATCGAGATTGTGTCAGCAATAAGGGAGCTGCTTGAGGGCGCTGGATTTATATGCGTTAGCTTACAAATTTAGATCGTTTCTAAATCAATAAACCGTTAGCAGACAGTATTGGATAGTTGCACAGTGCAGATGTCTGTGGCACGTATTCCATGCCCGCCCGACATATTTTATGCATCTTCATTTTGCTCGTCAGATCACAGAGATGCAACATTCACGATTACTACCGGCAGATAGATCAAATATCCCAGTAATCTCTCCAACTCGTATAGTAATACAGTGTTGACATCTCCAAAATACGAGCTGAGTACAGCAGTTACAGTTCGCTCGTGCAAATAAGCTCCAAAGTTTTTAATAAACCGAGAAAAGTAAGTGCGAATTTTTACAGAAACTTCCAAATTGAAAGGTTCATATCGGTCCTAATGATTCGCGTAATTTATGCCATTTATGACATTGAAAGAATTTAATTTTTTTAAATAAGTCACGCTTCATTACCGTGATTATTACATACCGATTT
This sequence comes from Trypoxylon attenuatum, assembly GCA_963989405.1. NCBI lineage: Eukaryota > Metazoa > Arthropoda > Insecta > Hymenoptera > Crabronidae > Trypoxylon > Trypoxylon attenuatum. The sequence goes on along the minus strand of OZ022490.1, from coordinate 8,066,809 downwards.
TCAAATTCTATTTGATTAAAATTTAATTCTGTAAATGGGTCGGGCCACTGTACACAGTGGTTTAACTAGGCGCGCAATTGATCTAATGAAACCGACCATTACCGATTGAGTATTCATAATGCCACGCATAGAACTATACAATTTCCTCCAGCCGTCTATTTTAATTGACTTCAAGTATTTCTCCATTGGCCAAAATGCACGTGATTAAAAATACGAAATAGAGAGTGAAAAGGTGAGTAATCCTACCTTTGACTGATCCTGCTGTTGCAGCAGTTGTTCCCTGAGCAGTTGCAGTTGCAGAATCATCTCGGAGAGTCTCCTTTCCTTCTCGGCGAAGCTCTCTGCGCAGAGAACCCGGTGCAGAGCCGCGGCGCCGTCCTGCTGTGCTTGCCCCTCGGCGTTTTGTATCCTCGCGGAGCCCGGGGGCGAGGGTGCCACGTTGTTCGCCACGGTCGCGACGCCTCCGCTGGAAGCACACCATTAGACCACGGTCAATTTCCTTCCATCCCATCAAACACACGAGGGTAGTCGCGCTCGTTGCCATTTATTCACACACCGGCAACAGGAGGAGCGAGACACGCGAACCGACTACCTACGGAAACACCCAACCGGAAACGCGGAAACAAGAGCAGCGAAAGGGAGAGACGAGAGACGAGAGAATATACTGAATCAGATAGGAAGAGAAAAAGACATAGGTTATCAGGAGAGATGCGACCTCGGCATTTCTGTCTATATTGGAGGAAGAGAGCCAAGCGTTTCGTGCGACTGCACAAGCATGCTGTGGTGGTTGGTCTCCTCTCCGTAAACTAGCAGGGCTGGGAGTCAGGTGAATAATAGATAGGGTCGCGGCCGCGCAATCACGCCGGACCGAGTGTTTGCCCCCGTGATGGGATGCTCTCTTTCTCTCCCTCGCACAACACTGCTCTCCGGTAGATTTTACCCTTAGAGCAACCCCCCGGAACCCTCTGCTCGGCACCGAGTTCACGTTCCTCTTTTATGTCGGGGAAAATGGACCACGAATAAGTGATCCGCGGGCTTCATTGTAGAGCGAGGAGTCACATATCCCGGGGACGAGAAGCTTCTGTTCAGAAGGACGTACCGACACTGTATCGCGGCGCTCAGCTCGACGCTGGATGAGGACGAGGCGGCTTGTGCGGCATACTCAAAAGCTGCCTTTCCAAATCTGGGACACCGAGTGCCTACTCTCTTACCGCATGTCCGCATGGGTTTTCTTATGGCGTTTAGGGTCAACGTTAAAGTTGACCATTGAGACGGGTGTCTAATTCAAAGGCACGCTTTTTGTCACTCACGACCGTGCCTCACTTGGCGCGGTGTTCTCTGGCTCGATGAGAGGCAATCGATATAAAAACAGCCGGTATGGGGAGACGCTGTCGGAGACGCACTTCCGGTTCGCTCGTGTTTCTTGGGGTCTCGATCGCGAACGTACGTCATGTACCGTGTAACCGGTATTTATCGAAGAACTGCTTTTATCCTCGCTCGCTCGTGAAAGACCCTTGCTGTGCGTGGCTTTCTTTTCAGCGATAATACCGCGCAGTAGTCGGATACAAGACTCTATTCGCGCCTGTTGACCTCGGTATCGGTCAACAAAAGGCTCATTCTACTGGTATTATCTTTTGCTACCCGAGATATTCGGGGAATTTATTTTCGTGCTCCAGTCGAAAGGAATTATGTATGTACTACCTACGGGTTTTATGCTATTGCACACGCTTAGAAAAAACCATATTATGTATACGGAGACAAATTCCGTTTTGTGTATGTATTTCAAATACGAATTCTCTTTTATGGTTCTAATAAATTATTTCTGAATTCTAATTACGTGATAATTTACAGATTGACTCGATATTATGTATATCCTGCACGTGTGTTTTGCTTATTATATTGTATCTGGATCAATGTTAGTATATGTATGTTTATGCCGCGTTACATAAAGACAAAATAATTTTGCAAAAATGAATTTGAACTCTTGAAGTAATTTAGTATATTTACTGCATCTCTGTCAATGATTAATGGAAATCCGTATGTGCTGTGCCAATATAATAATGACAATCTAGTTCAAGAGCCGCTTAATTTGCCAGAACCCGGAGTAAGTTGCATCACGTCTGACCGCAAAATTATTGTCTCACCAAATAACCGTTAAATATAAATGTCATCATTGCAACATCGATTCTCGAAGGGGACGATCAGGACAGTAATCTATTCGCACTTCACAGATACAGATGGTCGATGCATCCACGTAGATAGCGCATGCATGCTAATAAGAATATTTTTGGAATTAATCCGCGTTATTTAGATACTGTGAAGCCAAACCAAGAATTGAATGTATTCCAAAACGAAGCTTAAGCCACGAGAGTAAGTGCAAGTTGTGGTTCTCTTGGCTAAATTTTGGAACAATTTTGGCCCCAGTACCCAATCGGTGTGGGCTGGAACTGGCACAATTCTGTCCACTTATACACCTTGCCAAGATCACCGATCTACCTTCAAAAGACCGCATCGCATCTCAGTGTCACTTTCCATTTTTTGCGAAATGACACGCGAATTCAGTGGGCAAATTTTCTGCTAAACGCACTTTATGCATTTTCTGTCCTCGAATCTATCTTTGACTATACGCGAAGCGATATCGACAACTAGTGTCATTTCCTAAAGATACGCTATTTCGATCGGATGCCCTAAAAAACGAAAGGCCTCAATGAATTTTATGACGACGATCGTGGACTCTTCTCTTTTTGCGATGCAAATGAAGCCTGCAATCAACCATGTGCGGATAATCCTTACTCTGTATTCTCGACTTTGTACATTGTAGAAGTAAATCGCTGGGATGGCAAAAACTTTGCTATTTCCATCCATCCAATACAAAGAATCGATTCATCGTGGGACCTTATTACCTCGAACAACTATTATTATGCGGTGGCCGGTATCACGGCACATAAGCTAATTGGTCCAGTGGCAAAGAACGGCAAGTCTTCTCCGATACTCAGACTGTGTCGTTGCGATACCTCCACGGTCCACTTCTTATTATAACTTTTTATCGCGTGCTTCGGTCAAAAAGGGTAATGCGCCCTCCAAAGACCGAGATAAATGAGGCTAACAGTGATTTTTACAAGTACAGAAAAATTTTCGAGTATGCACAATGGAACTAGTGATACGAAAGTTGACACAGATAACTCGGTTCTATCATCTCGCAGTGATGCCTTTAGATTATTCAAAGTCGACATTGAAGTTTTATAGGATACCCAGCATCTTATCTCTCTTTCGACTAAATCTTTACTTAGCTTTTTTTTTGTTATCGTGCACCTTGCGCTGGATACGTTTTATAATCTTTCACGTTTGTCTAAACTTTCTACAACTCTATTGCAGATGAATCATCAATGAAATATTTGATTCTTGTTATAGCAAAATTAATTATTTCCAATTCTGTATATTCAATTGAAATTACTAGTTTGACTAGAATTTTAATCATCGTTCGCAATGGTCACGTGACTACGTCTTTTTAATTTGAGATTGAGACAAATGAGAAATCGTTTGTCTTCAAATTATGACATTTTGACTTTGATATCAGTGAACTTATGACTTCGCTGCTAAGACCGTGATCGCTGTTAAGACAAAACAGCGTAAGATTCGTCTTCGGAGCTAAGTATCACTTGTGATCCAATTATGTAAAATGTAGCTCGAAATGTGGTATAATTCAAAGGGGATTCGAGTTATGTAACAAACACATATTATAATATTCGACGTACTTGCGATTGATTTCTATTAGCTGCATCTTGTTCGCAATGCAAACTTGGAAAATAAGAAGAAATTCCTGGCATTTACTTGCACGTATTGGCTGGGATTGATTAAGGCCTTCTTGAGGATGATTCTATCGCAATATGCTATTAAAAAAACTACCTATACCGAACCAACTAATGACGCCCGTCGCAAATTATTCATAATCTTACTATGCTAATCTAACAAAAATACTTTCTTCGCCTGCCTCATCCCTGAATTCCATCGCTTCTCGGATTAAATTCCCGACACCAACCTCACAAATAATAGCCGCACAATCTCGAAATCCGCTCGAAACTAGCGTTGTGTATGTATAGAAGAATCTCCAGCGTGCAAACAGTCCACGATCCAGGTATTAAATTGCAGAGAGAGAGAGAGAGAGAGAGAGAGAGAGAGAGAGAGAGAAGAGAAAGAGAAAGAGAAATAGAGATAGAGAGAGAAGGAGAAAAAAAAGAGGAAAAGTTTGTCATACTCGAGCAACTCTCAGAAGTTAATGTCGAAACGTAAGATAGCTGGCCCGACTAGAAGAGGTATCACCTTGCACTAACCTATGTGCGTTGTGGCTGGACGGCGTGGAGGAGGGCGGCGGAGTAGTTCGCCTGGTATTCGCGGGGGTGTCGTCCTGAAGAGACAGGGACTCACTGTTCATCTTGCAAGTCAACCTCTTAAGAACGTCGTCCATGGACCTCTTGGTTCCGGGTGTAGCGGTGCTGCTCCCGTTATTATTGTTGTTTTGGGTGACGGTGTTGTTGTTGTTGTTGTGGTGAGGATGATGGGGGTAGTAGGGGTCGACGGAGAGTAGGGTCGGCGGAGATCCGCACTCGGAAGAGCTTGCGGGCTCCAGGGCACCACCCGAGGAAGCCGAGGTGTTCGTGTGGTGATGATGATGGTGGTGATGGTGGTGATGATGATGGGAGTCGAGCGGCGGGTGGTAGTTGCCAAGGGTCTCCTGACCCGAGAGGAATAGAAGCCGCTGCCTTTTGGCGTTGGCGCGAAGGGAATTTGAAGAAGGCGATGGTGAGTCGCGGAGATCGGGCTCGCTGGTCGTCGCCGGCGACGAGCAGCCGGAGGATTCGCAATCACCGGGCCTCGGGTGAGGATAACACTCCTCGATGTCGAGCGGGGTGCCGGCACCCTCCTCGCCAACGGCTACCTCGCCACCGGGACCACCGGTCACCGACGAGGTCGTATCCTCCTCCTCCTCGTTGGCGCCTGTCACTGTTCCCGTTCCGCCCCCGCCCTCCGATAGCTTCGTCGGTGGTGACTTCCTCTTTGAGGACATCCTCAGTCTGCAACACAAGCCAAATACCGCATTCTTCAGTATCAGCTCTCGAACCGATTTTATTATGTATTCAGTCTGGTGCTTCTTGGGCAGCTTTATGCCTGAGCTTAAACACTTTGAGAAACCTCTCGGAGTTCTTTCCGACCAGTCCTGAGGAAATCCTTACCAATCTGACAATTAGCTTGCGAATACTCTTTCGTAGGAAACGAACGAGGAATCGGTCGTTTTATTGCTGTCGCGTAAAAATAATGCGCTTGCGAATAATAATAAGGTATTTCGAGAAACGATAAAAACCAAATGGAGGCTGAAAATGTTGCTATGCATATATTAAGAAAACTCACCCTACGTCAAGCAACTCTGGAGTAAACAGTCTTAAGTAATGCGAAAAGAAATATTCTTGTCTCTTTGCAACTATTAGAAGCAGTTTAACGGTTTCGTGCCGAACAAACCTTGCTCCTGTCAAACTAATCGAATGTTTATTTAAATGACGTCCCGATCAAGTGTAGAAAGTCAGACGAGCGTGTGATTATAACCAGTTTTTCTTGTAATTATAAGGCCCACTGGAAGTGTACACATGCAAACAGGCTGCCCGATACACTACGATTCTCTGCCACGGAGAAAATTATTCTAACGGGGAAAATTATTATGGCTGAATTGCTTTTAATCGAAGTCAGCAAAAGCCTATAATCAGTCGATATCCTTGGAAGCAAACTGTTGCACGGCGGATTTCCGAACTACTGTCCGCACTGCCTCTACCATCTGCGCGACATATACACCGTAGCTTTGGCTAGTCGAGGAATGTGTGGAGCAAACTAGATACATACACTCAAACATCTATCTTCGCGCATGAGAATCGACACCGATCCAACAGAATCCACCCCAAACGGGGCCGACAAATAGGGGCGACCTTAGGTTCCTTAGGTCCAGTCTGGTCTAGCTCTCTCCATCTAGGACATCCAAGTGTTAAACTACGAAGCAGCCGTCACGCCGCGTTAATTTGTTCCGGGACTAGTCCGGACTCCCTTGCTCATTTCCGCCTGCAAATTACTAAATCTAAATCTAAATCCCGCGATCGACTGGCGAGCAGTCTCGCAGACCGATCGGCCCGGTGGCATAGCAGCGCGCGGCGGCTCTCCAAAGGAGCTCTCTCGATTGCGTAATCGAATATAAGCCGCAGTAATATTGAAGTGCGATTATCGGGCGTGAATAATTGTGTGCGCGTGTCGTAATATTCTTTCCATCAATCGGTCGAAAGTCGTGGGGACGAGAGGCGTGAGAGGGAGCACAGCGAATATGTATCCGATTATCTTCTGTTGGCGAAGCTAACCGGGGTTAAAAACCGAGGTTGCGAGGTCACAAACAGCCAACTCAACGCCGTCAATTACCATCGCCGAAAAATCCTCAATGACCGCTCTCTCTCTCTCTCTCTCTTTCTTTATCTCTCTCTGTCTTTGGATAAGATTTGAGAGGATTTTTCTTTGATCAATTTGTCTACTCGACGATTCACTGTGCTTGCTAGGTCTCTCGAGAGGGAGTACCTTTACATAAGGTATTGTTCACGTTCTCGGTACACGTGAGACCATAATGCGAATATTTCTCACGCATTGTTCTTCGGCAACGAAGGTCAACGTTGCTGCCAATCTAGATAAAGGTGTTCTTCTGAGTGAATCGCTTAAGATATTGTCCGGTGAATTACGCGTAGAACCAATGACTAAAACAATTATATTTCAATCAAGCAGCTGTTTAATTGACTGACTGCTGCTGCGTAATAGGCGAAAGAACAATAGTCCCATTCTTTAATCATCATTGCGTTTCTGGGATTTGAATGCATTCTTTTTTCCGTAGCATCGAGCGTTCGACTGTCAGATTCAAACACTCGTAATTCCAATCAACGATTGACAGAGCTATAGTACAGTGTTGATCGACATTGCTGCACTGATTTCACTACAATGTGCTCGTTTGCTTGCATTCGACAAACAGTACTCGGAACGCACGCGTGGTCACTTTTTTGCATACTGAACGTATGCGGGTACAAACACGTGCAGAGAGCTGCGTGTATATGCGCACGCAAGAAAGTGAACTCGCTGGCGCGAACTGGCGCACATCGAGCACGTGCTTACTTACTACAAGCGCATGTGCTAAAAGTGCGATCGCGATGCTCCTGAAAGTCATCCAATCGGCGATAAGAAGTCCAAGATTCGGTGATGAGTCGCTCCTCGCGAGTCGAGTTCGCATCGAGAGAGAAAAGAATTTACCGGGGAAGCCAACTCTCTCGTGATTAGTCGAAGGTCCATCACTCTGATATGACCCTGGAGATATGACACAACTGAATCTCTTTCTGCGTCTATTCTTTCCGAATAATTAAAACCTTGGAAGCCATTATCTGACTTGAATACGAATATGTAATTACACTCTGATATCCAATTCAAACTTTTTTATTTTTATACTCGTACGGTAATTGGAACTCACGTATATATCTCTACGCTGTGATTTATACATATTAGTTTAGTTTTTGATCACAAGTAATTACGAAAATGAATATGTCATTGTAGCTTAAAAATGACAAAACTCGCTCCACGGAGTAACGTTTTTCAATGAATTTTTTAAACTTGTGGATTAATTGTTATCAGTACTCTTGAGGATCAATGTATATCAGTCTTGTATTATGTAAATTTCATTACGTATCAATGCGAGTCGGTTTGCTGAGAGTTAATAAAACGTTGTTTGATACTGTGAGGCTGCGTATCTTGACGGTAAAATGAGTAATTCTAGCTCCGTGGCTCTTGTTACGAACTAAATGCCGCACGAGCTAAATGTGCAGAACCTGTGACAATAATGCATTTATTGTTCTTAATAATCCGAGTAGCAGACTTCCTACTTTACTCCGAGAGCTTTGGTTGTTCTCATTAACAACGTAGCATCCCACAATGCTACTATCTTTCCATCCGTTCTTTCCTCTAACCCCTCCGCTCTACACATTTCGCCGACGCGTGTAAACACAACAAAATCTCCTTCCTGGCGACGTATTTCCACCGTCAGAGTTTCCGTCTGGCGTAATTACTTCGCGAAACGTGCGGGAAACTAAGGAAAGCGAGCCTAGGCAGCCTAGCGTTAGGAACAAAAACAGAAGGAAGACGGAAAAAATATGTATTTTTAACCGCCAGATGCCATCGGGGACTGATGACTGAAATCACACGGCATGCTGCCTAGAAATGCTGACAATAGACGAATTTGTTTCTCCACGGAGACTAGGGACCTGCTCACGCCACGATAAAATCCAGTAGTAAAATAAATATATCTCACAACGAAACGGCCATTAATAGCGTGGCAGATTTCACGGTTTCGCTATGTTTAAAAAAAGAAGGTTTGTCTTACGGGGAATGGTGTTTCGCGAAAAAATAATACTTTCGCTTATTTGCGAAAGCTGCTGCGCCGTGACTGGAGTCGAAAAGCTTGTTGGACCGAGATCGCGGATCAAAGTTCGCACGTTTGGATATATGTGGATCTTCGGTATTAATGTTTCATAACAGACACTTACATCGATAAGCTGCAACCTCCTTCGTCACGGCAATGAGAGAGATTGACGGATCACCACCTCCTCCTCCTCCTCCTCCTCCGCTTTCCCTTCCATCTCTTTCTATTACGCGACACTCTTCCGCTGCCATGCAGTCCCCATTCATTGAGAGAAACCAAATCACTAAGTTCGCAAAATGATCGATCGCGCAAGTATTTTCCGCAATTCAAAAGTGGTTCTCTTTGTCTGTCGATTTTTTTTTATTGACAAAAGTTTCTCGGTGATTAGATTTATTTTTGACTGAATTTCATTTTAGTTTTTGGCAGCATAAAATAGAAAAATTAATAATTCTACAAATCCAGAAACGGAAATTGAGTTAGAGGATCTTTAACGTTAAATTAGTTGGAAATATTTCTGAATCCGAACAGTGTAAATGAAAAGAAAGAAAAATACTATACATATATTATTGCTTTATCGCATCCAAGTTGATCGTACTACGACCATCGTAACTAAGTCATTATGAAATTACCCGATTCTTGACGTGTAGTAAACTAAAATACTTGAGACAGAACTATCGGCGCCAGTGTTGGTACATGACCGAAAGCAATGCCCGACTTATCGGAAAAACTCGCACATCCCAGTTACATTTACTCCATAGATAAAGTATCATTGAGACCTACTGTTATGACTGAACTGAACTATACTGAACTCATCTCCCGCTTTTACATCACTCAAGTGACGGTGATTCGAATTGTATCGATAGCTTGTTCAAGCAATACCACTTATTCTTGTCTTTCTCCTATCGCGAGTGACCGTACGTGATTTGAGGAATAACAGAAATGAAAAGACTAGGAAAAAAAATCCGTTACGAGTCGCCATACAACAACGAAAGTTATTTTTATATACAACTTGCAGACAGTTGATAAGACTGGAATAGAAATATCACTGTCTACTACCAGTTCTGTGTGTCTCCTTCACAATTTCCAATTAAGTCTCACAATGTGTTATCCAATGTTATCCCAGTAAAATGCTAAATAAATCTAGTGACTCGGAACTCAGAGATATGAATTTACACATAATTTTAATGATCCACGCCCTCGTATCCCGAGTACATTAAATCGTTGGGGAAAAATTTAAGGAGGATGTTTCGGCGGTAACATCCTCATTACTCTTCGAAAGAACGCGACCAATTAAAGGCACGCCAGGGACGCCAGAGAAAATTTTTGAGCATACGGATATAGCAGAAAGCGGAGGTGCCGAACGTGTAAGCCGACGCTTGACTTTCTATTAGTGGCACAATGGGAACGTGGTTTTTTGGGGTGCAGCATCTGTTCGGGCTCAAGTAGCAATGCAGGGGTGGTGGTGCCGGTGACGTTTTGGAGTTAGGGGAAGCACGGCTTGAACCTACGTGATTCAAGTCAACTTCCGTCACTCTAAAGCGTTTACCAAGCGGCAAGCGCGCTGGACCCCCCCCCCCCCCCTTCCTTTTTAAGTCCTCTCGTAAGAAGAGAAATGGCAGAATGTGCCTCTGGAAAGTGGGTCGAACTTCGAGAATACCGAACGGAAGTTCCAGCGTGTGAACCGACTAATTTATACCGTAATAGGGATACCCTTCTTAAATGAACCGTGCTAAATCCCGATCGTAAAATCTTAAGGATTTAATTAAAGTATCTCACGCAAAAAGGAAGCCAATCATATCTTATTTGTCTTCAACAAACAGCCGAAGGGCAAATATCGTTTGACGGTGTTAAACCAATGTAAAGAAGGAAGCGAAAAATTGATTTCTCGCTATATAACACGTTAATCATACCAGTGACAATTTTATAATGAAACTGACTACGTTACACGATAATTATTGCGATGATAAAATTCACCTGCGACCATCAATTTATTAGTTGGACAATTACACCTGGCTCTCATACCTGACGCTTTACAACGCACCTCACCAGTTTAGACAGACACTCTCCTCCGCTAGAGAGCATCGTCACTGAAATAGTCGGGTAGCTCATAGATTCGCGAGAAGGAAGTTTACGGCGCCATCAGTGCAATACGGTAATAAACGTCGAAAGTTACACTTTATACGAACAAGAACGACACAAGCCGACAGCAGAATTGCGATGTAGGCACGGAGCGGAAGTGAAGGAGCTTCACCGTAGGGGAAGCACGGTTGAGAGAGAGAGAGAGAGGAAGCAAGAGCGGCAAAAGAAGAGACGAAGCCGAAGAGGAAAGCCAAAGAGGATGCCAAAGAGGATGCCAAAGAGGAAGACATCAACGATGTCGCAGCAGAGATTCTCAACCAAGGGGATGAGGGAAAAGCAAGGGCAGTGACGATGTTGAGAAAGGAGAGCACCCCGGGTAGCAAGGAGAGAAAGCCATATCGTTAGTATTCTTTATAGGACCGCCGTGGGATATGCTCTACATAATGGAGTCCCAGCTTGCGTCTCTTCTTTTGAAGCCGCGTCGGCCGATCTCTTGTTTATGTATGAGCGGGTGCGGACCACACCCACACATGGTCCCGCGGCCAGCGTCGTATCATCGCCAGGAGCGTCGCGGCGCGGTGCGTCGGAGTGAACCCAACACCCGGACCACTGTCCCAGGCCGCACTGCTAGGTTTTCACCGTACGGCGGCGGGAGAAGAGAAGAGAAGAGAAGAGAAGAGAGGAGAGGAGGAACACAGCCTAGTCAGAGAACACATTCACAGAAAGCCGACAACGCGTTGTGTCGGCTACACTGTAAAAGCAATCTTCCGTCAGTCTTCTTCCTTCAACTGAGAATACGTTATCATCAACGCGGCACCGCTGCATCGCGAGCCCTTCTGCTTGCGTTTTTCCTCGGTCTCATTCTCCTCCTCCACATTTGCCTCCACCTCTGCCTCCACCTCTGCCTCCACCTCTTGCTCCGCTATCTCCGGGCTTGCTTTCCTCTCGTACTCCACCCGGCACGGCCCGGTCCGGCTCAACCACTCAAATTCCTTATTTCTATGCTTACACACACTCATGGGAGAAAACGGCAAACAAGCGCGTGCGCGTACAGGACGGTTTTTGAAAAATCGTCGGATTAGTGGCCCGGCGATCTTTCATCTTCTGCCGGATGCTTTGCGTGTCAACGAGCGGAATTTAGCGTATTCTTTCCTGCTCAAGAGTCGCGAGCGGTTTTACGGACCCTCCTCCTTTGGCTTCCTCTTCTGCATTCGCATGCGTGTATGACAAGGTGAGCCGCCGCTTTTTCCAGTGCTCGTGTTAATTTCGGGAGACGTGCTTTCGAACTGAGCCCTTAGAGAGGTACCGTTGGGCTAGTGCCCTCCATAAGTCGTAAACGAGATTAAGAGTCTTGTTTGCGCTCGATTGGTGCTAGTGTCGCCTGACTTCATATTTCGATAATATAATGGTCAATTATGGTTTAGCGGGTTTTCCAAAAATATCAATTAATCTGCACAAAGTAAACTTCGAACCCTGTTACAATTAGTCGTTTATCCAAAGCACACCGTACAAATTCCCAGGCCGACGAAAGATCGCCGAGTGCCGGGTAACTCTATAAGTTTAAAAAAATATAATGGCAACTTATTTTTCAACGGGTTGCTCCAAAATCAGCGGATCAACTTAACGAACTAAATGACATATGTACATCAGTCTAGCGGTTTAGAATCGTGGTCAAGGAAGAAAGGACAGTACGGTGCGGCATCAGAGACAGACGCAAGGAGCCCGAAACCGAAAGAAAGGGAGCAATAGGAGGGAGGAAAAGAACGGCAAGAAGAGGCCGAGGGTCTTCTGGTCGAGTGTGGGTTTAAGAAGTGGGGCCATGTGTTCAGTGTCAAGTTGCTCGAATCTTGGACCATTCCTCCGGTCCTCCGCCCGATGCAGACTCGTCCTTTGCACGTTCCTTCTCTCCTTTCTGCGCTTGGTAGATCGCGCTGGTCAAGAGAGAAAGAGAGGATAGCGTATGGTACACGTGCGCGTAGCGATGCTGCGTTGGTACCCTCGCCTCGGCCAGAGCGTTTCGGAGTACTTTGTCACGCGAGACAAATGCACGCGAGACGGATGGCCAAAATCGGCAGAAAACAAACTCACGACAAGAGGGGAATGTTGTCTAGAGGAGGACGTTCGGAAAATGTGCATCGTGGGAACTATAACCCAGAAATTGAGGGAGGATGCCATCAAGTACCGGTAAAGTGGTCTCCTGAATAATAAGAACGCGCGTGGAGTCTTCTTCCAAAGGACAATGTTGCTCCCAAGTACAAGAGGAATGGGGACAGGGAGGGCGAGAATCGAGTGAATCGGCAATCTTAAGGGAAACAGTTTATCCAAAAGAGGAGGAAGGCATCAGAAAAGGAGGATGAAAGAAGAAAAAGAAGAAGATGAAGCAGAGGCACGTTGAGGCAGCGCGAGAGCAGCGATGGGAACAAAGCGACCAGCATCTGGAACGCGTTAGACTTCTCCGCGCAACCGCCCCCGTCCTCGAAACGTCGCGCATCTGTGTGTTGTGCACACCCATATCCAACAAACTCGCAAAGAAAACCAAGAGGAGAGATCGAGTATGACAAAGAGAGAAATCGTTCGTTCGGAGAACGCGGTGAGAGGAAAAGCGAGGAGGACCAGGCGAAAATTCATCGGGTACCGGCCCGACGACGCAACACCCACGTGTACGTTACACGAACACGCGGCACGCCTCACCGCGCTGTGCCGATATCACTGTGAGACAAACAGACGGACGGATGGAATGGACGGACAAGCTGGCCGAAGCGGACGAACACGTAACCGGTCCATACATCAAGAACAAAGCGGCCGGCATACGTGGATGCGCACATCCACACACGACGAAACACCACCCGGGTACTTGGGCTATCTGTGCCGCTATTCATACGTCCTGATGGATTTTGTTCTGTTGGCACGAACACTACCGATATTCTACCCCCACCCCCGAGAGAAAGAGAGACACTGCAGGAGATTTGGAAATACTGACAACAACTCGCCATCGAACCCCTCTCTCCGATAGAGGCACACTTCCGATTCCTTTCCGCGAGGGTATCCAACCAACCAACCAACTCTACCTCGTCCCTTCGCGTCCTATCCCTCGTCCTACCCCTGGCGCACTAGTCCCCATCGTTAACGCGATTAATCGGCGACGAGCATTCGAAGATCGATTGCGAGTCGATGCTTAAACGAATTGCAGTTAATTAATGGGCTATGGGGAGACTCGAACCCTCCTCTTGCTGGCTTTAAAAGCCCGGCCCGCCACGGTTTCGTGCGACTGAGCCGAAAATTGCGTGTCGCGCGATCAGACCCTCTCTCCCGTTCTCTCTCACTCTCTATGCTACTACTGCGATCCACTCATAATTTCGTTTGATTTGTTTGAGCGCGCACTCTCGCGATCACCTTTTCTCTCGCTCCCTCTCTCTATGGGGCATGGATTAGTCCAGCCTCAGGAAAGAAAGAAAGAAGTAGAGAGAAATTTGTTGTTGTTCCTGTGGCTAGTGCGTGCCCCGTTAGTAGAATTCTTTGAATGAAACGGAATGAAAAGTATAGTACACGCCATTCACTATGACGTACTCACGCTTCAGTCAGTATTCTGGTTTCCCTTCGGATACGATAGGGTATATCACTGTGGTAACTCGGCCGTAAAGACGTTAATGAGCTCTGCGATTGCCGCAATGCTCCCTTAGCTTGACTCAATACGTTTCGAGAAAAGATCACGACTTTTCGATGACAGAACGATACATACACGATTATCTCCTAACTCTATTTGCGCGTGGCAATTATTCGAATTGAGTTTAGCGAATTATCGGGGGGAGTTTTCGCTCCATTCATTTAACCGCAAGAATTACACTGCGCACTGGTAACACGTTCCTAACTAACACAACGTACACATTGTTACGTGTTTTATTGGCAATTTCCTTTTCGAGCCTATGCACCATGTGTATCCCTAGATCGAAGCTAGCAGAAATCCGCGAACAAGAGCGATTATGTTTTTCATATGTATTATGTCGTTATGTGACATAGAAACGACTCTGTTTCCGAGCACAATAAAGTAGCAGATATGACTTTAGTTCCTGACAACGATGCATTAGTTAATCGATACCAGCGGATTAGTAAATATTCACGAGACTGCTGCAATCGCATTATGCGCGAGTGCACATCAGGAAAGAACTCTTGCTAATGCGCTACAAATTGTTTAATATTCTTTACTCGTGTGCTTTGCGATCGGTCCTTATGTCACGAGTGGCAGTCGACGTTCCGCGTGATAAATATGAAATCGATTGCCATTCAGACAAACGTTGTTGATAAATATCGCGTATTTGTCCTACCCAATGTTACTTTGTTACACGCGACGACACGCCTGCAAAAAGATAACCGAACAGAAAAAACCTTAAACGTATATGAGATTACAAATTGCTGACTGCTATTTCATTACAATATTCAGCTTTTTGTAAGCTTTAGTTATAACCAGTCGTTAACTAAGAATTACTCGTTTTCTCGATCGATATTCATAATTTTTCTTGATATGACTGAGTCGAAACGTATCCAAAATTCCTCTTGAATAGGTAACTCTGCGAAAAGTTTCCACGATGAGCGTTGGTCTCGTGCGAATTATCGAAACGGAGATAACAACGCATGTTCTAAGGATTCTTCGACGAAGCATTATCACTAGAGAGAAGGTAAAGAATGAGCGTGCATGTGCTGGCGGATAATCGCACGAATGATTTGTTGACGCCGACCTTGACCTTCCGATACGTGATCGCGCTGATTACTAAGGAATTCTTTTTTCACTGGAAGCCGCTTTTTACTCGCTCAGAGATATTTACTAGATCGGTCAAAGTCAAATACGATATTGGAGTGGATTGCGAGATGCATCGGTAGATCGGACGTCATTGACCCATCAATGACTTTTTTACGTTTTACTTTCAGAACTGTGAACCATGACTTTTCCGATGGGAAGAGAACGACGCGTACTCCGTCAATTAAATTCCCCATGAGCATTGGATCTACAAACCATCACATGAAAATACGCATAATTTCCCATAAGCTACGAGTGATCGCGAGCTCAGTCAGTTCAACTCACACAAGCTGTTCATCGTTTTTCGACGGTCCACGCTTCCGTCATGTTCGCGCATTAGTTCTGCGGTAAATCACTTCGAGGCTAGGGGTCTCTCTCAAAGCGTGTGCTGTTAGTACGCGGGGTTCTTTAAACTTTTTCAAAATCCCATCGGTCAATTGCCGGTATGTTCCAGTAACGCAACCGTACATCGTGCACGGCCGCGCGACGTTTTATCGTCACTGTTTACATTGTTACTCCTCGGTTGCACAACCTTGATTATTTATTCGTTCTCTTTCCTTTTTATTGATGTAATTCTCACTCGCGCTATCGCGGCCTATTAGCGTGGCGAGAGAACGTCTGACGGTTGTTTTGTCACGTTAGCTTTGTCTTTTGGCTCTCTTTGGTCAAAGTAGCAGTAGTAATAACGGTAGTTAGTGGTAGTAGTGCTAGTAGTGGTAATAGTGATCGTAGTAGTAGCAATAGTAATAGTATTACTGACGAAACAGCCTCCTTGTGACGCAATCGAAATACGCAGTAGATACGCGAGCATTGTCGCGAGCTCATGCATCCACTGCCGAATTCATTTATACTCAAGTGTCAGCCGTAATTATAGAATTGTCTACATATCTCGCGCGAGGCCGTACCGGTATTTCGAGTTTCCCTCGGCAGGCTTGCTTGGCCACGACAATCGGAGAAACGCGATGTCGAAGAGCCGGACGAACCTTTCGTTCTCTCTGAATCGCTTATGCCAATTAGTGGATAACGAATTCTGCATTGAAAGAATTGGCCAGCAGCGGAGGGTGGCTTTTGCACGAGGTTTTGTGTTGTACGACTGCATCGCGCTCCTAGCGGACTCGCTTTCGCGGTGGCAATTTTCCGCGGATTTAAGATCCACCCCCTCGAAAAGATGCAATACACCACATAATAATATTCGCCGTCTTTGCGGCTCGGCTGACTTTTCAGAGGAGCAAATTGTATAGGGGTGAATGCGGAACCGGGTAATGAAAATGCGTGGCGATATTGAAACGCCTACAGAAGCAGAGCACTCCTTCGTAATCCGGGATGCTGCCTCCCTCTCCAATTATTCTCTAAATGGGACAGAAAACTGTAGAATCGCGGTACAATCGGGCCATTTCGCGTTACGTAAGAATCTCCTCTTTCGCGAGATAAAAGCGAGCGAGCGGAAAGAAACTCGCGCGACCCGAAGAATCCTTATGGAGCGAAGGAACAGTTACTTTTTTTCGTCATTTCTCGCTTCATTTGTCGTTACACTTGTCGAAAGGCGCACACTTTGCTCGCGATTCTATCCCGAATTACCAACACAATGCCACCCGATGTTGACCCAATTGAACGTCCAAGTATTATTCAAATAACTCTCGAGCGTTTGGTACCGGGGACGTAGTGCAAATTGCGATTAGTTCCTTTGCGTTATTTGGCAAGATACACTCGCTAATAATTTCCGGGATGTCCAACGACTTGGATTTTCGTATTTCCGTCTGATTTTTCTCTCGATCCTTAAGGCCTCTAATTAATCGCGATCGTAAGGGTGAATCTGGGGGAAAGCCACGGGAAATCGTGGCTTTGTTCCTATTATCGTTCTTCGGGATTATTCGGTATTTCTGGCTTGAAGCGACATACCGCGAACCGGCTCCTCCGTCCCAGATTATTCCGAGGTAAACTACTCGGCCCGGAAATGTCACTTAGCAATTAATAAGATGTTTCGAACCGTCTGCCTAAAAATATGAGCCGCGGGAATGGGATTGCCTCATTACTTGACACCCGATCATTTGCCTATAACTATTGATTGATATCGCCGCCGGGATTGACGTCGGCTCGAGCTTAGCTGCGATTTTATATGGAGCGAGCACTATCCGAGCCAGAGCACTGTCATAATAATTTAGCAGTCATCGATCGATTAATGCCTTTGGATTAATGTCTGATTCAAAATTCGGTATCAGGGCGAAGCGAAAGATAGGCTAGCATGACTTCGAAAGCAAGAGATTTAACAATATCTTCAAATTGAACAGTACACTTCGTAATCGTTCGTAATGTTTAATTTTGATCTTCTTGAACCCCGCAACGACCCGGTTCCGCGCGCGTGAAGGAGAATTAAATTCTTGAATCCGGATTAAACTAAGAATCTGACTTGAGCGGTGCACACGCTTATTTAAATTCTTTACACCGGAGAAGCTGTTTCCTCCGAGTTTCAATTGCGGCACGTCTCAGAGGCAATGCCCAAAGAAACTGATGTACAAGCATATCCTTTGAATCTACATATTACTTACAACAAGTAATGTGTATCCAGTAACAGCATCGTCAAATACTCCTTGCTCTTAATTATTCGCAGAAATCTTGCCGTAAATGCCACTTGGCCGTAGGTTTGCTCACGACACGACGAGAATGCATTTCGCTCCTTTTCCCAAGAATCCTTTATTCGCCGCGAGCCCTTACGATTGCACCCCTGCGAAGTCACCCTTTTCCCGATTCGAGGGTTTTGACAAAGAGTACAAGGCGTGATACAGGATCGCCGGATCGCCGGATCGTCAAGTGGTTGTTACGCGGCACGACAATAAGGGGGAAAGAACCAGGAGAAAAGCGGAATTCGGCATATCCGAGGGGATTCCGCAAGATCGGGGACCCCGAGAGGAAGTCAGGAGGAATTTTCCAAGCGACCGGGAAATCCGCGGGGTAAGGGAGACTCGGTAAGAAGGGTCACTGGGTCAGATGCTTGCTTTCTCTCTCTTTCTCTGTATTAACCTTCTCCCTTGGATCTCGGGGTCCCTCGCACTAAATCTCTCTTCGGCCGTGCGCGGTCCCTCGCGCTCTTTCTCCGAATATCGCTCTTGCCCGGGAACACATGGCCCCAGCGTCAACGTGCCGACTTGCCAGACACGTACCCACACCCATGCATCTGCCCATACCTCTACATCTTTACTCGTATTACTCGAGCCGGCGAGTATCGCGCGGATCGCGATGCAACCTTCTTATCGCGACAGAGCTCAATTTGTAAGCGGAAAGATCTGCACTCTTGTATCGAGCGTAAGAACGAGAAGTACATGGGTTTGGAGTTGAAGCGTCTCTCGAGTATTGTTATAGGGCGTAATGATCTTTCAGAACCTTGTCACTCAAAATGTGAAGAGAACGTTGTACTAGTATAGCCGAGAACAAACTGATTTATAGAATAATAAATTGTTTAGAATTGGGACACAGAAGGGGCACGGTTCTGGGGCAGATCGCGAAACAATTGGAAGGGAAGAAATAATCTAGCTGGTTCACTTGGGTCGCCGGTCTGACGGGTGTAAACGAGCGCGTACGCGCTAGTAACGTCACGTGCTCCTGCACGTCGCTCACTCACCTGCCAAGCGTGCTCATATCATCCTGCTCGCGCGCTGGTAGCCTTGACTACCTCTTGGCGGCGATGCTCCTAGCACTTATCACGTATCAGACAATACACCGGGGCGCACTAAACCGACACTGACCAACAGAAGAAGCTCGAAACGGCTTGGAAGCGATCGCGAGCATCCGCTCCGGAAGGATCTTCCGAGTTCCACTGGTAGCAGGGAGCCAAGATGTATCACTTTGGTAGAAACCCGTGATACGTTGGGGTGCTCTCTCCCAAAGACCAGAACCGCTCTCTCTCCTCCCTCTTTCTCTTCACTTGGTTCTGGTTGGTCACTCACAAAACCGCGACTTCCGGAAGCGCGTGTACTCGCGGCGCGTGTCAGCCGTACGATACGTTACGATACCTGTTACGATAGCGACGCGACGTGACGTATGCTCCGCTTCGCCTCGAGAGATCGGTCGGGTCCGGTGCAGTCGTCGCGATAACAGAGAGCAGCCAGCAGCGGTGGCTGTGGGCTGCTCTGCGCGTTGACAGAGAACCGCAGTGGCCGGACAAGCGGCTTGGTGGTGCGCGAGGGCGAGAAGGAGTCAGGAGTGGAGAGAGAGTAGTCTCGGGCTTCGAGAAAGAGGGAGCGAGGGAGCTAGCGAGCGAGAACGCAAGTGGTGGAAATCCCCCCCGAGGAGCGGGCATACAATGGGAATAATCACCGCGTCTCGTAGCGTCGGCTGACTGACTGAAGCCCCCGAGGACCGCACGGGATGAGATTCGGCGGCGCTGCCAGGCGGCCGGCGCTTCGGCGCCCGCGCTAAGCCACTCTCCTCTGCGCTCCCCGCTACTGTTCTCGCCGCGCGCACTGCCTTTTCTCTCAGTCGCGCGCCCGCGCCCGCACCCTTGCCCTCGTCCTCGCCCTCGCCCTCACCCTCGCCCGCGCCCGCGCCGCGACCACGACCGTCGAGCACTTGCGCTCGTGCGCGCGCGCGCTCACTCGCCCTCGCGTTCCCTCTCCCTCTTGCTTTTGTTACCGCGTTACTCGCTCTGGCTTCTCTCGCTTCCTCCTTTTACTCGAGCAGAAGCTGTCTTCCTTCCTCCAAGCTCTACTGCCGCCCTCCACGCGGAACGGTGTGTTGGCTGCCGCCACCACCTCCGCCGCGGCTTCCTTGATCATTCCCTCTCGTTCTCTTTCGTTCGGTCTTTCTCTATCTGGTGGCCGGTCACGTTCGCGCCTTCCTTTATCTCCTACGGCGTGGCGTGGCGTGGCGTGGCTCTCTTTTCCGCGCTCGTTCCGCCGGTGGCTCTGCCGTACTCGCTCGGCCGCTCTCTTGTTCTCTCTGGCTATGGTCCATTCGGCTTCTTTGTTCCTCTCTGCTGGCGCAGGCACTTCGTTTGTCGTACGTGGCGGCGTGTTCTACGAGCCGCCACGCCCCTTTTCGGGCGGAGTACCCGCCTTCTTCCTCCGACACCCACGTCAAGGCGCGCGTTCCCCGCTGCCACCACCGCTGCCGGAGCCGCCGGAGCCGCCGCCGCCGACGCTGCCACTACCGTTGCTGTTGCCACCAACGGTACCACCACGCTCGTTGTCGGTGTACTCGTCCACGTCCTCGTCCTCGTCCTCGTCCTCGTCCTCGTCCACGGCCTCGCTTCGTGAGCACCCGCCGCTTGTCCGTGTCTTCGCGACGATCGCTCCGTCACGTGGCACGATCGCGTAAGCCCTTGTCACCGATCCAGCATGGATTGCTTCGAGCGATACTCTCGCAGATCCGATTACCGTGTGGGGAAAGTGCTTCTCACCTTACCTGGCGAACGACCGACCGCACCTTCCACTCGTCCGGAACAAATCGCGCGATGTGCGTGCGCGCTCGTTCATCGGAGACGCGGGAGCGACTACTGCGCTTGCAGAAATTCGAAGGTGACAATATTGGTTATCGATTCTCGCAGAGAAACCTTAGTAGACTGCTGCATCGATAAATTCAAATTGTAGGTGGTATGTACATTGAATGTGTCTTCTCGATTGGATGCACCCGTGGTGAGGGATGAGAAGGACGGTAGAGAGTAGGGAGGGTTGGCAGGGTGCGCTCGGAGTTCGAGGCGCGTGTGCGGTGGCGATGGTAGCGGTGCGCATTGTCTATTGTTTCGCTCGGAGGCGGTAGTCGCGGCGCAACCCCCGTTATGCCGGTAGCGGCCCCACGACAACGCCGCCGTGGAGGTGGTTCAAGTCGACCAATGGGAGCCGAGGCACACCCGCGCAAATCACAATGCTTATTGTTGTCGCCGGGCTGTCCGCCCACACAGTCGTTTCTTCCACCTCCGCCGGCAGTGGCTCCTGCAGCTCGGCTCAGGTACAAGTCCCTGCAGGTGCCTCGCACCACGCACTACCACCAGCTACTGGCTCGCGACTGAACTCTTCTGACTCAAATCTGGCAACACGCCCCGCTTTTCGAACTTCTGCCAGTGTATTATTAGACCCTACTCTTGATAGTCCACTTATTACAGTCCATTTATTAATACTCATTCCTAACAAGAAACGAACCCAACGAGCGAGGGCCTTATACGATCGATATTGTCGACGCTGGCAAAACTGTTCGGTGACCTTTATCTCACTGTCAGTCAGAGTGATTAAGTGCAGGCACCTGGCTCGAGAGAGAGGAGAGCGATCTATTATCGCATTACCAAGCTCGAGGATACTCAGCGGAAAAGTGCTAGCATAATGCAAGTCGAGAAGTCGATCAAGCAACCGTCTGCAGCTCCGTCCCCTCGCGAGAAGGAAGAGACCGAAGAGACCTTCGGGTGACGCCAGTCCGTTTCTCTCAACCCCCAACGCCTTTTCTTCCAGCACTACCGTCGGATAGAATATATCCTGTCTCGTTTCTCCAGCGCGCGGTGCACAGGTACCGAGTGTATGTACGCTTGTATGTATAGCATGCCAACTGCTACCCTCTCGCGGCCCACCCTTCCCCGGCCGGGAGAGAAATGGACGAGAATGGCGTCGGCGCGCATCCCTTTCATGTCCTCCGCAAAACCCATTCCCTCCTCCTCTCTTGGCTGCTGCTCGTCCTCTGCACCAGTGCACCCTTGACTTCCTCTCCCTTACCCTCTCCAGTGACTCCGCTAAGCAGACCGCACCGGAACGAACCCCTCCAACCTCTCCTCTCCCTATCCCTTCAGTTCCTGGGACCTCGAGTGTTTCGTCCACCCGTGGATGCGCCTTTTTATCACCGGCCACAAAACACACCGATGCGCTTTTTCTTAGCTCCACTCTCCGACCGAAATGCCAACCACCCTACTGGTCTCTCTCTTTCTTCCTCTTTCCCTCTATCCCTCTCGGTACAAACGACACCGCTTAGCGTTAGATTCGCTTTGGATTCGACGGTCTAAATGAGTCGATGGAAATAGGACGCACACACTGACCGTCCGGCTTCCGGGTTAATGAATCCGTGCGTGTGCAGAATATTCAATTGGAAAGCGTATACTTGCAGCGTGTTGTCGCTTGTTGCAGCAGGTGAGCCGTATTTTCGCAAAAGCTTGCTTTGCTGTGTTGTGGACAGCATGGGAATATCGATTTGTCTGGGTTTATCTGTCGCTGGTCTTTTGATAACGCTGTTCGCACTGACGGTTATTTATGGCACAGATTGCAATGCGGCCTTTGTGGAATTTGGATGAAAATGGAATTTTTGGTTGTTTCAAGCGGAACCGATGCGCAGTGTTTCTATTCAATGTCCATCTATTGCTCGATGCAATGGTTTTAATATTTGGTTATTAAGCCCACTGGTTCTGAATGACCTGGCAAATACGACATTTTTTCGTGATTTTTATCTCTGCCGTTAAAGCAATCCACGGAAAATGGATGCGTAGATTAATTTGGATTCTTAGTATTTGCGGCTGACAATGAGTCAGAAATTCGAATGATAGTCATAGTGACGGAAGTTAATAGGGAAAAAGCGGGAAAATTACATGCTACCGGTTCGTTCTTCGATGACTAACGATATTTCCAACATTTGCATATTAATGTGTTCGATCTATAAAATCTACGATACGCGAACGTGGATGAACTCCGTTCAGCCAAAGTAGAATGGGACAGTGCGACTCAGCCAATACTGACTAACAAGTGAGCACGAAAGGTTCAATGAATCAGGAATTCGAAGTATTCCGTTCATATTCCTATCGCAATATGAAATGCTTATGATGACAAAGCACAGTGAGACAAAGGCCGGAAATAAGTTTTTGGCAAGATGACATTTAATATTTCGTGTTTAGACTGCCGTGCTGTCGCGAATTCCGCGCAGCCATCCGAGAATCGGTCGGCTCGAGCGGAAAGGCGAGATGGGCCACGGTTATGTGTGTTGCGCGGGAGCGCGTATTAACCCGCTAGCTTACGAGATACCATTCTATTCCCGTCCATGGGGCAGAAGCAGCAGCGGCAGCAGAAGTAGCAGCAGCAGCAGCAGCAGCAGCAGCAGACAAGAACAATGAGTGTTGTACGCGTCTCGCGTATTGCTCGTGCATCCTCTGGAGGGTGCACGCGCGTCTATAGTGGGTGTACGAGGGAGAGGCATGTCGCAGGACAGATAGAGAGAGGAAGAAAGAAAGAACGAGAGGGATAGAGGGAGAGAGAGAGAGAGAGAGAGAGAGAGAAAGGCAAGATTTATGCACGACGACGGCGTCAGTAGCGGCAGTAGCACTGGCGTTGGGACGTTTTCGTGGTCGACGACGTCCGGGCGCATGAGAAGAATAAAACGACGTCGTCTTCGTCCTCGTTGATCCGAGAGGAAAACGAAGCGAGGTGAACAGAGAACCAAAGACAGCAGCAGCACCCCTACCATCATCGTCACTAGCGACCGAAGAAGCCGAACAAGCAGAAGAAGAACAAGAAGAAGAAGAACAGGAAGAAGAGGAACAAGAAGACGAAGAAGAAGTAGAAGAAGAACAAGACGACGAGGCGGTCGTGGTCGCTTGTGAATGAACATTGGCTTGCGAGCATTTCCGGCCCTCTCTTTCGCTCAGCCTCGTCTTCTCCCTTTCTGCTTGCCCCTTCTTGTCTCGCTAGCTCGCCGTCCCTCCGGCAGATTCTCCTCTGGCTGCTGTTCTAGCCGCACATCCTCCGTCTCTTCTTATGAATGAGACTGCTCCGGCTGTGATCACAACGCGAGAAAAAGGAGAGGAGCGGCGAGCTTGCGCTCGAGAGAGCCGAGATGAACGGACCCGGAGAGCATTTTCGGGAGAGAATGAACGAGAAGGACTGAGAGAAAGAGGAAGAAACGGAAAAGGAAAGAATGAGAGAGACCGGACGGACCGTTAGCCTTAAGCCAAACGGTTGCAACGAGGCCCGCGACGGATTTAGAACAGGAACCAAGAGAGCAAAGGAACTAAGGGAGATGGAGTAACGGAGATAGTTCTCGCTCGTGCCCACTCTCAAAGAGCTTCCTCCTTTTTTGCTGCTCGTCTCCCTTATTCTTCTTCCTTGCCGCTTTGTTGCTTCCATTATTAATATATCGCTGGTTCTGCGCGTTCCGCGAGCTTTCTCTGTGCTTGACCTCCTCCTTCTCCTCGTCCTTCTCTCCACCGTCTTCGCTTCAACCTCTGCTTCCTCTTTTTCTTCTTCTTCTCACCCCCGCTCGGCTCGACTACCGATCTGCATTGCCAGGCTGATTATAAATAGTAACCTTTGTCGGATGCTTTTCTTTAGTCCTCAGCTTCGTCTCATCGCGGTTGTTTCTCCACCCTCTCCCCCGCATGCTGCCGCCGAACACACTTTTTACAGGACCTTTTTAATAGCTTCTTTTTCGCCGCGTGAATGTGTAATCGTCCTCGCTCGGGTTTCATCACTATACCGAAGCATGCCTCGGAGCTGCGGCTCTTATTTGGAAAGTTTATTGCGCTGGGTCCGAAGGTCTCAGATTCGACGATAGCAAAATTCGAAAGGCTTACGTTCTGTTAAAATAGATTCTACATATTGCGGTATGCCGTTATACATACCCTGCGATGTAATTATATAAAAGTACCCTACTATTGAACAATTAATCTTGTCCCACGAACGTTGCAAATTATATTACTCCCGTATTATAAAATACATCGTCGTTGCTGTTAACAGATTAGTAATGATTCAAATGGAATTTCCATATCGATCATAAATCCAAGAAAATTCATTCGGTAATTATTACCTTCACACGTGGCCGACATGATCGATGGAAACAGTTTTCTTTCTCGGAAACATGTTTTGAGAAGTTTTAGAGGCCTGAAAATTGACAGTACTGCCAATTAAGAGAATGTACCCGCAATAAGGACACCTTACCAAGTCGGAATAACTATTTAGCTAAAGTGCAACCACATCTACGATCATCAAGTAGATAAAGAAAACCTTGCATTTAATGGTCGGAAGTTGTAAGGGGTAAAAATTCGCCGAAAACCGGTGTTGCCGATCGCAAAGCGACCGCGAGTGAGTAGCTGGTCCCAGAACTCAGAAGCGCCGAGTGGAGAACGCGTGGGAAGGAAAGGCGCGAGGAGGGGAGCGATCAACTAGGCAGAGCACAGGCAGAGAGGAATCAAGAGGGCAACCGCGGAGAACAGAAGGGGAAGGCGCGTGCCTGCGTTCAAGTGTCACGTGCGTGTATGGCACTGTACACGGTATGGGATTAGGTGTGTGTGGGTGTGTGTGTACGTGTGTATGTGTGGCGTGCAACGACACGCAGCCTGCAGCACGCAAGACCTCGAGAGGCCGTACGCGTTTGTTCTGGCCCGCGCCCGCGCCGCGTCGCGCTACGGTGGCCGCCAATCTCTCGCGGACACCGCAGCACCGCACACACCAACTCGTTCACCGTTCAGCAGCCGTATAAATAGATAGGCCAGTTCTCGTCGCGCTATCGCCTCTTTGCTCCACCGTTACATCTGACAGGTGTCGCGGTGCCGCGAATAATTAAAATCGAACTACAATTCCGCTGGTAAGGGGGCGAACTGTTGGGTAAAAACTTGAGTGCATATCTCTCGAGTCGCGTGGGAGTTGCGTGAGAGTTGTGCACGGGATAAGGTACGTAACGGGCACCTTGCAGCGCGCACGCATTGTCGAGGAGCAGAGCAGCAATGGTGAGAGGGAGAATGGGAGAGAGAGAGAGAGTGGAAGTTTGCTGGACATATGGAATGAAAGAGGAAGTTTTATAAATTCCAATTCAACCAGCTCGCTCAAGACTGATGTTTCGTAATATCCTTGGCTCGGCTGTTTACATTGTGCACCGAAGGGAATGTGGAGCAGGACGAATTAATTGGAGTAAAGTAACCGTTTTAATGTTACAGGGTAATAGACGTATCGAGGTCGAATGCAAAGTGCAAACCCGATGGTATTAGACGTGTACCTAAATTGAGTGCTTTATAAGCTGCGCGTCGAGTTCATTGTTCGAATTGCATCACTGCGCAATCTCGCATTCGCCCAGTTCCATTCGCGGGTTTCACTCTGCGGACAGACTACGAGCGTAATATCGAGTTCCAACTTCACAATGATCTTCGCCGCGGGCGAGAATCAGCGTTAAAGAAAGAAAACCGATCCACTTTGCATCGGCATCCGGTCTCATGCGCTGCTGCGGCACTTAATTACTCACGTTCAATTCGCAATGAGTGCCTCCGAGCACGAAGCATTGTATTCAACCAGCAATATACACCAAAGAAGTGTCGAGACAATGAATTCTCACTGACTATAATTTAAAAATGCACTCGCACCGCTGCCGATCAGATTCGAAGTCGCGATAAGGTCGCAAAGCGTGTGAATGCACTCACGAGAATGTACGAGGAATCACGATGCAAATAGCTTTTCGGACATCGTGGAGAATTAAGCAATTAATTATTTGAATTCTTCAAATTTTCTTCTCGAAGTGACTTGCAAGAGACTATTGGTCCAAGTACACCAACAATCGAAGTACACAAGTAGTACTTACCGGAACCCTCGTCTACCACTCGCAAAGCAATACGATTCGAGCCGAATAATCGAGTCGACGTTAACACGGCTTGAAAATTCCGAGTAGGTACTCGCACTTCCCTAATCTCGTAGCTATGCGCTCGACGTGTTCGAATATTCGAGATAATGGCGCGGACGCGATTCGCTCAGGGCGAAGGGCACGGGGTACAGGGCACAGGGGAATCATCGCCATGAGGATAAAAAGCTCGGTGTATCCGTTACGAGCACGCGTGCACGCGAGCAAGAGCGCATACACGCGCAATTAAAGTGGCGTAGCCGCACAGTGTGGATCACTGTTCTCTGCGCGGCTGCGTTCATGAATGGAGCTCGACTCCCAGTGAGTCAGGCTGGAAAGAATGGCGAGGATATTTCATAAAGCTAAAGCGAGAAAACGACGCGGTGATGCGCGCCGCGCGAGTACCCGCAGCGAGGAAGCCGCACTCGCACGGCCGTGCGGCCGCTGCTATTATTATCGCCTCCGCTGGTGGCACCCTTCACTCTTCCACTCCACCCCAACCCACCGCCAGCTCAGCCCGGCGGTTCAAAAACAATAAGCAGTTTGTACTTCGGGAACCGCATTGTGTGCTTACTCTTACGCTGGCGCATCCTCCAGCTTCAATGTCAGTGCATCCGGAACAATGTAATTAGGGGAATCTTCCTTTGTGCTTCTTGGGAGCGTAGATTCGAACACCGGTGCATAACTGTGGAGTGGATGCGTA
This sequence comes from Trypoxylon attenuatum, assembly GCA_963989405.1. Taxonomy (NCBI): domain Eukaryota; kingdom Metazoa; phylum Arthropoda; class Insecta; order Hymenoptera; family Crabronidae; genus Trypoxylon; species Trypoxylon attenuatum. The sequence continues at coordinate 8,039,200 of OZ022490.1, read as the reverse complement.
TTCTAGTCTCTGCGTGGAACGCGGTACGTATTTCGTTATTATTGTGGCTAATATTTGTGAATGATTGATTATATGCATGCCGTGCGACGCGGGACTGGTATGCGGCTCTGGTTTTATAATTAACTTGTTTCAAAGCGGTCACAGGAGGAATTGGAGTATGCCACGAAGTACAGTAATAGAGAATGTGACCTGGTATGGCTTCTAATTACTCAAAATTGTAATCACGTACTCGAAGCTTCTGTTCTAAGGATAAAGGGATTTTCCTGGCAACTCGTGATATTTTGGTTGGCCAAGTACCAGGTCATTCGAAAAATACAGGCTTCCCTCGTGAATCGTCAGGGATACCTTCCGATATCACTGATCTGTTTAGAAAGTTCGATACCTTTGATCAATTTATCAATTTACAAAACGAAACACACCTTGAGCAAGCAATTTTTTGAGCAACAGTAAAAACACATTTACACGACATTCGAGGGATAAGGGAACGTGGAAGAGAAAGTGTCTAATTCCTAGTTTCCCGTATCTCTCGTACTCTCAATAGCAATTGACGCGTCATAAACTCGTTCGAGAACCTGAACCTGAGTGCTGGTTTAGGACCGGTGATCGGCGAGCTACCGGTCAGTGATATACCCAGTGTGGTCCCCCCAACTCCTTATAGCACTCGCTAAAGACCTTTTTCCCGGTTTTCCAGACTGTCCACGCACATCGTTTTTTACACCGATCGTGAATAATCGCATTTCCGACGGTGTTAATTTGCTTTTCTCATTAGCAGGAGGAATGTAACGTGAGAGCGGTATAGGCCCAGAATCTCAAACTGATTACACCTGTTCAAGAACTAGTCGAACTCGCGAATGGAGCATATCTCTTTCGGAACTGAATACCTAAGAACTCGATGAACTCTTCAAGAAGAATCTCAAATATCTGAGAACTTATAACATAAGCGCAGTTTCTCTGTGAAGTCACAGCACAGAACGTTCGAACACTTTGAACGGAACTGAAACTCGATTGTATGTGTATAGAACGAACTATCGTCATTGTATCGAATCACAGGAAAAGAAACAATTAGAAGAGGATCGCGGCAAGTCGAGTTCAGGCGCGAAGAAATGTTTACGAAACGTAGACGTACGCGTAGAAGCTCGTGGACACGCGTGCACGCTCAGGAGCGGTTCCGATCTGAAGACTAGACGAGTTAATCGGCCGCGGAAGCACAATAAACGCGGGGATAATAAACGAAGCGCCGTCGGTTGGTTTACCATAATAATGCCTTCCACCGGGGCAGGTCTCTGCAGTACCTAAAGCCATCCGAAACGAATAGAACGCTATAAATAGGCGGGATCCTCTCTCATTCTCTCGTTCCGCTCTTCTGTTTCTCCTCCTCTAGAAAGCTGCTCGTGTTCCTCCTTCGTCTTCGTCCCTCGAAAAGCCGCAGAACCTCCGATGATCATCTTCACTCGCGCGCATGCCGCCCGCAAACGCGCGGTTATTTCAGAGAGTGAATCTCTACGCTCTTCTCCTTCCAAGATATTATTATGTACTCGTTTCCGTACTCAAACCCATACCCATACCCATACCCATACCCATACCCGTGCCTATCCTCATACCCGTAGCCCGCAGCCGTGCTCCTGCGCGGCCCGAGATCCTACCGATACGATTGATGAGCGGAGATTGCGAAGGAAGTGCCTTGAACGAGAGTCGCGGCCTTGCAGGATTTAATTAACCTGCCCGCGCCACTTCGTTCCTATTGGGTTTCATGTTCATTATCTCGGAAGAATGCGGGGCTCGGCTATGTTACAGACCGAATGTAATGAGCCACCGGTAACGTGTGAGCGAGAAGAAAAAGAAAAGGAAGGAAAAGAGGAACGGAAAGAGAGGGATGCGTTAACTACTTGAATAAAATGTAACTGCATGGATTCTTGCGAGCTACCAAGATACGGAATATTCTTCGTTGGAAAGGTACGCTATGCCACCCAGGAATATAATCGAGACTCATAGTGTATACATGTATGTACATGTACGTATCCCGATCAGCAGGCATTCAGCTATTAAACAGAGCCACTCCGATTATCCTCTCACAAGCTTAAGCACTAAATAGTCTACCGGCCGTTCGCACAACATCCGCCGAAGGATTTGATAATAATCAATTATGGTTTCGGTGGGGGTCCAAGGGGTGGGTGTTTAATCGAAGGGAGCCGGTTCCACAGCTTAGTCGCTCTTCGAGAATGTTTCAGCGAGATCGGCTGTCAGCACTCTGCCGTGAGAAGCTGGGGTGGCAGCATCAAGAAAGAACATGTCGAGAGGTTGTCGGGTTCCAGGGTAACGCGGTGGCAGAACCGCCACCCCCGTCCCGTTCTCCTTGCTCGCTGCCGGAGAGAGTAAGGGATGGTTTGGGTTAGCGGTGACAGGCACGGCCGCTCGCAATGATTAATGGCTTAGCGCATTAACAGGCTATTGACAAACACGTTTCTCATCCGCGAGGCACTGCGACGTACGAGCTGCTCCATCTGGTTCGCGACGAAGCCAGCCGAGCAGGGCTACCGTGAGTCGAGCGACCGATGAAAGGGAGGCGAACGAGGAGAGATCGAAATGCGAGCGATAGAGGGTGAGCTTTCTTGGTCGCGTTGCCTTGATGAAAGAAAGGAGAAAAGAGGAAACGGCCTTCTCGCCTTACTTTAACAACCCCGAGAAAAACGCATCTTTGGCTGCCCTTTCTCCCTCTTTTTCCACTCTTGTCACCCACGGGGCAGCCTTTTTGTACCTTTGACTGACTATCAGCTTCGGAATAAAGCTCTGTCTCGCTTGTACATAGAGAGACGGGGGTAGAGAGATACGTATACAATCGTGATCTTTTCAGGCAACCCTCGATGGAGAAGGTGCTTCGTTTATACTGGTTAACTATACTGCCTCTCTATTCAACGATGAAAGCGTAAATGAGTTATAAAGTTATTTGACTATGCTTTAAAACCTGCCGTCTATCAGCCTCGGGATACCCGCTTCTTGCCTACCGAGGGAGGAGTCAAGGGTAGTCTCGTTATGTTAATGCCTGATCAAGGCGATCGAGATACTTATCTCTCTGTCCTGTCGATCAGGGATGAATCGATGAAAACCTTAAGCTCACTGGTTTTACCGGACTGCTTGCGAAATGTCAACCACGTCGAGTTTGTCAACTCTTCGGGATGGGGGAAAAAATTGCGTGCGAAGCTAATTACTAGATAAACTAGCACGGATTAACTGTTAGATGGTAAACGATGCATAAATTAATAATATAATGCGCTCGATCCGAGCATAATAAATGATTCCAATCAACACGATCGCACGCAATTGAACCGAATGCCAAGTGAGTTGAGGTCGGTGGAAAAGAAGCTACAGCGTCGCTCATAACGATCTATGCAAATTGCAGGTATCCAGTGACAGATGAGAAATATTGGACGACGAATACACGTACATATATTCTTACAGTGGGTAACAGGTGCACGAATTGGCATTTGCGCGTATTATTAAACAGGCATTTCGCACGGTAACAGCCCAAGTGGAAACGTAAATCTGAGATTTTCAAGTCAACGCTTAACATGAGATCAGGGCTGACGGTTAATTAACGGGATTGACCTTTAAGGATCATTTTCCTCGGCGAACTGGGCTCCGGAGCGCGCAACGGGCCACGATTATCGCTCTATCACGCCAAGTATCGACAGTGATATATGACAAGTTGCGATTGCGCCGGGTACCGGGGGTATTGTTATGCCGGATATTTCGTTCGCATGCACGACGTTGGCATTCACAATCAGCTGAGATACTCTGTAGATACTCTTGTAGATACTCGGGGTACAGTTCGATCCGTGGATTCGCGCATCGATGCTTTCGCTGTCCGGTTTGCTGGATCCGGAAAGACTAATCAGCTACCCATCGGCAAAACAAGCACCAACCGTGAGGAGCACGGATACAATGTTAATAAGGACTGTACTCTGGCATAATTATTCCGGTGGATGTTGCGATTGATATAGAGAAGTCGGAGCACTCGGAGAACGAGCAGACCGATTCGAGAGCGGGAGGTATAGTTGTATATCAGGAGGTTCGGGTTTGCGCTGGTCTGGCCTGGCGGGCGGCATTCAGATCGTTCGCTCGTCTCGTGGGCGCAAAGGATCTGGCAGTGCCTTTCATACAAAACGTACGAATACCTACGTGGGATAGGTAGTTATCCGGGCATGCCGGCCCATATTGAAATTCGACGGGCCAGCGATAGAGATCATCGTCTTTTTTTGTTGCGATCCACTTTGGCATTTGATCGGATTACGTTATGCGTTCCCCGGGGGCCATAGAGTCGCTTCTCCGATATAATACGCTGCGATATCGCGGGCGCGTACCGACCCACCCGCCACCCTATTGCACGACGCGGCTAACACGTACGTCACGACGCACGTATGCACACACACACACAGACACACCTGTCCATAGGCGTATGGCCAAGTGACTGATGCACCTACGCGCACCTATATGTATAACACCCCACTACTCGGTAGCGTGCGCGCAAGCGGACCTATATGCCTGCGCTCATACAGATCAGAAGCGGGAACCAAACGTTGGAGGAACACGCCAGAGGGCAGATTCGAGAAGCGAGTCTTTTTATATTCGTCTCTGCTTTTCTCTCCTCGCCCTTCGCCACCTCCACTGCCTCCACTGACTCTACCGTCACGGCATCCTCCTCCTTCTCGCACCGATGCCTCTTATGTACCTTTTCGACTCTCTTTCCCTTGCTGCGCACCCAACGCGTATCCATCGTGTACCTCATCCTTCTCTGCCAATTCGTCTCTCTCTCTCTCTCTCTCTCTCTCTCTCTCAACCCCTCTATACACCCCGCCACGTGCACGTCAGCATGCCGCCGCAGATTTCATTCCGCAGCGACGTTATTAGCATTCGATTGATTCTCTTGCATCTACGTGGATAGGATTCTTCAGAAATTCTTCAGGATTCTTCGCAAGATTTTCCAGATAACCGAGGAGTTTTGATTCCCTTTACGCGGTGAGAATACGATGTAATACGAACACAGAGGTATGCAAATAATTCGCGAGGCGTCGGTGTCACTTCTCTTGCGTTTCACGGACACGGGAACCGATGCATCGAAACGAGTGTGATAAGAGCGAAATGATCCGACGGTCAAAAGAAAAGTTCGTACAACGAGGGATTTGCAAGAAAGACGGCGAGTAAAGGGGGAGGGGGCGCACTCGAGAGAAACCGCAGAGACTGGTTCTTTTCATACGTGAACTCCTAGATCGGTAGTGGGCGTACAATTGGTTCCACAGTCTCCAGTAGATATTCCTTGTCAGGGGGCTACCGGGGGCGGAAGGGAGCTGACGGTGGAGATGGTGAAGGTAGGAAAAAGGGAGCTGGCAGAGGATGTGGCTCAACTCGTTCGACCCATTCATGCCCCGATGAAAAGGCCGCGTCGAACAGACATCGTGAAAAGAGAAGAGAATTATTATGATTATTATTATTAACGTTTCTATAGGAATGATTTCCCCCTTTATATCTGTCTTCGACTTTTCATAGATAAAGGTCGGGAGTCCACTCCCGTTTGAATGACGAACGTAAATCCCTCTTGGAGAATCACCCGAATGGCTCCGATGTAGCAATGCGCCACCGTTGTTCAGGGTTTAAACGATTTCCTTGGATTTCCCATCCACCAATCAGCCATTAAATGCCGCGATTCATTGTAATTGGCTAGGACATTTCAATTTCTCTTGCAAAACTTTGCCACTCCTCATCGATTTCGCTATAACTATGTCTTCACTTAAATATTAGTAGGCACAATAACAGATTCGAGTGGTACTATAATAGCAACTATGTTTCTCGAGACTTCTCTGAAGAAATATTTATTTTTCTGTCTAATTGAATAAATGAAATTGAATATAGGATCTCTGCATGTGAGCTGTCTAGTATAGGGTTCATGATCACGCATAGAAAAACCTGCTATCTTATAGTTAGCTTCCGTATTTCCATTCGCGTGAATTGCGCACGAAGAGGTTGAGCGGTTTGTCAAGAATGATCCTATTCGCTTGTATTTGCGAGCGTCCGTGAATTTGTAGCACAGAGATGCGACCATGTAGATCGAGATGATCACAATGAACCGCCTGTATTGCGTAGACAGGCTGTGATGGCTTGAGTGAGGTGGCTTGAGGAGGAGAAAAAATCGGAGGAACATGCCGAAGGACGGTGGCGAAGAAGAGCACGTGCTGATTCAAGCCGCTGATGCGCGACTCTCGAGCATCCCCTTTGGTCAGTCCGCCTTCTAGTTTCGCCATTCAAAACACGTGGTCCATATTAGCGGGATCGGCGAATAATAGGGCGCCCACCGTCGGTGGAAAAGGACTCAAGTACCCCGATCGACTCGAGTGACCAAGCTCAATTATGTCGGCTACGATTTCTGCATGCATCATTTTCTCCGAAGCTGCCGGTGGATCCGCGATAAGTACTGGCCAAACGACTCGAGAGTTGCTCATTTCTCTTGATATTCGCTTTGTGTACTCACAGTGGGCAGGAAGATTATTGTTTCGAAATTTTTTATCAATACGTACTTCAAGTTCAAATTGAAGTCAAAGCTTCTCTTGATCTTCTTTAATTGGATTTGGATCAGGGTATTCTTATCACTTATTGTTCGAATTAAGAGAATAGAAGAATAAACATAATTGTTTTCAATATTTGACTTAACGTTTAATGAAATACGTCATTTGTAAAGGTCGAGATTGCAGAATGTGGAAAAAGTTTAAATCCAGTTTGGGGAGTCGGATTTGCTAACGCCTACGAATTTCAATTAATTCCTACTTTGCCCCAAATGCCTGGTTTTCCGCGTTGCTATTAATTACTGGAAAGCATAAAGTCTGGTGAGAATTAAGGGTGAATTGCAGGCTATTACACCCGAAGATTATCTGGATAAATATTAAATTGCTTTCATAAAGACAGTGATTACCATGTTACGACGGAAATAGAATTGGATTTGCATGAGCGAGAGGAAACAAGCGTGTAGAAATTGTGCTATGTCTATCATTTAATGGTTTTCGCGCAAGCATTTCATTACTGGTTCAGTGTTACTAATAAACGAGCTCACTAGTTTCGCGGCAATACGATAGATGAACGAGTGCTGACGCTCATGCTGCTACGCCAAGAGAAAATGCGAATTGACACATTTCGAGAAATCGATAGGATGCTCTTGCCCTACGTTATTTGGTGCGTCATGCGCATAAAATATAACGCTTTGTGTAAAAATAAACATGAAAGCGTAGCACACGCTTTTTGTCGATAAACACTGCCCGATATCTATTCGAGTGAACCTCTTTGGAACTACATTGCAAGTCCAGTGTTTGAAATACGATTCAAGAGCAGATTTTCTCTTCACTGTTTTTCACCTTGATAGTGCCACCAAATTTTACGTTCAACACCAGTGATTTGTAAACTGTACACGATGGAAAATTACTGTGACATAGGAAGACTAGTACTATTACTGCATTTATCAAAGATTGGCGCGTTCATTTATCAACTCGTGTATCAATTACTAGCAACGATTAAAGTAATAATAGTCTTTTGCATGTAATCGATATTACTTAATTTGATCCAGGATAAAGTTAATAGAAATAAGAACTGCGGCCAGGTTATTTCGATTTACTTGGTAATGGCATTGTTAAAAAGAGTCCGACAAAAACTAATGTCTATAGTAATGTCACCGATTGTAAGCGAACATATTCTGCCCATATTTACGCCGTAAAAAGAATCCTGCACTCTCGTAAGAGGCTATTAGTATTCAGAACAGCTTCCACGTTTCTCTCCTGTATTTTAAGCGTCTCTACTGTACTAGATCTTCCGCATGAATTTGCGTTCCGGCGGCAAAGTCTCGCGCGAAGTTCTTCGTAAGAAGAACGTGTGCAACACTATGGTAATGCGGCCTACAATTTTTTCCTTGTCCACGCACATCGATCCTAAAAGCTTTCAGCTTTGTTCGGGACAAATTGCCAAGTGTAATGCTATTCGAAGCGGTTACAACACTGTTCTAACAAGTACCCGACTAATGTAAGTAGCCCGTCGCTCTCGCTGATTGTAAGGAGGTTTGCCCTCCACTGGTCAGACGCGACATCTCCTAGCATCGTTGCGTCGCTGACAAGCAAGCAACGCTTGTCCTCTCATTTACTTAAGAATACTATCTTGTCAATCTGTCGCACGGCATACTGCGCGTTAATACCCAACTTTTTTCGTTTTCATCTTGCCGCCTTTTTTGTCGCTTGGTCGTGCCATTCTTATGCAAGACAGAGGGTGACCCACTGTAATTACCGCGAGGAATTGTTACTTTGAGAACTCGAGATACGATATTCCGAAATCGTATGCTGTTTATGAGAATCATCCGATAGAGAGGTTTGAAATTCATGCACGAAGGAAACCGGCTTGTATTCCACCAAGTTCTTCCTAACTCTTGATACGATGGATCAAAGAAGAATCTTTGATCCCAGAGTCCTTTCGCGCCGTAGCGTCCCTTTCTTTCTGACGAGCCCCTTTCTTCGTACCCTTGGCTCACTGTCGATGTCCATTAATTCATCAGATAGCTATCATCGTAGCCGGTAATAACGGAAGAAAGAGTCGACTGTCGGAAGAAAGCTCGACAGGCAGGGTAGGGAAAGGTGGAGCGCCATCATAGCGAGAGGTAGCGAGAGGTAGCGAGAGGTAGCGAAAAGTAGGGAGAGATAGCGAGAGATAGCGGAAGGTCCTGAGGTATTCCGGTCACGGGACAGGCGAGTTGGTAGCGCTGTCAGCGGCACAAGGTGCCGAGGGTGGCCCAAGGCAAAGGCTCGGCTTACCGTCAAGGGATGAGGTATCTCATCTTCTGGACAGCGTCGCTATAACGTCATAAAAATAATCAGCTCCGACCAATGAGCCCGGGGCGCACTTTGATCTCGGCACATTTGTTTCCTGACTGCTGCTGCTACTACCACTGATGCTTGCAGCAATAGCTCGCAATTTTTTTAAGAGACTCGCCAAATAGAAACACTTTGCGTCACAGGCACGTTTCTGAGGGAAAAAGGGGGGATGGGTGAGCGGCAGATGGAAAATGGTCTTGGAGAAAGAAGAGTTCCGCCGATAAAGTTCATCCGAAGAAGCGACTTTTCGTACTTTGAAAATAAAAAGTTAATGAGAAACGCGCAACCGTAGGGTGGAGGAGGGTGGCATGGGCATTTAGTTTGGGCCAATGTCGGCAAGAATCGAACGAGCTTCAACATCGTATAAGAAACATCCGCTCCCCCATCGGTTATTTTGAAATTGAGTACGCCGCAAATTTAACGACGTTTCCCGTCGAAGGAACCTCGCGTTTCTGCCTTTGCCGTGGAACGCTCTCGGCCCTAGAAAAAATGTGTCGCTGGCTCGAGCTTCGTTTTCCTCTCGCTCGAAAGGCACCGACGGCGAAATAAAGAAAAAGAAAGAAGAAAAACACCGACCTCGTCGGCTACATAGAAAGGGGCAGGTTATTAGCAGGAAAATGAATATCCCCGTGTTTCTCGATATTTGTTGAAAGCCCACTAAAGGCAGCAATCACTACCAATGACCATTCCGACCTGACAAAGCGGGATTATGTTGTAACACGGTCCGCTTCAGACTCGATTATTTTTCTCCCCCAAATTACATAGAACCTGAACGTGGAAACGGCAGAGTCTGCCAATGAATCCGGAATATTTCCACCTAATCGATCGCAACAAACGCAACAGTGCACCGGGAGGTACCAGTGGTACGTGGTGTATAGAGATCCATTGAATGCAAAGTACCGACTGCGCGATCCGGGCCAATGAGAGGATACTGTGCATAATGCATAGCTAGGATATATCATAGTGACACAGAGTACAGCAAAACTCCCGCAACCATGGAGGGGTTGAACGTGTGTGGTTGATGTAGGGCCCTACAAGCACGCTGCACTGCGTTTAGCTAATAATTATAATTACGACATTGCAGAGAGCCCCAATGCATTGCCCTAGCAACCGTCTGCGCTATTGATTAGATCGTAGCGCGCTCCGATCAGCTTATCGATATCAAATAATTCACCGCTTCCATTAAACCACGATTGGGGGCGCGGGTTGCCTGCAATTTTAATTATATTTTAGCGGCTTGCGCGGATTGGTTACGCTGCCTCCTCATCGCTGCGTACAATCGATACCGCGCCTGTAATCAGCGCATCCATTACGCGTTGTCCATTTGTGCGCGAACCTCATCTTCTTAAACAACACCTGCGCTAAACCTATGACCCATTGCATAAGTTCAATTTGTACCGTGTATCGGAAATTCCCTTATATTAAATGTGTCTGTAAAAAATTCAAATGTTCACTCTCTAGTCAAATTTAAGACCCCTCTTTTTGCAATACTATCAACGAGAGAATATTGCCAGTTGTCAGATTAAACAGGAAAGAATGAGAGGAAGAAAAATCAATGAGGAAAGCACTAGAGACAGATTGACAAACTTCTGTCCCCTATGGAGTGGTCATTAACGATGGCGAGTAATCGGTCGTTAAGTTCGGCAAGCCCATATGGTTGGCATCGGCAGGGGCCAACGTCGAACGATAAATTCATCACACAATAATGACCTTAATGAACTGCGGGGAGGCAACGAGTTTGGTCCTGGGTCGACATGAAATATTCAGCCGGAATCAATCCTGACAGCGCAGTGAGGTTGGCGAGGTCGGTGAGGTTGACGATGGTGCGACGGTGGATTTTCGAGGATGGACGGGACAGGGATATCGGTGAAGGGGAGATGGTGGTATGATGCGCGCAGAGGGAGGAGAGTAAGGCGTGGAGGAAGGTTCGAGGAAGGTTCGAGGAAGGTTCGAGGATTTCGTATCCTGAGGGGTGCGTGAGGACTCTCGCGCAAAGCGGAACGGAGGCTCGCTTAACCCTTGAGTTTGCGGCCGGGACTAAAGTAGTTATGTTTGTCCTTTGAGTTGATAGGGCAGGCGCTGCGGGGCAACCGGGCTAATCCTACGGGACCTGATATATCCTGCTAATGGGTCCGGTCTCTGTATGCCACGGAGGAGGAACTTCGACGCGACGAGGAATAGTTTCGACGCGAGGAACGCGCTGCCTTGAGTACCGCCGATGTATTATGCAATGACACGACTCGGCTATCATTGTTGATGTTGATGGGAGGTTACCCTGTAGACTCGATCGAAACATCCACAGAGGAACGTATCCGCCGATTACAGCTATCCAGAGAAACTTTGTATAACACGCTCCGTGCATCGGTGCTATGTCGATATAGCTATGCTTCTGTGCTTCGACCCCCATGATGAAACTACGAATGTACTATTAAATATTAACGGAATACGCATCGGTGAGATCGGATGCCAATGTACCCATCAATCGAATACTCGCGAGAGAAGGAAATCTATTAAAAGTATATAAGGGAGATACTAATGTTGCTGTTGGCTGTGATGGTGTGCATGGTAAAATTGCAGGTCCCGAGCGTCAGAAAATAATCAGCGGAAAAGAGCGGAGGTCCGTCGTGGAAGGCGAGGAGCCGAAAGAGAGAAAGAAGGAAGGAAAGATTACCGGTTTCGCGATAAACGGTCCGCTCGATCAAATCACCAGGAAATAACGGGCCCGGCTTTAACGAACGCGTTATGTAACGCAGGTGTAATCACCTGTCGGGACTCTCTGCGTTCCTTCTCGCGGAGGAAGGTAGATCGTTGCCGAACCCCGCGGTCACTGCCCACCGAGAAATGTACCGTAGCTTTAATTGCGCGATCGAAGGTCACTACTCCGCCGCGCTCCTCTTCCCTTAATTAACGCTTTAATAATCCAATAGCGGACAACGGTTACTCGAGCGTGAATGCAAGAACAGAAGGGTGAGGCTGCCGCCCGCGATTGCTTCTTTTCTCTCTACTCCACTCTCCTCTCTTTGGGGCTCGGCTCTCATTTTCCATGCCAGCCACTTGTCTTTTTGTTGTGTCGGCCAGTCTTCATTGTGGGCCACACAGAAGCCTGGCCGATCACAATGAGGAGCGCGCGCGAGTTCTTGTAACGGTAGTGTCCGTAAGAAATTCTCGGAGGGAAGAGAGAGATCGACAAGTTCGACGCGGAAGATGGGTTGGTTTCTGAAAAAGAGCAGAACCCCAAGGGCCGAGTGGGACCAAGAGGGCCACAGGACCAGCTATCTAGGGGCCGCGCGGTGCGGGGCACGAGGAGAGGGTACGAACGAGGCTAATGAGTCGCAGGATGATTGATTCGCCTATCCGCGTGGTGCGGTGCCCGGGCTACGCTTTCACTCGCCTTCTCTCCTACCTTCCACCCTTCGCCCTTTACCGTCCGCTCAGCCCGACCGCCGTTCTCCTTCTTTCCCACCTTTATCTTTCTCCACGCGACTGAATTCATTCCCCATTCAGGAACTGTTACGACGCCTGTGGCAACAACATTCAATAAATATCGCGCGACCCCGCCTCTACCCTTCGAGCTTTCGAACCCTCGGCTGACTACGTCAGGAGGAAGAATAGGAAGCAAAGAAACTGCCCCGAGAATTCAATTATTACTGATTATGGTACGAAATATCAGCTAATAAACCAACCGAACTCTGGCTAAAATATTTTCGCTAAATGTCTCACAATTAACCCGATGGTAGTTATGGAAGAGACAGGGAGGAAGAATCAAAACCTTTATCCCCGGTAAAATTCGCTCTTGGTTAAGTTTTCCTTCGCCTTTTATTAATGAGAGTAAACAAGGGGCGGGCACCCATCGCGGATAATGCGATGACCCGCGTAAGTCAGTGAAACGCTGTGTCATCAGGTCCGCTTCCAGCTTACTCATGCGGCTTTTATTCGCTACATTCTTATCTGGCCTGTGGTCTTCAATCAGTGCTCCCTCTCCACGTGAGATTTTCACTGCGCTCGCCCCACCCGCCAATCTCCCACCAATCTCCCACCAATAGTCCCAAATATAAGGGAAAATCTAGGATATTTCGCAAGATGCAAATAATACAGCCGCGTTACTCGCCTTTTCCTTCCCCATCAATTCTCGCCAACATAAGTAGAACGTTGTAGGATCAAACGTTAAAGCGTTATCGAGTCATTGTCGGGCTGTCCTCGGTAGATGGATCACGCGTACACATAATATAATGGGCCCAGTGTCAACCAATAAAGCTCTTTTTGTGTTCGCCATGACAGAGTGGCCTGCCGACAGAATTGGTGGTGGTCCGAGTAGTCGCGTTCACAAATTTCATGCTCTTGCATGAGAGACTGAGAGAGAAAGAGAGATGATCGTCCCGAAAGTGGCCGATGTTACTGATTGCCCAGCTCCCTCTGTCCGCAGTACCAATTTACGTGGGATTTTAATAGGCACTTGCTCTTGGGCTCGCGGAAACATTAATTAGGATCGCGCTTCTTCAGATAATTGCTGTTCATTTAAATAAAGTCAAGGGGTTTGTCCGCGTTACGTCAGTGCGAGCCACGAGATTTGGAAATGCCGACGAAAATTTCGTGCGTCGCTCGCAGCATCAAAGCGTCACAGCAAGACTAAGTGGAGGGTCGAGGGCGCCGGAAAAAAGGGCAGGGGGAAAAGAGAAAGGAAATAGGAAAGAATAAAAGAGAGACAGACTGGCGCGCTGGTTTGACAAGTAGAGAAGGAGGGGTAGGAACATCGAGAGAGGAGGGAGGGAGGGAGGGAGAAGAAAATACGCGTGTACATTGAAACCTGCGGTACTACATGCAGATTCGTGTCCACTTAGACGTATTAACGGGAGTTTGATTGCCGTACTATCCATCCATCTATCCTCTCGGCCATTCGCCTGACCGCTCCAACCGTGCATCCTCCTCTCGAAGGTCGTAATCGGTGTCAGAAGCGACATGCATCGGTCCAACGTAGCGACTTGTTTCCAGCAGCGGGAGAGCTAGAGAGTTGGGGGTCGCCAAAACTCTTTACTCTTGGGTCGAAACGAAACGCATACCGAGGCGAGCGAAGCGAGACGAAAGCGAGCAATCAAAGAGAATAATTCAGGAGGCGGCCACATTGTTCCCGTGGCTCGCTCGCTCAGTCCCACTGGGACTGGGACACACTCGTTCGCATGACGAGTTATGTGACCCGAGTGATAATAAAGCTCGAAATAGCGTCATGCTATTTCCAAATAAAGCAGTCGAGCAAATGCCCTTTTCCATCGACATAAGGCGTATCCTCACACCCTTCAGCCTCGTTTCCCAACCACTTCTCCAATGGCTTTTCCTTGACTTCACCAGAAATCGCGCGCCACCGTTCAAAGCCACCCTGCTACATAAGTAAGCACGTGTCTTGTCTGACTAACAAGAACGACAGCGCACTCTTCGTGAATGTGACCAGTGATACGCGTTGCTCCCGGTCCTCGGAGAAAAGTAATTAAGACCAAGTGAAAAGGAGGTAAGGTGGCTGTGCGCGGTGAATACAATCGACAGATTGCTAATACACTCGCGGCTCGACGCGCGGACACCACTGTCGAGTGGGCGCGCACCCTTGCAAGCACAATATTATATTACAATCCCGCCGCGTTGGTGACTTGAACGGAGCTCGAGGGAGAGGGTGGGTGTAAAGCGGCGAGAGGGGTTTTGCTCGCGAGGCGAACAGACTCGAAAGCAGTCTTGCGACCAGGCAGCCGTTGACGAGGAGAAGGAGAGGAGAAGGAGAGGAGAAGGAGAGGAGAAGGAGAGGTAGAGGGATGTCGGGAGCTTGTCTGGAAGATTAGCACCTCGTATAAAAGTGGTGTAGCGGGAATGAAACTCGAGGGAAAGATTACGAGACGCGGGGCCGTTGGCAGGAGATGGCAGAAGATGGGAGAAGATGGGAAAAGGTGCGCCAGTGGGTGGAAGTAGGCAGCGGGGGATGGAGATGCGTCGAACTGGGGTTGCAGAGGCAAAGTGGCGAAGAGGTGAGGTGGTGAGGGGGCGGAGAGACGCGGAGAATCGAAGGCTCGAGAGGAGAGAAAGAGGAGAAAGAAAGAGCGAAGGTGGTGGAGAAAGTTCGCGAGGCGGAAAGAAAGGCGGCAGCAAAGGGGAGGGGTAGCGTGGCGTGGCGGCCGAGGAGTAGAAGGCCGCTTCTTTCCTTATATACGCGGGTGTGCACCCCGCTGTGCCCTCCGTATAAGAGGAAAATTAGTTTTCAGAAATTTTTATGAAAGCGCTGAAAAGAAACTGTAAGGTTCCTTTTCTCATTGAAGGCTATTTTTGTTCAGAGAGGCATGGGGGATTCAATAGCCTTTATTTTACTCTCGTGTTAATCTCGCTTGCGCTCGCGCGCTCTCGCGCTCTCGCGCCTGGTACGTTCGAGGCTCGAGCTTACGGTTCATACAGTGTCGCGTACGGCATGGCGCGGCGCCCACAAGAGCGCGGCCGAGAGTGCACGGGTCCAGAAAAGAGGAGCAGAAGAGATAGGCGGAGGAGGCAGAGGAGACGAAAGAGTCGACGTGGACCTTTATGAAGCGTGCGCGGCTATCAAACGGAACGCGCATTATATGCTCCCGCGTAATAAAATCTCGGCCCTAATTAGTTTTCAACAATCGGCCCGGAGGACTCGTGCCCGTGGCCGTGCCCTGACGCGGCATTAATTTTTGCAATTAAGCGCCTGGCTCCCTGTCTCGCACGGCAAAGAAGGGTGCACCTGATGCACCGCCGACGCGAAGAAAAGACTCTTGTTTGTCGAGTCGCTCGGCAAATAATAACCACCATAATGCGACGGACCGAGGATCCGCCTGGTAATGCGAATAAACCACCCAGAGCAAAGCCTTAACGAAGACTATTTATATAAATACATATTGCGGATCCCGCGATAATCACAGTGTACCTCGTTCTTTGCCACGTCTCCTCGCCTCCCATCTTGCCAATTCGCCTCGTGATTTTCCCTAATTGAAATCTGATGGCGTACCTTTGTTCCTCAGTTGTTACACGAGAATTATGTAAATTAATTTGTATAATGAAACCGGAGCCACTGATTAAGTCGAAGATTAGCCGCGGAACCGAGGAACGCATAGTCTTTGCATTCGTTTCACGGGGTACAGTCGCCGCACTGCGCCATCAACTGCAATAAAAGCATTAAATTGCAATTTAGCCATCTACTTCCGTTTTCATTGTTCTTTCACCATTCAGCAGAGCTCTATCCAATTATCTTCGACACTTCACCAGTCACGTAACGAAGCAATAGACACCTCGTTACTCGCCGGAGCCATAATTCCTATCTCTACCATAACGTTGTCGAAATGATCTGTCATTCACGTTTTCTGCACGCAGCATTGTCAAGTGCTACAAAGGGGATATTACGCAGTACTCGAGATTAGAAAGTGCTCGGCATCCATTCGACATGCTTTTCCCGCAAAAACTCATCCACGGCAATATATTTATTTTAATTGCCGTCAAAGGTACGATTCAACAGAACAATGCAAATGTTGCAGGCAACACGATTCGGACTTTCACTTTGTCTCTTAACCACCACGTTTATCATCCATCCTTTTGCAACATTAATACCACAGCTGTACTAACCACTCTTTGCGTTGAATCATTTATATCACCGATCGATAGTCCAAATTCGACAACTTGTTCAGGGTAGCAAGTACTCAAACGTGTACATTTAGGAAAATTAATCTAATCATTGATTAATGGAGACAGAAACATCCAACAGATACTCGATTTCGATTCCAAATTGCCACAGAACCGTGTCAATAGCCTCACCTCAGCGTTAGGGGATGAAGGCGTGAGAAACGTAGGAGATGAACCTCTTTCTCCAAAGAGGTTCGAGTCGCAGAGAAAGGGTGAATAGAGGAGCAAGAGAGGAAGGAGCCGAGGAGGGTAGACTGCTCGAAGAGAACAGGGTAAAGGAGTCGGCTGATGAACAGGGAGAGACAGGGTAATAGTAGGGATGGAGCTGATAGAGGGGAATAGCTGAGAGCTTCGGGGTGAGAGATCACTGCGCCGCCAATATTACAGCCAGCTCGAAGATTACCAATATCCTTGAGAGGCGCTCTAGTCCTGTCATAAAAGACGAAGCTTACGAAGATATTACCCAACGTCTCCATCGCTAGCAGGATCGCTCGTCCTAGCCCCGATAGCCGTAGACCGTTGCGCCCGACTTTCCGCAACTTCATTTCGGCCAACACTAAAAACACTGTCAGAGAACGGTCATGGCGCCACCCTGCACGAGTATTAGTACCGCCCATAGAGACTTCAGACCGTGATATCAAAGGTAACGCTGACGATTCAGAGCGATGCACCTTCTTATACCACGACACGCTTATACCTTTCAAGAGATTTTTCTAACCACCCAACGAAACATGTACACTCTAATAAATTGTATAAGATAAATTATGCGTTGCACCAAGCTTTTAGTGGAATTTTCAAATTGTCAAGTGATTTGCATATACATTGTATGTATCTGTGTTGGAGATGAGACACCGCGAGAGTTTGGTTTTCTCCCTGCTGTGGATTGAGTCTAAAGGACACTGACGATTCGGAGATTGCTCGATGGCTATCTGGGTCTTGAGTATTCGACAGAGTTATTACGTCCTGGTAGGGTGTTGCATCGGCGGCGTACATAAGGTCGCGTATACAATAGCTATGCCATTGTGCGGACTCTTTGTATGACACAAAGCTTTAATCCGCGAGTAGATCTGCTAATGTCAACAGCGTCCTGCTTTTCTTCATGGACATCAGTGGCACACACGTTTGGATAGTAGTGTGTTGGGGCCATTGGGGACAGAAGCTAGCCTCAATAAGCGACCCATAATCCACCCCAACCTGAATAATCGCCATTCTTTAGCCATTGTATCGTTTCCTCGTGAAACCCTCGAGCGCTACGGGGCGAGGATCAACGAGCGCATAACGTATGTATACACATGTCCTCTGTTATGAGTATTCATTGCGATTACTTGGATCACGAGTTCCATAATAAACCAATTCTTCGCCAAACTCATTCAACGTAAAGTCAAGTATTCACGTAGTACCATTGCGTGTACGTATGTATTAGATATTAGATTGAAAAACAAAAAATATCAATCTATCAATTTGAGTTTAATTTCTCTAATCAGTTGAAACGAAAAAACTTTTCCAATATTGGTGCGACAAGCGCTCACACAGTTCCATTATACGAACGTAAGTCCGTTTAATCTGCTGTCGAAGTCTCTCTCTCTCTCTCCGTGTAATACCTGACAGAGGCGAGAATTAATCCGCGCGGAGGCGAACACTACTTTTTCAAAGTCAGTCTGAAAGCCGGCTATAATCCTCCGAGCGCTCGCATTCTCTCGGTTCTCTTTTATCCGCATAGACTCAAGGCGTTCTCCCATAGACAGGGGACAGTGGACATTGTGGCTACCGATTCCAAAGAGCATGCCGCTGACACGGTCTCCTGATAATTTATTCCTTATCTCGAGAATTTGATCGCGAGTATGCATGCACGGGCTTTGCCCGTTAAACACTCCGTTCCTTGGACGCTACCATTTATCGATAGACGAGTCACGATCGTTTCGAATTCCGTCTGCGTAAAGTCCGTCACCTATGTACTTGGAAATTAGTCTCGCGACCGTAATTCCGGACACCCTCGCGTTAAGCGTAATTCGTCCTTACGGTAGAACCTCTTTGAGCCTGCTGCTGACATAACGCGTGGAGCGATCGAATTGGTCGGGCAAAAGAAGAAGCTCGAGTCACGGTGGTCGAAGAGACATGGGAGGATCGCGATGATGCTGGTGGATTGGAGGATGATCGTTTCGACGCATCAGACGAGCAGTCGTCACAATGTAATTACGCGACTCGGGAGCGAAACCGAAGCGCGAGGGGGTGGGCGGGAAGATTACACGTGGCATTGCGAGAGGCAGCTTATTTTGACATTCTTATCGGAGAATCAGAGTGCGGTAATCCCCGAGGCGGCGTGTGTAATCTCATCCCTCCTGCCGTCTCCGCTTTGCTTCTCTATGAGAGTCCCATAGCCCTTCAACAACCCCCTTTTGGCCTCCCCAGGCCGTTTTCGCGCGCGCACGAGCCCTCTGTCTTTCTCGCTCGCTGTCTCACCCCTTCGAGCACTCTCTCCCTTGCGCCTTTGCTATTTCACCGGTTACCGTTTTCTCTTGCCCCTTGCCCTTCCCGTGCCACCTACGAGCCGGTAATCTACTATTAATTGCCGCCACAAAGACGCCCCACGAGTACATGCTCAAGATTCGACAGCTCTCCCTCGGCTTTTTTTTGCCCCGTCGATCCGCGATCGGCACTTTCGCCTCTCGTCAAGCGGAAGTTGCCAGTGACACGCGTACTTCTTTTTTTCCTACAAGCCCAGACGACTTTTCGATTGGAGCGCACTGTTGGAATGCGTGGCTGGAAATTTCGATTAATAAGTCATCTCTCAGATGTACCGTTCTACTAGAGGAAAAAGGATCGATTCCTGACGAAGATGAGCACTTCGAAAACACTGATTGCGAATAATCTGAGCGAAACGATCACGAATTCAAGCGCCACAATAGAGAAAATTAAGATCCTATCCATGAAATTTGAATTACATACAGATATCCGTGGAACGAAAACGATTTGTTGCCGACAAGCCGCGCTTACAAGTCATCATTAATTGAGTGCTAGCGGTAAGAGTGTATCGGTTGCGAGCCAACAAGCGAGTGCACTTACGTGTTTCGCTGACAGCGGCGAACTTGCGATGAACTTACGCCACGACGCGACGTCCTTAACGATTCCCGTATCGTTTAATTTAATTTGACGATGGCTTGTTAAGGCAAACGAAAGTCAGCTCGGTACCGTGAGTCTCGCACCTTCGAGTCACGCTGCGTTCTTTGACCCTCCCTCACTCCATTACCAGCGCGATCATCGTGAAAACGATGTATTTTCCCCTGACATTTCGCGTACGCTCTTCTCGGTATCATTACCGAGGCGAATGTTGGTATAATGGCTTATTAATAGATTACCCTCTCTTGTTCATGAGCTCGACAGAATAGTCAAGTATGTAATCTCTTGACCATAGTTCATCGCTCTCTCTACGAATCTTATGATGGATGTGTATTCTCTTACGAAAATCTGATACGTCATCCGAGCTATTTTCAACTATATTTCCTACTTATTGTTCGTGTAACCGATAGTTCAATGACTTTCTACTAGAAATTGAAGGTTTAAAATAATTTCATTTCATTGTCTCAAGCATTTCAATTAAAACTTTTACTACGATTTTATTATTCCTTATATATTCCACGTATTTTATTTAGTACCATCATTTACATATACATATACATATACATATACATATACATATACATATACATATGTATATCATATTTCCCAAGACCTAATTTTTTAAGAAGCCCAGTCGATTAATCCTTCGCGAATATTATGCAGAGTTTCATTCGCATCGAAGCGACTTGCGAAATTAATAAGCGCAGCTACGGATGGAGCTTTCGATGTGAAAGATAATTAAGTGTCGAGGACGTAAGCCTCGGTTCATTTACTTGCAATTTGCGTATAATCGCAAGAGAGGGGGTAATCGAGGAAAGAGGACTGGTACCGGAGTGACGTCCGGGCTTGCAATGTTCGTCACGCTAAACCACCACGCGCGGTATATACTACTTTCTTTCGTCTGCTTCGTCAAGGTCACGCTGACGGAAATCATTACTTACTTAGAAGCGCGCTCGGTGGTAATAGCAGCGCTCGAGACGCGAAGACGTTTCCTCATTGCTGCTGGATATACCGTTGTTCGATAAGCGTAATGTGGAACGCGTGCGTAGGTAATTGGAAAATTGACGCGCGATCGAAACACTTAACGGTCTTTACGTGCGCGGATGATCCATAACGGTAAAAGTAAGGAGCTTGATTGTTGCCTTGGTCTGCCGCGGTTTTTTCTCCCTACATTGTGATGCGATATACAGAAGGAAGTAAATACGGTAGGCTCGCGAAAATTACACGGACGGAAGACGAAGAAACGAGAAAGAATTGTGCGATTCTCGATGTAATGAATATCTAAAACACGGTAATGATGATACATCGCCGTGGCAATGTGTGTTATTGATTACGCATATGCGCTTCCGTAATTGATGGCTCCGGACGCCGCGCCGCGGCTTTTCTCGTAAGAGTACGTATAGAATGTAGTATTCCCGAGAATTATTCACCGCATGCCACTTTTGACTTTGTGTAAATTATGTCTCAACCTCCTCTACAGTCATTCGCATTGGTTTCTGTTAATAGAGTACGTAGACTTTTGTAAAAAATTACCCCGAATGGAACTTCAATTATTAGTTCTCGTATGAAATATGTATGTCAGTTCCAATGGAAGTTTATGCTTGAAAAATAACTACGGTGGGATAATTGCACGATATATCTATATGATTCTACCAAGTGTGCCTTCGATGCTATAATTTATATTAATTGACCCCTGAAGCGAATCTAGCTTAACTTTGCTGAAAACTGCAATTAATTATTTTACGAAACTGTTAACGTTCTAACGAAATATTCTATAGATCGAGTGGAAGTAAGTAATATATCTATTGTGCATAATAATATAATAGTAATATAAGTTAAGATTATAATATACAGATAGATACATATAACAGTGTCCCAACACAAAAGTCGGTCGTAAACAGTTCCAACTGTAGCAAGTATGAGAGAACGGCAGTCGGAACAATAAATACACAATGAATCCTGCACGGAAAGGCAGCATCCGGTGGGATCGGGCGTTCTCCCGGTTCAAAAGTCAAAAATCATCTTGACTGGCACGCCTCGGAACGCGCTTGCTGCTAATTATTGTCGCGCTTTGCCGCGCGATGACACATAGCCCGAGACCCCACTCTTTTGAGAGTCTTTACGCGTGCTATTTCCAGCAAAGGATGTGACCCGCTCGAAATTAGACGGCCAAGAAAGTACCACGGGTTGAGCTAGGTCAGGGCCATTACCTCCTCGACAAGACACACTCACTGAGATTTTCTCGGCAAGGCGCGTTTAAGCAGCAGGGTAGATCGCTTAATTCCACTGGCACACTCGTCGGAGCAACAGTTCAATCAGTTGCACTCTCCTTGAGTTGCAAAGAGGGAAGAAACGAACGATCGGACGAATTGGTCATTGGTCAGTGAGGATTCCAGATCCAGTGAGGAAGAGCATCTCCGATGGAAAGAGCTATAGCCGCAGAAATTAATGAACTCACGTCGAGGTCGATAGCTGGTAGTTCGTTATAAGGTACCATGCGCGCGTTCATGTCCGCACACACGCGTACACACAGCCACGCATTGGCAGCCTTTTCTGCGCTGGCTGCATTCTGCTGTTCTTCGCGCGAAATATAAATCGAGGATGTCATAATTTAATGGAACGTCGTTGTAGGACCGCGAGATGGATGACTACGGCGAAGGAAGGCAACCAGTTCTAAACGGTGTTCGACACCAACACGCTACGCTATGCGCCGCCGTCCTACACACGTACGCTTCTGCACTTCAGACAATAATAATTTAGACACGTGTGGACCATACGTGCCCGCAAAGCCGACCTGAGGATGGATAGACGCCGCGCAACGGGGACCGGGATCGAGACCGGGACCGACACTACTCCATGCTACCGTTCGCTTTCTCTCTCTCTCCTTCTCTCACTCAGACTCCTAATGCTCTCAGCTCGGAAGTGGCAGATAAATGATGCTCTGTGTCTTCGATCAAAATGAACCACTGAAAAATGTTTATCGCTCTTTGTCTTTATCCTTTCGGTCTGCGTTCGCTCTCTTTTGTTCTCGTTCTGGATTTAGTGGAGAGACAGTAGCAGGCTTGTAAAGGAATAAGTCCGTAGGGTTTGTACACAGTGAAACGTTACAAGCGAAGCTCCACGTGCCTTTTAGAATGCACGTTTTGTTCCGCGGAGTCGTCGTCGACGTTGGTCTTTAATTAAGTTTGCAATTGCCTCTTAACAATTCGTGCGCGGCTTATCGAAGCGCAGCATCTCTACCGATAGGCAGTCTGCATGCTTGCCCGAGCAATTGAGAAACCGACAAACACGGCCAGAGGAACACACGGTAATTCGTTAATGAATCGCGTTAACGAATAATGACTGTATTCAAGAGCGACAACGCTATGGTACATCGTTCAGACTCGGTTTATCAGGCTCCTTAATGAAAGATCGATTTTCTACTATTTCAAGATCCAATACTTACAAAACCTATTCGAATGCTTCTACACTATTTTTTGCCAATTTGACATGCTGCAATGTCAAGGCCAATGTTAGGGGAGTTCCGAGTGAAGCAATCGAAATAATGTTTTCAAATCAACTCTCAGTACTTCAATTTCTTAATTAATACAAATATTCGCACGATTTGCAACTGGCAAGTGACCTTTGCCAATACACTGACAATAAATTCGCATTTCTAACTAATTTATGAGAAAAATTCATTATGGAAAGAGTCTTTTAATTGCAGAGTAGTAGAACCAAGTATAGTGCACGTAGCTTTAATTAGTATTCACGAGTAAAAAGACAAGCGAAATTACTTTCTACATAATCGAATACACTTTTAAAGATATTTCAAGAAATAAAAGGATTGTTCAGATAGATTTTCAGGCAATTCGATTCCATGGATCACTGATTCCGCGGTACTCGCTCGCGAGTGGTCGGAGGCTACCAGCGGCGAGTAGCAGAGAACATGAAGCTGAAGAAGGCAAAAGAGGCAGCCTCGCTGCTTTCGAACTCGAAGCAACTCGGCGGAACAAGGGTGAGCAGATAGACAGCGTGAAGGGTGCGCGAAGGAAGCAAAAGAGTAGAAGGGAGAGAAGGAGGGGGGAGGTGCGGGACCCCTGGAATGGGAGGCCGCGAATAAATACTCGGAGATGTAATCGCCGAAGGAAACAAGCGGCGGGATTGTTCGAAGGGAATAATTGAAAGCGCCGCTTGAGCTTCTCATTCCCATTCCCGGCGGCTGTTGCCGCGGCTATTGCCGTACCGTCAGTGCTACCGAGCCGCCGCCAACCAACCAACCTACTAGGCTACCGACGATGCCATGCCAGTGGCCACTCTCATTTGGTTTCATATGCGTCTACCCGCTCAATGGAGATAATTCGGGATGCTTGACAATAATTGATACGCGTGATTGCAAAGAATCCTTGCCTCGAACAATTCTGGTGCCCGCCAATTTACGTATTTTGCGTTGAAAGCCAAAAGTACTCATGGTTATCTGTATCGATTATTATCACATTATTGTTCTCGAATGTGAATTTAAGGTTTTAACATTGTTAGAAAAGGCTTGATTTTTCCAAATTCGTGAATTTAATTAGCGTGCACAGTGAAATAATCTGCAGTGTTTGCGAGGTCCGATATCGGTGCAAATTGGATTCCAAGCGCGTAGAAATAAGCACCTTCGCCATACTGCACGCCGAAGGATTCTCGATCGGATCGTCGCGGCGGCGATCTTGGCTTCCTAATGTATGCGTAATGCTGCTTGGAGTCGCTCGGAGCCGCCTCCCTTCATTAACGCCCAGCAGCGATCCCTCGCACACATGCTCAAAGTTCACGCGAATTCGCATTGGTGGTGGATCGAGCTAAAGAGGTATAGAGGTATATTGTGCTACGAGTACTCCTGCCGAGACGAATATAGACCTCATGTTTTATCCTTGAGCCTGAACCCGCGCTCTTTAAACCGCCAAATAAAAGCAAGCACAGGGTCCGGCTTCCGATGCCCGATAATCCTGCGACTCGCATCGCTCGGATTGTGGCTCGGTTTGCAAAGCTCGAAGAGGGGCTTTACTTGTGGCCGCGACGACAACCGTGACAGAACGTTTTCGTACTCAAGCCCGAGCTCGAGCACTCGGCAGGTGACGTTCGTAATTTAATGAGTAATTCTACGGATGGATGGCTATCACCACGAGACACGCCTGTAAAGAGTATCGTAATGATCAAACCTCTTTTTCCGGGCCGCAATTTAGAGCTACTTTTTTGCGTGAACCTGATGCCAAGTGTCATTCCGTGCGTCCGAGTTTCGCATTATTCTTTACGAGGCTTATTCGATTAAGCAAAGTAAAATTATAATGTCAACTCTGAGAGTACGCAGTAATTATCTACGACATTGTCTCATTAAATATTTGAACAATATGCGAGCGGTAATAGCACGATTAATAATGTCAGTTGCCAGATTTGCTTCTACGCGAAGTTGTATACAGCGAGTATTGGAAACTGTCTGCTTAAGATAATTGAGGCTGCGCGACATTTTAGAGGATTCTGAAGTTCTGATGAAATCATCAAAACTTCGGTTTCGCGAGACGTTAGAAGAGGATAATCTCCGCCACAAGCAGAATACCTTGAGCCAAGATGTAATAAGGTAGGAGCCTTTTACGCTAAGCACTGTACTGGAAGATCGTATTCCCGTGTACGTAAGTACTGAGAAAACAACTTTACACCCGCAAACTCTATTTGTATTTAAGTTTCTCTCTTTACTTTCTTGACTCGAGAGATTGAAGTCGTTATTTGAAATCTAGTAAGTCGAATCAACGGATATAAACTAGTCAACGAAACTCAAAGAAAAAATATCACTCCTCTTGAAAGCGGAATTGTTAGGGTACAATGGTAAGGGTATGATTCAGTATCGCTCAACAAGTATATTTCACCCGACTATTTTCCGCTTCCCCTCGAAAATGGGTGATTCGTCCGGCGTCTAGTCCGGTTGAGTTTTGGGGCCGAGCTTCAATAATACAGACGCCGGGAAATTGTGATCGAAGGATACTATTGGAAAGCGATACTTTAGCCAGAATCCTGAATAAGTAATGGAACAATATTTTTAAAACGCCTATAATTCGTGGGCAAGTCTCGCCTCCGCCCCACGTCGGACCTGTATTTATCGGCCCATGGAGTATAGGCGCAGCCAAGAAAGAAGAACGATCATTTATGGTGTTGGGAGAAACGGGAGCGTGGCTCCGACAATTTTTAGTCTACAATTGCCGCAGAGCGTAAACCCAGCCGACCGCGAGGATTATTGCCGTCATTTATTTCTGTGGTTCAATGTTTTAGTAACGATGTCCGACACACGTGTCTCATCCCCATTCCACTTGTATTGTGTATTCTATAGAATTTCGCCCCACAACTCTCGACATTCTGTCCACGCGATTCCTTCTTCCAAAATTGGACAATTTTTCTAACGAAACTTGAGCTTTTTTACTATTGATTCAACCACGTTCAAAGAAATGAGAAACCCACAACCCACTAGTAATTACTACTTGGATCAAATAGAGAAGAAGAAATATTGGCGACGAAGATAAATTCTAACCGGTGAAAAATTTAATTTGCATGCACTAACTCAATGATTTCGATCCGATCGCGTGCTCCTCTCTCGGGCTACATTCACGTGTTTTCCACGATTTGGATGAATCGATGCTTATCCAAGAGAAGAAGTATCATCT
Source organism: Trypoxylon attenuatum (assembly GCA_963989405.1). Lineage (NCBI taxonomy): Eukaryota > Metazoa > Arthropoda > Insecta > Hymenoptera > Crabronidae > Trypoxylon > Trypoxylon attenuatum. The sequence goes on along the minus strand of OZ022490.1, from coordinate 8,012,856 downwards.
CCCCGTGTTTTATCGCGTTGGAATTATCCATCAAGTGGATACTCGCTGTATCGGAGAAACCATCGACAGCGAATCCAATAATTGTATACACACGTATACGTGCAAACGCTCGATGCGCATTGAATGACACAATATGCATTAGGCGTAGCTACGAGATCGGACCCATGTCCAGTACTAATGCGATGAAAGCGTGCGAATCGCAAGCCAGGATCCCGTGTACCATACGTTAAGGAGATACATATACATATACGTATATCGACGGTACTCTTCCCATCCTGACGAGTAGTTCAGCGGTGACTTCGCACTTCGAGGTCGCCCAGAGAAAGGAGTGGGTGCTCTTTGACGGGCTTCGATAATGGACAATCTCACTAACAGTCGTCATCGATCCAGGGGTAAGCGTATCGGCCTCTGAAAAAGGTGTCGCGCCATTCACCGGCGTCACCTAAAGACGCGGAAGATCGTAATTCGTAGAGTGAGCATTCTCCCATAGGTAGGTGTAGATAGCTCTAGACGTGGCAGAGCAGCGCGTACCGCGATCCCTCGTTAGGACTTGGTCGTCCGGCGATTTTACGATTCTGATCGACTATAAAATTTATCTGGCTTTCTATTCCATTGGTATGTATAAAGGCGGATGGACCGACTACTTTCTCGTGCCCGCATTGGATTGTCGTGAAAGCAGGACGCACTTCTTGTATAGGCGCACGCGCGAGTATACACTCACACGTATAAACGTGCACCGAGTCATCGCGTTTATTGTACTTCCCGTTGTATCTTCTTGGGCTATGCAGCCGGAGCTGGTCATCGCCTATGGCTGCGGAACACTGCTTGGTACATATACATACATGTTTATACATGTACATGTAAGTATCGATGCAACTGTACGCGTTTGGGCCAGCAGCAGGAGTAGCAGCAGCACTGGCGACGACGGCGAAGACGACGTTACAACAACGGGGGCAAAAAGTAGCCCAAAGAGACGGGGAGAAAAAAGACCAAAGCAATTTATTGCCCGCGATAGCCGACTCCCGGTAGTGTATCTCCTTCCGTGTACTGCCAACTCGACGGCTCCTGGAGTGTCTCCCTTTGCTTCGCCTTTCTGTGCCTTCTCCCTCTCTCTTTTTCTCGCTGTGTCCCTCTTCTTTCTAGAGAATCGCGCCTTTCGAAAAACGTCCTGCAGCTTCCTTTGTGCTCCTTTCCTTACAATTTGCTCAGCTTTCAATGGTACTTACGAGGGGCGACCAGTAATAGCAAAAACCTCTTGCGTCTATTTCACCTGATTTTCTTACGTTGCTCAAATGTATACATGTACGTGGGTCGGCAAAAAGTTGTTTAATTATTGCTTATTGATGGCGATGGTTTGAGACGTCAATCGTCAAGTCATACAGTAAACTATGGAAGGTATGATTTACTTCGGGTTAGATAGAAATTCTTTACATGCAATATCCGATCAAATTGCTATTAAATACTCTTGTAATACTTATGTTAATTCCTAAGTTTTGCTATTGCAATTGCACAGATAAAATCGTGTACCTGTATCTAGGTGACGCGATAGTTAATGTGTCAATAAAGAGCAAAGATTGTACTCCACTATAATCAACATGATTATGACTATCGACTGTATAGAAAAAGAGATAAGTCAGAATGGTATAGGGCAACAAAAGAGCCCGTTGGCAGCGACACTACATCACCGATAATATTTCAATTCTGCGAATATACCGTGGGCAGTTTTGCAAGGAAGGTGTCCAAAAGCATACAGCGTAGTTCACTGTAGGGCCAGTCAGTGACTACATCAACATCTCGGTACATCCGTTATATTGATTGGAACAACACAAGATACCTGGGCTGAAAGCACTTGCGCGGGCGCGCGTGCGAGCATGGGCACGGGCGCGGGTATGGGCACACACGACGTCGATGCCAGGGAGACACCAGGCGTAGATTCCGCTGTAGCATGCAAGCGGAAGCCTACATCGTGATTATCATCATATCTCCGCTAGACATCAAAGACTTATCTTTCTCCCTGTTTCCATCTCCCTCTTGGCCTTCGCTTCCCGCTACTACCTTTAGCCGATCGTATTCTCTCTTTCTCCGTGTCTCTCCCTTTGCTTCGTTCGCTTCATCCTCCCTCAATCTTCTTCGATCCTCCCTCTTCTCTTTCTCTCTCTTCCTCCTTTCAGAGCGCGCGCGTGACTTTGGGGTTCCCAGAAATGACCATTTGTAAATTACTTCGTAGCCTCTCTGATGGAGATTATATCGGGATGTATTTAGGCGTTCTCCTTTGATAGGATAAATAATGCGACTCTCAATTGAAATTGGTGTCTTGAAAAAAGCGTGCTCGCCCGGCAAAAATACATACCGGCAATGGTCGGGTACTCTCTAATATAGATCGACGGTGTTATCACCGAAACGATTAGGTCAGCTGGGGCTATCGGGAAAGGGAGAGGTCAAGCTTGGGGACACTGAGAAGTTGCTTTACGTAAAACAATACCAACGAACTCCTCTCGGAATTGAGACAACGCAACACCGTGGCGGACGGATGGTTCGCGTCAAACGGCAGCTCACTCGAGAAGAATTGTCCGGCGGACTGGACTAGAAGCGTGGTAGGCGTCGGTAAATTTTCGCACCCGGCAAAATGGAGATGAGGGCATTGTATCAGCTCGCGTTTCTGCGTCCTTCGCGGCGTATTCTTAGCCGCTTAGGCCGAAGAATAACATTATAACACACAGAGAGACGGAGAGAAAGAGAAGAATGGCTTGGGGAGAGAGGAGGAAGAGGAGGGTCGGCAGGGGACAAACACATGTTGCACACTCGCCGGTTGTTGGGTAAGCTGCCGACTCCTTCGCTTGTAGAATCTCTCTCAGCTTCTCTCGTTCGCCTTCTCCTCTCGCGACTCGTAACGTAAGACTAACAACACAATGGAAGCAACAGCTGCATGATAGATGGTCCCGGCCGCGTCTCGAGCGTCCCGGGCGTCCTGGTCGACCGACCGATTCCATCCACCGTCCACGTTCACGTCCACGTCCACGTCCACGTCTGCTCTTTCTTCGAACGCGCCCGACTTCTTTTACTCCTCCTGCACGCTCCGGCTGTTATCGACGCGTTTATTCGCGGAAGCCAACGGGAAGAGGACCCACGTATGTGTCTGCCTTGGAATTCAGTTCCACTGCTGATCTGCCAATCGATGATTGAACGATTGTTTATTGCTCAGCGAAGACAAGGCAATTGGAGAATTCCAAAGAAAGGGTTCCACTCTAAATAATTGTTTTATTGGATGCCGATAATTATGCGCATGCTGTATTACGTCATAGCTTATTCTATGTTTAATATGATTCACTGATCTCCAATCGACTCAAAGAGAATCCTACTCCAGAAATTCCTACGAGAGAAATACGATTGTGATCATTGTGTCGAATACCACGCGAAATATGGGACAGAGCTTGAAATAAATTTTGCTACGTGTGGCTCATTAGCCAAACGATTGAACAAAGCGAAGAGAAAGAGAAAAAAGCGGGGGAAGGAAGAAAGAACGACAGAGAGAACGAGAGAAAGAAGCGCACTCCAAAAGGCGAGCTGTGCCTGGCAACGGCACAGTCGTGCCATTGTCATCCATTTGTTCATACAAATCCCTAACTATAATCGTTTAATGCTCACATTCATCGGGACCCCGGGAACGGGATTGTACTGGCGAAGCGCCGTGGTGTTAGTGGCGATGCGTTAGTTTGCGACACGCATGCGTGCTCGTGTCCTCTGGTCAGAAGCTTAAGGCATTAAAGCGAGCTTCGTGCGAACACTCTGACACCGTCCACCACCGTTCACTATAGTCGACCACCTCTTCTTTCTTTCTTTCTTCATACTACGCGGGTGTACCTCGCGCGCACGATTTTCAATTCAAGTCACTCCTCGAGACCAATCTTACGGAGCGATGAATCTGCGCGATCTTGCTTCCAAAGCCTGTATCTACATGCTTCTGTTGAAAATTAGAATCGATTTGTTAGTTATTTTCGTTCTCTGCTATTAGACCGTAGACTTGTATGCTATTGTAAATTTTGTTACTCTTGGAACATTTTTAGGCGTTTTCGAAAATTTCATTCTTTTCTAAACTATTACGCAACACCTTTGACGTTTCGCCAAAATCCACGGTCTGTTCATTACGTAACTCTGTAAGATGCACTTTCTGCTCTGGTGACTTACGAGCTTTGCGATCAAAGCAAAGACAATAATAATTTTCCTTTATTTTAGAATATTAACGTCAGCTAAGAAAAGGTGAAACAACGTAAGGATTTCCGGAGCTTCAGAATCGTAATAACGAGCGTGTCGAATTCAGAAGCGAAAAACCAAGCCGGCCACTAATTGCCGGGACGTCCGCGTTAGCCAATCGCGTCATCGATGTTCCGTTTCCTTGAGAATCGAGGATCGTAATCTCGGGCATTAGATTTTCGAGAAGCGGCCAGCGCACAATGGATCAGGAGGCATCGTGGGCAGCGCTTTTAGCGGCAATCTAACGGCGTTCTATGTGTGAGGGGCGCGATGCGGCGTTGCTCGGTTCTGTCCGGACGAGATAGCCCGTTGCTTGAATACCACACGCACACCGAGCGCGCGAGAGCTGCGCCTCTCTTTGTGGCGCGCTCAAAGAGCACAATGTCCATAGTCCCAGCCCGACAATGGGCCCTCCACAACTGGTTAATATCAAGGTTATTTGAAGGGTAGCCGACGAGCACGACTGCAACTGCATGAGTGCTATCGCGAACTCTCTTGTCTTCGGCCTTGTCTCTCTCCCACTCTCTCTCTCTCTCACTCTCTCTCTTCCTGATGCTCACACTTTCCTCGAACCTATCGGTGCAATGGCGTTACGTCCAAATGGAGATGTGTACCTGCAGTCACTGCAGTTAACCCCGTCTGCCCGATGGTTAAGATAACGACTATACAAGCGAACAGCATCCCACTTGCCTGACTATTGCCGACACGTACTACTGGCCCGTGGATGTTATCCTACCTCTCCAACTACGCTTTTTTCAATATAGGCGTCGAAAGTGCCGTGGCAGAATAACAACGGCTAAAACACTTATACGGATGTAAGAACGGGAAAAAGACTAGATCGATATATGAGATTATATCTTGATATAGTATAGGGTAAAAATGTAGAATTACTATTATTCTGCGATTTTATCACATTTATTTGAATTACTGTATTTCGGTGTGTGCAGCTTGCTCAGTAACACGCAACAGTTCAGATAAAATGTGTAACTAGTGGAAAAGTGTGTCATTTCATTGCCGTATGTTCGTATTTGCGAAATAGGAATTGTTGAAAGGTTTGCGAAATTTGCCGCTTGCACACTCGCACCAGGGCAGAATTAATGTAGCAGTAGGTATCTACACCATCAAGGCAGCAGCGGAACAAATTCTACATCTTCAAAGCTTCTAAATAACAAGATACACTTAACTCGCGACGAAGTCTACTTCAACCAACCATTAAAAAAGTGCTCTTTAACGGAACGAAGCGGTAAGCACAGGAGGTTCACATCAGATAATCTAGTAAAATCTTTGTGAAATCTAGCGACTGAAGGAAAAAAGTGTTGGATAAATGGCGAGTATAGAGAAATTTCTTTGCCACAGCAGCACCACCACCAATTGAGATGCACTTCTGATCGTTGACATGAAACGGAACTGTTGTAGAATTAACACGCATACTTTCCGCTTGACCTGTTACCTCTAGGGAGACTCTTGTCTTATTGAAATCCAACCGCGTAGATAACGTCGAAACGGTTCTTATTGCGGTGCGTGATAACGCGAGGAGAATCGTTACCTTACATTACAACACGAGGGTCTTTGAATAAAATTTGAGAACCCTTGGTCGCGCTACTCCGACGTAAACACGGGAGGTGAAGTTACGATGCGATGTTGACGCACGGGGCGGGAGGGACAGGTAATGCCAAGTGCCAGTAGGAAGCAGATTTTTCTCTCCTGAGCGCAAACCACTCAGTTACGTGAAAAAGATTCATCCCATACGCACTTAATCCGCAGCTATTTGTAAGTACTTAGGTAAGGCGCGATTACTGCTGATAATGCGCACGTATAAAATGTTTTTCGCGTTCATACTGTTCGCGAATCCCCGAGTACTATGTACATACAAGAAAAAAAGGGACCACGTTGGCCCAGCTCGGGAGACGATATTTCAAGCGCTTTTCGTTATGCGCTCGCATGAAAGGAAGGCTTAATTAAAAAGCATGGATCCCGTGAAAAAAGGTGGGCGTTCCTTTGGCCGATTTGCAAACAAGGCTACACGTTGCGGGCCAGTTCGTAGGGGTGAGGAAAATCAGGATGAATACGAAGGAGAGTTGCCAGAGAAAGGGCGGAACAGTGAGACAAGCGGAAAGGGAAATTTTGTTCTCTGGGGAGTAGTCAAAGTAACGCCGCACGCCGCCCTTGTCCTGACGATCTGAGCATCAAACAACTCGATGCTTTTCGACATTGGCTACTGTACCATAATCCTAATGGCTGGACTTATCGATTTCTCTTATCCACCACTTCTAAATTGTGTAACAAACTTTTCTCTTTCCAATAAACCTCACGATTTCTACATACAAAAGATTCAAGTGTATTTTCATCGAGTTAATCCATAAATTCATCCGATTAATCTCCATTCCATCAATTCTTTATCGCCGTAAAAACTTCACCAAATTCATTCTCGTTCAATGCGCTTCACTTTAAGCCACCAGACAGGACTGGTTTCATTGAGCATCTCTTGCATCGGTGGGGCAGACTTTGCTCTGCGCTAAATGAATTATCAAAAACAATTTAAAATAATGCACTCGTGCTGCGGGGGGGGGGGGGGGGGGGGGAGCTTTACGTTAGAGCAGCTTTTTACAATTCGCCTTAACGCAAAAAAAGAAAATGCCTCGCTGAGAATCGTAACGATTCCATTAGCACAGTAACAAAATAAACAGAGCGAGGCAAACCGGTAAATTGTACCTCTGGTTCGATCGACCAAAGTGGTTCGTACCGAGAGTGCACGTTTCGCTTGTGAAGTACTCACTCTCCCGACCCCCCCCCCCCCCCGCGCTTCCTGGACCCTCTGTCTCCTCATCTTTCTCTGTCTCTTTACTCTCCTTTTTATTCGACGAGTCGAGGTAGCAGCAGTGGCGGCAGTGGCATTGCGACTGCCGTCAGAGTGCTCGCAGAATCCTATCGGCAGGGAAACGCCACTGCCGGGGGATGACAGGTTGGCCCTGTCCTCCCCGAGGGAGCAGCAATTTATAAATAATTGAGCCGAGTCCGGTAAAAAATGAATTACGCGTCCCTGTACAATATGAGGAGTTGCTTTACAGTAAAACGAGGAGGGGACCCGCGAGACCAAGTGCCTTGGCTCGACGATACACCGAGAACCGAGCGTTTCGAGATACCCTGCTCTAGAGAGACAGAGAAAGACCAGGTAACATAAGCCGCATCAATTTTGCAATTGGAGAATTTTATGTTCGCGCTGGCACCATATATTATGAACGAGTCCTCGCCGCTGATCTTTCTCCTGGCTAATACTCTATTCTCCCTCCACGGCTATTCCTCCCCTTTCTAGGCTTTGATCGCTTCTCGAATTTGTCTTGCGATTCTTTACTTGCTGGTTGGTCCTTACGTTGATCAATATGGAAATTGTGCAAACCAAGCGAAAATTTGAATTAGTGAGAAACAGAGTTTAATTGGTTTGGTTGAATTAATCCAATGCATATATACAAGATAAACATAATGGATCCGCATTCACTATATACGCTATATCGCTGGTATTTGCAATTGTTTTTCCATGATATTTTGCCGATAGATTAGCTAGCGAATTGGTATTGACGAAAATGCACTAAATCGGCAATAATGTATTATGTTGTGGAAACTTGTATCGCAGTTAAATGTTGGCTTCTTTTTCGGGATTGGCTTTTAGAAAGTAATGGGGTATGGTGCATTTGCCGGCAAACCGGTTTGTCATTATTGGCCAGCGAGTCAACGCTCGACTGATACTCCAAAATTTTCAAGATACGATTATCTTCGGGTATAACACAGCGAGCAGATATCGAGGTACCCTACGAAGAAAAATCTACTTATACATCCAACCCATCGTGTATTTCAATAGCAACAAGTATATTGAGCCGAAGGAGTAATTAACCAGCGAAATTACCAAATTAACTGGTGAATCAATCCGAGAAAAGCCTTCGAGCAGCCGGTGAATCGTTTTGGCGAAGTGCACCGTGAAAATTGCAGCTGCTGCTCGAAATTTTCCAGGGCTTAAAAACCTTAATATGCCAAAATGAGATCGGTCAGAGGCGGCTCACCGAGAAATTAAGGAAACAAATATCGCGAAAGCGATTCTGGAGAAAAGGCAGAGTAATACTGCGTGCTTGAGAAGATAAAGTTGGTAATGCTTTTGGCTTTCACGCAAACATCATTTTAATCCCCGTTTCGACGAAGCCCCGACTAGAGCGAGAAGATCCCCTCCCCTTCTTTTCTCCTCAAGAGCTGGAACCTTGCAAAGGGAGAAGGAAACAGCGTCGATGGTAAGGGGCAATCCAGCAGGGATCGGGAGGGTAGCGAGTTGAATCGAAGCGAGTAATCAGAGAGACATTATTTTCCCTTTGAGACCAGCCGTATTTTAATGCGAAGGAAAACGTATAATCCGCTTGTGCGGACCGAGCCACCGAATTTCTCCCTGTCTCCTCATTGCTTCACCGATCATTCACGATTGCCGCTCTCGATGAAGCCCGCGCTGTCTGCCCCAAATATCGATGGAGGGCGCCCACTGATCTTTATAAGGCCTTTTGAATTTCTCCAAGTGCCGTGTATCCGAAACAAAGACAATTTGTCCGAAAGATAGATCCAAAGCAAAGACCTTTTTCACTTAAACGGGATTAAATTAAATTATTTCTTCTGACAATGAATATACTCGGCAACTTTATTCTAATATTCGTAACTTATTGTTAGTGTTGATTCCGGAAATTCGTCACGACACAGATAAATACATTCAGCTGTGAGCTACGAATACTTCGACCGCGACGCCCCATTCTTTGCGCACCGAAAAAGCATACACTGTCCCCTTCGCAGTCGCTCCCTTCCAGTCTCCTTCACCCCGTCTCTTTTGCGAGTTTGCTGATCGTCCAGAGAATAACATTCCCACTTTATGGTTCTGCCTGCCTACTTTTTTCTCAAGGAGCCCGACTGCGGGTGTCAGCGGCGGATTCACGATCAGCGCTCCACTCGCACAAGTCACCAGACTTGAGAATTCAGACCCCACAGACTGATTACCATTTTGTGACGGTGCCACTTGGCATGTGTGCTTAATTAAGAAAACTATGCGTACAATAATAATTGACGACGACAACGAGCTTGATAAAGAACGATTAAATAAAAGTACGATAGTTGGAAATAGTCAGTACCGAAATGAAATCGAAGAACATTTTGTGGTGCACATGAGTATAGAAGAAGTGACAACCTTTTTATTCGAGAACGCTACAAAGAGTTGATAGAAGAATATATAATGCATATCGAACGGCGACTGTCATAAAGAAACGTCTTCCTGCGATGCGTGGAATTGGTCTGAGAGGCGTCGCCGGGCGCCGGTAGCTGTCAAGCAGAATAAGATCAGGCAAAAATAGCATTGCGAGCCGATATTTCGAATGAAAGATGAGATACGCGGATCATCTTCGAGCATTACGAACGACGAACCGGCAACAAAACCCTGTCCCATGGTATTTTCATTCGCTCTCATATTTTATTTGATATTTTTGAAATACCGCTCGCGTCACTTAACGACCGTACGATGACCGGATGTCGTAATGACCCACCGACAAAAGCGCGACCTCGCGCGCTTGAGCTTCTTCTTCTCCTCTCTCTTCCACTCGCAAGTTTCTTCCGCGATCTCCGAGCTCCTTGATGTACGGCTTTCACGGGTGTCCAAGGATGCATCTCGCGATTGCGATATGTTTCTGTCTTTCTAATAGGTGTTACCATTCCCATGGTCAGAAGAATTGAGCATGACGGCTCATTTGTAACCCAGATTCTTCGTCAATACGTCGCATAAGACAGTATGTATTTGAAGTCGAAATGTCGAAATTGAATTATTAGCATCCTTGCTATTCTTTGTCTCGAAGAGAAAACAGAGGAATAGATCATTACGATGCACCTGTTTCATTTCTGGATACCCGTGTACGACGTAGGAAGTTGAAAAAAATTATGACTAACAAATGCCTCGAGAAAAAATGTTTTCGGCATGGTTTATGTGACAACGGGAGGATAACTGCTTTGTGAGTTGGTCTCGCCGTGCACGAATTGATCCGTATTTTAAGCGAAGATTCCACTGGTCTTTGATGCTTCCAAAAACCAACGTATCCCCCCTAGTACAAGTATTCTTCTCGCACTCCTTCTGTCTTTCTCTGTCGAATGGATGCCATTATTCCGCGATTTCTACGGTTGAGCGATAAGATTAAGAAACAATCTTTCCCACCGTCGAAAATTTTATGACATACACCGTAACATTTTATCTCATCGTTGCGGGAGATATGCGCGGCGCGAGTTTATTGACAAGAGACACGTCGATGATACTTGCAGCCTAACGCTATTTGCTCGGTATACCATTGGTAGCCTCGTGTCAATATCTTTGCGAATATAACATCCGTGTTTCAATGGGCCACGATACCAGGTAAACCAGCGAATTCGCATTACATCATCGCTTTTGCCGAAACTTCCGGTAGGCGGGGCGCCAGAGAAGGTTCTAATTGCGATGCTAAGCAATCTCCTGAATCGCAGTCAACTCGATGCGGCGGAATGCATTCGAGCCGCAATATCGGCCTCAAAAATAGCTATATCTAATATTGATTGTGGCTCCGAAAACGTTACCGTAGCGAAGCTGGCCGGCCGACAGCCGCATCGCACCACGGCATCGTTAGCCAAAGCCCAGTGAACATCCAGCAGCACGCGCAAGCTCACGCGACTCCCGCGGCTACGCGAAATTTCTCCAGCAATCTATCGATTGGCAATCGATTTGCCGCGAGAGCGCGTCTCGTATAACTGTGCGACTGAATTATGTATATTCGTGGGATCATAGAGCGATCGGAAGATATGGAAGTGGTTCCCTAAATAATTAAAGGCAAACTCGCGGACCTCCCAGCTCCGCGAATGGCCGTAATTCGATTCTCTTTACGCAATTTCGTCCAATCGTGGTTTCGCATTCGCAGACTGGCAAAACGAGCGCGAGCTCGCCAAACTCCCGACCCACCGGGTGTCTCGTGAGAAGAAGACACAAAATCGATGATTTTCTCCTCTATTCAGGAAAACCCACCGATCGAGAATGCAGGAATCCTCGAAAATAGAATGGAAGATCCGTTCGTTAAGAAAGCCAGATCCGGGAAATGAGATAGCATTTGGAAAGCGCTCCGCCGAAGGTCGAGAAAATCACGCTAGAATGCGAGTATGCAGGTGCAATAAACGGCGGAAGCGAGAAAGAGATCTCGAGAAATAAGCTTTGTCCACTCGTCAGAGAGAGAAAATTACCACTCGGAGGAGTAGCTCACTTAGCACTTGTGCTACACGTTACGGGTAATCGTTCGAACGTGACTAACGATCATTAACTCGATCCAGGGTTTACGTACCCAATGGAATCCATCCGGAGCAGCTGGGAAAACACTATCGAGAGGAATCCTGACGTTGTATCCGGTCGATCGGTGGGTCGGTCGGTTGGTCGGATGGTTGACAGTGTCAACTCCGAGTCCAGACAAGTGTTGTGTCCCTCTTGTAATCTATCGGTGATCCTCTCACAGCTCGAGCCAGCCACTCGTTCTCTGGGTGGAACCCGTTCCTGTTCGCAGTCGGTCCTCGCAGAAAGCAACAGAAGTCGAATGCCGCGGGACGCGAACACGAGCGCAGGACCAGTGCACTAGCCCGCCTTGGTCTCTCTGCTTTTCATTAAACACAACCTCCAGAAGCGAGAGGAACAGTCCACCGGTCGTGTGGCATCCAGTTTTCGCGGTACCACCCCGTATATCGCATGGGAAAATAAATCTTGTGGACACTCACCGGGAGGGAGACTGGACACTGGACGCTGTCACCGGACACGGGTTGCAGCGACTGCAACAGATCGCGTGCGTGAAAGAGAGGACGGCTATCAATGGCTGCATTATACAATACCAGTGGTGGTGCACGACGATGTGTGCGTGGTGCGCGAGTATGAGTGAGTGCGTCGCGTCGCGTCGCGTAGGTCCGTGTTGGTGCGTGCACACTGCACGTGTGCACGAGGAGAGGCCGAAGCGAGCGAGAAGAGCGAGAAGAGCGAAAAGAACGAAAAGAGCGAGAAGAGCACACTGTGCACCGTGCACCATGCACCATGCACTCACAGGTATTCCCGCGGCGAGAATCTCCCGTCCCGTGGGCAAGAATCGTGCACACCACCGCCAACTGCCACCCGACTAAAACTCCAAGACGAGACGGTGCATGCCTAAGACCAGTGCTCCACCCTATTCTTGGGTTTACTTTTCGACGAGCATTTTGCCGATTAGATATCGACTCTTTTGCAAACACCATACTGCACTGTGAACGCGTTCGATTATTGTAAGCTTCGTTCTTCTTCTTCCTTTCCGCCCCCCCCCCCCTGCCTCCTCCTGCTTGTCACCCTGTAGCCAGACCTTGCTCTTTGCGGGGAATTCCATCTCTTTCTCTTTCCGGTGCAACTTTCAACTCCTCCTTCTCTCTTCCTCCTTCCCCTCTATCTAGATTTCTCCCTCTAACTGCTTTTACTTTAGCGATCACTCTGGGCTTCTTCGTTCCGTTTGAGCTGGTCTTCCTCTCCCTTCCGTGATCTTGTCCCGTCTTTATCTGGTTGGCCCCTTCGTTTAACCTCTTTCTCCCTCTCACCTTCTTCCTTTTTTTCTCTCTTTCTCCTGCTCTGCCGACCGGACTGACCTGTTCACGTGTGCAGCCGCAATAACTATATCCAGCCTCGCCTTTTTGTCAAGTTGTTCTTACGCCGCTTGGAAATGAATTGAGTTATTGTAAAATCGTGTCCCGCCGGCTGTAATTGTCCGCGCGTGTCTCTGCAGCTAGCGCTGCCAGCACCGAGTCAAGTATGTAGCTAACATTTTTCATTCGACTCCTTTACAGTTATCCTGCCACGTGCGTCCTGCACGATTCCAGGTAAATACCGCAGCGCTGCGGCACGACGGAGATCCAAGGACCACTTTGCATTGAGTTTTGTGTTCCTTCGAATATCCGCATATAGTATTTCGATATACCGCGAGTGACCGATCGGTTAAACAGCTAAGCAGGGCTTGACAAACATTTCCGTAACCAACGATTCGACCTAATAGATTTGTTGTCTATCTTGTCACGGATAATCGTGGCTACGGATCACATATGGTCAGACCGCTTCTTATTGCCCTCGACGAGAACGCGGCGTTAACGCGAGCTAACGCAAGATACAAAAGCGACATTTTTCCTATAGTTTATGCTAACGGTACATTTTGGCGTGATTCCCGATACCCTCTACCGGTTTCATTGATGTTCACGAAAGAACGAATACCCGCATCCTGAATGAATAAGCACAATAAGCAGGTGCCACTGGACTCGGACTCACCGGCTTCGAATCTCCTTCCAGCTGATCGGGTTTACGGCCGTGACGACCCCATCCACCGTCGAACAATTACGACGAACATCAGGAAGCACACCCTTCTGCGAACAAAAGAATAGAAATGCGTGAGCCTCTCGTATACTCGGGATGCGCGATACCTTCTTGCTCTCTCGCCTCCTTCTTTTTAATCCTCTCGTTAATGCTTTGTTTCGGGGCTTTTGTCTTTCCATGCGAATCTTCCTTCCAAGGGGCAACCTGCACATAGCACAATCGTACCCCGCGATTGTCTGCCGCATCGCGGATCTTGCTCCCCCCGGAATATCGTAACAAAGTAGAGCACACTTTTCAAACGCATTTTGATCAAATAAAATAACATTTAAAATAACAGAAATTTTGCGATTAACCCAGAGTGTCCGAATTTGAGAAATCTTTATGCTCCATTGTTTTTATTCGAGGAACCCAGTACCAGCAAAGTGTCGTAGATTTAGTTAATTGCAATTGATAATGGAGGGAGATAGGGGAGAATACGTTGCAGGGAATTTGCATCAGGGTCGAGAGATTCGCGGCTGGCGGTAGGACCGACAGATACGAAGGATCCGCTGGAAGAAGACAAAGGACGATGATTCAGAGGTAGTAGGAGAGAAGTACCTGGTAGATGACACGAGATTCCTACGAAGGTGGGTACTACGTCACTGTCTTTTTCTTCTCGGCTTTGCCGGATTCTCCTCCTCCTCGCGCACCTTCCTACGGTTTAGCGTTTTCAACTCGAAATGCCGGCATTCCTCTCGCCGAGAGGAATTCACGGATGCTAAATGAACCGTCCAGAGAAAATATAATGTCCACTAAACCTTACAGACTTTTTTTGTCCCTAATTTATGGCTACGTAAAGTATCACGAATTACCTACGTGACAAGTTTCTCACGAAATCCCATAATAAATGCTTCTACACTTTGTACCAATTTCTACAAAATACACCGAACTGCCAATCAATGTCAATCGTTGTTCACATTTCGAGTCCTAACGTTAGTCCATAATTTATTGTAGGAATCCAACTTAGTCAACTGGAATGTCTAATGTGTGTAGTATGTGCTTTCGCGAAAGTGATTTCTAACGGGTCAAACTGTAGCAGCATTTTTGTGGACAGCAAATATGAAGCATGTCATAGAGGGTTCTCGTAGTCGAGTTGTATGGTCGAGTCGGGTGCTCGAAACGACAGCGGATAGCTTTTGCTCTATTAATAGAGATAGCTGATTCGTAGCCGCGGAGATAGGGTACCTGTGGCACGTGGGCGTTGCCGAATACGAAACAGCCTTAAAGTTGCTAAATGACCACTTCGAATTTCGGAATAAGGAGTTGACGGATCATTAGCGTTTACCGTGTCGCATTAAGTTTCACCAAATTCATAAAACCTATATATTTACATTCTTCAGATAAATCCCAAAACGGGTTGAAACACCAACGAGCACGGCTCGTATGTGTGACCGTTTGTAACGCAGAGAGAAGAAACCAAGACGGTCTTATTGTTGTAGTTATGGCGATTATAAAAAGTTACCGTTACCGCGTTGTGAATTAATGTATCTTCTCGCGCGGTTACGATCGCGTGTGCCAGAATATAAAGATTGAGGCTAAAAGCGCTGCACCGGTTGAACCACAAAAAAATGAATAGCGGGTTGTGGTGATCTTTGCTAGAAGAATAAGATACGAGTACCACTGTCTTATTAGGGTGTTTGACAAATTCGTTGTCCCAAGGTAAAAAGTGCGTCAGAAGCGCAAAGACTAATTCCTGGATAGCAAGGAGGCAAGTACTAGCGATAAAGACGCTAAATACAGTTGCTTTCGAATGGAAAAGAAAGTGATGCTACAAAATGATTGCTTTCACCACGCGGAGAGTTGAGAATCGCATACCAGAGAAATTACAAGAGCCTCTAAAATTATCTAAAATCACATACTAATTGTAATGCGAGACTTTCTTAGGAGATTGTCACACACGAATGACCTATAGACGGGTGTCACTTGTTCAATAGACTTTACCTAAAGTACTTGCATAAATGCGAAGGAACGAAATCACCGGTACTGGTTCTCGTCTTCCAAAAAGGCAACCTGCCAGTTAATGCTATCACGATACCATGCTAATAGTACGTGGGCGTTCTTAAGAAATAAGGAAGCATACAGTAAGTGGACAAGTAACCACTTTTGGTCTCGCTTCGCAACAAACGAAGGACTAGTAGTGGCTAGTCGCACAAGGATCCTATTGCGGGAATGTCGTATCAGAACGCTGTTGTGGCAAGTTCTACTAACGGCTTCCCGCACGAGATCAACTTTACCCAAACAGACTCATTACCCTACAGCTCAAACAAAGAAGCATCTCTAGTAATATCGGAGACTTGGGAAGAGAAAAAACGAGATACGTAAAGAGAGGAGAAAAAAAGTTTCGAAAGAAAGAAAGAAATAGAGGTAGAGAGGGAAGAAGAAGCGTGGTAAGTGCAAGTGGGCCGGCAGCAGGTAGTCGCACGTTTTGAAGCGCACTGGGTCCAGGCAGGCGCGCAAGCCATGCTCCGCACCAACACGGTTGTAGCCGGCACGTCGAAGGAAGGCAAGGCAGGGCAAAGGAACGAGTAGCAGATCGAGAGATTCGATTGTAATTACTAAAAAGGAGTCAGGGGATCGGCAGTGGCACATTGGAGGGCAGGCTATCGGTCAGGTAGGAGTCCGGTAGGCGCTGAGCGGTTTGCCGGTTGGAAGGCAAGTCCAGCCGAACCGCTGGAAGGATGCTGGAGAGGCCGAGTGGTGGCGGCACGGCCAGTGTGGTCAGGTGGCTCGCAAGGACGCGGCAGGCCGTTCACCCGTTCACCCGTGGACTCCCTTCGTGCCCCTCGATTCTCCCTACCCGCGGCCTTCTCGCCACTAGAGTACTCGCTCTCCCTCGGTGATCGGTCTCCTCTCTTCTCTCTTGTCTCGGTACCTCTACTCCTCATTTTCTTCCTCTTCTTCGCCTCCTTCGTCCTCGTTGTTGTCGTCGTCCGCTTCTTCTTTTCCTTCTCTATCTTCTTCGGTATGTGTTCGTGGCCTGTGTGTCTCTTCCACTTGCTGGTCGAGCGGCTCGCGTTCGACTCAGCTCTCCCGGGCCCCGTAGCGTCGCCCCTTCTAGATCGGAGCACTGCCACTGTTTTAACTAAGTTACCGGTATTTGTACTCCCGGGAATCGCTTGCCTGCTGGCCGGCCGACTGTACGCTCCATGTAAACACGATAATTGGGCCCTTACACTTTGCTCGCTGTGTGCCTGGGCAAGTCTCTTCATCGATAATGCGCAGCCCCGATAAAGCCGACTTATAATGATCGGCTCGGAAGCCCTGGCCTCTGTAAGTGGCCGCCTGGCGGAGATGCCGCCGTGATTAGTCCATGCCGGGAGATCCGAGTGTCAATTAATTGGGATCGTATTTGGACAAATTCTTCGAGGATGAGTTTGTTACTGGCATTGGCTGGGTACAGGTATTTCAAGGGTATGTGCACGGAAACAGGAAATGTCGTCTGATAATAGCTAAGGGTACGGTCAAGAGAATTTTTAATACTTCAATTGGTACGAATCTTTACATTTTTAACGAGTTGCCTTATTTCGTACCAAATGGTAATTTGTTAAATATTATTTTTCTGTACGTTAATCCTGCCATTAAAATCTTTAAAATAAGCTATCGCGTGATAGCTTATTTGACGTGTTTTCGCTAGTAATCAAAATGATTTGCAAGTGTTCTGAACACGGTACTTTCAAAGCCGACCTAAAATATAATCGTATAATTTACGACAGACCTGTCGATTCAGGTGCCTGATCGAACGCAAAAAATGCCGTTCAGCCTCCAGCATCGGATCGACGACGGTAGCTTACCATCTCCAAATCCCACGTACCGGTGCAATTAATCGGTCATTCATCATTCGTAATTGCCTCCACTTATCCAGATACGCGCAGAGTAAATCACCGAGTGGTGCCTCGGTGATCGCGATCGTAATTCTCGCTATCTTAAATACCACGAGCGTGCATCGTCGAATAACAGAGACATAAAGGAGACAGAATACTCGTTGTTAAGCATGCCAGAGGCTTCTCAGGTCAATAACGGCGGATTCTCCGGTGAGGAAATTTGTCGGAGTGACGTCAGAGAGCTCAAGTAACAGCCGGTCCTTCTGCAGCAGCGAGGGGGTCACGGGTACTAGCCGAGAGAGGCAGAAAAAGAATGAGAGAGAAGGGGGTCGCCCTCCCGCTGGTTGCTAATAACCGGGTTTCACAGGCGTGCCCCGATACACGCGTGCACCCGGTCGTCCCGGTCTCCTCGTGGCGAAGCTCGTTTCACCGCTTCTATGCCAGTCCCGTGTTTCTGGGGGTGTGGGCGTGCGCGGCCGGCTCGCAGGTAGTCCTCGCACCAGCGAATCCGCTTTTATTGCCTCCTTTTTCGTAATGCGCACCCTGTCAACGCCAGGAAGTAAGAAGCCTAGTGTGCCTCGTCAACTACGGGAGCAGACGGAACAATAACCATTACGACTCTTTGCTCCCTCGTCTAGATTTTCTTCTCGACCTCCTTCTTTCTCGACGGCTCGAAGCTCAGTTTCTCTTTCTCTGCGCGAAAACAGCAGCCGTGTCGTGGCCCAGACAGTTCTGTGCAGCCAACTCTCAAGAGAAAGAAAGAAAGAAAGAAAGAAAGAAAGAAAGAAAGGGTGGTATGGCAGAGAGGAGTGGGTGAGCTCAGCCGGCGCTCGAAGTCGATTGAACAGAAATTGAATGATTGGGAGCGCGCCTCGAGGGTGCTTGATTGTTCATTCAAACAACAATCGTAATTGCGTTACACGTCGCCGAGGGTGAGGGAGGGGGAGGGGGTGAGGAGACAAGAAAGCATAAGAGAAAGAGGAAAGCAGAAAGACAGAGAGAAGGAGAAAGTGCAAGGGTAGAGCAAGGGCTCGCAGAATCAGAAGGGACGCGGGGATGAACGAGTAGTGAATGACTGTCGGTGGCGAAGTCGATGGGAACTCGGGCTGGCGGCCGTAGCCCTGGCCAGCTAGGAACACGAGGACGACGGTGAGGACAACTTACGGCTGATTCGTACCGAGATCAGGGGGGTAGGTACAGTTTGGTAGTTGCGTTGCGTGGCGTGGCTCGGACAAGTGGCCTCGACCGAGCACTTTCCGACTCCTCGATGCCGCCACTCGAGCAGCGGCGCTACGCTAACGTTATTAGTGCCACGAGACACGAGTCCTTCCTCAAGTGCGTTTCTCCGTGAGCTCCACGTGAATTAAGCTTTTGTCGTCTGTTTAAAAGCCAGCTTGAATTGGGTTACCACCGTGCCCTTTTTTTTACGCCCCGACAATTTTTCGGCTGCCCGTTATCGCGATCTACCTTTTCAGATGAACAACTTCAATAAGGTACTGCCCATCGCCTTTTTAGCCGCAGGACGTGCCGCGAACCCGTTGCCATCGTTTACAGTCAAGATATGAGTTCACCCTGGAAGCAAGTGGGTCGTATCCCCTGGGAATAATCAGATATCACGAGGCCTCTCATTGGAACACTTGCGAGCGCGTAAATAGGTGGTCTCAATTTGCAAGTTGCCGAGTTGGTATGTCGAGAGAATTACGAGATCGACGCGTATTGTTGGCACATATAGAATGGTGGACAAGTACCTGTGTTCTGCGCGATGTCTCTTTTTCTCCGGTTGGGGCGCGCGGGCAAGAGGCAAGGTACGAGAAGGCACCTAACGATTTGCTTAGTTAATATTTGTTCAGCTATATGTTCCTTTTCGAGTCGCTTCCTAAATCGAGGTTGACGCATTGTTACTGGCTTCGTTGCGATTAACATAATAATGTAAACACAATGACACGACGGACTTGACGGCCCGGACTTTGTTTGAGCAGGTGAAAATTCCACCATGGCCGCGCAAAGTTGCGTAGGCGCCGCAAACGCCGCACTGACATAAGTGAGATGTGCGTGTCTTTCGCCCCTAGGCACTAGATACTAGCCACTAAGCACTAGCCAGAGGTCTAGGGTATGTAAGTACATACACGCCGTGCAGAGTGCGACTAAGACCACTGCTGCTTGCGAGACGCAACCCGTGTGACAATTGTTTTCTAATTCAATTAGAGGAGACTCGCGAATCTTTAGTATTTTTTGGCACGAATCGTCGACACGTACTCAGCCTTTCCTTTGGACTTCTCGCGACATTCGTTTTCACTTTTCGACTTTACCTAGACGTTCTAACCGCGGCGGAGACTGCCTACGCGAGGCCTCGAAAAATCAAACACGATACTTTGCGTTTTCTCGCATCGGTTATGCTGTGCAATTGCAATGTATCAGCCGCGAAAAATAAGGTCTCGATGAAAAAGACCCGACGCAATCAAGAAGACAATTGCCCACTAGAAGGCAGCTTTAACAGTCCTTTTTGCTTCCCATTCAATTCGTTTCGTTGCGCAGGCGAACGTATACCGGAGATTTCTCATTTCCAGGTAATTAATTTACAATGAACCGGACGAAAGGGGAGCCAGTTCTTGTTTCGAAAGTTTCTTGCTGACTCAATCTTTCATTCGGGCTATCCGAACAACAACTGGCAGAACTTAATTACAATGAACGCTACAGAACCCGACGTTTGTTTAACTTCCTATATCCGTTGCAGCCCTATCTCGGAGCCTACAACTTTTTCTATGAAATGCAGCCAACAAGTGTGAACCTTCGTAGGCACTGACGCTAGTTAGTTATGCAACACGAGTTCACCACTTTATACCACTGGCACCAATTCCACCGCTAAAGGATTAACTCATTATAGTTGAAACACGAAACTAGCCGAACAGCACATTATGTTTTCGGTCTCTCTAATTAATGAATTTTTACACGCTAACTGTTCGACAGTTTGGTAAACTCTAGGTTACAAAAAAGTCTCCGAAATCTCGAGCTCTGCACTCTTCAGCACACGTGTGCATCACGTTTATAAATTCATCGTATTCTCTTACGGTTGGTAGATGTGCAACTTGCAAAACTGTCAAGTGAAACTTTAACTCAGATACTCTGGTTTATAAATATATAAGAAAATTAAAATCCCACCTTAGTAATTATGATGTCTTTGCTGACTTTTAACATCGAAAGATTGTGGGTTATACTTGGCCCCGACACAGATTTGTGCTTTAATGGTCGTTGTGGTAATAAGGAAGTATGTCTCGTTCTTCCCATTCCGAAAACAATGAGCTATTTTACGAAGTCTAAAGAAGAACTAGCAAGACAAAAAATCGTCACTGTCTAAAACGACTGTGGACGCCCCACGAGGAGGAGTATGCAATCACCACGAGCATAAAAAAAACTGCCGGACAGATGATGACGACGGCGTTGACGACGTCTGGGACACTTAGTCGCAAAAAATAA
This sequence comes from Trypoxylon attenuatum, assembly GCA_963989405.1. Lineage (NCBI taxonomy): Eukaryota > Metazoa > Arthropoda > Insecta > Hymenoptera > Crabronidae > Trypoxylon > Trypoxylon attenuatum. Next base: position 7,991,886 of record OZ022490.1, on the reverse strand, counting down.
TTACGGGTAGGTGCGAGGAGACGAGCAAGCGACGAAAAAACCTGTGGTCCGGATGTAAGCCGGAAAATGACAATCACTAGGCGCGGAAGTGTTTCCTCTGTCTGAAGTCAATCTAGTCGGGAGAAGAGACCCGCTGCAATCTCTACTTCTCTCGACGCTTGGGGGAGGATACGAGGGAGAAAGGGGTGCCCGCGGCACGCTCGCCCCTTGCCAATTTAACGGAAGGTCTTCACGGGACCGATCGGCACTCGAATTCCATCTGCCTTCGAATATAAGAGAAAGTTGAAGTCTCCCTACTCCGAAACGTAAACCCGCATCATAGCACGTAATATATCACATTCTTTTTGTTTTCGTTCGCTACATCACTACTAAAAGCTTTTATGAACTGAAGAGTGTCTTTTGTTTGAAGTTAGTCATGAATGGTTTTTTCTTTAAATCCATCGTGACCCATTTTACCTTAAAATGTCTTGACTTGTTGATTATTTCTTTCTGTGTAATGTGTATATTGTACACGTATTGATTACTGATTAAACTTTATATACTTAACACCTATGGGTGTTTCATGCTGTGCTAATACCGCACACAGGAACACTGAATAAAATGATTCAACAATTGGTTCAAAATCGATTCTATTGAACCTGTACTTTGAATATTCATTTGACGGGGGTAATATCCTTAAATGATCGACGCGATCAGCTTGTATGTACCATGGCCACAAAGCGTGCGTCAAGCCGCAACTCGTCACTCCATAATCGCCGAGGCAACGGGCCCCTTGACAGGTGTCCACCAAGGACGTCGGTCCCCGCTCCCCTCTCGTGGCCTCAGCCGACCTGACTTCGCAGGTGATGTAACGAGTTACGTATCGTCGATAATTCCTTGCTCCTCGCCCATTCTCCCCGAATTACACGCATCGCCGAGTGTCGGCTGGAAAACTCGGCTTACCTCCGATAATGATCGGCCGCGTGGATTGCGATCGATCGCGAGTCGTTCTCGTTAATTCTCGTGACACGCTACCGTCGAACGACTGGACTGAAGTATCCCCTATAATCTCCCTACCGTCGAAGCTGGGACCAAGAAACAGGCAGGTCTAATTGCGCGTTAATTTCTTCTTTCCCTTTGATCGCGTCTCCCTCGCTCCTAACCATCCTCTTTCTCTTTCTCGTTGTTTGGCGCTCGAATGTTCGGCTGTCCCGTAAAAAAACTGGGTCGAATCCGAGCGTGGCGTTTTTGTAAGTTTGGCCACTCTGCGCCGGCTTAACGAGCCGTTTTAGTACTCTTATTAACTATTTTGCCGTGGGTCTCGACAAAGTACATAATAAGAAGTCTTATTCGCGGAGTGCCAGCGGGAGAGTACGTCAGCGCAAAGGCAAGGTGCGGATAGCGGGTGTTGAGATAATACATAGAAAACAGAGGCAGACGCGACTGCGAAGATAAACCTTCGCCTTTTTCCCTAATTGCCCTCGCTCGTTAGCGTGCTGTCCGATGAAAAGCGTTGCCAAGTTAATTGTTAAGTGTGGACCATGGGCTACGAATGGAGAAAGTAATCAAAAGACTGGCCTCTGCTAGTGGGTATGTACTGTACATGGTTCTTGGAATGGATTTTTCAACAAAGTTCCTTTGCCAGTTCCTCCATCGTCCAGGGCTGGCAGGCAATGGCGATTAATTCACTCGGCGAAGATTGCGCAGCTTTTCTGCTATCCCGCGGAACATTCTCACATCGCTCTATCCTGAGTGCATTCTCTCAGTGTCCACTCTGGGATGAAGCTGCCGGATCGCAGAGGTCCTTTGCATCGCTTTATGCGATCTTCATTGTCCATTACTCTGGCACCGAGTCGAGACAATATCAAAGCCGTTATTTTCCGTGTTCGTGTTTCCCCGTAATGAAGGCAGTCGCCAGAGCAGAGCCTGGGACGGACGGGGCCTCGACTAAAGGTCCAAGCCGTTCCTTATTAGTTATTAGTATACTTGCTCGAGTGAGGGGCAAACGAAATGGTTTACAAATGTAGGAGCAAGAATAGAGATGGAGCCTTGAATGGGGCTTTTGAATTACTGGTGGCTGCTTGTTTTGTATAGACGCATAATGTACACGTATTCACGAAGAGCCGCGTGCCCCTGTGTACGTGCTCGGCCGCGATACAACTCATATAGGAGAAGCGCGTCTCAGCGGGTAATATATAAGTATGGCGAGCCAAGTCCGCTTGTATGGACTTATACACGCGAATCCAGCAAAGTCAGCGTGCAGAGAAAAGGCGTCGGAGCCCGACTACCCGACAACCATCATCCACCGCGCGCGACTTCTGTCCCCGCTCGGTCTTTCCTTTTCCCTTTTCCCCACCGTCCTTCTCTTTCTCCTTCTCTTTCTCTTTCTCACTTGCCCTCTTTTTCTCCCTTGCCTCCTCGGTAGAGCCTCTGCCCTCCTCGAGCCTCTGAAAGCTCTCTCGCCGAGTCGCATGCTCTGTCATCTTCTGAAAAGAATAATATCTCTCTTTGAAACATTAGCAATTCTATGATCGCCACCTTTATTTATACGGACTGCCACCAGCGTTTCCTCGCAATTCCACGGCTCCTCTATTCGCGTCTCTGCGGCCCTCTATAGATATCCACCCTCTCCCACTCCGACACGGTGTACCGGTGTATACGTAGACAGGCGGTCGCGTATGACGGTGATGCGGCGATGGTGCGGCAGTGGTGCGGCAGTGGTGCGGCACTGGTACTGCTTCCACAGGTACTACGTATGCATATATACGTATGTACTATACATACGTATATTCGGGGTTGAAGGAAAACCACGCAGACAAGCGCATCGGTCTCGCGCGTTGCCATTGCCGCCTTGTTACAAAATACTTTAATTAATGACTCCTCGGAACAAATTTACCTTCATTATTAGCACATTCACGTGGCGCGTCGCATCCTCGCGTACATGAGCGCTCGGGCACACGTAACAGACTCTGCGCGCCGCATCACGTAAACTTGCGCTCACACGCGCGCGCGAGCGCGCGTACGCCTTCTCTTGCGGCCCACAAAGCCGCCATTGTGCGCGGGACACTCATAAAAGGCGCCTGTTCTTGCGCGCGCTTTAAATAATTCAATTCACCGAATGCTTCCTCCTCCGACTGCTGCTGAACGCCTTTTGCTGCCGCTCCTCCCTCTGACCCCTTGCCTCTTCGGCAAGCCGCACCATGCCGCACCATGCCGCACCATGCCGCACCATGCCACACTGCCGACCTACGGCCTCCAGCTCCTTCTCCAACTCTCGCCTCTCGCACCACCGAGAATCATTCGCGTCTGAAGCGCAGCCGAGACAAAGAGGAGGAATCCGCCGATGGATTCTCGCGTTGCTAGTGCGCGAGGGAGGTGCCGGATTCAGGGCTTTTTGCGCCCGACGTTCGATTCTATTTAGCCAAGCCTCCCTTACGATGCCCCTTGCGATGAATTGCCAGGCATCCGGTTCTCTCTTACACGCCAGAGATGGGTTTTTCAGGTACCCTGAAGAGCGCGGAATTAAGTAATCTCTGGTAGCTTCTACCGAGATGGCAAGTTCCATCCATGAGCTGAAGTCAGTTTTCGAAATTCTTCTTGGAGAACCAGATCGCGTTCCTTGAGGTTACGCGGTAGAATTAATTCTGGCTATGAGAAGTATACGTTTAAAAATGGATTCGTTTGGTATTGCAGTTGTAACTTCAATTGCTGCGTTGATATATAAAAAAATATTGAACGTCACCAAAGTTATTTATGAAAGTTATTTTCAATTAAATTCGTTTTGAAGCAGGAAAACAAATATTCAGCATTGACACTTGGGGAGTCCAGGGCTGATCAGATTCAGATTTTCCCGGGAGAGAAATTCAACATTTGATTTGGCCCAATTGGAATGTAAAATTTCGATATAGACGACAACGCATCGGCCTTAGCTAGCATTTCACTCAACGATCCATAGCAGTCCGAGCTCGTGCTGCGCTGCTTACACAAGTACATAAGCCCATAATTGGCAAAAACTCGATAAGAATTCAAAAACTTGGGTAAAACGCTTTACGAAGGAGATTAATTTTCTTTAGAGCTTTACCAGTAGACGTGTCAAGTCATTCTTCCGGAGTGCCACGAGCGAACACCAACGTCAGGGATCAATGCCAACGTAGAGTGCAGCACGCTGTTCCCGGTTGCACCTTTCTCGGACTGTTTAACCGTGTAAACGCCGGTATCTTGCGCGATGATGCGTGTCATTGATAAACTGAACTTCCAGGGAGAGCAAGCACACCTCTGTCGACAAGAAGAGTACACAGGCTCGTGGAGATTCTTGTATGTAGTTTAATTGCACGCGCAACACGATTAATCCGGTAAAGTAAGAAGTTATTGTTGGCATTAGAGCCCTGTTCGGATCACTTCCATTACGGCGAACGAGCTTGATGAATCGCAAAGGATTTGCTAACAGAGTTTTATCTGATTCGAGGGGACAAGGTTCGCCTTCGCTTCGTCCCTCTCACCCCAATCCTCGTTATATTTACGGTTGTACTACCGGAGAGCGGGGAGGGTAAAGGGGCGCGGAACACGAATGGCTACACGCCACGCACAATGACTGTTCTGTTCGAATCATTCACACGTCCGGACTAGAGAGTTAATAAAGTGTCCGAAGAGAAAAGCTTGGTAACAGGGCCCTTCCTTATCCGAGGTAATTACTCACGCGTGTTTAGCGAGTCAGAGCCCAAAACCTCGCACTCGACCTCGATCTTCTAACATTCTAGCCAGCACTATTTCACTCGATGATCCACGTTCCGTTCATTCCAAAAGGAAACATTCATCAATGTTTTGTGTCGTGAAATCTCTATTGCAAAACCCCTTAACTCTGATTAATGAAACGATAAGAACAGATTTTTGGAAACCCTCTTTACTTGTGGAAAGGAGCGTATTACGTTCACGTAGTAATTAAGGTGTAAAATTCGAACGCTGAGAGATACTTCGGTACTACATAAAGCGCTGATTCGCTCTTTCCACGGAAAGCTTGCCAAACGAGGGAAAGTCGCATCGGCAGGATAATGCGCTGCGGATGAGCGAGCTCATCGATTCCGGACTCCGTTTTCCGGGATTGTGTATGCGGTTGCGAGAAAAAGATGCGGCGGCGTGAGCAGAATAGAGATGCGAGGGGACAAAAACGAGGAAAGAGAAAAAGAGAAAGGAGAGACATGAAGAGAGAAGAGGAAAGAGGGCGGGATATTGCAACCGGCAGACGGGATCGTAACAGAAAGGTACATACACGGACCGAAGGATAAGGAGGAAGAAGAGGAGGAGGAGGAGGCGAAGAAGAAGAAGAAGAAGAAGCTTCAGCTCGTTCCGGTCTCTAGCCAAACAAACGGCCCCTTGGCCGACGCGCAAGTCTCGTGGTTTTTGCACTGCTCGTTCAAGTTTACATTTACGGAGTGATTCCCTTACCCGTTGTCACTGGCCGCTCGCCGCTTTTGCTTGTATGCAGATGCACCGGCACTATGCGGCTGATTATCACTCGCCAACAAAATTTTACCATTTCCTTTTTTTCCACTCTTTGTACCATCCGATATCTGTTGCTCCGGCGCGTCGAAATTGATCGAGATCAGCGATAATGAGAGTCGGATGTAAAAGCGTTTCGTGTTAGCCGGCCTCACCGTCGAAGGATTACGCGCTTCGTCCTACTTTAATTGGCACAACGCCGAGACAGCCTGACGTACCTTTTGTGGTGCGACTCGCAGGTGCCCCTGTAGTTCACTGATAATAATTGAGGGGTTTAGAGCACGAGTGGTGGGAGTGCTCGCTCGGAAAAAGGGGGAAAAAAAGAGGATCAAAATTGAAGCGTTAACTCTTCACTCTCGATTCGCCACATACATTACCCACCACCTATCTATACGTATGTTATTTAAGTAACAGTGATATTTGCCATTTTCCCTTGCACCTATAAATACATTATTCGCAAAAAGGAAATGCTAAATACTTATTCCAATAAAGAAAAATAATTTGGCATTCGATCTATGGTATCGTAAGATAAATGTTGTGCAGCCGGTGTTAGATGTAGCGTGTCAATAGCTCATGATAGATACTTCCTCGATCGCTCGACACTAGTCCGGCCAGCAGAGAGAAATATTGCTGGCAAACACGTTATGTGTACTGACATTACAACTACCAATCACTACCCGCATCTATTTCTATGATAACAGTAAAACTGTCTGAACTTTGGAAAAACATCTAAATTGAGAAACTGTAAAGTTAATGGTATTCAATTCCAGAAATAAGAAATGGCTAATCCATCAGGTGATTCTTATCTTGATTGGGGTTTAGATTCCACGTGGGTATTTGAATAACGCCCAATGGCACAAGTACAATTAAATAAACGATTAATCAAAAGAGTAACGGTGACTGAAGCGGTTGCAGTTTAAGTAGACGACTCCGTTAGTCCGTTTAATCACGTATGCATCGAATGCTATAAATCGAGGATAATTGAGTGAAAAGTTGTCGGAGCTGGGCGGAGGAATTTTGCGATGTCTTTTTACGCGAGTTTGTTATCCTGCTAACTCTGCAGAGCGCCGCTGCTGCAATCACCATTTTCCCTGGCTAGGATTTTCACCGGAAACATCAAGTAGCAGCAATGTTTGCGATAATCGGCCTGGCGGGGCCGTTGGCGTGAATCGGAGTTATCAGATCGGAGAAAATGCTTCCAGTGTTCCCGGCTGAATGAGGCCTGCCCGCAGAAAATCAGTTATTATCTGAGGATAATCTGCGGTTGTCGGCCGCCGCGGACTTTCTTCTCCGCGGCTATCCCTCCGGAGCTCAGGACGTATTTTCTGAATAACAAACTAATTGCAATTAAACAAGAGCTCGAGCGCAGCTCGCGCGCAAGTCGCTCCAGCTCTAATTTACGCGGAAAAGTGCAACAGTATAACTCTGCATGCCGTTGCGGCGCGACGTCTAATGCACGACGAATAAAATACGGGGGGTAAGAGTTCTGATTACTTGCAATCAGCAAGCTTTCATTAGTGCGGTTGAAACTAAACGGCACATATCTAAGCTTGCAACCTGGCCTGCTCGTAATTTCGAGTAGCGACATTTACGGGAATGACTTATTCACCCGGAAACACGTAAGTCCATTTGTTGGCTCTCGCTCTAAATTCTGATCACTGAGTTGGTCACGACGAGTTCTTGTACCAGACAATTCACGCACTCGCAAACTCCCTACATTAATACGCATGTATCTGGTACGCTGGTATTACTTCTTACGTTAAATAATACGAGGAAGAGAAATTCATCCGTAATGTCGCAAGAACCTTGTTTGTCGCGAATGCGTTTATAATCACGCGTCTCGCACGAAAAACTGTGGAGTCGCGAAGAAAAGCAAACCCTCACGAAACTAAAAGGACGGTGCGTCTTGCAAATTACAGGATAATCGAGGATGCTAACAGAAAAAAGTTTGCGAGGTGGAATTACAAATCTTCGAAAGCAACTCGAAAGCAGCTGGAAAGCAGTGTCGCTCGCGTGTTGTGCGAAATAAAGCTTTCTTTATTATGCATATGCAGTGTCATTAAGTCACGAATAAGAAATTTATGTGCGTTCGATGTTAACTTTTATGAATGCCGTTAGGCAATTAGCTTCGATATTTTCAGCTAATTGCAGGCAATTATTGACAAATGTTATCGGTTAGTGGAGCAACGATGCCGTGCATGAGAAGCTGGATCATGTTGGAGCGAGCAATACCATTACCAAATTATTATTTAAATGAGTTACTCGGATGTATTGCGACTACTGACGCCAGTGTAAGACTAACTCGAAAGCTTGACACTAAAGACTGGCCCTCAAGAAGGTCTCACGTTAATGCCCAACGCTCTTAGTTAATCAGCTTACTTACGGTAGCTCAAAAATCGTGACACCAATGATAAAATTATAATCCGGAAAAATGTGACGATAAGACGTCTCCGTCACATTTTCGCGAAAGGCAAAAGGAAGAAATCTTGTTGAGAGAGGAGAGATCGACTACGGAATCGGCAGGTGTCGCAAGATTAGTATAAAGTGAAGTTTTCGCTTCTCGTCGATTACGTAATCGAAAAATGATATCGGCGATGATAATGCAGAACGAGCAGTGGTAGAGTAACGTCGGGCCAAGTTGTCGATCCACTGGTTCCAAACTGGTCTCAGGGTGCATCTCGCCTTTTTTCTCTCTCTCCCCCCATTCCCTTGGCAGTCCGAGCGGAAGGAAATAAAAATGCGTCTTGACTCAACGGCGAGTCAAGTTGTCGAACGGGCTCTTTATTTACTTTATTACAGGCTCCGCTAACGGTATCGCCCGCATCTGCCTCCTCTCTTCCTCTTCTCAACGCTCCTTTCCTTTTCGCTCTCGTCTCTTTCCTTTTACGAATTCTTCTATCGATCCCGCAAGAGGAGAGGTGAAATCGAGACGAAAGATTGCGCATACCAAGCTCGCGAAACGAATTCAGCACGCTACTTCTCATTTCCACATCAGTGGTTTTAATTGATAGGTGCATTTCCTCGGTCTGCAAAGTTCATTCGATATATTTAATTAATAATATTTGGCTATTGGAAATAAGATACGTGGACTGTGTTGCACTGATTTATGTATAGACTACCACTTATATGCCACCGGCTTTACGCACTCTAGAGCCACGCGCTTGAGGCGCACGCATAATTTAGAAAGTCTCCTCATAGCCCTCATATTGCGGCCGAGAAGAATGCTTCCTCGCACTTCTCGTAAGATCCGGCATTCTTCCGCGTGGCATGCAAACCGCGACTCATTGGTTACCGAGCAAAGCTGAGTTTTTCTATACAAGAGCGAGCACATTCAAATTCAAATTGTTCAATTGCAAAAGACTGCCGAGAAATCGCGCGAACTGACCATTCTCAAAAGGCATTCGAAGAACGATACTGCAGTTTACGTATCGCATTATCCGCGATTACGTAAGCACGCTGTCAGTCCGGTAGCTGGAAACTAAGTAGTCGGTGAGGTATCACTCACATACTGGCTATTGTATTCACAAACTGAATCACACACGAAAGAATAGAATTCCCACACTCGACATTCCATTCATACTAGTCCAATGCAATTTCCACGCGATTCCTCCATAAACACTCTCTCGCAGTTGGAGTCGAATCACGAGCAAGTACTTAAGTTACCCCAAGTGGCTCAGAACCATGATTCTGGCGGGTTCTTAATCATTACAAGTTTATTGACATTGATCACGAGCGAAATCGTTGCTGGCCTAGGAGAAATGCACCGGAAAGAGTTATACCAGTTATTATTGTCTGCGAGCGCCTTGAACGCGATCATTCGTAAGGAGGAGAGAGAGGTAGAGGCGAACGAAGAGTCGGATAGAGAAAGACCCACAGGCCGGATATTACTATGGGACGACGGTCGGCATAAGAATCGGAGGAATAAAGGAGGCGAGAGCAGAGCTTTTGCGCGTAGGTGCCAGCAATTTATTGCCCATCGTCCCGTAGTTGCACAACCACCAACTCTTGCACACGTAGGTCTCCGTCGGGCTCTACGAGAAATCCTGGCTCATTACTTTCAGTGATTACCAGCATTCTCTGATTAGGAAGCGTTTTTGGGTTGCTCCGACTCCGGCAGCGGCCACGATTACCCACAATGCGTCGAATTCCAAGCACTTTTAAGGGGGATACGGGAATCAGCCGCGAAACAGGAGGAACGAAGAGGAGAGGCGAATCGGAGAAAGAGCCGAGTAGCACAGCGGAAGGCGGAGCATTTCGAAATCCGTGGCGATAATTTATACGGATCCCAAGCCCAAGCTGGGCCCTTCGTCACGATAAGATTGGATCGTCAGGGCCCGCTACACGAATACACCAGATCCTTAAGTACCGGATAAAAGTTCTCACAAAGGGCCTAAAGCCGGATATTGCCGACCGAATCGACGTTTCTTCATATCTTCGGCTTCGATATACGAGCCAGCACTATCGACGGTACCCACCAGAAAAGGTAATTCGGCCGAAACAAAGGGAGTGAGTGATGCAACGCAATTAGTTCCGAGAACACTGTCAACCGATAGCGGTATTCGAGCCGTGAAAAGTACAGTTTTCTGTCCAACTTGGAGAGCGATTGTGTAACGCAAGGGCTGGGATGCGTGAAAACAATTTATATTGGCTTAAGCGTTAGGTACGTAATTCAATTTTGCATTGCGCTCTCGCCGCGGGGCAAATCGGCCGGTCTTTCTTTGGTGTATCGTTGATCCCATTGACAGTACAATGTGAAAGAGAAAGAGAAAGGGGGCAGAGGCTCCGGTCTGGAGCTACGAAGCATTTAACCGAACAAAAGGAGCCCCTATAGGCCTATAGTCAGGAAAGCACGACGTCGTTTCATAAAGATACGGATTTATCGCCACCGTGCCCGAAAGGGTTTTGCCGCGATGCGCCGCGCTGCGCCGCGCCGACGGGCTGCCTCTTCGCTCCCCTTATCCCCGTTACCCCTTTACCGCCTTTCCGCCCTCTGACTCCTCGTCCACTGGCTCCCAACAAAAATACGAGCCTTTTGCTTCAACACCTTGCCGCGTAGCCACGATCCGCCAGTGTCACGCATTACCCATATGCGAGAACGGGACAGGAGGATTCTAAAATTACGTTTCATCGCCCAAAAAGAACAGTCCAACTGACCCGGCATCGAATATGAGATCGGGTTGAGAGGGCCCCATCCACCGCTCCCTCTACCAAGCACATTCTTCCTTATGACAAATAAATTTCGCTCAACCTCCCCTCGATTAGTCCCTCGAGAAATTGCCTTTTTTTAAATAATCTTCATTAGACGCTGACCGCTCAGCTCGTCTCCAGTACTGGAAATAATAATACATATACGGAGATTCAGAGCTGAACATGCTTGCTGGTATGTGGACCGAGGGAATTTCCTACGAAACTATCGATATGCATATTTCGTTAGACCGATACTAAATGATAAGGTGAACGTTATCGTAATTTAACGACACGAATTAAAATCTCTCGGTATTTAATATTTTTGAATACAATAGTATAGATATGTTCGATAAAGTTGTATAAGAATGTATAGGCGATCGAATTTGGCATAGACTTTGACGTGGCCCGAAATAATACGGCAGGCTGTTTTACGATTTCATTTATAGTCAATTACCACTCGAGCAAACGATGTCGTAAATTACACTTTTGCGCGATGTCTTATCAATAGCACATAATTCTTGTCCGCGCAGTGCGTTACACCGGCGGATGCATCCCGAGTGATTTATTGGCCAGAACGGATTCTATCGATTTAACATCGACATCTTTGATCATTCATTCCAGCTGGAAAGTCACTGTCTCGCGACAGGTCTTCCCCATCAATGAAGTAGACAACTTTGATCAAGTGATAATCGACAATTTTACTGACACACACAGTAGTCCCCCCTATGCTCTACATGCGGTGACGAACCCACTACTCTTAATCAAGTATTCCCAACTGTCACCAGTCCTCACATTTCGCGAAAAAGAAGAAGCGCATAAATCGAATAGCATCATCCAAGAAACTCTGCAGTATCGTCTATCAAAAAATACGAATAAATATCAAGTTCATCGGTATCATAACAAAACTGATATTAATTCCACCTGGGTATAATTGAGTCTTCCGCTCACGCAACATGACTCAATTGAATTTTAATATCTATTCCCCGTGAAAATAGCGGAAACTCAGTAACAAGCTACAACAAAAAGCGATATGATCGATTACATCTCCGTTTGCTGTTTTATCATGCCGTGTGCATCGACGTGTGTATTACTGCGGCTTTGGCATCGTAATTACTCGGCCACTTTTAGGCTTCTCACACACTTGACAAGTCGAACTGACCCGGTTCCTGAGGCGTGTAAAAGCCCATTTATACCTGGCAGAACTTATCGCACTGGTTCAGAACCACTTTGTCCCCTCCAAACCAATCAAATGTGTGGACACCCTAAAACCTCCTGCTGGCACTCTGCTAAACGAATACATTGACGATATGCAAAACGATTCCGAATACGTTTCCCAAATGTATAAATTCATGGATAAATGGGGCACGATACCAACTTGTAGATAGGAAGATTTTAACACTTATAGTGTCCATGCAATAGGTTTCGATCTTCGCCGATGATGGCGATGAAGATTACCGTGTGATGTTCATGACCCATGGAGGTTTCGTGCAATAATCTGGCGGTACGCCGGACAGGTCGGTGACAGCACCTGGTCCCGATCCAACATCGAAACCACCTCTTCTCTCGCTTCTCTACTCTTCGCAGCATCACCTTCTCACTTGATCTCTCGTGTTCTTTCCTCTCCCTTCTCTCAGCTGGTTCTTCATTCTCTCGCTTTCTCGAGCGGAGTCCACCGTCGACATCCTTCTTTCTCGTCTCGGCCGTTCCTCTGCACCACCTCCTCTTTCTCTACCGTTTAACTGCTCCTCGTCTGGCTGACAGCCACGCGGCGAGTGTTTGTCCTTGTCGCGGCTTTGGTCCACCCTGATTTACGCCCAGTCACCTGCTCATCCGTTTCAAGAGTGGCCCACTTGCGCCTCTTTCCGGTCGGCCTCGCGCCACGCCATACCACACAATCTCCGATCGGGGACAGTGTGTGCGCACTGACTTTATTATTCCGTCGTCTGTCAAGGTACTCCCGAATTTTTACGTCCGTTCATTAGTCGAGCGTGAGATCTTGGCCGAGCAATACATACATACGAGGCAAAGTCTTGCGAGAAAAAAGAACTCGCGTCAACAGGCTCATTGTTAGAGAGATTTTCCGTCAACTTTGGATTTACATGGAAGTTTTCTTTGATGAGACTTTTTCTACCAATAACGGTGAATTACTTCTCGCGATATAGTAACTTATTTGGATACTACTCAGATTTATTATTCAAACCCGAACCCATTTGACCATAAAGCGACAGTGGGAGATTGTTTCGGTATTCCTAACAGAAGAGAATTTAGCAAAGGGCCTCATTTTCCTATACTGGACCTGGTGATCGTCGTGCCAGATAAGATAATATGTACATAATACCCTATCTCGCATTCGAAGGACTCTTACTACAAGTTAGCAAGCCGACATTTTCCTTGTAACTTACGCGAGACCGCTAAGTACGAGAAAAAAAACTTGTGGATGCGCGATAATTGGCTGCGTGAATGCAAGCGGAGCGCCATGCCGTACCGTACAGTGCCGTATTGCACCGCACGCCAAGCTGCCTTTAAATATAAGAGAAAATCGACAAAATGAATAAACAAAGGGCGTGCGTATCCACGATACAAGCGTGTATCGCGTAATGAAAATTCTCTTTTGTTGAACACGCACGTAATTAGAGTGATAACTGCTTAATAACGCCCTGGTCTCGTTACGCCGGATAAGCATGGCAATACGATAGCATCGGTACGCGTAGATACCCTTTAGTCTGTTTCCAGTTTCCGATAGTACTTCTTAATTAACTAAATTATGGTAATCACTGAAAGACTGGCAGAGTCTTCGCTCTGCAGCATGAATTGGTAAACGGATCGTTATGCGAGAGCGCAATTATTATATGAGAAACGTAACGTTCTCATTTACCTGGGAAGGCTTGTTGTCGTTTATTATATGTACATGTATACGTACATGCATTTAAGTTACAGCGTCAAGAGAAACCTTTTTCGCAGAATGCGCGACTGTCTGTCGCCGGTAAGAGTAATTTTCGCGAGATATAGCGAGGACTGAGTCTCCAGGCGACACGTGCGTTCCCGAAAAAGATGCCATTCATTATAATGCTGAAGACTCGAATTCGCATTCATGCTGACCGAATCCTTTTTAGAAACGATGAACTCGTTTTGACCGGATCACGGAATAATTATCATTCGAAATCGTGGCTGGCGATGGGAAGGACGATGCCACTTACAATTGATAGATGAACAAAGCTGAATTAAAGAATCTTGCCCAATACGCTTAATTTATATCGTTGCGTAAGAGCCAATTAAAAGCGACAAGCTCTATGGGAGGGATAACGGGATAAATTAGTATAAAACCACAAGGATTAACGAGCAGCAAAGGATACTACAGCACATCTCAAAGGAGTTTCGATTTTCACCACGGCGAAATCTCCACGTGTTTGCTGCCGCTGGTTAATGACTGGTCAGAAGACGCTTACCACTCAGAGCCTTGAGCAATCATGAATAATCGAAATCACCAGATACGACACAAGCCAGCTTGTCAGTCTCGTAGAGAGCCTACTCACCCTATATTCTATTTTTCCGACAACTCGAACAGACAATTCTCTCATATGTATATCGATAGAAGGTAATAAATTGAGAAATTACATCGGATTTGATTTTTAAATTCCTACCCAATTCCAGTACTTTCTTCCAGCATAAACTACGAAGTACGCCTAACCGCTATAACGTACTGTTATCGCATCCCTATGCCCACTTCGAATAACAATAACTTTTCATTACCGGCGAGTACCAACTAAACCGCACCATATAACACACATTATTAACCGCGGTAGTGAGAGTCATTAACATCAAGGGGGCAGACATAAAATCACCATAAATGCCAATTAATATATTTCAAGTAACCCGATGCACCCAGTTTCGAAGCTGGCTCGTCGTCCTACAGTCAGTAGCTTCCCGTTCCTCGCGAGATCATCTCGATCGCAAAACAAATTCCAGTTTTAACCATCTCACGCACCAGGCCACATACAGAAGGGGATGAAGTGACGCGAGAGTAGAAGGAAGATAGAGTAAACGTGGCGATATTATCGAGCTCAGTTTACCAGCTCGTTCGAGCTGTTGACGAAGGCAAGTGACACGATGTCGCGTCGTGTCGCTCAGCGTCGCTGGCTTGTCGCGACTTTGCAGGTACATACATACAGTCCATACTACATACTATTCCCTCTGAAATCCATCGGGGGTGTAAAGTGTAAACGATCCGTGCGTCAACGGCCTCGATATTGCGCCGAACGATAACCTGCCGTTTCGATTAATCGAAAAGAAGCCTGTTCGATCGAGAGGAGCGGAAAGGAGAACTTGGCTAAGGACGAGGAAAGAAGTTGGAGGAGACAGGAGACAGAAAGCAAGAGGACCAATGGGAGGGAGATAAAAGCCTCTGGAAGATGTCACGACAAAACGCAGGTACGTACTTAAGCATATATAGTGGTACCCGCGGAAGGCAGTGGAAGACTGTGGAAGGCAGCAGCAGGAGGCAACAGGCGGTATGGCGGGGAGACTCCCCGACTGTAAAGTATAAAGCATTAAGCGTTAATCTCACCGGTGGACAAGATAATGCCCGAAGTCGGCTCCGTGTGAGGAGCCTTTGAGTGGCTATTTATCTCGAGTTTAAATCGATTTGTATGCTAATCCACAAGAGAAATCCGCCTGCGTACATAAAACTGAACGAGGCCTACAAAACTCAGCCTCCATGAGATTCCAGATATATCCCTGACTAATTAGGCCCACCGCCCTGCTCCTTTCTTCTCGAGGCTCTCGCTCCCTCCATTACTCCGCTTGTGTCTCGCGAAGACTTCCCCTTCACCCTTGCCACTGGTAGCTCTGGCCTCCCACCCGGTTCGATTTGGTTGCTCGTTGTCCAGAAATCCCATGGCTGGACTCTGTTTCTGAGAGTAGAGATGCCATGCCATACTTTTGGGAGGAGGAAAGAGGACAGGAGAATGGGCGACGAAAGAAGACTCCGTTCGGCTACGAGAACGATAATACTGACTAGATCCCACCTTTCCTCACTCTATTCCTCGCCGCCGTTTTCCGGTATTAATTCCATTGACAAATGCCGTGGAATTTCGAGGCATCACGTCGAGTCACCGCTGGTAAAATCCTACGGTTTAGGGTGTTCGAGGTAGAGGGTTGCATTCGTCGTGGGAAGGGATTCGTGTATTGTGAAACGCCTGACTTTGTAAGTAGACGCGTCCTAGACCTTAGAAGGTAAAGCCGTCAGGTTGGGAGTGTCGGTGCTGGTCAATGACCGCTTCATTGGTGAAGCAAACAGCTGCAGGTAACGATTTCGGTTCACAGGTATATACTCTGGTTTTAGAAGGAAATTTGGAAGGGTTCCAAATGAGCCAGGGCATTTCGAGGTTTTCAAATACCAGGCTTGTAGGTAGGTTGGGATGCCGCGATAAATCAGGCTCTACGGATCACTGCATGACTTAATGTAGTGTTTCGGGTGAACATCTGTGGAAGACTGGTGTCATTTTCCTTCTCGATGGATAGACTTGTATTTTCATTTAAAGCCGAATTTCAGTAAATTATAATAAAATGCAATTGTTCGCAGAAAAAGTTTTCCCCAATTTGATTTTATCCAAAAGTGCTGATCAACTACAAAACTGTATCCGTCACGATCTGAAACTAGACGCGCGCATTAGATCTACTTGCACCCTGTCCTGATTCTTGGATCCTGTATGCGCTCACGACTGCTGGCCGATCCGAAAGCAGATATACGAGGCGGACAGGTATCCGTCTGACTCGGCATTGTTCTACTTTGGATAGCTGCCGGTAACAATAGTCTCGCTCGAGACGACACATTTTCCATGCTAAGAAGAACCGGATTGGCCTTCGCGATAGATTGTTGCTCACAAGCCGAGCGAAAAGGAGAGAAAATGTGAAAGAGAGGAAGAGAGAGAGAGAGAGAGATTCATGAGATTGTACTGCATCGACCAACACGGACAAAAGCACCTGCTGCGGAAAAGTCCAACTTTGCTGCTCGAGGTCGTGGTTAGCTTCCATCTTTAACATTTTCTACGATGGCGCGTCGATAAACAAAACAAGAATGTAAACATATTGAAATTCGCACGAGCGACAGTACACGCAAAACACGCTGTTCCATTGGGAAACCGATCGTTCTTTCTGATCTGATTATCGCATTAACTATGCCGCGGCATTCTGTACTATTCGACATTAGCGATCGCTTCCGGAGATAAGCCTTGCTCGATTGAAAATAATTAGCAGATGGGCTGGGATAAAATAGAAATGGTAAGAGCAGTAGAAATTGTCCGTGGATGCGCAAGCCGTAACCAGAGAATATGATGCGCCAAGCGGTGTATAGAATGGATTATTTAAAGGATCAATTATCGCCGATCTAGCGAGAACAAGACTCAGAGCAGTCAGGAATCGGAGAAGCGAGATTCGCATGCAAATGGCTGGACGCGAGATGAATATACCGCACTTTAAAAGATCTCATTTTGAGATCTTTACGTTTACGAGTGGTGGCGGATGCAAGGAAGATCGGAAGAGTGGTGGTGCCTCCGAGGAACGTAACTCAGCGGCGATCATTGAAGAGCGCGCGCGAGAAACAAGCGAAGAAGATTTACGACAAGGGAAATGTGCCTTCCATCCTGTCTGCGTACACATTCCGTCACAGAAGAATAAGAGAGGGGCGCGCCTCGGGCTCGCGGTACAAGGGTTGTAAACTCGCTCTCCTTTGTGACGTAGCGCGTAAAGGGTTTAACCCTCTGTGCTTCGGGGGTTGCCGGCGCTCTCTCCTGGTAAAATCCGTCAGAGATGCTTTCTTGGCAACTTTTAGCGGGTATTCGCGGGAGATATGCCAGCGAGTTTTTAGCCTCCTAGATGTTTGCGCAGTGGAAGAATATTTTTTACCACCGATGCTACCATACGCGCCTACCTCTCTGTTTCTAGATTCTAGATCCTCTATTCGGTATTTTTCTTTCGGATCCCCGGATATCTTAAAATAATTAAATGCGCCGAGAGAACGATAGGACCGGTCCGCTCGAAGGTAGATTTCTTCGTAATTGTTTGAAAAGCATTAACAAGTTGGCAAGATCGCAGACTTCTCGCAAAACAAATTAAGAAACAGCACATACAGTGAGAAGTTGGCACTCGCGTTCATGGAAAATGCCCACAAACGAGAAATTACGAGTAAGTTTATAACAGCGGTTCGGTTTACTGAACTCTTAAATCTTTTCAGGGATTGGAATGACTCGAAACTCATTACGGTACGCGCACCTTGCCATAATTCCGAGACTGGCTCCTCCAGAATACTCGCAGGCGCATGAAATGAGCGCACGAGACCGGGTGAAAAGCGCGAAAAAATCTTACGTTATTTCACGGGCGGCGATAATGCCGCCGGGCCATTTCTCATAATTAAAATATTACTTCAAGCGGCAAAAGCGAGCCAAGTGGGAAATTTTACACTCGACATATGTAAAGAATGGCGGTTTCGCGAAGCTGCCGGTTTCAAGTGTCTCGGGGCGGCCGACGACTTTCCGGCTGGAAGCTGGCCGAGGAAGCGGATGCGAGTTTGGATCGCTCGCGATTCGCGATTTGCGTCCACCTCAGCTTGCCCCGCGTCGTGTCGCGTCGTTAAGAGAGTAAAAGATAAGGACCAACAATTGGCGTGTGCACTCGTGCTCGAATGTCGAAAGCTTGATTCAGCCTCTCGAAGAGGAGGCAGAGCACAGAGACTTTCCTGGAGTGCAGTTGGCTGGCGGTATCTGCCTGCTCGCCGGTCTTTACGACATTCGGCTGAGCCATAAATCCTTGGACGCCGACCGATTTATGCATCGATATCGGTGCACTTAAGTATACAAATGTGCCCTTAATTGGACTGTCTCCTCCCGTGCATACTATAAAAGCGGCACTTCAACTCCGCACCCAAATCACTGTTGACAGGAACCCCTTTTAACTTGGAAATATGGCCACTAAAGACCAGGCCACTATCCACGACTGGTGTGCCGAGAAGCAAAAAAAAAAAAAATCATCCCGCGAACCTGGAGATCTACGACTTCCCCGTCCTTCGAGAATTCTACCTCGCGACAGGTGTTAACGATAATTAAAACGACAGTGGCATTTATTCGCTCGCGTTGCGCTGATTGAGATGAGAAGAAAGTCCTGTTTTACTGTGCTGATGCATAAATCCGCGTTGCCGAGATACGCTTAGTTTTATGCACCTCTTAACACACTTTTCTTAACAGGCTCTGGCGTCAGAGAGGATCGTTTTGCGCGTGAGAATCGTAACTCGACATGCACTCGTAGAGATTTGTCTCTTGTGGAACGGTTTATGTATTGTGTACCGACAAGATTCGCGGTGATTCTACTACAAATGCATAGATCACATCCACTGGCCGTTATAAGGATTCCGTGGAATTTGAGGCTGCATTAGGAACGTATAATTAACTGTTTTGATTAATAATTTATCGTTGCGGGTTCAGAAAGTGCAATTACCAGCAGTGAATACGTACGCTTTCACACATTGCGTTTTGCTCTATCGGGCTGTATTAGTTGAAAGAAGTCTCATTCATCTACCGGACCTGTCTAACCATATTCAGGATACCGGTGAAAACCTTTTGACTGCGTGCTCGCCACAACACGCAGGTACCACTGATATCAAGCGCCTGGAGCCCGGTTCCCCAGCGATAAAGCACGCTTCTCTAAGCATCGAGCTTTTCAGCCTCTCGCGCTCCTCTAATTAACTTTCTTTGTACGCCAGAAGCGACACGTTGCCCAATTGCGCTCTATCGGAAATCATGGATTTGAGATTGAAGAGTGTTAGTAGCCAAGCCAATTTGGTGGCGTAGATGTCGAGAAAAAGAGGGCGCGGATTTGAGAAAGTCCAGAGTATAACGAAGCAAAAGATTGTTTTACCTAAACCGTTCGGTGGTCAGTGGTCGGGTCGGCAATTTCATTGACGATTGTCCCGTACGCGTTGGCAGCGCGGGATCTTTTTACGGGCTTAATTAAAATAGGCAGAAATTATACCGGCTCCAGGTACGGGTAGGCTACCAAATCGGGAAAGAGAAGCTCTTAGCGGGAGAGCGAATGAATTCCCGCCGGTTTTACGCGACATTCCGTAAGCGCGGCGCGGTGTGGTGCGACACCGGTGGCTCCCTACTGATAACTCGAGTAGATTCGCGAGAGTTTCACCGAATCGAGGACCGAAAGCTTCCTGGGACTGTCGCGATGCAAGATCGACGTGTTACATTATAAACGTGACCACGCGAGCACTCGCTGGGCCCGAGCAATATTTTCACTTGGCGTACTCGAGGCAGAAATCAGCCGGCTCTCGCGATCACGTGCGCTCGATAACAGGTCGGCTCCGCCAATGTTTGTTCTGCCGTGTCTACAACTGAGCGCCGCTGCCGCCGCCACCGCCGCCGCACCGCGAACGATTATCGACGTTCGACAATCGAAGGATTTATCGTTCCATTTGCCGCTCGCGCGCGACCGCGCGACTACAAACCAGCGCAGCCCAGCGCAGCGCAGCGCAAGCCCAAGCGAGCGCGTTCCCTCGAATTCGCGATCCTGCGCGCACGACTTTCGTAGAGCCGCCAGACAGGAACTCCTTACACGTCTTCTGCTTCCACGAATCCCTTCGCTCTCGGCCAACTCTCGGCTGCCAGCTCTCGGGCAGCTCGCGCGCCAATTCCTCCAACGTCTTTCGCTACTTATCGCCTTTCTTTATTAAGCTTTGCCACAAAACTGGCCAGTCGCTCGAGCGCTTTAGCTTAACGAGACGTCGTCGCGTACCTCTCGTCCTTGTCCTCCTCGTCGACGAGGACGAGAACGAAGACGAAGACGAGGACGAGAACGGCGACGATGGTGGTAGCGGTGTTCCACGAGCGACTGCACTCTGAAATGCTCGTTAGAATACCGCGCACGCGACAAACAAAGCCGCGGCGACACTCGAAAGAGAGAGCCGTGCAGGCGCGCATTCACGCCGATCTAGGAAACTTGGAGCTACTGCCCTCCCCTTGTCCCCCACCCCTCCCAGAATAAGAGGCCGCGCACTCGTTTTTTCCGCTTTTTTGCGGGGACACCTCGTTATGGGGCGGTACGTATCTGGTGTGAGCGAAACAATGTCAGCAGCGGACACACAGAAAGTGAGAAAGACGGAGAAACGAGCGGACAAACTTACCGTCAGTTTGAGGCAGTAGATGCGATGAACGAGGAGGGCGATTGCTCTTGATGCATACCGCGCGTCGTCATGATCACTAATTGCTTGCGCGCATAATAATTGGTTCCTCGTTCGATGTTGCGTTTAATGTCGTCAACTATCACCTATTATCACGTTCACTGATTGGTCTGCCTTCGATGCGATTTTGGGTTGCGAGAAATTCCCGAATACCCTGCACTAATCACCCGCACTCGATGCAAAGAAGCGTGCAAAGCGATCCAGTCGAATCCTTCTCACCGAGCACTATGTAAGCACGTTTAAAACTAATTGAGCAATCATCAAGATCGCACCGACTACGTTCCTGGGTGAGCCGGTTTCGAAACTTTTTATCACCACCACAGCATCCGAGACTGGCGATGGTCTATCGACGGGTATGCCTTTTCTCACCGTAGGGTGAAAATCCAAGGGAAAATGCCGCGAATGTATGACACTGGCCGTAGAACGCGACAGCGGACGCGGCTTTTCATAGTGCACGCACACTTTGATTCACCACCGAGGACGTCGACGATAGAGCGTGGACGTGGATGGTTCAATCGGTCCTGGCGGGAACTGAGAATCGGGACGGAGGAGAGCAACAAGAAGCAAAAGACGTAGACCCGAGGACAAAGTCTCCCGAGGGAAGCAAAAACAAGGAAGAGGTGACACTGGTTATTCACCCGGCGCGGATGGGAAATAGCCTTGACGAGGCCACAACACACTGGTTAGAAACAAAATTTTCTCAGCGATCAGTGCAGTCTCATCTCTTCGAGTGATAGTGATTTCGGATAGTGACTCTTTCGCTCTTCTTTCACTCTTTCTGCTCTTTTGTAGCTGCCGTCTCGATAGAGCTTCTGATTCGATCGTATCGATAGCACAGCGTTCGTCCAATTCGGTCTTGCTTATGGAGCATCCGCACTTTTCGGTGCCGTGGATGCTGCGCTGACAACAACAGGGACAAACGACGAGTGCGCCGGCGGTAGCGTCGGTCAAACCGTTCGAGCGTGATAGCGTTCCAGAACAATTAACCCCAAAGTCTAATCGATTTAATTAGGCGTCAGCCTTTGCCTCCTTCCGATCAATCCTGCCCTCTTCGTCTGTCGAGCCTCGAGGCCTCCATCTCTTCCTCCCTGTCATTGGCTCCCTTAGATCCTGATCAACGAGCCCACCTCTAAACGACTTCACCGTTCCTCACTACAGATCTATTAGCGTCTTGCCACTTTGATTTTAACCATCCACTTTCAACAGTGTCCCCATTCGAGACCCACTTCAAAAGCACGTCGAACCACGTTCACACATCTCAAAGACAGCACCGTAAAGAGATGCATGAAGAAACAGCTAGTCTCGAAGAAGCTGAACTTTCGAAATCTGTAGAATCCTTGGGAGGGCTTCAAGTGGCACAATTGTTAAAAGGGATGAATCTTAGGATAAACTTGGCACTTCACTTTATCAGGGGATGAACTTATTGGCAGTCAATGGTTTGATAGTCGATGGAGGTTGACGCTCGCTACGAGGATTTCCCACGTGTTCAGTGGGAACTGGCCGGTGCGCCGTGGCGCGCTGTCAGAGGACGCAGCATCAGTACGAACCCCGTCATCGTCCTCGATGGAGTATCGATGAAAGAGCGATCCTCTCGCGATGCAGCGGTACCCTTCGTCAAGAGTGTAGCGATTGATGCAGTCCGCTTCCTTGACTCTTTCTCACGTTTATCGAGGACTGTCGAGTCGAGAGCAGGCCTCGTGGTCGGCTCCTCCGCCTATTTTCCAGGGTGGCTCTCCTCTCTTCGATGAGGGGTGGTTGGCACGTGGCTAGATGAAATATTCGCGGGAGGGTGAGAGGTAAGAGAACGTGCGGCGGGACGGGCGCGAATGGCCGCGGATGGACGATGACAATGATAATGATATAACAATAGCGTGCGTTCTCCGCTGGTTCAGATCTTACACTGAAGAGCAAGGTACACATACACATGTGTGTCGGCCGGGCCGGCAGGTAGAAGAAGGAGGTAGAGCCCGAGAGGTAGGAGGAGGTGGAGTGTGGCTCCAGAGGTAGGGGAGCCACGCTCTTGTGCACCGGCCACACACAATCGCCTCTCCGGACCGCTCCACACTCGCCAGCGCGAGCGAGCACAGGCTCACGCTCACGCCACCGCGCCGCACACAGTCTTGCTCGCTTGCTCCCTTGCTCTCTCGCTCGCTCGCTCGCTTCCTCACGCGGCCGATCGCGTGGAATCGGCAGAACTCTCTCGCGCGGCGCGGCACGGCGCGGCACGGTGCGGCACAGCGCGGCGGCCTGCCGAGAGCCTTCCGAGCCTTCCTTCTTCTGCCTCCGGCTGCCTTCCTCCTCTTCCTCTCCCTGCCGCGCGCGACACGGGCAAGACAGGGAAGACACGACGCGAGTCTCAGGTGTGCTCGTGCAGAGCCCTGCACGTACGATTGCCGTACCGTCTCCTTGTCTCCTTGTGCGTTCGCTTCTCCACCGACTGCCCTTCCCCTTCCCCTACTTTCTCCCACTCCATCTCACTCTCTCATACACACACTTCATTCCATTATCTCCTTCGTTCCTACATCATCTCATTCTATCCGAGTAAGATCTGTGTGCGTACGCGAACTGCTGTCCATGCGAAAGACCGAGAGAGAGAGAGAGAGAGAGACAGAGATCAAGAGTCGCGTATGTATGTCTGTACAGGTATGGAGACAACGGCACGACGTACCGCGTCGCACACAGGTATCCGCTATCACACACCGTACCTCGGTTCGCTTACATACGATGCGAGCGAGCCACAAGACAGGCAGGCAGGCAGGCAGGCAGGCAGGCAGGCAAGCAGGCAGGTAGCGCACAAAACTAAAGAGACTCTGAAAAGGTAGAGAGCGAGACACCGCTCACTCGCGAGAGACAAGGAAGATGTGTACGGGAGAGAGCACACACAGGACGAGTTCGCGTATCAAGGAGTGGAACGGAGAAAGAGGAGATCACGGAGGGAGGAGGGAACAGGGACAAACTGCTAGCGAGGTAAGACAAGAGAAGAGAGCGGGGAGGAAAGAAGAGTGCGGCTCAAGGAAGAGAGTGGTAGAGGGGTGCAGATTGCTGCTGGTGCTCCTGGTACGCGCGGTGCCGCTGCCGATGCTGCTGTTGCTGTTTAAGCCGCAGGAGTACGCACGCTTTAAGGCAGTCGCACGAGTACTATCCCCTTCCTCGATTCTCTCTACACGACGCGACGCGGAGCTGCCTTTCCAGCCTTCGAGAACTTCCGTCGGGGATGAAAGCGGGGTAGAGCTGGACGATGGGCCGAGTGCCGACCAGGAGCCCGGCAGGCCGGATGTATCACTTGCTGCGAGCTCGACTCGTGGGCCCGATATCTTTGCTACGCACCGCCGGCTATTTCTTCCTCCTTGCCGCGCTTACTTATTGTTAGTCCAAGAGAAATCGCTTGTCCTCCGCGAACAATGGACACTTTTTGCTGATCACCGATGGTTGAATTCCATAAGTTCTTACTACGGGTCAGTGCTGTCCATGTATTTTCCATTAGTTTTTCCTTTGGAAAAGTCCGCCAAGCCATAGATTGAGGGAGAGAAGGGCGAGAGAAGGAGAAAGATTTGTTAACATCGTGGAAAGGAGGAAAAATGAGCGGACGAACAGATGAATAAGAGAGCGTGGAGGGAGGATGGATCAGATCGTAGTAGTCGTGGGCAGCGCGTTTGGACCGCTATACCCGCTTGTCACGCTTCTACCGGTCGAATCACCTGTCATCTCTTCTTATCTCGGACAATCCGTTCATCCGTCTTTCAGGGTATTCTCTCTGGTCCGTTCCGCTTACACTGCTCTTATTTTAGCCCGACATCTTTTTCTCCTCGCCGGTTGCGGCCAGTATCTCGGGATCGGCGTGGTGTGGCGTGGCGCGGCGGGACTGCGGCCACGGTCCTGACTACGGACGCGGTGGTACGTTTGTAAAATTAATTGAAAGAGCGCACTTGCGTAACACGCCCCGGAGTCGATGACCGGTTTATCATGCTCTCGGGTGGCGGATTCTGCTGGATGGTGTACATTCGGTTCGTGGAACTTCTCGAAAGCGCTTCCCAATAAATCCATGCAAAAGAAGCGGCGTACGTCAACAATAGCAGCCGCACCGTTACATAAATCGAATTACCCAACAGACGAGCCATTACACAACTGTGTTTGCGAACGAACGGCTCTGCTACCAAAGTGATTTGTTTGCCTGCGATTTAGAACATCTGCGCGCACGACCTTCACCGGCCGATCGGCAGATCGGTAAGATACGCACGAGATACGGATAATAAGACGAGCGCACGCGAAAACCTGAGGGAGGTTTAGGAGACAACGAGCAATGGGATATGGTCAGAAGCTCTCATCCATGTTGGAATTATCGACTGTACGCATATCCTGTGCCGTAGAAAAACGAAGAAGCCAAACACCCAGAGGAGAGCCTTTGATTTATCGTCTTCTCCTTCTTTGCGTTTGGCGTCTCGCTTGTTCATTCGCGAGTCGCGATCGGTTGCGCCATGTCGCGTTCCAATTTTGACTTCCACCGGCGCATAATGACTCGCTATGCAAATTCTCAAATAGGGATCATAACTCATTCGTGCGATATCGTGTTCTCACACGCGGTCAATCGGACATGCTTCACGAGGCCGACACGACGCGACGCGACGCGCCTTGGTAGCAGTCGTAGCTCGTAGCAGACCAGCGTGCCAGATAAGAATACCCAGCCGGGACCAACAGCAGCAATTACACCCGTGCATAAACGTATATACGCGTATACCTACGCACACACGACTCGTTGGCATTGCTGCTAGTAACGATATTCGATATAAAGCTCGGAAAAAATTCCGCTGAAACTGACATGAAATGTGTGGCCGACTCTCTGTAAAAGTATCGGCCCACCATCATCTCCCGCAAGCGTGCGGCTGCTCTCGCCAAGTACACAGAGCCCACTACTTACGATTGTATGTATTATAGTTTCTGCCACCACTTCCCTACGCTCAAGCTGCAATTTACCCTGCATTTGCGTTGCGTCTTTCTTGCCGAACAACCAGTCGCAATAGATCAAAATTCTTATCTCCCCTAAGGACAATATAAGACCCACAAAAGAACATACTTGATAACAATCAAGAGTAAATTGAATTTCTGATACGGCTCTGCAACTTTAATTCACAAGATTCATACGAGATCAGTACATAATTCATTTCCGGAGGTCAAATGCTTTGTACCTCCCACTTGATTTACTGTTTGATCTAGCATACGAGATTAAATGAAATTCAATTAAAAGAGAGCAATGATGGCTTGAATTCTATTCCCTCCCCATCCTTTATTGTGCTCTGCCTAATACGAGAAAAATGATGATGCGAAGATACCCTTACCAGTGTCTCATTCGTGCGAAGCAAAAGATGCAGCAAGATTCTTCTTACCAGTCTGCTAGTCTGTTGTTAGCAGTCGACACCTCTCATTTCGAGACGGCAGACAAATTCCTCTGAAACGCGGAGATAGCACGAGGTAGAGTGGTTAATTATGCGTTAAAGGTACGAACTCCCGCGTGTGCTGTCCGGCAGCACGCATCCCCCCTTGCGTTCCCCGAGCGGTGGATGGTACAGCGGGCAGAGGCAGAACCAGAGGTAGAAGCAGAGGTAGGCAATTGGTCTCAGCGCGAAGGACACTCGCGTGTTAACAGAACGAGGCTCCGAAAGCGGGCGAGTTCGGGGGCGGATTTATCGCGTGCGTCGTGGACATTAACTGGGCAAAGTGTCAAGGGCGACTGAGCTTGTTACGGGAGCGATGGCTCGCTCTATCAGTAGAGGAACACTAACACCGATGGGTAGCCGTGAGAAAGAGAGAGGGATAGACGCAGCTAGAAAGCGAGCCAGAGCAAGTTACTTAGGCAGTGGATGGGCCCGTGTAGGAAAGAGCGAGGGAGAACCCGGTCCGCAAGCAGGGAGAGAGGTAAAGGGTGGAAGGGTTCGTTCGAAAAGCAGGGTACCCGTGTCCACTGACCGTAGGTACGCCAGTGTCGACCGCATCGATAATTCGATAAAGTGTCCTCACATTACCCTATTGATTGCCCCATTGTCCCGCGACGCTTCTCGCCGATGGCCTCATCGAAGCTTTCAACCCTTGGTTCAACGCTTTACTTCCTCTTCCTTAGTCTCGCGACCGACCCGTTTGCCTATCCGATTATAACGATATTTCCATGCGTATGACTGTGACGTTCAGGGTGTCCACGATGACTCTACCTCTATTCAAACCACCGTAATTTCTCCGATTTAATCGACCGTTCGCACAATCGGTGTTTCCGAGCACAATGGGAGTAACGCTCAGATGCTGTGGATTTATGGGGAATTAACGAGTTTCCAAGGTGAAAAAGTATTACACGGTTCTTTAATCTGAGTAATTAAAATTTCACGAGACTGATCGATAGAACAACCTGTTTTAATCCTGCAGTATCGAGCGAGGTCTCCGATGGATCCCTCGTGAAATCGGCAATCGATTATGCCGAAGAAGGGTCTCAAAAGAAAGCTTGTAAGGGGGGCCCCAGAACAGGGCGGGATCCCGGGCTCCGCTGCATGCCTGAATCCTAATTGAATCGTCAGGATCCTCGACTACTGGCCCTTCTCTGGGATACTGACATCAAGAATGTGACAGATAGTCAGGCATCGTGCCCTTTCCCGAAACCCTTCGCATCGAACTCCAGGGGAACCAGCTCAACCGTTTGGATATATTACCTATCGTTTTGGCAGACCTGCTTTCACGCAACGCGAGAAATTGGCCGGCAGTGATTTAGGAGAAGGCAATCACCGCTATCCACTAACCCTATGAGGTCTTGTTTCTGTAGTAATTAGCAATTAAAAATGAATAAATCAACTGCTAGTTATTCTGTACTCCCTTTTTGTCGTTCCTTTCGTTCTAAGCGAATAGTAATATATGCAGAAATAAAGTCCAAGTGATGGTTGTAAAACACTATCAGGGTGCAGAGCACATTTTGACATTGGACTTGAGATCTGTACTCTTATCGTTGTGGTATTTCTACCTGCCTCTGTGGGCGGGGCACGGCGTGCCATTCTAGTTCAGTTCAGCTTTCATTCACAACTTGGGTTTTTAATAGCTTACCGCAGCGCGCACCGCCTCTGGCAACTGGGGCCTCTTGGACCTCATTAACATTCACAACACAAAACAATTCTACTGCTTTCTTCGTCTTGACAATGTTAATGTACTTATGAATCCCAATTACATGCTTCAATTAAAATGCGGTAACGAGACAGAAGACTTATTGGGTGTGACAAATTGTGGGAAAAATTATATTAATAGTATAGTAAAGATTTAACATACTGGTTGTTTGGAAGCGAGTAAGTTCGAAATTAAATTATAACTTTGCTACATACTTTCTGAATTGCATTTACAACCCTGCATTTACACTTCGAAAGTCATTTATTAAAATGATTAAGAAGTATTCTGTGCGATAACGTGTCGTTTCAAGAATGATGGATTGTGAACACGATAGGGAGATTAGATCAACGGGCTGAGGTGTGAAAGTGTACTAGAACATGCTCTTTCCTTTTTGAAAGGGGAAACCGTAACGCAAGTTTGCAAAAATCAGTGCAGGTTGCCGACCCGTATACCAGATAGATGCGCTCCTGCCTCTGCGAGCGGAAGAACGTTTGTTATCTGTGAAATGTAGACATCTGCACCTGCTTACACGAACGTAATGCGATGCAGCACAATTTTCTTTGATACTCCAAGCGCGCGAAAACATTCTGAAGCAGATTCTGCTGGACATCGCGAATAATTGAGACTCTTCAGAAAAGTACGAGCGAATCTTGCGCTGACAAGTATGTCCTCTGGTAAATAGCCTCTCTATGCAGTTAATGCAATAAACTGTACTTTCTTATTTCCCTCTTTCCCTACAATTTCACCGAGTCGCGTCGTCGCTATAACGGTATCGCCAGGTTGCCAGGAGTCCCGACAACACTTCTCATTGTAGAGTTTACGCAAACTGCGCGAATACGAGAAATGCGGCCGTACAGCGACTGCCCTTAACATATCTCACAAGCTTAAAAACGATAATATTACTCGATAAACGTAATTCCGTGTACCAACTGTGTCGTCTTAATTTGACGTCAATACACATTACAAAGTAACCGAGCTATGGAACTCGTTCCCGTGAATAAAGCCAGTGCGACGGTCAGTGACAGTACTAACTCGGAAAGCGATAAAAATTCTAAGGAGGATCAGGCTACAAGAGGAGAGGGGCCTCGTGAAAATTCAATAAGCCCGGCTAAAAGAGCGGCCGGTCCGAGCTGTCAGGCCGGCTCTCGATTTTTGTCGCAGGTGTGGACGAACATTCACCAACAAATCATTTTTGCCTCACGAGGTGCAAGCTGCGAGCGCGTCCCCGTAAGCGGATTAATCCTATCGGGCGTATCTCTTCGAAGGGCTTCGTGCGAGCGTGCACGAACGTGCGAGCTCTCGACGACGATGGAAGCCCGCGACGCGACGCGACGCGACGGGACGACCGCGACGGCCACGACACGCATATACGTGGAAACGTATAAGGCATGAGGTCCTTTGGCCGCGTTCATCCTCGCCGAGAAGGAGAATGCCAGCGGAATAGCCGAACAAAGAGAGAAGAGGGAAGGCAGCGGTGCAGCGGTGCAACGCGCGGCGACGGTTGCGCCAGAGGTAGATAGACGAAGGACGAAGGACGGAGGGCTGGCCGAAGGGGTGAGGATACGAGAGGGATGGACCAAGGGAGATATGGAGGTGCGGGGCGAGGAGAGGTGAGGGCGATGCTACGAGACTTATAAATAGACACGTGGATAATCACTCAGGATTTATGGTAACCACGGATTATCAAGTTGTACAAGAGGGTATATTTCATATTCGCGACGTTACCTTATTTCAATGGGGGAATACCTGTTCCGCGCGTTACAAACTGCATGAACGCGCATACACCGAGCGACACGTGTGTTGGCCTGTTGGCCGAAGCTCCGTGTGGGTGCGTGCGTGAGAGCACCGAGATGCCACGAACTGGCTCGCAAAGGCGTCCAGCTGCTCCTCCCTGGTCCCGCGCCCTATCCCCCATCCCCCATTACCCATCCCATCTCTATCCCTCTATCATTCTCCGTCTCTCTTACTTTCTCAATCCTTCTGGCTTTCATTCTTTTTCTCTCTCTCTCTCTCTGTCTCGCGCGCGCGCGCTCGGCCCTGCGATTCCCCGCGCTCTCCTGCACTCGCTCTTCCTCTTCTCTCAAAATCATTCCCACGTTCACCGGCTACAAAAGTGCCCGGCCACTTTTCCGAGAGAGCGATCCTCTGACCGATCACCGACGACACCGTACACCGGCTCGATATCCGCTCTCGAGATCAGAGCCGAGACTCTTAACGGGCGGGACGACGTCGTCGGCGTCGCCCGTCAGAGCTGGAATTTCGAAACCACTCGGCTGAAAGGATGAAATTGCAGGCGAGAGATAGGGACTCGCTGGACCGGACAAGAAGCTAGAAATTGCTACCAGAGCTAGCGCCTTACAACAAGAGCCACAGGAACACGCCTTCTTGCACTTGGCCGACAGCGATGTGCGAGCCTCCTTCGACCAAGTCGCATCTCTATAAAACGGGAGCGAGTGCTCCATTTAATAGTCACCGCGAGGGCGACACCCTTGAACGAACGCAACACGTATCTCCGGTTCGCCTCCGGACCTATCGCCGCGGCCTCTGCAAAAAGAGGCTCGACATTTTTGCCTCCAATCGACTGGTACCACTGCCACCCCCACGATACGTCGCCGGTACTGTTACCGTCCCCACAACTGCCACCTCTGCCACCTCTGCCACCTCTGCCACTACTCTACGCCTCGCGCGTGAACGCCAAAGTGGAAAACGATCAGTGCAACGAACGGTGTGGTGCGTTGATCGATTGCGCGCAGGTTGGACGGGAGATGGGATACGCGCAATGGGAGATGCAAGATGCGAGATGTGCGAGGGGAGATGAGAGCGAAGCGTTAGTACGTACAACCGCGTGCGATTGCTTCGCTCGGTTCATCCGTTCGCGGCAATTACAAGGAAGCTTCGTGGAACGCACACGAGGCTTTTAAACCCGAGTCAACTCTGTCGGTCCGCCGACAGAGGCATCGCGTGTACCACAGATAATATCGGCGGGATGCAACAATAGAGGCAAGACTCCCTCCCTCCCTTCCTGCCGCGGCCCCCGGTACCGCGGAGCCGAGATCTCTGCTCCCTCCACCTTTCTCGCAATATTCCCACAGGCCAGCCTTACATGCCGGATTAACGCACCCAGTGGGCTTCCCATTGTTACCGCACGCACGTACACAAACGTCAGAGCGCTCTCCTACAATGGTCCAATATTCCTCAATCTAGAGCGGCCCGGCGTCTCTCTACGCGATTGTTAACCGCCTCCATTATGCAGTCCGACCGCGGTCGGGGCCCTTGGACCCTCGGATCAGGTTCCATCGATTTCCACTATCGGCTTAGTCTTGCGACGCGACGCGACACGACGATGCGACGCGTGAAGCTCTCTCTTGCCCCTCCCGCCCATTGTCCCGAGTACGTTTGTCGTGCCAGTCGTGGCCTCGGATTGTCAAACCCAGCGCGACAGGTGCACCGGCTGCTCGTTTAACTCGTGGTGCTGCTTCAGCTACGACCTCGCTGCCACGGAAATTTCTCGGAAAGTTTAGCTTCCTGTTATCTCGGATGAGCGAAGCCTCCGGAGAACATGATGAATTCGCCATATTTTTCGGTAGACTCGTCTGTGAAGAAGCGCGATCGATTAATCTTCCTCGCCGATTAACTCTTTCTTAGATCGGTGCTGGTAGTACGTGCAGGGAGCAAGGCAAAGAGGGAGGGAGAACGCTGACCATGCGAAGGGATAGCGATTGTCATAAACCGTGCTTAGATTGAGAAGCCTTTTAGCCAGCACCGTTACACGTACCAGTAAGGTGTGTTGTATGTCGGTTGATCACAGGATGACCTTCCACCCTAAGTGCCTCGCCCGCTTGAGATTCACATTGTTTCGGCCTGTCGATGCCCCCTGACGTAAGAGCTTTCGACGCTAATGTTGCGGACGAAAGAAGCCGCGGTCATCTCAGGCGCGACCGCGAGAACAGGCGAATGATAATCGACGGGAGATGCACCGTACCGCACCACGCCGCACTGTCCCTATGTCGGGCATTCATCTGACAAATCCATTGATCCGTTCACCTTAGCCGGCTCGGCCTTGAGCGATCACCGACGCACTCGACCGAGAGAACGAAGCATTGCATTCCACCGGCAATGGGAGCACGATCTCCCGTGCGGAAAAATTCGAGTGAGAAAGAGAGAGAGAACGGTACTTAAAGGTCAATCATCTTCCTTCCAGCATTCGATAAAGATATCTCTGGGCAACCCGCCACGAATGAGTGCGGTGGATGATTAGCAATCCTCGTAGTCAAGCGAAATATTTCACGAGTCCAGTATCGGGGCCTATTGCGCGGTGCGCTGAGAAAAAGAGTCCTCTGCGAGACGTTCCATTTTCACCGATAGCGCTCATTAGTTCGATAATACTACGCTTCGTGCAAAACCTTCTTCTTGACAAACATTAGATTACGCGCATTCCAGCCAAGTCTGGGTGTTCGTGGTACTTCGCGTACAGAGGAATTCCACGGGTTAGCGCAGCGGCTCCTGCTGCAGGATTCCGCGCTGGATAATTCTCATTTACCGTAAGTTAAGCGGGACGGACGGAGACCGATAGAATTTGCGGGAATGAAGTGTGCTCGATACAATGACGGCAATGCTGCGTCCTCCGAGTACGCCCTGCACTCGCCGATATACTTATTAACATTCCTTTCGCGGAATCGGCCGCGTTTATTCGCGTTTCATCCGCCTTCGGAGCTCTGGACTTCTCTAATTGGCACTTTATCTAATGTTCCATCGGAAGAGTCAATTGCTCATCGCGCGCATCGGAAACCACTTATTATCAGTGGCACCGGTATTATACTTCCACCACTGACGATGTTAGTATGCGCCGAGCCACGGACAACGATTTCAAATTTATGCGCTCTAATTAGGCGATATGCAAATGGTTTACAAGGGTCGGAGTAAAGGGTTCCCAGTAATATCGTGTGCCAGGTCGTCGAAGCTATTTGTTGCGAACGTATAATGACTCGGGGGAAAAATATCCACGTATTCTTTTGCTAAGGTTTCTTGATGCACCGATGACGACAAATCGTAATTCGTTTAGAAAGCGCGCTGCCGTTTTCGCTTGTAATTATATCAGCCGCGATTTAAATTCTAGTGTCGAGTGCGACGAACTTACGCTGGTTAATGATCTCCTGAAACGACGAAAAAAATTAACGTCGAAAGTCCTCACCGTAGATCAAAGAGGAACGCTCGGCGTCGTACGCGACGTTTTCAACCGTGATACGATCTGCGGTATAACTGCGTGGCACAAAATAAAATAACCAATATTCGCGAGAGACACGCACAATTCCTGATTAATTACTTCCTTCGCGAACAGGTTCACCGATAAAACAATGACACAAGTGCACTGCGCTGTGCGACGAAGGATCGCGAAAAACGCATCTCACATGAATGCGTAATTAACACAACACGATGCATTTTCTATTTTCGTTTATTTCCTACGTTTTGATCCAAGGGAATTATTTGCACCCTCGGAACATTTCGAGTCTTTCTCTTCTCAACATGGCAGTTATAATAATCTAGCTCTTAGCTATAGGTCGTGCTGCCAGCCGGAATACTTTTTTTCTCTTTCTACGTGCAGGTGTAGACCTGAAAGAGAGGTGTCACGCACACGCGTGTTCGCAGGAGGGAACGCGCGGCTCCAGTGCCGGGCGAACAATGCAGCGCTACGCTGGGACCGCTTGTGTACCAGGTGACTGCCAGTGTTTGGTGTTTCGCGAACAAATGGGAGAGCAATGCGCAGCACCCAACCATGGAAAAAGGAAGGGGGGAATCGAGACGACGATCACCACGGCCAAGCATAAGAAGTAGCAAAAGAAGAAGAGCAGGAAGATGAAGAAGAGGAGAATGGAAAAGGAGCAGAAGTAGTAGTAGTAGTAATAGTAGTAGTAGTGGAAGAAGAAGAAGAAGAAGAAGAAGAAGAGGCTTAAAGCATTGTTCTCCTCTCTCCAGTCCACTCGTTTTTCGTTCCCCACATTTCATAGCAGTGCACCATGCGGTACCCTGGTCCTTCTACCTCCACGAAGCCACCTCAAACGCACCGGCCCGTGCTCAGGTGTGCCCCATTGTTAAACGCCCCACATATCGCGTACGCAGTACGCCGGTACGTCGGTACGCGGACTGCGCTTGCCCTCTTTATTATGTGTTTGTCCATTATTACGAGAGAGTCCTGGAGAGCCGGTCAAAGTGGGGCCTACATCGGCGGCCTGCCACTGGTCCCGCGGATCAAGTGGCATTGTCTGCGTGCGGGATTGTTCAACTTATTGTTCCGAAGATTTGCTGTCTGCGGATCGACTGCTAACCTAGGACTAGAACAGATTTATTTGACGAAGTATTCTAAACTGATAGTTTAGATTGACCGATTATTATTACTTATTTGTGGAGTATGTCTTTTAACAGCAGTTTCGGTCACTTTTGAATTTTTAATAAATACTGCTAAATAAACAAGTTGAACTAAATGTGTGCCTCTAAATTGAATGAATTACTTTAGAGTCTACATATTTTGAAAGATACGGTAAGAACAGATAGAATTTTTGGTTATTCTAGTATTAATAGCAAGTTCGTATTGAGCTATGCAAATTGTCTTTATCAAACTGAAACGTTCTAATACTTTAAAACACTCTACAAATGTATGCCAGCTTCAATGAAAACTAACGTTTCGTTTTGAACAAGCATCCTTGGAGACCGTAGGTGCGAATGGTTATGCAATTACAGGGGGCAACGTACCTTTCCTTGTACGGAAAAGGAAAAAGATGACCAATGTCAAATACGCAATGACGGTCTCCTCGTAAATAATTCTAATCCAAGTTCTCCTATCCTCTCGCTATCGCTAATTCGAGTTCCAGAAGGTCGAGAGAGTAGCAAAGAAACTTTTTCACTTGATCCCGGTGTTTACAGCGCACGGTACCAGAAGCAATTGGCGTCCGGTTGTTCATTCGGCGAATAGAAGGCAAGGGTTGCATAGAAGAGATTCGTTCTTTGCTAGAGGAGTTACAACTGTTTATTGCCGCGCGTCGAGCGGGCAGGATTTGCGACTTTTTCGCGCAAAACCCACGGCGACTTCCCTTAGCGGTTTCCAGCACTGGAGAATACTCGCGGCGGGAGAGGAGACCGCGCGAGATATAGCCGAAGGGATTTACGCGGTACTCGGCGTGACCTTAAGGTCGAGTCATCGAAAAATTGCTAAATTATTTAAGACTCCCATAGCCCCGCCGGTGCTTGTTCGCCGGTGATTTATTTCGACTATCGTGATGCATGGTCCAGCCATCCAATATTGTAATACGTTTTGCATACGCGCGCGTATCATTGTCGACGTTCGTGGTCTAGCGATTGAAACACTACCCGGGCTATATCTCAACAGGTTTGCCGGGCGTTATGAGTACCTGCTCCACACGGCATTATGCTTCCTCCCTTTCTCTCTTGCTCTCACGTTCTTTCGATATCGTTCGATGAAACGAGCGAAAATCGGCAAGAGGATACCGGACACGCCGTCAGCCGATCAGAATCGTATGTTACCGCGGTGCGGCCTGGAACTAGGAGCTTCGGGGGCTTCGGCCCAGCTGTTGTACTAGTGACCTCATGCCTACCTACCTATTCTACCGGTATTTTTACCATCCTTTTCTTTCGCGTCAATACAGCACCCCCACTCCTGAGGAAACACCCGACGAATCTCGCCCGAAGGAATAATACGACAAATACCACTGTTGCACAAGGCAAACTTCGACGACCAGTCGATCTCATGTTTAATGTCACTCTTGTACTTGGCTGTTTATTAGCGTATTGGCAGTTTGCGTTTAAAGTAACCTTATGGAGGCATGACGCGCGAGAAACTTATAGATAGGCTCTCTCTGTTTGCCTTTTTTATTCAACCGCGAATGCTTCAGTCGTCCTTACCATTGCGTTCGAGTAACATTTCTTGTGAGCATTCGCCACGGCGGATGCATAATGAAAATGGGTAGTCGGAATCAAGATGTTAACCTTGTCGCGAAATAATGGACTAATCGTTAGTTTCAGAAATCACGATCGCGATTGGATCGGTGTTGCGTAATTGCGCGTTGTCCGTGGTGATACTTCCCGTGAGATAAAGATATCGTACCGTAAAAAGTGTACAGTGGTACAATATTTCTGTGGTAGATAAGGTACGATTTTATCTTTGCAGGTGAATGCCAGCAGGGTGCATCTCGCCTTGACTTTTATTTATCGTGGGTGCACCGTGCGATCGGTGTTGGACATTGCGCTACTAAACGGATAGCTTGTAATCAAACGCCCACGACTATTAATTCCCAAGTGACGTTAAACCGACGTACGTACAATTCCACCTGGCACAAGAACTTTTCAATTACCGTAGTCAACCTCGTCATCGCGTGCACACGAGCGCGAGCACACGAATAGTTCGGATCACGTTGTAACTCCGAAACCATTGGGCTTGATAACGATCGGTCGGCGATTAGTATCGGTAGGCGATCGAATTACTGACAGCGTCATCGAGCAAAGCATACATTTCCTTAAGCGCGTCACGCGTCTCCTCGATGCCAGACGATTAGTAATTCAGATCAGCTCACCAAGTGAGACATTACTCCGCGCCCTCGCGAGGAGTAATTACGCTGTCGGTAGGAGTTCTGAAGAGTTCCGGAGATTTTTCCGCCGCGGTGGCGCATCGGTTTAGGATGGTGGTGTAATTAATGGATACCGGGCCGTCGCGCAAGCGAGTTAAATTTAGCAAGGATTTAGCATAACGTCGAGTTAATTAGCCAGCGCAGAATCTAAGGCATCCGGCGTGTGTGTGTCAGGGAGTTGGACTAGGAGAGCCGAGCGAGCCAGGACACACCGTGCCACTTGGTACATAGATAGGTGTGCGTCGAGATCGTCCTTGTGTGGCCAAATAGGTATTGGCGACACCTTCTTGGCGCCACTCTGCTCGTTCTGCAGCCGTACTGCATTGGACGACACCGTGGACCGGTGGGGCCCCTCGGGGAGCCAGAGGACGAAACATGGAACCTGAAACTACGAAGACTACGGAGGAGGTGACCTGCAGGCTCCGCGGGTCTCTTTCGAAACTGCGCGGCATGCGCGCGGGGATCACTCGGAAAAAGTTCTCGCAAAACCACAGCGTAATATACGATCCTAGGGTCCCGACCGAGAGCGTCCACCGCTTATCTCTTTCCGATACGGAAGTCTGCCGGAGGAATTAATTGCCTGCCGTGGCACCTTACCACGGCGCACTGGCCTCTCTCGATGCAATATCTGTTCTTCGCGCAGCCATTAGCTCGCCGCGCATACTTTACATTAGAAAGCACGTAAGAACCGTGAGTTCAGGGAAGAGCTGTCTTCTGGGAGACCAGACCCTGCCTGCTTGCTGGCTGGCAGTCCTGCTGCCTGCCTTCCTGGTGTCTGGCAGTCCTGCAACTTTTGCACACCACTCTGCACACCACTCTGCACACCACTCTGCACACCACTCTCAATACCACTCTCCAGAGAGATCCTTCACCGACAACAATTCTGCCGAAAACCGACTGGCCGACTCTTCGAACTTCTCACGAATTCTACACTTGGTCACTCAGGAACGAACGATGCGACCTGTATCTGAACGATGCAGCCTGTCTCGTTCGAATGCAACGCCATCCATGAATAATTGCGTGTCAGGTGATAACGAATGACCAACGTCAAACATTCTCGAATTGCTTGGAATATCTCTCGAATTGGATCGATCGCGCCCGCAGCCTCGTGAAAGTAAAACACAGGGCAGGCTAAGAGGATCGCGTAAAAAGTCCCGAGTGAGAAACGGGTGACGGGTGGCAGGAGGCTGGGGGGGGGAAACGCTGGAGACGGAGGATCGTTTACCCGGCGCGGACATTAATTTACGCGGCTCGCGAACCAGCTAGACTCTAGGTTCGCCGGGCGTTATTAACCCGTGCGGCAGTTCGCTGAGCTGCGCACAGCTAGCTCTCTGCATGTGTGGCGGCCGCGAGGCGTGAGAATTTGTCTCGCAGAGACTGGATAAGAGATCGTTCGGGATCAGCGCCGCTGTTTCAGCATCCATTCTCTCTCCGCGTCTTGCGCGTACTATGCACTGCTGCTTCCTTTCCTCGATCGCGTCGACCTACTCAGATAGAATAGTGTGCTGACGAGACAATCGGAAAAAGAATCGCAACTCCAACAGTGAACTTCCACTTCTCTCCTCTTTTCTCTTTTTCCCCAATTGTCACTAGATACGTTTTGGATATCATCGTTAAGTACAGTAAGAAATCTCGCAAGATATCGGAGGTGTGATAGTTGAGCCGAGATAACGATTAATGAATCACAAACCTTGTGTAGCACTGCTATTGGTGGAGAAATTTTCGGAGCGGGCAATTTTATCGACGGAATCAACCTTCTATATCCTGATGTTCTGCAAATAAAAAATTTACATGACGTAAGAAAAAGAAATTTCAGTTTCGTGAGTATGTATCAATAATTTATTGATAACAGCGAAAGATACATCAAGCAAGCGAGTTTGTACTGAAACATACTTTGTAACTTCGAAGCCGTCTTATTGTAAAGTTCTTGCATCTGCATACGTAAGTACCTGTCTCTCGTGCCGTTAATACCAGAGGCCAGGAGAGTAAGAATGTAATTACAAAAGTAAAAATGTACTAACACATAAAAATTGAAATATATAGGTATGTGACTACAAAGTTACATGGCGCCACGCAGGGTTAATTAAAGATCTGATACATATGTGCTCGAGTGTTGCCGCGATAAGCGTTGCTCCGCTACTCTCCTAATGGTAGAACTAATATCATGCTTGTACGCAGAATAGTCCTGAATGAAGAAGGTCTCAAGCGCACATACGCAGATCGTGCTGTTTTATTTGCGAATTGAATTGCATGCCCGCTTGCCCTTTGTTGAAGCTACTTAAGACTATCGTAAACTCGGCAAAGGAACAGTCGATTAAAGTTATGGTAAAATGCTCTTTGCCGCATACGATAGCGTAAATATGTTGCGGACATTAATACACTGATTTATGAATATATACCAAGAAGGCACTGATCATAGAATTATATCTTCCTTTCAAATCCGCAATTGAAACACGTTTTTACGTTTTCCACACCCCTTCCCCTATCGTATGTACGCAGGGTGTATGCTGTCATGTATGCTGGTTGTTTCAAAGCTGAATTGACATAAATAATAAAAGAAGCTCATATAAAAATGTATCTTATCTGACCTTCTTTCCCAGTTGGAATCTCATGTACGTGCACATATTATAGAACAGTCTGTCTAACATGTGCCTCAAAGGCGTAAAGCTCAGATATACAGACCAAACGTGAGTGAGAGGGCGTGGTGACTTGTAGTTGTCTAAATTGCTCCCAAGTGTGAAATTACACTGGCTAATTTGCTAATGGCTCGTTACAGCTCACGTTCATTATATTGGATAGGCTGCTCCACTTTTCACGTATACATTTATGCAGATTATATTTATTCGAATTACGCTGAACTGTTTCACCATTGTACAATTTTGCTAAAGGTTTAACGATAATTTACCGTTCACAGCGGTAAAGTATACGGTTCTTGGATTCGCATTTGTTCTGATTTTTTCCAGTGGACGAAAAGGATTTGCCGTATCAGTTACAATTCGTTTCAACGAAATGTTGGAGATCACCACGCGTACGATCCCAAACAAAGTTTCCACTCGAAACTGCACCGTCGAGAGTGTACAAATGTTAAAACGCTCGAAGAGGCGTTGATGCTTCAGACGCACGGCAAAGGGATTACAAAAATGCTCTTCGCGAGAAGCGATTATTAATATTGCCGCGGCATTAAAGTCACTGGTGCTATTAGCGAGTCGTAACTGTCGTCGTGCATGTGCTAGAACTCGAGTCTTCGATATTATACCTTTCAGCGACTGGTCCATTCTTCTCTCATCCAACTTTTACATTCGAACATTTATGGAATCAGGTTCAGATTGCAACGGCATAAGAGTTTATTAAATTTTACTGATAAGAAAAGCGTGTGTTGACGTTGAGTTACTTATGATGTTTCTCAATGATTTACGTAATTAAATACGTAAAACATATTTGTAATAAATGTGGATTCGTTACAGCAAAACTAAATTGAAATGACTGTCGTATTTTATAATTATATTTGATGGTATCAAAGTTTAATGGTTGGTAGATCCAGTTTGGACAAACGAGCGACTTGATGACTTTCAGAGTCAAAGGAATATCTAATCGATTTTTCCGACACGAATATGTTCTTCTCTATATCGTATCTTTTCACTGACAAAGTGTCATCGATCGATGCACTAGTGTTAAAGAGCGATCAGATATTTTTAACAGGAGCATCCTAGGGCTGGAGGTGGAAAGTTTGGTGTGCCCGGGGAAATCGTTGCGCGCGGTGATAAATCAATAAAGCGCGAAGGCGCGAAAGGTGGCAGGAAGAAAAGGGGGAAACGAAACTAAAAAGCAGAGGAAAGCGAAGCAAAGGAAAGCAGAGCAAAGCAAATGTGATCGAGGTCGGGCGGCCACAGGCGTTCCTTACCGTTGAGGGTATGTCGGAACGCCTTGGATCGGAAGTCGAGTGCGTTCAATCGTTAATCATGCGGTCGCGCAAAAAAAAGGAACTCACTCCATCGGAAATCGCGCGAGCGCTACGATTGTGTGTTGTATGTGTTTTTGTCGAGTCGTCGAAGAACGTCTGTACTCTGTACTCTCAGACGGGCGACATCTTCCACCGCCTCCCCTATATTGTATCGACGTATTGTTGACTCACATACATTTTCGTACTGGCACAACCTATAAATCTTCGCCGTTTCCTCTTACAAGCCATTACCGAACGAGAACCTGGATACGCTCGTGCAGGACCGTGAGAGGACGGAAAGTAAGAAGCCATTCAGCCGCTCGGACGTGGCTGGAATTAATTTCATCTCTTGCCGCGCGCTCTGTTAGCACTCGCGCAATGACGCCGAATGAATCGTTCTGCACCTGCTTAGAAGAGAGTCATTACGAGTGCTGAGACAGGACGACAGGAGCGCCGCACCTTGCTCTCGCTGTCACGTTATATGTACTTATACGTACACGTATGCACGGTATGTACGTATCGTTAACGATTGCCTCCGCGAATACACATGAAAAGCGAACGCGAAATTGCCAGTATCCTACACAGAATTTAATTGATCACCAATTCGAACATCCCACCGATTCCAACACTTTACCTTACCAGATTTTCACAAATTCATTGCCACCTTATACCGTTTTGTAACACACATGCAATCCAATGTAAATTAATTCTACGTGAAAAAATATTGCAAGAAGTTTCTAAGCAGACAGACAATCGTAGAGAGACAATAAAAACTACGTTTGCATAAATATTTTGCAGTTTATTCCTTATAACGTAGTGAGTCTAGCCAATTGCAACAGAGTGTTTGTCAAGACTTTTCGCAATCTTTTTTCGTGAGAATGACGATAAAGCGAGAGAGCGATCGGCCGGTCGGTCGCAATATTCTTAAGTTGTTTGTATGCATCTTGGATGAAGTGTCCAGACGGGACCGAAAGGACAAGAGTGGAAAGGGAAGAAGGAAACGACGACGGCGATGCTGACGACGACGTTGAGGACGATGAGGACGGAATGGAACGGGTACGGGACAAGGTCTTGGTTAATTACCGTCCAGTCTTACATATATTTTGCGCAGGGAGGAAAGGACAGAGGGCCGCGATACCGAAGGAAGAGGAAGAGGAAGAGGAAGAGGAAGAGCAACGTTAGAGGACCAAAGGAAAGAGAGTGGTCGGCTGAGAGAAAGGGCAAAAAGGGGGAGGGGGGAGGGGGAGAGCAGAGTCGGAGGAGCCAGAGGAGATGACCGAACGAGATGCTCTTTGAGACACTGAGAGCTCCAATAAAGC
The DNA here is from genome assembly GCA_963989405.1 of Trypoxylon attenuatum. NCBI lineage: Eukaryota > Metazoa > Arthropoda > Insecta > Hymenoptera > Crabronidae > Trypoxylon > Trypoxylon attenuatum. The sequence goes on along the minus strand of OZ022490.1, from coordinate 7,949,964 downwards.
CGGACCAATTACTGGCTACCGTCCTTTCCCATTCCCTATTGATTTGCATTCAAATAGATGTTATACTCTAAGTAGACGGATCCTAATGGATTATCAGTTCGAGTCATCGCGAGCTTCAAAGCTTTACCCATTCCCTTTCCACGGAGAACCGCCTCCTTTCCAATCCTCGTATATCCACTGTTTCATCCATTTCCTAATGAAACCTTCTCGGATTGGCCCTTTTTCTAAACTTACCTAATGATCCGCTCGAAACTTATCCCACTGGCACGTATAGATTGCTCCGAGCCAGAAAGGAACTACTGGGTACTTCGTTGCTTCCTTCGCTCCAAGAAACGGGTCGTCTCTCACGATCCGCCGAGGAGGAATATGGAGTTTACTCGCTGCGGGAATATGAGCATCGGAATCGCGCAAAGATTCAGGATCCTAACACACATAATGCGCTTGGTGATTTTCTCCGGTGAATCAAAGTCTCTCAGTCGAAAAAGCACAACGCGGATGGAACGCATGCCTGTTGGAGGTTGCAGGGCGGCTGAGGAACGGGGCGGATGCAGCGCGATTAGTAAGAGGTGGGCTGCTTAATACTGGCGAGATCGGCGACTCTTGGCCCCGTAATTACGGAATTACGGCGAGTACGCGCGGGTGTGTGCGCACGAGCGATATTGCGAGCCGAGTCGCGAGGTATACTTGCTCCCAGGCACTTAGGTAAAAATAATCGGCTCGAGGATCGCAAAGAGGAAAAATCAGTGCCGCGCTCTCCTAATACGAGTTTCCGGTTTTATATTCGCGCATTCGTCGAGGATTGGGCCCGCGTTCACGTAGAGCGCACTTGTCGGCCACCATTCTGCAGCGGTGGACCCGCGTAATGAGTTAAAATGAGTTTGGAATAATCGCGGAGTCTGGCCAGCTTTGCAGTGACCAGCGCGAGGAGGATGTGACCGTAGGGTGAAGAAGGAAATCAGAGAGATAGAGTCCGAGAAAAGAGGGACAGGGAGGGGTATGGAGAAAAAGAGAGGGAAAGAGAGACAGAAAAAAGAGACAGCGGGAAAGCAAGAGGGCTGCTGAACACGAGAGCCGATTCGAGTCGGGTCGAGTCGAGTCGTGGAGCGCGGAGAAACGAGCAACCACCGGCAAAGAGAAAGCGAGATGGAGAGAGAGAGAGAGAAGGGAGGAGAGGCAAAGCTCGAGGGAGAGCCTCAGCGAGAGTCAGAGCGAGGCGACTTTGTGGATGCGGGGTGGGCGTACTTGTACGTACGCCGCGCCGATGGGATGGGGGCACCGGGACCGCGCGTGTCCGGTATCCGGCTCGCTAATTAGCTGCAAGGTGGGATAAAGAGTGCCCGAGTCGAAAACATTAAAACCAGCAGCGGGGTGGAAGTGTAATGGACGTTGACGTATGGCCAGTATAGCCGAGCTACCAAGGCCCAGGGCTAATACCGGGGAAGAACTTGGCAACGACCTTCTCTATACAGGGAGGATCCGAAATACGCGTGCCCACTCTACCCAGTCCAAGATTCGGCTGGTTCGCCGACACTTAATCACTGCGCCCTCGGCGAAGATCGGATCAAGCCGTTATCGCTGCCTACCTCGATCCTTGCCACCGCCTTCCACGTTATAATTCAGATGCATACACGCCGTAATTTCGTACATTGCCCACGGTGCAACAATCACGTGTGTATCTGTCCTTACAGCCTTCTTCCGACCGTACACGTATTGTCCCCTGTCCATCATGATATCCAACAAACTAATTTAACACGCGATCTAACTATTGTAATAATAAAACTCATACTGTAAAAGCTGCATCGGTAAATATGGAACTATGACCACTTAATTTTATAATGAAAAATTGACAGATTCTTTTGGAATATCGAACATTTTCAAAAGCTGATTTGGTGCAGTTTCATTGTACATGTATAATGATGACAGTCGTGTTATATTCGCAGTTTAAATCACCGGATGCATATTACGAATATGAGATTTTTATAAGGTGCATCGTAAAATGTACATTTGCAATGCGTTAGTAGTTGCGTATTCCACGACAGGATGGTACAAGCTTTCTTCCATTAAACTAAAGTAAGTCGGGGATTATCTCCACCGCCAGCAATACGCCTATTCTACGAGAAGGAGCTTGGACCACCGCGCTTCTTATTCAAGACGGCACCGTTGCGAGACATCTGACACAAAATACTGTCAAATGCATGAAGCATCGCAAAACCCATTTGCACAGCTCATACGATTATCCGGCTTTTAAATTTATCGAGCTACTCCCGAAGGAATTGTCGCAAGCGGTATGATCCGATTGGTCAGCCAAGTCCTTTGGTGTCCTTTTCGAAAGAACGATTCTTGCAAGACTGCGAATAGGAATCGAATTTATTTGGCGAAGGTTGCCCGCGGTCGTTAATTTGCTGTATGCGGCTTAGTGACACGCACGGCCTGGCGTGGCGTGGCGTGGCGAGCACAGTACACGTAGGTACTCGATACACACGAGTCCGCGTAGATCTCGGAAGAACCTTTGAGTTCGTGGGGATAGGTGCGAGGGATGGCGCGATCCGATTGCTTTACGGCGGCATTAGTCTCAGGAACTCGTGGCATCGCGCATAACCGAGGAGCACAGGAGGTCAACGATAGGCGAAGCACCTCTCGGCTTGTCGGCGGTTCGCAATCGCCATACCTATACCTCTTTACCTTCACCTATACCTATGCATCAGCGGCACAAGGCTCTGGCGCTTCTCGGAATCGCGCCTCGAGTTGCCGAACACCGTGTAGCAGCCCTTTAGCCGCCTCTAGTTACCACTAGCAGCTCTTCTCAACCGTTGCGCCATGTGCCATATCTTGAAAGCGCGGGGCGCCGCGTCGCATCGCGCTGGATTCAGGCGCATTGCTTCGGTAAATCCTCCACTCAGCCGGACATACTTCATGCGCAAATTAAAGCGTAAAAAATTCTCTTGGTGGAATCCGGCAGTACCAGTGGCAGTGACGCGGGCGCGGAGAAGCAGAAAAACGCGCAGATAGAGGGACAGAGTAATGGGGAGATGAGAAACGCGGGCCAAAGGGGGTTTAGTCGTTAACTAAAAGAGAAGGTCGCGTGTTGGCTGGTTGGTTGGATGGTTGGTTGGTTGACTGGTTGGTTGGCTTCGAACGAAGGGAGGAGGGTACTGGCCGGTCGGTCTGTGTCGTATAGGTTATATCATCTTTCATGTAATTACTGACATAAAATGCCAGAAGATTTTCGCTCACTTCGCGACCAGGCCGACGCCGCATCCTTAACCCTGCCTCTCGATCACTTTCTCTCTTTCTCAAAATTTCGGTCGACCTCTCTTCCTCGTAGCCCGGTATCTTCACCCGCAGAGCCTCTTTTCCACTGCCGCACCGATTTCCTTCCCTTACTTACTTACTTACCCCCACCCCCCTCCCCCTCCCCCTCCCCCCCAAATCTCCCACTCGCATCTCACTCGCTCGTGTCTTTTTTCTCCTCCGTGGAGTAGAAAATTTTCAATTCCATTCATGTAAATTATTGTAGCGCACCAACTCTCGACATGTGCAACTTGTATTAATGACGCAGTAAAGGAGCAGACGGGCGGAGAGCTGCCCATTAGCGGATGAAAGCGGAGGGCTCTCAGCGCATAGCCCGATAATAGCCCGACTTATACCCACCGAGGCTGTGTAGTTTAGCCCACGTTACGAGTCTGCCGTGCCTCTGCCCTGCCTCTCTGCCTCTGACTCTGACTCTGCCTGACTGTGTGCCTGACTGAGCCGACCTGCCTCTACCTCTACCCTCTCAGCCGTATCCCTGGCCGTTTGCGAGACCACCGCGTTCTTCTTCCACGATAGCCCTCTCCTTCTACTTTGCATCCACCTCTGCTCTCCCTAGCCCCTGCTTCCACTTCCTCTCGCCTCCTCTCGCTACGTCTCGCCATACTATGCCTCACCGCGCCGCGTCTACGACCTCACCTACCACCTCCTCGGTTACCACCCTCCATCCACCGCCGTTTCTACCCTACTTATCCCACCTAGCTATTCGCGTGTCTCCACTGCCCATTGACTTCTTTGCACCCCTTTCGCTCTTTTATTCGATCTCGTTCGATCCCCTTCGATGGTGGATCTCTCGAAACCTTGGCATCTTCCTTGATTCGTCAAGGATACCGAGCTCGGTTCCTTGCTGCTCATTAAATCCCTCCAAGGAGAAGATCTTCCCATGCATCGCGAATGACACGGTTCCTTGCTCGCAATACCATTTGCCCGGCGCCAGCTTTGCTTATCCTGCTAGTGGACGCAGCGGGGTGACAGCATAGACGAAGGCCACTAGATAAACGAACCGATTAGGATTAGCGGCTTTGATTCGACTAAGATCATTCGTGTCTTTGCGAGCAACTAGATCCGACTGTCTTGTCACCACAACTGCGATACAGTCATGTGCGTTTAGAATTGACGAAGGTTCCACCGTATCACGGATCGTTTCTTGTTTCCATTTCCTGTCCTCTTATAGTCTCCGTTTCTTATTTATTCACTAATGTATCGATGACATTGATACCCGGCCACGCAAAAACCGTTGCTAAAAGGGTCATTGTCCCGTTGGTTCGCGTTTCATGCAATTCCAATTGGATCGCTGCGCGAGGACATCGATGTGCGAATGACAACGAATGATTTATAAATCGTTCTGCACGCTAGATTGCGAGTCTGAGTAGATAAAGAGGCGGTTATCGGCATAAAGTGGGTGTCGGCTTGTATGACAAATAGGAGCATTACTCCGTGACGCGGGGGAATTAAGTGGCGATAACGGAAGACATCTATGAGAAAAAGGTGGGAGATTATGCGTGTACAGTGTACACTCGGTATCCGTTCGGTATCGCTTCGACTCTTATAGAGGCCGGGTACGTTTTCAGTAGCTACGATTCTATTGCAGACCAGTGGTAACGGTATCTCTAAAAGTTGATTCGAATTTAACCAATCGAACCGAGAACCGTAGTAGCCGCAGCCGTATCCGCGTGTTCGAAGATCCGTATGGCTGTCGCCCGATCAGGTGGCTCGTGAAAATGCCAACTGGCTCAATGCATATGACTCGCCATGTAAAACGCTTGGGCCGAGAAGAAAAACAAACACCCACACAGCCCGATAATAGTCGAGTGGTCACTTTAGCTGCAATCGGGAATTGAACTCCCCGTTGGAATTTCATTTAACACGATGTCGACTAACACGTCTAGTTATCCTTCCAAGCAAAGACTCGTCTGTTACCTAGGTGCACTCCGCCCGCGCTCTCGCACACTGGTCCCCACGTTCTGTCTCTTTTGGTCCTGGGAGCATGACGCACAGTTTACTTTGCTCACCAGGCAGAGGAATTAGACGGGCGCAGGCGTCTATATTACCGTAACATCGCCACGGAACCACCGATAGCTGCCCATTCGATATCGGCTTTCGCTCGACTGTTTCAACTGTCCCATACCACCTCGGAATGAGCAGAATATCTTTGCGACTATGTATATTCTATGTCGTGGATCGCCATTCTCGAGGATGTGGGAAACGTCAAACGGTCTCGTGATTTTTTCGCATTCCAGTTGCGCGTCATGCTGACGGAGGAAGCAATTGAGGTTTCGCGGCGTGCCGAAAAAAGGAGAAGCCAGATTGAAAACGCAAATGAGAGTTGGACGTTGAGTATAAGGACCGAGTGGATGCACCGACGCGATGCGCCGCGCCAGTACGTGTTGATCGTGTCATCCACATACGTATGTACTTACTCGGATTTACCGCATGATTTTTAGATCAACGGGGAATTTTGCCACGAGACCATGCCTCCGAGATACATACAGAAGCCAAAGCGATAAGTCGAGGCCGACTAGGAAGATGAGGAGCGCGATATTCTTGCCGGTCCATTAGGAGCACATCCGCGGTTCTGCCACTTTGTGTTGCCCGTGACAGTCGGCGCGGCACGGCGCGGCGCGGCGCAGCGCCCTTCTTCGTGCATTTTCACCGGCGCGGCGTATCTCTGTTTTACCTCTGTTGCTCTTGGCATCATCTAGCAAGATTCGAATCTCATTTGAGCAAACCCGGAACACCGTCGTGGCTTGTTAAGAGGAAAGCCGCAGGTGCATCGCACAGGATCGATCTATTTACATGCTATTACGGCATAAAGGATCACTTGTCTTAGGTTTCTGTCTATCTGAAATCCTCCATCGTTTGAGGAAGATTCCAAGTGCTGGGTCGTATCGTACCGTGCAGGCTCGTCTGTTTTTCCAGTTGGATGACACATTTCTGGTAGTTTCGCATTTACCGTACAACTGCTGTAGATCAGCATCACTGTCCTGAAATTCTGAAGACCGGCTCAAGTACCGCAATTGCCGTTTCGTACGTAGCAGAAAATCCGTGTACGTACACTCGTATACTGTGCGTTGCCACATTGGCCAGACGAGCGCCCGAGAAAACTACGATCCTCGAACACTAACGGTATCCCTGAACTCGGCATTCTTCTCTTCCGATCGAGCCGCGTCCAAACGCAGATCGTTCTATCGCGCATCGTTATCTATCGTTGTTAGGAATCACATATAATAGTTGCATCAGATGAATCGAGTCTAACGGTACTGACCTCGATATGTCAATTGTTACTGGGAGCCGAGATCGGAACGATAATTCTATCTTCTCGAGATACATTTACACTCAACCACTGCTCCAGGTAATAGGATTAATAATTGACATCAAGATCAGATGTATGAAAAAATTCATTAGTGATTCATCTTCACGTTGCGAATCCAAATAGAAGAAAGTTTATCATAAGTAAGAATTTAGAAACAATTTGTAAATATCGATTACTGAAGATAAAGAACTAAGGAAACAATTGTGACAATTTTAGATCAGTTGGATAGCTACTACCACATTTCTCTTTGATTCATTCACACGCCTCGTCTCACACATACTCGTTAGACGAGGAATGTACATTCAAGTTTCTGTCCCAAGTACGAGTCCAGTCGGTTAAATGTCGAAGGAAGCGTGTGCCGAGGCTACAGGATAATGGGTCTCTTTGGACCGTTGTCTTTCCGATTCGCCGGGTGATGTAGAGCGATACGGAAGTGATTCTCGGTCGTTGGTGTAAATACGAGTCCCATTTGAGAAGTCGGCTCGAGATTGCGTAGGTGTCAAACGGGTGGAATGAGCTTCCGTGGGGTCAAGTTTCTCCACATTCGCCCGATAACATCGAAACGCTGGAAATCTTTGTCTGGGCGATACCACTTAACCATCTGCACCGGTGTTGCACGATGACTTCCGGCAACTTCAGCACGCTTGTATTGAGATTCGAGATTCGCTAATTCGCAGTATGTCACTGTGACACTATCATCCGATCCGATCGGCAATTTATTGAGTCCTGTCAGCGCCATATCGGCAAATGCGTGATACTAGATCGAGTTATTAGAGTAACAGGAGGATGGACGTAGCATGTAGTACTTTGACACGTTTGCTTTCAGCTGCAAAGGCTTCGCGAGTGCACCAGACAAGAAGAACTGAATACGATCGAGCGGAAGGAGGACGAGCGCGGAAGAAGGAGAAAAAGGGGAAGGGGAGCGTTTGAGACATCTCTGTGACGGGGATATTCGCTATCCCCAATAACATAATACATCACGCGCGTACCGTCAGACAATACCCGGGGATTACCTCACAATGGTCGATGATTTAGTTCTGCTCTCATTACCCTGCTTTTGTCGCGGGTCGCCCCGATTGGCGCCGTTGTCATTAGAAAAGTAACGGTGGAGACGGCCCCGGCCGCCCTCCAGCTCGAGCGCTCTCATATTATCTGGATTTCCAGGGGCAGAATAGAGAGTGGCGCCAAATTAGAAAGAATCTACTTCAAGTAGCAACTCAAAAAACTCAATTAGCGCCGCACCTTTGCGCCTTCTCGCGTCTTCTTTCATTTTCTTTCCGTTCTCCTTTTGTCAGACTATACGCTTTTTCATTTCTAACTACTGAATCCTGTCAGTCCTTTTGTTCCTTTTTTTCCTACTATAAAAGTAAAGGCTGGGTGTAAATGATTTTATCTTTTAAAAGGGCTAAATTTCAACATAATATTCGTCGGTAGTATTGCTCCTTCCCTAATATTTTAATAGTCGAAGAAGTGGCAGCAAGGTTTTTAATAACGAGATGCCTACGCGCGAAGTAGCGATTACGTTTCGATGCGGTTCTCGCACGTTCGCGACCTGGTGATACATCCCACGATTAAGCGAACATCCGCCGCGATTATCTCGGCTGACTTGTAGCGCGCGATGCGAGCGAGTCGAGGCCCCAGCTGGAATATTATTGACGGCATCCGAATTGCCAGAGGCAAGCTGCCACGTGTGCAGGCCGCAACCCTACGTTGACCTCCCTGGTCAATGCATTGCTCCTTCGCCGGTGACCCCATCGCGCAAGGAACGTGTCGAACAAGTTATGCCAGTTAGATCTCCCTTCTACGCCTCGAGAAACAGATAACAAGAACTCGAAAGGGAAAGAGGGAGAGAGCGAGAAGGAAGAAGAGGACGTAAGGAAACAAGCTGCGACACGAATATTTATGTTTCGTGATTATTCTACTGTCGTAAATTCGACTTCGACTGAAATACACCAATTTCAGCGATCAGAGAATTTGTCTTATAATTTTAATAGTCAGCTATCCGTTTACCAAGAATTATTCACGGAATAAACACTTAAAACATTATAAATTAATTAATACATGTGTGAGACGAAATTCTTTGGACCCCTTCGAATAGGATTTAAAGTAGCATCATCGATGGTATTGTACCTTCCAAAAGTGGCACCTGCATCCCCAATTTAGACTTTTTCACTTACTTTATTTGTTCTTATTAATTTCGGTAATATCGGGCTTTATCAGCGGAGCGATGCGGTGCTGGCATCGTTACCATTAATTAGGGGTCTCCGAAAGCCGAGGCGCAAGATTGCGGGCGCAGCCAGACCATAAATCAGAATCGAGCGGAGCTCAGCGGGTTCCGGAGTCACGCGCGTATACGCAGCGCAAGTTCACGCACGTTGCGCACTCGAAAGATAATGGTACGCAGTACAGGTTAAGCAATGGCGAAGCCAACGAGGTCAACGGACGACCCCCAGCGTCACCAGCGTACAAGAGAGGGTGGGTGAGACGTTCGTACTTCTCTTCTCTCTCCTGAGTCTCTTCTTCTTGTCAGTCGCACTTGGCTTCGCTCTTCTCTTTCCCGCTTCTCTCGTAGACATCCATCCAACTCCCCGCTGGTGGCAGCTGTGCTCTCTGCAGCCCTCCTCCGCTTTTGCACCCTCCTTTCGTAGCCGGGATTCTAGTCGGCAATGTTCGTCGAGATGCAGCAGTCTTCTTGTCTCTCCCCCACCTCAACTACCAGATTCGAATGCAGCGCATCTCCTTGCCCGCACGGCTCATGGCGCCCTCGTCCTGCAAGCTCGGCCTTCCCCGTACCCGTCCTGTCGCTCAGCATCCCTTCTTCTCGCGGTTCGCTACGCAGCTCACTCTGCCTCGCCTCTTTTCTCTCCCCCCAACCAGCCCTTTCTCAATGCATATTTCATCGTCCCACTCGCGATGCACCACGCTGCCACCACCCGCTACACGTCGCGCACTATCGACGACCTCTTTTCGTTCTAATCGTAACCTACCACACCCCCTTGCACCACCTTCCTCAATTTGGCCATTAGACTTTCCGTGTAATTAATCCTGTTGTTAACTTAAATAGATTTATACTATTTCTGCAATATTTGCAACTTTCATTAAAATAGGGTCAGCGTACAAACACAAAGATGCAGCCCAAATTATGATGCTGATGCGATTACTTTGCTAGATTCGTATACGACTGTTTTATTGCATTCGCATCTTGATGCGTAAGGGAACGTGCACATACGATGTATGGAGATATGTATATTTGTGTTGTGACACGACCCGTAATTCGAGGGAGAGGAATCGAGAGAAGGTCGTGGAAGGCGCGACTCGGGATCAAACAATTAGAATTAATGCATCGTACGTCGAGGTGGGCGAGTTTAAAATAAATACGGTTGTCATATGGCGATTAGTGGGGTGTTCGTGGCGGTCCTGGCTGGCGGACGATGATCGATGGCAGTCATAAATAATGCAACACCCCTCGGTGCGATCCTGAGCTCTCGGGTCACCCTTGGAAGAGGAGGGCCTCTCGGGCCTCTCGCTTCGTCTCTCACCCTTCCACCTTTTCGAACGACCCTATGCCATTTCCGATACAGCACGCGTTGCGGCATTCATTGCTCCGTATCAGCGGCCACCCTCGACCCTTAAAGCCATTTAATTCGGATCCGGGTTATTAATTATTAATTAGCGCCAGTCCTATTATATCTCTATCGTGCTGCAACGCCTCCCTGAGAGCGTAACGAGGTTACACCATTAAATTGTCGGTGCTTGTTAGTCCTCACAAAGGGGATTAAAGTCAGCGCCGACGCGCCGTCGACTTTCCCCAGTGACTTTTGTTTTAGAAACTCGGATTTGAATCGCTCACGGGGATCGAAGTCGGCTCTATGATGTTACGTAATTAATTAGGTCTCTCTCTCTCTCCTTTTTTTTTTAATCGGATATCTCTCCCTGTAATCGCACTCTCCTTTGAGATCTCTTCGGGCATCGCGCGTACCGCGACGGCCCGGCATGGTGCGCGCGGCAGGGCCCGTCGACAAAAGTGCGAGGAGCGCGACGAACGGTACTGAAAGCAGCTTCGATCTACACTAGGTAATTGCTTCCAATAAGAGAACGTTAAGGCATCGTCGGCCAGGAGGAGTAAGGAGGAATCGTGGTTATCGTTAGCCCCGTACGGCGAGCACCAAGTCTCAAGCGTCCGTCCTAAGGCATTAGAAAGTGAAAAAATGAGGATCGCGAAGCGACTGCAGTCATGACCTTTCGCACGCACGGGAATCCACCGACTATAATGGACCCCGTCCTTCTGCGGCCACGTAGAAGATCGCGAGAGATCGATTGTTCCTACTCTGAGGTTCAAGACTCAAGATAAAGTCGAGGTCGTTCAACCTATTATACGCGATGGGCGCGTACGATAAATCTTTAGGGGAATTTATGCCGGTACGCTAGCTGCATCGTCGAGTCGCACCACCACCAATCGATCCGAAGATGGATCTCATCCCGATACCTGACGACCAGCGTGGAAAACCTCTTGACGACAGCTATTCCGGAGACAATGATGCGTAATGGATCCATCCACTCGGCTGCATCGCCGATGACTTCTATTCACACAGATTCTACGTTATAATCGACTCGACGACACTTTGACGCGTAATTAATAATCTCCATGGACACACTGAGGCTGAATAATTGCAGAGACTGCGAGTTTTCTCGGATATTTCCTTTACACAATTTATCGCTTACAAATCCGGTTCTTGTGACAAAAAAAATGTAGCAAAGCACTTTGCTCTCCGATCGATTGTTAAATTAAAAAAGAATTATTTTATCTTTCGACGAAACGAAATAGGCATGGACCATAGATGAACGGTATCCATATGGGACACTATTGTATAGGGGGATCATATAGAACACTAGCAACTGATTACAATCAGCGATATTTCTTATACCAAAGAATCGTGAATTACAAGTCAATATTCATTGTCTTTGGAGCTCTGAGCTAATCGTAAACTGTAGTAAGTAACTCTACGGCACGATTCCCTTTTTGCCTGGATTCCCAGGCAAATGCAAATGTATGTTTTCTTTCGAAGAGGCTGAAGAAATCCCGTAATACCTTTGAACCACGCTGGCGCACAATAGGAGGTAATGGAGTTATTCGAGGCTGAATGGGCCGATAGGAAGAACGAGTCGCGGCTAAGTAAATTTCGCAGGCTTCCTCTGATCGGTAAAAGGCGACTTGAACCGATCTTCTTTCTCTCTCTGACAGTGGCGCGTCTCGCGTCGCTCTCCCGACTTTCTTTCCCGTTCTCCATTTCTCTGGCGGCGGGATAAAGACCACATTCAAGTCATTGTGCCGACGGAATAGCCGGGAGGGTGAGCTTTCCGCTTGTTGCCATTGAGAGGCATTCGAAGCCCTTCTTGACAAATCGACGCTTGTCGGGAAACTCCATTCTTCAGGCCGGAACGCGGCCGATCTCGATTTATCGCGTGCCGCTTGCTCGAGCATCGTCCGCATAAATATCGCCAATAATCCGAATTTATGCTTTAAAAGAGTACTCCTTCAGGAAGCGCGCCGCTACGGATTTCCATTGATGATATATCATGTACGCATATACTACTCGGGAAAAGCGATCCCAATAGTTCTCGCATCTACCGGAAGATCCGCACGATGGATAGACACAATGTCGATTGTTCAATTCTTTGAAACACAGCTCAATAACAGCGTTACCCCGCGACTTGAAGGTGCCTACTTGATAAACTTTATTATTAAAACATATGTGATACTTGGATCACTGCTGGGATCTTCCTCCCTCAAAATCCACTGTTGAAAAGAATTAGAAGAAGAGCATGAAAAGAAGATCGTAGTAGTTGTACTGGCTTTCCGAGGAGTGATGCGCAAAAAGGTAGAGGGGTTCTCGTAGTTCGTAGCTGGGCGAGTGGAGCGCGGAGACGAGTGTCGGGGTGACGTTCTCCGGTGCGGTGGCGAGAAGACAGTGGCGAGGAGAGGGTGGATTATCGGTGGTGACGCGATTCGCAGGAGCCGCATGAGAAAAGAAATGGGAAGCCATTTCCGTCGTGTCCTTATTTAGAGGAGGGACGGTTGTTCGGGGGTAAACCGGGATAGGCCGGGGTAGGACGGGGAAACGCCAAAGAAGAGGCAGTGTTTCGCGCGTAAGTTATTGCTCGAGGACGCGGTGCATATAAATCCACGCTTAGCGTATTGTTTTCCAGATCAGGAGAAAATATATGTGCGTTCCTGGGTATATAGCTGCGGCAAACTGTGCTGTCGGGGACGATGCCTGCCTAGTGGAAGGTCAGTCGCACTCTCAGTCTCGCTCAGTCGCGCCTTTATACACGCTCACTTTGTGCTGTCCGGTCCGCTCGCGAACGGCTGCGAATGGCTGCGAACGGGGAAGCGAGGAATTGGCGGAATGAGATTCTTGGATACGAAACCAGTGTCGGACGCTTAAGCGAAATGTGCCACTGCGGAATGCACGCCGAGATATAAAAGATATCGGCACCGCACCGCACCGCACTACACCGCACCCCACCGCGCCGGAGAGATTCAGGCTCCCTCGGACGCTCGTTACGCGATACGCCTATTTACTTTTCTAATGAGACTGAAATTCTTTTTTCATCCGCTCCGGCCACCACTCTCTGTCTACTCTGCCTTCTCCCTTTTGCTTTTTCTCTCTCTCTCTCTCTCTCTCTCTCTCTCCTTTATTTCTCTTTTTCTTTCTCTTTCTGCCAAGAGAGGATACGATTGAGAAATGCCTCGCGATATAATGCAGCCACCCGAGGAATTGCCTTGCCGGTGTCCTTTCTGCGAAATGCGAACGCTAATACTACTGATATTCCACTACTACATACTGCTACTGCTATGGCTACTGCCATTGCTACTGGTGCTGCTGTTCTTACGGAGCTACCTCTTCGACTCTTGGTCTTGAGCCGGTCACTTTATCGATTTTTCGTAATAGGCCTGACGAGATGCAGCCCATTTTGTGGGTTTCGCACCGATAAGGAGAAGGATGATTTACTTGGTACTGATAACGGAATGATCTATGTCACCACTTGGCTACTTGGTTCTCGGTTCTCGGGTTTACACCTACGCGCGGTAAGTCCGACGACAGTGTTCGCCCTGGAACGCGATCGGAGCCACTTGGGTATCCTTAACGCAGCTAATCGTCCGTGCATACGCGTTAATTGCCCACGTGTGCGTCCTGCGAGGCGTGATTTACCGAGTGGACCTCGCGATCCTGGGAATCGGGCGTGAAAAGAACTCGAGAGATCGCTCGCTCCTGTTCTTCCAGCCGTGTGCTTCCTCACGAGAGGCACGAGATCTCTCCCCTTCGTCTCTTCGATCCGATCTTGCTGTGAAACAATTGTGAAATTGCGGCCTACTCATTGCTCGCTGCGATTCGACTCGCATGGCTAACTGGTTCGGATCCGCTTCTTGCGGTTTCAGCGATCGATGCTCGATCTTTCGATAACTCTCCATTGAGAATTTTCTCTCCGGTGACTGACTACTTGGAATGCTATCAGCTCTCGCTGTGTATCTCTCTCGTCGCGCGCTATCCGAGAATCGCATTGAAGGTAGTACATGATAATTTCACCAGTTTTAAAGGACCTTAATAGCCCTGCTACCTTGCACTTTCACCAACGAAGAATCGACCAGTTGCCAATTGATTGAAACAGTCGCGTGCAATTTCCGCAGATATTATTTTTACTTTCGATATAGCCAAGGATATAATGCGTTAACTGTTCATCACTCGAGGATAATTAATCGAACCAAGTGTAAGTTGAATACCTCTTAAGAATTTATATAATTTATCTGCCATTTTGGTCTGCAAGATAATTCCAGGTACGCTATATTTTATATTATATGTATATGTGAGTACACGCATGTCTCCGGAGTTGAGTTTAATTACGAAACATCGGCGAATGATATCAGCGATCATCGTTCGGAGATATTCCAGCAAAAATGATAATGCTGCTGCGTCTAATTACGCGTTTATTCGCGATGCGCTGGCATATAGCTGGTGAAGTTTCGTGCGGAAAAAGGCAGGTGATTGGTTGACACGACGCAAATGAGCCGTGGACGCGAGGTGCGATCGGCAGTACAAGCATGCATGGGTGTCTATGCACCTCGAATATACACGGTATATCCTGCTGTGCCGGACGTTGAAGATAATTTTAGTTTTTACACACAATGATAACTATAAATTCGTGCAAAGGTATCTACTATACAAAAAGAGTCACGAATTAAAATGCTGATTGCTACGAGCATGGATTCACGCTGCAATTAGTAGAAATTTAAGCCGAGTTTCATATTACTTTTTTTAAATTTCGCAGACAGTGTAACAGAGTTTCATTGGAATACAAGTATCCAATATTAGTAATAATTTAGATTATATCCAGAGTCGCTTATTCAACTGGGAATAAACTAGTTGCTTCATAGTTTAGTACCTCTTTCGCAACCATCAAGTCTGTAATTAACGTTCTGGTGTGTGACATGCAATTAGTAATTTTTCAGTCTTAACTCATTCTTTGAGAATGAGCAATAATGAGATATGCTCTTAAGTAGTCGTGCAAACGTATATTGGCAATACTTTATTCAATAGAGAACATCTATTTAATAAATTTCTTTCGATTCTAATTGAATCATTGATTTCAAGTCGAACGTCAGTAAATCATGAATTTGCTTTGATGCATATACCAATATCGCATGACTTCTAAAAATAACAGAAAAGACTTTACTCTCTTGCGAGATTTCTTTAAATTCAATTGATTTTTTAATGTGAAATTTAACTCATGCTTTTACATTATGCTATTGATTCTACTTTATTAAGTTACACCTTGTATATGCACGCTTCTTGACTGAGCGCATCGGCTGGCTCGTCTGGGAAAGATCGAAAGCGCAAATCGCTTTATTAACGGGGCCACCAGGAAGATGCGCGGCTGTCGTCACGACTCTACGACCTTTTAATGCCGGTTTCGCTCTCTTGGTCCCTTCCCTCACTCCTTTTACACCCATCCCACTCTAGGCTTTTCTAAATTCCTGTTTTTGTCGCAGAGTTCGTAGGTCCTACATTTACGTTAGATATCTACGAGTACAGTACCGCAGCACGACGTTGTTATATGCTTAATTATGTTTCAGCGAATCCCATATCGTCGCGTTTAGTAGTAGCGCAAGTCACACGACGTAGTGTAATTTATAATGTTGAATATGTAAGTTACATGAAATATGCAGACGCAACGTTGACTGGCAGGTGGTACTCAATCGAGAGATTTATACGCGACCGCGGTCCCTTGGAGCCATATACTAGGTCGTCGAGTGGCTAAGCGCGCAAATCTAATGCGACTATGGATTGCTATAGCACATTTACATGATTCTAATTACTTATGAAAGATGATTAGGGGATGACAATTCAGTTCTGCATCAGCATTCACTTAAGCAGGCGTTCCCATGTCTCGAAGAGTTACACGGTCATTTGATAGTAATTCATTAATATTGTGTTATCCGTAATCCCCCTGTTTTGAAAAATACTACATAATAACAAAATATAAGAAGCGTAATAGAAATAAGAATTATTGAGAAACATGCGTAAATGGGTTAAAACGCGTAATTCTTTTCCCAGGTAAATAAATGCACGCACTGCATAGAACACGGGAAGGCCTGGTTTCGATGAGACTGCATCTTCAGGTGTACCGATTCTGGTGGCATCAGGGAGAAGTAGCCTGTAAATTATAGGGTGTCCGGCATCTCTCACGTGGGTCGGCGAAGATACACGCAGTGCGAGATACCCGTACTCGTACCGCGTGGATCGCGCTCCCGGGTTTTGGTTGCCGCACGTGCGGCAGGCTGCTTCGCCCCTCTCGGATATCAGAACAGTCCTGAATGCAACCGCTGCATCCGTGTATCTGGATAACTCACCCAGCTACCGATTTCTCACGGACGTCTCACAGACGGGCCTATCGCTTGGACCACAACCAAAATGACCAAGAGAATCGAAGAAAAATCGTACGATCCTCGGAATCATACAATTAAATAATATATCTGTTCGAACCAAATGCTTTTGTGTGCAATGCAACATATAATATAAACTAATTTTGCACGAGAAAAAATTGAAATTAATCTTGGTCAGGAAACTGGTACTCACAAATTGAGCAAGATTTGTTCTTCCATGTCACAATTTTGCGAAACTGTCCTTGCTAAAGGGGCAGAATTCTTCTCGCTAGAGTCGTTTGGGACACCATTCCGTACGTTGAGATTCCCCGAGTGCGGTCCACTGACTATGCCTTAACGCAGCTTATTAGAGTACTTTGCCGGGCTTGGCTGGCGTAGAAGTTAACTACTCGTCCAGAGGAATAAACACGTAGGTATGTATGTAGGTACAGAGAGCTCGTGGAGTCTTGCACAATTCAGCGGACGAAACTGCGCGCTGCTTGATTACCTTATCTTCCTAATGAAACGCCTTGCTAACTAGTCTTGCCAAGGTGCATATGCCTTATGCAGATATTGTTATGGCTCTTTTTGCTATGGCGTTTCGGTTTGCAGTCGGTTTTAACTTCTCGGGATTTGCATGATGTGAGTCGCCACGGGTAAAAACAGGATGCGAAAATGCGCCCCTTTTTGTCATAGACCTGCTGGCTAGATTTCTACGAGAAAATCTCTGTGGAATTCACTTCCAACTATTTCTCATTGCTACGAACGATAATTGTATCTTTGTTAAAAATACAGACAATTCGTCTGGCACTACACTCTGTGTAATCTAAATCAACTCTGTAAACCTTTTTACTGGTTAAATTTTAGGTGCCAATGAATTTGTAATCTATCTACAAAAATGATCGAAGAAGATATCCATATATGTATTATTGTGCCTATTTTAAAAGATGTATTAATAACTAACGTGTGTTTGCCGTAAGAAGGTGTGTTTTAAGGGTAAAAAAGAACGTGACTGATATGTGAGTACGAGGGAGCACGTAAGAGTAACCAATATTCTATTTGACGAGTAGTTGTCGTAATATTACAGCTGAAGGTTATGGTCGAAGCGATTTAAACGACGATTTGACGAGCATAACGCGCCGCACAGTTAATAACGTCTTCAGGCACATAACAGTCCCGTAGAGCCACTCGAGCAAAGGACTGACAATGATAGGACTGAGAAGACTGACGCGCAACGGGTGTGAGCGAGGGATTCAGCCGTAGGGCTGCCCTACGGCCAAAGGAATCTACAAATACAGTATAAACCGTGAGCAGCAGGCTGACTGGATTCTGCAATTTTCTTCAATTTCCACGTAGTACTGTTACATATCGCAGCCTTCGTGGTTTAATGAAGCTATTCTTTCGCGCGGCTGACCTCAACTCCTCGAATCGTGCTCGACGCACTAATACACTGATCATTCTCACTGTGAGAAACTAACAATTACCCACTAATCTCTGACGGCCATCTTTACAGTGGCACAAGGTGCTCTAATTCGAGGAAACTGGAAAAGGTATATTTCAAACCGTCGGTTCAACAGCGGTCAAATTATATTGCTGCTACCATTTTCTTGAGAGAGAACTTTTATTTTTTGCATTTCTACGGTTGTGATAAAACTTTAACTTGACAAGCTAAATCCGAGAAATTAGCTTAAGTGGTCATGGTAACCAGTTATAAGATTGATACGAACAAGTGAAATGACCACAATAGATGATCACCATTAATCAGAAGCACGAAGTCAGTCCTAACGTACGTAAATTTCATTTTTATTGACGGTTCTCAATTCCCCGATGAGAAATTTACGAGAAGTTTGCCACTGGCAAGAATTTACCATTGCGGCGCGAGTCGAGACCGATATCACGGTAAGAGAAAACGCGTACTTTCGCGCGCTCATTAGCTCGCGCTCTCGGAACGTATGCCCGACAGAAATGTCATTTCACGGGTTTATGAACTTCCGTTATGAATTTGACAAACGCCGTGTAAGTTGGCGCGGATTGTAGCGCTGACGTGGGATTTATTGGTCGCGTACGGTGTTTGAGTTATAGCGTGCTCGATGCAGGTGGACGGCGGCCGATAGTGTCTCGGTCTCATAGAGACATTAGAGATTAATAATATAATTTATGCAAGACAAACAAGTATCTAGATAAGAAACGGAGATAGTAATGGAGAATATTGGCTATTGCATAATCACACACAGTCGACCGTCTACCCACTACTCTTTGCTGTAGCAAGCTCGTAGCTCTAGCTACCTCGCTAGAGTCTATTTATATTGATGCAGCTTTAATGAAACTTAACAGTCCGAAAGTAGACTTAGACAGCTCCGACTACTTTGACCATTTTCACTAAATACCTCACGACATGTCAGTAAGCACGATTTACCGAACTATACACGTACCTATAAACGTGTCCACGCTGTAATTTCAATCCAGTATTATAGCGCTAAAATTCTTAGCACGTAAAAATCATTTAACTTCTACAACCGCGTACTTGTAAAGATTTCTTGCTTGTCTAATTATTTATTAATTGAATTAATCAAGAGACTCTAAATAAATTATTGGAAAGTAAGTTAGTTTCAAGACTTCGATATTCCTCAAACGCAATCTCCAAGCAGGAATCTGTCTTCCCTTTCGAGACATCAGAAAAGCTGCGGGTCTCGACAGCACGGTTTGGTCTTTTCCGCGAAGGAAGTGGAAAGGTTGAGACAAATCGACAGGTCGAAAGGAAGGTAAGGGGTAGGAAAAAAAGGGAGGAGAGAAGAGTAGGCCCTTTTGATTAATAGCATATATGTATAAGAGAAGAGTGGTGTGCTTTCGGTTATTGAAATGGGGAGGGTAGTTGGGTTGGGTGGGTGGCGTTCGGGTGGGTGGTTGGCTCGGTTGACTGGTTGGTTGGGCGAGTGAGCGAGTAAACGAGTAAGCGAGAGAGCAAACGAGAACGCGGCCCCTTGTGAAAGTTCCCTTTACCTTGATGACAAAGAACCGGGCGAACGAGCGAACCGAACCTCACTCAATGGAACGGACGAATGGTTATGGAAACAGCATTTAATTTGCATAGAAGGAGCCTCTTTGTCGACTGGCTGAGAGAGAGTCGGAGTACTCCTCACTCTCTATCGGTCCCTCTCCTCACTCTCTTCGCGTTTCTTGCCGCGAGCTTTGCTCTCTTTCTCTCCTCGCAATGCCGCTGAAAAGAGCATTGTCCTTTATCTATCGATTCGATCGTGCGCTTTATTCAGAAGGCGCGTCGCGTCGCTCGCGCAAACGGCGAATCTCTTTATGATTGGCCATCGCCGCCTCCGATCGCGGGGGCGCGAGCCCTGACAAGGGCTGACAGCCTTACGTAAGGCTCCGATAGGGCTCGAGGTCCTGCCTAATTAAGGAGCCACGCGGCCAAAGGCAAAACCGTCCCGTCTTCTGGGCTACTTTTACGGCAGTCGGCGAAGGTCTTCCACGGGGGTGTCCCCTGTATTCTTTTTCTTATCGGCTTCCACCGCGGAATCATTGGAAAAATCGAACGTTATTCCTACCACGCGAATCTCGCAGTAGAGTCGTCATATGTCAGGAGCATGAGAGATGGACCCGCGGTAGGAATTCCGCGGGCGCATAGCCGTTTGAGCCGCAGGCCGTTGAGTGTTAATTAATAAGATTGATTAACAGAGCGCCGATGTAAGAACAGGTTTCAATACGTTCGACCAGTCGCCGAGACACGAGGGTTGCGTTTTAAACCTGCATGCGTACTGCTCTTTCTCTCTGTCTCTTCGCTTTTCTTATGTCGCAAAAAGTCGACGTGACGTCGAATTGCTCGGTAACGAGCTTGCTTGCATGTTAGTTCAGTCCGAGGACCCGTAGAGCGAAAATTGAAAGTGGCTCGCTCGAGATTAATAAACACGTTGATACGCTCTTGGTATAGCGAAAATGTTCGCTACTCCAACGCAGCATTCCGGAAAGGGGTCTTACTAATTGCCAATTTCCCATCAGAGTTAATATTGTTCTTTGCAACAGAGAACTCGAAAGATGAGCTATGGGCCATCATAGAACAGAGCACATGGAATCCAAACAGAGACATCTCGGCTGGACGAGGATATCCTCGCGTTTCACGGAGAATCAGTGATTATTTGGCTAAGGTAATCAGGCGACATCAAACGAGCCGATCATCAAGTGGAATTGTTTACTTAGCTAGAAGTCCCGCGGGGGCACAGTGCGTTTTGGGTGGCCCCAGTTCCCCAGTCTTTGTCACAACAATAATGTTAATTTAACCCCCCGCTCCATTTGGCGATCCTCCCGTACTTTTCTGCCGGGCGGTCCCGGTCGACGGGGTGGACGGGATGAGCGGGCTGCTGGTCGGCGACAATTTGCCGAGCACACAAAAAGAGTTGACAACTTGAAAGGGAAATCGAGCCTATTGACACAGGAAGGGCACAGAACGGACAGCGTCTACCTCCACCTCTTTCGTCGGGCATAATACGTCCTGTTCCCCTTCCTCGCGTTTTTCGTTCGGTCGGTGGAGCACAACATTATCGCATGGATCCACACGGGATCATAACCCCCACTAGTCGCTCGCTCGGACCCTCATTGCCTCGGACATTTCGAGTCCTCTTCGCTCTTTGGATTTTTACCGCCAATCCCCCCCCCCCCCTTCTCTCTCTCTCTCTCTCTTGTCCTCTGTTTACTTGACTTTCAACTTCACATTATTAGCTTTTTCACATTGCGACGCATTATTTTAATTCCTTGGTGCCGATGTTCTGCTTCCCCTTTGGCGTGCAATGCGTCTGGCGCGTCCAGTCTTTTTGTCTCTTTCGGTCTGTCTCTCATCAGTTCCCGTTTAACTAGAGAGTTATATGGATCGAGCGGAGCGGCAATATCAACAGGCTGCATCTAGAGCCCTGATCAATCACGGCACGCTTTTATTCCAGCGGGCTTTCTAAGCCTCCTTTGTATCGATACATTGCCACCGCTATGATCCTGCATTCATTATGGCCCTTCTGCCCACGTTCGTGCCTGCACCCACATCCACACCCATACCCCGGCGCCTTTGCGCTCCCTTCGTTCTCACCCATTAGGAAAGATTGCATTTTCTAATCCACCCTTGTGCTTTTCGTCAAAAAAGGTGTTAGTCATTGTGGTCGCGGAAGCTACCCCATCGTCGCGAACAATTGCGCTACCTAGGAGTAATATTGCAGATGCTGTAAGAGCATTAACCTAAGATACCGCTAACGCAATGAAAACTGAGACATCGTAACGCGCAGTAACGATCTGGTCGCGCTGTCACGCGAGAAATTTACATGACAGTCGAGTATTCCGCGTCCAGTCAATTTGGTAGCGGTATGCGCGGCAAAAGGAAGAGCGTCAATTGGCTCGTTTACCGAGTGCCCGTTCGACGGACAAGTTTATCGCGATATGCAACGCTTCGTGGCCTTGCGTCCTCATCGCAGAGTGCGCGCTCGATTCTGACGGCTTGTTTTATGCACCTTTCGAGTACTAGTCGAGTGTCACACCTTCATTCTGCCTCGTCCAACGGACAACCGTAACGTCTCGACGATTATTATCAAAGCTCGGGGAAGTATACGCGTAAAGAAGCAAGCCCGCACCCCAACGCGGTACTCTTGGACCCCCAGAGTATTGAGAGTCAATGAGCGAGCGGTGATCCGTAGGGAAAAACGTGAGGTTTCCGCGGCGGGAGGTCTTTGAGTTTACGCAAACAGAAAAGAAGTCCGCGGTGCCTGCCTATGTAAAGTAGCCTCAGACAGACGAATTATCGAATCAAATGTAGGGAAGGTCCCGTCAAAAGTACACACTCGAACAAGTTGGTTGGTTTTCACGGTTGCTCCGGCACTTGCGCCTCGGCGGGCTCTAGCAGTGCCTCCTCGGCTTCCTCCGTCCCGGCTTCCACCACCGCCTCGTCTGATGATGTTTGTGCCCCCGGTGCTTTCCGTTTGACGACGAGAGAATTACGTAGGTAACTACGGCTGATTCGGCGGTGCGATACCGGGCAGATCGCAAAGCGCACGAGACAGAGGAGCAAAGAGAAAGAGAAGGAAAGGGCGGGAAACCAGAACGAGAACGAGAACGAGAACGAGAAGAAGTCCTGTAACTCCGAAACAGAGTTAGCTGATGAGTCTGTGGGTGGCTGGCGTCGTTTGTCGGCGATAAAGGGTGGGTTGGCCGATGTGGTGGTACGGGAAGGAATGAACCGAAGTAAGCGTCAAAGGAAGAAGAAGGATAGGAGGTTGGATGGAAGGAAAGTAAGAGAAGAGAGAGAAGGGGGGGGGGGGGCTGCCAAGGGAAGTTAAAGGCGAGTACAAGGAGCACGGAAAGGAAAACTACCCGGCTCCTATATAGATATTTCCATGGGCATTCGCTACCCTGTGCGCGAGCGCACGCCTCCTACCCATCCCCCTCGTCGCTCCGTTCAACCGCTCCCTTAGAGAGTTACCTCTTCGTTACCGTCTCTTTAGTATCACATGAACCAATAAACATCTTCTTTGATGTAGAGCGCATTAATTAGTAAACGACAAAATTGTATTTAAACAATGGCGGAGGATTCGACGCCGGCGAGCAAATGAGAGAAAGCCAGACTAGAAGGAGAGGCAGCACTGAGTGACGGAAAGAGAGAGAGAAGGAGGGTGAGAGGAGTGCGCCGAATGGAGAAAGCGAGGAAGTAGAGACACACTGGAGGGGACAGGAAGCAAGCGCCGGCAAAGTAAGCGTACAAACAAGCGACGGATGCTTCGTCGTTACTGAGATCGTTTGGTACGATGATTCGCAGGAAGATCTTCGCGAGAGTTTACGGGGATGGAGGCGTCCTTGGCGAAAGCTACTGATAGATCTTGTTAATTCACGAGCCTACCCCTCGGCGTGCTTGAATAATTGTTAAGCATAATGTTGTTCTCTCTACTCTTGCTCAAACCAAAAGCTACCATCCGCTGGCACAAAGATAATCGATGATTTCAGTCTCACGGGAATACTCCTTTGTATCTCTCTTGAAGATTTTATGGACGATTTTGATCTAATTTCTAAATTCGTCAAAATTCTTCCAGTTGACAGAAACATCAAGGACTGCACATTGAAGAGGATACACAAAATACAGACAAAAGAGACGAGAAGTTACGTATCAAAAATGCAATACATACTGACTCTCTGAGCGTTCTTATAATAATAACAGGAGGATGCTGATTCGCCGAAGGGTGTATTCCATGCGACGATTCATTTATAAATAGCAGAGATCCACCCTAGCAGACAGAGAGACCAACACTGATTGCGAACATCCCACGTCTATTTGTACAGCTTAACCGAAGCGAAACACAGGCCGAATATCCCTTTAAAGGATTACATCTGTATGGCGCTTACTAGCGGGCGCATCCGATTCATTTATATCTGTCAGAGGATAAGGGCGGCCGTTTAAATCAATCAAACGCATGTTCGGGTTCGCGGCCGTGTATCCACAGGTATTAATCGACATTATACGTACGGGAGCAGTGCCTGCCGATACTGCAATATCGAGCACATCGAGCTCTTCGAAAATTCAGCATAGATCGTTTAGCGAAGCTTCACCGCTTAGCTTTTACTGGAATCCCAACCTATCCTGTCTCTCAACCAAACCTACTGGACACGCATGTTCCGACTTCGGATACGGACGTGCCGTTTATGTATTAAGTTTATGCAGTAAAAGAAAGGGGAAAAAAGGGATAGATGCGTGGGGAGTCGAAGCCATTTGCGATTGCACTCGAGCAGTCTTCGTTGCGAATGCGTCAAAGGACCACGCCAAGACGACAACTAGTGAGAGACGCAAACTTTCACCGCGTTGGAGAAGCTCCAAGTGTATTCCAAGTTTTCATCGAACGTCAACTGCGATATTAATTAACTCAATTCGGTATTTGCTCGCCGCGCGGTTCAAACTTGGCAACGCGATTCTTCCAGTGGAAACGGAAGAGGATGGGGAAGGAGGATCAGTCCTTCTAGTCTTCGTCGATTAGAAGACGCGATATCGCGTACATACGAGAAGTCTTCCGCGCGGGCCAAAACGGGGCTATCGGGCTGCTAGTCGAGGCCCAACCACCCAATATATGTATATGTATGTATATGCGCGTAGATTGCAGAAACTCGGAGAAACTTACGCGAGGGCGGTCGTTACCCAGGAGGCACGGAACGGAAGCGTAATCCTGGATCCCCACACTGTTTGTTCTATACGTAAGATCTGCACAGTGCTGTGTATCTTGGCCCGCCGCGCCGATATCTCCAGAGCCAGTCAGGAATATTTAGTCAGATGAGGAGACTCGAACAAACGCCTCTAAGGCTTTCTATTAAGACGACTCTTTGATGTGAGCTACCGTAGAGCGCTTTGGTCCTTCATTCTCCTCCCTCTCCTGTCTCTTTCTCTCTTTCGCGCGCGCTTTCACCACCTCTCCCAGCATCGTGTACCACGCCGCTTCACCCTGCACCCTCTGCCCCCCTCGGTCCCCTCTGCCACTCTAACCCTTCTCGCTCTCCTCCTGCCCCCAATGCGCCCACTTTCCACCACCCCGAAATCCCCACCAGCGGCCACGCGACCGAGACATATACCCACCTACGGACGAGGGGGTTTACTCCCTACTCACGTCACGCGATCTCCGTATCTCCGCTCCACGCCACCGCGCCACTGTACACCACCATGCACCATCGTGCACCGTCGTGCACCACGCCGTCGATTGCGCTGCGTCCATCGGCTACCGCTTTGCTTTCTCTCTCTTCGTTCTCTTCGTTTTCCTCCTTCTCCACCCCTCCTCAACTCAAAAGCTCAGTCCAAGCCGCTCGCCAGTCAGCCCACTATTTGTTTCCCGTAATTCAGAAATTCGCGACCCCCATTCCCCTCCCCAACCTTCTTCACTACCGGCTCGGTCAGCTCGACCCCCGTCTCTGGCTCGAATACACCTCGCGTTTGCGAGTTTCTGCCTAGATCGCAGACCCGTAGAACGCTTTGACTGGCTGGACACCCACCACCCACCCCCCTCTTCGACTCACCTCGTTGATTCATCCCACAGATCTGTGGCGGTCGTGCAGCACCGGTGAAGCTACTTTTACCGGATGAAATGTAAGCGCGATTGAAGGTTTCGATTTATTTCTTTCTTATTTTTGTTTCCCATATTTCTCTGGCGTTTGAAAAATCAAATCGAATCGATTGTTTGCTTTATATGTACTATGTAGATACACGAAGTCTGTGACAGTGTACGAAATTACTGTTTTTGAGGTAGATGTATTAGATTATGTATGTGTGAATAAAGCGATTACCGATGGGGTTGTGATAGAGGATTGGCGATTCCGTTCATGTTAAATACTGGTACTTGGATATTGCATGAATATCAAATCCTTTTTTCGCGAAACACTGTTGAGTACATTTAAATAGTGTAGATTTAATATTTCGCAAAGTCACGAATTCAACGTGAGAGGTTGGTATAGGATCAAAAGGGACATTGCGATTATTATGGTATCCTAATCGGCGTGTTCGCGTTTGCGTTTATCGGATTTCCCGTGATTACGAAGGAAGAGGAGCGAAGAGAAGCGGCTTTTACGGTATAGCACACGGTACGGGGTAAGGGTAACCCATTCGCTCGTGCTCGACCGCTACGTTAAGGCAAGCACTTTAAATTCCGCCCAGCCAACGACGTCTTAATAAGTGCGGTTACGCGGGTACTTTTCTTATATTTTTCCGAGGGTCTTGCGGCCGCGTGCGGCCAAGCAAGCGCATATTGCGCGTTTCTAAACGGCTACGGATACGCGTATCCAGCATGCGTGGCTCCAGCGAGCATTGTGGTCACTGAAATGGCTTTTGTGGCCTGCCAGACATACCAACGGTTTTCCATCAACCGAACGCAGTTAACATTGATGCTTAAGCCGCTGGGCTGTCGCGAAACGCATATACCATTTTATACCATAGCCACTGAGAGGAGTATATACATGTATACGCGGACTTGTTCGTATGATGTCCTATCCATCCCCATTCGCTTACGCATTCGAATACACTTCCGTAGCCCGTAACTGTGGCCGGTATGCGTTGATACTTTGCACTCCACAAATTCCACCGCGACATTGCGTGTTTACGGTGCGCATAACTCGTCGACTTACCGCGCTGGCCGACTATCAACCGAGGGAAGAAAGAGAGAACGGGAAAGAGTTTAGCGGCTCTGAAACAAGATCGCTGATTCTGAAATTTGTGGATATCTCTTGCTGAAATCGATTGTCGCCACGTTGCGCTGTTGCCGCCTGTTTAAATGGAACAGCGTGGATCGAGTTTCGTCAACTAGATTGACTTCGGTGCAAACAGGTATCTAGTTATAATGCGAACGGCATTGGTCGAATGGCAACTCGCCGTAAACAAGAATCCTAAGTACTTTTCAATTTTAAGACGTGTTCAATGCGTATTCAGGATTCTCATTGGCCAGCGGTAAACGACTGTAAACTGGATATTCCTGGTCAATGACCGATTTACGACTTTATTAGGCTGCATCCCGAATTTAACAAGCTGGCTACCAGGATAAAAGATAATAAATCCATTGGCATATGTAACTGTATGTATGGTAATCCTTACCATAGCACATCTGTATGGAGCTCAAGTTTAACAAAATCTTGTCCGTCAGTCGTCTACGTGTTAACGTCCAATCTCGCGTTTGCGAATAACTCGCTTGGCAGATGAGTCCTGGCGATTTGGCGAGCCGCAACAACGGCAGATAACCCCAAAGGGCGTTCCACGAGCTGGGGCATCGCCAGACAAACATCTTTGCCACGTGAATTCTGGCTATTACACAACGCGTCTTGCATCCTGTCGCCCTGTCGCTATGACCATCTGACACTGCACACGGTATACCACGGTAAATCGGGAATAGCAGCGCGTGGCTAACCGTCGCCTTGCCCCGCTTCGTCGCGCCTCGTGTCGGCACGGGGCAGCCCCGTGTAATCTTCTCCTTGAGATCCATCCTCGACTTTGAAAGCAGCCAAGATCTCTGGAGAACGCGAATAAGTCCCGTGTGCTTGGTATGCGTAGCACGCGCTGCCAGAAGCAGTCGTTCGATGGATCGACACAATGGAACGAGAGAAAACGAAAGAGTCCGTACTCTGTCCGGTCAGATAGACAGAGCAGTGGACCGCCTCGGGCGCTGCCGGATGCTCGCTCCAGCAGTAGGCTAACTACGATAGAAAGTAGGTCCGTTCTCGCCTTTCCTTCGCTCGCTCGCTAACGACAAACAGCCGACCTCCGTAATGCGTGAATCTACCTAGACTAGACGCTGACTCCGTTGCCTTTCTTTATTTCGCGAGAAGAACTGCCGTGCGCTGCCCATTAATAAACCTCTTGCGACACTTATTGTTACGGCAACTCGACGCGAAACTTGGCGAATGCAAGTTTCCACGATTCTACCTTTACTAGCTGTCCTCGCAAGATTATTAAACCGATTGAACATATTTCGGCCGGAGCTGGTGCGACTTACGACTCTATCCGGGTAAAAGTCGTTTCAGCGAAACGAGTTGCGAGCTGGATTATTCAAATAATCTTAGACTTGAAATTGTACAAAGTTTCACTTTTCGCTGTTAACGTTGCATCGATATACTCGAACAAATTGCACAATCTGGAAGAGTAGCGGGGGGAGGGGGAGGGGGGAGGGAGGGCAACCGAACAAGTGATAACTGTATGCTTGATTGAGTGGACACAGAAGCGAGCGATATTGGAAACTTGTCACGTTTACCTTTCCTATGATCATGTAGGTTGAATGAAGTAAAGTGTCATATTTCGCAGTGTTCACTTCGGGATTTGTAGACCAATGGAAATAAAGAATATACATAGCAAGTTTTTTCGTTGGTGAACGCCGAGCGAAAGGACATTGCACCTTGCGGAAGGAGCAAGGAGAGGGTGGGGGGTAGGTGCAGGGGTCGGTGAGGCGCAGGCTCGCAGTTCGATTAAAACGCACGCCCGAGAATAGGATGTCTAATGAGGCTTTGCGTAACGAGAAAATGGGCTCGACTGCACCCCGTTACGGTAGCACGCTATAACGCCGCAGCTCGTAAAAGACCGGTGACGTACGCTTCCTTTCGCAGCACATTTCCAAGTTACCGATTCCGAAGACGTCGCCTCCTTTACCGATGATAGGCTTTCGTGCCTCCTAATGACCACGCCGCGCATTTTTACGCTTTTCGATTTCCAATTCTATGCCGATCCCCAAGCGAGCGGCCTCTCATCGACTTCGTTAGCTTCCGCAAACTTGTTGTCCGCCTGTGCTCCCGCTTCAGCTCGCAGTAGCATAATTCTATCAGATTCACCAATGAATTCCTGTCATTTTTCATTCGCAAACATTTCCACAAGTGAAAGTAATTCAACATTGAAACTCGTTTCCGACCGCTTTGCAGTGTTCGGATCGTGTTAATTCACCTTTGAATTATTTTCGTTTCAATTTTCAACTGTGCAGGATCAAATTTGACACTGGTTGGAGAGAGGTTGAAAAATTGCCTTTGAGTCTGGATTTCTGGTATTTGGATTTAGTGCGGAAAAACTGTAGGAATTTTTTAAGGAAAATCAGGAGGAGTAATTCGGTCGTGGAACCCCTCGATTAATCTTTAATTTTGCCCTAGGCATGCATGGGAAGAGACCGTGGAATATGACGTGCATCGCGTTACATAAATACGTATTCATTACGGAGATGCGGGCTACGGCCACAATAAGATATATTGAAACGTGATATGCCGTATCGTAAATATTCCGGGTGTGATTTAAGCGAGAGACCGCGGGAGAATCCGCGCCGTACGTCACAACCATTTGTCTCCACCGTCTCCAGGTATACGAGCTTTCTATCTTGATTTCTATGCTCGGACAACGAGTCGCGAGTTCCTTACACACCTTGTCGTGGCGCTCCACCCAGAAAAGGCTCCTCTGCGTGTCACGAAGTCGCCTGTAATTTAATACGCGCGTAAATCTTCCCGGCTCCACCGGGGCCCCTTTGCTCCAACAGAAAAATATATCGCTATCGGTCGAAATCGGAAGAGCCGCTACTTTCCCAAGCTCTTTGCCTTTTGCCTTTCGAGCATTGTACTCTCTGCCTGTGATTCTTCGCCCTCCCTCAAATCCCTCTTCTGATCCTCGTAATTTTCCCGCGAAATAAATGATTCTTTTTTTCGCTTTGACAGCATGCGACCATCCTGTCTGGCATCGGTAAAAAGTGGCACACGCGTTCAATTGATGCTAATTTTTTTTCTATTCGTAGATAAACAGCAGTTAGTCGACTATCGTGTTCGGAAGTGCGCCCTCCTCACCGCGGACTGAGCTAGCATGCAATTGCTCGTTGCAAGCGCGTTCATACAGAACGACCGGTCTATCCTTGCTTTACCAGTGCCTCCTGGAAAACAAATATACCATCCTCGTTTATGTATACGCCCGGCCCGGAGTCGAGCGAGCCACATCAAATATCCATACAAAAAGTAGGCAGGCACTGTTTAAACGTCCACAAAGCAAACTAAATAATGTTAAATAGCGGGGCGTCGCAGCCTCTGCTCACTGTGTTTGTTATAACATTTACTTTGGTGCGCCACTGTTAGTCGGCTTTACTGCCGATCGTAGAAATGTGTCTGCCAGATATCCTTCGCGCTCTCTTACGACTCTTTGCCGACACGCGAGTAACTCAAATGCAGAGCCACCCCCTTTGCAGGACAGTTTTAAGTCTTTTCCCTGATACTAATTGTAAGCTCTCGCGACTTCTGTTTCTCTTTACCTTTTCCTCCCTCTTTCTTTCCATTTACTGTCCAGGAAAAAAGGAGAACGATACGGAAGAAGAAGAAGAACAATGAGACTGCGTAGTGCGGCTACTATAGTATACGAATTGTCATACGTCACACATTTTATGTAGTGCACAATTAAAAAAGATTAATCTTCAACTTAAATTAATCGCTGGTAGTATGAATCTGAGATTCAAGTAAGAAATTATTTACTGTTTGAAAATAACACAAATCCGTTTCACTGGTCTCGCGTAAAGAATAGTTGCTTTGCGATAGCCGTATCCACTCCATAATAGAGAGGAAATCATATTTATTTGCGAACAGTGAATTGTAATTGTTCTCAATTCTAAGCAAACTAAAATAGTTTCAACAGACCTATTCCAGAAATAAGAAATTCCCAGCCAGTGATTTTTGCTGTTCCAGTCGTTCTGGTGTTAATACGTATCCTAGATCATTATCCACAGCTGTCGCTGGGTAAAATTACGAGCGCAACTTCCAATTTGCATATGTTGTCACGGCGCGATAAGGGGAAATTGAAAATGGCAGTTGTAACAATCCTAGCAATGCGTGTACCGTAGCGGATTCGCTACCGGCAGGACACCGGACCAGGTTTCTCGAAGATCGAGCCTTATAAGCACGTTATCACGAGGTGTAGGAAGCCACTCGAAGCAAAGAAACGTATAAGGCTGTGGCGAGTACGCAGTGATGCAACACAAGTCGTTGCATGCGAATCTCTGTAGCATACAAACCCGCCGGAGCTCGTCCTGTCCAAGGAAACACGTTCCCAATAAAAATCATAAACGCGTCAGAGTCCCGATGACTCTAAAAATCCGAGAGATCTTACTCGATCAAAGTCCAGGAATCCAGAAATATACAAATGCGTGAAAGCACCTATACATATAAATAGAGATATGTATGTGCCGATGAGTATTGTATAATGTAGTAGCTATGAACTTTCTGACTCACCGATGAAGCATCGCTTCCTTGTTTTCAGCTGTCGTTCTTTGCCTCCAGTGCTTCGGGTATAGGAGGACGAAGATCCGATTCAGCGGCGCGCCGCATCCTTCGGCTCTTGGCGCGGAGGGTACCGTCATCTGGAAGACATTTGACCCGATTAGAAGAATTCCTTTCAGACTTTCCCTTGTGAATGCGAGCAGAAAAAAATTCCAGCCTGCCGACCGCTTGTCCACGAAGCACGCAGGAGAAAGACGGAAACGTGTTCGATGGTGGGTGTAAAAAAAGAAGTTGTAGTGGAGTGCATCACTCGTCGTCGGAATAGATGGCATGGATTTCGGTAGGTCGCCAGTGTTCTTTTTCTCGCAGCGGCAAGGATATACTCTGCCGAAATCCGCGCGGAGGAGGGACGCAGAGTGAGAATATCAATCAATCGACGCCCCTTTAGAAGCGCTGGCTCAAACGTAAACCGGCCGTTTTAAGAGAATTGTTACAGTAAAATCACCACATGGCTCCGAGTGCGTTCGTAGGTGTACACTATGTAGACGCACTTTGGGGCTTCTCTTTTGAAGTGGCACCCAGGAAAATAAGAGAGGGCCACTTTCCATCGGCATTTGGCTGACTATGTATTATTGTTGGGCCGGCTGGGATAATTGGGAGACAAACACAAACACCGAGACTTTCCTATCGGCGCTTCTACACGTATGTGTGTCTGCCTCGGGCATGAAATTTGTTTAATGATTCAACCATACGCCTCTCGGCATTCTCGTTGCTGGAGTCATTTTGTCGAAGCAGATAACGGACGACAGTGTCATTCTCGATTTTATCACAGAAACGCATCGTGCGTGAGAAATACAAGAGAGGAGAACGCGTCTGGATAATCTATTTTAAAGGTGAATAACGAGAAGTCGTAAGTCGTGCGTGCGCTTCGCAATCGTTTATTAGCTCTGCCGTTCAATAAAGCTTCAGCGTAGCTAATACGGATACGTGGACGATTGTGATACAAGAGGTCACAAAAGTACTGTAACAGGAAATCGTATTTTACGATCATCACGAGAGCTAGCTCTCCGTAAAGTCTTTCCAGCCCCGTCCAACCCCTCTTCGGTGATTTCTCACCGTTTACCCAACTTGGCTGCCTATTTATCTTTCTCCCTCTTTTTAGCGCAGGAGAGACGAAGAGAGGGAGAGAAAGAGGGAATACGCTCCTCCTTGCCTTCCATTTTGTTTTGCATATGCCGGAGGAACGTTTACCAACTCTTCTTTTTCCCTACATTAGTTTATTGCGAGTCGGAAAAATTATCTAAATTACAGGAGGAATTTATATGAGCGGCACGCGTTGTGGCAGAGAGGAAGCGCAAGCGCACGCGGAAAAACGAAAACTCTGACGTCTCTTTCCAGCAGCGGTCCTGCAACGTTGCAGCGCAGCAGCTCCCTGCCACTTTCCGTACTTGGAATCGAGAAAAGTGAATCGGCCTGTCGTTATTGGGATTAATAAGCCAGACAAGCTCAGCGAGATGAATTGCGTAAGATTAATACCTGTGTACCATGACCGGAACACGGATTACCGATCTCGTTGAACGCCGTCGCCACCGCGAAAACTCGTCGCATTGAGGAAAAAAGAAAGGAAGAAACGAAAAGTAAACTCGAGGAGAGAGAAAAAGCTGCATTTCGCGAGACGGATATTCTGGGATGCAGAAAGCGATCGAGAAATTGGACAGTCATACGGTTCAACCGAATACGAATCTTCAGTGCTCACCAATGAATAGCCATTGGCTTGGCTTTTCGAAAGCCAGTCAGATTTTCTGCAACCTCGACACACTACAGATATATACAATTTACTGGAACAGCGGTATGCACTTGAGCGCAATGCGCTCATCGAATACCCAAGCAACTTTAACAGATATCTCTTTTTCAATGCGCGACTCACTCACAGAGACGCAATCTGCGACACAATGTAAGTAACGAGCGGCAACAGCTACGAGACGTCCGAGCGAGACAGTTCTTGCGCGAGGCTATCGACATTTTATTGTAATAGTTTAATTAAGGGCAGGTGACATTCCAATTAAGCAGGCGGGCCGAGCCCGGCCCCGTGCGCCGTCATAAAACTACACGGCGATCTCAACGGTGAAAGAGGAGGGTCGGGCGTGAGGGCAAGCCAGAGAAAAATTTCGCACGTAATAAAGCAGCAGCGAGGCTGAATGCGTACGTTGCGTCGCGTCGCGTCGCGTTGCTCGAGCGACCGAGTTGAGTTGGCTCGCGGCTCTGCTGCGGGAAAAACGACTTTACATCGTGCTCGGTACACCCGGGATACTGCCAACAATTATCTCTAATGGGGCACGATACTATAAATCGACATGAGGTAGGGGCCGCCCCGATGAAATCAGCTCCCCCCGCGAATACCGCGATAGCAGAAAATAGAAACCGCTGGGCTGCGCTGCGCTCTGCTGTGTTGCGCTTGCCTGCGTTGGGCTGGTGCACCAGTGTGTGCACACGCTTGCTTGTGCATCCACGAACGAGTGAGTGAGTGAGCGAATGAGTGAGCGAGCGCGGACTGCGGTCTCTCCTCTGCGTCCAGCTCCCGAGATGGAATCCAGCGGGTTGTGCAAGTAGCGGCACCTGACTGCAATGCTGATGGCTCTCGCCAGACGCACTGGCGGACCGAGGGAGGCAGCCAGAAGACGAAGAAAGAGCAGGAAAGAATCAGATGGACAGGTAGCCGGTTCGCTACTACTGCCTAGGAAGATATAGTCGGACCGTGTCTACGCCTATATGGATATATACGCGCGCGGATATGTACTCGCAGATAGGTACATACGCGGAACGACGCCGCGTCGAAGGGAGATGCAGAGGAAAAGAAGGATTCTGGTCTAACGTATCCGCAGGCTAGATCGTGCCCGAATCAGGCTGTGTCGCCTGCACCGACCGCAATGGCTCGCGCGCTCCTGCTCCCCGAGGAGCCAGGCTACCGCTTCGCCTCTCAGTTCGACCGGCAGCGCAAGCTAGATGAAAGGGAACCACCGCGGAAATTGTTATAGTAACGATTTAATTACCGCTTACGGAATCACCGGTTACCAACGGTACTCATTGTCGCGGACTTCGGTATCGACAATGAACTTGTAGCCGGATTTTGATTAATCTCCTAGCTGGACATCTTTTCTTTATTATTCATGCATCTTGATGCAGTTTGCAATTGATTCACGCATCGAGTGAAGAAACGTTTAATTGTATAATGTTAAGAGACTGATAGTAAAGAGTAGATAATATGTATATTTGGCACTCCAAATTAATTGGTTAATAAAAACCGAAGGTTCTTCTAATTTTTCGATCGTTCCGATCGATAACACGGGTTTCCGATGCGTAGTGCTTTGGCCTTGAGCACAGGTTGCTGCGGTGAGATTAATTCGTAGGACTATGAGATCCTATTCTACTGTCAGCCGTCGGGCATAAGAATTAGAACACCACTAATTTATTCCTACCTTGTTTCGTCAAGCGAGGATAAGGAAAATCAAAGCTGACGCAGACAAGCGATCTGATTTTTTGAGAAATGCCGATCTAACGGATGATGCTTGTACTGCTATCAACAGGGGACCGTACTAATTCAATGTCGGCTTGCCGAACAACTAAATTCTAACGATACCGATAAAGAGTGACACTGTTTGAACTTTCTCTCAAAAGAGGTTCTTCGCCCACGTTTCGGAGGTAAAATATATGTATGGAATTTGAAATGAATCCTTCCCAATATTTTCTACTTCTATAAAGGTAGGTTTGAATATTCACACGGGCAGATAGAGTCACCACACACGACTAAAATCCACGGTACACAGGAGACTCAATATGTACAGGAGAAGCGATTCGCACGATGAAGAGATCCAAGCGATACGATCTCAGAAACTCGCCAAGGCGATCATAAACGCTGCCTATGAACCTCGAAAGCTGGCTGGTTCGCCGGGTACCATAAGTCTCGCGCAATTACAGTTTCCGTATTTTCTTAAGCAGCCGGAGGATTGGTCGGTAATGAATCACGCGGACAGTATAATGCGTACATGCGCGCGCATTGTGATGCCCGGTGTAAAAAGCGTACGCAGAAAATGTGTACACGCGTATGGGCTTTAAGTTTTGCGGGCTTTGTTGCTGGCAATAAATAACAGGCTCGGCTGGTGAGCGTGAGCGCGAGTGAGAGGCTAGCAAGGGGAAGAAATCGCGTGAAACGCAAAGGAAGGGAGACTGCTAGCCAACTGTGAGTGAGGGTAGCTGTGCCACAGCGAAGAAGATGAAGAAGAAGAAGAAGAAGAGAAAGAAAAAGATAAAGAAGAAAAGGACGGTAGAAGATGCACTATGAAACCGAGGAGGAAGCGCGAGAAGATGAAGAATCAGAAGATAGGATGAAGGAAGCGCCGGAAAGGCGAGGATAAAGCGGATAAAGGGATAAAGTTAAAAGAGAAGGCAGCGCGAGTTCGCGAGACAAGGATCACGCAACTCGAGGGGAAGTAAACGCTAGATGAAGAAGAGGCTTGCATTATAAGGCATGTGGAGCTTGCGGTGCGTGGAGCTGTGTTCGCTCTTCTGCATGCTCTTCTGCAAGATCGCGTGTGCCGCGGCGCAACACACTAGGCGAGAGCCGTGGTACGTTCTCTCTCTCTCTCTCTCTCTCTCTCTCTGCGTGAGTGCGTTTGGGTTTACGTTTGCGTTTGCGCCGAGCGCATCACTCGTCCCATTCGTCTGCCGCAGCGTTACAATGCTCGCGGAGCAAACAGATTTACATTATCCGAACAGCTAACCGCGAACGTCCAGGCTTCTTCTTCTAATGTGTAATAATGGATGTACGTGTCTATAAGCCATTCTGTGTGCTGCCACTCCTTCGTAAATTCGCGCAATGCACGTCCAGAGTAAGAAAGAGGAGAAACAGGAATAGGAATAGTAGTAGTGGTAGAAGGAGGAGGAGGAGGAGGAGGAAGAAGTTTGTCTGGTGGTCGTCGCTTGCCGCGAAAGAGATGCAGGCCTACGTCGTTAGAGCGTGCGAGAATGCAGAGCCTTGTTTTCTGGAGGCAATTTCTTGCTGATAAGTCGCCGCGGCATGCGCGCAATCAGGATACGAAACTTCACAGCTATCCCCCGTACCTGGCGCACCGCGCTTCCTTCCACGGAGAAGTGGAAAAGCTGCTCGCGTCTCGGATTCACTGCCAGCGAACCACGGTAACTCCGTGCGTGATTAATAAACCACGATCGCGTAGATGGGAATCGGGAGTAGCTATTCGCGCGATGAGATTTCGTATCTCTATTCGCTGCTCGATTTCCTAGGGGAGGGGGCATTAAATTCACGAAGCTATTGTCGCGGGCCTACTGTAGGATAAATGAGTATTAATAGAGCAAGCAGCACAGTCGGTGGTCGATGGATCAGTGTTTTTCCTGCGGGAGACTTGTCTTCCGGCAGCTCACCAGTCACTGCTCTCTTATGAAATCTCGATCGCAGAGAAACAGGTGGTACTGTCGACCGGTGCTCCACTCAATGAATCGTACGTATCTCAAGCGTCGCGCGGTAGCCGGAAGCCACGAACGATATTTATATTCGAAATAGCTCAACGAGAATTCCAACTTGTCAAAATAAGAGGAGTCGGCTACGTATGTTACGCAATCGCGACGTTTGCCGCGTATCGCTCCACACTTATCGACTCTGATTTGAGTTTCACTGAGCTCGAAAAGGAAAAAAAGGGATGGAGATACGCTGCATTAGAAAGTGGGAACTGGCGAGCAACCTGTAATCAAGACGTCCAGGCGTCGCGCAAACGAAGGCGAGAATACGGAGAACGAATACGGAGAATGAAGAAAAGTCTACGTGGCATGCACTACTTCAGAATTGACTCTCTAGCATCGACTATACTCATTATTAACCACCGGCTAGGACCGACAATAACGATGCCAACCCGCAAACCTATCTAACCGCCTGACAATTTATCACCGAGTCCTTCTGTCTGCGTGATCCATGATCCATGCACGTGGGAATAATTCGAAGAATCTGCTTTAATAAACCTCACTATCGTAACTTTCGACTTTCACCCGACTTAAATTCACTTTGCGCATATTATACCTTTTCAAAGGTGTATAATAACTTGAAAATAACTAGTATGACTATAGATATTCCGGTGTGTGTATCCCAATGCGATTGATGTGCGAGGCGGATGGCTCTTTTCCAAATGGGAGAGAGGGTATTGGAGCGCGAGCTGCACTGGCATGTCAAGCCAGTATGTACTTGACGAGGAAATTTTGAGGAGATGTCCTCGATCTGTACGTCAACATCTATACATTTGGGAATATGCGAAGTGGGCTTAACAAGCGAGGAAACACCTTCGCCACGAGGCAGAGAGTGTTAAGATACTCCTACCGTTCAAACGATGACATCACACGCGTGCTAATTGCGACAAGACTCATAGAACGCGCTTTACAGTGATTTCATTCGAAAGCCGACTATCATTCGACGCTCATCCACGAAACGCTCAGAAAAACGCGGATCGCATTCAACCAACGCGACTGTTGGTGTTAATGGCTCGATGAGGGTGGCAAGACGAAAGTTCCAGGCGAACGAGCCCTTTGCCAATTACTGACATAACGAACGCATTCCGGCTAATTGTCTGCCGATACCCAATTTTCGATTATGCGCCCCATCTCAATTGAGATGTCGACTGATGATGGTGCGATTGTTAAGATCTAGATAGACAACAAAATAGTCTGGCGACAAGAAAATACGCAAGTTCGAATAATATATTAGTTCGAAACTAATAACTAGTCTCTTTTTAATGCAAAAAAAGTACACGGAGGAGAAAATCACAGTCTCATATACAGAAAGACTGGAATTGACAGGATGTCTTAATTTGGAGTAATTGATATCCGATTAGCACGTTAATTGCTACTGAGATCACCACGGTAACCAATGTACGAGTTTAGCGTCATCCGTTAACCTTCTAATGAATCCGATATAGTAATGTTATGTGCACTACCCAGTACGTACTGTTACTATTCCAATAAAATTATTCTAAAACTACTTCCAACTGCCTGTATTTTTAAAGAATGCAACCAACTCCAAGAATAAAACCATCGTCCAGATAATCACGATGTACAGGCTGTATGCTCAGGATTATGAGTGGATTGAGTTGTGCAGTTACCAGGGGGAGAGTTATCGAAATTAATCATTCTTTCCAGGTAAGCTCGTGCAGTATTATAGCTGCAATTCGCTTTTCCGCGAGTAATTTCGACAAGAGGTGCGCAGGAAGAGAAGGTATCGACTAGCGGAGGTCGTGGCTTTTTTCGTATGGGTCTGTCCGGGCGGTCGAGCAAGAGCGGTGCGGAGCGCGTGCAGGTCCGTATTTCTTCCACCTGTGCGCGGCCGCGTGTGCGCGCGTTATCCAGCAGGTAAACGGTAAACGAGAAGCCGTATGTAATCTGGAAGTGGGCGAGAGGAAAGTGGATGCGAGATGCAGCAAGGGAATACCGCAGGTATAGAGGTAGGTAGAAGGAAGACGTGCGCGAGTGAGCGTAACCGAGGGTCGTCCCATTGTTGTTTGTCTTGCTGAATATTTTAATTGGACGTAGGGCCCCGCCGCGTTATTTATCGTCTAACAATGCTTCCAAGACTGGTAATTAATTACGTTGTTTTGTGTTACTTTATATAAAGATAGCAGGTCGATAGGAGTTAACTGGCTGAGAGCAACAATGGTATACAATGCGCAATTAGCGAGAGCCCCCCTGGAGAACAATGTGGAGTCGGACGATGCGATGCACTGCGACGTCCATGTGGTTGCGTGCTGCGTTGCAATGGTATTATGGGGATTTTAACTGCGGCCTCGTGTGCGATCTTGTGCGTGAGTAGGTGCCTACTGACCAATGTTAAGGACGATCTGTTCATTCCAACCACTGACAATGAGTACCAACGATGCTGTTTTCCTGCTCCTATTTTAAGCTGCTCAATCACTCTTGAATTGACGATTATTGTTTCGGTATTTTCAATTGCAATGATCAATAGTATTGATAAAGAGAAAAATCCCTTAATTCTTAAATATATGAAAGTCCTTCGAACGAACGAAATAAATAGATTCGATCATCAATTGCCAATTCTAGTTTAGACTCTACTGTTGTGTGGGAAATCGAAGCTAAATAGTTTATCAAGAACAACGTCTGGAAAATTTCATTCGGTTCCTGATCAGTGAGAGAAAGACGAAAGTACAATTGAATAATATTGAACGATTCAAGAGCCGATAACAAGCCACGGCGATAATACGATTGGGACTGCAATATTTTTAGAATAAAAACGTGAAATTGGTTTACCGAACCATTGGAGGTATCGGGCCATCGGCTTCACACGATTATCGGCCGAGTATTTAAGGGATGTTTTATTATTTTTCCGATAGAATTGCCCCATTCATTTCCTTATCGAAATAGCTTCCTGCCGAGTGAAAAAATGCCTACCAATATGATTTATAAAGTTTACAGAATACTCCATCGAGTCCCGACGTTCCTCGCGTGTATCGTAACATCATTATTTGTCCCAAGTTATTCACAATTCTCCCTGCAGTAGCGTTCCTCTTCTCCTCGGGATTTCCATTAAAGCACGAGCTACGAAACATTTACATGAGAAAGGTCAGTTCTCATCGATTTCTCTTGTAGGGGTGTTAGACGTAGCGCGAGGGCTAGTCGAGTACCCTGAAGGCCAGCCAATGTTACTAGGTTTCTGGGCGAATACGCAGAAGTAAATGCAATTACGCTCCAATCAATCGTAGGGAGCTCAGTATTGATCCATATGACGTAAGTATTTGTGCCACAGTAAAACTACTATGATTCACTTCCATTCGCCTAACGTTGCTATCCGAAATCCTTAACTAAATATTCTGTCCTGTACCACGAGGTTAAAACCCTTGATTCTAGTCGTTGGAATCGCTGAAGCTATAGTCCCATTCTCGGTCCTAAGGTCGAGACCGATCTTAGTCGTAGCTTCATCCTTTTTATTCCCAAAGAGAGGAGGAAATTCGCGCGACCTTTGTTCCCTTACGGTCAGGGTCGTCTTCTGGTCGGAGGTCAACGCGCGCGCGTGTGTGTCGTGCATCGTGAACGAAGAGAAAGAAAAGCAGCAACAGCAGCAGTGCCAGTAGAGGCAGCGTACTCTCAACACAATCGTCGCCCAATTAACTCCGTCCTCGGCGGGCTTCTGGTAACCGCAACAATAACCGACGTTGGAGGGTCGAAGGCACCCTACTCTCCAGTAGAGGTGTGAGGGCGAGGCGACGAATGAGAAGCCCCCAACGACAAAGTCTCGCAGGGGATGGTTACGTTCGGGCAGCCAAGGGTGAGAGAAAGAGAAATAGAGACAGAAAGACAGATAAAAGGAGAGAAAGAGAGACAGAGATGGAACGAACACGAGAGAAACAGAACCGACACTTCATCAGCTCCACCGTTGGCAGCCAGCATTGTCATTTATATCCGGGATACGTGTGCTCTTCTTTGTGAAGAACTTCTCTTTCGCTCTCGGTCTCTCGGTATGTCTCGTTGATTCTCCGGGGCGAAGCGTGATCTCTTGGTCTCTCTCACTCGACGTTCCTTCACTAAACTCGTTCCCGTTCTTTCTTCCCGGGCATCCCTAACCATCGTTAGTCGCGATCGCGTGCGTACAACATTATACGCGAACCACCAACGACGAGGTGCTCTCTTTAGAAATTTGTTTCTTTGTCTCGCGGCCCGCTTTTTCTTCTCTTTGTTCGTTGTCGTCGTCGTCGTCGTCGTCGTCCTCGTGGTCGTTGTTGTCGATGCCATCCTCCTCGTGCACTTCTTGTCGGAGTTACTCCACGGTATGCTACGATCGCGATGGTGGTGGTGTTTGCGATATTTCGAGACGACGTATAATCCACGATGCGAAAAAAAGCACTGGCTTCCTTCTGACCCTCCAACGATGGATCTCCTCTCACTCGACAATGAAGCTGCTTCGTCAACCACCACAAGCGCCATAGGATTAAAGGGGTCCGGTAGTGGTGTAAATGAGCGTGTCCGTTCACTAGTGATAGCAACCTGCTCGCTTTTCCTAGACATTCTTTCGGATTTTCCTCGCGACGTGCTCGCGGATTGTTCGAATGATTCGTCCTCAATCGGTGAATTCTTCAGCAACCTGATATAGGTGACTCTGATTGGATCTCAATGTGAAATTGAAATCTTATTAGTATTTCTCTCCGATCAGTCGCAATGTTCATCTTCTGAGTGTTTTTAATTTTTCATACATTGTTTGAGATTATATTTTAAGAGATGCTTTGTATGTATTTTCATGTTCAGAGGACCGCTGCATGTATGCTGCACATATCGGGAAATGTAAATTGTTTCCGACTACTATCACCGTCGTCGAGTTATTACAGGCTTATCGATTATTTTAGCAAGACGTATAACATGAAAGCCAGACCGAGAATCCAGGAAGCAAAGCAGAAGGAAGGACAGACGACGGGACTAGATGGGTCTGAAACGCAGTGAGTTACGATACGACGAAACACCAGCTCAGGATATCGTTGGTAGGGTCTGTCTCCGAGCGAGGTCTGCGTACCCCGGCTCAGATTTGCATCGAAATAGCAGGGTCTGGCGTCTAGTGTATCCTTGGCTTACTCTCGCGCTCTCCGAGAGAGTTTTGGTGATAATTGCAATAATTGTCGCGGTCGGTATTGTTCGCCGCGGGGCGAGCGGAGTACACTTGGAGAAGCGGCCGGTGCGACGCGACGCGGCGTGGCGTCCATCATCCCCGCATATAGAACAAGTGCTCGCTTGATTCTCGGCTGATTGTTCCATTCTGAGAGCTGCTCCATCTCCCTCTCCAACTCGGACGCGCCACGGCTGGCTCCTCCGTGCTTCAGACATACACGTACGGGCAGTTCACGCCGCGCGTCCCAACCACCTCGCCACCCACAACTTCTCTGGATCCAAGCCGAAAGTGCTCATCGAGCTACGAATCCGTCCACACGATGGTCAACAGTGTGCGCTTCGCCGCTCTCGTCCCCTTTCCCGATTCCTCTGTCTCTCTCACTCTCTTTCTCTCTCTGTGTACCGGTATACAAGACAAGACTAGCAGAGCTAACTGGGAGACCCGGAGGAACGAAGAGCTGAGCTTCCTCTCTGGCTGCTAGCTTCTGACCGACAACCCTCTTCTCGGGCTCGTGCCCGGACGAAAACGAAACAATCACTGATTCCTTCATACGTGATTGCCTGTATTGTCTGGGCGCCGCGAGCAGACAATAGGGCCAGGGTTTATGATGCTGCCGCGCCACCATCGCTTATTCCCCTTTCAAGGTGTTCACTACGATGCGAGTTTGCCGCAAGCTTACCCCTAATGGACCTACCACCTTTGACAACAGCCTTCCGCTTGAATCTTTTAATACGTCCTCGAGCACGCGGCGAAGAGTGGACTCTACTTTGAACACTAGAGAATCGTCGCTGTCGCTCGGATAAGAAGCAAACTCGATATATCGTGCGCGAATCCCTCTGCATGACAGTCCT
Source organism: Trypoxylon attenuatum (assembly GCA_963989405.1). NCBI lineage: Eukaryota > Metazoa > Arthropoda > Insecta > Hymenoptera > Crabronidae > Trypoxylon > Trypoxylon attenuatum. Next base: position 7,907,194 of record OZ022490.1, on the reverse strand, counting down.
AGCGAAGCTATGTCAGCCGTTTGAAATATTAATGAATTTGCCGTCTTTAACGTCCCTCTGATGCCACAGAATGCGTAACTAATTACGCTAATTATCCGCCCGTATACATAAACTGGATCACTGCGGTAGGCGGTGTTCACAACGTGCAAGAAAATAGGAGCACAAGGTGGATGCTGTGCAAGGCGATTCTCGAGGTCGATCTGCTTCGGGTGCAGGATCAAAACGAACCTGCCCCTTAGCTTTTCTCGGCTTCTCTCTGCGACTCCAACCCCCGAGGCGCTGTCGCGGTCGCGTCGCGTCGCGTCGCGTCTCGTTGCGATCTCACCACTCTGTAGACTGGCGCGGAGACGGCAAAATAAAAATAAAAGCAATTAAATATCTTAATTAAGGCTATTAATCAAGTTGTCGAGGCGTACGGCTACCGTGCAGCGTACCGATTCAGGCATGGCAGCGCGATTTCTTGCGAGCGACTTACTCGCCGCGCATATTATATTCTGCGCACACACCAATCGCTGGATCTTCAGGAATCTGATGCACGCAGGAACACGATCACTGGCAATCGACCTTACCATTTTGGGAATCGCGATTCAAATTGCTCCGGGCTCACAGCGCCCTTTTTCGGAATTTCCTGATTAAGTGTCCGATGCGTCCAGTGAATCGAGTCTATCGTAAAACCGTTCGGCCGATCGCAAGCATAACGATGCTTCGGTAACCAGCAAACACAGGCAAATGCAGGCAGTTCTCACCCCTGCGGATTAATTGGTTCCTAGTGACCATTCGTAAATTTCAAATTCGTTCATTTTACAATTAGTATTTAAAAGTCATTCGATTCAATGCTTCCAGATACTTAAGAGTGAAAGATATTCTACTTTGCATTGATTAGATCTTTCTTTTTTACGTTTTCTTTGAATGTTTTCAAGAGTCATTTTCTCGGGTTGCTCAAGCCATTCATGCGAAAGCTGTAATTGATCAGACTTACAATTATAGGCAATTGACAGGAGGTTCTCAAGTCAGTCAGTATGAGCCGCGGCAGAAATGGCAGTAGCAGTGAAGTTGCGAGGTCAATTGTCTGCTTTTCGCAAAATAAAATATGTGGCACTTAGTACGCGAGGCGGGATTCATATTCATGCGGGGTAATAAGCATGCGGTTGGAGAGGAAGAATAGCATTCTTAAAATTGAGGGTTTCGTTTTGTTTGCCTAGTGGTATGCTTCTTCGTTAACGTGGGCAAAGTAACGGGCTGCGTGTAATTGACGAGCCAAGCGCGTTACAAGAACTGGTTATGTTGTTCTGGACTGCCTGGTGAAATAGCACATTTGCACACGTATACGTACACGGAGCCACTCATACATACACAACCCTCGACTTGCATTTCCTCGCGATCTTGTTCGCCGCCATTTAATAGAGAGATAATTGAGACCATTGTTTCTTTTGTTTTCTCTTGATTACCGTGTAAAACCGGGACTGGCAGAAAAAGGAATATCCTCATGCCTTCGATTGCTGAAATTGTTGTTTAGAAAACGCGAATCTAATTAACCCGACGTTGCAACCCACGCACCTCGGCATTCGACAACATTCCACGGAGATAATTTCCTAAAAAGTGGTCTTCCGATAAGATTCAAACGCGTTATTCCACTTTGTCGAACACCGTACTACCGGTGATCTATGCCATTTGAACTGCTTCCTTTAGTGATTATTGCGATTGTTCGAAAACATTTATCGAGATTTATTAATATATATCCCGATATCTGAACATTATATTTGTTAACAATTTCAGGTACCGTAAGCACCGTTTAATCTCAGCGAAAGCGCGGACAGGATTCTAATTAATTACTACACCTTCGATCGAGTTATTGGATATGTTTTAGTCGAAGGGGAAAATAAAGCGGAGTTTTACGGCCGCTTGGTCTCCTTTTAATTGGAAACTTGTATTCATAATCCGGAATCCTGCTGTTTTCCACAGCAATACACTTGCAAACCTCAATTTACGATATTTATTCCTGTTGCATCAAGAGTCTAGATCGTTATCCTCGAGAAAGAGCGGAATACGATCATTATTCATCATAAGTAATAATTTTCCGAAATGTAAATACTCTTGCACAAGGGATACTCTTTTGCCGGAATGAGCCTTTTACTGCGTAATCCATAGTGACTTTTTTACTGTGTCGAGATTTAATGAGACAGCGAATTGTGGGAGCATCGTATTTCGATTAACACGAATACTATATCATATTTAAACGAGTAATGGGTGATGCGAAATTCAGCGGACATCGCGTTGAACAGCAGTGCATCTGGTTAACATAGAATTACGAGCCGATCGGATGGTAGAGTTATTCAGGTACAACTGCCGATGCACCCGCTGCACCTGATTGATACCCATCTCAGCCAATTGCAACCGAATCATCATCGATCCCTAAAACGATTCGTGCGATCAGCTACGTAGAATCAAAGAGAACTTATTCAATTCCCCACTGAAGCTAAAGTGGTTAACTTAAGCTATTGTGTACGTTACCCTTCAATCGAGAGCGGTGCATTAACGGTACGAGTTAAAGAAATCAAGTGTAAAAAAATTAATCTGATAAAGCGCAAAAGAATAATTATGACGAACCTTGGATACATAGATATTCCGGAAATCTTTTTAAAAGTAAATTAGTAGGTGGTCGCGTTCCACTTTGTTATTAATCCTCGATCACATTTGCACTACCGACATTATCGTCGTCCAGTCGGAAAAACAAGCCGGATAAAGATAGAGTGTACGTGCGAGTTACGAAAGAAGCGGTTTTAATTTATCTTATGCAGAAAGGTGCAACGGGGCAGAGCGATAAGCGGAGCAGGAGCTGTGCACCGAAAAATTCTAACGGATGGTTGTGCCATTACCATTTCTCCTAGGTAATCTGCGGAGCGTCTATGCAGTTAATTGGTGTGTCACGAACGACTACCTCGAACGAGAGGGTCCGATAGCGCTATTAAACGATCGGTCTTACTAGGGTGGCAGACACACTTTCCCATGGTGCATGGTGGCCCGATAGTAACGGCGAGATAACAACATTGCTTAGGCAGTTCGCTCGAACATTGCTCGATGAACGTGTATCGTGACCGTAAATGCCCTTGACTCGACGTTAGATACCCAGTGAAAGTGCAGCGAAAGGGCATGGCGCTTAGCCCCAACGCGAAATACTTTCATCATCTGCGTTATGAATGGCTCCTATTCATATCACTTACAAGTACAGTCGGTGGTGTACCATGCCGCTCGTATGCACGCATGCAAGTCACACGTACGTCGAGGCAGTTGCACGTTGGTAGTTGCATCCGCGAAAGGCCACTGGTAAGTTGGCAACGCCGATGGAAAAAAGAGATAATATCCGCGGGCAATGTACCAAGTAATAAGCTCGTCGGGGTAACGACGAAATTGTGCGCTCAATAGATAATTGTGTGACGCGGTAAACAGACACACTTTCGAATGAGATTATGAAAGAACAAATTTGCTCTGTGTTAAGCGTGGTGAGTCATTAGCGATTTAGTACCCTCTGATATCGTTAGATTCGATACTCTTAGACGCCAAGCCTGAAACTTTATGTTGTCAGTGAGGTTTAGAATGGTACTTGGACCATTGATTAGACTTGTTTGTCTACCGTAAATTCAGATCAAATAAAACCAACTATGTATTTCCACAGAAATATTTTTTCTATGAAAAGTAGATTATACGATTCATACGATGTCACAATGAAACTTGAGTAATTCCGAGACTTCATCCACGGAGACACGAAAGATGCGATGCGAAACGAATCGAGGATTGCTCGAGAGAAGAAGAGAAAGAGAGGAAAGTTCGCTGGAAAAGCAGTTTATAGGTAGGCGTAGCAATTCGGGGTCGTGCAAGAGGGTGGCTCATACCGTCACGGTCCTATGTTGTGATGTAATTAGGTTGTCTGAAACACTCACGTCACGTCACACGGTACAGTTGCAAGGCGGACGAAGACATAATGCGCGAGCGCGCGTCGTCTATAGCCGAACTCAGTTGCTTCTGGTTTCCTTCGTCTCCTTGCACCGCGCGCTCAGCGCGACTCCGCGCCACTCCGTACACCCATCTATCGCTCTCTGACATCTATTCACTCGACCTTCATCTTCTGCGATTTCTACTCCCGCGTCGGCTAATAATGTCGACAATAATTAGGGTTGCTGTCCCAAATCTTGCGGGAACCCTGTCAGACCTTGAGAACCATTCAGCCGTGTTCCTCGAAGGGCGAGGTTCTTGCAAAGCTGCAGGAATCTTGTGAATTATGTTTCGATCTCAGTTTTCCCTTTTTCGAATGCCATTAAGATTTCAGGTGAATTGGACAAGTAAATCCATCAGTTCCATGTACAAGTCGAGCAAGTAGAATTTGTAAGTAGAATCCAGTAGAATAGTGAGAAAATTGTATTATCGGGAAACAAATTTTTTGATCAAATTAGACATGACTTTCACATTTACCGACACATTTAGCCTTGACTGGAGATTCTACAAAGGTGCAATCAACCAAAGTACCACCCCCGAAATTGCTATATACTCGCAGTTTAATGAATGTGCACACGCACGATCAAACGATAACATAAATTGAAGTCGATACAAGAAACAAAACATCGACAACTGTTTGACAAATGCATATTCACCGTTGTCAAGCCTGATATGCCCTTTACGAGAAGCGAGAAGACGAGGGGTATTCTTCGCTTTTCTCTTCCTTCGCACTGTCATGTAATCACAAGGTTTCTCGGTCCACGCGCAAATAATATACTTGCCGAGGAGCTGTGAATTATGGAACTCTTCCCTGTATTGATAGTAATTGGTCGCAATACTTCTTCCGTAACTCGTATGCCCCGCTGTTACGGTGGAAAATGTCTGGGGCGTGCCCAACACACGTGTATTACGTGCGCGCAATCTTGATGGAATGCAGATATATAAATACATATCTTTTGTTTCCAATTGCAAATTCGTCAAGTGTATTGCCAATAAACCCTTACGTTCAATTGGGTCGTAACCAGGTTGAATGATGGAATATCCGACAATCTATCAAATTGAATATCGAACGGTGCAAGCACCTACAATCAAATCTCTACTAGAAACAGAACTACTGCTAAGCATTTACACAGAGGTTTGATCGGACAATAGAACCGATTTCTACATCGAACTCTCAGTTTAGTACCATACCAAAGTCGACTGTGAGTTGATCTCTCGTGAATAGCTCAATTTACCGATGAAACCTATCCTCGCTGTCTCTCTTCTGCAAAGCCTCTCTTCTCTTAGCTGTCTCATATTTGCACTTACGAAAGCTAGAAACTTTATAGAAATATCTTTTGACCTCACAATACCTGTAAATATCCTGACCGTCATTGTATGTCCAACGCTCAGAATTAGAATTTGTCTTGAAAATTTATCTGCCTTTTGCCCATTATCATAAGTCGTCAGGATTATTGTTTTAGTGGCCATTGACGCGACTTGATTAACCGCGTTGTCAAATAAACAGAGTGATTGGTGCTTCAGGAACATCACACACCGGGGCATCGAATTCGAGGGGTCGCGGAAACGGCAGCTGCTTGCGGGTTTAATATTGTTTATTTAACCCAATATCCCAGGGCGTTACACAATCAAGCGTCATTAGGGAGTACGGGTTGAGAGGGTGGAGAACGGGGGGATTCTTCACAGTACCACCCGCAATGGCAGAGCCGCGAGGAACACTATTCCCGGTGAGGTAATTGTATTTCCATGCTCGGCAACTTGGCAACCAGCGGCACGCTACTTAGGACTGGCAGTCAGCTTGTCTTACTGCTTGACTGACTGAACCAAGTGCTCTGATTGACTGCTGCTGATGCCAGAATGCCTCAAGCAACAATGACAATAAACCATGCCACCGCACGATTTCTCTTCGGCTCGAAGCTTAAGCTCTGCATTCTTATTGTTAGTCGGCAATCTCTGCTTCTCTCTATCTATCTTACTCTCGTTGTCTCCCTTCCTCTGATTCTCCCTTTTACCGCTTGGGTCCCATTGTCGACGAGCGCACCCCATCGCCGAATCTCGCGTTGTTTCGTCGCGAAACAATATCCGCAGCGACATTGCATGGCCTCGATAATTCTCCGACGGGAAATGTAATTGTTAACTCACCCTCGGAATTTGTGTTCCTACGAAGGGAACGACACTCGCCTAAGGAAGTTACCATCGGACGACTGTACGTACCTATATCCCAAAATCTAGAGGATTGCGGAAGCCGAGGGTGGAAACGATTTACCGAGCAACAGTCGAGCGACGTCAATTTGCAGCTGACTGACCGAACAATTGATTTATAAAGATTGGAGAGGAATAATCTTTAATGGTAGTGTGTTCCTCTCACTGCGTAAGATGCTTTCACCTCACTGTGGAGATGTGGATAAATACCGGTGACAAACCTGATTGAAGCGAGTCCGATGAGTAATGAGTAGTAAAAAACTGTTCACTAGATTACACTACAGCTTTCCTCAAACAGAGCTTAAAAGGACAGTCGTGTTGAAGGAGGACCGGATGAGGACTGATCGCCGGGGCAGCTATCGGCTTAAGGCGAATCCTTTCGCAAACCGGTCGCAAACGAATGCCGTCCAAGAACTCATTCCGAGCGTCTCATTCTGGTTAGGTGCCGAAATTCTAAATGCGCGCACGCGATCATTTATTTCCATTCTCTGGTTGGGCTTTCGCTCCTACGAGGCTTTTGCTACCCGGGGCTGTGGAGAGTGGGTGTCGTGAAACGTGTAACATAATGCGCAGAGCCGACAGAATTGTGCAAGAGAAAAAGAATAAGAAAAAGGTGAAGAAGAAGCGAGGACCTTGGCGAGAGACAGTCGAAAGACGAAAGACAATATCCGCGCAGTGAATGAATGCATTGATGAATGAGCACAATAGGCAAGAGGCAACCAGACGCGGCAGCCACCCCGCTTTCGTACAATAGACTGACAAAAACTTGGCTGTTCTTCGCGGCAGTCAAGTCGCCGAGCCAGAAGAATAGCGTAACGACTGAAAAGACTGCGAGATACTATTTGTCACAAGTGCGATTTCTCAGGTTGATTATTCAACGCTGACTGTAGCTGCTGACTCGATTAGATTTTTTACACCATTGTTCGGAACTGGACATTCGTATTATTACTTTTACCGTTGGTAAATAAATTGACTAGGACATTTTTTGCATTATTTTGCTATTAAAGTACTGAGAATGAAGTGAAGGGTCACCGGCTATCGGAACGGTTGATCGATATTCGCATCAAGTTTTCATGTAGCACGTATCTCGATATCAATTTTTTGGTTTCCTGGATTTAGTAGCGAACACCTGCAGTAGATTCGATTAATCGTACTTCCTGTAGCGCTTCCAAGAATTTCAGTTGCCACGTCTAGGTAATTAATAATCAGGAAACCTATTTCCCTATAATCGATACATCGAGAGGCGAGATTCTATCGCATTATAGAGTGATATTCCAAGAGAAGCGTCGCGTCTATGCGTCTAGGAGTGTAATTAAATTCTCGCGTTAGTTGCGACCTCCTTACAAAGGATGTGTATTTACATTCCAACCTAGCCACGCTTTACGATTTCCCGTAGTAGAATGTGAATCACGATATATGCCAGCTTATTTCTAGCCGAGAATAAGAAAACACACTTCCAAGTTTCAGTCGTACACAGATCGTTCTCTAGCGCGTTTTCCCCTTGTGTCGAATTAATCAGCGGCGTTTAGAGGCTCTCATTCGAATCACAGAATATCATTATTCCGGAGGAGCGGACGATTACGGCGCAGTGAGAAAGCGACGATTTATAATCGGTCATAAAAGACATCTTTCCGTGGCGCGGCGATTAACGTTTCACGTTTTACGTGCCCGGCCAGTGGAGGCTCATTCAAGGAAAGGAGAACTCACGGCCATTACAATTCCAAACAAATAATGCGCGTGTCGCAACTATATAATTATGAATACCATTTCCGAGGATACCGTTAGGGAAGATAGCCGTTTATGCCTTTCATAAAGATTCCCGGATTCGAGGAGCGAGGCGAAAGAGAGAGAAAGCCTCGGTAGAAAAAAAACCCACTGAACGAAGCTATTGTACTCTGGCAATTGCGCAAGAATACCGCTGCCAGTCTCTAAACTAACTGGCAAACTCACCTATGGGTACCTACGGTTAGCTGGCCAGCCAAGTGGTTGCCACTAAGCGACTAAGCTAATAGAATATTAAGCATTCCGAACTGAAAGTACTATTTATATTCTCCAGACGTACCTAATACGTCCATTTGTCTAGCAATTAAAACGAATGATTGATCGTATCTACATCGTGACGTACGGGGTTACGCTCGCTGCGAAGTAGGAACCGGGTGAAAATAAACTGCTCGTTCGACAACATAGTTCACGCAGGTGAAGCATACCTGACAAAGGTACTTTTTTGTTGATCGATGGCCTACTCCTACTTTTTCTCTTTTTTCTCCTTCCAGTTCCAGGCCAATGGGAACTTGCGTTAAGACTTCGGGGATTCTTCTTGAGCGCGATTTATCATGTGAGCACGAGTCTCGAGGAATATTTGCAATTAAACCCACTCCTGCTTCCCCTCTCTGCATGAAAGACAACGGCCGAAAGAATAGGCGGAGATTTCTCTTAAGAGAGATGAATGCACGAGCGAGCGCCTTTGACAAAGGCGGCGGAACCATTATTCTTGCGGTTATCAGTTTGCATAATGTATATTTTATATTGGGGTAGCTCCGAATGCTTTATAGAGGCAAAACGAAATTTTGGAGGAGGCACGCTACCTGCTTGCAATTCCGCGGTGATGATTTAATAAATAATGAGGGGGTTCAAGCCCTCTCTATCACCCTTATCGAATGCTGGGCCCACGTCAAACCCATCAATATTGTATTCGCCGTGCTGAAGGTACGCCAAGGGAAAATGACATTAGTATTGGACTAATGGTTCAACTTTAACAATTTGCATGGGATTATTGGAATCCTTTACTAATGGCACTTGTCGGTTATGCAAATAAATACCTTTTCAACTGCTCGAAACTCGGCTCTCTCCGATACGAGAACGTTGCTCGAATTTGTTATTGCTGGCAGAGCAACTTGTTTTCAATTGCTCGACCTGCGAGTCGTTACAACAGATTACCAATGAAATATACACCTGTCATCGATTACGCATATTATTAAACAGTACATGTACCATCCAACGCTTGCCGGAAATGAATCGGAACTCCTGTGGCAACTTTGTCGGAAAGGTACAAATTTTTTTTAAAAACCTATTGAAAACCAACGGCGATCAATGGTACTCGAAACTACCCGATAAAAAATATTTTGATCAATGTCTACAGTCGACTTTGTAAATGCATGTTCCATTAAATTCTTACTTCTCCGATCGTGAGAACGATATTTCCCCAGAATGCGATACTTTAAACAATAGATGGGTGACGGATGTCAATCTAACACTGCATCCGGCCCACTAGTACACGTTATGGGATTTGAAAAACTTGAGCAGTGACCGATCGAGACAATGTACAAATGGATTGGAAGGTACAGGGCTTTTGTGGGCAGCACCGAATACGGCTGTTGAAGCAGAGGACTTCGTGTCAATAAAGACCACTTCGGGCACTACACCAGCACTTTGCGCGACAACGACCGGTTCGTCAATGTTTGTCAATTAGTCCCCTACTGTGATGCCCCTGATACTTGGCCGTTCGCGTGAAATGCCCACACGTCTCTCGCATACCTGTTGTTTTACTACAGTGCTACCAGCAAACCGTGCACTACAATCCCCTTACGGCTATTCACTATGATTAATAAGGGGGGGGGGGGGGGGGGGGGGACTGTCAGGTGATCCGGTCTTCCCTATCGTTCTCGAGTAATTTTCCAAACCACCGTGTTTAACGCTTTCCAGTTAGCACTTCGGCTTCAGTATTTCGTTAAATAGCACAATGTAACAGATAATTCCTAAAAAAAGAGAGAATTAAACTAGTAATGATGAATAATTCGTAACGTTGATCACGGTAATGGTGAAAGTTTGCGTGGCAGGCAGTTCCTTTGAGACGGTCGCCCTATAAAGGGAACCATAAATAGAAAGACCGGGTTCGCTTGTATCGATCGCGCTCGGTTGCGCTCATTATTGGTTATTAGGCATATATTAAAAGTCCAGCACTTTATATTGTAATTACGTGGATTATAAATTAGTTGTCACTTTTTTCCTCGGTTGAGGTCGTGCATTATGAATACGTACAACATCAAGGTTCCCGTTACACCTTTAACTCCCTTCACCCCCCCCCCCCCCGCCCCTTCCCCTCTCCCTCTCTCTGATAACTTGCTCGCTCACTCGCACACTCACTGGCTTCACACGCCGCGTATTAGTCCGTCCAAAGGGGAATCAGGAACCCATCAGGGTCTCGTACGCATAAACGAAGCGTTTCGCTGGCGCGCTCATTAAAAAGTGTCATTTTTAAATTAAAATCTCTTGCCGTCAGACTGACGTCGTCATCCGCGACGGATAGAGGATCGGCGTGCTCCAAATCTCTGTGATAATGAGCCGAGAGAGACACAGAGAGTTTCCGAGCGAGAGAGCGAAGAAGAACGAGAGGGAAAGAGAAAGAGGCTAATCAGTTAATACTTTGCTGACTGGTCATGAATTAACTCGTATCCGCGTTTGCTTAGTCCACGCATTTAGTTCATGGAGCTTTTGAGTCTGAAAGCAATATAGGTCTCCCTTTCTATATACGGAAAAATTAACTCAACATACTTTAGGAGGAATGATAATTAGCGAGAAAGAATTCTACTGGAGTAGGTATGTAAGGCTCGCGATCAATGTAAAATCTTTCGATAAATTTTAATTCGGCGTATCAATTTCATTTAAAGACGTTTATTTAATATAAAATCGTAGAAAAATTCTGAACTATCCCGAGTAGCGTTGATTCAAAATAGGCGAGAAGCAAAGTATTGGTCAATCTTCGAGAAACCTCTCATGAAGGAACATTCGTAATCCCAATTTCTTCTAACCGCTTATTATTCTTTCCAAGAGGGACAATTTGCATACACGAATAAATTTGTATTTGCATAGATCCGTACTTGCACTGAGATTACAAGTCTGGACGTTTCGATTGATATGATCTACGCATGACAGAAAGAAAGAATTCGAACGCTTCGAACTTGACTTTTTTCTTGCCTTCGAGTGAACTACTCCGAAAGTAGTGTGGCGCGGCCGCGAGTTAACGGCAAACCGTTATGATAAGCTTTAATGCGCGGCTGTCCATCCCGTCCACATACGTACATATATGTACGTAGCGTCGGTATCCAGCAGTCGATCCGTGATGTAACAATAAAACATTGTTAACGCTGATTGCCCTGCGGTTGCTATACCGTTCGCCCGGTGGAATTTCTTGTTGCCGCGCCACGAAAGCGGGCAAAACCCGGCGATGATGATGACGATAATGATGATGATGACGCCGATCCAGGAGGCTCGCGCAGAGCTCTGCGCGCCGTGCCACGCACGTGAGCACTGGTCACTCACTGGCCACTCCGAGCACATGCGTCTTCGAGATGCGTTCTAGAAGATGATAGGCGAAATTTCCTCGCGCACGCTCTTCCGTGGGCAATTTAACGATACATCAAGCCTCGAGTGCTTCCACTCTTATTGCATGCGAGCATAGGGAACCCGAGGAAATTGAATATGAGTAATAGTGTCACTATGTAATCGTTTCGAAATGACTGCCTTAAGTGGCATCCACAAATTCGCGAAAAAATAGTAATAGTAGAAGCTAAGCGAGAAATCTGTGCCTCACAGTCGCCGGTAGATTTTTTTCAATTATTCTACCGATCCAATTTGTGGGTGCATACGATTTGCGGTATCGTTTCGCGGCTTCATTGTTCCCTCGGGAGTGCGAGTGCGAGTGCAACTCCGACTGGAACCCCAAGTTGGTCGTCATCATCATTACCAAGAGCGCTGGACGCCGTCGCACGATTCCACGAAGTGATTCGCGCATCGAGCATATAACAAGGCTCGTTGAATGCTGTACGAGTGCGCAAGGGTGAGTGAGAAGCCACGCGGCCACCAGGCAGAAGGATACCCTGCAGCTGGATAATCATTATCGACCATACCACGCGTCTTCATCGATTCCATTTGGATGCAATTCTTCGAAAACGATTATGAATCTCAGACCACTGGCAGTCTTTTCCACTCCTTGCGGATGGATCCGCTCTCGTTCTTTCCTGCCAGTGGCTACTTCGTTCCAGAACTTCTTTACGCCCGTCCCACGATTTTAGAATTGCCCGCGCCTAATGGATCGTTATTCCCCGCGCTCGAGTTTAATGCCGACTCTTTACTGCGATCCCTTAATGCTGGCGCGTCTAATCCCGTCATATTTGTCACACCTTGCGGGCTCAAGAAGCTTTAGTGCCGTTCAATCGGACCCGATAAAAGCGACGATGAAGCTAGAGAGCAAAAGCGTTCGAGAGCATCGGGGAGAGAGAGAGAGAGAGAGAGGGGGGGTTAGAACCGTGGGCGAGCAGGGGGTGAGAACGTACGAGAATACAGGAAGAAGCAGGGGGAGGTGAGGCGAGGGCAACAAAACGCAGGGAACACGGACGGGGCACAAAACGAGGAGCGCGATAAGCCGTGCCTCCATCAGGCTGCTATTTCTCCCGTGACAATAAAAATTATAGGCTATCTGGACTGGAAAACAACAGGTCGAGCGGGCTGCCTCCGGATCGTGGTTTGCATTCATTAAGCCTCGACACGCAAGCAGTGGCGGCTGATATTCTACCTCTTTCCCTTCTACCCTACCAGCCTCTTTCGTGTCTTCCTTTTCTATTCTTCACCGCCCCTTTCTCTCTTCCACCTGTCCACCTCGCGTTCTCTTGGCCCTCGCTTCGACTTCTTCCTCCTTCTCTTCCTTTCGTCCGCTCTCATCCACGGTCTTTGGGCTCTTGGAACCCAGTACCCCGTACGTCGTACGACGCGGCGCGACGTACCGTGCGACGCCCCTCTCTCCCCCTGCCCTCACGGTTACCTTCCATGCACCCCTTCTACCCCTTTCGGACCTAGGTGCCCCCTCGCAACATCTTCGCGCTGAAGCAACTTGCTGCCTGGCTGGTTGACTGGCTGGCTGCCCGACTGCCTCGAGACTCTCTCAACCTGCAGTTCCAGGTTGCATCGAACGCGACTACTACGACCGGCCGTCCATTACCACTTTACATATTACACATTATAAATTACCCAGCTGCCTCTTGCCTTCCACCCCGATGCCTCTCGTCCTGCCACCCATCTTTTCCCCTCTTCTTTTCGAACTTCTTCAACTACGAGAGCTCTCCGTTGCACGCTCGATTTTATACGAGATTCGGAAGAACGCGTGACTCGTCGGCGCCTTCCACCACATCAGCGGATATAGGTTTACAAGCGAATTCCGCAGTTACGAATAATGGAAATATTTGGGATAATCATGTTTCTTGTTGGAAATTTTATTCATTGAGCTTACACTTTGAATTGATTCTACCATTCGTTCGACTATCTTTATGAGAGTTTGGATAATAACGATCCTTGGTTACAAAGAAAGAAGAGAATTTCAAGTTGTATAAAGATGAAAGAGCCTGAACACAAAAGCTACCATGATTCGGATGCAAGATCAGGCACGATAAAAGTTGAGCCAAAGTTTTCTTGTTATAAAACTTGGTAGAAGCCACTCCCGTATGATTGAAACGGAAGAAGTAGTAGCGTTAGTGAAAGAATGATGAAGATAGGGCAAGATGGGTTCTAGGGTTACGTCGCGTCGCTTCGACCGTGTTGTCGCGGGTAACGCGTGGTTCGCTGGGCGCTGGAAATCTATTAAGGAAATAACACCTTGTTAGCGAACCTGGCCACCGGCGAAATGCCGTGGTTCGCCTCGAGTCTGCACACACATTTTAATAGCTCAATGTTTACAAGCCGTGGATAATAACAGAGAGTTATGCTGATCGCACTCTCGTAATTGACGATGACCGCAGGAAACCCTCTCGCGAGTTGCCAGTTCTCCGAGTCGCGTTTCTTTTCAGGCTGTAGTGCGTTATGCGAAATTAACCGCGGTGCATAGTATGTAGTACCGCGGTCGAGTCGGGGAGTAAGCTCGGAATCACGAATCTCGATTCAAGATTCACGATTCACCGAAAGTTCTCTTTCACGCGATAGCGTGAGTCGCGAGTAAGGTTGGCGAACTTTTGAGACAGCGACGCGTCCATTGACGCGTGCGTGAAAAGGTGTTCGACAATTACGGTCGACGGGCTATTAACCATGTGCCTACATCGTGTTTTGAATTAAACCTTTTTAACGGTGGGCTTTGTGTCTGGGGGGCACCTTGCAGATTCAGTGGACTCACTCGTCAATGCCTTCCCAAGGCAATCAGTTCGTCCGTTGCGTGACACGTCCACCACCAATCGGCTTGCAGCCTCGCGTGCGAGTAACCGCAACTGTGTAACATGTTGCCAAAAATCAAAAGCGGCTACAACTACCAGAGTCAATATTAAAAAGATCAACGAGTTTTTCTAATTATCCTGTCAGGATAGAGAAGCAGATGCACTCTTTCAACTTTAATGCATTCATCTCCAACGTTTTTAAGAACCAGACATCAATATCCAGCAGACACGATCACGGTACTAAATTGCGCGATTAATCGAACAGCGTGTTTACCTAACAGTATTTATCACTATATTTAATATAAACTTCGAGTTGAGGAAAATTCGTTTGGTGGTTAATGTATTGATAAGTAATTTGGAGAAAAGCTTGCATGCCCACAATGAGAATTTATTCCGCGGACAAGAATAACCGTGCCTCCCTCAATCGCGAAGGGCAAGGACGAGCAACGCGTTCAGCAAGCCAGCTGGATAATTATACATAAAGTATCATTAAGTTGCCATAAGTCTTGTGTTATTGCATTATTTAGCCTGGCACCCCGCTGCGGAAGACGCGGACTCCTTTGCAGCTTCACTGTGCAAACTGCAAGGGTATTTCATCCTGCGTGCCTCATCCCCTGGCCAGATCTATTATAATATTTATAATACGCTCAGATTGCGCGTGTTTTCGAGTTGTTCCTCATGAAAAAGAGCTAGTACGTACTTGTATAATGTAGCACAGTAGGGAGGAAAATCTCAAGAAGCACGAATGCACGCGTTAATTTTATTTTTCTATTAAAATAGCTCTGATTCAGAAATTTTGTATTCAATCAAGGACCCATTGTGCCCGAAACATCTTAAAAGGTCTACTCATTGGTTTCTATCGCAAGATTAGTATAAGCAAGTAATTGTAACAAATTAAGTATTGGCTTGATAAGACCACGAAGTACTTTATCCAATGGACATTAATAAGTCTAAGAACTTAGAACTACTATTTCCAATTCTAAAAGTAATAAACTCCAAGCTATGTTCCAATCAATTGTAAGTGGATCTATTAATCGAATCTTCGTTGACTGAGGCGCCAAGATTCTGCGACGGAGACTCGATCCGCCGGTATCCGTTGTTACCAAAGAACTTGGTCTTCGGCAAAAGGTGTATGAACGTGGTGGTCGCGTTGCTCGAAGCTCGCTTTTCGCAATATGCAGAGACGTTTTGTTCGTTCCGGAGGCTGCGAGGGCTCTTAACTCACTGCGAATTAAAATTCCAGAATATAAGCGATTGCGTACGACGATTAATCGCACCCCTGCTGGTACGCGCGCCACGCCACGCCAGACCGCGCCGAGCCACGCAGTGGTCCCTCTCCAGGTTGGTTGGAAGGCGAGGCGAGGCGAGGCGAGGCGGACACATCCGCAGCGAGCACGGAGACACTCCTTTATTTTTTCCATCGAACGATTCTTCGGACGTTCTCGAGCGGCCCAACATATATCGGCGCATTTGCCACATCGGGTTTCCATAAATCTTTCTCTGTCTTTTATCGGAGCCACGGTCACGCAGCAGCCACGGTGTGCTATGGCGTGGCGCGTCCAATTCGGACCGGACGTACGAGTCAAAAATGTATACAGGTCCTACTGCTTGAATCTTCCGCCCTATTCGCGTTCAAGTGAATTCAGTAGAAGCTAGCCAGGTATTTGCGCGCGATGTAGAACTACGTTAGAAACGGACCTAGGATCTACCTCCGCGGTTGGTCTATTCATCGACGAGTTTCCTCCTCCCACGTGTATACGCATAAATCTGCGCTGGTTGAATATCGATTCTGTGAGGACACAGTCGTGCATCATCCGTAGACGTACAATCGACATTCTCATCTGGAGACTAAACAGTACTCAATAGCATACATGTTTGCGGATAATTGCGCGGATTCTCGAACCACATATCTTAATCGGCTCATCAATACATATCCCTGACACTTCAGATTTATTGACAAATTCAATGTTAATTAAATCGGACAGAGACTTAGATATTCCTCAGTAATCACCGGAAGTCTGATATTACTCATTTCGCGGACTAGACGATAGCAGAAGCATCGAAACGCCTGCAGTATCTTTACGAACCGGATAAGGGGAAAAGTGTATACGAGATTTTCAGGTGCGTTGCTCTCATTAGACGGGCTTTTAATTATTTCAAATTATAAGTGGAAAAATTGCGTTTCACAGGGAATACTTGTAAGATCCGTAACACACAATACGCGCAAGAAATAAACGTTCGCGGTGGTCGCGTGCGTCGATGAGTGCGTCGCATCGCGTCGGTGCGTGCGAACGCATGCGTGCACATTGCACACTGCACACCGCACACCCAAGTCTCTTCCGAGGAAAGGAGCGCAACCCTGGCACGGCACAGCGCGGCACGGCGCGGTTGCTTCGTGCACAACGGGCGCACGATGCACCGGCACAAAAAGTACATTGCATTTATAAGTCATTTATTATGAATTACACGATGGTATATTTAAAATGGGAGGCATGTCTTGTACGTGGATATATGGGATATCGAGATTATAACGCATGCGGCCAGGGGAAGCCAAGGGAGAGGGATGGATAGAAAAGGAGAGAACGAAGAGAACGAAAAAAGCAGAAAGAGAGAGAAAGAGTACAACGGCTAAAGTACAGGCAACTGGATGGTGGTGCATCGTGTAGGTGTTTTCGCGTGCATACACTCAGCCAATGGCGACTGCCCGCCTGCGTGAATCGCCAGTGCACGCACGCAGGTACGCATGTACGCACACACGTTCTCCTCTACAAATTGGTTGTACGTAGTCGCGCACGCTGTCTCCTGAATAAAGAGTGGAAAGCAATTTTATTTCGGGCTCGGCTTACTCGCGGATCGGCCCGCCGAACCACGCTGTAATAATTTCGCGAATCGCTCCTGAAACCCGGATATTCGGCGTTTTTCAATATGCCCTCTCTCGTTACGCTCTCGCTAAAGGACTCTCGATCATAAACGGGAATTTTTTTACTCGCGATTGTGGCTATACATCTATGGACCGTGCATAACTGGAATTAAGTTGAGCGACTCGCCAGCAACAATTATTGGCTTAGAAAAATTTTTGTCATTTTACTACTTCTCTCTCTTTCTCTTTCTCGTTTTATCAATTTGCTACATCGAGAACTGGCTAATTAATCTTCAATTCGTTGCTTAACGAATCGATGGAACGAGATTGATACGGCAATTAATCGCATTTCCGCGAGTCTCTTTAAAGTAGCTATCCTGAGTGACACGACTGCTTTCCCGCGTGCATTGTGAGTTCCCGGTACCCGTCACGCTGCGTTGTTAAGATATTGACTTGCATACACACATATGTATTTATACGCGACTTGTAGTATAGGACACGTATCACTCGATACCACAGCACTGTTCGGTTTCTCCGAGAGATTTCTTTCTTTGCAGCGCTCTTACCTGCTATTCGGGTTCGCAATATGGCAATCGATGTAAAGAATACTCACAGTCGTAACCGTACGTACAAGATACTCGCGCACATTTCTACCTGTGGTCCAGGTTTTATGCGCGTCACAATGAGAGCCGCGTTATCTTACTCCGATATACTCGAGGAGTAAGGTAACAGTGCAACGACAGAGCTCGATACTATAATGGGCCGTCTCTATAAATGGAGCTGCTCCATACTGGATCGAACAATACGGTGACTATTGTATCCTAGTAATTTCGCTATACGGAACAACTCAGCACGATATCTACTTCGAATCCGTTCCTTCTAATCGTTCTCGGAGAAGACTTCTATTCCCGTAGAGGAGACAGTAATTGACACGAGAATCAATTTCACCGGCGACTGGAGCACATTGCTAGCAATTGTTCCTGTCACGGTAAACTCGTGTAAATAATGTGACGCAGACAGGTTGACGAGTCCGCTTTCGAATCTCATTGTCACGCCTCCGATGCCGAGTCTCCAGTGACATCGGAATTCTCGGGAGGATGTCAGTCCCCAAGCGGCAACTGAGAGATTTAAAGAAGCGACTTACGTCAAGGTATAATTCATACTTTGAGGCAAGAGCAGCGGCAGCGGCGGCGGCGGCGACGACGACGAGGAGCAAGTCGTCCCCTCGTCGATGCACGAGGAGAATCAAACAAGATTATTGGAGATATGTGGCTAATACACGAACGCGGTGTCCTGGCCCCTGGGGGAACAGAGGTCCCAGGCCGGGCCGGGCCGGGTGTGTTGTGTACCGGGCCAAGGGGTAAACGGCCTCCCAACAGCCTAGACGTATCTTGACCCGAGAGAGATAGAAGCCACAAAACCACTCACTCTCTTCCAAAGAGAGAAAGGACAAGAGAATGTCGCTTGGAGGGAGAGAGCAACCGAGAGAACGGCACATATTCAAAGAGAATAAAGGAGAGAGAGAAAGGGTTTAGAGAACAGGTGCGCGACCATTGACCGGCTTTGGTTGCCTGGTGAATTATCATATACTATACTCGTAGGTTCGTTGCGTTGGCGATCAGTCGATTTAATCGCACCGATTACTGCTGCATCGAGCACCGGGGTCAGTTCAATTAAGATGGGTTACTGGATAATAATACCTTTGTGCTCGAGCGTCACAAAACTTTGTGGGATTTCATGGATTATGGGATGGCGATAATCACTGTAGGATCATGCATGCAAATAATTGAGATTAGTTCAGTGGGGGGACAATTGCAGCGTTACAAACGCCCTTTGACTCCTTGTAGCGTAGGGGAGTGTAAGGAGAGAAGGGTATCGATATTTTTATCGATGGTCGCCAGATGAAATAATTGTCAATCGCGACTAAGCCATCGGGCATGAAAATTAGGAACAGTCGAAATAATTTGAGGAAAAAGTAAAAATGTCTCAATACTCTATTCTACAATATTGTAGAATAAAAAACTTGGCTCGATGTAATTGTTAATTAATTCCAGTATTAAAAACCAACGTTCAGTCCAAAGAGCTCATAATATTGCCAAGCTTCAACGGTTTAACCGAAATCCCCCGAACTGAAATTACATCGTCCATCCGAGTATCGGAGGAAATATTCTAAGCAATAAGCGCATAGAGTTCGAGGTTATTTAATCCGGTTTGTGGGCGAGGCGCTGAGCAGTGTTTTATGTGGATGTGGGATAAGGCGCCAGATCGGGTATCCCGCGTTCTAAAGTAGAAGATAATTTAACTTCCCCCCATAATTCTGTCTATCTTGAAACAATCCGTGGCAAGTGTTTATCATTACGAAATGCTCCCCTAAATATACTCTTTCGGTAGCGAGCGGATAAACGATTTTCCTAGAGGATACCCTTTATCCCCATAGAGAAATTACAGTGATGATGCGAGACAGTAGCGCGTAACCTTTCTTCCGCAGTAGCGAACAAAAGTAATTGCAATGAAAGTGGAATCCGTGCGCACGGTGATACAATAAGCCAGTAATCACCTTGGCACTTTTTTCACGCGATTTTTCGCAGGGTACACAGCCCCGTGAAAAACCGGTTAAACGAGAAAAAATGATAGAATGACGTCAATCCTGGTAGATTAGGAGCCACTATTCTCCAAGCACAATGAACTCACGGACATGTTGTTCAGATTGATATCGAAATCACCAGCGCGATATTAGTTCCACATGCAAACAGAGTGGCATATCCGCGCAATAACAGATCGCATCGGTAGCAGATCGATATGCTGTCGATCCCTGCCCCGTCGCCGAGTATGCCCTTCGCACTATAAAAGCAGTGATTGATTACACGATGTCAAAGCGGAATGGAAAATACGTCTCGTGCTAGTAGTGCTAGAGTTGGTCAAAGCGTGGAAGCGAGAGGCCCTGGCTCTACGATTAGACAATCCAATTGCATCAACCGCACAGTTCTCATTCGATCGAGTGGAGGATATGAGCAACTGGTATACAAATCGCAAATCCTTACTTCAAATTGTGTGCTGTCACATGACAAAGACGGATATAAGTAAAGGATTTTTAAGGATTTTAGAAGGAACGACAGAAACGCAGATAAAATCTTGTAGAACCGTGAGTAAATTTGAAAAATCTTCCAAATTATAAAATTGAAAATGTAATATATATTTTAAAAAATCAAGTATCACATAAAATATACCGATATGAACTTTCCTATTAATTTCCATCACGACACCCGCCCCAGCGTAATACTTCCCACGTATTAGGAAACAGTCAGAAACACTGGTGTACCTACAAACATTTCCGCGAAAACTCGCGGAATAACAAATCACCAAGATTCTACTAGTGTAGTTAGGCATAATGGGCGAGTACCTTTCCTTAAGCGCATCAAGCAGAGCCGAGACGCGCGCGGTGACGCTCGTTAAAGCACACTCCGAAACAGAGAAGGAATTGCCGTGGATTGACGAGTCGTGCTTACCGCGACTAATGGTGTCCAGCAGAGTAAGAGTGTGCAATGTGCAATGTGCAATGTGCAGTGTGCAGTGTGCAGTGTGCAGCGTGCTGCTCGCAGACCGAGTGTAAATACGTATGGATATGTACACGAACGAAGTCGCGAAAGGTGATGGTAATGGTGGATAGTAGTGGTGAGAGGGCAACAATACGCATTGCTCGGTAGAAATGTGTGTTGGCTGTACACGAGCGGCCGCGGTCGGTGCGAATCCACGCAAGGCCGGGGCTGCCGTGGTGCCAACGTGCGTGGGCTGACAGCCTGACACGCTGACAGCAGGCCGGACCCCGACCACCCGACACCTCACTGTCAGCCGGACCACGGCTCTCCCGTAACTCCTTTGCTCTCGTCTCTTCGTCTCCTCTCTCTCTCTCTCTCTCTCTCCCTCCTGGCTCTCCTTTTTTTCTTACTCTTCTCTTCTTCGCTCTTCCGTATTCCTTCGCGATTCTTTCGCGTCAACTTCATTGAAGCGTGCTATTTAACCCTCTATGACGTCATGTAACTTTTAACTCACACACTTATACATTTACTTTTTAACTCGTACCCCAATTTTTAAGTCCGATTAACGACGAAGAGAGGCGATAAAATATTGCGAACTCAAAATGTCAAATTCCGTAAGACAATTGTAAATTACCATTGCAATAATTAGTTTGATGAATAAAATCGGTAATTCACATTAGAAACTTAAACGAATAAGTTCGTATCGGATGTTCTTGTCCGTATAAATCCTCGTGTGGTAATCTTAGACGCGAAGGTTGGTGGATATTGCAAAGTCGAGGGTGCAGAAGGCCAGCAGGCGCGGCGGTATACCGGCCGCAAGAGGATTCTGCGATAATTCGAAATACGCGTTTTAATACATCCCCAGCATTAGCTTGAGTTAAAGGACTGATGGAATCCCGTGCGCATGGCAAGCAGCGCTCTTCGAAGAACGTTAATGCATCGCGGTGGTTCTTCTGACGTTCGCTTAGGAGTATGCATCAGGACCGCGAATGGGAAAGATATGCAAGAATTATCCAGGTATTGCCATGTCGCCGACTAGCTTTTCAAGTGTTTCGCCAGATAAGCCCGAAGATTCTGAGGGCCAGTGAGTACAATTATTAAGAACCGGTAGAATCCATGCTTGTTCTTCGTCCGAACATCCTATGAGGCCTAAGTACCTATTTGTTGTTGTCGTCCGTGAGTATACTCCTCCTCGCGAGATGCGTTCCGTACTCAGTGATAAATTTCATTGGTGCGACTGAAGGTTGCCAGGGATTTGCACTTCCTGCCTTCCTCGAGGAAAATCTTTCTCGGCACTGTGCGTTGGAATTTATCTGACTCCTCGTAATTCGCAGCCTTAGTGGAACGCTTCGCCACTTCTCCGGTTCTGCAGTGACGACTGGCCAAGTCGCACTGCGTATCACGCGCATAATTCGTCGCACGTTACATAAGAAGAGGATGCGTATTGTGGAATACGATAAGGAGGATGTTTAATCCATTGGATATGGGCAAGTGGAGAAACCACTTCTACGAGAGCACCTTCGAACAACGACTGGAAGAACGGGCAGAGTGAAACTATACGGATAGTGCACTTTAACCATAGATATCCTAACGTTTTATCATGAAGAACATTCTTTGATTCTTCCCAGTGAAGTTTACGCGATTTCGATATATTCGTATCAATTTAGAGACTCTCCCGATTATCTATAACAACCGAGATACATTTTGTGAGTAAGAACAATTTATCTACTACCTCTGACTTTTTCGCTAATTCATATTGTCTATTTCTATGAAATGGTTACCCTGTAATTGCTTCTAACGATCCAAATAAATCTTTAAACAACTCCAAACGTATTATCATTAGCAGATGTAGATTTACGCTGCCAGTGGATTTGAAATTGGGAGCGAATACGGAATCGTGTGTCTCATTAAGTATCGGACGGTTCAGCTGGCCCCGGTCAGGGACAATTACTGCGTGAGCGACAGCAGTTTCGAGATAATCGGCTGGATAGAGGAGAAACGCGGACGTATATTTCACGTGTCCGTGGGTTTCTTCGATCTCCCGGTTTCCATCCGCGCTGCGGTTCGGATCGAGTGCACCGCACCACACCGCACGCCATCGCGCCCCAGCGACTGTGTCTTACAATTCACGACAACGTCACTGGTGCAGATAACATCGAGCCAGTGTGCAACAATGCACCATGCCGAAGAGTACGACGAGTTAAGTCCGTGGTAAATGTTTCGTCCGCGACTCTTGCACCACGCGGTACGATCTTACCAAGGCCTTCTTACAACTTGTCGGTAATTAACAGTCGAATTGCCGAAACCGGTCAATGACTCCTTCGACATTCTTCTCTTATGGTGCATTCTACTTAAAAATAATACGTATGTCAGGTGCTATATCGAACAATTTAAGAATAATCAAGGTAATAAAAAATTGTAATTATTCGCAGAAATAAAGGTACCTATTGAACTTTAATCGGAAATTCTTTCGGATGAAACATCGAGGTTTTTAGGTCTTCGAGGTGGGACATGGAATAAAAATCGAAATTTTGTCGACAAGATAACGTTTTCTCCATTTAAGTATTATAATTAAGTACGTGAAAGCAATGAGTATTTTTCAACCGGCTCATAGTAATAATTATCGACAACGCACAACAATGCACAATACAATGTTCTTCATCCCACCCCAAATATTCAAAAGACCAAAAGCATAGCAATCGACAATAATATATCTTCGCGATATCATCTTATCGAAGATAATTTTTTAAAAATTCCTGGAATTCTATGGAGACTGGAAGGTTTTTTATCTTGAGATCCGGTATCCCAAAGATTTTAGACTGCGTCTAGTGAAGCTGCCGACAATAAATGTTTCGTCCATTCCGAGGGGATCTAGAATTACTCTTATTCTGGTATGTAGTCATATCGCTAACCGCGCGATACATGCACCGAGATCCGCGTGGATTGTGAGCTCACAGCTTGGAGAGGTGTCTGATGTCGACAGACCGCTGTGCCGCATAATAAAACATTCGGGATTATAGTCGTCGGGAGGCACGCGCATGAAAAACTATCGCCACTTATCGGAAAGCGATAAGTTAAATGCGGAGTTAATGATAATTTGTGATATATTGTCGCTACACGTGTACGGTTTTGCCAATTGATTATACTCAATCGCGACGGTTTCCAAACACTGCAGCATTAATGATTGCAGATTGAACTGAATTGGACACATCAGTCTCAATATACTAATGCGGTTTCACTGGGGCTAATATAAATAATTACAGCTGTACAGTACCCTTACCTAAAATATTATTGTAACATTGAAGAGAACTAGTTGTTTATAGTTTCCACAGGAATGAAATAGTAATCGAATTGATCTATCTATTACTGTAAATACCAGCAGTGATATGGTACACTAATCCAATAGGACAGATCAATTACCGAATCCTCGAAGGAATTAGTCCTTCTATTTTCAATCCCAACTTATTCAACCTTATTTCAGAAATTTGGTCATGTCAGAAATAAAACCTCATTATTTCATATTTATTTCCTTTCAATTAAAAATAATCATTTTCTTCCCCTCTTAGAATGCAGTCTAACAATGGCCTATCACAGTTAGCTCGACTAACTGCGTTCACGTGTTGCAATTCATTGAATGCACGTCGCGGCTTAGTAATACCGAAAGGAGCTTTCGAGAGCGAGGAGTGGACGGTCGATTTTTCGGAGCGAGTGTCGGAAGAGCAAAAAGCTCGCACGTGGGCACCTTGATGCAGGATCGCGGTACGAGTGGTACGAGCGGTACGAGGCATTGTTCACTGGTCGCAGTACATCAATTCCGCGGTGTAGCGGCGGTGCAACGCTGAGCGATGCATGGGTCTCTGAGCGGAGCACGCGGTCTGGTGCGGCGCGGTGTGGCGTGGCGGCCCACGCGATCTCTCCCCCTCGCGGAGCGCGAGACCTGCAAATGTTTCTCCGGCTGTTATAGATACTTACATAAAGAGGGAATGATGTATGCCCCTCGATGGGTAATATAATGTAGGCGGCTAACGAGAAAGGGCTCGGCGTGGCATGGCGCGGCGCTGCTCGTCCACCGTGCGGCATCGCGCAAAAAGGGTGGATCCGTAAATTCGCAACCTTCAACTAAATCAGCACGAGTAACGACGACGAGCAACGCGTCGCGTTGCCTCTTCGCCCCCGCATCATTCGCATTCTCTACCCCTATAGCGTGCGCTAAGCATCATGTTGGGGTGGCATTGCCACCACCGACCTTCCATCCTTCCCCCGCGACAAACATCCCCGAGATTCCGATCGCCCTTTACGCTGTTTCTCGGAATTCCGCTCATCGCGATTTAATTAAGAGACATTTTGACTTTGCAGTTTTATTCATTTTTAGACTCTTTATACTTGTGGGTTTAATATCAATGGTGAGGATACTTCGGTTACTGGGGACTGATAGATTTTTAACGCTCTTTATTACTCCCAGTTTTTATTACTCCCTTCTATAATAATGTCTATTCTTTGCAAGAATCTACTAGGAGGCGAATCGATCAAATATTGCAGTAAACAATTTATACGATTTTCATGTACAACAAATCTTACGAGTTAAAAAAAGGTCGTTTATTCGGCTGAAAAAAACCGATTTAAACTTAATTACTCGATAGAAAAATTAACACTGACATTCAGATATTCCTAAACGATTACTCCGTACCCATTGAGTTTTTCGAAAACTAGCAGTAAATCGAATTCCGACAACCTGCGTGCATTGCAACAAGTTTTGCTATGTACTGCGTACGTGGGCACTGCGCACGTTGGAATTTATTAATGTTGAAGATATTGGAGCGCAACCTGTTACCTAGACTAGCATGGCAGACCAGTATGGAGAGGGTTGAACGTGCTTCCAATTGAGCCAGTGCGGAAAAACGGGGGTCGCCGCGGACTGTCGGCGAATTCGCGGTAGAGCTTGCCAGCGCACAAATTTCGCCTGCAATTCCTATGTTTTATGCTCGCACCTATGCATGCGTAACGAGCACGAAAGTCGTAACTCTCTGGTTAAAGCGTCCGACTGTGAGCGGCGGTACTGAGATAAGCAGCCAACAATTGCTCAGTCAGCAATAGCAAGACCAAGAATGACGAATGACTCCTTTTTTTTGCCCGATATATTCAAGTTACCCTGCAAGTGGGAGCGATGAGAGCACACATGGAGGGAATAGTAACAGTTACATAAACGAGATCGAGCACCCGTTCCCACACTTTTATGAGTCGACATTTAAGTTCAAAGATAGAAATTGAAAATGATGTAAATATTAAAAATTATTGAGATATTGCATAAGAATTATGAATTTCTTTCAGAAATTTAAAAGTCAAATTTTCCAATATCTTTGATGCGACAATTATATTCTATGGTGTAAATATTCCTCGAGACGCATATATGCGTCTTGGTCCTTTAATGACGGTGGCATTAACATATCGATTTTTCTCCTGCGATAAAATTGCCTACTAGTGACTTAATAATCAATCGTACGCGGTGCATTCCGTGAATCCACATGTACCCAATTAGTTGGATGGGCAAGTAATGAGTTTTAGTGGCGATTGGCACTGGCCGCGAAGCAACAGCGGCCCATTAGCAATTCTAAGCGAACCGGTGCAGTGGCCAGTCATTACTCGAGTATACGCAAATAATAATTACAGAAAGGGGAACAATTGAAGAGAGAGAGTGGAAAGTGCCGGCGGCGGATGTTGGCGGAGGTAAGGTAGCAGGAACCTCATTCCTGGCATCTTCCGATGGCTCTTGGTACCCTTCCTCTTGTACCGCCCTCTTTCTCTCTTTTTCTCTCGCTCACTCGAATCGCGGCATGGACCAGGCGCAGCTCGCTCCTTCGAGCGCTAAATAAAGTAAAAGTTTAATGGCGCACATCCGTTGTTCTGATAGATATCTTAATGCGACCGGATTTTCAAGTCCCTTGAGAGATAAGTGCGCGCCGATGAAACCCAACGGCGTAAGGGCCGTTAAATGACGCGGAGTTGTGCGTTTTTTCGCTGCCACAGGGACGCGCCTCTAATGACCGGTGCATAACAATGTCGATCGACGAAAAGGTTATTAGGCAGAGCATTCCGTTCCGCGCGAGATTCTACGCGATAGCAACTTGATGTATTATATTATTTTCGGGCAAGCTCTTGCGATACCTGCGAGACGATGGTTATCACGGTTATATTTACATCTTCAATTGATTATTTTAGGAATGGAGAGGCACACATAAAAGTGCGGACGGTATGCAATTATTTTTAGAATGGAATCTTGTGTATTTCAAAAGACCATTTCTTGACAAGACTACTTTTCTCAATATGTATCGCTGATTAAATAAAAATTATCCTACGTATTCATATGGTATATTCAGAGTTCTGCTAGATAATCTTTGTGGTACACTCAAGGTGTTATAGTGGTAAACGCCACTTTACTCACTATATTCACTTTATTCACTATATTCACGATACCTCGCAGGTGTTCAAGAAAATGAAAGCAAGGTGAAATTATCCTCGGTTTGAACGATTAATGCTTCCCCTATTTCGTAAGAGCCTTAGGCAAGAAAACAATCTAATCGCTATTGAGTCTTTGCGTCACGCACAATGCCAGAAGAAGTCCAATAAGAAGAAGAAAATGATACAGAACGATTCTAATTGGTCGAGTGCTTCCGTGACTATTCTTAGTTAGTCCGATAGAAGAATCAAGGGGGCGATTAGTCAGCTGAGCGGCAGAAAATTAATTGTCGGGCTGCTGTGCTGGAGCAGTGGGCGTGCACGTGGTGGACGAGGAAGTAAGGGAAAGCCACTGGTTATTACAAAGTCGAGGCGCTAAAGACAACTCACGCTGCCTCATACCATTATCCACTTATTCTCGTTCTCAGCGAAATGAATGGCAGTCTCCGGCAAAGTATGTAAGTAACTCGGCGAAGTAACAAAACCGCAGGAGTACATTCTCGACATATCTTTCCCCATGAAAACTAATCGAATCGAGCTTCGCAATGATGTATCTCGTCGAACAACCGACTGCACAATTCCTTGCTTCACGAATTTCCTTCACAAAACGAGTCTCATTAGAAGAAAAAGTCGACGTTGGCACCAGTTAGTGGTGTCAAAAGGAAACGTTCGAGTGTCGAGAGTAGGGCGCAGCGAGTGCTCAAATGTCACTGTGGCGACGCGATCTTCGATATACATCCTTTCCGAACGGTTCGGTATTTATTCTTGTCAAAGAGTCGACTCTCGAGCTAATCGAGGAAGCGATCAGGGCATTACACAGGGTTTCGTTGTCGCCGTCGAAACGTGATCGCGGCATAAAGGTGTAAAACGAGCCGGCGAAAACTGATGCAGAAAGCCGCGACAGAGAAAAACCAAGGAGAGGATAGAACGAAGAAGAAAGCGAGGTGGATCGCAAGATAGAGGAGGGAGGGAGGTCGAACGACGAGGGTGGCTCAATGTTTAGGAGAACGAGAGAGGACTAAATAAACGTGGTATATTGGTGCCGGGACAACGAGGCTCGTAAGTCCCAGCGACACTACGCGGAGCAGAGTTCCAGAGCTCTGGAGCTTACCGTGGCAGGTGAGTTATATTCGTTAGCCGGAGGACGGACCAAGCCGGGCCCACGGATACCCCAAGGGGAACGAGCTTGCTCGGTTGCCCCTCTTTATTCCAGTTTAAACGGTCCGTCAAAGTCACCATTACCATTCGGGATCGCGCGAACCATTTATTTGCGCGGTGCCCGGACGCGCTGCTTATTTATAGCCGTCAATTAATTATCGCTGAATAATGAGCGCGGGCGCAGAGAACCGCGGAATACATTAACCGAATCGCTATTCTCGGTGAGGTTCCTCGCTCGAGTCAGAAGCGAGCGATCATCCTCTTTCGTTGCCCCGTTCGTCTATCAGGCAAACGAGACTTCGATATTTGCACGTGAGAGCCCAGCAACTGGAGTGATTTAGTCTGGAACGTGCCTCTCGCATTGTTCCTCTCTCTGAGCACCTCGCTCTACACTCCCTGTTAACCTGAAATAGGATCCGGTTCGAGTATTCTCCGTTATACACGCAAGGCGAAAAACACGAAACTTCTATCTTCTCTGTTTGCATCCTTCAGAAGGATTAACCCCCTGCACTTAGAATTTCCTGCCTCGCTTCAACGACAAATTGGCAATTAATTCAAAATAGTGACCACCCATTGATGTGCAATACTTTAAGGAACCAAAACAATGTAGAAAATCATTATATTGTTTTAAACGAGACCGAGCAGGAAAAATAGCTTAAAACTCCCACATATAGATGCATACGTAAATATGTAACGCCAACCATTCGCGGCGTAATCGAGGGTTGTGGGAATTTCCAAAAGCACCGAAACTGGTACAATTCGGTGGGCCAGGGTGCGATAAGCACCGCGCCGTGTGTGTTCGACAAAGATTTCCATGCATGAAGATTTGATGTACGATTGGAGAATTAAAAGGGCGTACTCTCAAGTGAGAGGACCTTGCGGAGAGCAGGATTGCTCGAAGATGAATCGCCGGGTGGAGAGAGTAGATTTGTCAGAAGACTGGAGCCCCAAGCGTCAAGAATCTCGTAACGATTTTCAATTGTATTACTACGGCACGGTGTGATGGGGATCGGGTGCCAGGTAGCATTGAAAAGTTACTTCCCCGTATCAGATGTATAATTGAATGTCTCCCATGCTTTTTGCCCCTTTTAATATCGCCGCCGCGCGTCCACCCAGTCCGTAATGACATACAATCAAATCACTCGGCTCGCACTGCTTCCGTCCCGAGGCTCTTTGCCCCGATATTAACCCTTTGGGTCCTCTGGCCGCATATATGAACTCGTCGTGCTCGTAATACAAAATAACCCGTCGCGAACGATGCTTTATGCCAGTTTCAAACAATAGCGTCTTTCGTATCGCGTCTTTTCTTAACTCAAATATTATTCCTTTACTCGACGGATAAATCGCTAAATTCTTAACACCTCTATGCAACTACAATCGTTCATTGTTTTCAACTCTTGCAGTCCAACGAGCGAAAAAAAATACTGTACCCTTGCTCCATGGGACGTCGAAGGAAGAGCGTTCCAGGAGCAGTGGCAACTCGTGTCATACATTCAACTACACGATTACCTGTTTGCACTTTGACCGTTGGCACCGAGTCCGAAGGAAAGGGTAAACGGCACGGTATGGTGCGGCGCGGCGCCGATCGGTATCTTGGTGTCCCAAGAAGGCCCGTAAACTGCGCTCGCGAAAAGGCGCTGCTCGGCGTGCCGCGGGTTCTGAATGCAGCGGGGATGCGCTCGAATAATAATAAACGGGGATAAATAGCTAACGAAGGAAGCGAATGGTTGCATGGCTATCGGCCATTCATATGAGCCGCCAGCGACTGAGCCTGAAGGGATAGGAGGGTAAGGGGGAAGTAAGGGGGAAGTAAGGGAGAGAGGGATGCTCAGGGAAACGACTCGATGCGGTGCGGCGCTCCCACCGCGGACAATAAATGACATTGGAGCGTGGTTCTCGCGACGCGACGATACGACCGCGCGCGACCACCAGTTTGTGCCCAGTTTCTCTTCTCTTTCTCCGGCTCGGCTTCTGCTGGTAGAGCCAGCCTCTTCCTCCTCATTCTCATCCTCCATCTCCACCACCTCCTCCTCTTCCTCTTCTTCTTTCGTCCGTGCGCGCGTAGGCAGGTTGGCATACGAGCCGCGGTCAACTCGCCAGCTCCTCTCGCTGCTCTAATGAGCTTGCTATTATTTGCTTTATTGAATGCAATTAGAGCTTACTCCGTGTCCCTATCCCGCTCCTCGCGCTCCCCTCTGGCCTCGCGCGTTACCACCGTACCGCGACTCGCCTCTTTCCGCCCCGCGACCGTCGCTCGCTCCTCGAGTTCTCTCCTGTACACTGCGTGCTGGATCACGCACGAACACGCGCTCGCACATCTACACGCTATACACCAGCAGCCGAAGCCATGAAATCTTCTCTTCAGAGGATTTCGCGAGTATTGGTGAGCAAGTGCGAGTAACTCTCTGTCGCCTTTGTATGGATACGTAGACAGGTCTATGTGTGTGTATTTGCTGTTCGCGCATGTGAACAAACATGTCGGGATGCATCGGTGTGAAGACGGCGGAGCATAGCAATCAGGCAGAGCGATGCATCCGCACACTACACTGTACTGTGTAATTTCTAGAACAAAAACCCTGCCGTAATTGTGTTCATTATCTTCGAAACTCGAGAAACAAAGCCGCCGCAAAGGACGAGGAGAAGAAGGAAGGGGAGGGGGAGGTGGAGGAGGAGTCCCAGTGGCAGCCGTTGGATATCGCGATTTGCCCGACTACTTTCCGCGAGTCTTCTTTTTGCTCTGTTCACCGATTACCTATTCTCTCAATGATACTCTCGGCGAGCGTGCTACTGCTCCTGGAAAAGCGGTGGGCTGACTCCTCGGTAGTGCCCCCCTCCGGGCTCGTTATCGGTACGAATCAAAGTATATACAGCGGGCAGTGTGCTTCCTGCTGCTATTAGTATTTTTCGCGCACACACTCACAATCAACCGAGTACACGTGGAGGCTTATCTGATGTGTGAATTAAAGGTAAACCACATGTATACGTATACATATATACTCGGAAACTTCTTCAAGTAGTAGCCTCCTTGCCATCATCCCCGAGACGCTTCTCGGTATGTGGAAGATCGATAATTTGTTTGCCATTAAGTTTAATGGTCGTTTTTGCCGTGAGCGTGAGGTAGGCCACGAGAATGGAGATGACTTTTTGCCGAACTCACAGTCAGTATTATTGAATTACCAAAGGGTACGTTTGCAGAATTTTCGGGCCAGAAAAAATGTGAATTTCGCGGCGAGCAAGCTTCGAGAATCTGTATTTAGTTTTGATATCCGACCCGACAGTCGAGAGATTGGCAGGCTACTGCATAAGGGCCATAAGGTAAACTGGTAGAGATAACGTTCAGCTGAAAAACGAATCACCCGAGTATTATCCTAAGTGAGTTTTAATGACTCGGGAGCAACACCGTTCGGTAAGATACACTTATTTCGCCTGAAGCCTCCATCAAGTATGTAACTCGCCCGACCGGCTGCGCGTAGAATTCGGTTAATGGAGAACGGAACGCAATCGATTCCAATGTATATCTCATTTAATAAGACATATAGCATCTATTAATCAGAACCTCATATATCTGATCCCGCTATTCCCATGTCTAACACTTTTGAGCTAGTGATGTATCGTTAGCATCAATATTCCATTTAAAATGTCCCTTCTTCAATAAGAAGAATGCGACATTAGTCTTTATAGATGTTCAAGAAGGCTACCTCAATAGCTGTCGGAAATTCCACCGAGTGTGAACCTCGAGGGTGTGCCGTTACTATAATTTCACATTAAACACAGCAGAAACGACCTTGGACATTTCGTAGGTACGAATAGGTTGGAGAATTACGCGTAGTTGCCAAAGGTGCGTCGATCGCATTCACGACGCGACTCGGGCGGATGCACCCGACATAACGCACGACACTTGGGTATATACACACGTGTACGCGGCCGTTGCGACAAGAGACCAAAGAGGCAAACGATGAGGATGCGAAGGGAGGCAAAAAGAGATCGAGGGGCAGCAGAGATGGGAGTAAGACGAGAGAAAAAGAGAAAGAGCGGAAGAGTGAGAGAGAGACTGGTCGAAAGAAAAGAAGAGAAAGAAGAGGGTGCAGTGGAGTCTGGAGGTGGTATAATCTACGTAGCGAGTAGGTAGGATGGGCAGTGGATACACCGGTACGTATAAGTATAATGACTGGCACTTCTATGCATTATCGTACCGCGGTGCGCTGGGGCTGGATACGGTGGTGGCTGGTGGCTCAGTCCGTGCGGTGCCTGGGATCAGCCGTGGTCGGGGAGATGAATAATTTCAGGACGGGCACGCAATTACGTGCGCGTACGTCTCGCGTACCAAGTAACCGCTCGACGGGACTCGACGGGCCTCGACGGGCCACGCACGCATACGTATGTAAGTACTTAGGTAGGTAGGTAGGTAGGTAGGTAGGTAGGTAGGTTGGTAGGTAGGTAGGTAGGTAGGTAGGTAGGTAGGCACACCGTGCCGCGAGAGGAAGGAGCCACCATGGACCACGGGCCACGGACACCGTACTGTGCCCGCAAACACCCAACCTCCTTCCTCGCTCCACAATCTTGGTATCATTTATATTTCACTGCAGGCAATTATTTCGGGCCCCGGCCGTGCCCATCGGGTGTCCGATAAGTTCGAACCGTGAAGTTCATTCTCAAGACCACCGTTCGAGGTACTGCTCCGCCTGGTTTTCGTCTTCGTCTGTGCCTGCTGCTTCGTCTTCATCTTCGTCTACCTCCTCGCGGCCGATCTCCCTCGCCGATATGTTCGCGCGCGCGGCTCGATCCAGCGAGACCTTACCCGAGGACACGCGTGCTGCGCGAACCCACAAATTTACGAGGCCAACTTTTGCTGGCTATTTTTCTTGCTTTCCTACTGAGACTTACGAGCCCACTGCGCTGTGGCCTTTGGATCGATGCCTCCACGCCTTCCTCTCCTTCTCTGGTTCTTCTTTTTCCGTTTCGCCTTTCGGTTTTCGCGGCGAACTTTCAGCTTCCCCGAACGATGGGAATTCCGTCGCCCAGCAATCCACGTGCTACCAAATCGAGCGGGGGTCCTGGCGAATGGATTGCGTATTTCGCGATAATTCTATCCGGTTCGTTTTGGAACATTTAATTATTACAACGCAACATTTCATTGAGTTCTTCTAATGATAGGTATCAAAGTTAAAGCGAGCTACTGGCAACTCGTATCCATGTGAAATCGATTTTGAACTAGGCGTTCTGCGCGTAGGTCTGCGGGCCTAAATTTACAGGCCTAATTATACGCTAACATAGAACAAGTGTAGGTGTATATTATAGATATCCATATGAATGCTCATAGCATCATTCGTGTGCATCCGTACAGTGGATGTACATAACGTATGTACATGGTCGCGCAATAGTCAAAGCCTGTTAATTTCCGGCAGTGAAGTTATATCCGGCGCTAAAGTCCGATGCAATTAAACGTTAGATGCTACTACGGCCGGTTTAAAGCGGAATCCACTTGGCTACAACGAGAGGACACTTTGAATTTCAACCACGCTGATAGGGGCTCGGCTCTTCAGATGGGAGAAAACGTCATCGGAAGGGAGATAGGGAGGAGAAGGAGGAGGAGGACAGTCGTACGGTTCCGTGCTCCGGTAATTCTATACCGTAACTCCTATATTCGATCGTCTCGAGGATTTTCTTCATTATAAGTTTCAGAGCGTTTGCGAGACAGCCAGGCTGTAGCCCACGAGGGAGACTCGACGAGAAACCGCGGGGTGAGACGAAGACCGCGAGACCGTCGCGAAGAGCTGCCTATGCACGTACATTTTCGAGTGGATGCGCTTCAATTTCACTTCACGCTCATACAGCATGCACGACTTACCAACGTGTCTTTTAACGAATTGCCAGGCCGAGGGATCAGCAGTTACCACTTTGAAGATAGCGGCGTGTATATCATCCTCGCGTCTGTAGGCTTGGATTTCACTCAAAGCACACCATCCCCGATGCTGCTACAGCCGCAGTCGCAGCTGCCGCATGTCGAGATTACCGGTTTGGGTCAGTATAAGCGAATAAAGAATCGCGCCTCTTTTTAAATCTCATTTCCTCGCGCGGTACACTCTACCCGATTCCGACGGATTCGCGGCATAGATCAGTTAAGAATTCGATACATAGTTACGAAGGGTCTCCATTCGGATCAATCAAACAACAGACGATACTATTGATCCTGTGCTCGTGATCGCACTCTATGTATTCTCTTCTACTGCACAAAGTGTGCCGTGAACTGACTAAACAATAAGAGTAAGAGCGATTTTTCGGGCCAGTATCAAAATCTCGCGCGATCCGGTTGCCACTGGCCCGCACTCACGGCTGCCGAGCCGAACAATGTCGGTGGATTATTAGACCGTATTCGCACCTCTCGATGTCTCCGTCTGTCCCGCGGTTTTCTCGCTCGTTTGCCACTCTCCGAGAGTATCCGCACCGCCGTAGCCGTTAGCCGCGGTGTGATATCACTGATAGAGGATACCTACATAATATATGTATACGTATATAGATATATACATATATATTATAATAATGTGGGCCACAATGGATTCGCGTCATATCCTGGCTCTGTCCCCAGCTCGAGCATCAATTAGATCAGCGCACCCCAACCTCAGATATCACTCACACCTCTATCCATTCAACCTTTCTTTCTCTGTCTCTCCGTCTAACACTCTTCAACACACTCGCTCTCTGGGTCTCTCGTGTAACCTTTGACTCTCTTTCTCGCTCATCTCAAACTACCTTCTCCCTCTCACGTAACATACTCTCTCTCTTTCCCTCTCTACTCCCTTCTTCTTTCTATCTCTCTCGGTCTCGTTTAAGTAGCGTGCAATAGAGCCATTACGGGCAGACAAGCGAGAAACTCAATTTAAATTACGACTTCTTGCTGTTGTTACGACCGTTATTATAACGTTAGCGTTTCACGGTGATTTCTGTGCTGACGTGCACGCATCGGTTGATTTTGATGCAACGGGAAGCACCGTACTGGGCAAACCTGGAATCGGCTTCCTGCGCTGTCCTTAATTGGTCATTTTGCCTGTTAATTGCGGAACGCGCGGTTGGCTTTTAATAAATGTGCCTATTGGAGTTCCGTCGGTTTCCCGGGTGTATAAGTAGCAATTCCTTTTGATCAATTGAGCAGCAATTAACTCGCCGAAACAGTAGTAACGGGAGATTCGTTAATCGAACTTTTTTTAATAGGCCACTCAACTGGATCGCCAGAAAAGATTTCTTTTTTTTGTAGAAAACTGCATTGTTAACGATATCGTTTAATTTCTAGATTTATGATTATTGGGAAAGATTTGTCTTATTGTCGTGCGCCAAGGTAGAAATTGACATGATTTTTTGTCCTTTCGTAAAACCACATTCAATAATTTATGTAAATTAATGATAATTTATTCACGATGAGCTGGGAAGGTGGTCGCGAATATCCCAACGATTCCAGTAACTTGTTATATCCAAAAAGCCGATTTTTATTATTGCATGATATTTGCATGTGGTTAATGCGTCACTTGCTCAATCACCGATAAGATTTTTTTATTAATGACACTCGATATAATAGAATTGTGTCGAGGGCATTCTAATCGCCTCTTACGCATCGACACATCGCGATGTCCCGTGCCCAGCACAGATTGAGGCCCGGGCCCATGCCCATGCCCATGCCCCCATGCCTGTCTGTATTTATGATATACGAAGTCGGTTGATTTATGCCTCGCGCGCAGGAAGTCTGACTAGAAGCGAATTGCAAATGAGAGGGCGAACCGTGGTAGCTCAGATGTTTGTATAGAACAGTGTTTCCCAACGTGAGCCAATTTCCGACACTTTCGATACAATTAGAATATGCGATACATTTTCCTGCGATCTCTCAAAAAATTACGAAAAACTCCACCAAATTGAAATCGTTGGAACTGATATAAACATTTATAATGAAAACTATTGGGAGCTGGCCAGGAATCAAGAATCACGTTGATTTCATCTATTTTCATACTAATCGAACTATTTTCCGATATATAGATGTATAAATGGAAAATCCATAGAGTATAATACATTTATCAGTATCTGAACTTATACAGTTAAGCTAGAAAACCTAAGCATTAAAACGTTAAATAGATATTCATTGAATATAATTAAATTAAAATAGTTTTCTTTACATTTTTTTACCTTAAAGCTCAGTATACATTATGCTTCCTCAGTATTTGCACATTATATTAACATATGGCGATGTGAATCTTTAAGGTACAGGACGATTGGAAAATGGTTGGGAAACACTGGTATAGAACTATGTATCTTACGCGTGAGACTCCACATATAAGTCGATTTACCGCGGAGCGTCGCAATTCTTCTATGGCATCACAATAGCTTACCGAGTTCCAAGCGCGCGGGGATAGTACAGCCAGCCGCGGCCGGGGCTGGACAAGGCCATCGGACTATTCGATAGTAACTAGTTTCTCTTTCCGTCTTCTTGCCGCGCGAGGAGCACGAAGATGGACGAGCCTAGTGCGCCGCGGGGTATGTGAAATTTTGCGATATTCAAAAGCAGGTTGTCTCGAGAAACTTTTACCCAGGCGTCGCCCGTAGCAGCTACCATTGAAATGCAAAAGATGCAACTTTTCTTCGCCTCTTACAGTATAAGTATACCCTTACGCGAATCAGAAGCGTCACACCCATTACTATAATTCAATGGACCGAGCGAAAATAAGCGATCACGATCGGTAAGCCTGTGTTCGCGAAACTTATTACATTTTCCATGAAGATAAACCATGTGTGACACAAAACACAAGAGGATCATTGGAACACGTCGAAACAAAAGAAAGAAAATGATTTTGGAGGAAGACTAAGAGATAAAGCAAAAGAAGAAAGAAGAGGAGAAGAAGAAGAAGAGAAATGAGAAAATAGCCGGAGTCAGTCAAAGGGGAAAGAAGGAGGAGAAAGAACAGGCAGCAAGGAGATTGACCCTCTGCCCCGCTCTCTCTTTCTTGCCCCTTTCTCTCTCTTTCTCTACGCAACCAACACGCACGCGACCGGTTTGTTTCACCCCGATGCGATGCTAAACGAAGTTTTACCCGGCGGCTACACGAGCAAATCGTTCCACTGTGTTCCTGTCTTCCAATATGCCTTACGCTCGCAGGATTGACAACGCGCCGCGTTCCATGCCCGATCTCTCTATCTCTCTTACTTGCCCGTGAACGCACGCTTGAGCGCAATAGAGTAAAGTTTGCAATATCCGAACCGCGTTATTCCAAAGTTCTACTATAGAAATGCTCTCGCATCTCAACATTCTATTGGATGCTAGCAGAAACAAGTTCAGTTATGGCCAATATTTTTATGTATTTAATAACAGAGCCCGGAATTACGGTAGCAATATCTGGCCTAAACCGGCTGTAGATGGTTTGTGGTAAACTTAATGAAAGCGCATTTGCATGAAATTAGAACTAAAACCTTGGTATTGCTACCTGTTACTAGATTTTTGCTGTTGAGCTTGTTTACTTTACAACCTACTATTATCTGAACACTGAACATCAGCGTGCAACAACAACTTGCGTTTAGAAACAAGTGGATTTCTTACTAGAGTTCTGTATGTGGATATGATTGGCAGGCCAGTGTTTATTTTGATCAATGTAATCAAATCTGATTGTAATCAGATTCTAAACTGAAGACAGTATCTTGTGTTGTATCCAAAAACACAATAGTAAGCACTAGTATGATCAAGTGAATGTCAAATAATTAAGAGCCTCAGACATGATGAAATAACAGCTTTATGAGAGCAATGTAATGCTGTAATGTAATGTTGTATCCAAAAACACAATAGTAAGCACTAGCAGGTTCAAATAAATGTCAAATAATTAAGAGCCTCAGACATGATGAAATAACAACTTTATGAGAGCATTGTAATGCTGAAGAAAAATCTTTTGCTATATCAACATAAAGATGTGCTGTTGAAACTTATTTAAAAATGCTGAGATAAATCAAGCAGATTATTTAGTTGAAATACATCTCACAGGAGTATGTCTGATCTAATATTCATTTCATTTTACTTTGTCCCAACTACTAAGTAATAGAAATATGTTCTATTATGCACATATTCACTCGTCAGCAGCCAAGAAAGTTTATGATTATTTTTCAACCACAAAATTCAATAATTATGAATTACTTAATGAGATTGTAAGATAAATACATGTGCTACTGCCTCAGCTGCCACGAGATTATTCTGTTTTATTCCCGCAATCCGCAACTCGTGACTCTATGTACGTGAACCCGAGAGAAACGAGGCTGACACTGCAAATAGTAATAAACTTCATTATGCCGCGAGAACGCAAAGCGCAAAGACAGATTCTTGCACAATTCACGGTAGACAAAGGGATAGCCGGCGGCTAGTAACGCGAGACAATCAAGCGTGAATTACGTTTGGACAAGCCTCTTTTCAGTGCAAAGTTACGCGTGACTGGATTTTCTAATGATAAACCTGTCGACGAATTTTCCATGTCTACCAGCGGAGACTGTATAATAATAGAGCGATCGGTATCTCTCGAATACTAATCAAGCGCAGTCCCGTTCGTACAAACAAATTCAGTGTGGAAGTCCGTGCGATTTCTACGCTTAATTCTATTAGACACGGCTTTTATTGCCGCTGGTGAAACAATATCGAAAAGAGCGTACGAAGCCTTATGAAAACGGGACGATTGCACATCTGGCTATTTTCTTGCTACGTATACCTAACAAGTGTATTGAGTATGTATTGTGTATCGAAACAGCTAGAAAGTACGACAGGCTAATTCGAACGGAACGTAAAGTAGGTTAGATTTCAAGTCGTTTCCAATGTACGCAAATTGATCAATAGAATCAGTGCAACAATCATCAGAGATTATGTGATCAGACAGATTCTGATTGTGAGTGTAATGAACAAGCATGTTGACTAGGTACTCACCATATTATTATCGGTGTTACTATGCATGTATGTACCAAAGCCGGCGTACTGCCGTAAACGTGGGCCGAAGCTAAATTTTCTCGCTTTCTTACGACAATTGTTGGTATGCTCAGGTCCGCTCTCTGCTGATGCACAACACTCACTTACACAACACGACTTTTAACGCAATATTCCCGAATTTTTCGAATACCTTCGCGACACGATGCAGAGGCGAAACGCCTGGCGCATTTGTTCCACCGATACTGAATCGGCAACTACGCGAGCCGCAGGAACAATGCGCGCCACCCGACAAAGTAGTCCCTTCAGAGTTTCATTTGGAATATTCTTTTGTTTCACTAACCGCCAAATGTATAGAATGCTTTTTATAATATCGTAAAATCATGTGTGATATCAATTGTTGCAAAAGTTACTCAGATAATATTAACTAATATATGCAGGACTATATTTTAGTAAATATAGCGCGATCAAGAGTGGCCAATGGGTGGGCTCAGCTCAACAGCCAACCAGCGTGAATCTTAGATGTCACGTTAAACGCTACGGCAGCTATGATGAATTTCGTGGCATTGTTCGCGTTTCGGGCGGAAGGCTTACGCAATGGGCCACTTTTCGTGATAATTAGTGTGTAAAGTGGTGGTGCGTGAACTTTCGAGATGACAAAGGGAATCACCGACGGCCGGGCTACGCGTTGTTGGTGACTCGAGCAGAGAGATGGAAACATTCGTGAGGCCGTTTCGACAACTGAATGCCGAATGGTAAGTGTTTCACCATATCCATTCTACGTTGCTGATAGAAATGAGTAAAATGTGTACATATCGCGATTCTCGCGACTATTTACGTTTCGGTGGGCTCTGTTGCTGTTTACTCTGCGTCTTAACCTTTCGTATGGTGTATTCCGCGTAACTCATGTAACCCGTAGTCTTTCTTCGACCAAAGTAACCTGCAATTACGTTATACGGTGTATGTATTATTCGAGCAGCACGTCCAAAGTTCGCTACCCTCCAACATTTTCCTCTCTTTAGAATCCGAGTAATGTTTTAGTATGAGTAAAAAGAAAACGGCTTGAAAAAAGCGTGAGAGTGGAGAAAAAGCGGGGTTGCCAAAGGATGAGTAGTGCACTTCTCTCTGTCATCCCATTAAGCAGGGCCTTGAGTAGTATCTAAAAATGTTCTTTCTTCCGGCGCACAATGAGTACACAATGCAATCGAGCACAATGCCTTTGGTTGGTAGTACTATCTACGATTTTCGGCTACTGAGCATTTAGGTCTGCGACTCATCGTGAATCGAGAAAACTCCCTGGAGTTTTCGTGGGAACGTAACACGCTTTGAATTCCAATTCGATGCTCCTTTCGGAACCATTGCCTCCGTTCGGTTAGCTAGATAAAGTGCTGGATTTCGGATTCCTCGGCGGGGTGTTCGCTCAACGACAGTGTTTTTCTCTTTATGTTCCAAATCAGAATTCGTCACGTATTTTACATTACTTTATTTATTTCAATTTTGACGGTACGTTGTATTATTATCCTTGGATATTTTTTCCAATACGTAATACTATTTGAATTCGGATATTTCCACAGTATTGGTCGTTTCATAATTAAAAATTTAAATAAACTGACATTATTGTAATTAAACAAAGACAGCCAAGTTAAAAAATATATTTATTTATGCTTTTTCAAACACGACCATACGTATTTATCTTATATTTCTTCAATACTATACTGTACACTATATTTTTTTAGTATTTTGATTAATCATTATTCCTGAAGGGTTGACATGTGGTACGAATCAAAATGTGTTGAAACAGCTGCACTAACTAAATTATCTTTGCACAATACATTCGCTTTCCAATTTTCGCGGTACTTCACTCTTTGCAATAAATTAACTATTAGCGGATCTTTTACATGCGATCTCATGTTACTATTAATTTAGATGACATGGTATTGTGGTACATTAAATTTTTTTGCAGTATTTTTTTGAATATTCCTCCGTGGCAGTAGACTTTTTATGTACCTTTTTTCACGCACAGCGAATAATTTGTGTAAATTGAGCGATCGGTGTATTCGCACATGGTAGTAACAATACCAATTAGTTCAATCGACAGTGAGAATCACGGGAATGAAATAACAGTAATACAACGACGCGGACTTTGACGTTATACCCGAGACAAATGATGGAATGTCCCTTTCTTCATGTTTTGATTATCTCAAGGAGCATTTGTCCGTCGGGGCCGTTATCTTGCTACCTTTGATTGATCGCAACCTAAAGTACGATCGTTTCACCGGAACAACATTTGTGCACCGATTGATCGATCGACATTAAGTACGCACTTCGTCTTGCAGGCGAAAATAAATGTCATTCCGTTCCTCCGTTGCATTCTTAGCTGTATTATATCATTACTTACATCGCGATATCTCGCCCTCCTTGTTTACTATCGCGAACGGATCTTGTAGGTCGATTTGAAACGCATGTGCACACAGGTAACTTACTAGTGACAGACTCAGACTAGACATTGAGTGACGTGATAGGATTGGTAGAAATCTCTCAAAAATCAAAATAGACACGTTGATGACCGGGACTGTAATTCTACTGTATAGAATTTCAAATCAATAAGATACCGAACATAATTTCGTTTTTGTTCTTACGTTGATTTTTGATTGCGAGGATTATCAAGGTCATCTATTCTTCAGCAACTTAGTGTAATGTTTCAGTTTCAAAATCTGTTATAGGTGAATAATTTTTGCTTATTTATTGTACACACCACAAATGTAGTTCTATAACTGATCTACTTTTAGAGTTCAGTAGTAATAATTTGAGACATAATTCTAACCGAATTCTAGCTAGAACTCGACTATCGAAGTTCTTAGTTCCATTAAATCAGTTTTATAACTTAAAGGAGTATATGATTCTGATTGAATGAAGTCAATGGAATTTACTGGAAAATTGATCGAAGGACAAAATTGCTGACGTTGTCACTAATTACAGGCTTCTACTTACGGTGATTAACGTAGTAGATACAAGAGAAGATGCTGTTCAAGCCTTCGATAGTGTCTATTTCCAATTAGCTATAATAACGTATAGCTTTGCCGGACGGTAATAGCCTTCCGAATAAATTGCAGCTAATGCGGAGAGTGTTGTCGTTTAAATATTATCCTTACGACGATGCAGCGCGGAGCGGCGAATGCTCCGGACGATACATGCATTATTTACGTTAATCGCATGCAATATCGTAGAGCTGCACCATGCGCATCAAAGATCTGCGTCGGGTTTTGCACATTAACCGTATTTTCCACGCGTCTTTTGGAATTTTGGTCCGGGCGCGGCAGTAACGCGTTTTTCACCCGCAAATGAGTTTTTAATGCCGAAAATGCTACTGTCAGAACACAACGCACTATAACTAGCGCCTAACGCATATGTTTTATTAAGGAGTATACGTGAAATAATCTTTCGGATCCACACTTATCGCGATATTTTTTTGTATAATTCAGAGTAACTTGTACCGTTAATGACATTAGTACTAATGCAGTTATAAGTACATTACAGAACTTTGTCTGGTGAAATTACAACGAGCTGACTTTATTATAAATAAACATTTATATAGAATTAAGGAAATTATTTTTGCGAGACTGATAGAGTCATTTCAATTATTTGAGGAAATCCAAAGAACTATCAGTTCTTAAATGCGATTTTTATCAATATTAATAATTTAACATTTAAGTAAAACATATTTAAAAAAGTTCATTGCAGTAAGATTGTGACAAATGTTGTTGGATTTCGCTTAGTGGCGATATGACTTTAACTCGCCGGTGGCCCCATTAGGCACCATTAAATTGGCACTCTGGATAATAAAGTGCTTCTAATCAGTAATGTAAAAGAGAGTGGGAAACTGTATCGAGCTTGCCACAGATTAGGGATCACGTTGTTGAATAAATCTCCGCGAACCAACTGATTTTGGGTTGGCGGGCACCGTGGCGGGCACCGTGGCGGGCCGCGACCGGCGGGCTCTGAAATACTGTTGGCAATGTTGGCGCATACGGTGGCGCCGGAAGCGGGAGCGCAGCCGGGCGTGTCAGCGCTGACCAGCGCAACGCTACTTCTTTTGCTACTGCTCGGTTAACCTGCACCTGCACTACCTCCAGTCTGCAATGTACTCTGCTCGCGCTACTGCCTGCGACTGGCCTTCCACCCACGCGCGTGCTCACGCTCCCATTCGAACCAGTCTTCGAACCAAAGCTACTTGAAACCTCTACTTTTGCCCGGACCAGGCCGTATATGTCCGGATACTATACTATACCCACCCGTAACCCAAGTCCATACACCAGGATCTGGTCAGAACCACCATTTAACTGTCTTAATCACTCGACAACTCTTACCGATACTACCACTACTATTACACTATGTACTATTCTGACAGCGCGACAGCTCGCAATTATTTTCAGGCTTAAATCAATTGGCCGATTAAGGCTAATGAAGTAGAACCGCCGAATGTAAACCAGATATGGATACCGGGGGTTTTTCACGCCTTCACGCAGGGAGCGAGAACGGCGAGAAAGTAGGAAAGTCTGTCTTTTCTCCGTTGCTGTCGTTAATGAGCCTATCGGAGCACATAAAGCCGCGATAGACACACTCCACCGAGAGAATTTCTCCCGCGAAAAAAAGAGTGTAAACACCGACGGAGAATTTAATCCGATCATTAGGTGTCTCCTCGCGTGATAGGGGACCCGGCCTTACGCATCCCAGCTCTTTTGGCTGGTTCGAGGTTGAATGGAAGGAAGGAGGATGCAAGTCGGTTGTCGATATCCGCGAAGGAAGTGAGATAGTAAGCGAAGAATAGAAAGAGAAGACGCAAGAGACAGGAGTGCGGAGGAGAAGGTGGTAGGTGGGTGGGGTGCCAGGGGTTGTAAGGGGGTACGATCGAAGTACGTCGGACAGCAAGGAGGCGCCGGTACTGCGCGCCACACCCCAATGCAGTAACTCCATTGATTATTGTTGCTGGTGCATTCCCTGCCCCTTCTTCAGACGAACAGCATTTCTTGACTCGAGACTAGTCAGGAACCATCCCGCTCATATTCGTTTTCTTCTGCAACGCTCATCAATTTACCAAATTCAGAT
Source organism: Trypoxylon attenuatum (assembly GCA_963989405.1). NCBI lineage: Eukaryota > Metazoa > Arthropoda > Insecta > Hymenoptera > Crabronidae > Trypoxylon > Trypoxylon attenuatum. The sequence continues at coordinate 7,862,767 of OZ022490.1, read as the reverse complement.
CTATACCAAATATTTATTTTCGAGTAATTTTTTTTTACCAAGTGTGTATCTCCTTTCTTTTATGAAATCGTGTCCTTTGTTTATCGATATTCATTATTCGGGGCGTTATCGAAGTCGGATTTTTTTTCTTATTGCTCTAAGGTCGTTTCGGTTTATTCTTCAGTCTAACTGTTGGAGTATATGCAGGCTGAGAAGTAATTAGGAGTCTCAATTCTGTATACACGTATTTCGATGTAATATCGTAGCCCAGCAGGATCTTATCGGACAACGCAAGCCGTTAGTAGTCGGTAAAAGAGAAAAATCGAGGAAGTGGATATTTCATTTGCATTAAAGTTTTTCACGGCGGCGGGTGCGCGAGTAGAAGAAAAACAGGAAGCGAATTCCGGCATGACTGGTGTCGGTGGAGCTTGTGACACAGCGGCTCGCGCATTTTCCGAGCAGACTGCTAGTGGCAAGGGCATAAACAAATCCGAATGCGGGTCATTTTGCGCGGTGGAGGACCGCGGACATAGGCGCGCGCGGTGAAATTACACGAGCAGTGTCAAGTCTGCATGACGCGGGTGTGCGCGCGCGTGCACAGGCACACGATATAAAGCAGTCGGCAAGCTGAAGGGAAAAAAGGAATGGCAGACCGGGCAAAGCGCGTTAAGCCGACACACGCTCGCCTCTATTTCCCGTCGGATTAATCTCGATAATTAGAAAGCGTATCACCCACTCGTTGCACGCGCCGTCGACTTCGAGCGTTTCACTTCATTCGCCTCATTCACCAAACTCGCGTTATCCGCTCACTCGAGTTACACACCTCACTCACGCTACTCGCTAAACCTTCTTCCCCTTCTCCATCACCATCGCCGCTACTACCACGTCCCTCCAGTCATTCACTTGACGTGCCACCTGCTTCATGCTGTACTGCCTCCTCTCTTTCTCGCAGTCACTCCTCACTTTGGTCTCCCTTCGCCTTTATTCCTGCCTACGTCTTCCGGTCCCTTCTTCTCCTTCTTCTGTTCTCTCTCCTCTTCGTCTGGTCATCATAACGACAAGCCGATCTAATGTGCCGAGTGCCGTCAGCGTTAAGAAAGTGCACCACCGGCAGCCCGAAAATTGAAGGGTAATTTTGTCCAAGATATCTTGGAAAGTCGTCATCCTCTGAATCTTGGAGAGTGACCGGTTTCTGGCAATTTCCGCTTATCTCGCTTCTCGTCTCGTGCTGCCGATCGCCGTGACTAAATTACGTACCTATATGTATACGTACTTACCTACATAGTTATCCATTGCCGGGTTCAAAGCTCATTTTTGAATCCTCACGAAAACCTACCTACATCGTCGTAACGAGGCATGACATTTAGTTGCAAAATCTTCCTTTCGTTGCTACCTGCAGTGCCCGCAGTGAAGTCTCGCAAAAAGATAAATGAGAGAAGCGCATACTGAAGACACCCTATAGTCGTCCGCATTCCGCCGTGGGCCGAATAACAGGGCGCTTCGTCGTGATTGATTCAATCCGATTGGGTCAACTGAGAAAATTTATTTCGCGCCTCTCTCGAACTGTGTAATTCCGTGCTTCGCGATACGAAGATGCCGATTCTCTGCCGGAGAAGGCGCCGCACAGAGTGCCGCGGATTCCAGGTTCCGTCATTGGAGCCACCGTGGCGTAAAGTAGACGGCCATATCAGATAATCGGGTATACGTACAGTCTGTTTCTCCGTACGATTTCATACGAATAAAGAGTCTTGCGAGTGCAAATAAAACAGAAAGGAATTGAGAAAATATCTCAAATATGCATATGCTCAACATCAGATTTATGTTAAAACAATCATTTTCCGTATATAACATTCGGTAAATGGGTTATAATTTACTCAGTAAATATAAATTTATAAAGTTTGAGTGGATCGTACTGTCTTCTATGTAGAAATAGTCGTCTTATCATGTGTTTGTGATAAATGCGACACTAGGCCACGATACTGAGGCGAATAAAATAATGTATTGATAAGAAAAGCAAAAGTCGCGGGATAGAGAAATTCTCGAGGGTTAAGGGCGTGGGGCAGAGGCAGGGGGCAGGCAAGGTGGTGGAGGGTGTAGGGTACGAAGGAGCGTAGGAAGATGACGGGGACATGGAAGAGCAAAGAGGGGCAGTTCAAGGGGCCCCCTGAAAATTACAAGCTATACGTTGTTCCAAACCGACCATCTAAGATAATACCTGCTCACCCTCCAGCCATAATGAATATGTAAGACAGATTGTAGGCTAAGAGGGAGCCTCCGCTGCTACCGCAGCGCGATACGGTTGTCCATGCGCAGATTATATTCCCGGCCGATTACGCACGGCTGCCCGATAATTTATTATTTTGCCGCGAGTAAAAATCTCCGAGAAAACGACCCGCTGCGTGCATTTACGTTCCCTGATATACATATATATATATGTATATACATACATATACATATAGATATAAGTGCGAGCGGACACAGAGGAGAAAAAATATATTCCATATACTTCCATATACTCGCGCACGAGTGCACTTATGCGTGTTGATGCATCCGATGAACGCATGCCCGCGATGAAGCACGCAGTGCACCGCTGCGTCTCAAGGTTTCAGCGCGTAGTTCGGCGCGTCTTGGTATGTTCGCCTGGCGGTGTTTGCTGCCGGATTCGCTCGGTCAATCCAGAAATGCATCTTGGTAGCTCGAGCATGCCACGCACGATTAGATAATGCGGAATAGAAATACACGCCACTGTGAAGCATCCAGAACTCTCGGAGCGAGGCGAAATAACTGGCGGCTGCCTCGACTCCCGGTCGCGGTTGCCTCCAGCACTGGAGATCGATGAATGAAGCTTACCGTGGCGCGGCACGGCACGGCGCACCGGTTGTCCGGTAGCGCGGAACGCTACCCTGCTGCACGCGCCCGCGTCCTCGATCTCGAATTATCGTTATTACTATCGTACGTTAATTATTGTAGGTAAGCTGGGCCCGCGGACGAAACCGGTATTTCATGATCATCAAGGATAAATAACGCTCGGGTATAATGATCCGTCGTCGAAGATGCGTTTTCCTCTGCTTCGAATAAATTTTGTATCATTCCGATTTTATCGCGCGGACCTGAACTCTCGTATCGGTTGATACCAGTCTCGCGTTTAACGCATTAGCCACCAGTTGACAGTGGGTCGTAAACAGGATATGATTTACTTTAGGCCAGAATTCAGTTGTTGGTATCTATTTTAAATTATTGCGGTTTTAGAATAATTTTGCCAGGATTAAGTATGCGCATATTATTTATAAAGTCCCTCAACCTACTATACAATTGTGTCTAAAGATCTGACAGTTACATGGAAAATGATGTTATCCAGATATGGGTGACATGACGATTAACGTAGTAAATTTTCCTTTGCAAATCGAATGCTTTCACTCGAGTATGTCGATTGTGCCGGGACGAGGTCGTTGATTTCGAAGTCGTGCCGTGCCGCGGCGCGACGACAGTTTCGTTATCCGGTAGCCTGGTACCAATGGCAAAGAATCATACCGTTAATTTCCTCGCGACCCACATCACTGAGAAACATGGACTTGAGCTGCTATACGTTGCATAGAAAACTTTGCCAGTCAGCTTTAATTTGTTTATCTTTACTTTGATCTCTCGACGTGCGTGGACCTTGTTAAAGACCTCTTCGGTCTCTTTCTCTGCCGAGAAGCATTCCTTTAAATGCGTCCTTTCCACCGCCTCGGGAACGGACCGTCAACTCTCTTCTCTGTAACAAGCGACGAGCCTCTGTTTGTTCTTAGCAAATTAGTTCCGTTCGTTACGCGTGCTCCAAGCAATATCATATGGCGTGTAACACGTCAACTTTACAAAGCCTTACGCTTGTACCTGGAATCGCCAGTGGCAAGTAATAAACTCGCCTTTCCAATCAGTAGAAAATTGAAGTATGCGTGTAGTGCGTTACGACAAACGTTTGCTGGACAATAAGAGAACCGATATCCTAGATCCTAGTACGTATTGTGGAAGATCCAAGAAGAAAGCCGCTCCCTCGAGGACGGCCGCACTCTACGGGCAGACTATTCAAGACTATTAACGAACGAGTCGCAGAGGTGGGATAAAGGGGGACGACAGGAGTGGGGCGGGGGGGGGGGGGGGGGCAGCGAAGTCGGCAGGTGACAAAGTCGGGTGTTTAGGCGTCTTTCGAGGCTAAAATTGGGAGCTGGGCCCTCGTTCACGGCGGCAGGGAAAGGAGAGGGAAGGGGTCGAGGGTGGCGAGGAAGCCACTCGGACACAAAAGAGAGGAAGAAAGAGGGAACTCGATAAGAAGAATGAAGAGGCGACTCGCTCAGTAGAAGGAATGCCGTCGGACGAGCGCCTGAGGGCAGCCTCGCGCTCACGCGCGAACGCGATCCTCTCTCGCTTCCAGGATTCCCTCTTCACCCTTTACCCTCCAGGGCAAGTGAGGAAGAAAGAAAGAAAGAAGGAGAGAGAGAGAGAGGCTTTGCTCTCGCTTCAACTGAAATAGACTGCTCTTAGCATCGAGCGCATCGAGTGCATCGAGCGAGCGCATCGTCCCTTGCGCGTTCAGGCGATCGTGGTGGTTGCTGATACCTCCCGGGGCCAGCGCGGCGCGGGGCCTCCTCACTTGTCACACACGCAGCGCACCGGCTACTCTCCTCTCTCGGGGCCTCCTGAGTCCTGTCATGCTTGCGCTCCCCACCGATTGCCCTCGGTGCTCCTCTTTCCCTCTTTCCATCGGTGTGGTTCCCCTCGCCCCTGGCGCTGGCGCTGGCATGGCGTTCCTTCGCCCTGCGCACCAGGTTGCTTGCACCAGCACGCCGCGCCAGCGGCGATACCCGTGGGTCGTGGGCCGACACAGGTGATGCACAGGCCTCCTTACATCTTCGATCCACTCCTCGGGTTCTTCTTTCCCACCGATTCTCGCTCCCTCTTTCTTTCTCATTCGCTCGACCTCTCTGTCCGTCTTGGTCTCCAATTCATTCTCTCTTCTACATATTCTCCAATTCGTTTTCTCTCTCGCCTCTTTCCTTCCAGCTCGGTGTCTCTGTAGTTCTTTCTCTCCGTCTATTTCTCCTGCTCGTGGTAACAGGGATAGGGACCCATTCTCCCTTGTCTTTCCGAGTTCCTTTCTGCCGGTCGTGTCGCGCAGAAAGATCGCCCTCCCCTCGTTGCCGGTGCTTGGTGGCTGGTGCCCGATGCCCGATGCCCCATGCCCCATGCCCAGGAGGCGCGAGACGTGTCGTGCCCTCGGCGCACCGAACATCCTCGATGCACCGGTAACGCCTGTTATTGTCCGTCTTTCTTCTGGGCCCGCTCTCGCGGCACGGCGACACGCAAGGGGTCTTACCGCGTGACGCGCTTACCTGCTCTCGGCTGCACGCACGCGTTCACCTCGACTAAACCGCTGACGCTCCCCTTCTCCGGTGCTTCTATTGCTCTTATGTCTTCTTGCTGACTCCTTTAGGGTGACCCAGGGTCACGTCACGAATCCTTACCCATCCGATTCATTCTGCACTCTGTTCTGCTTCCGTGAACCTTTACATACTGCTGCCGTTGTCTTCGGAGCGACGTCCTTTCTGCTGGTAGTGTAATGCGTGGTGTTGGACTGATCGTGTTGGGCGCTTTGTTACAAACCTCGAATACTCCCGCTTTGCAAGGTAACGGTAAACCCTCCGGGAACTTGGATTCCCCTCGGATAGTATTATTTTGTAACCATCATATATTGCCATGGCGCGACTGGCGCCTCCACCGAGTGCGACTTGGAAATCTTAGATTGATGGAACGATGTTCAGGATGATTTTGATGAACGATATGGGCGAATAGATAGTGGCTTAGGGAGAAATCCCATAGATCTTGTGTCGATCGTTTGTACCTCGTGTTCTACGTTTATGACGGAGAGTATGCGAGTGAAGCTTTCGCGATAACTTAAATTTCCCCTTGGTAATGCTTTGCCATTTATAGTCTTTACACCGTTATACATGTATCTTGATATGCGGGAAGTCTATGCACTTATCAGTGACAGAGTTAGTTTTTAAACGTTTTCGATACATTCTGATAGCCGATTACGATCGAGCGAATATTTACTGGGAGGAACTTTGAAAATTGCAACGCCATTCCTGTACTTCGAGATAAGCGATAACACCTGCCCATACGTCTGCTTAAGTATCAATATTCCTTCGACGTCTCGATACCATTGACAGAATTTCAAAGTTACACCACATACCATGTATGATATAATATGCGAATCAAAGGATTCAACGAGATTGCTTAGTTCTGTAGAACGCTTCGTGTTGTTCCTCGCGAGCGGTCAGCGATTTTCAGAAAACTTACCATCGGAACCTGTTCTGCGATTAGGCAACATTAAGCACTCAAACCAGTCGGTGCGCGTTAGAGTAATGATATTAGGTGTACGGTATTTGCATAATTTTTAAAACTGCCATATTATCGCTAGTTGTTTATTCTCAGCGAGCAGTGCTTTCCAATGAAATATTCCAAGCCGGTGCAAACTTGTACATGGAAAACTTTTATCCCATTGATTGCCTTCTCGTTCCTTGTTCCTACCTCTCGATCTGTGTCTTTCTTGCTCTTTTGATCTCGGTATATTAACGGTCGTAAAAAATAGCGAACGTTGCATGGCGTAGAAATTGCAAGTTTACGACGATCGTGGAACAGATGGCATTGCAGAAGAGTCATAGTGAAACAAAGATCATCGAAATGGCTCCCGCAAAAAGACTTGTTGCTTCAATGCGGAGGGTCGGCACACTGCTCCGTGGAGGATTGTGTAAATCTCCTCATTTGTAATGCAGTACATTATTCTCGGGCTTGGGGTGGGACTGGAGGGGGATCTAAATAAGTAGCTTGTTTAATGGGGATTTTGAAGGCAAGCGAAATTTAATTGGTTGGCGCGGTAGTGATTCGTATTTAGACTTTCGTATAATCCGCTAACAAGAAGATACATATTTATATACTTTCATTATAAAGTTGATTCATTGCTAATGAAAAGTTGAGCAGAATTTCAAATTAACCTCCTAGAGATAAAGCTTCTCATTTTCACTAATAACAGTTTACTGAAATTTAAAATCATTACTCACATGACTATTACTATTAACACTAAAATTGACGACACTTATTTGTAGCAATCTTTATCATAACAATAAGAATCAGTAGTTTCAGAGCTGCCCTTCATCAAGAAATTACATTTTCATTCTGAACAGCCTTTTGTTCCATCATTGTCGATTTTCGTTTAGTCAAGATAATTTTTGATAATAAATTTCACGAGTTAAAAATGGTCTTTCTAATTGGTGCGGTAATTGCGGTCTTTATTCTAAAGTTGACAACAGCTCATCATTGGATATGATGTCTTCATTCAACCAGCGCTCGAAATGCCGTAACGAGATGCCATGCTGGCTCGCGACGCTTGCCATGCAAGGGCGTGGACTAGTTGGGGACATTGGATTGCATGGGATAGATAAGCAGGTGGACGACCTTGGACCAGGTCTCTGGTCCCCGCGCATCTCATTGACACCGATAAGTCGGCCATTATTTTTCCGAGGTCTATAGTGTCCTCGTTTAGCCATGTTACCTATATGTAGATTCTCATCCGAAGTCAAGTGACAAAATCGTAGACTCACGACACGAAATCACGAAGAATCCAAATTTCTAGAGGTCACGTAGAATCTGTAGTCGGCGAAAGTTTTTCGAAACTTCTACCCACGTAGCATTAATGCCTTTGGTCTAATAGTTTCCCTTGCACCCAAATTTAAAAATTCAGAGAAAACCCGCCGAGTTTAAACCTCGGTGTCTAATCAACATTCCTACGTGTAGCCAGAAGTAATTGCAACTATAATTCCCTGGCTCGACAATCTTTTAACAAAGTCTACTACGTCTGCAGAGTCAGCAATTACCATAAATCAATATTTATGCTAATAATTCGAAGTATCCGCGACATCGATCAACAGCTTTCCAAGATTACGAGGACAGTTGTCCGTGAATTTTCGTCATGGCAGTTGGTCCCGTTAGTGGTGGATTTCGGGAACTCAATTAAGGGTAATTGGCAGCTACCGCATCAGCGAATTGGCCGCATAAAATCAGAAGCAACCGGGGCTTGGCGCTTCAGGGTCTCGAGGAGAATGCGTTCGCGGACAGCAGCGAGCTTAAGAGGAACAGAGAAGCAGAGTAAAAGACTGAAGCGAGAGAAAAGGACGAAGAAAGACAGAAGGACGTAAAGTCAGAGAGAGATAAAGAGAGAACGAGTAGCAATCGGGTATGCACGCAAAGCGAGTGCAACAATATCGACCCTTGGAATAGAGGCTCGCGATCGCTTTTATAAAACGGAATGAAGAGGCTTCAGCCAGTCGAACAAACGAACATTATACCCTGCTAGGGGAATAACGAACCTACGTTCCCGGCCCTACGGCTTTTCTGATGCGTCTGGTGGCTGGGTGCTGGTCCTGATGTTGGTGGTGGTGATAGTGGCGGTGCTGCTGGTTGGCCATAGTAGACTGCCGCGCACCACCGCACCGCACCGCACCGCACTGCATCGCACTGCATCGCACTGCACCGCACCGCTCCGCGCTGTGCCGCGCCATGCCGCAGCGTATGCGATGCAGCAATCTAGCCGCGTTGATTAGAGTCGTATGTAGAATCGAGAACCGGATTCCAAGAACCTGTTTCCATGTTCACGTAAGATCCCCGGAGTAATCGACTGACGGATCGGCGACCGTTCGAGTCAGCGACCCCGACCGACCGACCGCGCTCGCGCTCGCGCCCGCGGCCGCGGCCCCAGCCCCGGCTCCGGTACACACGAGCCTCCAACCTTCCAGAATCCATCGTCCACCAGAGTCACCTTTCAACTACCTTTTAACCACCTTTTAACTTTCGTCGCTTCCATCCCCCTTTCACATTGTGCAGTTTTTACTGTTCGTCCGGTATTCGGACTCGAACCTTGATTCGGATGCGAATTGATCGTTCAAAGGATTCTATAGTTGCTAATGAATTAGTCTTGTGATTTTGAACATTTTCCGTTGCACATTACTATTAAAATACTTACTAAATCTCTGGAGTATTCCAAACGTGTTTTCTTAACCCGAAGAAAAAATAGAAATAGTTTTTGGTTTGGTTTATGATATATAATGTATGTACAGAAAAGGATCCGTTCCCAGCTAAATTGTCAAGTATGGGACATTTTAAAGATTCTTACGACACACGAATGCAATAATGAAACGATTGATACTTCCCATAAAAACTTGTAGAGTTTTCATCGAGACTTTGACTGCTTTTCGTGTAAATCGTACTCATCCTACTTGATTAGTCAGCGTGGTAAAGAATTCAGGAGGAGAGAATCTACGGAGCTAGCCACAATAAAACGGAATGCTAGGAATCTGATAGCGAAGAAGTTCGAATGCACCATGGCGCATTTGTACAGTTTATGACGTTGCACCCGATGCGAAGAGCTACCGTTCAAAATAGTATAAATTAGCGGTCACCGCTCACAGTCAGTAGGGATCCCTGCGGACCCTTTTCCACGGTGTGGTGTTGGATCATTAAGCGGTGCGCAGTGCCGCGCCGAGCGCATTTAAGTCCATGACACTGCCACTAGGAACAGCAGCGACTAATAGATTTTCATTATTTTGAGGCACTCGTGCAATTACTGGGTCCGGTTAGGTACCAATCTGTTTGTGAAGTACGTGCGAATATGCAGCGGTGGCGAGAGGCACAGTATTGCGTCTCTCTTGAAGCTGGTTCTCCAAGAGAGACCCTCAGCTTCTGGCATGCGCGCAGCCTCCTCTATTAATAGGCCTTCGTTACCCGTGTACTGCTGCTGGCTTGGAAACGTGAATTAACTTCCACTCCCATTGTAATTTCTGCAAATTCATGTCTCGGAGTCACGGCTTACCCATAGAGTCCTCGGCTGTCTTGCGGAAGTTGCGCGAACCACTGCTCAATGAGTTTCAATCTTATGTCGTTTCCACGTTCTTATCGAAAGGAAGTTATTAGTTCAATTGGTAAAAGCATTTTCAATGGTGCTATTTTTGCCCATCTTACAGAGTGAGATGAGTAATATATGATCCGTTCGTTGCTAGCTGTAAACGACATCTTGAAAAATTCCCTGTGCAAAAGTTTGTCGCTTATTCATCATTTTTGCATTTGACTATTAAGGTTTCGTCTCACTGTAGTCTCACAATCAGATATTTCATTGGTCCAATAGCCACGTACAGCGGGTGTTTTAATTTGCCTACTTTATTTTCTCACGGGAGCGAGATTAGCGGCGTAATAGAAGCTTGGGAAAAGCGATTAAGAGCATTTAGCGGAGCGTAGCGCAAACGAGCGCGCGAAGAACGGCAGGTCAGCGCCGCACCGCGCCGCGCCGCGGCGTTTGAGGCGATCCTCGGTCATTGGACTATCTCTCGGCACAATTTAACCAGCTCTACCGACGCGATGCGACGCAATGCCGATACAACGCCACAGGCCGATCTCACTACTTCTTCAGGATCGATCTGCTTCTAGCTTTGAAAGCAACGTAGAGCGCTGATCTGAGAGTATAGAGGCACACGGTACTGTGCAAGAGTATCTGGTCCTGAAAAAAAATCCTCTCCGGCTTATAAGCTCACGATCCTATTAATAGAGCAACTCGAAAGACGTTCGTTTATTGCCGGGCAAGTATTTCCCGCTAGAGTAGTTGGGAGAACGACGACTGCATACATTATCGCTTAACTCGTCCGTAAGTCCGGTGTGTGCCTGTATTAGATGCGATATTATCGGCCACCGAGCGGCTTATCCAACCTAGGGTGTTAATTTATTTTTTCGTTGGCTCTTTAGCCACTGCGCAAACACGACAAATCAATCTTGGTACCTAAAGTCTCTGAGGTGACACGTTGCATTAGTGCACCTAAGGCTGACGGATACCACAGGGAAATTGGACTGAAATCTGGCTTGCTCTAGTTTCTCTCGGCCAGAATCCTGATTCCGGGCGGTTTAATCACCCGTAATTAACGAGATAAGTAACTACGTTTCAGAAGTGTGTATACATGTGTAGATATAGCGTTCGCGTGAGCCTGCTCACGAAGCCAAAGAAGACACCCCCGGAATACGACACCGTTTCTTAATAAAGAGGCTCGCGTGCAATTAGCGAATAATCGGAGAAAGAAGAAGAAGGAGATGAGTTTCAGTAGGATTTCGCAAGACCAGTCAGAATAATCGCGCACGCTTGTATTGAGATCCATAGTGGCGCGACGGATGTTACTCGCGGTGAACAGGCTCCTCAGAGGGATCTTATTATGACGTTTCATCGTCGCTCGATGAATAACGACGAAGCGGTTTCCATTGGCCGATTCTCCCGAGGCGCGGTTTCTCCGTGCGCGTGCAAGCGCGAGCGTTAAGCTCCTTTTCTCAGGCGAACGGCGGAAAAAAAGGAAGGAAAGGAGGCAGGCAGGCAAGGCAGGCAAGGTAGGCAGGCAAAGGATGCCAGGCTTGAGAGAGCCGAGTAGAGCAGAGCAGAGCTGAACGGAGCGGAGCGGAGCCGTCGGAAGCTGAGCGGCGACGGACCTCAGTCTCCAGTACTTATCTTCCCCTCGCAATCGGTGCAATATATTCAGGGTGCAAAGCGTCGTTGTCGTTAGCTGAATGGACGTTTTCACTTAAAGTCGCGTTTACTCGCCGGACAAAGGGATCATTACCGGGGCCAAAGAAAGGCACGACGCTCAGGCAGACACTTAAATACGCGGAATTCACGCCCCGATCACGTGAATACGGAAACGGAGCACTCGGAACCGTGACAAAGCCGCCAAGCTGGCCGTCTTGGCCTTCTGCTCCCTGCCCGTTGCCCCTGCACCTTACCGCCGAGCCGCCGTTCGCGCAACTGTTTCCAATTAAGGTAGCCCAATTCCAAAATTCCACTACGCCACTCACTTTTCAACCGCGATAGGATACATATACAATATATGTATATACACCATTACGTTTATGCCATTTGCGTTTACGGACGCTAAAGGTTCGGTTGCTTCATCGTTATACCGTGTTAATTGAGACACAGTTGAAATGAATTCAGTCACGCTAATAAAAATTTCGCCAGAAAGGCGAGCGGAGAGATCACCCAAAATGACTATGTATTCTTTTACGGATAGGAAAAGGTAGCGATTTATGTACTGCGGACGCTCAAGCCCAGGTCACAGGCTCAATTTGCTTCTCGCAATTTTTGAACCGTAATCGGTACCCCGTCGATGACCCTCATGCAGGAACGTTATAATAGAAAGCGTAACGCTGTATGCCGTTACTCGCACATCGCGCTGAATCCAAAGAATGCAAAGACAATTAATCGCGGAGCTATTCGAGCGACCCTCGCGCATATACATACAGGTAGAAAGCCGTAACCGGCGAGTTTAATTAATCAATGGGATACTGTAATTAAGGTAACTGCATTCGTTTGTCCATTTGTCGAAGTGTACGGCTGGAAAACTATTATTAGCTCTTTGCGATCTTCGCGTGACTGGTTACGATAAGTCAACTGGAGTTTTATCGTTGTCAATAAGCGCGACATGTCCTGCGTGTGCATATGTAATTGCCCACCCGCAGTATAGCTTACGATTTAATCTCGTGAGCTCTGAGTCGTCATCGTAAATGTGGACAGGTATAATTTGATCGTTGGCGTTGTCATTTGAAGGGTCACGAACACTGCTGCTAATAGGTCATCGTTTGACGAAGTCGCGCGGACTTGCACATGTGTTCGAGTCTGTATGGTGCACGTAGTGCATATAGTCTTGGATCGATGCGTGTATTCAATTTACTGTCAGTGGCCATCTATTAACATTTGCCCGAGCGCCAATGATTACCGGGGACGTGGAAATAAATGGTAATTTCTCCGAGGTATTAATTTTATACGGGTCTCGATTTCGTGGGCAAGTGGTGCGCGTAAGCGCCGCTAAATTTCCTCAATCACGGAACCCCTACTCCACTCAATCGCATCGTACCGCGGCGAGAGGTAGATGATCTATGCCACTGTTTGCGGCAGACCTCCGTACACGTAACGAGTGAGGGATTGCTAATCGCTCGCTACGAGAGCAAGGAATCTACAGTAGGCTAGATAATCACTCGTTCATTTGTAGATGAGCCGATAACAGCGATAGATGAAATAGTGGGGATATTCTTCTTACTCGGAAATGCGTCATGTAATTACTATAATAAGAAACATATATGCCACATACCTTCACGATAGGAATATTTCCAATTTCGACGAATGATACGCTGAATGTTAAATTTTGAAACTTGCACTATGCATTCCTGGCACAAGACTTTCTAAGTTTCCATTAATGTTTTACTTCGGAATACATCTGAGTTTTTCGAGTTTTTTGTGTGTATCCACGTTCCGATGCACGATAGCTCGCTCGACTGTAAGCAAGCGCGATCAAATAATTTTTGTGGAAAAGCAGGAAGGCTTAATTCCCAACTCCACTAATCTTCCGGGATCATATCTCCTGTGGAGTGGTTTAAGTTTTTCATTGACGTGAGGCCAAGTGCAACGGTGCGGTGTCCACGGATTTCGCTCATTTAAATATGCCTGTTAACCGCGATAGCTGACGGAGGAGAAGGTCGAAGACGGAAGCAGAGAGACGAGGCGAAGAACCGCGAGCTCACGGGTTGCGCGGGAGTTGCGCGGGGGTTGCGCGGGGGTTGCGCGGACGCAGTGGAAGAGGGAAGAACTGGCAGAAAATAGCAACGGTCGAACCGTAGAGGATCGCATGCGAGAGGTGCATGCATCTCGCCATGCCATACCATGCCGAGATCCACTCATGGTTTATCGAGGTTCCACGCGGAGCATTGTGGTCGCTGCATAATATTAACATTAGTGGTGATTAGTGTGCTGCCGACCTCCCAATGCCAGCCAATACCTCCGAACGCTACTCTCTTCTACACGCGACCTTCCTTCCATTAACGAGATTCCCGATGCGAAGGTAGACTCTCCGATTTTAGGTCCTCCCCTTTCCGCTTAGCATCCAGAGGAATATTACGCTCTGTCTCTCTTCGAGCCGCAGCTACCTCTGAGCTCTGACTTGGCCGATTTCTGCCATCAGAGATGCAGTCTGGGACTAATTAATTCGTAGTCAGCGTCGCTCGTTGCTTAAACGGATATCACGCTTAGCGCTATTCGCTGCTTCGCCGACTCAAATTAATATAAAGCTGCCGCACCATGCCGTTGCGTTAATAACCATTGGCTAGATAGCTAACGTTCCCTCTATTCGGCGAAATGTCCGACCAGTATTCGACGACGATCGAGCTTTGACTCGTTCCTCTGGTGCACTCTCAAGAAAATTTCCTCTGCTCCTCGCGATGATTGAATCCACGAAGCTGACTCATTAGCCCGGATCCGAGAGGCAAATAGCCGATGCGTACGGTCATATCCAGGTGCAGGCATAAGTATACGTCTCTCTTGGCACGCTGGGGTATGCTGAACCCTGGTAGAGCCACGTTCGACTTGTTTATGTCTTGTCCTTCTCTCTCTTGGCCCGACTACTTGCCCCTGCGGCGGCGAACTAAATCACGCCCCGCGGATTTTATATTAAAACAAATAATTAATTCGGATGCTCGGCACATCGGGTGGTCCTGCGGTCTCGTAGCGATCCTCACCATCATCACGCCACCTGAACAAACCGCAAGACACTTTTATCCGCGCAGTGGGAAAGAAAGGAGACGAGAGAGTCGAAGCCGATTGAGAAAGAAAGACTATACTGACCCTAACAGCCTGAAATACGACCACCAACGCGAATTGCTTATTCCGATGAACTTGAAAATTTGCTTGTGGAATCGGAGCTATTGTGGAAACAGGTTCTGCGAATAGGGTGGATGACCATAATGAACCCAGCTATATTGGGTAATCTTTTACTGTAATTCGACCAGAAATAGTGGCGTGTTCAAACCAGTCGAGGATAGCCAACCAGCTTTTTTTCAATTCGTTTTTCGTATACATATAATTATAAATAATTGGAATACATTTGAGCAAGAAAGTAGCAGTAGCTGGTTAACATGGTCACTGTATATCGCTTCGCGACGAAGAACGATGACCAAGACCTGAATTTTTAAAATGATCCTCTAGAAAGACGCGAAAAAATTATCTCAACGGATGCTACTGATTTGCATATTCATAAAATAACATATTATGTAAAAATATACATATATGTATATTTGCGGATCTTTTGAGTTTGGGTGCTCGAACTCGGTGGTTCGCGTTGGCAAGATGGTCAAAGGGAAAACTCAATAATATTCCGTACAGTTTCTGCTAATGATCAGTTCTACGCTAGCATGAAAAACAGGTTCTTCTTAAGAAACTTGGGGTGGCACTGCAACAAGGTTGCCTAGAGTGTGGTTTTAAGCTAAGAGTGAATAGCTCTTTGCAGCAAAGAAGTATCTATGCACGAGCATCTCTTTATATACTTTCCTTTTTCCTCTTTACGGCGAATCCATTTTTAACCTTTCGTACACAGCATGTATTCTTTATTCCGAACCGCGTAAACCGGAATCTTAAAATATCTACTTGTCTCTGAGCGTACTGTGCCCAAGGAGACAGTCGTATAGAGAGAGAGATCCATGCATTCGCGGACTCGTGCCAGCTTGTTTTATAATAGCAGTGCTATCCTTAGACTTTGTTTTCAACACTGTTTCTCTAATCCTTCCTCCTCAAGGTTAGAAATCTCTAACTCTTGATACTGATTGTATTAAATGCAGTTTTATCAATTTAGTAAGGTAGCAATCCATAGACTGTGTCTTTAGTACTGTTTTCGGTATCCTTGATTTCACAGATCTTTACAGTCTCTACTTCTTGGCATTGATTCAGATTCTTTATGATCCGTTTATCCTAAAGTCCTAGTCCGTTCCAACGAACTAGCCTGTCCCGAGTCCAATTTATCATACAGTAAAAATATCATTTTTAGTTTCATCTCAGTGCTACCGACTTTAATAACATCCAACTCTTAGCAATTCCTAGCAGCAGTTCGATCCAATTCTAAAATATACATACGTATACATCGCGTATATGCATCGCGTAGACTACACTGGTGCTTTTTATGTATTTGTGCGGATGCCGTGCGAGCGAGCAATGAAGAGCCGCGACACGGAACCCGTCTGGATTTTGACTCTTCTTTTCACCCGAGGCATCGCTATCGACACACAGCCTAGCCGGCGAAGCGTCGCTCCGTGGCGCGTCGCGTCGGAACCGATCGGGGCCGATCGGGGCCGGATGATAAACCGTGGCGATGCATGCTCTCGGAATAAAGTTACATGATATATAAGAGCGCCAAATCGAGTTATGGGAAACCGGCGAGCGCGGTACAACGGGATCGAAAGACAGCATGCACTTGTCACGCAGGATAAGCCGAAAGCAATTAACCGCTTGTTGTATGTAGTATAACCATTGCCCGATGGAATTCGTCGCTCAACGTGCTTTCCGGTAAAATATGAACAAGAGACAGGTGTGTACACCTGTTCCAATTCCGTTGCTTATCAGGCACGTGAAATATGCTTTAATAAATAAATGCATACGTAATGTATTATTATAATGCACGTACCGAATAGAAATTGCGCCAGTTGTGTTGTTTCGCATAATTGTCAGGGTAAGGTGTCATACGACAAAGCCAGATGCGCGAGACTTCCGATCCTGACAAGATGAGAGGATTTGCATTAATTGAATATGTTTAGTACGCTGTAATTAAGAATGCTTTGATAATTAAAAGGACTTTGGCGCAGAAACTTAGCCATTATTCGGTTAAAGTATTCGGCCGGTGAGCGACTGTACTTTTTAAGCGATAATACGATCCCCGATAAGGACAGTGGAAAGCGAAAGGCTTCTATTTGCCTTAAAAATTGTATTCACCGTGGAAGTTTCAGCTTTGAAGTCGATTCCTTAGCCGGTGGAGCGGGTTTTTTTTATCGGGGAATTCTTTCGACTTGCAACAAATCGAGCGTCCCGCTCGAGAAAGTTGCTTCGAAGAAGTCGATAATGAACTAAATGAGACTCCCTCGAAACTTTGGCCATTTGTAATGGCGAATTATCCGCTCGTCAAGGGCGTTCCGGTACTGCAAGTCATAGTTTCTGAAGAGCACGAATATCTTTCGTTCCCTCTCATTATCCACGACTTCTGTTCTCCTTGACTCTCGACTCTCTCCTTTTTCTCTTTCTCCCTTGCGCAAGTTAACTAGCAAGAGGAAAGTAGTAGAAGAAGAAGCAGAAGAAGAACCAAAGAAGAGCCGGAGTTGTAGGTTCAAAATTTATGAATTTTGTGAGAAGGCAACTCCATTCTGCCGGTTGTCTTTAGAGGGGGTTTGTTAAACGAGATGCTGCCAGTCGTTCCAGTACGGCGAAATCCTCGGCGCACGCACACGTCGAGCAATTTCCGCCACGCTCCCAATGAAACGATCTACGTGAGATGAAAGTAATCAACCTCGAGAATAGTTCCCTACGATGCAACCTGCTTTTTCTTCCTTACGGGTGAAGAAATGTCGATCAAATGACTTCATTTATGATTTTACGTACTCCCTGTTCTCTTTGCTCCAAGTTTGCCACTCGTAAATACCAACCAATATTCCAATCAGATGATATTGCCATTAAAAGTTGAATACAAGATTCTTACTTCATTGAGTGATCATATGTTCTATGATTACTATAACTGCGTAGTTGTGTATTAATCCTAAAATGAAAACCGCGTATCCACTGAATTACTAATAAATAATTTACTGCACGTTTAGTTTGGCGACGGACCAAAGTGAATCGTATTTTAAAAATCCACCAATGAGCGACGGAAAGAGGTTTCCTCTATATTTAATTCGTTCCAATCAATGCTATTAAATTCAAACGAACATATTACTCTTAAATAAAAAATTGCACGACCAAAAAATTCTAAACTAGCTACATTTCCGCCCCTGTGGTAGATGTAGTGTTGAAATTAACCAACGAATATGTAGGTAAATAAAATGAAATGACCAAACGTGCGGTTGGCAGAGTGTAACGTGTCGCCGAGAATCTGCTTGAGCTGGTATCGCTCAAAGGGATTTCGACATAGATTAAGATTAATAACCGATGTTTTTGTTCCCGCGGTTCTTTCGGCGGATCAGAGGCGCTGTTTAAACGTGGCTCTTGCAAATCATGCCTCAGCGATATCTTCCGTTTTACCCACCAGTTGCAATGAATGCCTTAACAGTGCAAAGATAATCGAGTGTCGGGTGTATAACGCTGGCTGAAGGTGAATTGCAGAAACATCCCTCTGCCGGTAGGCTCGTTAGTACGGAGGGTGACTGCAAAGACGCAGCCAACGTCGAATTATGCAGATCAGTTGCCACGCATAGGGTGACTGGTGACTCGCTCCTTTGCCGGCACAAACGATGTTTGTTCTCATCGAACTATCATAAAATTAGATTAACAAATAGTTACGTTTCGCTTGTGCGCTTAACAAGCTACTGACACATTCCGCATCTCATCCACCCCCTGAATTTGTTTTAATTACTTTCTACACCCTTGTGACTTGCTCAAATACCTTATTTCCCATTTCTGGCTAAAATGAGATATTTTTTGTTCTTTTTCTCTTTCGCGCAAGTTTTCCTTGCAGAGACTTCAAAATCACATTTAACGATAAAAAGGGTTTAATTAGAGTAGATTAACCACTCTACCCTCTCGTTTGTATTTGGCAAACCACACACTTTGCTACTAGTCCTCGCATCGGAGAAATAGACAGGTTGTTTTTAGTTGGTAGGTTAAATTTTTTGCACATTGGACAGAAGCATAAGAATGACCAAGCGCGTTAGTTCGGTTTCTCTATCCACATGCCGTCACCCGTTGAGCGATAAACGGCGACTTTACTTTGGACAATGACGTTCAATGTAGCGTGACGGGATGATAGGTTGCGGGTGCCCGACCGCCCACTGGGAGCCTCCTATGCTCGCTGGCCATAGGGGCCGCACATCATTACCCACCGTTGTTGACACTACCTTATAAACGTCGTCATTCGAGCTCAGGGATGTGTGACGGACAGTCAACAGCCTAATGCCACGTCACGGTTGGAAGCCACCACTCGATAGGGGTAGCGCCATGCTGTCCCATTCTTTTGCCAGCGAGATTTCTCCTGACTGGTTCCTTGCGCCACCTTACAACTTTCCACTACTACCGAAACCGGGATACAATTTGTTTCCGTCATTCTCTACAATTGTGATATAATTTGATTGGCTCATTCCTAGTGACCTGTCATTAAACGCAACACTCGTTGAACAGCATTGAGTCAATGAAGACGTAACAATTGAATTAAGATTAACGCTCGTGTCATAATCAGTTTAGTTTAGAAGACCTTCCGAAGAACGATAAACGTGCATTAAAGTTCAGTTCGTGTCAATGATGCAAAGAATTGCCGACGCAATCTATGGGGAGGACCTCGAAACTTCTAGGAGGGAAGAAAAAGCAGAAAAGTCAAAATATCCCGAATCTCGTAGCTGGTAGGGTTTGGATAGAGCAAACGGAATATAAGCCCCAATAAATCTGGTGCGCAGTTAAAAATTGATACAGTGGTTTCGGAAGTGCACGGGGCCGGCGGTTAAGTTACGTATGTAGTCAACGGTAAACGGAAGCCCATATCAATAAGTATCGGTTGTACATTGGGATTCCCGCACGAGAGGAGCGCCCAGTGGTAGCATAGACCAGAGGAGTAAGAGTGACAGCGTCGAAACGAATGCGGGGGTGGGTGAAGGGTGGAAAAAGAGGAGATCGCATACCTCAGTGGGTGTGTGTTAGTGTGTATTAGTGAAACAGTAACACCAGTAGGCAGGCAGACTAGCAGCAGTGAGCAGGCGAGAGACAGGAAAAGAGTGACGAAAAATGAGAAACCTGGAAAGAGACGGACCAACAGACAGCGGTAGTTGTGGTGGCTCGTAGAGCTGAGCAGCGGCAATGGTAGCGGCGCGGTGCGGCGGTAGTGGTGGTTCCGGGGCCGGGGGTGAAATAATGGGGGCGGACGCCCGACTCGAAACATTGATGTTGCCCGGCGCGCTTACAAACACACCGACACCAATCGAGCGTGGCCGTTCCTACACAAAACCAATCCAGGGGGCTCGGTTAGCTAGGCGGCCGCTCGTTTGCTCTCAATCGGTGCGACTGAGAGGGTACATCGAGAGGGTAGAAGCAACGGAGAAAGTGAGGATAGTAGCGTACCGAAAAGAGAGACCGAGAAAGAGGAAACCCGATAGAAGTAGCAGTAGGAGGAGAAGGAAGAGAAGGAAGTGGAGGAAGAGGGGAAAGAGAGGAGGTGGTGAACCAGGAGGGGGTTGGAGAAGTACGCGCGTGGGTGAAGGTAGGAGGTAAACCGAGACATATACGCCGTACACCACTCTATATCGTCGATGCGGCTCGTGTTTAACGCCCTTATAAATGTGTAATGCGTATGCTCGAAATGGCGAGAGGGGAGGGTGACGGAGGCGGTAAAGGTGAGGAGGCAAGTGGGGTGATTGGGTGGGCGAGTAGGGGTAGGACGTACTCGCAGCCTGGCAGGCTGGTCTCTCTACGTATCGATAAACGATCAATCAACCGGTACATCTACGGACTTGGCCACCAGCGAGAAGGGCAGAAGAGACGGCGAAGCGGTGGCACGGCGGCGGTACCACTGGCGCGGAGGCAGAGCTGCTGGTGGCGGTGGCGGCTGCGGTGGCAGGGAGAAGGTGAATGATTAGAGGAAGAGGTGGAAGAAGAGGTGGAGAAGCACAGCGAGCTGCGGGCGGCGCGGCAGGCGGCGGGAAGGGGAAAAGAGGTACAAGGGATGGTGGGTGAAGATGGGTATGTGAGAGCAAGGATGGGTTGAGAGCCGAGGTACATGGAGACGAGGTACAAGAGAGTGGGTGCATGCCTGAAAGAAGAAGAGAGATTCGCCGCGGAGAGAAAGAGGGGCAGTACGTGGCCGGAGGGAGTGTGGGTGAGAGAGGGTAAGAGTGGCTGCGAGAGAGAAGGCAAGAGAGTGCGCGGGGCCGACTGGGGGAGGGTGGTGGCCCGCAGAGTATCGACCCAGCGTGGAGGAGAAGGTAGCTAGGGTCGCCGTCGCCGGGTTTTGTTGCTATAGGTGCGCCGCACTTCTGTCTACGAGGAGCCTGCGTCAAGACATTCCAAGATTCGCATGTACGTCCGACATCCGTCGCCCTTCATTTTTACCCAACAGTCTCGTCCTCCTGCTTCATCCCAGAACAGCGTAATCCTCCCTGGCTCTCTGCCTCTCTTTTTCTTCTCTGGCTCTACCTGTTGGCAAAAATCGCCATTTGAGGCCTCGTACGCGTAATTGCATTATCCTCTCCGCGTTTACCATCGAACAGTTGCCATCGAATGCGTTGCGATCAGGGTGATTGGGCGTTAGGCCTGCGAATCCTTTGGATCCAGGTCACTGATGAACGTGACCTGATTTTCTAGACCATTTGCATATTTCCAATATCAGGGCCGATAGTAGAACCATCTAGCCTGTAATTGGGAGCAGCGGAGTTCCTTACTCGGTAGGCTTTCCACCTCGTTTCCTCACTCAAAAGTTTACATTTTCCCGGGGCTCTGCTGGACGGTGAACCTGCTTCGGCATTCCTACCCTGCATCTACGAGCACCCCACCGTGCTAGTGCCGGTGTCATCCTCGACGTTTTTCCTTCTCCTCCGTATCCACGCAGGAAGACGTCTCGCGAGTAGGCGACAGGCAGAGGTATGCAGGCAGGCATACAGGCAAGTAGGGACAGGCAGAGAGCAGCCAGAGAGATCTAACCGATTCGAATTACCGGCGACACGCTCGCGGTGTGCTCTCGAGGACGTATCGCAATCCCGTATCACTTACGCTCCGTTAAACGCGTTAACGACCCAGCTCTGCCTCTACGAGAGAATGCGTGAGCGCAAGCGGAGTGTTCGTCCTCCGCCTCTTGCTCGTCCTCGTCTCTTGGCTCGCGCACTCTCCCGCTCTCGCGCTCCTCTCTCGTTGTCGCATCAAGCTTCTCGTTGTGGCCGGGCTCGCTCGAGTGAGCCGAATGAGCAGAGCTTCCGCTCGGCCCACCCTCGGTCCTACCAAGCCTACCCTCCGCTACTCTCGCCCTCTCTGCTTTGCAGCCTTCTGGTCCCTCTGATGCAACGCGTGCAGCGTGCCACTCAAATCGGCATGGAGAGTACAATGCGCCCAGCGAACATGCTTCTCCACGTCGATTCCCGCGCTTCCATTGTGGGGTCAGGTGGCTCGTCTATCGGCAGAAAGCCCGTTGGCTGGCTTCGCGGGGTGTGGCCACCACATAACTATAGCCGCAACGATCTACCAGTGTTGTCTCTCTTCATCCTGCTCCTCCTGTTCATTGCCTCTTCTCCGTCGTTTTGTCGTGCGCGCTTTCCTCCCCCGCTACCTTTCCAACCGACTGACAGCGCGTATCTCTCGCTCTCCTTCTCTCCACATCTCGTATTCTCTGTCTGTCTTTCTCGCTTGGTCTTACTCTTGATGGTGGCGCCCGCGCGGATCCCACCCGCACTCTACTGATAACAATAGGTTGCTCGCCCCCTCCCTTGGTCTTGTACTCCTGCCTTCTTGCCCCTTTGCTCTCTTTTTCTCTATCTCTATTGGCTTTAGCTCCTTCCTCGTCAGCGGCGAACGTAGTCTGCTCGCCCGAGCGGAATCTCCTTGCTGGCGTGCACGGAGGTAGGGATGTGCCGCGCGGTGCGGATACAGAACGGAGCTACCAAGCAGGCGCATCGTCGACCTATTACAATGGCCAGCCCTCCTAAGCGTTACATTGTCATCGTTGCTCCTCTCTGCCCATGCGTCGATGCGCACAAACCATTGTCTTGTGCCAATGGGCGGCACTTTGCGTGCTGGCGCCATCGAACGCCCGCGACTCTGATGTTTCACCGACCAATCTACTCTCGAGTACTAATTGCGTGTCTCGCAGAGTTGGATTGTTTTTTTTCTTCGAGTTTCATCGTTGATTCGAACGCAGAAGGTCGGGATTACTGAGTATTGAAACTCGATGTTGATTTTGTTTGGTAATTGAGGATCTCCGTGCAGCGTGCCGCGCGTTTCGATCGGGAATTCCGCGATATTATTATGCTTTATGGCGAAGCGAGAGCATCCGGTATTTTAATTTCCGATTAGAGGAAACGAGATATTGGAAAAAGGATGCCGTGTTATTCAGTCCTCCGGGATAATGATAGGTTCGGCCGATATATCAAGTCTCGGTGACTATGATACACTGCTACAAGTCTGATAATGAATTCCCAATTAAAGATTCCATTGGTTATAGCAATGATTTACGTGCTCGACCCGAGGAGGATTTTTTTCGCTGGAGTACTTCCCGTCGGCGCGGCAGATCGCGAGCAAAACTCGAACGAAATCTCGTTAGGAGACAACAAAAACAATTATCCTGGAAACTGTATACATTAATAACGGATAACGCAGCTATCATTGCATCGCTGAAGGTAGATACGACTGTAAAACCGGTTAGAATAACTCGACTTGCGAATCTCCCAGATAAGCGGACATCGTTGACCAAATCCAATCTTTTTGTTCCTCTGCACAGATACCAAATGTGATATGCTAAGGCAACCGAGTACAATCAACGCATTTTACATTTACATTCGCGCTGCTGCAAATAATGACTTTAGATCGATAAACAGTAATGAGGCTTCCGCGATAGACCCGCCGCGCGCCGTCCAAGGGGATTGACCGTGTCTGACATTACCGGGCCGAATCTATTATACTACATTCACAAATTCCATGACTTACGATACCGTATTCTCGTCGTATCTATTTACACGTTCCACTAGATAAGGTGGAGTAAGTTTAGATTTTTCCAACACCTCTGCATTGAGTTTTCCCACTGTGCATTAAGAATCTGCGTCTTTTCGTGCCTTTCATTTTCTATTTTCCATGGGATATCAGTGTACAGTTCCAACAAAGTCCATTCGATAGCCTCCTAACAATACGCATACCTTCGTCTCAATGATTTCGGCATATCCGGCGATTTTTATCTCTACTTTTAATCTCACCATTACTACTTAATACTACTTTACGGTGTTTCAAAGTAGTGATAATTGTTAATGATTTACATTTAAAATTCTTCAAGCACGAATTTCGTGAACTACGAGTTGAAAAGGTGGCTTGGAACAGAACAACCAGTACGAAACTGGTTATCGTTAAAATCATGATGATGTCCCTGCAGTGCCTGTCACAAACCGCAGTGCGGTTCGGATTAAAGGAGACATTAAAACCGGACTCTGTCACCGATATCTTGATTAAGTAGACGCACACTCAAACATGTTGAAGGGATGAATTATGTACCTGTACTTCTTCAGCTGGCAACGTTTTTCCGCAACCATGGAAACAAAGCTTCAAATACAAATACAGCTTGGTTCTTTGTCGGTAAAATATGTCAAAAACGGACAGTTATGTCATAACCATGTTCCGCGCGAATCATCTTGACATCTTACCACAGTTTATTTATGACGTATTAAATCTTAACACAGAGACTTATACCTGCTGAATACATTATAGTGAATATACCTGTAACTGTAGAATTGGTAAATCGGATAATATCAAATTTCAGTCAACGCTCTGAAACTGATACCAACCTGATCATTGAATTATGAGTAGTTTCATTTCATTTATGATCTAATAGTGATATTTACTGATCCAACGGATCGTTTTAATTGCATGTACTCAATCCTAATTGCTTATAAACTTTGTGATTAAATCAAATGTTGCGTTCAGATAATTCCGACTGGAAGTCTTGCAAGATGTTACAGTGTCATCTTGTCTAAGAGTCACAAAGTTTGTGTTTGAAGGGTGGTATTTGTGGATAACGTAGATACGTTCGCAAGGATCCTTTGGTTCCTACTAGCAACGGGCAAGGCTGCGTCCGCTGCCATTACCTCATGTGGTAAAGGTAGTTCATGGCTGGTATCTACCGAATGTAGCGCATGTAGAAACCGATGGGAATACAAAACATTCTTCGCTTAGAATTATTTGTGGAATATTATCGAATTAGAGTCACGCAGTACACTAAATTTGCCGTAATCGATAATAATGTTGATCAAACGATAGATCGATTCAGCCAGTAACACTGTGTCGGTAGTCGTTCTAACTGTATTTGCAACATTTGTAATTGTTTTTTAAACTTATTATTCAGCCGATTTTTCGTGTTTGTTACTTTTTTCGCATGGATGTAAAGAAGTAAAGTTTATTGATTTCTGTACATCGTTGCCCGTAGAGCGTTCCTACACGCTACAGGAAACTGAGGGCAGCACTATACTTTATAAAAATACAGCTGCATTTATATGCATATAAATTGCAGCGTCAAGAGCTTAATTAGAATCGATAATTTATAATTGATAATTAGTCATTTCATGGACGTAGATCGAAAGCTCTTTAGAAATGAATTGGGATCACCAGTGAATTACTGACCTAATCGATGCAGCAGTAATAAGTACTCTAAATAATCGGCTCTACGTTGCTCGAGAACCATTCGAGCCAATCAACAGAGAAATGACGATAATCTCTTTCTCTTGAATGTTCTCTCTCCCAGAAGAATTGAAAGTCCAGAGGGAGTAGAACTTATTAGTGGTTTAACATCTTCTTTCATTTCTGCGGAAGGGAATTCTCGTGTTTGCTTTAACCCTGCAGACAATGCCTGTGGAAATAGTGGTATGCAAACATTGATGATGGTTGTGACGTCCCTCGCATCCCATTATAACATACCCTACCGATCGCGGTGGAACGAGCACACCGTTGATCCGTTAAACGAAGGACATCCGTTCTTCGTAGAAGCCCTTATGATTTATGTGCAAGCAATTTCACCGAGACATTATCCTGAATGGTCTAGCCTCATTTCTGGGTCACGCGAACTTTGGTTTTTAGCGGTGGAAAATGCGATTTTTTCACCTGCGGATATCGTTCGTCGTCTCTAAAATGGATGATCTGTTCACGCTACATTTAAGTGACGCTATATATATACAGCTCGGCTTTATGAGGGCTCAGACCTCCGTTGCGTGCACCGCATAAAGACAAGTTTCCGGTATACGTTCTACGGGGTGGTAGTAGTGGTAGCGGTGGCGGCAACAGCGAATTCTCTATGTAACGACGAGATTTTATGGTCGATTTTATTCGAACCATATACATGAATACATCTTGGCCGCAGGTATTTTCCGTACAGCTTTCGATACCTTGCCTTGCCGACTTGTGTGAAGATCTTTCTCATAGCTCACGGTGCAAGAGGTCGCGCCCCCCCCCCCCCCCCGTGTCCGGGCTAATAGTTCCGCAAGTTCCCTTGAAAATCGTGACCAACCGCATTAAAACTAACTTGGCTGCATTTGCATAGTTTTCGTATTGGCTGATTCAGGAAAGAATCGCCGGCGGGTGTACGTGTGTATTATCGAAAAACTTGGCGTCTTCGAAGGTCAGTCGAAACGGTGGAAATACGTAATTTAAAGCCACAGCTTGTTTTGCCCCGGGAGAATTAAGGGTCAGGAGCGCCACCGGAAAGTCCTGTTCTCCGCAGACTTTTTTTCCAGCCGTATCGCAGTAATAAATTTTCAAGTCGTCCACTGGCGTCCTGGAACTCTGGAACGATGTTATGGACGATGCTCGAGAACAAGAAGGGTGGTTACTCAGGCTAGCTTCGCAACCCTCCGCACATACTAACGTGAATTTATCGAGCCCATCCTCCGCGTAACGACGAGTGACTGCGGAAGAGTCTATATATGAGATCCGGAGCTAGAAAGTTATAGTCGGGCTCGATGGTGTATCAATATCTCGTTAGGAGCCAGTACTCGAAATAAAGTCAGAACGGCTACGCCAGGGCGACGAGTGCGCAAGGAAAATTGTAATGTTTCGCGTGTTGCACACATATGCACGCGTAGAATACCTACACCTATACGAACACCTAGGCATCCTCACGATACGGCACTCTCGCAGTAATGATAATCGGACTGTGAAAATGGAACGGTGAATTGGGTTGCACACATATAGCCAATCGATGCTCGCGTCAACCACTACCAACCTCTATAGTTGTCGAGCGCCACGAAATAACTATCACCATTTAGCGCGCCGGTGAATCGACTTTAGCGATTCGGCCGATTTCCACACTGGTGATTTTCCACTTGCTGAAAAGTATCCATTTGGAGTTTTTCGGCTGGCATCGGGCCGCATGCGGCAAGTGTGCTTTCAGCATACTGCTAACTCGTCGAAGGTGTTTTTGATCGAGTGGTCTCCAAAATGGTTATGCTCCAATTGGAATATCAAGGACACATCTCGATCGAGAAACCTTTTATTCGGCAGGCTATAATACCGTGAGCTTTTTTCTCTATTTAATGTGCTTCTACGAAAACACCGATCCAAAGATATTGATTGGTAGAATCTATTTTGGGTGTAGTCCGCGATATTAGCCTGTTCCATCAGCGCGCGAAACTGCATTGGACGGAAATCAATCAACCTGACGGGGCACGGCGAACTTACTTTCGAAAACAGCAGGAGAATAATCAGGGTAGCTCCCATCAAGGCAGGCAGTGTAGTTTTCGCTTTGAAGGAAAATCATTCCAGTTGACAATCCTTATTTAAGTTGATTGCCGCGATATAATCCACTATAAAGAAGAAACATTCCAGAGTAGTTTGGATCTTGAGAGGTGGCAAGATAATCTTTACTATCACGGAGAGACCGGCGACAAACTGTCCCATCCAGGCTTCTCAGGCACGCGCTAGAATTCGATGGTGGTAACATCCCCTCGGTAAAGAGGAGGCAACTGGTGGTCGTTAGTACTTAGGTCCGCACGTGAATTGCCGTGTCTGCATCCCGTACATACGCACCCGGAGTATACGTACCAACATCGGACACAATATATGCTTCTGCCAGCCAAATGACACTGCTCCTGGCTGGCGTAGTATTTGGCAGTTGGCCAGTGGACGCGTACTACCAAGCTCACTAGCAAGCGTGTCACTATACGCGAAAGGGTTCACCAACCCACCCCCGGGAGTCCCGCGGAGCCCCAGGCCTTTCTGTTATATGAGGATTAGCGAACACCCCTGGCCAATGTCGCGTAATTACGTCGGTTTTCCCTATTCCCGCCTGTTTTATCCCCCGTGCGTCCGACTGTTTATCGCGAGGCCCGCCTGCAACGACATTTGCATCCCGTTAAATGTCGTAAACTTGTCAAAGCGAGCTGTTATGTGCGGGCTGGCTGGCTCCCTTTGCGGTGCCGCTTGTGTTACGGCGACCGCGCTGGCGCCCTGCGAAAATGATAAACTGCGACAGACTGTCTTTAGTACTCTCTGTTTTGGTCCGATCGACTCTCTAGGAAATTTATACCCTCTTTCAAGGAGATTAATGTTTCTCGAGTTTTTCGTCTGAATATTCCAATTTTGAATTGATCCTCGAAACGCTTTTATCCACGTGAAATCGTATCATTATTTCTAATTCTCGTAAATTATTGCTCCATCGACGTCTTCGGTACGTGGCTTGTTTGTCAAACGCGGTTAGTCGTCTGAAATGAGTATGAAGATGCGTGGCCACTAGGCTTTTTCATTTACGGCATCCTACGACTTATGACCCTATTAGTCGATAATGATGAAAAATATGAACGTCGGGTAACGATCTTAGCTTATAGCGATCGTAAATGTTGAATAAAATGTCGCGGAGCTGCATGGTAATACCAGTGCGGTGTGCCGGCAACGCGGCCAAGCTAAGCATATATTCACAGTAACTGGCGTAAGTTATGAAAATTTCATGGTGGGTCCGAGATGTTTCATATATTGACAGGGTAGCGAGTATGTTGCGATATATGTAACGCGAAAGGCATATCATGCTTTCGTCCATGTTCGAAATGTAACAATTAATTACATACAATTGATCACGTGCGCACGAAGGGTGCAATGCCTTCCGCTTAATGTGTGCAGACTGTGCACACTCACGGATCTCCGAGTGCCATCATTGTTTGCGTAGGATAGAATTCAGAGGCCGGGTGTGGCACTTTATGGCAGTGGTCTGCTCCACGTACAATACAACTTTCATCCGGGCACGACTAATTCCTGATAATCGAGGGTAAATAGTTGCGTTCGCAAAATCACCCTTTAACAAGTACGCTCGATGAAGTACAAATTAATTATTGCATGGATCAGGTGTTATATCGCTTAACCTGGACAACAGTATTGGCCAATTCTTTCAACGAAACGTGATGCATTGGCGATTAGTGGAACGCCTAAATAATTCGCGGAAAAGCATTTGTCGCGCGACCAGAACGATCGATCCTCGACAGTATACTCGGTGGTTTAAGCTGAAATTTAATTCGCATTCGCGTGAAGTCTTGACTAATCTGTTGACTGATGATGATCGCGTGCGCGTGGATGTCTTGATAAATATTAAAAGGTTTTGCGTCGTGCTTGAATCTGTAGCTTCAGTCATAGATAGCAAATTGGGAAAGTTAGGAGAGTGTCGAGGCAGCCAGAGCGCGTTCGCGTCTTGTTGTATTATCTTAGAAAGTTCCTGACGTCTTATAAGTTTCTAACTTTTGTTATATACGTATTCAAAGTTGTGTCGTGAGACTGTGGTGTGGCACGTCCTTATTGAATATGAAAGATACAGCGCGCAGTGTCCCTTTTATTGACAGACATAAGTATCTTATGCCTGAAAAATTCGTAAGACGGCAAAGACAATATTGGAAGATCGATCTTTTCGCTTACAATACTAACTAATAGAAGTACCGATGGATGTATGCGTGAAAATTGCGTGCTAGCGTAAATTTGCAGCAGGAACGCTGTGATTGTAATTGGCTCCAATGATTACTTCCACTGAGTCTCCTTTCAATTTTTGACCACAGGAATTCGCCATCTGTGAAACAATAGAATACGAATTACATCCACACTGCAATTTTCATCATATCGGGACATTTATTATTCGTACTAGTCGAGCAGGGTTCTCCGACATTTATGTGACATGGAAACGGTAAAACTGTCGGGTGCGATAGTAGACACATGATATATTTTGGCGGAACTTAGGCTAAATATAAAGTTTCATTTTTACTCGAAAATACGAAAATAGTGATATCCTCCTCAAAATTTTATTGATCTCCTGCATAATTTTGAGTGTTTTATTTCCGATTTTCTTCGTATTACCAATGGCTGTGGTAAATCATTATACATTGTATAAAAAGATCAGCCGCATATTTTTATTCGAATAGGGATATAAATATTGAGGAAGAGGATGTAGTCGAAACAAAATAAAATAAAATAAAGTAAAATAATATATTGTGGGCGATTTCCAATACGTTACCGTGACAAATTGTCAATAGTACTCGGCATCATTAGAGGTAATACGCGTCTGCGTCGGGATGCATGTCTCATTGCATTTTTATGAAGCCATATATTTCAATATACCCTCAGTTGTTACAGCTGTAAACTGTGTGTAACGGTTGTCCTGCACGCAAATTGCACGACGCTTCCGCTCTTGTTTGCTTTGATTTACTCTGCCACCGCGAGCAATGCTTCAGAGCCCATAATAATATTTATTCGCACTCGCCCCGGTCTTTCATATTCGCGTAGAGCTTTTTTCAAATTGCCAGCAAGGCGAACAGCTTTTTCCCCCCTGTAATAACGGTTTCGCTCGATGAAACAATGGACTCGAGAAATTCCTACTTATACAGATTGCCACGATAAATCCTGGGAGTAAGAATTTTTTAAAAGATTTCTTCCTACTGTTAGTTGATATTAGGAAAAGTAGCTTAAGCAGTGAATTTCTCGAAACGCGAGTGATGCATTATTTTGAAAATTCAGGTAATAGAGCGAGCTATCACGAGATCATGAGATATGAACAGTCGTATAACGAAGACACGTAGAAAGCATGCCGCAATATATCATGCATAACAAGTGACTAGCCCGACTCCATGCCATGCACGAGCTGTCTAAGGGATGTTATTGCGTCAGGCGCAATCAGAATCATATTTCTTATATGATACACAAGGAACTGTTCTATCTACCTCTGCTCGCGTTTTTACTCTGACATAGACCTCACCTCTTGACAACCAATTTCGCATCAATACCTAGACAATCGTTTTGACTTTTCTTCGCTAAATCAAATTTTCTCTAAATAAATAAATATTTACAAAGAAACTTATTCTAATTCTAGAGGGAATCATTTCGCGAGAAGGATAAATACACCGTTACATAATACTCATTGTCAGCAATATTCTGCTGGTAATTGAAACAGAATCCGGGGGCAAGAGAGTGTACGATTCCTAGTACATTAAGTATATTGCAAAACATGCATTACTGGTGCAAGATGCCCAGCGGGATTTTAGTTCATGATTACACTTGAATTGATTCCAAGCACTGTTCCTCGCATGTCTCGATTCAACCCTGTAAGACCTGAATTACCCTATAACGTGTGTGGACTCTAATTAGATACTTATCGGGAAAATCGTCGGGCTGCGAACTGTAGGAAAGCCTTAATTAAGATATTGAATCTCGCATTAATAATCCTCCGTGCAAGTATGCAGCTGTGCACGTTAAATATGCACTTAGAAACCGTGAGCAAGAATAATATTTAGACATCACAGTGCATTTGGGTTCACTCAATTCAAGTTTATGCATTAAATATGTAACTTCGTTTCGATCCTGTAATAAGTCATTTATTACGCTTACGAAATGTACAAGTTTGTTCAAATAAATTATAAACAGTGTATTGTAATTTACACTTTGAATTAACACTTGTGTGAAGAAGGTATGCGGAATTCTAGTATTGTTAATATTTCGATACGTATAAGTAAGATAGGCGGGAAAACGAATAGTAGTACAGTGTCAGCCAAGCGAATAGATAATTTGTTAACTGAATCGACGTTTGACCCGTGCATCACGCTAACGTAAAAACGCTCGTAAACGACCGGGCAATTTCGTGCGAACTCTTGCTGATGATTCGATGCGCTGTTCTGTTCTCTCCTGTCGCGATGCATGCCGCGAGCACAGTTCGAGCGAACGAATTACTCAGGAGATAAAAAAAGGAAATATACGGTAATGGCCGAAAGGAGAGATACACTCTATAAAACACCCAGTGCAATATACCGAGGCCGCATCGACCGTGAATGCCCAATAAAAATTGCAAAAAAATCCAGAAGTTAATTCGCCTAGGTGCGTCAAAGCAATTTACGTTTCGACTTTATACACAATAATACGAGAGTTGCTCTCCATTACCGAAAGGAATCTTTATATTTAATGCAAGCTCCGTTTTAGCTCGCGACAAAGTGCAGTGCAATGCGAAACCATCTCTCTATCTAGATATCTCTACATTTATCTTTGTCTCTCTTTCTACTCGGTAGATCTTAGCAAGTGGTGATATTTCAAGTTTGAATTTGCCAGTCAAAAGTAAAGGCTAGCAATTATGAGAAAGTCCGTTACCATTAGTTTTTCTTTTATCGTCCTCCTTAGACTTCTGGTTTCTTTATCGTAGTGTCAATAAAGGTTTATTGTCTGTGAGGTACCTACAATTTCTTACGAACAGTTATACGCAACAGGAAAAAATACTCATAGCTCACAAATCCAATCAAATTCAACAAATGTTCATTGGAATCTTTTCATCCTGTTTCAATTGAGGAGAATTCATCTTTAAAATACATCCGCATCTTACAATACACATACTTCCATCCTTGCCACGATATTTATTTTCTTCTCCATCTCGGAAGATTCTACATCAGTATCGGTTATTGTTCGCTGGATTTTCTCGATCTTCGTGAGAAGTGTTTTGCGAGCTGCTAACTGACATTACAGACCAATTTTCTTTTTATTCGAGAGCATGCAAGATTGGTCGTTTTTTTGGGGAACGTGAGTTTATTGCATAATTCCATTCGGAGCTGCGTTATCACGATGAGCGCTGGCGCCCGTCTCGTTACGCACGAAGTCTGCTGGATGCACGGGTGCACGTAGTTTGATGCATCAGAATGACGGTACTCTATACTCTGTTCTCTCCGCGCTCTGGAGTCGCCCGTTTACAGGGGAACCTATTTGAGCAGCGCAGTGCAGCGCAGCGCAGTGCAGCGCACAGCTTGACGCGAGAGTAAAAGCGCAAAGCCTCCGATACGTGCACCAGAATGGAATGAACGCGTTCGCATTCTCTAGTACCTATGCACGCACGCATTATCACAAGCACACGAGCGAATGGTTTGATCACCCACTATAGTTCTCCTCCTATTTCCTACCCTTCCTGCAACATTCTGTCCCGTTGTCCTTCACCTAATCGACTCGTCTATTCGCGGTTCATTCGACAATTATTCCCTGTCAGCGAGACAAAAGTAGTATAACTTTGCCGATCTGGTACAGCACTTTGCTGGCAGCATACAATTTTCTCATGCATCAAGCTCGAAACTGTTGGATAATCGTCGTTAACAGTAATGTAAAACAATAACTGATGCGTTTGTTATTATTAGTGCTACTGGTTGACAGTTGACAGTACTCTGGGTCTCTTCTGGGGCCTGAGACCTGCTTGACATTCGTAACTGCGCAATCCTGTATGTATGCAGATGATGAAAATAGAGGGGTGGGAGTACTCATTTCGCGTGTGGTGAAATTACCGTATGCATGCTGTGCACGCTGATTCCATTATCAGATGTATATTGTATATATATAGATGTTGTGTTAATGAACATCTGTATTGAGTTGGACCATGGGATGCCTTAACGCCTAATTAATAGCTGTTTTCAACAGAAAGTCATTAGGCTTCGTTAAAAATTATTTTTCGAGAAATATTACTAGGCCTGCTGGAGTCACTGATTTTCCGAGTTTCCCCCTTGAATATATTTATAATATGCCGTAAGATGAATTTAATGAACTCTGCGCAACTTCCAGGTTGCGCCAACATTTGCTAAGATATATTCTCTCTCGAAATCCTTTGCGGTCGAGGTTTACTGATTGCCGAGAGTTAATTGTCATGTTATTGTCGAGGAACTTTCGGGGATCGCAATTTAATCTTGTATTGTTTTATATTCTTGAAGTAATCAAGATTCTAAGAGAAAGAGATATGAAGTGGCGATGAGAATACAGAATTGTGGAGAAGACAGTAACCCAACATAAAGTTTAAGAGCGTGGCAAATAAAGACGGTAAATTCGAATAAACAAGAGCCTTCCATAGAAATAGCTGGACCCTACCTGCAAGTTATCAACATATGAATTCTGAGTGGGGACAGCGAGCATTTGCCGAAAAGCACTTATGTGCCGCGAATAGCTCTCAGTGCGCAGTTCGTATAGTCGAGCTATAGTGCTAGTCACAACAGAATACACGTAATTTAATCTAGTGAGTATTCCAGACAAAATCACCGAGCAACGAAATCTGTTGCCGCGTCTCGTTAAGGCATCCATGAAAATAGGAGCCAAGCTCTACAAGCCGCTAATACCCTGAGCCAAGTTCTCGGTAGGGTTGAAATGATGTTCAAATTACACCGCTGCGCGGCTAATGAGTAATTAGACCACCCCGAGGTGTGTCGAATTTTAAGACTGTGCCTTCTAGCCATGTCGTAACAGTAGGCGCCAGATTTCGGAAGGTTGCCTTACCCTTCAAATAATTTAAACCTTCCCTTAGAGTTGCAAAGTTCAGCTAAATCAGTATTGGCAGTAACATATTTTGCGTAGGCCAGTTTATGTTGCCCGCGGTGTCAAGTATTAGATACAATCCTTGTAAAGCCGATATATACATAGCAAGTGTTGGCTGACCTGCATCGCTATCCAGTGAATGGAATCACAAGGGTCTTCTTCTATGTACGCGAAACTGACGAGAGGCGTGCGAAATTGCGGTTGAACCATGTTTCGCCCTCTCAATACAAGTGTACGCAAGGCCGTACTTGCAAAATCATTGTGCAAGTATTCCTAGAATGATCGATTGTATGCTAATGTTTATCGCAACGAAGACACATCAATCATGATGTCCATGCATTACTTTGATACTATTAAATTGCTCGGGCTTCGAAAGATCGATAGAGAGAATTCCAGCTGTATCGCGTATAGTTTACCCTTGCTCTTGTAGCGTTATTCAATTTTGCGATACAACGGTTCGCGTGAAATACGACAGATTGGAAGCGCGGAAGGAATTTGCAGTATGCATTGGCGTTCGAATTATTGCGACGCGTGAGATGAAAGGAGGAGAGAGCAGGTGGCTTGACGAGCCTTCCTCTCCAGGATCATGTTCTACGCGCCCAAGTGCGAAAGGAAGTTAGTGCTTCTATAACTTGGTGCGCATCGTACTCTGCGTTTTCTTTTGTTTCGAATACATCGCTTGCGAATCTCAGTTAACAACTGCTCCACTACTCATGATTTCTAATGGCGCGCATCTTATTGTACCGTCTTCTTGCCGAGTTAAACCTTTGGTTTTCCTATGTATGTATTATAGTGAGCTGAGGCTGAGCAGAGCAGAGTAGAGCGGAGCAAAGCGAAGCAATGCGAAAGAAAGCGGAGCGATGAGAAGAAGAGGAGAGCAAAGGACAGCAGAAGGGAGTCAAGCAGAGCAGAGCAGAGCAGAGCAGAAGAGAGTCGAGCAAAGCGCGCGCGTGGGCACAGGTAGAGTCGAGGCGTCTATATTTTATATCCGGTGTAGCAGAAATGTCGCTAGGGCGCAGACTCGAGCCAATCGGGGTCGGTCGACTCGTCAGTTACTTTTCGCGATCCACCGTGGCCGCTCCGGTGCGCCGCAGGTAGCCACTACCTCGGGCAAACCAGTAGACACTCGCTCCTGCGGAAGAGCCAGTCGACTCCTCATCCTCGAACTTGCGTCCAAAGAACTTTGACAAGCGAGCGGGTCGCGTTTACAATTAATTAACAGACTGACACAGCTTCCCATAGACCGCGAGAACCTGGGAAAAAGAAAATCGAGAGATAGAAACGAAAGATGGGATTCGGAGGAACGCGGAGAGAAGGGAAGTAGCCGCTTGCCCTTAGAGGGGTAGAAGGAGAAGGGTAATCGAGACGGGATACTGGTTCTAACGGAGGCTGCAAGCACCGCACAAAAGCACAGCTTGCGCAGTGTTACGCCGCGTTACCGAGCTACTGCGCGAACCACCGAACTGTGCCGCCCGGTCATCGCTGCTGAGCCAGTCGAGAGCTTTCGTGCGGAGTGTTTACGTCGACGCGCGGGCAAATACGTTTTCGCCGCTGGCGGCTCGTTGTACGTGCTCCTATTCCATACCTCCTTTTCGCTCTTATCTTTTCCTACCGTCCACATCTTTCAGCATCTTTCCCGCCCATCCTTACGCGCCTCATCCTACCCTCTATTTTATTTTTCACTCTCCCTCTCGACAACTTTATTGTCCGCTCGGATCAGCTGGCAAATTTCCGCGCGGTCCACGTCAATCTCGCTGGTCTCGCTATTGGCCACGTAACACGAGATACATAAAGAGAAGAGGCTATTCTCCCTCGGACCGTTTCGTGTGGACTGTTTCGAAGCTAGCCGAGGGTCACCGAGGTGTTTCGTATCGTACATATACCTACCTATTCGTATCGAGCAGCGCGCTAACGCAAGGTCGCGCGCGCTTCGACTCTACAGTGATATGAGCCTGCCAGTCGAGTCTTAGCCACCGCGCTGAGTAGAACGGGACGACCCTTGCCGTGCGCTCGTGTCACAGCTGCGTTTCGATTCACACTCATCTACCATCTGCACCTTTTCTCTTTCTGCCTGTCGGACTGCCAAGCGACAGGAGACAAGAATAAGAAAAAGAGACTGAAAGGAAAACTGCTTGCCAGAGGATCGATTCGGAAGGTGTTTGCTGTGTGCAATGAGAACTCTGTGGACTAGTTTTTGATTGACTCGAAAACTCACGAGCACTTTCCTATCGATATCGTGGCAATCGTATACCGGGTTTCGCGTGGATCGTGTCGTATAGTCCTACCGTTTTTGGGACCGCGTGCGTTGTTTTCGTCTATATTCAAAGTGATCGGGATTTGCCGCCGTAGGCAAAGTACGCGCGTCGCAGTGATTGTTGCTCGGCCGTTGCGAATCCCTGTGCGACAAAGTGACTTCCTTAAAGTGCAGCAGACAGGAGGAGGCGATACAGCCGCGCGACCTGATTGTCACCATAAATGAAGGCCGGCAGCAGAGCATCGAACTAAGGTGAGTCGTTGGCATTTGCTTTTAATCCGAGGCTTCGATTGGCTTGGAATCTTGCGCTTCCAAGGATTATGGGAGATTTAATTAGAGACAAAGAGAGCTAGGGGAACGCGCGCTGTTCCAAATGGTCCCGTCAATCGCAGGAGATTTACCCGAATGAAAGTACAATCAGGAGAAAAGATTGATAATTAAATCGCGATAAAGATACAACTTTAAGGGGAGTTTTTATTGCGGGAGCATCCTAGTAATTCGATAAACAGTAGGAGAAGTTTTTAAGTGACTCCAAATTATGAGGTTCGATTTTTCTTTCCATTTCACCTTCGGGTCAATCGCAATAACTTACCTCATCCTGAGTGGTTAGGTAGACAAAATAACCTGTTTGTCTCTCTATTACCTATATATCCTTCGCGTGACATTCTTGGCTTGTTAATGAGTTAACGTGTAGTGCTTTTTCCTGACTAATACACATGAGGAATCGTTGCTTTAAATTTATGATCTTATGAAAGTGATTCGGCGTTTTTATACATAATTTTCCTTCTTTATTCCTTGTCACATATTGTTAATTCATCAAGGAGCTCTGCATGCATTTTACATCACTAATTAATATTTGTATTACTACTTTGTCGTGTAAAAGCTGAATTGCGACAAACTTTTAGCATGTCCTCAGTTCTGTGTTGTCTTGCAACCGTGAATACAATGGTCTTCTTTCTCGAATGGCAATTTAATTAAGTAATATTATCCTTGTACAATCTGCTGTACTTTATCAGATACGAACCTTAATTTCAAGCAAGATCATGCTCGACAAAAAATCTAATAATACGCCGATATACATTTACAGTGTTGCGTTTGTCTGCAGGAATTGTACATCGAATAATACGTACATCGTATAGCTAATTTAATCAAATTAATATGGAAGTGCTCAACTTTTGAAATGAGATCGATTTCCTTCAATCCCTCGATTTCACATCAATTTGTAAGCTATTGTAAGCTATTGTAAGCTATTCTTTATCCTCTGGTATCAGAAATCATAATATACATTAGTATTATAATTTTCATGAGAATACGAACCATGCTCCATTATGAATATTGTCAAAATAATCGTTATTCGAAAACAATATAAACTAATTAGTATTATAAAGCATGCAATGTTCAAATTACATTTTTATTTCGCTTACGGGAGAGCGAGACATTTTTACATAGCTCTTAACGTGCATTTATCTTTGAGACGGAGGTAAACACAGTGACGGTGATATTTCGACGGGACAACATAGCCAGACGGGTCGTGCCATACGGCGACGGGTCAATTTACGTGGTTTATCCGAGTCGTCACCTTGTTTTGATTGAAACACACGTAGAAGGTCGAGTTGTTTTTATTACTCGACGCACCGAGTTGCCTACGAAGCGAGACTTCAATCTTGCCAGCGGTACATAGACTAACTGTTTACCTGACTGGATCCGTCCGATCCTAAGGCACTTTCGAGGGGGAGTCTCAAACTGGCAAACTACTATCTCGCAGAAAAATAGTCGTTTCTTCTCACCTCTACCGGTAATGGAAAAGTCTTTTGTGTCCGGATTCAAAAGCGATAGAAACACATGTCCCCATGCTCGGATCGCAGCGCAAGTACAGTCAACAATGGAGAATTGAGAAAGAACTTGATAAAAAGGAAGGTAGAGCGGACGAGCAGTCCACACCGGTCGACGGGTTGATCGATCACGAGTGGCCAGTTCGATGAAACGATTGAGCAGTGATGCTTCGTTACCGCAAATGAAGATACCAATCGAAGACTAGACGCTGAGTGTGTTCCATCCACTCGAGCTCAAATTCGACATTAGAATCACTATTATCGGCTATTTCGAGATGATTCGGTGAACGGGACGATTGCATCGTCATTTCGCATCGTCTCATAAACGTTCGACGGATATCTACCTGTATGTTTCCCCTGTATCCACCGATCCAACGGGCTCTGAGCCGTGCGCCATCAGCCAGAGAATCCTATGCAAATATGCTGAAAGCATAGGCTGAACGCTCCTGGGGTTTTAACGCGCTACTTAGCCGCGCGTTACGCGCGTCGACAGATCGATTTGCCTGCACACGGCCTCTTCACCTTGCCGTGCTTTCTCACCCTCCCTTTTCCTCTCTTTCTCATTCTACTTATCATCCCCTATCTTCTGTCAACCACGCCACGAGTTCACCCTGGAGCAGTGCCATCCGCGAAATTTCATTAGCCTGCCGCGATCTTTTTGCAGACGTAGCGTGATTGACGCACGTCTGCCGCCTCTTCCTCTTGAACCGATTCTTGACGCCCCTGTTCCTGATTCCCACCGCCTAGAGAACCTTACGGATCCCAGTTGATCGCCTTTCGATCGATCTTTTTTTTTGCCTCCATCGGGAGTTTTACGAATGGCTCGTGGCAAAATATCTTGGATCAATTTTAACTAAGATTTTGGCTCAACAGGACTCGCACGTATTTTTACGCAATTGTTTTGGGTGAAGGGCAAAGTACTTTTAGTTAATTGGTAGGATTTGTGAACGAGTGTATTTTGAACGTCGGTCGGTTTTACTCGTGGCAATACATTTTGTAGAAGCTAAAAGTGATGTAACTGGCGCATAGTCTGTACGTTAGCAATCAGTTTGTTCAATGTAACAATGGGGAATAGAAAGGACTTGAGATGGCTTCGAGAATCACTGAAGTACCATTGCGCAGCAATATCGAGGTACTTTCGTCAACCCTGATACCCTTCATTCTACTTTCAGTGTAGCCTATCTTGTCGGGCCAGCTTTACTATTCAATAGCCATTAATTGTAATGGCTGTTGGCGGTTAGTGCAACATATTTGATAGTCAGGGGTACAATGAGTATCGTATTTGAAACGCTTTTCGTAATAACGAACGTTGAACATCTTGAAACGTAAGTACAATTGACGTTGAACTGTGGGGGAGGGGGTGGTCGTGCGCTGTCTTTATTGGTCCAAGAAGAGTACTCATTTATTTGGCATTTTCCCCCGAGTAAGTTAAATCCAGTCAAGAGAGTACCTTCGTTTTATCAATTATGGAAATAAATCAGCATAATAAGTTGCATCCAACGTGGTTGAGGTTCCACAACCTACTGGGATTCAAAATCTCCGGACGTGAATGGGTAGCGCGTTTAATTAAGTGGAAGCTTTGACGATAATTTTTTACGTTACTTTTAACGGAGTTGCAATTTTTAAATGAAACCGCGGAACTGAAGAAGCGAATAATTACTGCCACAAAAGCCCCTTTTCCTACGTTTAGCACTTGCTTGCTTCCGGTACTCTTCAGGTTCGTCCTTCTTCCTCATGTGGCGAGCATCCAATACCCATTAATTTTAATGATGAGCGCGGTCAGTTTAACACATCCTGAACTTATTGTAGTAAGCTTACGGGCGATAAATCATATGCTCTTGTGACTGAAAAGTGCATGACTCAGATACACTGAGGTTGTTATTTGTTACACCCCGCTTATCCAGCTACCACGCTTCATCGTATTATACTTCCATGTACACGTTACACTTTGCACTTGGGATATGTGATACCGTTCTTAAGTGAGATCAGAGTAAGCTACGTTATCTGACTCGGTAGACATGGTATCTTTTAGGAACGTTTCTTTCGTGATAGAGATTTCTTTCTGCGCGAAAAATCATCTTCACCCTTCATTGTGATATGCACCTGACGTTGGTGTTTTGGGATACACGTGCGGCTTTGGAATATGGAGAATTATAATTTTCTAGCATGTTTTGTGAATCATGAGACGCATAACTCCTGTGAACAATTTACGTCTGTTGGAATATAGGACAGTTGGAGTTGTTCACCCTTTTGAAGACGCGATTACAATACAGAGAATCCGCGTCTATTCTTGATGCTATTCTGTGAGAAGCAACTGTATATTGTAAGATTAAAAATTGCTTGTCTTCTTTGACATCTGCAGTTATGTAACCTGTCTCTATCATAGCACATAAAATGTTTTCGATTTATTGCTTAGAGAATTATATCACGAATGGATCGATTAAAATTCTTACAATAAATTTCATTATTTCATGCAATAAATATCGAATTTTCTTTCGTGCTTAAATCAGGCACATTGGGCATACCTACACTGGATACATGTGCCAATACGTTACCACTCGCGATTTTGTGAGTAAATAAATTCTTGAGTTTCGCTAAACAGGATTAACATTACATGTTTGCTGATCGATCTGCTTCTGATACACGGAATAAACGTACATATTCGCCAGTGAAAATCCAGACTCAATGCATACACACCCCTACATAAATGTGTGGCGATTAGTTACGGGCTAGTCCAGCTTATGAACATCTGGTAGTTATTAAATGTAATCCGGGCTTTAGCAAATGTACGAATCAGGTCAACACGTCCTAATAGAAATATCCAATATTTATCGGTGAACTTAATGAGAATACTGCGATCGTCGTGACAATTAAACCATTTTTATTCACCACTGGAAAAGTCTATTTCGAAACGTATAAGACATCGTAGAATATTCGACCGTTTAGTACTAAAAGTTACTCGAGCAGAATTTCAAAATTACAAAGTACAGGATCTTCGGAAGTCAGGTCACAAGAAGCTCATCCGGACAAAAGTATTTTTCTTTTTTCGCAGTCTTTGCGTACTCTAAATTATTCCTCGGCAGTTTTCTTCCTAAAAACATGAGGATTTTTTGCGCTAGCAAAAAAAAAATAAAGTTCTGCCGGGTTGTCGTGGTTGCGGCGAAAAGATATCGATGCAATCTAAATCCGTCGATGCAGCGGGAGAATTCTCGTCAGTTCTCGAACTTCCGATAGCTGGGCGATTCCAATCGATGAACAATAGTCACTGGATTTAATGCGGCCTGGAAGAGAGTGTTTCTAGTTCGTAGATTTATTCGTTTTCGCGTGTGCGAAAGCGCGAGCATGAGCGCGGGCGCTGCTTTATAGATCAGCAATAACGCGGAGAGTGTGAGAGCCGATATTTTTCGCAGTTCTTGTTTCATCTTCGGCGACAGGGTGGCAAAAGTATGTTGGTGGTAGTAGAAAATGCAATGGGAGTGACGCTCCTATTCCCTTGTAGTAGGTGTAAGGCAGAGAGACTAGGTATACTTGTATGACACAGTGCAGTTGCGCGAGCGTAACTCTTGGTATGTAGGCCACGCGAGGTTGAGGTTTTGACTTCCCGAAGGATAGATCACCGTGGTACAAACACCTCTACGATAAACCGCACCGCTTTGCATTTCGCCGTAAAACTTCCATCATCTAGTCTTAATTTCCTTTTTCAATACTGATATGTGGTTCAGAAAGTATTCGTTGGTACGTTGAATTTACTTACTTGTAGTTTCCATATCGTGACATTTTTTATAAATGCCAGTACACTAGTAGAACGTGGCTGATCCTCTAATGAATATTCTTAGCAGTTTCGCCATGTTTATATGAATCTTAAGTTGAGAAGAAATCTCTAAATTCGTTCTTCTTGCCACCGTGTGGTAAAAGTATTGGAAGGTTCATAATTATTGTCTTTAAAGAATTATTGATGAATTGGTCAGTCTCCGTTCGGAATTAATGATAAAACAATTATCGTTTGAGTTTATACAAGTTTTATTACGGACTAAAAATTTAATGTGAGTGAAAGAGGGTGAAAGAGGTTGATTTGATCTCGGTCACATAAAAAGAAATAATTCTTTGGAGCAAAGAGTTGAAGAACTAAAAAACTTAATAGGATAGAAAATTAAAGAATTTGGAATAACCTTTTTGCGAGAAAATAATATTGATCCAATATATTACAGACCGCAAAGCTTTGAGTTACCTTCATATTTCAGGATAGTATGAAAAAGCACCGAGAAGGCTGAACACTTTTTACGTCATTATGTCCTAACGAGTTATACCAGAATAAATATTGCTCTGTTTATCGGTGGTTAGTTAACGCTTCACAGTAGTACATAGCAAATTTACATTTCTGGAGCTACGTGGATTTATATTGCAGGAATTTATTGTAAATTTCGCCAGAACGGCAAGCTTAAAACTACAGTCGCAATAAGCGTCAACAATAGGGTTTTAACTTCATTAGAAGTCCAGACAACTAAGACAGTGGTAGGCTTCATACTAATGTCATCCGTTTAATATTCCTGTGTACCGAAATGTGTGTATGCAAGACGGTAATTAGCAGAGTACCGGACGAACCCGTGGAATGTAGCTTTGATCCGTTTAATTGATACGAGGATGAAGATACCTGAATTGTACGACAGTCTAGTGGCTAGTAGAATACAAATCGAAGTACTGACAATGAGCTTCGACGGTTGGATTACTATCGCGATTGTCGCATTTTTTAGCTTCAAACTTTGAGATGCATATCAGATTTAATGAATTATTATTGGCGTGATTTAGAATTCACACTTCAATTAAAATGAAACAAATTGTACTAATCTTTTAAATGGAAATACGGTATTAAAAATGTGTCTGAACCTTTGAACAAACCAAGTGCTGCTTTTTATACTTTTCATCTACATTTAGACGGCTGCATCGGAAAGTAAGTACTCTTACAGACATATGCGCCGACTAAAATTAATCGGCAACTCAATTTGGACTATCTGTTTATTTGTCGACAACACTGGTTACTTTGGTTATTCTCTTGTAGACCTGGCAGTTATCTCACTTTAAAGCGAACTG
Source organism: Trypoxylon attenuatum (assembly GCA_963989405.1). Taxonomy (NCBI): domain Eukaryota; kingdom Metazoa; phylum Arthropoda; class Insecta; order Hymenoptera; family Crabronidae; genus Trypoxylon; species Trypoxylon attenuatum. The sequence goes on along the minus strand of OZ022490.1, from coordinate 7,819,032 downwards.
GAATTTGTACGATTCAAGTTACACAGCTTTTGATTCAGTGTTTACCACGTGCCGCCGAATTGGTAAACAGAGAACATTAAGTCAACGTAACATCAACACTCAGGGAGTAAAACTCGTACATCGGGATAGGCTAGCACCGCGCCAAGTCGGCTACCAATAATACTATCCTTAAACGGAAATTAAAATTTACACAGATTGTTGTTTCCAACGGAAGTTGCCCCGATTCATATACACGCGGGTGGTCTTTCAGTACGGTCCAAGAATTTCTGTTATTCTCGGTGTTCCTTTGCGCTCCAACTTTCCATAATCGTTGCATATGTATTAGAGTTTTATGCGTCAGCTACTCCCTCCATTAGAAAATCGAAATGTGCGCATAATTTTTTCCTAATTTTCGGCTTGAATAAAATAGTTTGGGAAGTAAAAATCGCGAGGATTCGGTGTTTCCGTCGAGTTACATTCGAGTTGTAACATAATATGGGACTTGCGGGAAGCAATTGGCCAAATTGAGGATCAGTGTAAAAATATGGAAACGACCGTGGCGCCGGTGGTCTGAAGTTTGAATTAATGGCCAGTGGCTTGGAAGGCTATAACGTTATCGAGATCGCGAACTGGGAGACCAGGGAGCCGAAAGATTACCAGGGTAAGCTTTATCATTTCTGACGGTCTTCAGGATTGTCTGTGTGTCAACCGAGTTGGCGCTGCGCACCGATATTGCCCGATCCAATCCAATTACTCTCCAATTAAGTTCCTCCCATTGATCGAATCATTTTCCTTCTCTCCAGCGTAGTTGCGATTCTGAGCGTAGTTAGCCTACCTTTCATCGACTTTATTTCATCTTAAAACAATTTTCAGCTAGATACGTGGACAATAAATATCGGTCAGGCTTGGGAATCACTATGTGCGAGGTTAATATAGCTTGATTCATTAGGGTACATTTTAAGCTCCTTTGTTCGCGAACATCAACATGTTTTACTATCGGTAGATTCCTAAGAATTCGAAAGATTAGAATAATAAAATTGAATCAATCGAAGTGAAAGCATTATATATTCTCCGGGAGAACGATCAATTGACAGAGAAATCTAGGAGCTCCTCTCATTTCCGGAGAACGAGAAAGTTCCAGGATCCAGCGCAGTAAACATTGTAAAGAATCACTTTGGAACTTGGGACAGATCGGGGCGCAAACATGAACGAACTAGCAGTTGGGAAAAGGCAAAATCGAGAATGGCTCGGGTACATCACGCGGGGACCAGGGGTCGGGGTCCGTACGAGTAGAAACAGGAATCACATTAACGTTGCCACGATAAGACGTCGAGCGAACGGACTTCGCGAAGGCTTGCCCTCGTTATTCGAGTCACACACGGCAAGATAACGCTTTTCCTCTTTTGGAGAGGAGCGACGTGTCCCCCTTTCCTTGGCTTCCTGTCCACCGGGACCTCGTAAACCCTCTCTCGTAACAATCCGTGGCCTGCCCACTCTCATACCTGCTCTGCTTCTTCGCTTTTCTCTGCCTTTCCACGGATCTTTCTCGCTCTCTCGTTTCCTCCCGTCCCCACGGATTTTTCTCTTTCTTCCGTTTCCTTCGTCGCGTCGACTACGTTGAAAGTACCTAAGATGAAAGGAAGGGAAAGAGACGAGGAACCAGTCGCTATAGTTAAGGAAAAATCTGCAAGTTTGCGAATGCAGCTACGCGGATGCGCGCTTGGAACGAGGAACAGGATGTCGCGTAGCGTCGGTGGTTTTCATCACACGCGTGTCGAACTCGAAGAGCACGCGCGTGTCGCTCGCGCAGTCGGCTGCGGATGCACGCAGAAACGGAATCCGTGAAAGTTTGCTGCTCTTAAGACGACAGCACGACGGGGCACGGCAACCCGAAGATTGCGTCCTTTGAAGTCGAGCGCGTGCACAAGCAAGCAAGATTCATGAGGAAAGCCTCACGGAATCAGTGAGAGTCGCGCTACCCGCCTTTTCCTCTCGATCTTGTCGCCTACCGCGTACACCTTCTCTTCGAAATTATACGCTTCTATGAAAATCACGTGAACGCACTCTCTGCTCTGCGTGCTCTTAACATTACTGGCTTAGAATTGCCGACGACTGTTGCAATGTATTTCTTTAATAATGAAAAAACGATTGACTTTTCAAGAGTCTACGTACTTCGAGGAATCATCGTTAATTGGTTTTTCAGTTGAATTATCTTTACAAGTTATGAATTGAAATACGTTTACAGTATGTATACTTGTGAAACGATGACGTATGAACTTCTTACTCGGATCACTCTTTCCAGGATCAACGTTAAAGCTACCGACAATTGGCCGATGTCTTATTTTTTGTTAATTAAAATTGATTGGTTCTCCTATTGAGAAACAAGAAGTTTATTTTGACCCTTCGAGTAGTTCTAGTGTTAATTTCACATTTCAACAAGCAACAGCTGCTGCAGTGAATGTACTTCGACCTGTAACTTTTACGTGGGGAACTTTTGTAGAGCTGATAGTACAAGCTTCGGCATAGTGGCAGAGTCGCGTCGGCATAGTGGCAGAGTTTAACTACTGAATGTACCAAGTCACACTCCGACAAGATTCTTCGCGTCTATGTATACCAATGTAGGTGTGCGTGTAGAGGAAAGTGGCTGGGAATCAAATAGCAACTGGAAACAAGGGGTAACGTTACAAAGAAGATACATCTCAAAGGAAATTTATGGGCTCACTTGGGAGCGTCCTAAATATTATGTAAATTACAACGCGAAACCCGTATTTTCCCGTGAACCCCGCTGTTGATCGTGGCTGTTGATGCTATTCACGAAAACGCGAACCCTTTTTAATTCTTCTTTTTGAATTCATCGTCCCTTTCAATTTGCGGCTATTCGAACAGGCGCGAGGGGTTGACTCACATCACTTATCTAACAATCGCACGGAGATCTATGGTGGTCCAACTAATTCGAGTAAATGCCAGTACGACGTCCGTTGGCAGAACGTTCGAATAATTACAGAAATGCTTATAGGTGCGTATTTCAGTCACGTACAAATGTCAAAACGAGCCGTCGTTGGGTCGGAGCCAAAGCGAGAGCCAAAGCGAGAGCCAAAGCGAGAACCGAAGCGAGAACCGACACGAGAACCCAAGCGAGAACTGAAGCGAGAACGGAGTGCATATAGACGCCGAATGAACGGAGGGCCTGTGCTATACGTTGCACCTAACTCCAGGTCCATTTTCCATTATATTCCGATGAAATATAAACCGTGCCGTAAATAACAATCCTTTATATTGAGGCATGCGCGCACCACGATGCAACGGTGCTCGGCGAAGGTTGCACTGGTACGATCGAAAGATACGCTTGAAACGCTGCGCTTGCATTAGCTAGACCACCGAAAATACAGGACATTGGAGCGTAGCGCGACCCATTAACATTAGAATCGTGCTATGATCAATTAATTACTAGCGCACTTTACCGTTTCGCTACGCTCTCTGTTTTCGGCGAAACATCTTTGACCAAATGTTCGCGTGCGAGGCTTGATCGATAATGATATCGCATTAGCAATTAACCGCAGTCGTCCTAGTTGCCAGTGGTTTCGACCGCGAAGCCGATTTTTTCTTGTGCCCCTTGTCCTCAAAGGTTATAATCGCAATGCGTTGTCACTGACGGCAACAACGGATCAGTGTCGGCATTGGCACGCAATTTCCTGAATGTATGGGTCGGTGTTTATGTCAGTCAGGCAAAACCACTGTTGCCTCAAAGCTCACTGAGTACGTTCCACTGACTTTGGGATCCGTAATATGCGGGTTCACAAAGCTTACGCCTGGAAATTGAGTTGCGATCCTAGCCTAGTTAAATGTTAGATTCACATTGCGAGCGAGCGCACAACGTCTGCAGACAATCTGTCGATAAACGAGCTTCCAAATTATAGCAGGGGACCTCGTAAGTCATTGTCGCCGGGTGGATTCGATCGTCCTGCTGGATCGCATGACCGACCGAACCAAACCGTAATTCGCCGACGAATTTTTATTTCTATCCATTTTTCTTGCGACGTCCTTTTGTACCGTTTTGACGATATTACTTTGCGACAAACGAAATTTATCTGGGTAGATGTGGGCTAATCGCCCACATTCCGGTCAGAATCCACGTGACTTTACCTCCGGCTCTCGTGGTGCTTTATATCTTGAGATATAATGCATTCGTCCGATTTTCCTAGTCGTTCATTATCATCCTAGTTTCTTTTTCTGTGGCGTCGAATGCGATTGCTTTCTTCGTGAATCGATCCGGAAAATAATTTGTGACTCGAGGAATTATTCGGGACTAGTTGCAGAGAATATAAGGCTAATGCGGAAAACTATAAATTCGCAGAAAACTCCTCGCGACACGCCGATAATAACGATAAGTAGTGTTTGAATGCCATCGGTTACTTTCATGCGTTCAGCAAATTCCAGTGGCGAAAACATGTTTTCATTTCGTAGAGAAAAATGTTAGTCAAGCGCTTCTAGAAAAATGGGTTTGCATAATTGTGAAATGGCGGTAGGATTAGGCGAGCAGTGGATCAATCACTGGCTTTATTTTTTGTCAGTGCTTGCTAACGGGAACAGATGCAAGGTCCGTGCACGAGATGCAAACGTGTACACTTCACTTGCATATCGAGTCGGGTTTTTGAGCTGCAATTTTCAGCCGTATATTTCTATTGTTTGTGGTTATGCTCGTCTGTAGCTTCACTTGAAAGTGCTTTTTTTCAGAACTGGGTCAGCGGGTCGTCATGAGCTGGTACTAATTTTCTGTGGTATATCAGTTGCCACAATAGAGACATCGGACATCTTCGGTTAACATTATTATTCTAATAGAATTCTCTGTTTTTGGAACTTAACGCTTGAACTTTTGGCCATTGCGCAAGCAATTACCTAAATGTCACGTTATTTAATTGTCCTATTACAGAATCTCTCAGACATATATTATCCACTATTGAAAAGGTACTTCCAGAGTCTAGTTCAGCTTCGCTAGATTTTAGAACGGTTCAATAATTTTTAGTTATCAGAATAAGCGATATTTTTTAGCTAGTTCTTCTAGCTTAGACCACCAGAAATAATTCAACTGAATGAAAATGTACTCCTCTCGAAGATCTATTAAAGAACATTTTTCGTTTTTCATTGCAAGCATAGATACCTCGTTGTAAAAGATTCATCTGGCTTCACTTCGCTTCTCAATAGACTATTTAGCTAGAGCGTTTCGATTACGCAACTAAAAGTACCTATATTGAACTAACATGTGCAGGAAATAAATACAGAGGTGTATCAGTCGGGAAAAATTTGCAATAGTCCCTTTAACCTCTAACGCCAATATAAAATTTTCATTCGGCAAAGAGTCGTTTGCATGCGGGCAGCATCTGCTCGGAGTTCAGGGCAGCTCTTGCCACGGTCTGACGGTCATAACTGGAACACATCGTCGTGGGGAGTTTCCTCCGGATTTAAGCAGCTACTTCTAGCCGTGTAAAACCCGTGAGAGCGTGCAGCTTCATACCGCACGCGACTGTTTGGCCATGATACTCTCGCCACCTTCGCGAAATACGTATATCTATGTATATGTATGTATATACGAGAGGGCCTCCTTCAGTTTTGCCGCGAGCGCGTCTTACCCTGTCCCTATTTAAGCGTGGGATTTCGCTCTGTCTGAATCCACTTAGTTTTCCACGACAGAGAGATTACGCTTACGCTATGACTTATCCTCGCTTTTCATTTCTTACTTTTTATCTAACATTTTCTACGAAATTATCCGCTGCGAGGGAAATCACTGACGGATACCAGCGGGGGGTGAAGGGTGAAATTGGAGAATGGCCTCCAGAAAAAAATGGCGAGGCGATAGGAGTTTAATAATCCGAAGGTTATTCGCGATCGCCGGACGCTGGTTAAATAACAGAGTGTATAATCGGAATACTGCAGCGGAAAAAGGAACGAGAACTGCCCCAAGAAGGAAAACATTTATTGCACGAACAGGAGAACGTTGTTCGTGCAGTGGAGATAATGAAAAATCGGTATAATCGAATTTCCGGCGAATATGGATTTTTCTATCGTTTCACATTGCAATCTTGGCTGCTGAAAATACGGCGTGCTTACGGTATCTTTGCCCAATTGAAGGGTAATACTTTTCTATATGTGTTCTTCGAGTTTGAAATTACGAGTTAATAGCGCCAGCAGTTTGTACTCCTGTTGTTTTTTTTCTTCTACTCGGATTGCAGAAAGTCTTATAGGTGAAGTAAAGTGGTTCGCGTTATAAAGTATTGTGGAGTCTGAAAGATTAATACACATTTAGTTCAGTTACTATTAACGTAACAGCAACTCGGTCTCTAAGACTGATACGCTGTTGGCTGAATCCGGTACGCGTGATATATGAGAGCGTAGTAACGATCGGTGTGTATCTCGAAAGAGCTGCAAGTGATAACATAAAATTTTGATTTATTGCCAAACTTTCCCTTATCGTGCACCAAGTACATAAAGCTATTATTTTTCATCCGCACGCCGTTGGAATCGGTTCGAGAGCGGATGAAAATTGAGTGGTTCGTTTCAGCCGAAGAGTATGACGAGCTCTGAATAAAAATCTCTTGCACTTTATGGAGATTTAAATATTAAAGATGCCTTATAACCGCCGAAGTTGAAGCGAATTGAGGATTTGCATTCCACGGGTTATCGTGGTGTGTTTATTTGATGGGAGGGTAGAAAATAGCCAGAAGGAGGCATCTTTAACCACGACTCAGCCGGAGAGATTTATTCAGCTTTCCGGATAAGAGGCTTCTCGTAGCAATGAGTAAAAGTAAAACCAAGCAATATCCGAATCTAAATAGAGTGCCCATATGTATAAAAAGTGTCTCTCGTAAAAAAATAGATGAGTAAACTAACGTTGAAATGCTACTGAAATGTTAATGACCAAATACTCTGATATTTGTCGTGATCGTGGACCGCATTTTTCCATAACTCGTTGCAAAAAGATGGCGCGTACCGTTGCAAACGAGTTTGCCGTTGGATCAACGATTGATTATGTGCTTGATGAAAAGCGTAACAGGCCGATCACTGAAGATTCCGAGAGATACACAATTCAGTTGGTTCGCGGATTGGTTGCGAACGTTACATATAATACGCGGAGGTCGTGAGATTTGATTTACATTTTAATGCAATTTAGGGATAAGTCGCCTTTAATTAGTAGCACATTATAATCAATGCAAATCTTCCGGTTTTAATTAACACCCGTCCCTCACCCCTCTTGAATCTCGTAAGCGTATTTTAACGAATTATATTAAACTAACCAGTTTTGAATTTTGACGCGAGCGAACCGCGTAAAATAATCCCATTTTCATTAGCTTCGCGAACACAAATTTCCTGCGAAAAACAAATGTGTTTTTGGTTTTACGTGTTATTGGAAATTGCCCCAAAAGGGTACTACTCTAGTGTGTCACAGTGTTGAATACTGCTCGACAGCTCGTTTCACCTTGCATGATCAAATAATTTACAATCAAAAATAGTCAGTTGTGTGTTAAACATTAGTAAACGTCAGGTAAATTTTTCACTTCAGTATTTTTTGCGATACAGCATCGGAGAAAAAAGTGGGAATTTCTTGGAGGCTGTGCAAGTTTCGTAAATCGATAAATCCGTAGATATAACGGGAAATCATGGTGAATATTCCGGATCTAGTTCGAAAATATCGTATATTTTACCTTCACAGCCTGTTACATTTCGAGTCTGCCGATTCGTCTCAAGAGACGTGGGCTTGTCAATCTATCTTAGTTAGCGTTCAAGTGTTCACAGTGTCTGACACTCTATACGATGCAAGATAGCTTACGATCGCTGAAAAGCGCTTTCACTCTAGCGAATAATCGTAAATCCACCATTGAATTTTATCATTATTACACTCTTAAACATAGATTAATAATTAGGTGCTGCTTCATCTATCAACAATCTTTTATTCTCTTGGCGAGAATTTCGTTAAAATTATAATATCGCGGTTCGATTTATTTTATCTTAATGACAACATATTAAATAAAATGTACAACATTTCTCCGGTATGTTACCAGAACGGTTCGAAGGACGTAGTTTATTTCACTAAAGTGAAGATCATAGATACGATATTGACAGGATGAAAACCAGTATAAAGAGCAGCATGGCTAGTTTACGTTCATAAAGGATAATTACTGTTAGATCAGTACGAAGACTAAGCATTGGAACGCAATATGCCCGTTTATTCAACATCTGTCCCATTCGAGGGGTTCTTTGTCTGCTATCGGGAGCTTTCCGTAAAATACGGTGCTTTGTTGATTCGCAAGCTCCAACAACCCGCTGACAGACATCCATAGCGCCTTTCTGCATTGCTATTCTCTAATGGACTGATTGTGTTCCTCCTGATATGATTATCTAGGTAATTCGATCGTCCGAGTCGGCTAGGCAGAAAGTCTTGTGGCAAATAATATTAGGGCTTTCAGTATTGGGTTCCTACACCGTACATACCTATATACTCACAGTATATACCTATACTGTATATAAAATTGGGATCTGTTCTGTTATCCTTGTGCTTATATTGTTACCATGTCTTCTCGTTTTGATACAGAGTTTTCTCTTTAATAAATTTCCTGGTTTTATCGAGAGTATTAAAGCTCGAAGAAATGTCATGAAAGCCAGAAGAATTTGATGCGATGAAAAAAATGTTCTCTTAGGATTAGGTCAAGCATCCGAATTGTTGTTTCATAAATCGTTCAGAATTGTATAAATAGGCTGAATGGTGGAGATGATCGCATAAATTCACATAAAATGCCTTTTCCTCCGAGTTTCCTTCTATTTAGTGCTGTCATCGACAATCGTAAAAGAAATGCACATTTTTATCGCTGCACTTTATCCTTTTAAGCGGCCCCAAGTGGAATCGCAGGTATTAAATATAATTTAAACGTGCAGAGAAGCCTGTTCGTGGTTTCCTGATCTTCTCCGCGGAAACTCAGCCGGGTGATAATTGAATTGCAAGGCTAGACGTCGAAGATCGTTAGAAGTATGGATGTCACAGTGGGTACGCAGACGGATGCAGATACACGCGTGTGGGTAGTCGTACATCACGTAAGGTCACTGTCAATATCCGTTTGCGAATCTGTAAAGATGTCTCGGAAAAGTGTGTCACTCGCAGACTCTTCGCGGAAGATTCACGAAGCGTAGGGTTTCTGCGACCCGTTAGGAAGTTTACTGGGAGATCTGGCCGGGCAAAAACTCCAAGGGATATACATGTATAGTCGAAGCGAGGTAGTTGGCTCGAATAAGGTGTAAACTATTTTGCTAGTTGTGCCATTTAACCGAGGATGCTGGAGTGCACTTAGGTGATCGACTAAATCCTCGAAGCTGGAGGTACGGTGCTCGAGCGTGATGCACTGGAGCTTGCCAAAGTCCTATAAGTTTCGGACACACGCTGGCATACTAAACCTATTTCCTGTGTACCTTCGTACCAAGCTGTGTGCGGTCTTGCCGGATTGTGCATAGATTTCTATGCAACCGACGCTGCTTGCAATTATCCCTAATACGGCTGTCACCAGTAATCCCACTATTAACGTTACTCCGCATTCGGACGATCAGCCAGTCTCTCGGTTCAGATTATGGGTTACGTGCGGCAGATGCCAAAGATCGCTGGAGCTTTCGTAAGGTTGTTCGATACGTCGATTGTGTATTCCTGACTCCCTAGCTAACAGTTTCATTATTCAGGCCGGAAGGCAATCGCGATATAATTACTCCAGGAGAGTTAACGTACTGAAGAAAACGTTTGCACGTAGCGTCGAGTTGTTGTTCGGAAAGTTGACTTACGAAGGATGCTCTCGCGAATATTGTGCGGAAGGCGGGAAGGAGAATCGATCGATGTTCAGTGGTCGTCGAATCTGGTTATTCAAAGTCAATCTGCACCGAGCACGCTAACAATAAGTGAGAGCCTTATTCAGGTGCAGATAGTAATTTTGTACGCGCGTACCAATGTCGCGAAGCATCTATTATTTCGCTCAATACTCTTTATTCTTCTCCGTATTCGACTCGAAGATCTAGGCTTGGTGGTAGCTCGTCGCCGAAGAAAAGAAACTCAGCAATGTCGTTCAAGTCGCTCTAGTTGTATAGTGGTTTCCATGAAATCCCGAAAAGATTGTCTCTCCTATCTTGTGTACAGCTATAGATAGAAGGTGCGGTGGAGGTGAAGAAGGCAAAGGAGGCAAAAGCAAAAGAGACGAAGGGGGACGGGTGAGCGCGCGCGCGCGGTACTGAAGAGCATACGTACCGAGGTAAAAGTGGTTTCGAATTTGCGATTTCCGCGGAGAACCAGCGTCCCGAGCACGGTCGTGCCCGATTCTTCGTCCGAAATGGAACGAAGGAATGGTGGATGGGACATTTCCAATACACATATTTACGAGGAGACGGCGCCGTAAGGCAGCAACGTAGTCGGGGTCCGTTATATTTTCAAGGGGCCGTCACATATTGCGCGGTATGCGTACGCGACAGGGCAAATTTTATCGAGTGTGAATTCGCGCGAAGCGTATTCTTTCCGGTCATTAATCTTGTCCCGGGTAGTGCGATGAGTTTGAGGCGAAGCATGTAGCATATACCAGCCGGCAATCCTTGTTCTCTGTCTTAAGTTAACTGAGACTTATTGCCGATTTCTCTGCGAGCCTGGGATTCGCGGATGACGTCTGGCTCCCAAGGCCGCCGCGAGCACTGCAATTTTTCATCGCACACGCGCCAACTGCGAAATTGCATTCGCAGCAGCCTGCTGTTACCGGTGCGACTCAGCACAGCACGGTACAGCGAAGTGGCACAGCTTCACTTTCGTTTAGTTTATTTTTTCCCAAAATTGTCAGAGTGAGGCGGTATTCGTCGCGTCGCGTCGATCCGTGACTCTCGCGAATGAATTGTTAACTCCCTGCAACGTTCCAGGGCCCTTTCATTTGATACGGATATAATACAATCAGCAGCGTGGCGAATTAGCATACATCAAAGTTAACAGCTGAGAGTTACAGGACTTTTTCCCTCGAAAATTTCATTCGCGCCTAATTGATTTTTAACGTTTCACGGGGGTGCTGGTCCTAAAATATTAAGGTACCCCAGGCCATTTGTTGCGCGCTCGCGTTCATGCGTTTGCCTCAGTGCGTGCCAACGTGCGTGCGGAGAAAAATAATTGGCCGCGGGGGAGCATTGTTATCTGGCATTTAGCTTTCACCGAGAGCCTCCACGCTCATGGAATCGCATAATCCGCCCGGAAGAGATCCCCAACGCGCGGAAACGCGACTATCCGACCGAAAATCCGAACGTTAAACTAAGGGTTCGATTGAAAGCCACGACCGGAGCTTTAGAAATTAATGTTTTTTACTCGTCAAGTAGAGTTATCACTGTAATAAAAGGATGAATCAGCAGCGAAGCGAAATACCATAGCATTGCATATAATTAAATTGAAGCTTTCGTTCTTATCGAACATTATTCCTGAAATTGGTGAAATTGTTTATAAAATTCAAACAGTTTTACTAATGACAGTACGTGGCATGTAACATGCCACGTTAATTGCGAGAACATCAGACGCATTAGCAGTTTTTTTAAAATCTGCCAAAACAGTTCTCCACTTCGGAATAACTCTTCCGAGCGATGCGCGTTTGGGAAGGGAATATCACAGAGTGCAGATGATAAGGGCGAATAGAGAGAACAAGTCAGAGAAAGAGCAAAGGAAGCGGCTACCCCCTTAAGCCGAGCTAAGCCTACTACGGCCGCGCTTACGCCGAGTTCTCTTGGGCTCTATCAGCATTCGGATAAGCCGTATCCGGTATTATGTTCCTCCGCTCTTGCCAACATCTCTCGGTTTTGACCTGGCAAAAAGTGCAATCGAGCGTGAGAGACGATCAAGAGTCCGCGGTCGAATCGACGAAATGCGGAGGCTCGGAAACAAACTTCACGGAGAATTCGTCACGAATGTCCATTCACAACGGTGAATTACTATCTGACAACTATCAGCTATTCAGTCTCATGCTCAAAACAGCTCATATTTTCATTAAATTCTGTAATCAACCTGTAATATCCGTTCTAAACCCATTCAGCCGGTACATATACATACATATTTATCCGTGAAATGCGAGCGAAACTTGCCTGGTGGTTGCTAAACTAAGCCCATTCTCCAAAGTAGTAATATTGTTCTTGTATACAGAGTTCTAGATAGAGGGGGGGGGGGGGGGGGGGGTTGTCGTAATTAAGGTGCGAGGGTAGCGCAAAGTTTATCACAGGATGCTCATCGATAATTTGTTCTCGGACTAAATCCTGTAAAATTCGAAACAGCTCATTCCGCGTGACGAATGAAATATAGCGTGCAGAGGAAAATTTGGCATGCGTGGCTACCAGATTGATCCGCGAAAATGTATTAATTCCGACATTTGTTCCGATTCTCGACCACCAGGACCGGACAGGTTTAGTGACAGAGCTTCCGATCCTCGGGCAGAGTTTATCGAATATCAATTGCAGCATCTCCTATCGTACCATCGCGACCTCTTTCTGTCAGGAAAATACTGTATAGCACGAAGAAACTAGAGCCTCCGCTAATCTCGCGAGAAGTCGAACGGTTCGACTACAGAATTCCTTTAATGCAATTTGCATCGACCTGGCAGGATAATGTGAGCCAGACCTTCCTCATGGAAGGGTTTCGAATTACATTTGAAGTTTTCGTCGAGTAAATGTTAACGAGCAAATGCCCTTGGATGAACATCCTTGAAACAGTTCTTTTGAATGAGCAAAAGAAGATTATTGCTGCTCCATTGCTAGCCTCATTCAACAAATGTCTCTTTACGCGCTTGGGATTTACGACCGGCCTTTGTCGCAAGGAAAAATAGTACTTGCACGTTCCACCGCATCGCACCGGTTTCCTGCAACATTTACATACAAAGGACGCTGTACCGTGCTGCGACAACATTCGCGTTGGAATATCGCGAGTACTCTTATGACACGGTTAACAGCGGTCTCGCAATTTTGAAGATACGAAAAATTGGATTTAGGTAGTTCCAAAAATTCACACGTTTCGATCACATTGTAGAACGGTGCTCGCAAAGCACCTCTCTATTCTCAGTAAATTCGTATTCGTTTGAGTTTGGGATTCGGAGAGTAGAATTGGGAAGGCGGATAAAATTAACTTGGGCGCCAAATTACAAAAGCATCGGAGCAAAAAAGGGGGCTTGGGTCGGCCGCGAGGTGTATTTAAATCTGTAGTGTGGAATCGTAGATATCGTGTGGGTGGACGAGGGTGTGGCAGGGTGGCGAGGGGGGTGCCATAGCTCACTGGGACAGGAACACGGCCTCGATTTTAGGGACATACTAGATTTCACGATCTAGTTACACGAGTGCCGTTTCCCACGCAGTCTAAATGCGACTAAGCAGATTAAACCTTGTTACGGGGAATAGGAGCACCGAAAGAGAATGGTTTTCGGCAACAAAAGGTGGCCGACAATTTGGTAAAGCGGCGAGTCGCGCGCTCTGCAGATTTCGGCCCGTTAATCCAGAATGAGATGTTTATGCAAGTAGTCTGCCTACCGTATCGCAGCTCCCTTGTGGCCGCAGCCTGCATTTAATGAGCATGCTGGAGCGCGCGCCAGTGTTTTGGCTCTGTGATACGAAGACTAGGCCAGCAAAACTTTGATTAACGTAATTCGATACCGACCGCTGTTAATTAATATTCAGAAAGCCAAACAACAGGTGGACCGGTAAAATTCTAATTAATCATTCATTTTCGGGCAAGAGCTCGGCTAATTAATTATTGCGAATCCATATCATATCGCAACCGAAACTACGGAATTCGAGCTGGATTAAAGCGGCGGCATTCCCCTATCCCCTCCCCCTTCCCCTTTCCATCCCTCAAATCTGTCCATCGAATATTAAGCGTCGCATTTTGGCTTACGCCATTCGCACCCGGCGAACAATTTAGTGCGGTTCGAAAAACGTAAAAAAAACGTACAGCTCGTTGCCGCGCGATCCCCATTATTGAACCAGCACGCGTGTCGATTCGAAAGGGTCTCTCCGCGCAAACCCATTATCCAATTCTAATAAAGCGAAGCATGTGGCGAGATATCGGGAATGACAATAAATAGTCAAAGTCAAGTCTATCGGCTACCAATTATCGACTCTCGATGGTGTGTCTCATTGGCAGTGCCAGTTGGAATATATTTTCTTTCGGTCGAATCCGCGATTTATTGTGTGTTGGCGTTGGCACCCTGCGACGCTTTTGCGAAAATCCTGGGTAATGGCGAGGGGCCTTGTGGGCGGACAATTACTTAGGTGTGCGCGCGGTCGTACGCCTGCACGCCCGATTCGTTCGCGCAACAAAAGCTGAGTACTTGAGCGCACAATGTGTGTCGCAGCCTTGAATAGGACCCGTAAGATCCTGGGCTTGGTTTTAACGCGCTTAAATCGGAGAGCGCGTCACTAGAATTCACGTGGGTGCGATTATTTCGCGGGGGCTCACTTGGGGAACTCGATGAAAATAAGATAATGAGAAGTTAATTGATCCTGGTAATGGACTGAGCCGTGAATTTAACCGGGTATAATCAAACTCATTGTATAAGCAATTTACCAGATTAATTTTGTCCCAGTGCGAAATGGCCTCTGGAAAATTTAAATCTCGCCCTCTACGGAACACGCGAAATCCGGCCAATTTACACTTTTGTGCCGGATTGCGCGAGTTGCGTTTATTATACGACGCGACGGTGCGTGGCGTGCACGAAATTCGATTGGCTGGTGACGCTCACCCAGTGCATTGTAATTTTCCGAGCGTTTGCTTTTTTCTTTGTCAGAGTGCCGCCGCGGTGCTTCGCCACGTATGGTTAGGAGTAGGCAGACACCGTTGGAATTCATGCACCATTGCTGTCCTAGTCGTCCCATCGCGCGACAGGAAGTCAAGGTTCGAAGCCGGGAGAAAGCGCTCACGCGAGAGCCTAATGTATATTTCTGGTTTCCTTGGCATATACCGTTTCACGGTGATACGCACTGTGCGTGCATTTCTCCCTTTTGTTTCGCTTGTCCAGGAGGGACTGCCGAGACTATTTTTCCCATTCATTCTTTTCCTAGAAGGGTGTACGCGTTTTTCCTCTTTCGACGGTAATCCCAGCGTGTCAGATCAGGGATAGCTTGGTGTATCCCTTGCTGAGTGCGCTCGTCTGTTCCGCCTTGGATACCTTCGGTGTTACCTCTTCCTCGTGAGTGTCCTTCCCGTCCTCCCTCGCAACGTGTCGGATGCCTCGCGGCCTCCCGCATACCCTCTGCCACCTTCTCTTTCTCTTTTACTTTTCTTCTCTCTCCTTCTCAGATCGCATCCTTAGCCCGTCACAGCACGTCTGACACAACACATTCGAGGAACTCCTCGTGAGAAGCGATACCCCGTTCTATCCACTATCTTTCACGCAAGGAGGGAACGAACGAGGGAAAGAGGAGGCGGGTCCTATCGGAAATCGAAACATTTTCTGGGAATTTTCCTTTCTAATGGAACGAAGGACTCTCTGGGTCTACGGTCTCGAGTGGGCCACCATCAAAAAATCCACTTCGCCAACCAGGCTGGATCTTCATCGGCGCGCTTCTATCGATCTTCGCCTGTATCGGCTTTTTCGCGAGAGATATAGGCGAGGGGTTCCTGGGATAGGAGTCTCCTCTCTTCTTTTTTGACTCTCTTTGCCTTCCACCCTCTTGCGCTTCCTTTCTTACTCCCGCAATCAGTATTTTTTACATATGTATGTACGAGTTCCAGATAACTTTCTGATTTACTTCAGGAATCGGTCAAGTAGAGGAGAAAGTTTCGAGACTTCAATTTCTCGACTTATATTCTACAAAGTCAGGCGCATAGAACTCGATGCAGGCGAGAGTTGGAATTAGGGAAAATGGAAAAAATCAAGAGTTTCGCGCGACCAACTTATCGGTTAATAAAGAAGATCGACGGGTTGTCGTATCTTGATTGGCTTATTGGCCCGGTCTCTGGTAATCGTCGTTCGTTCAAGGAAGTTTATTAATTTCCGCTGTACGCGTTATAGTCTTCTGCGTTTGATGTTGTCCGAAGTTCATTTCCAAGGCTGACTCTGCCCTCCTTGCCTGGCGCGGTCAATTGGGAGGCTTATCGGCGTCTGTGTCCTTCTCAGCGAGATATCGGAAGAATTGATCTTATATTCCCAATTGGCAACTGCTGAGTTCTACAGAAACCGATCAGACGGAAAACAATATTCGCCGCTTATTTAAAGCTCCGCATCGGATTTTTTCATTATCCTATTACGCCCGCGCACTGGGTACTTGTAAGAAGATAAATTGTTCCTCGGCAATATTGGAATATCGGGAAAGCATATTTCATTACCAGTTGTATTGGAGGCAAGGGGCATGCGTGTGGACCTTTCTCATCGGATTTTCACAGTGCTCTGCAAACGTAATACCGCACTTCACAGTAATCGCTTTCTCTAGGAAGAGTCGTCGGTGGTCAGGAATTAATCTGTTGGTTATCTGTAACACCGTTATGTAATCCCCTACGCTATACCGTTTTACTACCTTTCCACGATCTCTCAACGACTCTGGAATCATTCTATTATTATTATTATTATTATTATTATTATTATTATTATGATTATTGCCACTTCCAGTGCTTATTTGTATATCACTTTATAATATGCTTAAGAACTGGTGAAACCTATCATGTTTGGAGAAAGTGAATAGGACGGATTTGTATTAATCGGATATCTCAAAGGAGAGATACGCTAGCGGGGCTCGATACTTTTGTGGAAGACTACTTTTGCCGGTGCCACTACCGCTACGGCTATCCCTAGCGGTGCTGCTACTGGTGCTTCTAGTGCTGCAGTAACGTCGGTGCGCGAAGTTTGTTAGTTTCGGAGTGTTTGAATAAAGCGGAATGCCCTGGAAAATAGGAGCAAGAAGACTCTGTTCGTATCCACTCGAAATGATCCGCGCTGGTGCACGGCTGCATTCACGTACCGGGACCCACCGCTTCACTATTAATAAATGTAGAGCGGGAGCGTGTCTTTAGCGAGTCTTCGAGCAATATTCCTCTATCGCTAATTCAACTCATGCTCGGCTAAATAACGAGGGAGGTCATTGATGCAACGAGCTTTATAGGAATAAATTTTCAACCTGAGTAGCAAGGAGATTTAATATTCAAGTAACTGCCAGTCGCATAAGGGAAAATAGCTTTGTGTTATTGCTGGTGCATATTAAACCCCGCGGCGCGGCGGGCGGCTGGCCGTTTCCGGTGATGCGCTGCGAATTATGATATATTGTCGAAAAATTTTTCCTCTATATAATAACGTTCGCGCATGAAGGATACTGGGAAAATTATTGCTTCGCTATAACGAATTAACAGTCAAGTTTGCTTTGCAGTCGAGTTTGTATTTGACCCTATTAAGACCACCCCCCCTCCCATCTCCCGTCGTTTGCTCGGAATTAGCTTTTCCTTCGTAATTTTCATTTCTACTGCCGAGGAAAGTTAAAATTTATCCGCGGCAGTATCGTAGGTTCAGATTCTTCGGCTGATAAAGCCCATCTTCTCTGCTAGCTGTGCTGAAACTTCCAAAGATCGCCACGACCGTTTTAGGATTTCCATTGAATATAATCTCTCGAATTTACGTCCTGTGGTTCTGTTTCTGTTAAAAATAGTGCTGCCAAAATGATTTCATTCGACTTAGAACTAGAATATTTTCAAGGTGAATTGAAAAGTAAAAACTTGAAATATATTCTATATTTAGTGTGGTGGGGAACTTCTCCTTTGGAAGCTTTCTTGGTTATTATCGTATCCTAGAATTTCCCGCCAGTACACAAAATTCCTGCAATTGCCTAACAAGAAACGGGGGGAAAAATTGGAAATTCGAGGTACGAAATATTTTTGCAGCACAAACTTCGTAGACTGAACATTGGCTATTTTAATAGATAATAAGATGTCTGCTTGCGTAATATTCGCACTATAGTTACAACATATTCGTAGTTCTTCTGTGCCCAAGACCAAGAGAGTTTTTCCCCAAAGAAACTGTTGTTTTACTGAGACACAGGGAAAATTTCGGTGGAATTCTCGAGCAAAGTTCCAGACGTTCCACCATTCCGTACAGGTGTATCCGGAATTTAAAAAGGGCTTTAAGACCGTGGCCGCCGAAGTATGCGGCAGCACTATAATCTTACTAATTAGTGACGGTGGTCTTTGCAGGCTACTCCAACTGTTGTGTTTCCTCTTGACGGTCCAGCCCATTTTCTTCTGCCGCTATGAATTTCCTTAGTTTCAAATATTCCACGCAGCGGACATGGAGAAGAGCGTACAAACGAAGACCACTGAAGCATGCTGACCTTAGTCGCGAATATTTTCTTAGACTCTCCTTCCACCAAATTTCTTTCTCCCACTCTTCTCTTTCTTCTGCTCTCGCGTTGCGTTTCGGTTGACAGTATAATGCGTTCGGCGTGTCGTGTCGCCGCGTCTGCGCTCGACTGCACCCATATGGCTCGCGAAGCTGTTTTTTTCCGTGAGTGTCCCTGCGAGGGATGAATTATTGCTCGCTGCGAGCAAGCGCACCCGCAAAGTGTCGTAATTCTCTTGCGCTTGCAACAACCCAGAAAATTAACCCTTTCACCAAAACTTTACTAAATCCTGAATTGTCTTCGTTCTCAGGCGGACGTATGCACGGAACAGAGGAATTCCAAGAAGTACGCTCACAAATATTATTAGTTTTAACTTTCTTCGTGTCATATAATATACCTATTTATTTCCATCAATTTTACTGAATACTGCATATTAAATCTATATGTACAATAACCAAATATATATTAAACTGGACATATTTTTTGCTGCTCTCAAAATCACCATGACAAGAATATTTCGATGTTAGACATTTATAACCAGGCTTCCTAAGAATTTTCCGCTGCTTTACAGAGATGCTAGGTATGTCTGAATTTTGACACCAACGGTTTGGAAGCATTCTGTACAGTATATAGCCACGCACGCTGTAGTTCTTGCCTGAGAAAAATTTCAAGTGAGCGACTAGTCGCGAAAAGTCAATAGCACAAACGGAAGGAGAAATGACAATGCAAGAGGAACAGCTCGAAATTGTAGAATATAATTCTTCTACGATTTGGGCTTTCTCTTCGAGCCACAGCCTCCGGGTTTCAAAGCTGAAGGAACAAACTTAGATGAAGAAAGGAGCCTTCATAGCGGATTTCAAACCGCACTGTTTACTTCTATATTTTCGATGAATTTTGCTTTTCTTTCTCCGGCCGATTGGCTTTCGGACAACCTATTCATATTGCGCTATAAGGCGAAGCAGTAAATTCACTAATGTGTCGAAATTGCACTGTAATTCGCATGGACAGATTCCAGCCGAATATAGAGCAGGTCGCGAGAACATAGATTTTAATCTCGCAAGAAGGTATGGAATCTCGGAGGGTCGAAAGTGGAAGAAGTTAGGCAGAGTAGGGCAAGGGGCACGAGGCACGCGACAAGTTTAGTTTATTCGAAGCGAGACAACGGTTGCCGCAGCAAGGCGGGACGAAGCGAGACGAGGCGAAGAAGAAGGCTCCTCGGTTCGTAGGCCAGCGAGCAGCTGGCTGGAGAACCGTCCGCCGCGCCGCACGGCGCGCCGTGCCGCGGAGATTGATGGCGCAGCCAGTCATGTGGTTCTAATTTGCCCTCTATTACCTCACCATAAATTTTAGGGGCAAAAAAGCACGGAGCGAGATATCATTATGGCTTGTGCTCGCGATCTTACGTCGGACGTGAAGGATACTCGCGAGAAATTATTCCCTAGCGAAAAAGCGTTGAAAGGGTTGCGGGGAGGAATTGTGAAATTTATTCAGCCGTTACTTTATTTTTTACGGCCGAGGACGCTCTTGATCATGGCCGAGGGATGGAAGAGAACGTTAACGAACGAACTTTCTTTCTCTTTCTCTCGGGGGTGAAAAGAGAACGGGAGAGGGAGAGCCGCGCGTAATTCATCTTCTTTTCTGGTTTTTCGTGTCGCGCAATGAATCAAGCTGTCCTCCCCAGACGAGAGACAAAGAAGTAAATTAATATCGCGGTTTGCCTAAGGTGATTCTGCGGTGAACGCATCTGCCGATAGATGTGAATTTGGTCGCGACGCCGCACCGCGCCGTTCAACTGCGACGGATCGATCGTGGCCATTCACAAACGTATTATTGTAATGGCTAAGCGTATTATCCCGAATGGCAAGCAGAACCGCGACGAAACGTTATACTTCTAAGCGACTGTCAAAACCAAAGAGTCGTGGCCACTGCCGTTGACGTTTCCTATGTATGCGACTATTTTTCAGGCTCTTGCAAAACAATCCACCGGATTTAAAATCGACCGACTTGCGCGAATCGCTCGTCATTTTTCCGAATTCGCAACCATGCTTCCTCCCCATTCAGTGAGAACAGTAGGGAATGCTCGAAGCTAATGCATCCTTATGGAACAAACAGAACGGAATGGTTATTCGGAGACACGCCTTGAGGGCAAAATCAGTGCGTCGGCCTAACACACTTTTTGCATCGTTTGCATTATTGGCTTGCGAGTTCGGGCTTTGTTGGAAGCGGCAGTAATCAATGTAGAACGAGGTGAAGTGCAATTCAATACGAAACAAGGGAAAAAGTGGAATAAGAGTTTTACTGTATCAAGGGTAAAAGGTTTGCCCTCAGGATTCCGCGAACTTCACTGCGAGCAAACAGTGCTAGCTATAGCAATTACAGTATCAGGACTATGTAAGACCTCCAAGTTACACGATTTCTGTTTAATATCATTGAGTTCTTCAGCTGTACATCGGGAATGTAGATATAAAGATACTTAGGAAAGTGCCCTCGCTCACGTACTTCGAAAATGCAATTTATCAGTTATTCCGTATTGGACCCACTTGCATTGCAGTAACGCGAAGCAAAAAGTAATTTTTCCAACTACGATCGTTTTCATAAATTAATTCAATTAACATTAATATTCCCGTTTTTCTGCACTACTTTTTTCGACTTGCCCTTATTTCGTTTCAACGGTAATGAGGTATTTAACTACGCGAGTATACTCACTGTTTCCATTTACACATTCCGGGAGATTTATACGTGAAGCAAAGACCATTTCCAAAAAGCTAATTTCACGGACGGCACTCCTATCTCGTTGGTAAACGGCAGTGGTGCTCTCCAAAGCTTTTTTCACGGGAGCAAAGAACGTCTCGCGATCATACAGGAAAGGAATTTCTTTGTTGATTCGTTCAATTCTTTTCCGAATTTACGCTTTATCCGAGCACCAACAGGAGGATTCCTTCTCCTGCCTTCGTTCGTCCCGGGCCACCCTTACGGTTAACCTCGCGCTCGGCTCAGGTTAGGGATAGAAAAAAAAAAAGAAAAGAGGGGTTGGTCAGCATGAGGTAACACCGGAGGGAATAGCCTCCTCGAGTCAGTGGAGTGGCTAAAGGGTGGGAAGAAGCCAAGTGGAACTTACCAGGACGCAAACTCGCACTCACAGGATAGCTTAAAGATTTTTATAACGTCTCCGTGGATTGCATCCCGCTCGCGAACGCGGCGAGCGGGACCGTTAAATAATTTTTTTATGCAAATCGAGCATGGAAAGGATGTCGCGCGCGTTTGCATATTATTACGACGCGAGGTGGTGCGGGGGTGGCGCCAGACAGACTTCCGCTGCAGCGCGACTGTTTAAGTTTCCACCGTGAGGGAATTGATTTTCTAAATTGCGCGCACAGCGAATTCAAATCGCGCTTCTCATTCGAACGCTCATTTACAAGCGTCACCGTGTTTTTCCGACCACGCTGCCACAATGGGGGCCACGTCTCTCCTATTAAATTTCTGGCGGTTGGCGAGCTCATACGAGCTCCGTAATATGTTGCTGCGAATTGATGGCAGCGCAGTTTGCAGCCAGCAATAAAAGGAACTGTGCCGAGGAACGCCACGCTGGACGAACGCAACGGCCTTATAATTATTCCGGGAGTCTGGCCACGGCACGGATTCCTCGGGAAGCTTAAGTGTAAGTTAAACGACGGTCTCGTTCAATGAGAGGCCAAGTCCTCCTCTGGGAATCGGCAAAACAACCAGCTGCGCGCGAGTAATTACGGATTCGCACTCCCAGCATGACCATGAGAAATGCCGAAATGTGGAGGGTGAAATTATGCCCCGTTTCGCCACTATTTTACATCATTCTCGCAATTAGGTACATCTTCAAGATACGTGAAAGTAGAGAGTAAAAGTTTTTTCTATAGATTCTCAATTTTGTTTTCGAAATCATTTGGATGGTTCTCTCCTAGTAATAAATCTCAATTTAGTGCTTGTGGTTGCGTGTGCGAGCATGGATAATACATGTTAATGTATATCATTAACTGCTTCGCGTTACTGCTGGTATGGTTTGTACAGTCGATTTGTACTATTAGTCCTCCCATCCTGTAGCAATATCCAACTATTCTACGTGAAGCTGCGTGGTCTCGTGAGTCTCTGTTTTATACCATTAAAATAGTCAACATCGTTTGTCTTGAAAGCAAAACTTTATAGAAAAAAAATTCTATTTTGCATTTCTCATTTTCTGCCCGGTTACACTACCAGTACTTTCTGCATAAATCTGCTAAACCGAGTGGCAATTCATTATTGAGTGCTTTCATGAAGCAGGCGATCGTTCGCTATGCGCGGCACGTGTTTGTCAGCAGGGTTCAAAGGTATAATACATTCGGGCGTTTGCTCAAAAAGTCGACAGCGGCAATTGTCGTAGGAAAAATCCAATAATTGATGAATAAAATGTTCGATATCCAGTAAGAATAAGCGCGTCAAGTATCGCAGCGACGGTTCGAGCAGCAACAATGACGGTGTATAAGCTTGAAGTAGTCGCTCTCAATATTAAAAGCGCTCAATGATGCGATATTGGAGTTTGCGTGAGGTGCGAACGCGAGAGCTCGAAGAACCTGGGGTAAGAAGCGGTTCTTTTCCCCTCGTAGCTGTTCGAACGGAGAGAAAAACGAAATAGTCGGCAAGAACCTGTCACAGTGTATGAAAGCACTTGGGTAGTTTTTGTCGTGGCGAACGAGAAAGGGCTCGGCCGAAAAAAAGGTAGGAGGTAGGCAGGTCGGGTGAGATATCTATTCCACATTACTCAGATGAGAGTTTTCTGATGGGCCGGAGAAAGCTATCTACTTCACGGCCGCGAAAGGAAACCGCTGAAGACGGCACAATGAAGAGCTAAGGTCGTCCAAATGTATTTGGGTCTTCGTCTTGCTGCGTATATTACGGGGAGAGAATTTCCATTCGTTATCGTCTCGCGATGTGTAAAGAGGCGAGAGAATGACATTCGGGGTTGGAATGAAATGGGATGGGAACAGTTGCCATGCTAGTTTTTGTTTTTAAACACTTCCGTGCCTTTGATTCGAATTCTCTCGCAACCCTTTTCCGTCTCGTTGGCGCTCTATAACTGACGGGTTAATTATGCGTCTTGACAGAAGTCATGTCCAACTGTTGGGAGATATAATGCCCTGACGACAAAGGCAAAACTTTGGCCCGCTTTCGCGTAGGAAGACAAAACGAACTCGGTGAAACAACATTTGCGACGTCTGCTATGACTTCTTGTAGAATAAGCTGATATGAACATATTAATCCTGAGTGCTCGAGCGTTTACTCGAATTAACGTTGTTATTTTCAAGATCGCCTTCCTATATTTTTTCGTCAATTTCCTCTGACATTATAATTTGCTTGGTCTGTCTCGAGTCTTTCGAGTCAATTCGTTCCACTCAACAAACCACTGGCTCCGCTTACGAAAGCAATTTGTTGAAGGAGTTCGACTCTTCAAGTCGGACAAACTTTGTGACAGCGCGTTAATATTTTGTGTAGTGCCAGCGAATCCCTTTGGTCTGCCAAAGTCGCATCTTCTTTATATCTTTAATGCCGGACACTTTGATAACTTACTGAATGAAATCCGTTAAGAGCATTACCCTATATTTACATCAAAGACCTAGGTGAGCCGCTTTTCACCATTAGCGGAGAAAAGATCAAGTTTTTCGCAAAATCTGCTGTTCCTGTTTGCCGCCGTATCTTACATTCTCCGGTGGGACACTATTGAAGGAAATGTCGCGATGGTAGTTGAGCATTTGTTGAGCGACCCTTTTTCTAATGTTTTGCTTATGTGTGGCAAGTTTGCGGTAACTTTTAATAAGTTGAGAGTATGAGTAATAAAACTTTCCTGTATGCTTTATGTTGTAGGTAACTACCACCAACACCAGGCAGACCGAAATTAGTGCGAACTTCTTTATGCCGGGTACTATATTGTATAGAGGTATGCTTAGCTTTCATAGTTTTCGTTGTGCTGAATTTGCCGTAACAATTCTCAAAGAAACTCTCTTCTTATCTTTTAATAATGGGCGCGTGTAAGTCGACCAACAAACGATATCGCTAGCAGATTTCCATCGTACACATATTTCGTATCGTTAGTTCGACAGCATCGCGAGAAGGGTGTTCGGTATTTGCGAGTTTCCGCGAGAATGGAACAAACTATCGGGTCGCAATGCGGAGGACGTGAATTCGTTTCTGGCATTATTGGATGCGCGTGTCGATCGGATCTCTTCGTGCATCGGGGCGTCGTATATCGAGAAAATGAGAGTCGGTGCGGTTTCGTTCGCGGGAATTTCTCTCGACGAAATCGGGCTAAATTCCGTCTTGGGTGGTAAACCGCGTTCGCCAGCCTGGGCGGCGTGCGCGATGGGAAACTCGAAGCCCAGTGGATTCGACTTCCGAGGCTTCACACACCGCGCCTCAATTATTACATGCCCTCGTAGATTACTGTGCAATTACCAAACGCTCTGCTCCATTCTGCTCCTCTGGGAAGGAGAGAGCTACCGTTGCCTCTCTACTTCATAGCGAGCAAGATCGCAAGAGAGATTTTCTTTCCCTCTTTTCGCACCATTGCAATGCTCGCGCGGTTATCGCGTAACGAAAAATCACGTTAGTGGAAAGCAGAGAAGCAGAGAAATTGAGGGAGGCAAGCGTTCACTCGCGTCTCTCTCTCTCTACTCGCAGGAGCGAGACCCTTATTTAAAAGCAGCCACACCACTTGCCCATGGACTTCATTCACTTACCATTATCCCGGACCGCCAGGACTGAGGGCGACTACAAAACTGTCGCACTTTACCGCGTCGCGGAAGGAAGTAGTTACGTTTTATACCCCGCGCAATAATCGTTTCCCCGGTCTATGGGGCGCTGGATGTCTCGAGCTAAGGCATCCAGCCATACGCGGGAGCGCGTATCGCTCGTATATTCCTCTAGAGTCTAGCTAGCATGTGCATCCCCTGACTAGCCGTCTGCTTGGCTGCTTCGTTGCTTGGCTGCCAGCTGCCTTAGCTAACAGCCTACCACTTACTTCAAAGAGCACCGACCGAAATATCGCATTAACATAATCCTCGCGCTTTCTTCCTATTGTCGTTAGCTCTTCGAAGGCTTGTACTGGCGTTTTCCTTCGGGCCTTTGCCTTTCCCTGCAAAAAGACCCTCCAATTGGACGGTGCAATACTGCTGCTAATTTCGTCGTCTTCCTCGCTTTGGGGTAGTTTCTTCTTCTACATTTGGCGCGACTTAGCCATGCTTAGGGTCTGGTAACTATCGCGTTTCGGATGTAATAGACGACGTTGCGGTGGGAAAACTTGAACGCACTGGCTGGAAAGGCTACTTAATGATCCCGACTTGGCGCAGGATACTCTGTATAGAACGAGTTACTCCGTTAACTTTGAATAATTAAGTGGACAAAGAGCGCCGCTTCTTGGCTTGAATCGCTGGGGCTCGGAGCTGCTTTGTGCATACTTTGAATCCGGGCAGGATGACGGTCTTACTTAAATTTAGCAACGATTTTAATATTTGAGCTGCTACCTGTTATACCGCGGAGATTCGATACTCCGACTGCCATCATCTGGCCATAATTCGAATGAATATTTTATTCTATTGGAAATCGTTCTCAAAATTCATGAACTTACTGGCTATTTTCACGAGCAATTCGAGGCGTTATTCGTTAGCGGGTGATGCTTCGCCAAGTTTGCAAACTACTGTCATTATATCGTCGGAAATTATTTAACGCCTTAACTGGATCTCGGGTCCGGCCTCATAATCTGACAAGGTTTTGGTTAAAACCTACGTTGGCTAATCCCGTGGGCGTTGCCTTGTTAGCGAAAGGGTTAAAGTTAATCCAGGTCCGGAACGTTTATCTGGAGAGAAAGATACACCGCGGGTTAGATGCAGAAGGTAGGTAGAGGTAGGTAGAGTGGTTAGCCTATCTGACTGAAACCGATCCACCGAAACATCGCATTAACATAATCCGCGTGTATCCTGTAAAGTCGTTAACTTCTAAATTGGCCGTACATCGAATCCAACGGATTCGCGTTATCTACTCCTAGTCTCTGTTGTCATGTGGAAAAAAGGCTGGTACAAATGGTAACGAGCAACAGCTAAATTTAACGTGCTATCTACCTCCGAGGCACTAGCTACGTTGGCGCTTTTTTATAGCCTGCTCTCGGTAATATTTAACTGCATTAATCCTCTACCACCGGCGCTAATCCAAAATCGTAATTTCCGCGGTGGAACGACCACTAAAAAGTATCGACTTTCATCCAGTGCACGATAACTCCGTTCTTTGTAATTGCGCTTCACTGGCCCGTTTCATTGTGCCTGCCAGTCGATTGCCATTTATTTTTTCGCCTCTTTTAACACACCGTGAGCTATGACAAGCGACGAGTGTTCTTGATGCGAGCTGTCACAGTCGAATAGACTTCTCGAAAGTCGCTCCCCCTCGAGGGGAGGACTTGATTGTTCGGAGACACCGAGCGTATTCCATCCCCGGATCCTCGTTTTTCCGCGTCTCACCACGATTGATGGAGGTGTCCCTATTATCGAGGTACACGATGCTCGTTTTCGAGCATCCGAGCTAACATAAGTACCGCTCTGATGGGATAACTCATTTTGCCGGGGTAACGTCGGGGTAACGTCGGGGTAACGTCGGGGTAACGCCGGGGGAACCATGCTCACTAACGAACATTCATCCCAATATCCAGGTATCGAGCCAAACATTGGCAATTAATTCTAACCGTGCGCCACGAATGCGCAGTATCTGTCCACTATCAGTTTGCAGCTCCAGGGAGTACGTGTATGTGACAGGCGAACCCATTTCCCTTCCTCTCGCTCTCGCTCTCCCTCTCGTTCTCGCTCTTGCACCTGCACTTGTATTCTGGCAACCCTTCCCTTCTGCTTGCCATCATGGCCAGTCGGCTGTATCCCTTTCTCTCCTCGCCCCTTATCACTCAATCTCTCTCTCTCTCTCTCTCTCTCTCTCTCTCTCTCTCTCTCTCTCTTCCTCTCCCTCTCTCATCCCTCGACTCCATCATCGTCGTAACCATCTAGCCAGTCGTCTCTTGGATCGCACCGCCTTGCATACTGCTCGGCATCGTCCACAAGCTCTGGGCTCTGGACACCCGCTTTACCAGGCCCTTAGATCTCGGCTGGCGGGGCAGGCCATCGCGGAAAATGTAGCGTGGCGTGGTACCTATCATAACGAATGACCACGGCTATCAGACCATCTCGTTGGTTCCTCTTCTTTCTTCCCGTCGGTTGGCCCCTCGACCTGGCCTCCCCGTTAGCCGAGACGAGCTTTTTCCACGGCACGGCGCCGCTGGCCAGAGAAGCTAGCGAAGCCAGTCGAGCCAGTCCACCAAGCTACCACCCGGGTATTACGATCCCTAGTATTACGAGCGACGACCCACCGGAGTTAATGATCTACCTCGGCGCACGTGGCTCTCTCCGCTGCATCGCTGTCATGTTAATAGGGGGATCTTTAATGTGAACCGCGTGAGCGAGCGCTCAGTTGCTTCTCCTCTGCGCCATTCACCCTCCTAAAGTGCGATTTAGAGCTTGAATTGATGCGATATGTGGGCCACACGCGATATTACATGGATTTGGCTCCTTCTCCTCCTACTGGATTTCGAGAAGGACCCTTTACATTCTCCTCGACTTTCTGAATGCCAAAAACCCGATCTGTAGTAGTATCGAATCGACATCAACACCATTGTCCGAATATTGCGCACAATTTTAAACAAATTTTCATGTTTTACATTTGAATCATTCAAATTCGATATTATTGAGTTGGGAGAAACTACATCGCGATCTTCTTCAACTCGAAATCTACCGGCGTAAGTCACTTATTCTCATGCATAACAGATTCAATTTCTGCGAAACAATTTCTGGGAGTTTCATCACCGTATGAAAAACTCTCTGATGTATTCCTGCAACACGCAGAGCGCTCTGAAGAAATTGATACTAGTCTGGATCCTGTGCTACTGGGAGGACATCCCGATAAGGATCGCGTAAACGATGCTACGGTGCATTGTGTGCTATCCAATGAGATCGTCGGTTACGCGGACTTGATATTCTATGTATGACTTTATGGCACTACTAGGTATATGTCGGCTATCGTATAACGCATACACCCGTTCAGGTTTTAAAGTAGCACCATTTGCAGCAGGCAAGAAACCGCACCTTTACCCCTGTAAACTGACTCATGTATATTACAGGTCGAGGTACAAAAATGAATTTCTTCTCGTTCGTGGACTTCCAGTAGGGTGACTCGAATATCAGATCTTAAGGACGGCTAATCTATGGGAAGTACATGTGGTTAACGATATCTGTCGTTTAACCCGAAATTGATATATTTCAGGCAGTATATTATATGTAATTAGGCGGATGGTACGGCACGAAACTAAAAAGAATAGCTTTTTATATCGTTTATAATCGTTGAAATACTTTACCTAAATTTTTTGTCATTATGCTCATCCAACTGCACAGTATATTATTTAAAACGACGGTGTTACGAGAAATTTCTGCCTCGCGGTACGTTCACCTGGAAGTAAAGCACTATGCCAATGGAATCGATAATGACTTGCGGAGTTCCATTTAAAACTTTTCAGGCTCTTATCTTAAATAGACGGTGACCTAAAGATTTTTCTGTACTTAAGTGACCACGTTAGCGGTAAGGACATTATCTTTCGGTAGTGCTACTCGTTGTCTGGTGCATCGTAAACGATGATGCTCTAGCTTGAGCAGGGATTCGAGCAGAAGCTCGCGTTACTTTCACTGGCAGAAGCTCTTATCGCTTCTTCCGAAATTGTGCAATGTTGGAAAGTGATAAAAAGGGCCGAATGGCCGTTTCGCAACGCGTTGCTGGCGTGCTGCCGCATAAAACATGTTTTTACCGACTTCTCCCGAAATGGTAGTCGACAGTCCCGACGTCAGGGAAGCGAGACTCCGCCAGAGAACATGAGGAAAGTTCCTCCAGCGACTTATAATCTACTCTACTCTACTCTACTCTTTTTCCTCGTACTGTTGGGTGTGCTCGTTACATGATGAACCTCCCGCGACTTTCGCGAAACCGCCGAGCAGAACTCGCCGGGCGAGGTTTAATTAAGTTCTCGACATTTGCACAGTGAGATTTTCATAATTGCCTCGAATAGTTCTCGCGAGTTCCTAAGGCGCTCGGACTACTTTGTCCGGCTGACCAAATTTTTGCCTTCAAATTCTGGAAGATCCATGGGAGCGGACAATATTACCAGTGAATAAAATTCTCCCTTGTACTCGGGGATCGAAGGTATTCGTTATAAAGAGATTACCATGTGGGGGAGTCGAATTTGTGGTCGTCTCTGAATAATTCCCCGATTAAAATTTAATCTTGATGCAATATCGTATCGGTCGCGTGTGCGCGCGCACGCCCTAACGCCTGGAAAAGAGAGAGTGAGAGAGAGATTTAAAGGGCACGAACAACCTTATCTAGTAGTAAATTTTCGGTAACCATAGCGGGCAGAGCGTAGATATTAATCCCAGGAAAACGGAGCGAACCCGAACGGGGAGTTGGAAAGAGCGATGCAGCCGGAAACTGTCGCGATGCCGGATAAATTTCCTGAACGGGAGATTACCCCAGTACTAGTTTCCAGTTTTCCTGGTATTGTAGGTAACGTTACCCAGAGGTTAGTCAGAGGGTTCGTAATTGCTGCTGATGTTGCAATCAATTTTTCATCCGACGCCGCTGTTTTCGTAGTTTGCCACCCATAGGTGATTCAACGTGCCGTGAAAAACTGTTTTTCACCGGTAACCCGAGTTTTCAATGTTTTACAATATTCATATGGACTCGTCTCTACCAGAGGTCTCTTCCTTTTCATTTATGCGGGAGTGTACGATCTTGAGATGTGCAGTTAGTACGCCCAGGGGCTTGTTACTTTGTTACCTTACGACGGAAACTGTAGACCGGAATTTTCATCCGATACTCCCCGTAGGGAAACTCTGTCTAGCGCTGTGTCAGCGGAACGAGTATTTTTGTCAGGCTATCGACGACTACACCTCAGTGTCAGTGCCAAACCTACTTGAGGAAAGATGCGGTAACTGTCGAATTCTAGAGAAAACTGCTTACTCCCTCAAAATCGTCGTGCCGTCGACGTTGCGCATAATGCGTGGGGCTATTTCGCATTTATTTGCTGTTACGGAACGGATTAATGTCAGTAGTCGTTTCGTGGGTAGATATTATCTTTCCATTATGTCTCCTCCGGCCTGACGGTATTTCGTAATACATTGCAATTACAATCATATCACTGATATTTGCGAAACAGTCGGACGCGTTACCTTAATAAGGGTAATTTTGCCTGGCGATATCGCTTTGCAGTGGAGATCCTCGCCACTGGAATCTCGATACCTGACAATGTTATTGAATTCAATGATCGAGAATATATTTTAATAGTCGAGGAAATTCAATTTCTATCCTATTACCTTTCGCTATAGTCGAGGATTCGATTCGATAAGATTTCGATAGTCCCTACTTACATATTATCAATTAATAGCGCAGTCGAAGATTGTTATTTGCTTGTGTGAATTTAACATGAGGAAATTTGGCGAAGATGTTCGAGAAGTATTCGCATAAAGGTTTCAGTAAGAGTCAAATCGCCAATATCTGGGCCAGGCATTTTGCTAAGTTATCGAGGAACTAAAATTCGAGAGATAGAGAGATGGATAAAGTATTGTTTTCGGAAGCGGAAGCAATCCGCGAAGTCCGGGAATCATCCTTTACCTTTTATTATAATACATATTCGAACACAGTAAAGGCAACGTATGTCCTCCCAGGGGTTCCCTGAAAATTGTACCCGGATCTTTGGCCGGAAAGGCAAGATATTTGCGTCTTCCTCTTCCGGCGTATAGGTACTCCTCATGAATATAGACAGATACGATCCTGTCTCCGAATGCTTTTGCTGGCGGAAACCGAAGTCCAAAGTCAATCGAACCTTTGAGGTCAGAGCCATTCTATACGCTCGCATCATCGGAAAGTATCCAGGCATTTCAATAATAGTTCTGTCCTACCAGATTCGTGCTACCAGATATCTGCGACGGTTTTAGCTGTACCATCCTGTTGATTGATTGTGCATTAATCTGGGAATGGATTATTTGTTATTCTATAGATTCGCGCGACAGCTAAACCCTCTTCAGGTCATTCCAGATATTGATCTGCACTACTGTACTATCGAATCCCAGGTTAACCCATTGGCTTAACATTCCGCACTGGTCTGCAAAAGTTGATTGCAGGTAAATTTGAAAATATTCATCCAAGTACGACTAGTAGAGTAGATTTCCTTTATTGTTTTAGTACATTCTCCTCGCGACTCGTTAGCACTTAACGCGACTCGCCGCGAGAGATCGTGCATCACGAGCAAAAAAATAGGTGCAGATCAGTACGATCTTGGAAGGGTCGCGACGCAAGCTTCGCGAGCTCGCGCAATTATACACTTCTCGGAGCGTCGTCCGGGATCGAATTAATAAAACGACGCGTTTCGCACACTCGAGGCGGGTCGCGAGAGAGCTCACGTAGCGGGTCTTAAATGGCGCGTCAGTAATCACACACAATAGAAGCTGTCTCGGCTAGGCTGCTGGCGCCTCAGGGGCTCCAGGATATTACGAAAACGCGACCGCCATTTCGCATAATTCCATTTGAGACGCTCGAGCTGACGGAGACGGCTAAACGGATCCCGGGGCAGAAGCGCTGCGACGACGTTGGTAAGAAGCGCCTGAGGTGTGGCGCGAGGCGACGCGACGGTGCGGTTGGTTTCACCAACTTCGAAACGCTTCGCCAAGCTGACCCTAGCTCCTAACGAACAGTCGGCTTTATCTACCGTTCTTGTGTCGCCGCGCCGTCACAAACTCAGCTGGCATTTCTCGCTCATTCCACTGCCTGCATATACATGTACAACTCTTAATGGCATCGCGACGATATCTTCAGCGCCACCAACTCAAACGACAGTTTATATTTATTTCTCCGATTGCATTGTGCCGATCCATCGGATTTTGGGAGCGAGCACGTAGTCGTGAATTTATGAGAGATAATAGAGGAGTTGGAGATTCGAAGCTATTAGTCCTCCTGCTCTGCTCTGATCTCCTTTCTCAGAGGAGTTGAATATTTCATCGGGTACCTTGTTGTACATTATATCGGGTAACTGTAGTTACTCCCCTTTACGACTCTGTATCAAGGTGGTCTAAGGCATCTCTCAAATCAGAAAATATTACCGGGTATGGCGCGGAAGTATCGACTGCTTATAGCGTCTATGTACTCGTGACTGGGACTCATTTTCTACGGTCAGGAAGTTAGTTGGCTAAAAGAGAGATTGAATATTTTAGGGGGAACTACGTGGTAGAGCCTTATCGTATTTGAGTGGCCGTATCTCGGCGGGATGTCATCTTGGCTGAGTAAATATGTAAGAAGCAGTGGCTGCTGCGCTGGTCGAGGATAAAGTTCAGGACTGCTAAAGGTTACTTGTCGATCGACAATCGGTGACTTTTTAAAGCGACGGCGCAGCGTACCACGGCGCAAAAAGTTCTGTAACTCCGCGGAGCGTGGTTCCTGTCTTATCCTCTCCTTTATTACAGTCCCTCGGATGAATACCAGATGCGGTAGGAACTTTCATCTAGTGCAGCAAGCAACTTCGGGAACTATAATTGCTTTGTTCGATCCAACTTTTGTTTCTTACCAAGTAGAGATCGAGTTCGGCTTTTGCGTTTTATGTGCAATACGACAGTTTTCAGTAGCCGTTCACCGCTACGGCTAGATACTCGCCAATCGACGATGTATCGCGGTTGTTTCGAAATTCTCGCTTCCGAACCGTTTCCTTATGAGAGCTGATTGCATTTTGCGTCAAATTCGGGATTTTTGGTGGGTGAAATTGTAGAGATGTTTGGCTTCCGTGGAAAGTTGTAATCGTGAACATAGTTCGCTCGCAAGAATAAGCCATATAAAATAGCTCCGACGTGCACTGTATACGGAGAGGATCAAGCACCAATGCTTCGCTGATGCTGTGTGCCGGGCGATTTCGCAAGTCGTTGAAAGTTTTCCAAGCTCAGCGCGAATCCCCAACCAAATGGCGGACCTTATTTATTG
This sequence comes from Trypoxylon attenuatum, assembly GCA_963989405.1. Lineage (NCBI taxonomy): Eukaryota > Metazoa > Arthropoda > Insecta > Hymenoptera > Crabronidae > Trypoxylon > Trypoxylon attenuatum. Next base: position 7,785,615 of record OZ022490.1, on the reverse strand, counting down.
CTGAAAAGTGTGCTGATCCGAGTCGCCGTGGCGGCCGAGTGGCCTTTTGTAAAACATCGCGAACTTTGTTTCTAAACCTTTCGCGAAAATCGCATTCCCCGGGTTCTGACTTTGGGATCAAAAATAAATGTTGCCGTCCGATTGAAGTCCCAACTTCCCGAGGCACTCCGTTAAAGAGCTTGTTGATACAGTTTTGAGAAGTGGAGTTATTTCCGGACTTGTCCAAAGTCAAATTTATAGTATTAATCTATAGCTAAATCAAGATTTTACGGCAAACGCAGTGGGGACTATGTTTAAGTAAAGTCTGGCCAACAATATCACAGATAAAGGGGAGGAAACCTGTAAAATCACGTCGTAAACGAAGAGATCCTTGAAAAAGTGCCTGGCTCGCCCCAAATATTATTCCACGTCACGGAGTAAGAGTAGTAAAAGGAAAATTACACTCGAAGTAAGTGGAACTGAAGCTGAGTACACCAATTTCATGTCTGAAATTTCTGCTGGGGCTTTTGGATAAAAAAATCCTGAATATATACAACGGGCATATAATGTACTACATAGTGGAAGCGCAGAGGAACCCTCTGGAGGTTCTTTGAGTCGTTTATGACTTTGCAGTAATCGCAAATAAACCTCCAAACCCCTCGGAAGTTCGAGATTATATTGCATTTTAATTCTATATTCTATAGGATTCACAGTTTTCAATATTCACAACTGCAGTCGCGCTCATATCATTAATTATTATTCGCAAGCATTGACAAGCTAACCACTTGGCTGATTCTCTTGGCGTTAATGCCTCTAGAGATATTTAAATACATAATTCTTACTTTAGTGGCTATTGGACTTTGGCGACTTCCAGGGCAACGCGTTCACCGGAAATTATACTGCAGTATCCCCGATGCTCGCAATTCGCATTTATCTTTCCGCCAAGCAGCGAAAAACAGGAATGTCATGAATTATTCTGCTGCTCTCTCGAGAATCAGGATCAGCCATCCGTGTTTTATAAAGAGGCATATAATTATAAGGACGCTATATAATGCTCACTGAATAATTGTGTCACCGCCAGCAGCCACAAAATCATGTTGTTTCTCCTGCGTTATCAATTTATCGCATGCGAAGCTTTTATTCGTTGCGTGGAGAGTCATGTGGAACTCGCGTGGATTTGCTTGGATCGATGTTCCACGGTGAACGCGATCCCGGGGCTTCGCACAAAGATCCTTTTCCAGCATGCGTGAACCCTGTTTTATGCATCGGCTTGTGTGGCCCGCCGAGCGTTTTTGCCGCTTACGGACAAAAAGTAAGGTGTCAGAGAGAACGAGAGGGGGTAGAATAAGAAGAGGGGAGAGACAGAGAGAATGTAAGAGGCAGAGAGCAGAAGAGAAAACGAGACCAAGGGAGTCAGTGAGGAACGGTGCGCTGGTGAGAGGACCTGGAGGGACAATGGTTTGACATATCGCCCTGTCATCGCCACGGCATCGCCCTAGCGCCGCTCCAGCATCGCTCCAGCCTGACCAGCCTCAGGCTGAAATCCCTCCGTGTACTTATCTGGGCCGGCTACGGGCGATCTCTTCGCTCTTTCGCCACACGGCGCGAATTATCGCGACACGGGGCTTCAATGAAATCGCGCTATCCGGATAGCGGGCTCCCCTTCGCTAGAAATATGGACGTTTTCACGAAACGCCCTGTCGCCTGTGAGCCACTCCAGTGTTACTCGATGATATGACGCCTATCGATCAGTCGATTTTTCTGAAAGCGTCCCGCTACCACCTCTGGTGCCGATACCCTCGATACCCCCGATCCCATCGATGGCATCGATGCCGGCGATGCCAGCGATCCCAGCGATGCCTTTCACCGGAGCTCCTGGTGCCTCTCGTTTCACCATTGCGCGACTTTATAATCGGGTTCCCGTGTCACTGAATGTGTGTACCCTGTCTACCCTCCCAGGAAAATCTGTGTACGCCAAGCACTTGCTAGGAGGCTACTCTCGGGTTATTCTGTAATGGAGCTTCCTCGGATTATAGGGAAAGTACTGTTCGCGGTATTGTAAACAAAGCTTCTGCTTTTATTCAACTCGAGCAATTTCAAATTGGATTAACGTCAGTCATGGAGAAGAGCTTTTAAATTTGCCCATGAAACTTTTGTAGATATATTCATGCGAGGCAACACCTGTTTTAGTTTGGCCGTCTCGTATTATGCGTTGTGGAATAGTAGCTACAATATCGGATAAATTAGCAATTTAGGGCATATTTTTTTTTTTCAAAATCGATCGATCAAATTTACAATTAGACATTACAAGTACAAATGGTATTGTATCATGGAATGCATTGATGGTATTATATTTTGCTATATTCGTGGAAAGACATAAATCGGCTAGGTTTTATGCATCTTCCATACACAGGAGATGTAGGTGAAATTTGGTGGGTCAATGTTCAACGTGCTAAAAAGCAGTTTCTGACAAGGAGTAGTTCGAGTGCTTAGTTACCAGACAACGAGTCCCACATCATGACTGGTCATTAAGGTTAAAGAGGGGGATCAGGGGCTGACGAGTGAAAGAACTGTTTATAGTTTCTTCCTATCGCGATTGACCTGCATTACAACAAAAGGCCGCCCTCCACACGAGAGGATGCTTCTCGATGCATGATCGTTAAACAATACAGTATCGAAATTAGTGGTCGAAGTCTCGTGTCGACGCGAGATCGATCATGCGCCTATACCGTTCCAAAAGTTGTCCGTAGTGTGGTAACGTCATCGACGGCGCGTCGAATGCAGGCATTTCGAGTTGATAATCCGTGCAGCTCTTAGAATATTAGCATAATGTGGAACTTGATCGAGGCAACAAGGTTCGGTCTCGGTATGGAAGAGGTGATCTTTTGTGTCGATAGAGAATTGACTCCGACTTTCTTGCATGTAAGTACATACGTATGTATAGGTAGACAACATCAAGCTCGTGAGCTCGAACCACGTCGGAAAGCTCGTCTGCTCGCGTTGTTTTTCCAACATTTTCCACTCTCCTTACTTCCACTCATGTCATTATTTTTTTCCTCCGGCATGTAAGCAGGTCGCAGCCAGCTACGGGTAAACATCGTGACCGCGACTATTTATTTAGAACGAGGATGGGGACAGAAAGAGAGAGAGAGAGAGAGAGAGAGAGAGAGAGAAAAGGAGAAGGAAAGCAGTACGGAAATCTTGGTAATTCAAAAGCCAATGAAATCGGTCGGCTTGCCGTGAGCACCAGGAGGCAAATAATACTGTTTTCCAAGTCGCTCGCCAGAGTTCCTGAATCTGGCTGGATACTTAAATGAATCGAAGCGAAACCTACTCGACATTATAGCCTAAAGAATCGGTTTTATTTCGGTCTATACCGTAAAGTTTCCTACTAATGTCGACAAATGATGAAAAGCTTCTTCTCCGCGTTGAAAACTCACGGATAGGTTTGAAAATTACCTTAGTATTGGTCGGATTCGACACATACTCGAGTCTGGTGTTCCCCTTTTGAAATCCTCATTACGCGTATCAATTCCAATCATTCTTGTTGATCAGTGATTCTAATTCATTCGTATGTGCATTGATTCTCACCTTGATTAATACTGGCATTATTCAGTGTGGCGGGGATATGCAAAGCGTAGTCCTAATCCCAATTACTGACTTTAGCGAAGCTTAGCCTGCCAAAATATCCTACAGTTCGGTTTATAAACTTGGAGGAATTAGTGGAATGTCCAGAATTTCGATCCGGCACGTAGTGTCTTATATTATGAAAAGGCGGCCGAAACACGAGGTTCGAACCGATTAAAGCTAAACCCGATTAGAGGAAGGTCAGGTTCGCCAAGCGAAATCTACGTGAGCCATTACCTACGATTTAATATCTCCATCCGATCGATCCCCGAGTGCACCTTAAACAGAGTAAGAGCTTCTAGGGGTGCGCCGATGATCCGATCCCGCCTAGATCCCGCGTCCACCAAGTTTCATTCTATCGTTGATTTCGCACGAGTAGACTGAATTATTTGAATCAAGGGGTTCACCATGATGCTTCGAGGGTTGATACACAACTACAGGTACAAAAATTCGCGAGTCTCGAGAAAAAATGTTCTTTCGCCAGAGGGTTGTCACCCTCGCAATGTCCATTCGGCTGGAGAATGGTATGCGGCCAATGTCATTAATCGTTTACGGGTATGCAGATCGGCATGCTACGGGAAATCGACGGACCCTACCGTTGACCTGAGTGACGCACTCACCATGCACACCTTACCTTTCACTTTTTCGTAAAAAACCCCCGTAATTTTTTTCTCGCAGCTATATATTTTTCCTCAACCATAAGTAGCCAGCGCTTTTTAGCCTCGTACGAGCAAAATGAGCGAGAAGTTAAAGTTCATTGTGTGAGGGTGGCATATTATGCGGATGTGTGTAATAAGGTGCTGTAAAGAAGAATGCAGTAGAAATATAACGTAATAGCGTGACACGTAGTTCAGGACAGTATACGTATGTAAGTATGTACTCGGGTAGGATAATACAGCAGGGAAGCTGTGGTATAGGATTACAGTACTTTGTTCTATACAGCAACTAGATCTTTAATCAACGCTCGACTATACATATAATATGTATCTTGTGTTGAGAAGTCTCTCTGTGTCATGACTAACAGAAAGTAATCCTTGCTTACAATGCTTATTATTATTCAACTTGCACATTTCGCGTAGCACTCACAAGAAGAATTTTTTTGTATGAGGAGTAGGCGTTATGCGTAAAGTAAATGGGCTGACAATGAGAAGGAATGAAGGAGTGTTGACATGTCTAATATTAAAATACTCTGAAGTAGTTGGCACACGTTTCAATATGTATGAGTTACTTTGTAGTTGTGCGGTTTGTGAACAAAATTTGAACAGATAATGCATTTGTCTAGCGTTACAATCATGCAATTGGCCGAAGGAGAACCGCGAGCATTTGAGATACATTTGATGCTGCAGAGCCGTAGTTCGACGATTGTCTCATTATTTCAAGTTATTTGCCCTTGCCGGTGCAGCTGAAAAACTGTCTAAAGCTGCTTAGCATACCCTTTGAATGGGGAAATCTCTAAAATTATCCCCCTGCGGGAAAGGGTTCACGCAGAAGTGTGCGCTGTTCCGTGTAGATGCGGTTGCGGAAGGAAAAAAGGTGATGCTTTGTGCTCACGGCGGACCCTTGTGTGCATCCTGCGGCAATTGGGTCTCCCTATCTAGCGGAGAGGATGCGTTATTATGAAAAGTTTATGCTTCCTGTTTTCAAAACCGGTAAAAGCTGCGAGCATCATAAAATACGAGTCCACCGGAGACCTGGGGTAATTGCGCGCAAGCCTTACTAAACGGAAAATTGACCGTACGGCTGTCGTAATTATTTTCAAGCTCCGTAACTAGGACAGGGAAGCCTTACGCGAGCTTGAAAAAAATTTATTATGTTCGCGGCATCCTAAACTGCATGAATTTCGTCCCGGAAATAACAGTAATATTTTGCAGTAAAATAAAAACTGTGTTCGGTTTATCTTCGGCTCGATGTTACCTGGATCAATTTATGATCGTAACTTAATATTCACGCGCGAATGCCGAAATTGACTGTTCATAGTAGCGCTTAATAACAGCAATGTTACGGTAAATAAATACCAATTCCTGCCGTGCGGAACAAATTACAATTATTTGCTATTGTAAGTCATGAAATGTCATCGGAAGCCGTCCGTGCGTTCGCTGTAACCATGACAGGACAAATACGTGGCTATAAGAATAGATCGGCAGTAATATTACCAAAAACATTTCTACGCTTAAAAACCTTTGTTTCTTCAATGTTTGCATATGATTTAGTAATATAATCAAATACGCAGATACGCGCATTCATTAAAACAGGCGTTGGTTAATTCCCTGAAATATCAATCTTTCATTGTCAATGGCCAGTCGCGTTCTTCATTTAGTTTCAATTTTACTGGTGGTCTGATTCGTGGTTTTGTACGTTGCGCAAATAAATTCGCGGTGAATTATGCGCCCAACAGTGCGAGAGCGAAACGTGTGTGAGCTAGAGCTTGCAATACTTTGGTCACGCGGGTAGCCTTGCTTACTGGAGCTAATTTAATGGAATTACCTTTCCACATACAACATACATATGTATATGTATACAGACGTTCAGATTTTCCAGTTCCTCACAATTATGAGAGTACGTCGGTAAATAATCTCTCCTCGAGAATCGCAATAACCAGGCGATAAATATTGCATCGAGTAGAATGAAAACTTTATTCTATCCGAAAAATCGTCTGCACTTCACGGTAGAACTTCTTGATGCCAGAACCAGGTAGTTCCAAAGTAATTGTCAATAGATAACGCGTAAGTTACGGTCAATTTGGAAGTTAACCCGATGTAAATTAAATTTATCAAGGAAGAAGCGTTTTCATGTTACCGGCGAGCACGAGCGCGCGAGGTCGATCGCAACGGGGAGTCTATATATCCAATTGCATCGGGGACTGCGGAAATCAGTCTGCTGACTGGTTTTCTTACAAACGTTTCCCCTCCCCCATACCAGTCACTTCCATCTCATTTACGCTCCGATATCAAATGCAATTGCACCTTACTATTTCTGACGATCAAATCCGATTTGAGTAGTGGAATAATTGAAAAGGTAAATCTTGCGTAGGATCATGAAAGAGATACAATATTCCCTTCTCTTATTGTTAGATGCGCATACATATCTTCGAATAAAAACGATTTAATAATAAAAGAGGACTTTAAAAAAAGACCTATGTGAAATATCTGCTGATAGACTAGGGACTACCGAAATGGGAGTCGGCGCGCAATAAAGGTTACCCCCCGTGGAAATCAGATAAGAAGTGCCTTGACCGATGCCCCAGTTTTGCCAGGCTGTTTGTATAGGTGCAGATTCACTTTAAATATATAAAGTTCGGGGTAAGGATAAGTCGGTATGGGCATATGCTATAACGAGATCTAACGTAGGACTCTGTTACTTGGGATTTTTCCAGAGAGATTTACATTCGCTCAGTCAGAGAGAAAGAGAGAAAGATATTGGCATATGAATGAACCATTGGTGAGCTATCCTCGCACTTTGTACGCTCTCGGTGAGGAGTGTGTACCACAAATATTGTATCAGTAGAAATTTTGCCTCCAGGATTTGTTGGATCTCTATGCGTATTTTATAGTATTCTTCTGTCATGTGTATGTAACAGGGTGCTCACACGCTACGCCGCGGATGGAATTTTTATGAGCTACCGCAGCTACACAGAGACATTATTAACAATTTTTCAGCTCCATACTCTACGATATTTTGCTAAAAATAATAATTATTTTGTCGGTGTAACTAGCACGCGCTGATACCGCTCATATTGCTTTCGAACTTTGTACGAGGTATTCAACGAGATTTTCGAAAAAGCATGCAAGGCCTTCGTTTCAAGCGTATGTCACGCGTTTTACGTTGGTGCGCCTGGATTCTTTTGTTACAATCAAACGGAGGTCCAGCCGCGATTGAGTGGCGAGCAGCGCGAAACCCGGTAGATAACCCGGATTTTATCGAGTACTCGCAAGCCTTTAAATGGCGAGGCTGCTGTATCGCCATCGATTCTACTTGAAAGCGGATTCTAAAGGTGGCGTCTATAGCTGCTGGATGTTTCTCAAAGGAGATATTTTCGAGGAATCCTTTTTATATCGGCATCCAAAGGAATTGTGTGCGATTCCAAAACCAACGATATTTTCCAAGAAACGCTCTCTTCATACTTACCGCGGTGTCCATTAAATTTCACCATTTTATTTGCAGTAAATCAAGCGCAGCGAGAGTTTTTGTCGACTTTTCTTTATTAAGAATGTTTTGCGGGATTAAAGTGCGAATTGCGCCTAAGTCATGTAGAAAATACAGTATCTCTGACAGGGGTGTTCATAGTAGGTTCTCGAAAATGGCCATATCGAAGTCTGAAGCCAGTCGGTAGAGAGTATAGTCTCCCGAGAGCGATGAGCTCCTCGATAATTGACTCTGTCTTCGCTTGGAGGGTTCGTTTCCAAGGTATCTAATTTATCTCTTCTACGTGGTGGGGCGTATATTTTTCGCACTTACCACCGTTGGTGCTTTTGCTTCTGCCAGGAGCCAACGCCAGCGGCACTGGCAGCGGGAGGAAAAGATATCGTTGGACATGGACATCGACTGTAAATTGGGAGCTCCAGAACGTGTTCCAGTATCGCGTATGCCGTGTTTTTCCGCGAACCGGCACACTGTCGCTTTGCCGTTTATCCTGCCGCCACGAAAAAGGATCCCGTGCTTTCCGGTAGTTATTTTTACGCTTCTTCACGAGCTTCTGGCTTTTAAGTACGGAAGTCCGTAAGTTTTACCGTGCTTTTTTCGCGGACGTTTATATCGGCCAGACGCAATTAAAGTTATTTTGCGCCATTGTTTTTCTGATCTAACCGCCTCGAGCTCACTTTGGTATAACTTTATCACGGTTCAAGGGGGTAGATACATTTTCGTGAAATGATTCAACCATTTTCGGTTTCTTTCACGAGGATAACGATGCCTTTCCGGCTCGCGGTTTCTTTATTTCGGTGGCGAAATCAGTTGTACTATTTGGCCCGGACAAATCGGTCGGGTCGCAAAAAGTAAGAATACACGAACCGTGGATGTACGTAAATGTTTCGTTGCTGGCTGCTAGCCTGAGTCATTTAAAGTTGTTTTCATTTCCTAAGCTATTTTCATAAAGTTTGACTGTATGGTTTTCCGGATGCACCTCTCTGTTACAGAATGGCCGGTTGTTTTTCCCTATTATAATTGTCTTCCTCCTTCGTTTACTTGGAATTCACCGAACCGTTGGTGGGTGAAGTGAATTCATTAGTAAAAATGTTGTTTTATGCGAGATACTCTCGCCAAAAAATTACCTGGGAGCTTGTTTGATTTTTAGCGAAGCTCTTCCGTCTATATTACGTTGATCCCAACCTCCTTCTGAAAAATACGCCCGGTGGTATGGTATAGCCGTGTTACAGGACTTCCTGTCTTTATTAGCATACGGATCGGCGAACCCATTTTTCGTCAATTTCCTGAAAATACACGAAATACGGAAAACCGTAGAAAATACGCCGAGGCGAAAATATTGTAGAGGCTCTTCGATTCTGACACGAATAACAGGAAGTTTGCTCACTGTTTGGTGCTTCGCATTGCGAATCAATGCGACGGGAGAACGTTTTCCTAACGTATCACCCTCGGAGTATTATTGCTCATGCAATTTGATAGCTAACCGAAACCTTTCTGAGACACCGTGCATAATGTACATACTCGCAAAGATGAATGTATGCGCTGTCGAGTACCTGTTGTATACGTGTGCCGTGGGTTGCTCGCAACCCAAAATAATAGCCTTCGGTCAGACGAGATCAGTAAATTTTACTCCTCGTGAATCATAATACTCTACCTTGCATGATCTCCGTACTTAATTACCGTGCATTACCGCACATTACCGCACATTACCTAATGGGAACTGTAGGAAGCCTCGTAAAATTCGCCAAATTCTACACACACAACTCTGAGAGAATTCTTTTTATAACATATTTCAATGCAACGAAAGTCCATTACTTTAGCCGAGTGCCAGTACATCCGGAAAACTGTGTCACAAAGAATGTTGCAAAATGCTGAACGGGCGCAGCGGCAGACTTACGTACGAAATTGTTGGAAAAAAATTACATGATACAGCCGCGTTGTTCCAAAGACGGAACCTTTGAGTAATGGGACCGAAATTTCAGCGGGTGCCTGATCGCTTGGACAAGTTAACGATATCGATCCGAGGATTTTCCCACGTTAACAGTTTATCGGGACAAGGTGACAAATACGGCCGATGTATAGCCATAGTTTAAGTAGAAAGCTTAGCCCGCTTAGAAAAGCATACATCGTGCCGTTTGATCGGCTAATGTCGAATATATAGGTGAGGCACGCTGACCGCGTGGCAATAAATATCGATAATCGATAGCCGTGGCAGAGCGGGGAGCCGATTGGCATGGGCTCGTGCACCGGAGGCGAATCATCCGCGCGAGAAGAAAGGAAGAGCCAACAAGAGGAAAAAAGCTCGCGAAAGCTAGGCGAAAGCGAGGTTGAAGATGTTGGATGGAAGACGGCTGAACGGCAGGAAGGTGGATGGCGGATGATGGAAGGTAGAAGGCAGAAGGCGGAAAGAGAGGGTGGGCTCCTTCGGCGCTTTCAAAACCAGAAGTAGTTCTCGGATTCGTATTAAAAAGCTTACGCTCGAGGGGACACTTTCAGCCGCGCTGACCGACTGTGAACGGTAAATTTGCGACCTCCTTTGCAAAAGCAATTATATTACTCCTACTCTCTTCGGTTCGCCTATCTCCCGATCTTCCGACCCTTTCTTCCTTCCTCATTCTTTTTCTCTTTCTGCTTCTCGTACTGATTCTCTCAGCTCCTTCCGCCTATCCCTTCCTTTCACGATGATCCTCCAGAGAGGGTGGCTTTTACATTTTCAAGCTCCTCGCACGGAAAATCGTTCTTACATTCAAATCAAAAGGCTCGCCAGCCAATGGAAGTGCTCGTCGTGGTCCAACCGCAGTTAAAGATTTATTCTGTGATAGTTTAATCCCAAACTCCGCGCGACCGCCCTCTCGATCACCGTTCATTCTCCTCTTGATTTCCGCCACTGCGTCGCTGCGTCGCGTCGCCCATTGCTGATGATGAGCCTGCTCTCATCGAAACACTTTGCGTCGTTTCGCCGTTCCCTTCTTCCTCTCTTTCTCCCCAATTCGGGTGCTCTTTTTCGCGCACGATTTGTTCTAAAAAACATTGCTGACTGTGCTCACGTCGCATGAAATGTGTCAATGACATCAATGAATGCGTCCAGGAATTTTGGACATGCTAGTGCACTGAAACGTATGCATCGCGAACAGAATTTTTCAGAGTACTACTTGCCTTTCTCTATCTATCGCAGTAAAACGTAGATGGTCCTACCAGACAAATATTCCAGCTATTCCTCGAGGTATTTCAGCGGGTCCGGAAGAAAAAGGCTCAAACGATTATAATAGAGGAAAAACATGAATAAAAAAGGCACCGTATTTGGTGGCACTCGCTCGTATTATTAGCTTTTCATGGCGATTTGAGTATACCTCGCCATACATCGCTTTTATTTCGCGAGTTTCAATTGGCACTGCTGCTTCTGTTATTAGCAAAGTCTTGGAATTAGGCTAATAACCTTTTGCGTATTACTCCAATCACTAAGGGATCGCGACGGTCATTAGTTTCGATTTATTTAAATTGCACCGTCTCTGAAATTTGTGCTTCCAGAGTTTGAGGGGCAATTTTACGTTCACATTACATTAAGCATCGTAGACATGAGTATCGTGAGTTTGGCTCACTTAAGATGAAAGGGTTGCTCACGTCTGGCTAATTGCTTCCTAATAGCTGCAAATACGTTAAGCCCCTCTTTCCCTATCTCTCTCTTCATCTGTGTTCTTGACTTTGTCTATCTGTGTGGTTGGTTACGTTATCTGTATAGTACTATCCCGCGATTCTCAATGCCTGATCTAACAGCTTAATGGTGGTATTATGTTGCGCTACGTAGATCCAACCGATTGCCGCAGAACTCCGTCAACAAAACGTCTCCATCGTTCGGTTAAGCTAATACTCCGAGTTAACGTTACATCGTAGAATTTCTTTTTCTTCAATGAAGAAGGATGATATCATAGCTAAAATTTTGCTATTTAAAACGATATCACGAGCAAGCAAGCGCTCATCGGAGAACGAAGGTCAAGCAAAATTGAATGACCAATGAAGATGTTAAAATGCACTAAACTATTTTAAGAACGTACCAATATTGAAAACGATTCGTTCCTCTGGTTTAAAGCACCTCATTCGGAAGAAAGAATTGCTCTTACGCTTATTGTACACACGCGTTTATCATAGACCACGAGCAACAGGAAGGAAATATGTCTTTAAATTCATCTAATTCTTTGAAAGCAGACCAATGTGCGAATTGAAAGATTAAAGTACAATGAAGAGAAGCTAACAGGGCGGTGGACGAAGAACGATAAAAGAAAAATGCACGGACGCGTTAACAGTGGACGAGTGAGAGAGTGAGGAGATGCGGCGGAAGCTAAAGAGACAAGTAAATATGTCGGCATGGAGTAGAGGTATGTAGATAGACAAATAGTTAAAGGCAGAATAGAGAGGACCGACAAGGGCTGGCAAAGGCTGCGGTCGAAGAACTGCGATGAACCAGGGGACGGGGAAATCCGTGGTGAGGGGCAGATGAAATCGGATAGAGACCCGAGCAAATAAGTGTCAAAGGACGAACTGTTATAATAAAGTGAGATATACGAGCAAAAGGGCCAAAGTGAAATTTAGAGAGTGAGAGGGGAATATAAAGAGGGCGGTGGGGGGGGGGGGGGGGGGGATCAAAGAAAACTAGAATGAGAGAGCGTCCGAGATAAGAGAGAGAGAGAGAAAATAATCGTGGACCAAAGCGGGGAAGGAAGAGCGGGTACGTAGCGCACACGACGGCGCAAAAACGTGAAAATATGCCGTTGGCATGCTTTTCGTAGAACGGAAATGTGTCAAATACGAGCGCGTGCTCCATCCGCTACATTCATTGGAACACGGAAAGAGGAAGACTGTCCGTGATGATGGTAGCGAGCGAGACCGAGTGGCAGGAGTAAAAGAGAAAGAGGAGGGGCTGTGAATTCTGTTGGCAAAAAAAATACTCGCCACTGTGTTGCTTTTACATCTCGCCGTGCTGGTTAGCCGAGCGTGTTGTTTTCGAATTGCCCCGAATTCTTTGGCGTCGATTACGCGTAATTCACGCGGGACCATGCTTCTCTTGTTTCTGCGCTCTTCAGCTTTTGGCAAAAGCAATTCGACCGGAAACGCGTGCCCATAAGTTTGTGCAACCCTGCTAAATATGTATGACAAAGAAACATTCGCGGGCTCTTGTTACTGAAAATTGTTGTATTGATTTTGCTCGATAAATTCAATTGGACCGGGAGCACAGATCCCGCAGGGTCAATTGTCGCCGAAATATAAGTCTCCACCAATGGAGATTAAAAATACAAACTACAATGTAGAATAACAGGCTGATGCTGCAAACGGAATAATAGATTTTGATGTATAATTGTGTTATATCTGCGCGGATCCTCATAAAATAGTGAAATTACCCGAGCGTAGTTATTCCAGCGCTTTTTCCTTCGAATTACTTGCAGCGAGCGAGCTAAATACAAAGAACGGCGAAAATACATATGTTATTTCTGAATCAAGCCGCAATGTATGCGCGGAGTAACGCGCGGCACGCGAGTACAATGGCCATCGAGGAAGAGTAGTCTGACCCCTTTATCCTGATTTAAGCATAATGAGCTCGAATATATGTTTTGCATCGAAAAATTCGAAACACGTAGCAAGGCGGAGGAATAGAGTGGAAACAATGGAGCGCAGTAGTATTCAGAGCGGCCACACTTGTCCTCCTTTCGGCTCTCGAGGCTTGCAAGCATCTGGCGGGTAGTGGACACTCTACTTAACGTAAGAGGCGGACCGCTGGTCTGAGGACTGAGGTACAGGTGAGTCGGGCCCTCGGTCTACCTTAGATGCGACTCCAAGGGTGTGTATGTGTGCTTTTATGTCTGTGTACCTATTGGCTCTTTTACCTCTCTTTTGCCTAATACTTCAATCGGAACAGGACTGGTCAGTGGTGACTCTTGGGAAAAAAGTTGTTGAGTACCGCGAGTATCTACGGAATCACGAGCGGGCTTGAAAAATTCGTTGGAGCACTCGAAACAACCGGAGAGTCACCGGATTGAACGTTCAATTTGTCCACGTTTTGCGACTCGTCCACGCGGCAGATTTTCCCAACCTCACGCTTTACTCTCTGCGGAGCAGGTCAACGAATATCTCGATAATTCGACCGTCGGATAAAGTGCGAAAAGTTCGAAAGTACAATTATTGATAGGGCTTTATGGGATGTTGATTAGTGCTGTAGTGTTAACAAGTAATGCACGCGATGACCCCCGGTGAAGTTAACGAAGTATTAGTTTACTCGTATTTCGCCTGGAATACGCACAGTTTTCCCTTCCCGATGCCATTTCATGTATGATACATTCGGTGGTCTAATTCTAGTGGTTATACAAGGCATAATTTTCACGATATTCACCCGAATGTTTCAATCAACGCTCATGTACTTTCGTTGTTTTAAGACAAATTTCCAGCCGAATGTCGACTTTGGTCTGCTGCTTGACTTACGCCTTTCTGATCTGTATTAGCAGAATGCTTTATTTATTACGGCATTTTCGAATATAATACGCTTGATATTCCATCCACTCTGTCGGATCCTGTGCTCGATTCGAAAAGTAAGTTAGTTTGCAGCTGTTCAACGGAAAGTAATCCATCTCGATCATAACCGAACAATCATTCTTGTTAATACTTATCGGCTCACATTAAAGCAACTTCCGTCGACGGAAGTATCGGCTAACGCGTACTCCATTTTTTATGAACAGCTGCTGCACACAAAGTATAGAAACAGGATTTAATATAAGATTTCCCAATTATAGTCTAGGCACGAAAAATATTGGCTATTATCCATAACTATTTTTACTGTATCCTTAAAAATAATTAAATTGCAGAACAATATTCATTTCAACCAAACAGTTATTATTTGCAATTGTTAGTTCAAGACTATACCACTAGACCATTTGCATTTGGTGGTTCACGTAATTCTAGTGTATTCTCAGAGCAAATTCTTCTATTCGGAGGGTTAAATTCGAATACAGTGCCAGCAGAGTTTTTTCATGTTAAAGACCAACAGTCGAGATTGGCAATTTGTTATTGTCGCCCTGTTTCTTTCTCCTTTCTCTGGCAGCCGTGCTTATAAATTTCCGGAGGTGCGTCTTTATAGAGATTCGCGAGTTTTCACGGCAAAGCGTGCCACACGGACTTCTTGAGCTCTGTGTGGTAGGAGGTGTGTGAGGCGAAGCGTATCGGCGGAGGGGAAATTTACGGGACCGCAGAAGCGGCTTGGGACGGGGTGCGCGACCTAAATGGTAAGAAACAGTGAAGCCGTGCACGACGCGGCGCGCTGGAAACTCTTCCGTTGTTATCGTATGCGGCGGTCGTGTGATGCCGTAAACAGTTCGCAAATAATCAAGGAAAATGCGAATTATTACCGGGAATGTGCATCGGAGCCAGCTGCGAAACCCGTGCTCTCTTCGCGGTACGGGCTTTGCGCCCTTTTCTTTCCTTTCTGCTTTTCCGCCCTCACGGACGCTCGCGGACGCGAGAAACTTTTCGTATAACGCCCGGCGCCTTCCACCTCGCAAGTTTTGCCAACGAAATTATGCACCTGTTTTAGTGAATGGATAAAGGCAAACTTTTACTTGCAAAGTGAGCGGGCATACGCGTCGGAAGGATGAATGAGATACGACGCCGCCGTACCGCATCGTACCGTGGTGCACTGCCGAGTGGCTGCAGACTCTAAAAAGAACCTTTTCGACGCCAAGGTTGAAACCTTGATTCCTGCAAATTTTTTCTTTCCTTCCCGGCTTCCCGACCGTCCCTAATTTTCCGCTAAAAATTGTTCAATCTTTTGCCATAATCTTGAGACTAACAAAAGTAAGTAGCCTCCCCCTGATAAGATGCAGAGATTCGCTCATTCTTATTAAAACCTCTATAACGATAGCCACCAACAGAAATTGCAATACATGGATTAATTTGAAAGTAGCGCTGCATATGGCAGTAAGTATAGACGAGGTGTTATAAAGGAATTACATAACTGATTTATCAAAGAGCTACTGCTGGTGGCGTTTGTCGATAACTAGCCTGGCAATTAGCGCGTTAAATAGAAAGTAGAGGGCACCTTTTGCACAATAACTAATTCCTAGAAGTCTTAATGTATAATATTAAATTGACCTGAATATCGGAGAGTTCGATTACAAAATCTATAAAGTAAAGTAGTGCAATGACTTTTTTCGGTAAAGATAAACAGAGTTGTTTACGTTAGTCTGCGAGTCGTGAATTTAAAGCCTTGTGAATTCGGCGTAATGTGGGTTTCAACTCCGTTCGACGCGCGTTGCCAGCACAAATCGGTCACATTCAATTGAGAACCCATCTGACCATTGGACAGCTACGCTTGCTGCTTTTTCAGCGAAACAGTCAAAACAGTTTGCGAAGCTGGATATCGTGCGATCGCTGGACCATTTCCCGTGTACCTTCCATATGATCGGGCAGCGACGCCAACCCTTATGTATTAGTTATCATACTCTCAGACATTCACCCTCCGAAAGACTCGAGGCGAGCATGAACGTGAACGTGAGCTTGAGCGCGAATTCAACCCCAGCGCACTGCGGACTCTTAGACAAACATTTACATTCCTAGCCTACACCCCACGAATTCCGTCTACCTAATGCATCTGATCGCATTTCGATTAATCCCGATCTTTAACCACAGAGTGAATATTGATACCTCAGGAACGTGCCGGATCACTTCGAGCGGCTTGAATATCAGTTTCCCAGTTGACCTACTTTTACGATCTTAAGACTGTGAGCCCCACCGAGAAATTGCATTGTCCATTAGAGAATTCGATGAAAGGTACTTTTTTTTATGATCGAATCGTAATCTTTTAGTCGTTTCGTAAATTTATGTCAATAGCGAATAATTCGGAGGTTCGAACATAGTTTAGAATGTATTACTATCACAGTGAACGGGGAAATATAAATGTTTTGTTTTTATAAACTATTTTTTTGAAAGTATAATTATACTTTTGGTGAAGCATTTTCGAGTTGTGGCAACAGCATAAAATACCTCGAGCGAGACAAATAAGCGGGACTGTCGAAGTAAAAGGCGAAAATGCCTCGGTGGGAGAGTCTGGATATCGAAAGGAAATTAAAATCGTGGTCAGTGGCGCTGCAGTTTCCTTTCGGCGACCAAAAACTCCGCCATGGTTTCCTCAGCTTTCTGCGTTTTTCCCCCCAATAAAAACGGGCAAAAGGGCCGCGCGCAATTTGTTTATCCGAGTGTAATGTCATCTGCATCTCTGGTCTCGTTTTTCATTTTTCTGACGAAAAGTATTGGTTTCGCCGACTGTGCAGTCGCCTGATAGCTGTGCCGACCCTCACATTGTCCGTATTGTCTCTTTTCGGGCTTCGATGAAATTTAATATTTGCGACTTTCATAACGCTTAATTCCGAAGCCCGTAGATTGTATCGGCCCCACTGGCCCGTCGTTTCCGAAGACTTCAATACGCGGTTTTCATTAACGCTCGAGCTTCGGTACGTTTCTCGTGCCTCTCAGATTTCCTTTAGCAAGCGCACCTTTTCATCCTTTTTATTACCCGCTCCACGTAGGAACCTTATGGGGTTTCCTACTACTTTGACGCGGAGTATTGCAATATTTGCTTGGCCGAAGACTGATTTTGCAAACTAGAAATATATTAGCCATTGACGTCTTATAGGGTGAAGCCGTAACTTGTTGACAAATATGAGTGGCAATGTGGGACAAAGTAAATGTTTGTAATCTGTTACGGCTTCGGTACGCCGCTTATATTCCTATCCCCGTTGCATGTATGCTTTCGTGTTGCCTTATGGATACGAGTCACTGACGGCAACCAAGAAAATGGAAACAACAGAGATCAACTGCGTAGGTAGTACATTGTCGGTCTTCAATGTTCAATACCGACGTTATGTCAAAACCGTTTTGATATTTACATATTTGATGCTCTGAGAAATACGTTTCTGTATTCCAATGTCTTTGTATGCATTTTAACACTACAAGCACCGGCAGTCATCCACGACTATTTTTACTGCAACCACAAAAATATGTGTGTTCTAAAGAAAACGCCGAATTCGGGATAATAACATTTGTCTAAATTTGGTGTATCGTATAATGAAATAAATTTTTTTTAGATGTACTTTAAAAAGAAAATTGAAGTATGTAGATGTAAATGCGACTATAGAAGATCACGATTCACGTGACAAAAGGTGGTGACTTTCCGCGAACGAACCCTTACCGTGACGGCCACTCGCAGGCGGCTCTAACGATATGAAGGATATAATTCCATCACGTATTTACGTTGTCATCGTTCGACTCTGGGAAGTAGCGTGGCAATCGAGCGACGCGACGGCATGGCGCGGCGGTTGGACATCATTGTTTGCCCATTCCCTAAGGCTAACCACCGTCACCCACAATATTACGGAATTACTACATGGCCTGTCCGTTCGTCTCTGGTTCTGTCCAATATCGTGTACATTACGTACGTACATTGGTGCACCCCATCGCCTCCAATATTAGTTCCAGCGGCAACCCGGAAATTGCATCGATAATGTTAATTAAATTGGTTTGTTTCTTAATTATACCCCTAAAGACGCAAACCTCAGAGCAGACAGGTGAATTATCGGCCCATTTTCGAGCGAACCACATTGACAGGGTATCTCACGCATCCCCAATTCATCTCGCACGAATTGTCCGAGCTTCTGCGATGAAAAGCGATTGAACATAAATATTGATTTCTTCATCCCTAAACTATTGTCATGAATGAAACCCATCGAGGAAGGCACGCATGGAAAATACCGTCAAGGAGATGACTATGCATAATGAAGGAGGTATTAATGAGATAGTCCATAAACCTTTCCACTATCTTGGGAATGAGGGAAGATGCTTGCGATGGCGCTCCTCGAGAAGTGCACCCGGAGAAAGAGACCAAGCGGGCTGTGCGCATAGGATATTGCAAAGACTGACCTTATTTCGAGAAAATTTCAAGCGGTAATTGTTCACAGTCCCTTCCTCACTTCGTGCCAGCCCCTTGGATACCGATTGAGAGGAACGGAGCCACCGTAGCGCAGGAGAGGAGCATTCATTCTTCGCCCTGAGTTGTCCCTGTTTTCCAGTTTCAATCTCTCACTGAGAGACTGGGACGTGTTCCCCTTTTTAAGGTCCGCACAATGACCAGGCATGACCGGCTACCAGTGAACCTCGATTTCGAAGGAACTTTGGAAGAATTTGCGCAAACATCCTCTTTCGAATGCTGTGTCAACTCCTACTACCACTGCCACCGATATCGACAAGCTCGTCGTATACGTGAAACTTACGGTAATTCGATGTTTCTCATAGTCCGAATAATATTTCGATATTAAACTGCTTTTTTTAGAAACTTGTCGCATCGTATTTCCGTGAAATTATTATATTAATGTCAGGCTGGTGATGTAAAGGGCACGTGCTTTGCCATTCTTTTTTCCGCCGACTCTTGTTAGTACCTGAGACAAATATCTGAACGGAGTTTGAGCGAAGCATTAAGCTTCATGGAAAACTGCTGCATTTTAATTTGTCTCAAGTTTTACAATTATATCCTTCGTCGCATCGGCTGCGCGAAAGATTGATTTCTCTCTTCACAGTGTGCAGCTTAAAGCAAGTGAAACACTAGGTGACGATCGAATTTACGTGAGACGAATTCTTGATACGATATTTAGACCTTCGCTAAATACTCGATTTGACCTTGCGAAATTCCGAGTAGAAACATGATGCGAACAATTGGTCGACAATTGTGAGAAAATTGGTGAAACGTAGCGTCAGTAATATGTGTATAAATGCAAAGGTCACAATTCTGTCGGGACTGTAAGGATTTTCGGGTAACTACCATTAAACCACAGAGCGGGAATTTGGCGATACGTCTCAATAATCAACGTTGGAAAATTGTACGGTTTCCAATATGTAATCGCACATTGTAATCGGAAGTAGGTCATCACCACAATGGACCAGCTTGCCCGCACTGTACAGATCAATTATTCAGCACTTAAGCAGAATTGCGTAGCTACCAGAGGCACACAATACACCATTTAGTACGTAGCTCGCGCACCTCCGACACTACCTATCGAATTAGTAATGGACGTGTGTAATATACGACTGCATAAGTGAACTATGCACCGGTCATACAGTAGGTACAATTCCGGTAAAAGAAAGCGTTTCTTCATATTTTCACAACAGAGGTTTTGCAATTTCGGTTTAACTCTCGAACATAAGAAACGACAAACTTTCGTTAAAATCTCTGTTATTATATAACGGTATTGCCAAGTAGTACGTTGCATGTAAGCTAGAGTAACAGGTTATATGATATCGCATTTCCACACTCCTAAAAAAGAAACGTAAAAACCTGAGAGACTTTCATTAAGAAGTTAAGTACTGAGGTTACGCGCACAGAATTTCGTAACTCGGCCTCCCACAACTCTCCTTTGGCTTTGCCTCTTCTCCCGGCACATTTATTATCGTTTTTCTTTATAATTCGATCCCTCGCAAGCGTCGGAGCTTCCCACAAAAATGAGCTATTTTCAGCCCGAGATTATTACGTGGCCCAAGCCGCGGAGATTACGGAACCATCCACGCGGTTAGACAATATAATTTGCCACCCCAGTAACCTTGCGGCCGCAGCGTTGTTGTTGGTGCGTAAAGCAAAAAAACAGGAGCCAGCCAGGAAGAAGGGAAAGCCAGCCAGTGAGGGGGTGAAACTCTGGCTCGCTCGATTATCTGGATTCAACCAATATTCACTGCATACCTGTTTTTCTTGACCCGAGGAGATTTATCCATTATTCCTTACTAAAAGTAGAATGTACCTTTTTCCTTGCGATTTTTTCACAAAATTACCTAATCCGGTAAAGACGATTGTTGAGTTACCAAGAGCAAAAGAGTTTGTACCACGCCTCGAGATATACCAGTTCACCAGAGGTTTTATCTTAACTAGCTCAGGTTCGCGGATTTCGTATCGGATGGATTCTAGTGGCTTCGCGACTTTAGTCGATTACGAGAGCACCGTCGGATAAGGTGGCCGTTAGTATGGGGTGGCATTAGCTGGTGCAAGTAGAACGAACGGACGCGGACCCGGACGACTGTTTCTGGCTCCCTCAACGTAGTATGTACCCCGTTTGTAGTCTACGTACTCCCAACTCCCGGGTACCCCTATTGAACCTGTGCTATGGTTACTCTGGTTTCTGTCTTCAGTGTAGCTAGTGCTCACTAGTGCTCGCTAGTGTTCGCTCGCCAGCTCAGCTACTTTCCCTCGGATCTGTCTCCGACAGGTAGCTTGGCACACGGGCCTCGCACACCATCGGAGCCTAGACTTCATTCGCGCACCGCCGCGCCGCGCCACTGAAATCAATAGTGAAACGCTAACGGAGTAGCTCTCTCAGCTCTCAGTTTGCTTCCAGGCAGCAGTCACTGCCTGGAAATTTCTTCGTCGAATTTTCCTCTGTCAAACCTGACTTCCTGTCGGTGGGCAGCGTGGAAAATATGCCCTGGGCGAGAACTATGCGAGAACGTAGTCGCAGTTGGTGTCGCGACAGGGTCTCCGGGAATCGTGCGCCAGGCCATATGTATGTATACATATGTATGTATGTATATATATGTACGTGGAACGCAATGTAGAGACCTGTGGAAAGCGTGTCACGAGGCAGAGGGTCGCTGGAGACGATCCGGATTCAAGTCACGCGGTGCACTGGCGTCCATCTCCCTTTAAGTAATTGCGAGCGCATAAGCCGCGACGAACGGAGATTAATAAGCTTTTATGTAATCGGGAACGAATGCAAATATTATACTCCGAGGTAATTAAAAGAAGCGAACTGAGGGCAATATAATTGAATCGTCAAAGAGAGCTGAAAGAGCACAGCTCCACTGGACGGAGTAGGTAATATTCATCGCGCAGTGGATGATGAAAAATAACTAACAAGCGACCGCTCGTGTTCTGATTCCGTCGGATTATTGAAAGAGAAACTTTGGTATTAAGTGCTTACTTTTCATCGAAACGAGCGCTACAAGTTGAAAGCCAAAGGAGCTCGCTCGTGATTTTGAAGATGAATCAATGAATTTTTAAAACCACCACCATCGCCAGCAGCAGTGCTACTGCTAGCGGGAAATTTTCTCCTATACTCCCAGGCAGTCCGAGTTCTGTTGCGAGATACACTCGTCGCGTGGGCTACAGGTTCGCAAAGCACGTCGTTTGTCGCCGTGGCACAACTAGAAAATCGTACATCACTTGCCAGATGAATACGGCCGCAGTGTACAATGGAACTTTATTCCATGGTTGTCTCTCTTGATACGAATGCCGCTGACTCCGCAGTAACACAAATTTGACTTTTCCTTCAACCATTCGCCAATATTTACCCACTGCATCTTTATTCCCATTTGGTGACAATGCCAGCCCTGCCCTTATTCACGTAGATTATGGATTACTCGAATTCTCTATATCCGCGGAAAATGAAGAAAAGCAGACACCAGAGGTTACTGCATTGCGATTTACACGTTCGAATCCTATCCTCTCTGCAGAATATTGACTTATTAACCGTATCGTTCTTTACAATCGATTTATCAGTACCAAACTAACTTGCGAGTTCGTAGTTTTGAACGGTTATTACTGGTATCATCGCAGATAGACTCTTCCCAATTCAACAATCTATAGGTGTAATCAATATTTCATCGTTCTCTTTCCTTCGTTCTGTTTCTCTCTGCTTTAAGGAAACACGGTTCTAAGAATAAAACTCTCGGCTCTCTCGAGATCTGTCCTGAAGATAGTAGTCTGCGTTAACCATCTTTTACCAGGCCATCCCTACGGTTACTTGAAGCCGCGCAGAAGGTCAAAGCAAGAGCCACACAAAAGATGCATATTTTCAGAATTGGTGTAATTACACCGAGGACTGCGATAAGTAGACCGCCTCTAACTAGTCTACCTCAGCTTGGGAATTAATTAGTGCGGAGAATAGGAATCTTCTAAAATTTATAACACTCTCGATGACCACTGTTGTTCGTGCCTTCGTATTCTTGTGATCCTTAATCTTTTATCAATGTAACATATGGATGTTTCAAGCCGAATTCCGTGATACGATGCGATCTGCTGAACTGTTTCGCTAGAAAACAATTTGAGTAATGGGTCGGTGCCTCGAATAGATTCGCGATACGAAACTATCGGGAGCGCGTTGGTCGCAAGAGCGAACGTGGAAGTGTCGATCTGATCTATTTTTCGCCGCTTTGACACAAAAACTTCCCTGATTTTAGATTCCTTTTAATCTATTCCTTCGATAAAATTCACTTACCTCTGCGTTTCGTAATATTCTCTTGAATAATATCCATGTTCATTATGCTATATTCAATTTGCAGTGGAATATTTCGGTCTGAACCAACGCAACATGGTAACAACTGAATACATGCACCGAAAAATTTATTTTTTGTCATTAAATATGTAATAATCTAAAATCCACTGCAACCTGAGCTCGTTTGGAATAATGCGTTATTTTATATTTGCTGAATAAATATGGTCCAGGTAGTAATTTAAATATATCTCAAATGTAATTGTTTCCCAATCGTAACACGTAGTAGCTAATAGTTGCAGTATCCATCTTCATATCAATGTTAACAATAATATTCTTAATGGTGTTAATACATTGTACAAAAGCAAATAGCAATTACACAAAGTGTAAAATTGAAAATGAACTGCAATGTGTGGGGTTTCAAAATTGTCTCATAGTAATGAGAAAGAACTATTTGCGTTTGCAATTAAAAAGTTTAATTGCTTTCAATAGTTGTCAGAAGAATAACAAATTAATATTTGGCAAGGGTCTCTTCGTACGTTCACGTGCGACATCACATAGTAGTAATCGTATTATTACGCACATAGTGTTATGTTGCAGCAGTGATTAAACACACGTGCCAGCGTCTGACGATATACAATAGGTACGTGATCGTAACCAGAAGTGCAGGTTGAGAGTTCGCCACATGAGGTTTAGCGTAGCTACAATATGTAATAAATGGGGCATTTAAGCAACAGTTAATCAGGTTACACCTATATGTCCCCAGACGGTACGTATCCTAAATGCAGAAACGATTGGCGTGCTACTTTTGCTCATCGTAAACTGGTCCACTTAGAATTGAAGGGAGATTGAACAATCCAAATATGATTAAACCGCGATATTTCAGTAGATCCCTGTCCATACTTGGCGCGGTAACATTATTCACTATCCTATCGCACTAATCAGTTACAAATCCCTTCCGTAAAAAGTGATAAATTGCTTAAACTTCCAAGCCACGTATTACTCTAAACCTTATATTAAATTGAGAGCAAACATATCAAATCAATTGAATAAGTGGTATTCGACACAGTAGTGAAAATTCCGAGAGCGCAACTTATTTGTCGGTACTAGCAATACTTTTCTATCAATATTCCTTGAATTATCAGGAAACTCGGAGCTATGCATAGCCCAGAGCCCATATATCTTGACAGGAATTTAATAGTTGAGCCATGTGTATAAAATATAAAGGAAGGAGGTAACATTGAGCGAACGATTTTCACGGGGGATCAACGTCACGCTCAATACTTTTCACTGGCAAAAATTGAAAACTCCTTCAGGAACAGCATGTACGATGGTATCCAGTTGCTCGGATATTATCGGTAATTACAGCCTTCATGAACGTAATACACCTGTTGGGTAAGGGGTGAGGGCCAGAGAGGGTAGAGTGCCATGACTGGACAGGGAATTGCCAAGGTACAGAAGGAGGCAGTTCGAACACGCGATTCACCTTCTTCGAAACTCGATGCAGTCCTCAGCCACGGAAACTCTTACATTACATTTGGAAACCTTCCCTCTCTTCCTATTTCACTTTTTTTATTTTGTTTTCTCTCCTCATTTACCCTCCTGACCCTTTGCCTCTTTCCCGATTACTCGTCGACGGAGCTTAATTGTTGCACGTAGCTCTCGTTATCCGATGTGTGACAAGCCGAATTGGTACGAGAAATCGCAACAGAGCGAGGACAAATGGAATATTTATTCATCGGCTCGATGCAGCTCGCACACTCTGCTTATTTATTATTTCGCAACAGCATCCATTCGTTAAAAGCAGAATTCTCGCTCGCGAGGAAGAACAAAAATTCGACAAGGAATATTATTTGACTTTGTTACTCGTAAATGATGCACGGTCGGCAATTTTCTCGAGAGGTCTGGATTTTAATGGCGCGGGTGTAAGAAAACGGCGAGGTCGATGGCTTCGAAGAGACTTTCATCGCTAACGAGGAGGTCGTTACAAGCTGCAATTATCGGCGCTTGCCGATATCCGAATAATTGCATATTTTGACGCGCCAATAGTAAAATGCAGATATTATCTCGTAATTAGACGTGCCCTGCTTAATTGATCGCGTAATCTTCATGTTGCATCGCATCGCTTATTTTTCGAAGTTAATTAACTGAAAAAAGGGTGCACGTTGCACTGCTCGTTGGATGAAAAGTTTGTCGCATGGGATAATAGTTAATAAACAAGGGAGGAACGAAAACATGCGTTTACTTAGCAATTGGGAAATTGGAAAACTGTAGGATCTCGATAACTCAATAACAAAATAATCGTGTAGTCACAGGAAAGATGTCATAGACAAACTAAATGCCGTATTACCTGAAGAATATTTAACTGACCAAACTTTATATCGTCAATTGTTTTTAGCAAAAGTGTCTTCTGGAAATAGATTCTTATCCTTAGAGATCGAGTGACTCGTGTACGGTTTTCTTTAGCGATACGTGAGCTTTCTTGCTATTTCTGGGCGGCTTCCATCTACATCTTGCTCAGTTGCTCGTGGGTTCACTTACTCCCCGGAGATACAAGTGTGACATTTTTATCTGCACACCAACCCTCCAGCAGTTTCAGGCAGTTTCTCCGCGCACTTTCCTCCATTTACCTTAGCTAAACATGAGAAAGTACTAGCTGGCTACTCCGAAAAGCACACGAGAACAAAAGGATTAGCCCAGATGTGAAATTTAACACTTGTTCGCGTATAGGCAGTCTCTAAACGAGATCTGACTACTGCAAAGAGCAGATTAGCAAAACTTTTTTATGATTCGACTCGGAGAATAGTTTAACCCAATCTTTCTGCGTTATTCATGAAATCTACCTTGCATTAAAAAATTTTAGAACCCTTAATTATTAACGTATAAATAACTATTGACGTGTAAAAATATAAAATTTCAGACATTAATGAGGCAGATAAAAGTACTAATCCAGACATTTTCGTCTTTTACGTAGAATTATCATTAAAATACCACATTCAAAATTCCAAGATTTTATTTGCACACATAATTCACAGTAATATTTTATTTTTCAAATCCGATTTTTCCCCTTTATTAAAGTGGTTAATTTTTTAATTCCCCGAGGACGTGTCCGAATATTTTCAACGCTGAGCGTGGTCTACTCGTCAACTAGCGCTCATTTTTTCTAGTGAACGAAATTTCTAAACTGCATAATGAAGATTGCAAAAGTCCCAATAAGAAGTTACTGTAGCAATATGTAGATTAATCCATTATTGTTATACGAGATAGATCGATATTCCCTTGCGTATCACTTTCTATGGATTCTCGTTGAAATAGAAACGATCCGGTGGTAACCGTTCGGCTGATCTCTAAACCCCCTCCGTCTTGAGAGCTTTGAAGCTGGATGATTCATTTACTATTCACAACGTGTAGTTAAGCCAGAGCAGGACGCAAAAGCCGCCACGACTGATACTGCTTTAAATTTAGGCTTGGTTTCGAACAAACTACACGGTAGCGTCGACACATACTCAGGCATGCCACGCCGCCGATTAAGAATGCATGTGTGCGTTACGCGTACCTAATAACAACCGGTGCGGAACAGAGGCGCGCTTCGTAATTCCATTGTCCGCAATTGTACCTTCTGTTGAAACTTGAATACATGCCCGGCGTTGCAGGCCACGGATTATTTATATTACGAGGAGTGGTGTGGGTGGGTTGAAAAAAAAGGGAGAAAAAGAAATGAACAGAGAGTCGAATTTACGTACATGACTGCACGAAATTCTGTTCGCCGTATTTTTAGCCATTAGACTCTGTGCAGGTAATTATCGTGTGTGCAAACTCACTGAATTCAGAAAAATTTAATTAGGACCGGTTGACGGAAAAATCAGATGACAGCTATTAGCTGCGCTACATGATAAAGTGGAATTTCCTTTGACCGAAACAAGAGGAGGATTATTGGCATTCGCGAGCAGGAAACTCTATTCGGTGTAGAACTACTGTTTAAATTAGGTACAGGGAACACCGGAAGTGACTACGTAGCCAGCAAAAAAAACCTACTATTGGATGCTGGTTTATTCTGCGTTGTACTTGTAAATCCTAAATAAATAGGGGTACGTGGGTTCTCAGCCGGCGCGGAGCATGCGGAAATACGCGTAGGAAACCGCATAGGCGGCGAAACCACCAACGATACTGCGAATAAATATCGAGGGTTCGGTGCAAAATCCTATCCGGCGGGGTAGTATGCATAAAACGGATGAAGTGTAGGTTGTTAGCGAATGCTTGCAGATTTGCAGAACCTATGCTTCTTCTCTAATCGTATAAGCAACGAAACGGTCGTACGTTATGCGGATAAGTCTATAACGAAACGAATCAAGCTGATCCCTCTTCGGTGGGCCGTCGATCTTACAAGCATGACTAGATTGAGATTCTTTAAACTGTCGCTCATTTCAAACAAGTTTCACTTTACCAGCCAATCGTCGCAAACTCTACCAACATGGAACCCGGCAATTCCATCAAGCATTTAAATGCCAAGGAATTATTTTCGCAAAGTTTCGAATTTTCTTCGTCCATAACGCCATGGCTAAGGGAAGTGCAGTAGTCTATCGCGAGAGCACACTTTCCTTTTCGAAAAGTAATTTAATCCAAGTTGGAGGATACGAATTCACGGTAGAGTTTCAAAGCGCGCTGCCGATGATTCAACGGAAACGGTCAGGATTAAGTTTCCATTCAACTCCTGGGGGGAGAGGAGAAATTGATAAAGCTGGAATTAGTAGTGTTCGCGATAACGAGCAGCGCCTGGTATTTTTCTCTGGCAGTGGATAATCCAGTGTATTACTTCGTGCAAGCTCGTATATGTACAATACAGATATCGTCGAGAGTAGAGGATCGCAGGAACGAGAACTCGCAATCACTGGAGGTTCTGGTTGGTGCTACAAATTTCTCTCATGGTGAATAACAATTCACTGCTATTCCGAGCCAAGTTTACGGAGTAAACAAGCAAGGCGATACATGAATTATTTCAATTGTACAGGTTATTGCAGACACAGATTGCCTCGTTACAATGCGCTCGTGTATCGTATCTATCTTTCGAACGAATCTCTTGTCCTACCCGGCACACGTAAACCATGAGGCAGCTTGGCCAATATTTAAACTGACAGGTTAACGTAGGGTCGTTTTGCACCTGAACGAAATTAGTACTTTCACATATTCACGTACACGTATTGGTATCGCGAAATACAAACAATCAGAAACCTTCATAGTCATTAGTTTTGTGCCCGTTCCATTACTCTCGTTTTTGATAGTTGCCTATGTCATTCAACGGAACTTTTTGCAGCATTTTATCCTATTCCGTTACTGTTTTTTCTACTGTAGCTACATTCACCTGTCCGAGTTACTAGTCTCTATTCGAATCCTTTCCGAAGGCAAAGGACTTTTGACGTGCCACTCAATTAGATACGCCGAATGGAGCGGTTACCAAAGGGCCATAGTTCTAAAGAGTCAAAAACCGGGAGACTGATGGTGTTTTTTTTTTTTTTCCACGAAACGAATGCCGAGTCAATTTGTGAAAAACATCTCGAGCTCTGTTGCTCTACGGCAACCGCTGGCAAAGTTACCACAGAGCGCGTTTGTCGGTAGCGAGAAAAAAGGGAGGATGTGTGGTGGTAGGGATCTCATTTTTACCGCAGCAAGCTCCCTGCGGGCTTGCGGTGGCCCTCTAGCCAAGAATAGTCACGGAAAGGCACCTATCGTTCTACCGTTCGTGCGCGTCTCGTCGCGATCCACTGTGTTTTACATTCACTCTGCGATGAGAATTACGCGGAATCCCAGTCCAGCACTATGATGTTGCTCGCGGTGGCGTTGGTCGATCGGTGATATCGTGGCACGGTGCTGTGGGGATGCCTTGATGAGCGCACCCAGGAAATCCGATTCCCACGGATCATGAGAATCGCGAATAGCTTGTGCAAGAGGTTGAGCCAGGAGGAGTCAGGAGAAACCAGGTGATTGCCTGCCCGTGATGACAGCTGACGTGTATTGCTGCCGTGGAAATGGGCTTTCCTGGGCCTTGCTATGGTCGGAATCCTCACCACGATGCACAATCCTATACGCGACAGCGCGTACCAAATACAGAGAGGACAGAACGTAAAGAATTTATATACGCCATAAAATCGCCAGCAATCACATTCCTGCCTGTCGTTCCTCTCACACTCTCTCCCTCTTTCTGTTTTTTCATGCGTCAATATGCTGGCGTAGTGAGGGCTGCTGGTACAACTCGACAGCCAGAGGTATCGGCTCGCGGAAAGGGATGATGGCTATTACCGATGCCTGCTGGCCGCAGAACGATGATAAATCGTCGAGCAATGTTCAAAGGACGAACGTTAACATATGTTCCACAGCATTGATGAATCCGGCGTGTTCCGATAACGGCAATAGATGTTGGAATACGTCGAGGAACATTTAATGTTTGGCGCCTGAAAGTGTCGCGTATCGATAAGCCCGTTTCATTCCAGTGTACCCGTCATTATTGGGTAAGCTTTGGAGCCGGATCCTTTGCGATGGAAATTTCCCTGGCTCGCGAAACTATAGTCAACGCGAACCCTGCGCCCCACGGTTATTTTGGTAGGATGACCTGCGCGTTGTATAAATTTTTTAGAGTTTGTTTGGCAGCGGTAGGCTTGAAACCTAAAGTGTCGCTCTCGCGAAGGGATTCACCTTTAGTGTGCGGCAAGTTTGCGAAATGTATACTCGCCACTTAGAACGGTAGCTCTCGAGCTTTCATTAACGACTCGGGTTAATTAAGGGGAAGTGCTTTAACCCCGGTCGGCTGGCCGTTTGCAAACAGATTTTTCATGATTAGGTGAATGTACTTTGTGTACTCGAAGTATCCGCTCTTCTTACTTTGTAAGGAGTGAAGCAATCTCGAAAATGAGATTGAGCAGAGATGCATCCGGAAAGAACCTTCCTTTTCCGTCGACCCTATTCCGTGACTACGATTTCATCGCGACACACACCGACACTTGGAACACGACCACAGGTGAAGATGCGACCTCGCGGCGGACCAAGAAATTAAAATGTTTGTGAATAAGATATTGAGAGTTATCGATTACATCTTGACTGTGTCAGGAGTTCAAAGATGAAGTGGGACACACGGTGGTGGGTTGGCGTGGTGTGCCACCAAACAGAAGAGGGGAGAAGTGAGCGGCCTCGACACGTGCTACGTCTAGCTTGCTTTTCTTCCTCGAGTACTAGGGGGAAGAGAGAGACTAGTGGGTGGCTCGAGGGTATCTGAGATCGCTTAAAAGCTGCGGCTTCTAATATGTTTGCCTCGTTAGCGGCGAACAATTTAGAAAATATCGAAGGAGATTTTGAAGCAGCAATACTCTTTGTTGATTGTAAGTTTAATTTCGATTGTTTTATACTAACTGCTCGCAAGAGAGAGAGAGGAAGAGAAAGTTAACGAGCAGTTCGGTTTCGGTATCTGTCCGAAGATCCTTATCCAAATGCGGCGTGAGTTCGCTGGCGTGACGCGTTCCTCCGTATTGTGTGGAAGTAACTTAAACTTCGAATTGACTTATGCAAGCGAGCGCACGCTTATTGCCGCGACTCGAAGAACAACTCGCGCTCGAAAACAAATGGTTTCGGGCAAGCCACGATGTCGTATACTGTCGGCATAACGGAGCACAATGAAACTACATCTACTCGGTGCATAGATATGATCCCTCGATGCGCTTTAATCCCAGTGAAACCCTCGTTCTCCTCGCCGAGGGAAGCACGGGCAGCAGAGACCGGGGCGAATGCATTCTGTTGCACCTGAGGCGAAGCGGTGCACAAACCGAATAATAATTCTAATTTGCAAGCCGTCAGATCCAAGAAGCAACGAGGACTTTGTTAATTGCCGAGTACGGCTAATATCGCTGGTTTTCAGCGAATTTCAAGACTTACTAACTAAATTATCTTGGCCTTCCGGAATCTATACAGTACACTGGGAGACATTTCGGTCTATCCTGTCCGCGCTTCGTGGTGACCCCGATACTTCCGAGTCCAACAGCAAGCTTTCAATTATTCCTTGCTAAATTTTACGATGCTATGATTAGATATTGGACCTTGGTAGAACCTTTGTTGTGACACGTGTGTCTACTGTAACCACGCGATCGATGCATTATTCGACCTGGTTGAGAAACAGATCGAACAAATTTCGTTGAAGTTTTAATAACCAGCGGAGAGTTTTTAGAGGTCGCATTCCCCAGTGGAGTATGAGATAACGTGAGGATAAGGTCACACGCATACTGTGTCACTCGCGATGGGTATATGTACATCGATGGGCGATTTATGCCGGCTTATTGGGCAAGTTTCGCTCGCTGTCGGTCGATAGGGTAGTCGTCAGGAGATTCGGGGGAGCCGATTTTCAAAGAGTCAAGAACAAGATTCATATCGCAAAGTGGGTCAATACGGTAAGCGCGTGAATCGTTTGCCAATGGGTGGTTTAACTAGCGCGTATGTAAGTCACGCGTCTGGTAAATACGAATGGGAATATGAATGCAAGTACGAATGCATGTGTCATTCGAAGAGTTAGTCTCAGTATTGCATCTGCCTATCCGATGCGATTGCCTTCCGTGGTTTCTGGAATAGCCAGGATGGGCTTTTCAGGAACAAGCAGAGATCATTATTCCTTTGCGCATGCCAATGCTCCGTTGACTACCGTTTATTACACTCTGTCTCTCATGATAGCGAAAATGAATCGACCGATCGAAAGTGATTGCTCGCTTGCGCGAGCTCATTCCTGGTCAACAGAATCGGCGAACATGCGCATCCTTTTCAGCTGTAATTATACCCGCAAAAAGCTCTCTCTCTCTCTCTCTCTCTCTCTCTCTCTCTCCCGAACCTTTTAATTTTGTTCGGCGAGTAACTGCAGAAATGAACTGCAATGATGCAGAATGCAGTGTAATCATTATAAGTGGGTTAACAGATCACGACAGTGCAACCGCTGGAAAATTGCATTGTGGCGGTTCGTTGCATTCGATTGAATTCAATGGACCAGGCAGTGACGGGCGAACGGGAGGTGTTAATGTGTCCGAGAGAGCGACAAAGAAAGAGAACGCGAGGGAAAAAGGGTGCAAGAGATGGAGAGAGGAAATGAGAAGAGAAACAGAGAGAGGAATCTTTAACGATAAATTCATTTCGCATCGCATCGTCGACTTTGCCCCCATTAACGATGTAAATTGCACCGTATTAGATATATGTTTGAAGATCGTAATAATGATCGGTGCTTGGGACGGAGCAAAAAGCGCGTCGCGAAACTCACATTGCTGTGAATGGAGCAACCGCGAGACGCAGCCTATAATATAAATGGAGCCGATATTCCGCTGAATTTGCAAGCTTAACAATCAGCACTGTGGCTAAAAAGTGGTAAGCTTTCTCCTGGATAAGAATTACGGACAAGCGGTTTTCAGCCGCATCTAGCGGCAAAGCTAAAAAGACGAGTACGCGTGCATCTACAATCAACTTCCGAGTACACTCGATTCTATGAGGGTGCCGTTCTCGCGGTTCCATTAACGATTGCGTGGCTCTCCGCGCGCCGCGATTATTTCGCTGCGCGCTTATTTTTCGATAAAGCAACATTTTTGTACCGCGTGGGCGCAAATAATCGCGCAAAGCGCCACCCCGGGAATAATAAGGGTTTCGCAACTGACAGTGTCACGCAATGCGATCATACCACGGACAAGCCGTATCGAGGAACTTGTTGATATCGGTCATGCAAGCTTGCTCGCGAAAGTTTAGTTAGCAGCGGATCACTAATTAGTACAGACTTAAAATAAAAGAAAACGTTTAAGAGGAAGCTTGCAATTTTCCGCCGATTGGTATTTCAGTAGTGTAATCTCCCAAAAGTGCAAATCAAGTTACGAAGCTTTATTTCTATCGAAAATTTATTTAAAGCAAGTAGAACGATTTTACGGAACTTTTTCATATGGGTTGATATTCAGATGAGAAAGGTTGAAAAATAACAATTACTAGTGACAGTAATTCTATTACGGTATATTTATAGATAATCCATTCATCATACATTTCTCGTTTCGGAATGGGACAGTGAATGCTTTTAATAAACTTGATATGAGCGGGGGAAAATTAAGATCAAAGCACTTTACAGAAGTACGGTATTTCTGACAATCCCTCACGTGCTTGGCTCGTTAGAATCGCAATAATAATACGAAACAAGACTGAATTTGGCAAATTACGCCGGAGGTAGTCCAGACAAGTTCGTTTCAAGCGCTCTTTTTCCCTTGTGCGTCCTCATTAAGGGTACAACGGTCTCTGCGAAGCGTGCGCAGCGTTCCTGACCTTACCCCGCGAAGAAGAAAGGGCACTAGCCTCACGGGAGTGAATATTCGAGACGCTTACCTCCGACGAAAAATTCAACGAGCGTGTGGAACTCCGGGGAGTATCTATTATCGACTAGGAGAGGAAAACGCTCTGGGAACATCCTGGATAACATCGACAGGGCGAGCTTTCCGTACGCAAAATCTACCCAGCTGATTTGCCAGAGCACAACGCAGCGCAATACGATGCGCTACGTTACGTAGATACGGGATTGTGGTTTCGCAAAGTGGGTCGCGAACGTAATCATTCGGCGACGTGCTTGAAAGCTTAACATTCGACTGGCGCGTCCTAGATCCGAAGACATTTTCGCGGCGAGGTTCACGGAGATACAGAGAAAAGTGGGAGATGAGGCAATGGGGCGGCAATGGGGCGGCAATGGGGGCTGACGAGGTGGAGGCCAAGCCACAGCGAAAAGCAAACGAAAGGTAGAGCAGCACGCGAGAACAGACATTTTTATGCATGTATTCACACGACTCCCCGATGTATACTGCGGTAGCCGACTAGTAGTCTACGGAGGGAGTGCTAGTTGTACTATGTTGGCCAGGCTGAGCGTGGGCTGTGCTCGTAAGTGCTGCACCGTAGCTCTACACGTACATAGGTGGTACATACGTACCCGGTGGTACTGGTCCCGATACTCCCGATAAATATTTGCACACGGGGCTACGGGGAAATTTCCTGAAAACGCCGAGCGGCATGGCGCGGCGTGGCACAGCACGGTGTGGCGCGGTGCTCCGCAACGAGCGCCTGTCGAACGGTAGACCATACCCGAACCATACCCTTTTCTGCTCCGCTGTCGTTTACGTCGTTCGAGCAAAAGAGAACGAACGGGCCAAAGAGGAAAGCTTGTAATGTTCCAAGGACACTTTCATCGGGACTGCCGGAAGTAACGCTCGGTGTCGAAATTCTCGAGAAAATGGCGATACTGGCGGAAATCAATGTGGTTTCTCCTAGTTCCACCCTTAAATAGCACAACGCAGCACGATGCAGTGTTACGGCCGCGTAAACCGATCTTCCAAGCGCATATCCGGAAATTAAACGTTCGACCGTTTTCGAGCTGACTAAGATGGTATGCAGGATAATTAAAGTTGGACTAGCGGTCGACCGATCGAATTGCCTCGCTTTTAGAAAAAACGAGGAGGTCACTGCTTTGCCCCATTTTTCGCCCATCCCGATGAGTTTAGTAGCCATTCAACTTTTGGAGTAACGTATTCACCGAACTGTTCTGTTTTTATATTCAGGAGAGCATTCACTGGAAATTTCCCGGTAAAAGCTTTCTTCTCCTAACGGGCGCGCGTGTTTTTAACTAATATAATTGGCAGCACTTACCTCACCACGGGCGTGTATTCACGAGTGTACCGTAGCTGAAGGACGATCCTAGCGCTTCCTAAAGCGAAAATATGTTACTTCGCCTTTTGATTTCAATTTTCAATGTGTGCAAGGCACGAGCATGGGCATGGGCACGAATGCGACCGCAATATCGCGTAATTTCGGCCGTGCTGCTTGATACTGCATTCCCCTTTTGGGCGCTCTTTGTTCGTCCCCGGTAGTGTAATGCGTTAACAGCGAGAGCAGCCCGGTAAAAGCTTTGAGGTGTAGCCTGCAAATAATTCACCCTGAACTTCTGCGAAAGTTATCAGTAGAAAGAGGACCACGGCAAGGGTCGCCACGGAGAGCCACGCAGCTCCGTGAAATTGCAAACAGTGGATAGAACCTGCCACATAGCCCATTCTCTCGTTCTTTCCATCTCTGGCCACTAGTGTAAAACTAAATCGAACGCCCGTACGAATTGAACAAAGTTCACTTCGAAGGCAGGGTTTAAATGCACTCGCTACGCGAATTAAAGGCTGGTCCGAGAAGGTTGGCAAGGATGGTGTCCACGAATCGCGAGAATTCGCTACAGTAACGCTATGCAAATTTCTTTTCTACGTAATACCCAGAGCCCCGTAGGAAGAGACTTAGTACAGCAGTTTCTTACTTAAAGTCGGAACATTGCTTTATAAGGAGGATCTGCATGCTGATTAATGAAGGAGAGAAGAGCGATAGCGATTAGCCGAAAAGTGGGTCTGGGAAACTAAAAGTGCGGGAGTGGCCCTGAAAGCGGCAGGCCGAGGTAAAAGCCCCCGAGCACCGGTAACAGTAGGACGAGCAGAAACAAAAAGGTGGAACAAAAGCAAAGTGGAGAAGGATTCGGAAAAGGGAGGCGAAAGAAAAAAGAGAAGCTCTTCCGACGAGGAGGGGGAAGTAGCATATGGAGATGGGAGGAACTAAACGGGTGACCTCTAAACCCGTAATACCCGTCTGACCCCATTATCGTCCGTGCTCGCTCCGACGTCGCTCCGACGTCGCTTAACTGCGAATCATTTCTCCGCTGCCTCCGCCACCGTCTCCGCCTCACCTGGAATTGATTGACCCCCAACCTTTATTGGCTTTCGTGCGGAGTTTTCCGACACGCGCCACTCTTCTACTTTATGCTAGTATCTCCCTTGGCATACACGACGCGACTCCTCGGGACCGCTTGGGGTGTCATTCGACTGTGAGGAGCCCCACATGGAAAAATGGCAAGTGCTATTTTATATTCTTCTACCCTACAGAGTAGTTCGATCGATCATCCCGTTTCGACCACAGCTTTGTCTCTTTCGCAGAGGGAGACAATGGGGGATTCTTCTTCGTGGAAACCCAGCTACAGACAGATACGATAGTATGTATGTACTTCTTCCGGATGTACCTGTACGTTAAATAGGCAAATTATCCTATAAATTGAATGCTTTGTCTCTCGACACGAGTAGCGGCGTCCCTTTTTCGCAATGCGTTAAGAGCGTTTATTCACGAGACTCATCCTTGACGAAGAACAAACTTTCAACTGAATTTTGAATCGTTGTTAAACTGCATTAGGAACGAGCGCTGAACACGCACCTGCGCAGAGTTAGGACTAATCTGCGGATATTTAATAGCGCAATGACGGAAAGCCTCGCCGCTGAGAAATAACGCAAACGCGCTCCGTTACATGGATATTTATAGTTAGGACTCAAAGCAGACCGCATAGTACATTGTGCTTCTCTATGCCATGGAAACGAACCCGTGTGGTATTACCCGCGTTCTGAAAACATGCAGCCCCCCCTTGTGTGTTTGCGTTTGATCGTTATGCAGGTTGCGGTGCACGCTGATTACCTACTACTAATTTATACCTAAATGTCCGCGTTCAACCTTCCACTGGATATTACTTCCGATGTTACTCTGCTCTTAATCGCGAATTCGTGTGCGATACTTAACAGTCTGCTGGCGAAAGGTGGGTCAATTCCGAGTATACTGTTAAAAAGGTCGAGAACCTCGGCTCATTATTTTCCAATTCACCTCTGTTTATCTCACAATCCGTAGTACCAGGAATTACTGTCGGCTTCAATTGGATTTTAGTTATAAATTATGGATTTGGATCATATCACTCCGTGTACTTCGATATACAAATACAGTAAATCTAGAGTTTATATTGTTGAAATGTCAATAAACGTTTTCCATGTGAATCAAAAGTGATTTAACTTCCGGTTGTTTGAATAATTCTTTCATTCCTAAAAATTATTCCAATAATTTTAACAACATCAGTCGAAGTACGTTTGGAAATAGAGCTGGTCGCAGAGCTTTGCTCGATTTGGATCGCAATCATTCTAAACCAGAGCAGTAATGTAGTTCAACCTCTAACAGTCTTTTTTGATGAGGTGACCCGATGCTGCTTGAGGTTATCAGCAATGCAGGGTGCGTGAGCCAGACTCGAAACGGATTTGTCGTTTCGATGAGAAAGTTAATAGTTTCCGGTTTACTGCAACTATCGCAAGCAATTTATTGTTTAACCCCTTGAAGCGTCACAATGGGTGGCCATCATCAGCAGCCGACAATTTCGACGTGCAGAATTTGAACCGAGAGGAACTTGATAATTGATGCAAGACAGGTTCGCACCTTTTGCTATAACTCGAACACTGTTAAAAGCAAGCCGAGGTTAAAACCCGTAATCATTACAAGAGAGATAATTATTTCCCTCATTATTTGCTCGACGGTTATTAATGTTTCACCACTGGCAGTATTGTAATAAGTAGCAGATAGAGTCTGAAGGTAAAAGCGATTTTATGCGAGCTATTCCGATCGGTTCGAGAACAGAAACGAATAAACATATCTCTCGAGTCGTGCCATTGAGCGAGGAACACTCGAGCGGGCGACTGATGAATTACGAGAAAGTTTAATGAAGTATTACGAGTACATCAATTACGATCCATGCGCTGAATACATAGTGTTCAGTTTTTTCCTCTTTCCGCTGGAAAACCTTAATAATGACGTATTTACTCGAAAGTTGTTTTTGTCCGTTCATCGCTATTCTTTCCTTTTACATCGATCCATGTGTGTATGTATACCGATGTGTGGACTAATGGCATTTGTTTGACGTGTCTCGATAAACTTCCAGCTAGTAGGTTCTCGACAATTGTTCGAGTTGAAATCCTCAATTACCGTTATAATAGAGAATGAGAGTTTTGAGCGCAATACTTCATTTTTGCGTTCGATTAAGCGCATTTGCAGGGGCGCAGCGCACCAGCCAGAGAGAAGCCGGCCGCGAGATCATCCCGATTCAGTGGAACAGCGGAATCCAGCGAAGCGTGAAAATGCTCGCAGAGCTTGCAGTGGTATTTGCACATACACGAGTTATTCGCGATGCATAGTAAAATCCTCGAGCTGATGTAGCGAGTTATTGTGCCGCTATGCCAGGCCAACCTCTGCTAACTTCCCTCGGTGACTGAGTGACTCCAACTGCGGTATTTCGTTTATTGACGTTCTCTTCCACGCGAATACGACAATTCTCCTATAGGCCTTTCGATAAAAGCTGAATCCGCTAGTCCTTTCACGCGCTTTTACGATATTAACCTACAAGCTTTCGCGTGAGTTCTAACAGACACAAACTATCTATACACATACGTATATTCGTACTTCGATGCGTTTGTCATTTCGATTTCTCTAACGACGACGTATTTCTCTAGCTCTCTTGAGAGAAGGAGAGACAGAGTAGGTTTGGGTATAGAGTTTGGCCGGAAGGGTTGAGAAAAATCATGGAGAAACAGAGAATTTCTAAACGGAACTCTGGTTTTGGACCAGCAACGGTCACATCGATTCGGATTACGTTCCTAGGCCATATGAATTTATCATGTTATGAACCCACGCCGTGAATATCGTTGCCGATTAAACGATGAAAATTTGACGATTTTTGTTGCCTACGTTGAAATTGATTAAACCAGTCAGCTGAGATAATTTTCAGCGCAATGAATTTCGGAATAGTTTATCCGATATTGCGCGGAGCTTATAGCAAATGTTGCGCAATTTAGTCATTTCCTAGATTTAATTAATTAATGAGGACAATTGCATGAAATACCGAGAACGAGATAGTATACAGAGAATTATCAGTAGAATGATAAGTCTAGAAGTTTTTATATACTGCACAAGAGTAAGATAATTTCAACTTTTTGGATTACGCGTTTATCGCGTTTATCTTTCTGTTTTGTCGAGTTTTACAGAAACAGAATATAACTTTTGGCTCCGTGGACGTTGCACAGCACGGGCGTATCTCGCAGTCGTCAAGCGTGTGGGTCCATGTCTATGTGTGTAGCGTTTGATGTCTAGCGCTTAAATGGCTTACGTAACTTTATCCGTTAGGGGGCAAAGGGGTTGGCGGATACAACCGTAATTATACCGTTTTCAGTTTCTCGATGTTTTTCATCCGCGGATTCGCGGAATTGAAATTATTCTTCGGTGTTCTCGATACGTGGGATGCGTGTAGTTTTTAATTAAAACAAACGAACAGACGCGTGACTGACAGTACGTCCGACCAGAATAATAAATTTCTATTAGTGAGCAAACAAAATACGTGCCGTGGAAATTTGTTGCGGAAGAATCTAAACATCCATTGTGAAAAATCCTCGATCCAAAGCAGCACTCATGCTCTCGTGCCACAAACGATATATCGTCCAAGTAAATGATGCCTGTATAAATTTTACTGTTTTTTACTTTATTTCCTGCGACCTGGAGCTTCCAGAGTTTCTTTGAAACCCCGGGGTTTATGCGAAGAGTTATCGGCATAATACCCAAGATCAACAAGACACGCGAATACGTCTTTGCGAATTTGAGTCCCTCTCTTTGCCGCACGAACTTTCAATGCTCCTCGAAATACTTTATTTATGTTAGCTGCTAAATCATCAGGAGCTTCGAGTAACAAAACTACCTTAACTTCTCGAGTGGCTACACACAGTGGGGTGAGTGTTCGTTGGCGTTCTAGAAACGATTTCGTTTCCCTTCTCGCTCGATTCCATAACTGGTCCACGGCCTAGCATCTCCAGCGTCCCATTCCTCTAATATTTAATGCTCGACGAAAATTGACGCGTAGCCAGCGTTACTTTCGCGTTTGAGTCCGGGAATAAGAGAAGATATCCTTCCTCGAAATTACATGAAAAATTGAAGTTTGGATAAGGCAAATGTTGGTGAGCCACGCCGCGAATCGGTACTAGCACCAGCAGGCGTCTGCCGAATAAATTCCAGGGGAGCAGTTGCCGCTAGGATGGCAGACTCACCCCTCGGTATTAATCAATCAATTCGTCCAGCTGATTATAAAAAATTCGCCCCCTTCCAGCATCTTCGCTGGTAAGCGTTGGTAAGAGCCGCCCGAGGAGTCCGCGTGGCCCAGTTTCCAGGAGAAACGAAAATCGATACCGTCTGGGCCCACGAGCCCACGATAAATCGATGTCGATGAACAGTACACTCATCGATCTGCCAGCAGACTCGCACAAGTTTCAAAAGAAGCCGAAACTTCCGTCGCCTGGTACATCCTGCTCTCTGTGTCTCCTCCTCTCGATTTTTCTTTCGACCCCACCACCATCTCTCTTTTTCTTCTTCTCTCGGTACTCTTCTCGTGATGCTCGCAAAGTTCCCATCCCGTGGTTGTACCACTCGATCCTAATCTCGCGTCGACAAGCGAAACGGAAACAGTAATTCCGCGGACGGTCCCGGTTTGTTTTCCGCAGCGCACAACCCAGTGAGAGAGACACGCAGCGTCTTAACTATGCGCCGACCCCGTAAACCTTTGCTTATCTGGAATTTATAGCAAAGCGGCTCGTTTCTTCAACAGTCGAGAACTTTGGCTGCTGCAACTATTAAAGCCTGTTACGTAGGAACGCTCGTGCAGTTAGCTTTCTCCTTCTCTTCCTTATTCTCTTCTCATCTCTTAGTCTATGTATGTATATCGGTATGTATCTATTTATCTTGTTAATTCGGTTCCGAAATTGTAGCGCAGCAGGTCGATTTGCTCGCTGCTGAGCAAAGCCATCCGATACTGGAACCAAGAAGTACGACAGGTATCTGGTATCTACGCGTGCGGACACGCAGATACGCGCGCAGATTCGAAGCTATCCCACAGCCAAAGCGCTCGAAACTCGCCTGGGAAATCGGTTACGCCAGTCAAACACGGAATCGCTGATCAGCGGTGCTCTTTAAGCCGGGTTAACTCCCCTGGAGAATACGGCACGTCGCGTCGTTGTGCCGCGTCGCGCTGTACCGATCCAGCACCGGGCACATTGTGAATTATCGTTCTGGCACTGCTCGCAAAATGACGATCTTGTGCGTCTCGGCGAAGAAAGAATTTCATACGATTTTCAATGCGCGTGCACAGTGCACACCACTTTCCAATACCTGTCGCCTATCCCGCCTGGAAGCTCACTGCGAAGTCGTCGAGCAGTGAACGCGCCCTCGACAAATCGCGAATCACTTATGCAGATCCGAGAGTTCCTGTGCGCGGAACTTGCCACCTCTCGATTTATTTGACGCGTGATATTCCTACGGCATTTCCTCCTTTTGCTGCTCTGTCGGTTCGAGTAAGCAGTAAAAGAAGTATCGTCAATACGCTTTAATTGTCGATTTATTTCAATAAAGGTGTCTGCGATAATAATGTCGGTTTACGATTATATCGTTAATGTGGACTTTTCGTAGAAGCAACGTTGAAGCTTGACTAGTTGTTTGATGGTATACGCGATAGTTACAACTTTGTGCAACTATTTCGCGGAACTCGGGCAGTGCATCCACCTTAAAAGTTCTCAACTAGTAATAATGCAACTATAGCGAGAGCAACCCGTTCTGAAGCTAGTTTGCTCGAATTAAAGGGTGACCCAATGAACACTGTCATAGGAAAGTTATTTCTTGCTGTAATTTCAGAATCCGCACAGGAAATCTCGAACAAGCTGCACGACATTACCGTAACATTATTTCAAGCGTAATCCGTTGCCAATACGTTACCCATTAG
Source organism: Trypoxylon attenuatum (assembly GCA_963989405.1). Taxonomy (NCBI): domain Eukaryota; kingdom Metazoa; phylum Arthropoda; class Insecta; order Hymenoptera; family Crabronidae; genus Trypoxylon; species Trypoxylon attenuatum. The sequence continues at coordinate 7,743,921 of OZ022490.1, read as the reverse complement.
CTCGCGTAATTATATTATTCCGTTATCTCGATCACGGTGACCTGTCCACGAGTCCCAGGCCTAGAAGTTAATTGTCGGGCAACTCTATAGTTACTAGAATTCTGTATTTGTGGAATCCACGTAATCCGCGGTCCTAATCGTAAATGCCGCATCACGGCAACACACGGCTGGCCACTATGCCACGGACCAACACATACCCGTATTACATATTTTTCGGTGCAAATCCCACATACGACGACCACATTCAATTAAAGTCGCTGTTAGCCGACCGACAAACTCGCTTTAAAGTTTTTCGGTATGGATTCCGTTATGCGGGTACTAAAAGGGAACGAAAGGGAGGGAAGGAGAGATTCAGAGTAGAGAGGAGAGTATCAGCGTGGCATCACTACTCACAGTGTGTGTGTGTATCTCGTTGGATTTTCGGAATTGCACCCATATCATCGTGAGTCTATCATGGTGCGGATGTGCAGATATGGTCGTCCATAAATCCGCGAAAGAGTTAGCGACGACGCGGGCAATGGGTACGAGAAGAAGCTGGCGGGGGTGAGAATTTTGGTGCAGAAAGATCGGGTGGTTGGTGTGCAGTAGAACGAAGTCGAGCTGGAGGGAGACAAACCGGACGACAGAAAGAGAATGACGGTTGAGGGTGGGTAGCGAGTGGATAGGGGAAAGGGAACGACGAGCCGGTGGAACCAGAGAGTCAGAGAAAAAGAGAAAAAGACGACGAAACGGAGAATTGGGCCACGGTGCTATCGATGCGTTCGGGAAAAGTCGCTCTTTCTCTTTCTTCTTTCAGCGTTCCGTTCGCTCTTTCGTGAGCAGACCTACCTTGAGCACAGCTCTTTTCTGCAGCAAAACGGTACGGATCCTCTTCGGATAGTGCGCCGATGGTTCCGACGCTTCTGCATCTCTGGTGGAACCAGCCGATCTGCACACGCACACCTGGCTGCCGCTCACGTTTGCATATCAGAAGCGAGGGCCGTTGCTACTGGTAGTACTGTTCAGCCGAGCGACTTTTTTGTTTGCTTTCGAATGACCATCGAGCTAGCCCTCGAGCATAATCGATTTTCTCGGCCATCGGCCTGCCCGGTAGAAAAGGGGCTACGCTCGAGGAGTCCGGCATTAAGATCGGCGAGAATATCGGAAAAATTTGCAATCGCTCTTTTAGTGCGACGCTGCATGGGTAATACCACGGTTCGTGTTGATAGCTCGGTAGCAGCAAGGGGCTGACAGTAGTCGGGCTTTATGTTAATGACCGTCATTATCGCCTCTGAATAATCTGGTACAATGAATGCCATGCCGGTACAACGCAACCCCTTTATACTCGAATATAAACCAGCAATTTTTGGTTTACCGCTAATAAATATCGACTAATGAATAATAACGATTAGGCGACGCAGGCGCCGGTTTGGTTATCGATTATTCCATTGGCTGCGGATTTGTCGTTGAAAAATGGTCATTGAGGCCGCGGCGCGGCGATTCGTTGCCGGGTAGCTTGTTCTCGGATTTTGTTATTTGGCTCGAGGGCGAAACACAATCCAACGACACGCTATTGCGATCGCATAGTAGCAGAGAAAAACATAATGAATTGCATCAAAGGGAAAAGCTAATTTCTTTCCAGGGTTTCGAATTTACCGTGTCCGTTTTAATTACTGCTCCGCGAGCTCCTCTCAAAGGCAGAATCGCATTGTTTTGTCAATTTCATTTCCGTTATTTTAAGAGCATTGTCCATCGACAAGAATATCTAACGAGTCCCTTCCTCTTGTGTCTCTACAAAATTTTGAAATAAATAAATAAGGAATACAAGCTTAGTTAGACAAATTAAACAAGCCATTGTTGTTAGTTGCGATGTCGCCGGTTGTCAAAGATAATCCGTCATTCTTTTTTTCAACCCCTCACTTCTCCTTTCTCTTCGTCTCCCAATATCTCTACCAACATCCTCAGAGTTTTCCACAAAAGCACGACCGATCTTTTTCTTCTTCTTCTCTCTCTCTCTGCGGATCGCAGAACTTGAATCGCACGTTCTTCTCAGTTTTTAGGTCCCTTCGAGTTCGTTCCGTGAGAATTAACATTCTGAATACAATATCCTTTCTTCCCCTTCTCTTAATCTCTCTCATCGTCCTTCTCCCTCCCGGGGATTTCATTCGTTACCTCACTCTCTCTTTTGAGCTTGAAACGCTGGTCGCGTCGTCTTAATGCAGCGGCCGCGTGACCGTGGTTAACGCGTTTTTTTCCGCTGGCATTACACTCCTCGACTTTTCTCTGTCTCGTAAGTATAGAGAAACAGAGAGAGAAAGAGCGAGTTTTTGCAGTGGTCGCGGTCGTGTTCGTGCTAGCAGAGAGGCAGAGCCAACAGAGGCCATCAATCTTTGCGCGAAGCGAACGCGACTGATTTCTCTGGTCGCGGTGATCTTTAGGTATTTTGCTCCCGCAAAGCTGCAGATCATACATACGCTTCCGCGATATCACTCGGAAGCGCTGGAGGCTGTAGCCGAAGAGTAAATAGAAACTACAGGATGGTGGTAGGGCAGTGGTCTACGTACGGACGGTAGGGTCGCGATATATCTGACAGCGCGGATGTATTTGGATTGGCCAGCACGCTGTGAGACTAGAAGTTATAAGTCACATCTCTCAGGGACCTCGGCGCTACTCCAGTGCAACAACTCGCCAAGCAGAATTCCGCGGTAGTTAGCAATCGGCCGCGCAAGAAGTTGCAGTTTATTGGTCACCGCATTCGAAGTCCACTGGCGGGGTTTCCTAGCTGTGTGAGTAATCGCAAGAACAAGTGTCCGCGGAACTTGCCGCCAGCCGTAATATCGGGCATTGTACTTTCTCGTTTGGAAACGAGTACACCGACACAAATTTGAGCTTGTTCGTTCTCTTCTCGTTCTCTCGTTCTCTCGTTCCCATAGTTCGACGTTCTCTCGGCATCGTCGCTGTGCCACCGCGACAAATAGCACGCTAAATTTTCGCCGCTGGCGAAGCGAAAAGTCAAGAAATCCTCGTCGGCTGGATTACGATCCAATTTAATTTTATATTTATTTCGTGAAGGGCGAGGCTAAACGGGTGAGGGCAAGGGCGAGGGCCCAACAAATTGCCGGGAAAACGATAACCGCGCTAACGCGAAATGAAACCGTGCGTAAATGCATGAAAAGAGATCTCCAGCGTTCTTGTTACGGCCGCGACGCTGTAATTGCGTTGAAACTTCATTTGGCGCAAACCGCACGACCCGCTGCACGCCCTGACTCGTGAGATGGGGTATGGCGAACCGGGGATAGGGTAAACGTGCGATAAGTAGGCGAGTTACAACAGAGCCGACTCGTTAATTGTAATGTTGTCGGGGAATGTCATTGCGGATGAACCCGTGACAAACAGAGTGCATGCCGCTCATTATACTTATACTCTTGGCAGACAGTGCATCCGCTCGCAACATTGGCACTCGCAATCACTCCTCTGTCCTTTATGTTTATGAGCCCCACGAAAATGCACGCGCACTCGGTAGCGTTACTTCTCCAATGTAAACTGCAAAATTGCGTTCTACCCTCCTTGAACTTCACATTCTCTCCACGTATACCTACATCCACAGAGTTACACCCTGACACACATACACACTTCTCTTTGAGCAATTTAATTATGAATGGGAGGAGAAATTGCGGTATGTACTTATTCTCAGCGAAGTTGCATCTAGAGATAATGTAATATAGCTGTGGCGGTGAAGCGTTTATCGAACCGCGGCACACTTTCCTGTGGCAGCGAATTCATTAAATCATCCTTTACGCGGCTCCAAGCCCGATGTGGAGGAAATGAGAATCCTGGATTTCGTGATCCTGAAGGTTCGGCCGTAAACAGAGTTTCCCGGTATGTTACCTCCGAGATTCACGGCAGAACCGCAGTAGATTTAGACTAGCGCTCTCGAGTACTTCCGTTCGGATCTATGGTGTCTGACTAGTAATGCACCAAACCGAGTGGTTCCCACGAGCTGCTATCTCTTGGTTTTCGACTCTCCGAACTCTTCTAGTTATAAAATGCAATTTAAATTCACGATACAAAACTTTATCTTTCTTTTCTTCACTTGGAACGGCATTCAAGCGCATTGGCTCTTCGAAAGCTTCAGTTTCTGTAAAATCAACTTTTAAGGGCTATTGTCCAATTACGGGCATTCTTGGGTCATAAATCGGTATTATTCGCCTACTAAAATTCCAATTGTGCAAGAGTGCGGAGTGAGAAATTCCGAGGAAATGATTTTCGCACAAACGCTGTTTGTACCTACTCTGTTATACGCGTGTAAACGCTAGTGGCCGTGTGGAGTCCAGTTTTCGTGGAGCAATGCACCCGAATGTTTTGCAACCTCGAACAATAGAGGAAGTCAAATAATGTTAGCGTGGTAACTCTCCAGAAACTGAATACCAAACATGTTATGGATAATTTGCAACATGTTACATGCTCTCGTAATAAGCACCGTTTGCGACTTTGTTAGATCGAACTTGATAATCCTACTTATCGTTTAGCAAAAACGAGAGATGCACTATAACTAAATCCAGTTCAATATTGTTTGCATTCTTTTCAAAATTACATTTGAAACTGATATTTAACATACAACAATATATTCGAAATATCTTTTCTCCAGATTCACAAAAAAATCTTCGATACATATAAGAAGTAACGTGAACATTGTTAAATAGTATTTTCAGATGAAACAGCTCGATGCGGAATGCTCGAGATAATTGTACTCTTTTCAGTTTTATTGCCCAGCCGGTGTCTCATAAGCTGAGTGGCGTGAAATGTATGCTAGCAGGGTATTCAGTGCCACGATGCTTGATAGTGTAATTATCTCTGATAGCTGACCGAATCGGTGCTCTAATAATTGTCCGCTTTCATGTCAAGCTTCGGTTGACCAAAACTGAGATCTACACCGGGTAATCAGGAATTGTTATCGTCTGTTTCCGATAAGGCAATTGTTACCTTAATACTCTCATCTGATTATACCTTCAGTTACTTGTTTCTCGCATAACCATTTCAATATCCGATTCTACATTCGACACGTTCAGCACTTAAGACCTGTAATTTAACAAATCGTTATGAATCCTTATCTCGATATTCGACATTTTCACTATTATTACGCTATACGGCAATTTAGTTAAAAGTTCAAAACTGCTTGTAGCAAGAATGGAACTAACCGCCCTTAACTTTCTAACTAAAAGTACAGCGTGTGTAGCCAAACCTCATCGTGAAAATAGACAAGTAAAGTAGTACAACCGTTTCACATTTTCATTTGCTAACGTTTTTTGCTGATCAACATAAAGACAAAGTAACTAGATCTTAAAGAACATTTCCAGTAGTATTCGTTAATCTGTACCTCTCATTCAATTTCTTTCAACAAGACTAATCAATTTTCGTTAAGACAAATACATTTAAACTATTTGCTAATAAAAGTTGGAGCAGATAGGGAAGATCATCAATCGCACATAACAAATATTGACTACTGAAATCAAGAATAGTGTTGAGTGAAGTGCAAACTTATAAAACGCACATCGAATCTACTTAGCATTCCTCAGTCTACATTATAAATATGTTTATTGATATGTATCTAGATATATAATATAGATATACATATAATATGTATATAGATATATGTATAATGCATCGATGAACAGTGGAGACTATCTCAGTAGTGTTAGCGTGGCTTGAGCACCGCGCCAAGCAAGTTGAGGCAATTGTCTGTAAATGATGAATGTCTCTGAGGCGGGTAGCAACCGCGGATGCAACACATATAGCGGGAGTTACCGGGATCAAATGACAATTACCACCGCAGAACGCCCGTTGGACAATGACGTATGTACCGTTTCATGGTGGCCGGAGGGCAAGAGGTGCATATCCTATTCTGGAACAAAGGATAATGCATGCTCCTCGAAATTGCAACGAGACTCTTCCCGGTTCATGATGCTGAGCTTGCATTAAGAGGACTTATATACTCGACCCTAGAAATCTGAATCTCTTCATGCCACTATTGTTCTTTTCTTAAGGATACAATGTCCTCTGGTTTACTTCGACTGCTGACCTTTTGCAATCACTTAACAGTCAAACAAAAGGACGTTTGTGAGTATATGAATACTTTTGCGTATATGGATTGTATATAATATCAATATAAATCAATATGTAAATATGTTCCGTTTTCATTGCTCTAGTTCTTGGCTCGGTTAATACATACATATTATATAAACTTAAGAGTATTTAAATGATATTGATAAATTTCATTGGTGAATAGTACTTAAATAACTCCTAAAGCGCTTTTGCCTTAACTGAATCACAGTTTTTTGTAGACTGATTAAAGCCGATTAATCTTGATTGAAATTAAAATCAAACTGAATTACATTTCGCTGAGAAATGTCGAAAGATTGACAGAAAAAAGACATTTTTCATGGCAGCGAATTAAAAATACCAGAGAATATGAATGAAAATATTCTAGTCAGACAATTCCATTTAGAATTGGCGTACAAATTGGATTAAATTGTCTGCATGCTTCGTTCCTTGTATCGAAACTTTTAATAATAACTATGAATTCGACAGCGGTGAGAATGCAGACGAGAACAGGCAAATTGGCAGGAATAATATTCCACGAAAAATTATCACATTATTAGTAACATTTTGCGGAATGCAAGGATATTAAATCGCGTTCGTTAATTCTATTTTCCGTTCAAATTTGTACCGAATGGTAGATACTTCTACTCTTTTTTGATAACGACGCTCGTATATCAAGCCCTATTCAATCAATCGTATCTTGTTCCAAGTTAGGATACAAACCAGCCTTAAGCACCAATCATGACGAGTGAACTTGATAGATGGATTCAATTCACAGCAGAGGGATATCCGTTAAAAGATCTCTAGGATGGCACACCGCTACGACAAACACATAAAGCACTCATAATCTCGTGAGACATCAATCAATTTCATCGATCACTTCTAACATCCGATGGAACCACGAACTCCGTCGATGATAATGCGAGACGAGTTCGTCTTCTTGAAACATCCTAGATCTTTTAACGCTAAACTTACCGAAAGAATGAAAAACTGCATTTGGACTTCTTCATTCAACGAACTTACTGTATAAAGATGTCAAGATAGTCTAGTGATTATGAGATCGAATAGAACCAGTCGAGTATTTGCAGAAGTCTTTTTGTTCTTCTGGCACTTATATTTTCAAAATAATAATCATTATAATTGCTTGTAGAAATACATTATTATTATTTAAATAAGATCAGTATTAAAAGCTGAATTTAAATTTTGCAGAAGTTTTATCATATTATCCACCAATAATTGATCAAATTTAATATCTGCAGCGACTGCATCATTAAAAAAGGCATTACACTTGTGATAGTAAACTACCGCATTTTGCGCGTTACAGCTGCGCTCAAAACTTCCGTTGGCTCGCGTCATATTGCAAATGCATAACGAGTGATGAGCATCAAGTCGTAAATTTTATCGCGTTATTCGTGGTCAGGATGCTCGAAATTCCCGCGAACCCCTGTCGCCATGGAAAACGTCTGTCTGATTATTCGCACTGTCTGCTAAGAAATCGTATATGCGTCGACCTGAAATGAAACTTGCAGAATTTCTAAATATCTTACATTCTCATAGAAATGAAGGTTTTAGTAGTGTGACCATTTTGGTCACATTTCGCTGGGACTTTTTTCCGTCCAGAGACGGTAGTTTCTCATTTAAAAGGATCTCTCGACACTGCCACTAGTGGTCAGTCGACCTAGTTTGAAATCTCCACCAGCGACATTGACAGAGGGCTTCGCGAGATAATCAAGAAGCACTAAGAAAATCCCAAGATTTCGAATTCAGATAGCTGTAGATCAACAACTCCACTCGGAGCAGTACCGATCGATATAAACGGGTTTCTTTAGAGAAATGACTCGATAGATCATTAGATTCAATTGGATAGCGTCTTGATCTGGCTGGTGTAAGCAATTAGACGTAGCTGTATGAAGTGCCGTCTATTATGGATTCTACTTAGCCGGTAGGAAGCCGATGCCAGTGTGCCAGTGTTATCAATCTAGCGGGCATATCGCAACCGAGCAGTCCTAGCTTGCACCACCTATCAGGCTAATCTCCCTGACTACCTGTGCGCGCGGTAAACATCGCTATTGTGTCTATCTGTCCCAGTGCAGTGTCGGTATGGTCGGCATAATGGCATTGAAAATGATTCTGTTCTCGGAAATAATGGTCGCATCGAATTGAGAGACTCGCTCCTATAATTCCACTGCCTTACCACTGCGACGGTGAGTGCGTCCCCATCGCTTTGCGTCGCGTCGCGGATACGATCGATGTCTATCACTTGGCCGATACCGAGTCTTTCTCCGAATGGAATGCATTAGGTCGTTTTTTCACCGGCCTCACGCGGATTGCCTTGGAATGGCAGTGCGCACCGTTGCATACTGCTCCGTTGGGTGATGCGATAACGGAACTGCCAGCCAGCTATATATCTAGATACATTATCGCGTCGTTTCGACGATGAATCTACTGCCACTTTAATCGACGCACCTCTGTTTCACAGGTGTATTCCGATCGATTTGTTTGCGGGTTTGACGCCTAGCTTTTGTGTACGTGTCTCTGGCTCTATGCTTTCAGCCGTGCTTCGGAATCGCGGTGGTTTGAAGGAGAATATGAGCAATTTGCAGAATGCGTTGAATATCCATTTGCGAGAAGTCATTATCTACTCGATTTTCCTTGCTTCGCGCGTATTAATGCTACCGAATTGTTCTTAATGATCAAAGTCATTTAGTTCATAAGTCCTTCGGTAGCGGAAGTCAGCATGTAGGAATCCAGTCCAGAGCAGAGGCATCTATCTCGTTGCCTAATTATCGACAATGAAGCCGCAGCAATTCGAGGAAGACTGGAAACCGTATTAGTGACAATAGAGTAGATATGTCATGCTGGCAACAGCACATGCCGGCCTGAGTTCGTTTGTTTCGATAAATGATAGTAGTAACAGGATTTTGATTACTATCAGTTTCGATTGCAATTATTATTGTACTGCAACTTACGTCTTCAAAATTTGACCGGCTTCTGATACTCCGATCGGTGTAACCCTTTTCACGCCTACCTGAAACGGAGGGTATCATTCAAATTAGTACCTTTCAAGAAAAGAAAACGTACGTTGCTTTATAAGCTTTCCACTAACTGTCCAAATTACTTATGATCCGGCAAACCACGTTGCAGAATCAGATTCAGCCCGTGAGCGATGGTCGTAGCGAATTAACGGAACTACTTCCGTCAAACTACAGTTCTACTCGGGTGACAGTGTCAGTTGCACCAGTTACAGGACCAGCCAGTCTACGTTTGACAATTGTACCTAGTCAGGGTTTAATGAAGTAACCAGATCTAAATGACCATGCCGGCGGAGTTTCTTCTATCGTTATTATCTTGAAAGTCAATGGTTTTCGCACTGAAGAGTAACGACGTGTCCGTTCAACTAGCACGGAGCAGTATTCTCGGTGAATCGGTCCCTAAGTCTATTGTACCGGAGGAATGCAGGTATGTTCAGGTGGATGAAGGGACTTGGGTGGCGTATATAGGGTGTTTGTAAGCAGACAGCTCACGACGAGCAACGGCAGCTAATGAAGATGTTTGTCAATACTGCCAGGTTCCTATCTACTGTATCTGCTACCCTAAAACCCCTTATCCTCCCCGCCTAGCCGCACCAGTATCGGGTTGTTCCTCTCGCGTGTAGGCAGTTGAAACCGTGAAAGCAGATTGCACATGACTCATTTTCGATGCACGTAAGATTCTCGAGCAATCTCTTGATGATGGATGATGATCTTGGATGATTTCACTAATTAACTTATATACCACTTTATGGAGTTTAATAAACTGGCATGGTCTATCGGTCTAATCTAAAGTACTCATTGATATTATTTTGCCAATCCCTTGTGAGTATTCTTTTAAAAGTATTCCGGATTTAGGGCATGACCACTGAATTGAGTCGATTAAAAAATCGGGCATAGAACTCTCACACGAGTATACAGGAACCACAAATCGAAGGTTTCGTCATATCTCGTCTCTTTGATGCGGTGATCAAACCTACGTGAAACCGGGAAATCAAATATTGGATATGTTTGTGTTCGTTCGAATAGAATAGTCAATAAACTCGGAAAACTTTCTGGAAAACATGTTTGGAATAGAAGCCAAAGTCATGCAGAGTTGACACTCGAATCAGTAGAGAGAGGATACACTGTATACATACGTTGTGCAGAGCTTCGAATCAATTCACCTGCTGGAGATATCGCTTTATTCCAGATATTTCTGCATCTTGACAAATCTGTTTGTCTCGGGATACATTTATTAAAAGCGCGCCAAGACTGTGCCAATTTCTGCACAAAGTTTATTTCTCGATCTTTAGAGTGAGCACTAGATCTCACGAATAATTGCATCTTCAATATACACGAAACCCGCTGTTAAATAAGCTCTCACCTCCGCAGGGTCTCTGTTTCTTTGTGCTTTTCCTATATCGAGCGAACAAACGACATCAATAGCGAGAAGATAGCGTAGAATTTCGGATCGATAACGGAGAACTTTTCCAATAGCCATAGGTCTGTAGCCTTCTACAATTTTCTTCATGCGTTCGTTTTTCCAAGCTAGTGGCATCAGCAGGAGTTTATAGAGGCCAGGCGGCTCTCCGTTAGGTGAACAAGTGTCCCTGATCATAGTGCGGAGTCCGGTCCAGCTGAGGAGAAGCGTGTCGTTGCCTCTACGACGCTCGTAAACATATCCTTGGCAGAGATGCTGAGGAGAGAGCGAAGGATACGAGCCAGCTGGCGGTTCTCACATGTGCACTGTGATAATGGAGATTACACGCTTATCCGGTATCCAATGACGTTGGGTGTACGCGCCTAAGGAAACTACCTCGTAGCTGAGTCCGACGGTGACGTAGACGAGTCTTCATTCTGGATCTACTCACGTAGACATAACTGAGACTCATCAATTTTAAAGTTATACGGCCACGAAAAGTTTATTTCGTGGCGGAGCCCCCTCGTTCGCTGAGACTCCGCACACATTGTAAAGTTCTTCTTCCTTGTTCCATCCTAGCAGCTTGCTTGTAACCCACAGGTTCACGACCTATTGCCGTCTAAAGGGATGCCATTCGAGTAGATGCGCTGGTCGTTTCTCCTGGCCACAGGACTCTCCGACATCTGCTTTCATTTATGTTAGACTGACAAGAAATAAGAAGACTGTCCAGCAGTTTCTGCTACTTCCTCTAAATATCAACTACTCAAGGTTTCTTTAGCTATTCATTGCACAAATTGGAAAGAACTGTTAAGCTCCTTTGCTGCTGATTTCCCTGAGAGACTCTTGTCTTTTTCGATAGAATGCGGATTGGCACTTAATACAGTGGAATCGTATTAAATTATCGAGACAATAAGGTCACGGAGAATTGTGTAGATAATACGATCCATGTTTCTTATTTGATTTGCGCTCCATGGCATTAAGTCTTCGATGCATTCTTCTGGACGATATTGCATTATACGGCAAATGATATATCCCTTTGTGCGGTAAATGAGATTACCTTTCGGCACGCTTATTTTTCTCCGGTACGGCCGCTCCTAGTCACATTTCTCTCCTCGTTTTTCACTGTTGCAGCGTGCTGCTCTCTTTTCGTTATATGCCGATTCTTTTGCGGGCTTTTTCAGTTTGCTGCACTATGAATTAATTCAGCCGTGTGTTTTTAATTTGGCCGAGAGTTATCGTAATGCCAGCCTTTCTCGAAGTCGGCGTGGGCGCGCATGACGCCATTGTTCTCGCATAATGGAAATAAACGTCGTTAATAGACAACGTTATATAAAACCGTCGTTAAGCCGAAGCATCAATTAACACTGCTAAATTTGTCACAGTTTGTCATTTATCTGATTGTCGAGGCGTGTTTCGTGCATTCGTCGATATACCTTTTGTTCAGTTTTGATGTCGACACCCAATACGAACATATTCGATATTTCGCGCGAGCGCAAATATCATTTGGCGAAGGGACGCCATGGTTGGTAGGTGCGTATATGTGTACGTGTCCGTGTTTATATACAGTGTGCACAGCAACAATATTCATCAGTGACTGTTACTCGATTATTATGGCGCTCGACAAAAATTGGACGAACCCCTCGATGAATATCTCGTAATGAATGGTATCGTATCTCCTCAAAAATTCTAACGATTAACGAGCTGAGTTATAAATGAAAATTGCCGGGGAAAAAACAGGAAAACCAAGCTGAACGCGTTGCTAATTGGCAGCGGACTGTCTGACAGAGCCGGTAAATGTTACCCGCTACTGAATAAAATCGATCTGTAGCATTGTTAGGAAATAACGATCGAGAAATCCCGCGTTGTTCCTCTCGCTCAAAGCTTATTCACTCGAGCTAAAACTCTGCGTTGATTCTTCCTTTGTTCCGCGAGAAGGTTGAGATCAATGCTGCTTGTTTAGAGGTCTAGATCCAGTGTTCAGTTGAACCATGCTGGCTCGAGTTTTACCTTGGATGCCGGCGCAATACGTTCGGGTGTTAAACAGATTACGCATGGCTGCAGACAGATATTCCTGTCTTTTATTCACTCCGTATCTGGCAACCAAGGCAGTTTGATGCCAGTAAGTCATGCTAAACGACCAGGGTCAAAATCATTAAATTCTGAGAAAGTCTGATAATGATTCTGATCCAATTAATTTCTGTGCTAGGACGATTTATGCAGGTTAAGCCAGTGGAAAAATCACGGGACATTCAATGCCGATTAAGCACGTGCCAGGAAGAATGAGTGAATTTGTAGAGTAACCCTTTATATACTCACCAGAAGCGATTAAAATGCATTTATTGGTAAATCTATTGGGAAATCGCATCGGTTAGTCACGTATTTAGTCTTATATGGGTTTTAGATTAAACATTATGATATTTATTTTAGTTGTTCTACTGCAGAGCAGTTTTTAAGTTGTCCCAAGTACAATTCTTTTTTCTCTGAGACACAAACACTTCATTAATGAAAAGGTGTTGTGAAAAAGCTTCAAACTTACTTAAAAAGTGTTACATAAAACTTTCAACAGTAACTCACTTTAAAGTCACTCCACATAGACGGTAAACTTCTCTACAGTGTCTTCTAATTCGTTCGTTCATGCGATGATGGTCCAATTCCCTTAATTATTTATCGAATTGAGTAGAAACAGATTAACTATAACATTGGCTGGATTAAATATCAGAACACCTTGCATTGTCCTTCTAAACATGTCTATAGTTTACACAACGAATGAGATCGAAGAATGAGTTAACGAAATTGCAGTGCACAAGTCAGCGGTCACGTATTCCGAGAAACTTGCCTTGTGCAGAAATACATTTATGCAGGATGATTGTAACTTACGCGGAAACACATTTGCATATCATTATGAAGGAGAGCAGACGTATATTGGCCTCACCCAGGGCAATCTACTAACACGTACCCGCGCAGCATTGACATCTTGTTAGCGAGTGGTCCCCAGAGTCATTTTACCGTGACAAAACCCTGTCTATTATTCACACCCTAGGCCATCCAATTTATATCGGCATGGAGATGGGTGTTGAGAAAAATGGACCTCCGGGGGCATTGTTCCATCATCGTTTCTGGACTTTCCGTGATTTGCACTCAACGATCCGCGAATGTAACGATATCAATATATTCAAATCCTCCATGACCATTAATGTAATACGGTGTACTCATTCCGAAATATGAATATTAACGTTTAATTCAACGTATTTAAATCAATATTCTAAAATATTAAGTTATTAATTACTGTATTAATAATAAATTAACATAAAAAAGAAGTTTAGCATAAAATATTATAATGAGTTTCAGGAAAATTATGTCGGAATTGCGTATTTCTTTTAGTAATTGAGTATCGCGAATGTAGATCAACACGGTAGAACTTTTTGATCGACTTTCTAATTAGTCGGTATAGTATCAGATTAGTAATGCGGCACACACATAGATCTCATTTAAATAATTTTACGCCCAGGCGTTAGAGGCGTTGTGTCGTGTGACGAATCACTTAGTCAATGTTCCGTATAATGGTAACGTGACATATCTTTTACGCAAATCACAATTTCTTCCAGGCACACTTACCACCGATTATATATTTCTTGTAAAGCACAACGCGATAACAGGAATTGATTAAGGTACGAATTTCTGGGCATATACGATACCGACTATATAAGCATGAATTTTAATTCACCTGTTCGTGTGTGACACGTAACGTTAGCAATCGTTTTAAGCACCCCTTTTAAGAAGTTCTATGTTTTATACCTCAATGATATCGTTTTCTCTTTCAGAAAAATAATGTCGGCCTTTTTTCACTTTTTTCACGCGAGTAAAAAGCGTTACTTTAATTGCTTAACCATTCATATTATAACAGGAACAAAATGTCGTCCTAAACGGCAATCTACATCGGAATGTGCTTTCAAACCAGTGGCAATAGAGTTTTTCAAATCTCGTTAAGTTTCTCGCTCGCGTAAAAAGTTATAGAACGAAAAAACGATCGACGAAGCATATTGTATATGAGCGCAGGCGAGGTAGAGGCTAGATAGCTCATCTATGACACTTCTTGTCACAAGTTTTAAAATGTCGATATTGCAGAAACCCAAAGTGTTTCTGATGACATCTTCGACTTAATTTGACAACCGTGAAAACCTGTATTTGCTTTCGGGGTTTATCTGCGTTCCCAACTACCAATTAATCATAAACTTTGTACACTTCACTGCGTTTTCGTCCTTTCTTTAATAGTTTTTTCCCCAAACATTAGAATATCTCTGATTTAATTGTAATTTACACTATGGAAGGGCTGTAATCTACTGCTAGGCATAGCGTCAAGTTTGGGTCGCGACATAAAATGGTAATTAGGCTCTAGAGCCGCCTTGAATGTGACACAAAAATGCATTGGGTTGACAGGTCTATCCTATACCTCGTCAGTGACATGAGACAGTGGGGCGGTATACAATGCAGTTATTCGCCCGCGTGTGCGTAAACTGGCACAAGAGCATCAGCGGCGTGACGTAATCTATGGGGCTGCGTGCTTTTTATGCGTTTACGGATGAATCAGTAAGGGCATTTTTAAGAACGCGAACTAACAATAAATTATGTTCGCGCCACTGACGTGCACGGCCACCAATCAAAATGATTGTCGTGCGATAAGTTCAACGAGCATAATTCCTCAGGGGTTTTTTTTATCAAGCGTACCGTATAATTAGATGTTGTTGGAGTATTGTATGGAATTAATTAATGGTTAACAGAACTGGCAATCAGTTTAGTGCATTGTAATTCTCGCGATTCTGTACCTCCAGTCTATTTCTACATTTACCATTTTACTCCCTCGCACTCGATTAAGAGTTTGATAAGCATTTCAATTAGCAGTACCGTTCATATGTTTCTTCTTCGCTTTAACGTCATTAATTATCAGCAGCAGCGCTTTTCACAGTGGGAGTATCAGAAATTAAGTTATGTCACGTAGTTGCAAAGTACAGGCCTTACTGTGGATGATGAGCACGCGTCTAGTAACCTAGTTGCAAGTTAAGTGATGAGGCTTGATTAGGTGCAGTAAATTATCGTTAGTTGGCCCTGAACTATTCTAATCTCCCTAATCAATAGCAGTAAATATTGGGTACTGTGAAAGTAGTTTAAGTCGATGTTCCCTGGAGTATCTTTTAGAAACGAATCGCGTATCACAATCGGATTAACAGCAGTATCAGACTACTTCCAAACTGTCGATTTGAACTAAAATATATTATTTTTGTTACAGGACTGTCGGTGATCTCTCGAAATTCAAGGAAAATCGGTGAGTGGAGAGCAATTATTTGAGCATTTACAAACTCAGTAAGAAATCTAACTCGATGAAGTGACTGTCATTCTTCATCTAAAATTCATGTATTATGTATGCATGTTACGTTTCAAACCCTTATCAGATACCAATTCTTTTCCATGAGACTTATAAACCAGAACGACAAATTTCAGCATTCGAAAAATCTAGTTTCGGTCGATATCGGGGTATTATTGATATCACCGTTTTTATTTGAAAACATGAATTAGATAATCGGTCTCGAGCGAATCGACAAAATAATTCCTCTGGAAGTGTTCCGTTCGAAAGCACGTTTATCCGACAAAAACCTACATTCAGAGGCACAAAACTGTATTCTTCAGAAACAACCTGCAACCCCGTGTCCACTCTAGCGGAAAATCGAATATTACTGATATCGCCAGCTATTGCTGGTATCAGCGTTCGCCGATCGGACAGTTTGCGTTATAGCGGCCATAGGAAATCCTCGAAATCAATGCATATAAATAGTCTAATGCGATAGGGTAACATGCGCAATCAGGACTATTCGATTTTATGCATCTTTGGCTCTTACAAATCCCTGGGAAATTCATTATTCTCCGAGTAACAGCTACACTTTTATTCACCCGCAAATACAATAGATTAAAAAGTACGTGTTAGAAAGACAGAACAAAATTGAACCTTCGAGAGTTTAGGAAAGTTGTCCTCGAAGGTGGCGTTAGCGTGGTCGAATAGAAAGTGTCGGCGGTGGATACAGGCTCTTCTTTTCAACGGAGCTTTGTTGCTCGGTCTACCCCTTCCTAGTGACGAAAAGCTCAGAATCTCTATCTCCACTGGAGTTTCCTCGCATTCTCTCCTCTTTTTGGTTCCCTTTCTCCTTGTTCTTGAGCCAGCGTTGGTTCCTAGGCCGCATTGCTCGAAGGCATGTTCCAGCTTACAGTTCGCTGTTTGTCTTCAGCCGTGAGCTTTTATGTTTGCGCAAGCTCTGCCATGCCTGGCGACCACCGCGTATCCACATTCCAGCTGGTCGCCCAAGCTGGACCATCACCAGGTTCCTCCTCTATTTATTTAGTTTTTCTCCACAGTTTACGCAAAGCTCGTACAGACGAAATGTTTAATTGCTATGAGGGACTCGTGTCGCTGGCGCTGTGCTGTCCTTTAAAAAGGAACCTCCACAAACCTACCCCACCACGTGGACTTTCTCTCTCTCCCCCGGAGATAGGAAAAGGTGGACCAGGAGACTGTTGCCCCAGGAGAGCGAATTTTCGCGCAAATTTTATTATCCCTATTTTATTTGTCGTTTATTGCTTCTTGAGCGAACGGAAGCTGAATGGACTGTATCGATTTTACAAGAGGCACCGATGCCACCCCGGTTGGTCGTCCGGCCGTACCAGGAGGGATAAAAATTCAGCGCACGAATTCACTTGTTTTGTGGGTGATCGATAGCGTTGCCATCAATGGAATTAGAGATATTTTTTTCCTTCCCTCGGAAACATATCGCGCTGTTACGGAAAGCAGGGAGGATGTACTCGGAGAAATTATTCCATTATAGCGGCGCGTTCCACTGGAAATATTCGAGCGGAACGTGAATACTTATCGACCATAAATATGAAGGGTTCTTCTTTTGAACACATCTATCCGTTGAGTTTCTCGCGGGGAGCCAACACGATGCGACATGACGGACGTAGCATCGATGTTGGTGCGCTTATGCTCACGTATTAGTGGCGAGGCGCTTAACGTATAAATAAGCAGAGTCAGAGAGACAGAGATAGAGAATGTTAGAGAGAACACGATTCTCGCGAGCATCAACAGCAGCAGGGTGCTCGTATTTTTCGGTGGCGCGGATATCATGTGCGCGAAACGCTGATACCGGGATGAGAAGCGCGTTAAAAAGTCCGCTGCGAATGTGGGAATCGTAGCGCGGCGCGGCGCGGCGCGGCGTGGCGGGTATCGCCGGCGGGGGAAGTTTTTGCAATTAGCGATATCGGGCAACGTAACCCGACACGTTGGTGACCGAGCGACATATCGGATGGTGCTGGTGCACACCTTCCAGCATCGGCTACCGTGGCTGGCACTTTGCCAAATTTCTCTGAGTTTCTCTCCTCCTCGCGTATTTCGTCATCTCTCTCCCTCCCTCGTTCTCTTTTCCTATCCACGTCCTCGCGCGCTTGCGTCCCTTTTTCCCTCCTTTTCTCTCCTTTTCGCTCCCCTTATCCGGAATGTGGCTCTCTCTGTACGCGTATATCGACGCCCAGGGCCAGACGCGTTATCAAACGATTTATATCGGTGTTTTGCAAAATTTGTGGAGCCCGGCTTGCGAGTGGCATGAGCTGCGCTGTTGGGGAATGCACTAAACGTTACTCGGAAAATGGATAACGAGGCTGGCATGGTGCTACCCGCCGCCAGTGGGATTGGGGAAAGGGCTTAGTGCGTAGCTACGGGCCAAAAGATATCATGCTGAACCGTTATCGCGTTTAATCTCACCCCATAAATGACCCTTTGCTTTATCCGGCATCCGGCTATTTTCTTTCGCGACCCGTTACTCACGGGTATCTTTTATTGCGGGTCTCGCGAAATAATCGCGACACCGCGGCTCTTCTCTCTGTCATTGGGAGACAAACGTATGCGCGCGTTAGAATTGAATTCACGAGCGAGTGAACGGTAGACTTCGATATCGTGCCACGTAAAAGTCGATCTGGTTAAACGGAAGTCTTGGCGAGGAACGCTGTTCAGGTGAATGAGTGGTCTTTGGGGATCAGAAGCGGAAGGATATGGGTTCCTCGTTAGGCAAAGTTCTCCGGTGGTCGGGTAAGACAAGACTCGCCGGGGACTTGCAGTCCAAAATGATTGCATAAAGGGCACAGCTGTAGGGACATTTGAGAATTCTTCGAGAAAATCTAACGAGCAGTGACGGCGTCGCGGCGTCGCGGCGTCGTCATTCGCGTTCCCAGGATAACCGTCGAGAACAAAGGGCAGAATAAGCTGAAATAATTGGCAATTACAAAACCAAGGCGGATATTAGCATTATCTCCGCGAGACTAAGTGCTTCTTCGACGTTGCCCGCGGCAAGAGTACCAGACCTTTCTTTCGCCAACACTGTTTTCCACGTTTCTGCTCGAGAAATCCTCGCAGTTGCAGCGGTTACCGTGTGCGTTTCCCTCCTGATAACCGGCACAACTGTCGCGAGATAAAGGATATTGCCCACGGAACGCTTGGAACCCCCTGTGCGCTCGCTAGCTTTGAATAATTATTGTTTTACCTTGAAGATTTTTGCATCTTTCTTCGATGCCACAGCTATACAGAGGATTTCGTATTAATATCGTTTCCCAGACAGCTGGCAGATATTAAAGCCATCAGAAATGAACGGAGCGGAATATTGAGCCATTATCTCCTATTGAAAATGAAATCCTATTTGGTAATAGCGCCTGTTCTCCAGTTGCAGAGAGCTTTCCGTGAGTGCATGCACAATGACTTTATCACGTTGACCGCGCAGTAGACAGTAAATTGCGGCGAGAATTGTTTACTCCAATTTAAATACGCGACCTTGCACATAGTTTGCGCTATTGTTGCCATTAAATAATTGCTGAGCTTGCAAAACTATTTCCAAAGGATTTCTAAAGTGTTGCTAATTATAGCAACAAAACTGTTCGATCCAGGTACCTGTGACCAGACGGTCAATGTGCTAAGGGCGGATTGAAGGGGATTCAAAGGGTTAAACGGAAGAAATACTCGTCTAAAGCAGCCCGAGTATGTTTCATTTAAAATTTGACTCTCCCTACGAGTTGCATTAATTTGAAGTTTAAAAAGCTCCCGGCTCACGACCAATTTACATAAGAGACTCGTTACTTCAAATGTAGAATGGTTCCATGAAAAATTCGATATCACGGCTGAGCCAAGTTAGCAAACCGTTCTTTTAATTCCGCGTGAAACAGATCCACTCCAGGTTCACCCGATACCATGGTGTTGATTTCTCTTGTCCTTGATCATTCATTATTTTCTTAATCAGCGTTTGTTTCGTTTTTCTTCTTATATACGTATACATATACATGTATATATATGTATATATATATATCTTTCACGGCGCCGCGATCCCTCGCCGACTTTTTCCCTTAGGCATGTAATCTCGGACCCCTCGGCCCGACTTCCCACAGGAATTCTCGATTAAATCATAACGTATTTATTAAATTCGCCTCGATTTAACTTCGATAAATATTCAAGTTGCCTGTTCCTGGTGCTACTGCTACCAGAGCTCCTGCCATTGTGGAGGTAGAGGAAAGAAATTGCGCAGAAGAATGCTTTGCAGAGCCACAGTTAAATACAGCTGAGTCCTCTGTTCAGCGAGAGAGGTGCGCTTAAAGACTACGTTGCCAGCAGACGCCGAGCAGCCATCAGAGAAACTGAGAAGTCGCAATACCCTGAAAATGGGTTTCGGGTATAATATTATTTGTCACGGATAAATCCGTATTATCTATTTACCTGAAATTCAATACAGATTGTGAGGAAATAATAATCAAATTGGCTTGCAACACAGCTCTTTGCTGCTTATAAATATGATACTTGGACGCAATTCTCAAAGTGCGGTGTTAATGAATCAGTGATTAATTCTCGTTAAGTGGGCTCGAAGGAAATCGGAGGATGGGCGACCACGATGAAAGTGGATCACTGCTCAACGAGTGTGGCTGGTAGGATGAAAAAATGAAGAGAAACCAACTGGCAACGGAGGCAAAAGTTTTTTGTAGCAATCTCATCGTTTACCCCGAGCCTGCTCATATTCGTATCCTTCCAACCGAGGACAGTGTCAATATTTAACGAAGCGGCAATTCTCTTACGGAATTCCAAGTTAAAATTAATACCGCGGATTCAGAAAAGTCCCTTCAGAAAATAAGGTTCGCAGGTTAGTTGCATTATTTAATATACATGTACATAGATGTATATATAAGCAGACAATACATATTTGAGCGAGCGACCGGCAAATTTCGAAACTCGGAACTAACACTCTATTCCATCTGAAACATTGCATCCGTCCGCTCCATCGAAATTTAAGCCGGGAAATTGTTCGAAACAAAGCAGGATATGAAATAGAAATGCTCGCCGTTTCCTGTCCTAGATTCGGGCAGATGTTAGAGAATGGGCGTATTTTGAAGCCCCAGCAATTTTCGAGTCGCTGCAGTAGAGCCACCAAAGTTGCGGCCTCGCGTGTAAAATTCAGATCGGCACGATTGTGATACACTGCGACTGCATTTAGCGGGACGAAGTGCAGTGGAATCCGCAAACTTCTTGAAATTACTTGCGGCACCTACCGTGAAAAGCGAAATGGACCTTTTGTGTTACTTCGAGGCAACTCTACTTTATAATTTAGAATCAACCGAAGGCCTGTCCAGGCTCTAACTTAATGTTTGGAATTGCCTTTCCCTGTGTACTCTGAAACACAGTTTCGATAAACTTCTTTATTAGTGCGGAAAAACTTGCTCACGACAGGAAATTTCTTAAATCTTTGGAAAAAGTTGTAGCAACGTCTTTTTTCTGCCTCTGTAATGATGCATCCTTTGTCAGACATCTCGATGAGAGTACTGAAAACGGGGTAGAAGTGAGTAGCAATTTCGACATTGGACAGTTTTGTTCAATGTCGTATTCTGCCGAATGTCGTCGGAATACCGATGAATATCGTGCGTCAAAACTTCTAAAAGCAAAAGCAAGATGAGAAAGATCCGGTATCCCGTGCTTCTACGGCCGTATATTTCCAGTACCGACGTCATACAATATTAAAGCAACCTTTGCTTGGGCTAGGATATTGGAAGTCGAATCGGTATTGTCCAAAGATTGCACGAACCAAGTTTACAGAAGCCGCAGATTCCGCGCTTACGTGTATTGCTTCGAGCAGATTTAGGGCATTAATAAAATTCGGTCGAAAGATTGGTCTTCCAAATAAGTAGTTGATCCACTGTTATTCGCCAAACTCAAGATCACTATCCGAATAACACATAATACCGATTCTTTAGCAGCACACTGGCCAATAAATCTTTTCGGTTAGGTCTATAAATGGGAACTTGTTAACTTCCCTAGTAGCATTAATTTTAATGGAATCGAAAGCAAGATTCCAGATAGATCTATTTTCGCCCCTACGGGAAGCAATTTTCGACTAATCCCGAGCGGTGCGCGTTTAGAGCCTTTCATTTCTACGGCGATTAAAACGCAGATAAAGGAAAAATTGAATTTAGAGAACGCAGCCGAATTCACCGTGCGCGTGTAACGCCGCGCCGCGCCGCTCCGAAACGAACACAGAGAGGACAGTGGGCAAGCGAACGCGTGAGGCTTCAAAGCACAATATCTGCGCAATTCACGAAATTAAGTTAGACCGTCACAAATGCTCGAGCTAACTCGATCGCGAGAAAAATTGTTCCCTCGTCGAAAAGATTGGACTGGAAGGATTGACTGGCACTGCGCGGCGCGGCGGCCCGAAGTGGTGTGGGGTGGCGCAGTAGTGCGAGCCTGCGGGGAATGCGAAGCCAGGAATATATATATACATATGTACATACATACGCAGGCGAACGTGTCAAGAATTGAACGAAAAGGATAGACCCGATAGAGTCGATAGACTATAGAGAAGCCGAAGATACAGGGGGGGAGACAACTGCCAGTAGAGTCAGTAGAGGCAGTCGATCGACGTGGTGGCAGTGGCAGAGGGACGACCACCGGCGTTTAATCTGACGCAACGACCGCAATCCGATTTCGCGGGAGCGATTATGCCGCGTGAACCGCAAAGGCGCTTTGCCTGAATGCGGACATGCGGAGCCAGCAAGTGTGCGGGCGGACAGGGTTGCGGACGTGAGTGGTTCGTCGTGTCGCGTCGCGTCGCGCTCTAACACCGCACCCTGTCGCCGCTGAACGCCGTTTTGGGTGGGCAAGTGGAGCAAAGATACTTGAAGCATCGTTCACGGCGTGACGAGCGCAGTTCCGTTAATGATGGTGTTTCAGCGGCACTGATGTCGACCGGGAAAATTTCTCTGTCTCTGGCAGTCACCTGGACACGGAGTCGGTGCTTCGAATAATTATGCGGGAGTTTCCAATTACGAGTAACGCCCGAGTGGCTCCCGTAGCTGTTGTCAGCCGTCCAGCCGCAGTGTATCTAGTACACCGAATTGACTTGGGTCCTGGTACCCTCCTACTGGTTGCCAGTGCTCTACTGTGCTGTGCTGTCCCTGCACTTTCGCGGAATAAGATTTTGAATTGCGCGGAATTATGGATCTCCGAGCGTACCACTAGTATCGTGCAGGGTAAACTCTGTTAAACTTACCCCGTTCGCTGTGGCCTTAATGTTGCGTTACCTCGCATTCCGGAAATTTATGTCGATGAAATTCGTGTTTTATCGCGCTCTCGGTGCATAGCGCCTCGCGTAACGCGCGAAGATTCCTCGTATTAAATTATGCCTGCTTCCGTGAGGGTTTCGGGAAGGGAATCGTTACGAGGTAATTAATTCGCTGAGTTTGACGAACGGATCGCGTATTACCAATTGCATACCACTATGCGGTAAACTAATAGCGCAAGCGCAGTCAAACTAATTACAATAAATAAACTTGCGGATCATGTGGGAAAATTCGACGGCAAATATTGGCAAACACGCGATTCTGGCGTATTTAATGATCATGCCGAATGCCTTTGAATATTGTGAAATATAACATGTATACAACGGACAGTTCCAGTGGGGTCATACCTGCTAACACGGTTCCGAACTTGTGCACAATTGAGATCAAAATGTCGGTCCCTTGACGATAATCGGAGAGATTACTTTTTGTTTGTTGTGGATATGAAACGGGGGTTCGAAACACGCAGCGATACTTTAATCCGAGTGTCACTGTTGTTAATAATCACTTTTACACTTAATGCCCGCACGGTACCCTCGTACGAGCGGCGTTGTCTCAATTTTGCTCTCGGGCTCTATTGTTCCTCGACACGAGCGTCCCTCTAGGCCATCTGCGTACCTTTACAATGGGTCAAGTATCGAGCGACGACCAACGAAAGCGAGATACACAAGAGCATTGTCGTCTACTCGTCGCGTCGGGAGCCCCTAGTGCCATTTTAACACGTTGACGGAGCGATTTTTTCGGTAGCCCGAACAGCAAAACTTACCGAGAACCAAAGCTTCCAATTTCTTTTAATACCATTTCAACGTTACGACCTACCCTTTGTGTCGGGTAAGTTTAATTTTCTTCTTTAGTGGTTGAAAGAACGTCAGGTTTGCCATATAACAATTACAAGAATATAGACTTCTGCCGTGGATTAGAAAGCTCATTTGAGCTTTAAACCCAACGGTTTGGCAGATTACTTTTCCCTCACCGAGCAAGTGGAAGCTTTTACAGTACGTGCTGCTGGGGGCAATTATAGTAGTACGATTATGTGCGAAAATGCACGTCCAGTAGGTTAAAGTGGTCTTCTAGGATTCGAGTCAAAAAGAATGTTGCTCTTAATGAGTTGGCGGCCAGCCAATTTCTCATCCATAAGGCTACACTGACTTGCGACTTAAGTCTATTTCTTTGATAACGCTGTCTCCTTGTCCTCACGCATCGCATAGCGCTACAATAAGTCATTCCAAAGAGAGAATTTTGGTGACTGATTACTCAGTGAGTAATCCCGTTACATACGGAAATGGAAATGTAATAATATCATTATATGCATTCGATAATTACTTAAAATAATTAACACTCTTTATGGAATATATTCATAGCATGCATCAGCTTATGGGTGCAAAAAGAGGTTCACAAGAAACGCTACAAACAGAGAGATGATAAAATGTAACAAATACGAAGACCACTTTGCCAGGGAACTCTGGCAAGACCTTCTGGAGTAGTAAAAAAGAACATGCCACATTTACTTGTGAGTGCTCTTAAATTATGAGAAAAGAGTGAAGAGTTATTAAGACCACTACTCTATTCTTCACATCTAAGACCCTGAATTACAGATCAAAAATAACGCATTACTTTCGAATTTCCTGCTGCTATGTAGACAATGCAGGAGATGGAATGAAAAATAGCTGCCGTATCAGTTGAAAATGTTACGTAAACGTTGTGACACCGCTGCTGCTAAAGTAACGGCCGCGAAGTCGTTACACGTTAATTTCAGCACGTCTCGCGTGCAAGCCCCACGGTGAAACAAATTGCAACTTATACGCTGCACAACGCCAGTGGCCGAATTCCTGGCACGAGAACACTTTAACCCAAATTTCGTTGACGTTTGCAGCGGTCACAATACTGGGAGGAAATCGGCTTTTTGTCGAGCTACGAGTGGAGCGTCGTGATTCGTGAGATGTATTCCGAGATGTATCCCTTTCGCTCAGGCAGCCTAATCGCAGAGTGATGCACGATCCATGCGCATTGAATTTTTTACTGCCTGGCCCAAGTTGACCCAGTGGCACGACGCGCATAATAAAAGGGCTCGGCTACATCCCCTCCAGAGGCTTGCTCGCCTCTTGGAACAATGGGACCTTACTTTGTTTTCCGGGCTGACGGTGCTTTGGACGCGGGAACCGGGGTACAAGAAAGAGAGAGAGAGACCGACCCGCGCGCGCGCGCGCAAAATCTAATCCATATCCTCGCCAGGATGAAATTTACTACTTTAATAACAGTGGTTTCCGGGTGCACCGGGCACTAACACTTCGGTTGGATGGAAGAGTGGATGCTTTGGGCGCATACGTCGGGGTGAGCGCGTTTCGCGTACCAGGATCCTGCAACTTTCACCGGGGCTGCTGACCGAGGAGCAGGAATGATCCGAGTATTTGGGTCAAGTTGGGCTCGTTGTTTGTTCACGACCGCGCACGGGAACTTCCCTGAGCGGCTGAGCCACGAAACGTAAATCCGGTAGGGGTGGCAAGGCCTTGCCGACGAGCCTGTTCCCTCTCGGAAAATAGCATTGCTAATTTAACGACGTAACACGATACTCCTACTCCCCTTTCTCCCTCTTTCTCCCTCTTTCTCCCTCTTCCCGCTATCTACCTGGTTGGTCGCTTCGAGACAATTTAGTTGCGCGTCCACCTGACGGCGCTGAAAGCTGATAACAGCTGGGTTTAGAATTCTGCATAGTGTATAACTCGAACTTGAAGCGGCTCCGGAATGAGGTTGAGGACCTCGGCGATGATAGGGTACTGCTCCTTCCTCCTACCCATTCTCGTAATTTCCGCGTTGCTAACTGCTTGGATGGAATTTCACGATGTAACAGTTGCTTTGGATGTTTGTTCTATGAATAACTCCCTCCACTTTACTGATGAACCATACGGAAAGAATAAAAAAGGATTTTGCGTGTGGATGGTGGAGTATGGTATTATAAGTCAAAGGTGGCGCGTCAGCAGCACCGCGGTACTTACCATGATGGTACGGTTTCCGTTGAAAGCATTTAAAAGTCTAATGTCTTGAGGAAACAACTGGCGCACTTTTCCAAACCGATGCAGTAATCTTCGCTGCTCCGTTCTTCTCGAGCGTTCTCGCCGTGAATTTGCAGTTTGGTAAAAGGAAGAATGCGTACTATCAATCCTGCATAGCTAGGATGCCTGCGGCGCATCCTATCGTGCCAGCTAATTCCGATCCCCTTGATCATGAGACGATCACTGTTCCACAATTCTATCACTGGCCTCCATTTGACAACCATTCCTATGTGCACCGATTCCATCGGATCGTATAGCATTAGGTAGACGATTCCTCGAGAAAGAAAAGGAACTACGGAGACTGTTGGCATATTAAAAAATTAGACGATTAGGATCGAAGGAGCCTAAGATATACGGACCCGTTCGTTTTTCTTCAAACACAGAGGAATACCCTAATTGATCCTTCAATAATGAAACGCGGAAGAAGGGCTGCGCCATCAGCAGCACCCACACAGTCGCACAACGATACACACGATTTTCCATTGGCAGTGTAGGCGACTGTGTTCCGGGTCGTCGGTGTACAGATTGGGGAGCGAGGAAACCGCTCCTTTATTTTCCCTGCTTAGGTGAAGCGGCTGGCCATGGCCGGCCGCGTGGGCCGTGCCACGTTGGATCAAACCAGGGGTAAGATGAAAGAGGGTAAAAGGTGAGGCAGAAAAGAAGGGCAGACTGGGAGGCTAGGGTGGATCCTGGATACATAACGTAACGGATGGACAGGCAAGCTAAGGCTAGATAGGTAAGGCTATACTCCAAAGCTAAACTACTTTGCCCCGAGCAAGGCGGAGGTTACGGAGGCTTGAGTGCTAGCCGCTTGTTCTGTAATCCAATAGAGACCCTAAGACCTTGCCCACTCCACTGCTGCGCCGCACCGCGCCACGCCGAGTAAGTACACGTGCAAGTAAGTGTACGTTGGCTGCCATGTACGCCGGATATCTATGTAAATTTCATGATGCCCTCAGGCAAGGTCAAACTCTTTTTGCCGAATAATATCAATGAAAAACACATTGGTTGATTTGGGAACTGGTTCGCGGATATACATTGTACATACCTTCGCTTAACTCCATTTCTTACTTCACCTTTCTACAGTGTAATCTTCTCAAGGGTAAAATTATGTGCGCAACTTGTATACTGTTAAAGAATGACTGAATGCATCTCGACCGCGATTGCGTTTCGTAGGCTTTAAAATGTGGGGCAAAAGGAAAAATGTATCTTCCACGTACATATTGGTGTGATACGTTTAGAATAGTGATAAATTCTCCTTTGGGACAAACAGTATTCTGATTGCTCTATCAACATTCTTAGAAGCAGGATTGGCTCCTCTTTTTAATTGTTCCATAAGTTAAGTGTTCTTGGATTAAAGTGTCGAGCTCTTTACAGGAAAAGCCGAGAAATGCGTCATGTCGCGATATAGAGCAGAAAGATAAAAGATTACTGATGCTGTATTGTTGCAGCAGACGTGTCGGAATTGCGTCGACAAGAATTACACATGCACCCGCTACAGTGCTCATAACGTGCCGCACTGTAGGATAAAATGCAGAGATCTGCATTTCTTGCTTTGAACGAATTACAGAATGTAGCTTCAGAAATGATGTAATTTCTTTCTTCGCGCATATCTCGGAGTGCCGAAATATATTTTGAAAAATTTCACTGCAGAGATTCTGACCTAAATAATAATCTCTAGACATGTTACTAATGTGGCGACAGCTACTTTTCTGACAAATAACAGGGAGTGCCCAAAAGCGTTTTCTAAAGTGCTGCGGCATGCGATTACTATAAAAGAGATAATAGCACTTTAATGCGTATTCTCCCCGCTGCATACCGCATAAATCCAGTGCCCAGAATATGCAAATAATTCCCATTATCGCAACGTGTGCTCGAAGTGCTTCAACTCGATTCCTATATCTGCAGCGTCGTATCGAACCTTACGAAGCATTGGAAAGCTTTTTTTTCACAGTTATTCGCCCATCGCAGGGTGGCTTAAGCAACCCTCACGGTCGGTTTCACTGCGATACATCAAACATTCTCTGCTAATCCGCATATAATACGGCTCGTTAATGGTGCCGGCTTATACAGGCTGATTCAGAGAATTCTTTTATAGCGGAATTGTATAACATGCTTGCGGTCTATGGAATTCAATTTGTAGAATATATCGAGAGGGAATGCGTTTTAAAAACCTTCTCATTATCCCGGAAACTCCATTTCCGAATGCAGTTTGATATTTGGCGGACGCATAGCATCTACTCGCCATTCATGACATTTTCTATTTTCATCGACAATCATGTTTTGATGTTTGGTTCCCAAAACTCGCCTGTATGGCGTTATTCTCTTTCAACTGAAACACGCGAGTCCCTAATCCGGTATCTTTGAACCTTGAAATCTGGGCAATGCCCAAAATAATCGGCAACATCCTCGTGGTCTGGCAGTAAAGGTAGACTTTTTGACGACTGGCCAGAATCTCTAGTATTAGGGGCCCATCTCACGTAGCAGTTCATCAGCAGTGCAATTGGCTACTATACTCTGGCACCGAGTTTTCTTGACCCGAAATGTTTCGAGTGCTTCGCGGTTTACACGCTGATACAACGTATTTTGCGAGAATAAATTATGCTTCGGATTTATTACGCAATTTTTATTTAAACCTTGCAATTCTGCCTGTACGCGCAAATGTAAAATATTACGTATTCGTAATCCGCGACGTATTGCTAGTATCGACCTGCTTCCTCGTAAAAGTTATATGAGTCATACAATTTTGAGGAAGGGTAATTTGTACCATATGAAACTTGATCCGGAACGTTTTACTGGATAAATGCCACTGCGGGCTAAATGAAAAGTTCAATGACGAAAACCAGAAATTAGAAGAATCAATGATAATACCAATTTGGCAAATAATTTTGCAGCATCAGTCAAGCTGAAGTTGCCTATGGTCGTTAAGAGGGTAAAACAGTGAAATCAGTAGAGGAGACGGAAAAGCTGCGCGCATAGGGGTTGCTCATCGAAGGTCGATATTACAGGGGTAGTTTCGCAACTTTCGTCGGCAAGGAAGGGTAGTTCCTATGCTAGAGGTGGCTGTTGCCGATGGAGTTTCTAAGGATACTTTCGATGGAGTAGGATGACATTCGCATCAGATGATGGGGTTAGTAGTACAATACAGTGCAGTATCATCGTATGGTTTACAATAAATTATTGTCAAAGGTGCCGACCTTCATCCATATAAAGATAAGGGCGTTTTGAAAATATTCTGCATCACTGCAATCACCTGGATTACATCAAGTTATATATTCCCGCCTACAAAATACTTTCAATAGCTACCCCTCTTGATTTACAGCTGGGAAAGCTAACCTGAATTACCAAAACCATTACCACATCATCTAGAAGCTTCTATATTTAGTTATTTACAAATATCGTTGGCTATAGAAACAATTAGACCTATGACTTGTCCCCCAAGTAACCGCGACCTAAACTCATACAACGTCATATTAACCGGGAATAGAAATATATTGCATTCATTCGTATTAGCAAACCTATATGAGTAGAGAGTGACTCGTGTCACTAGTCCATTAGTAATAATATAAAACTATGCAAAGAAACTTTGTTCTAGAACTATTCACCTTACAGCGACTTGACAACTAAGTACCTGGAAATTCGTACAGGTGCTATCGATTTCGCAGATGCGGATGCGTGCAGATATTCTTGCACGTGTCTTATAACCCTTCGCACCCCTAATGCTGATCGCCACATTTCACTCTGACTTCTCAACTTCCTGTAGATTTATGTTTTAGGTAAATTCTCTCGGTCGACGTTCACAAGTCCACTAAAAAATGAATTTAAAGGAATAATCGAAAACTTAGTCTTTCTGGGTTTGACGTGATGTATGGGAGGAGGTAGTTTGATAGGTAGGAATAAGAACGTACGTATATGATAAAAGGACAGAAATGGCCGATGCCTCTGACACGTGCGCGCGCAGTAGAGTTAGACCCTCGCGCTGTAGACAGCCCATTGTCCCTTACCCCTGGGTTATCATTATCGCACTGTCTTCACCTACTGTTTGAATTATATATGCGGTAGACAGCAGGCCAGACGTACCGAAATAGTCAGTGAGTTTTTCGCCGCCTTACGTCGCGAGAAAACTTGAAGACTGGAATGTGCTACGTCCAACGATGAACCTAGACTCATTGTCAGTCATGCGCGCACTCCCTTGCATTACAGTTATTACCGAGCACATACATACATATAGCACGGTGCAATTAGATCAACGCAAACCCACACGGTTTCCAAGGTTTTCTTATTTGAACCGTCGCAATCTTGGATTAAAGACGAAGCGCAAACTAAAATACGAAGAATCTTGCCGCTCGCAGATAAGATTCTTTAAAAAATGAGAGGAAGGCTCAAGAAAAACTGGAGGAAGAAAAAAGGAGCAGAATGAGAGATGAAAGTCGACAAGTTGCGGTATGAATGAGGAGTGTTGTCGGATAGTCGTTGAATACTGAATGAATGGCGAGCTTGCAAAACTGTAATTTTGTGGAAAAGCGGACAAGAATTCGTAAACCTAATTAATTTTCAAAAGAATAAATGATCTTTCGAGAAACTAACTAAAAGATAAGGTTTCAGGATTAAAATACGTGGTCGCGTGTATGGTGGAGTTTAATACATCCAAATTTCGGATTAAAATGTGCGATGTCTATTTGGGTTTAGTGCGATTTGTTGTACATATAATTCTGAAAGATAGTTGAATTGCAGCTCTCGACGTTCTGATGGAATTTTGATACACTTCCTGAATCTATAAATTCAGTTTGCATCCAGTAGAGAGAAAGACCGGGAGAAGAACATACATAGATCACGATACGACGCAACGCAATTTATAGCCGTATAATTCAGGAACCGTATAAAGTTTTGCGTTAAAACACAAATACGGTCTGAAATCTCGGCACGGTTCTTTCATTAAAATCTGCCGTCCTTGTTAGCCAATTACCGCGATCTAGTTTGCAAATAAATACTCCTGACAGCTCATCCTTTCAATATGCTCCAAGTTTTCGCACGATCGGATTTGCCCCATACGCGCAGGTCGTGCTTTCACGCGCATATTCATTAAAAATGTCCTTTGCATCTATCTAGAAAGTCTCTCCTTCGGAAAAAGGGTGCTAAAAATTATGAAGGTAGAAACACGATGATACTTACGTGCTTCGTGATACGCGAAAAAAAGAAAAAGGGAAATAAGGAGGGGTGTAGGGCGGCAGTGCCCGCGCATTTCTTTTTCCAGCTGACATTGGAGAGTGATTAAAAACTTGATCCCGTGCCGTGCGGCCCCATCTTTATCCATTCGTTCTCCGAGCATCGCACTCTTTTGCGAACCGTCTTTTTCTCTCCGTCTGTCTGCTCCTTGGTCCGTCTCGAGCCCGTCCTCCGTCTCTCTCGTTTCGTTTACGATATAGGAGAGCGGACAATATGGCGGAGTAATTGTTCAGAGGGAAGCGGCACTCGGCAGGGGATGAGAGGCGAAAAAGGCCGGGAGAAAAGTTAAGACAGACAGACTCTGCTCGCACTCGCACTCGCACTCGCATACCAGGAAAAGCCGAAGAAGCAACGCGTGCGACTGGTAGAAGGAGAGGCAAAAGCGAAAGGGCCGATAGTGTCGGATTACTGGCGGTGTATTGTGAAGGCCAGACATAGAGGAGAAAGGTAGGAGAGAAGAAACGAGAGAAGAATCGGCATAGCAGGGTGAAAGCAAGGCGCAACAGCGACAGGCAAAACGAGAACGCGCAGCGGAGAAGGAAGAAGAAGTTATTAGAAATACCGAAAGAGAGTACAATACCATCTACCCTCGAGTAAAAGAGTAAGGAGACGAAGGTGGGCTCACCCTCATTTTTCGACCAACTCTCTCCGCGCCACACCGCACCACGCCGCGGCGCGCTGCACTACGCCACGTCTTCTATCCCATTTCCGACGAGGAAAGAAGTAGGCTTTCCAAAGGCAACGAAGCGCCACGCTGCTCGGCTGCCCTGGCAACTGGATCCTTGCCACCCTCTCTTTATTTGCCGCGATTTATTTCGCGATGCACACACGTGCGAAAAGCCAGCATTCGTTGCCAGTTGCCAACCCAGCGGAACTACATACCTACTACCTATCTATATGGCCCTTGTTATCGAATGGACAGGTCTAACCGCTGACAGAAATACGCGTTTAACTGCGATTCTTTATTGCGCGCTCAAATCATGTCTACCAAGCTCGATTTCTCTCAGTCCACAGTTTATCGACCTTCTCGATCTTTGTTTCCGTTTGAGGCTTCCTTGAACTTTGGTTTTGCTTTCGCATACTAGTTTATTTCTTAATATTGATTTTGAATTAGCGGCAGAGGCTCGAGAGACAAGGAACGTCTTCCGGGTTTACTATGCGCAGAGTCCTTTCTCCGAGCGGTAGTTCCCCCACCACCGATGGCACAATACACGCGATAATTCAACGAAAACAGACTACGCTTCGCGGAAACGGGAGAAAAAAAGAGGTTGAGCTGTCGTTCTCATAAGCGCCAGGTATAAGTGCGTGATCCATGCTATTTCCCCAGTTAGTCTTGTTAAGACGATGTCAACAAGTGTCGAAATTCGTGGGGCTTCCTTCTGGTGGGGAGTGTTAGAGGTCGGGGTGGCATGGCATGGCAGTACGTTCCAGTCGAGCATTCGCGACAAAAGAATACTTGTGAAGCGGAAAGAAGGAGGGCCAGGCTTACAGTGAGTTGCTGGTAAGTGTGAAACGAGAGAAATTATTCTGGGGTGGTGGTTCCTAGTCTAACCGTGGTCGTCGTGTCGAAGGGGTGCCGGAAAAGAGCGGAATGGGGGCGAATGAGATATCGACGAACTGCCGCGGGTATAGACGCTACTGACGCCGGTAATTGTTATCCGATAGAGCTAGGCAAAGGCATGCCCAAAGGATAGATGTGACGTCACCGCGAGTAGTTTCACCTATAATTGGATTTGTGATCGGCTCATCAACGCCTAGATACTCGACATTACGACGGGTATCCGGTGAAAATATATTATTTAGGCATCTCCGTTGAATTCGCTGCTGACTAGTAGAAGATCACCCTACTATAATCGGGTATCTGCGTGAATTCCTGAACATCCAGCGGTTAAGTGTTCGATTGAGTTCGGAAATTGTCTCGTTCGGCGCTTCGTCTCGCTACAGGTGTCTAGAACCTACCGTACAATAGATATGGTACGGGTCGAAGTGTTGGATAATTTGATACGAGCCTTTAACGTTGCTTGATAGGATTACTTGTAGCGAAGAACTTTCTTTCCAAGAGAAAAGAAGAATATTAATTAATTAAAAGAACTATTGATCTTCGGACACCCAGCTGGTTTCTGGTTTTTTGAGCCTAATGTTCTGTTCTTGCCTGGAATTATGCAAGTATCCGAGATGAACATTACCTGCTATTCGCCGCGAGGGTCGATATACAATACTGAGCTTCGCCTCATAAATCTTTATCGATAAAACACAATTTTACGTAAAAATGATCCCCTTTGAAACAATCCCCTTCAGCGGCTACACACCACTCCTAGTGGCTTTTCCACTTCATGGGGCACTTCTTGTTGGTACTTTTTATTTTAATTTTCTTTTATCTTTTTGACTGCTCGAAAACGCCGTCCTTTAAATGAACTCGCTAGTTTTGGAAACAAAAAGGAGTCACGCGGGAGAAAATCACGTGAGTACAGCGCTGATGTGAACGAGGGTGACTTCATTCTTCGTCAAAAACTGCTGAGCAGTCAGTCGCACTGACCTGCTTCTTTTTGATCAGACCGATCTTAATTGTCGCTGGTACAAGAAATTCGAAAGAGACATTTAAGCAAAATATTTCGTGCAAGTTCTACTCTTTTCTTGGCACTAACCATTAACTGGTGCACAAGATTTAGGGTATTTCAATTAACACATTGCACACGCGTATTCATGTGTTTTTTAATTTTCAATTCAAGAGCCAGTGCGAAAGGCATGAGAATTTTATCGCGAAACTCGGCTTGAAATCGTAACTCTAATTAATTATAATTGATACAGAAAACTGCTGAGATCAGTATTCATTAGTTATTCGTAATTATGAAGGTGACCATTATACAGCCTCCGTAGCGGATTGATAAAAATAGAATCCGAAACCTAGCAGTGGTAGGAGAAGCGTGAGCTACAGAAGGTCGTTACCGCGAAATCATAGCACGATTGGGAAAAGTTTTAATTACCAGTATCAATTCGCATAACTCCTGCAATACCAAGAACTAAAGGCCTCGCTAGACACGGCCAATGGAATTCAAGCTGCGATATACATACGTATACATATATATCCGGTATATGTCGGTATCACTGCTCGGCAAGTTTTAATTGCCAGTGTCTATTAATGCGAAGATCGGGGTAAGAGTATCTGCAATTTATGCCAAATCGATAAATGCTCTCCAGACGCAAAGACGTGGGGCGTTTTCTAAGTACTCATTTCAGGAACTCTGATCAGTAGTAACTTATTACTCAGAAAGTAAAAAGAGATTTAAATGGAATTTGCGTAAAACGGAAAAGTTGAACCGCAAGTATTTTCAACAGGTAGTAAACAAATCGCAATATCGTCCAAGTAATCTATACGAGAATGAAAACGCCTTTTTCATTATACACGTTAAATTCTGTGTATCGTACAAAATAATGCTCAGAATATTTAACGTATAATAACATGTAATATTAATCGATGGAAGCAGAAGTGAACGTAATAACAAAATCTGTGTTATAATCTGTGTAATAATCCTGTTCCTATGGATTAAAATAAGTAATCTTTATCAAAAGGAAGCAATCTTCTCGCGTCAACTGATTCGAATCAAAATGTCCTTTTAAAACTGTCGATGTTAATAATTAGTAGTCTTCCCTGATGCTAAGGTAAATTGGTCCTATTCAAACTGGTTTCTCGCCTTGCCGTTCTCAATCGCTGATTTGACTTATCGTTACGTATGCACAGAACACATTTCACAGTGATATGGTTCGTGTCTGCGGCCACTGAATTGCACTGATTGTATTCTCATGCAAAATATGTCGCCCGTGATGACTGGACTGTTCCACGCGTCTGTCTATTATGTCGCCGTACCGTAATTATCACGCACCCTCCTTTCTCCTCTAATGACTTTTGCATTCGCACGTGAATGAGTCATTATGCGTTTTTGCTACCATTCTGCGTGCGTCGGACACGGTAGAAAGTGAAATACCGATTCAAGAAGTTGATAAATAGTGGCGAACAATAACATTTTGATACCGTATCGTGACTCGGAAGTTCTATTAATATCATACCGTTGCATATGGAGATACATTGGTGAAATTGCATCTTGTATTCGATCGAGAAACGTTCACGACGGTAGCAAGGATTGGTCCACTGATAATTCGCACGAATCCGCATCGTTAATTAATAGGATTGAGCCCTTAATCAATCAAGCATGACGCAATTAACGTTACCTTCTGACAGGCGTTCCGTCTGAGATGAGAACATCTGACGTGGATTTCTTTAATCAGTCACTTTCAAAGGCAGGGGTGGTAAAGAAATGAAGGGACATGAAGAATAGAGGAAAGAGGCGAATGAGAAATAAGTTGTAACGCGAAATGAATCGCACAAGTGAAGTTGACGGGTGATTTTTTCAGTGATTGAAAGTCGCAAATAGTAGACTTATTATATAAGAATGTTTAAAATGAAATTCTCGCTAAATACGTTGATAGATAAAGATCTTATATGGCGAAAGTAATCTTCATTGCCCAAAACATTGTCTGATATGTGCAGTGCATGACATCGGATTAATAATGGATGATTGATCTCTTGTCACTGCTAACTGTAAGTCGCCAATTTCTCTATTGCCGTCCACTGTAAATTACTGGTTTCCCAATGATTAGTCTACTTAAACACATTTGTCACACAATTATCCGCAGCGTGAATACACACACGGGTCATTTCGTAATTTACGATTGGATTATTATATCGCTCTTGCAACTTTGGCTTCGGTTTACTTTTTTCTCGTGCAATATTACTAGTATAAAATACATCGCGCTCAGTACGTTGTATTTCTTAATTTGAAGGGCACAACTAAAGTACACAGCCATTCAAGTGCATAATTTCACCGGATCACATTAAGAGAGAAAGCCCACTAACAAGCAAAACGTTGATACCATTGATCAACCAGTAGTGGCCAGTACACAAAGGTCCAATCAAGGAAAAGATAGAAGAGCATAGAGAAATAGGGTCTGCGTAATTGAGCTGGGCGTCCATCGAATGCGACAGACGTAGGCAGGGACAATCACGTGGTATTGATAAAAAACATAACCGGATATTCTTGTAGAATGCACGAAGTGGATCGCGAAGCGACAACGTTAATAAATCTCCAGTAATTAGAAATAATGTTCCAACGGAACAAAATTGCCGGCGGCCCAGAGTCGGCCAGAGTCGACAGCAGTTGGCGAGACTGTTCATTTTTTACGCTACACGAGCGTTAGGATCTTTTAATGCGGGATTATAAATGATTCGCGAAACCGGAGCACTCCTCTTCAAGACACCACCGTGCCGTGCAGCCATGTCGGCACTCGGCTCGCGCCCGACACTTACCAGCCCGTTACTCACGCCAAACTTGTTTTAATTAAATCAAGAGATCTTCTTGAGCGACTTTTCCAGCAGAGATTTCAACCTGCCAACTATTACGTCGAGTGTATTACGAGTATCATGACCGTACTATTCGCCCAATAAAATAATACAATGCGAACAAAACCAGCGTGGAGTCAATAAAATTCCCATTCCCATTGAAAATGGATGGTTGGCTCGCGCCGACAATAAATCAAGTGGCAATAGTCCTCACAGCCGGAAATATAGTTAAACGTCTCAATTGCAACAAGCTTCGCGCCGGTAAGTCCGGTTGGCAATACTAATTAAGTGCTAGTGTACCCTCTTGAAGGGAAACCTCCCGAATCCGGAAACGAGGGTAGATGTAATTAGGATGAGTTGTGACGCCGCGCCGCTTCGCGCTGTGCCGCCGCCAGCAGCCGAACCCTTGGCATCGTTGCCGGCAGTCTTCTCTCCTTCATCAGTCGCGTATAGTTGCACCCAGACCCAGAGCTACACGCCCACCCACATACATCCGTACATACATCCATACGCACACGTGTGGGTAAACACGTACGCAAGGATACCGGTGTATCCGTACAAAGGAATACGTACGGCGAGGCGGGAGAGCCCATCGGCACACTTGCGTGCTTGTCTATATGTAATCTCCTGCCGGCAGAGGCTCGAGCCGGTTATTATTGTCGGCTTGGAGCTTGATCGTTCCTATCGAGCCGAGCATTAGCGTACAAATAATGCACGCGACTATCCGAGCTGCCCCCGCTTTAATTGTCCGAATGATCATGGACGGGCTCGTGTAATCGATTCCCTGCTGTGCGCTCTTCTCCATTCTCAACCCCTCAACCCTCCCGTCCATCTCCTTCCAATTGGCTTCTCCAACCCGAGAGATCGGCTATGCAAGGAAATGCTGCACCGCGAAACATGCGCCCGCGATTCCCTCCTTGGACTCCCATTAATGTCGCGCTCGTGCTCTTGAATTACCATAAAGTTCCACCCTTGATTCCCAGAACGGACTCAATCCGAACGGCGAACTCTCGTCAAATCCTGCGCGAATTTGCGTCCGTGGTGCACTTAATGCCTGCCTAGTGCCTTTCGTACAAGTTGCCGTCTCTGCTATCCTCGTCGCTCTCTCTCTCTCTTTCTCTGTGTTTAGCGTGAGAAGAACACCAGGACGCAGGCCGCGACCACGACCGTGGCTTCCAAAGGTAATTGGTGGTACGATTGGAAATCGGATTATTAACCGGCATTCTAGGACCTGAAGGCAACGATAATTGTCGGTTCAGCGACTAAATGGTTGCTTGATTAAAATATTCTGAGCGGTTTCGATTGTCTGTCGGTATGGGTCCGAAACGGAGAGAGAAAGATAAATAGATACGGAAAGGGCTGATTCGAAAATGACTTGAAAGAAATGAAATGATTTAAAACTAAGAGGTTTTTCTTTAACCTCCGATATTACGGTTGCAAAGCGAGGCTACGGTATTAGACCGTCATCCCGTTTTACTAGCAATTACAATTCGAAGAAACTTTATGCGCACCTACTTTCTCTAATTGCTGGTCGCCAGAATCGCCACTAAATTTCCTTGACAGAATCAGCCACACCCGTCCAGAGCTCATCAGGATAAAAGTCTGGAAAAACGGAAACAGAGGAGCGAAGCTGTTAGGAGTAACGGCGAAGATTAAGCCAGCTGGGTTTAGCGTATCTCTCCATCTTCATCAGCATCTTAATTTGGTTAATCGTCCTCGGTGGGATCGCATTCGGCGTGCAAACTTCGAAGGACAACGACCCGTGGCCCTCGGAGCGCACAAAGTGTCTTTTTGACGGGCTCAAAGGAATGCGCACTTTTGCCGAGCGACGAGCAGTGCGCTCTCGTTACGCGAAATTTGCATGCTAGGAAGGGAAAATATGTTTTAAATTAAAGCAAGCGTTTCTGAAAACGCTTCTGCACTAAAAGTAGTGGGGGACCGGAAGACGCGGTTCAGTCGGTGCACTTTGTGACAGGCGCAACACGCTTGCGTGCCGCTGGCTAGCGACACAAGTGCACGACTGGTAAACGATAATGAGGGTGATAAAGAGTATGGTATTTATTGTATAAGTGATATACTTCGAAAACGGAAGTAAGCAACGATGCGCCGTGGGGATATAAAGTCCGAATAAAGAGAAAGAGAAGGAAAACACTACCTTCTCCGATAGACGAACTGAGATATTTCATTGCGCCTTGTTAATAAGATTAGACTGTGCTTAGGAATTATATTAGCGTGTGCAACAGGCTAAATATAATTTACGACGCCTGCTCGAGTCGTATATGTCGCAGTACCACCACGCAACATATTTCGCGTTCCCTGGAAGCCTCAGAGTAATTACATTAAATATTGACGAACTGTTTCCATGCTGGCCAGTTTAACAGGCGGATGCAAATTTTTCCTTGAATTTTCCATCTGTGAACCGATCGAGCTATGGCGGTCGATATTCGTGATGGCTGCCTTCAGAAAAAGTGACGGACAAAATGAAATACGTCATCGTCGATGGCGATATTTCAGGGCAGAATACCGTGCACCTCGATGCACCCTGATTCACGATTCCAACCGCGTTCTCGTTCGGCGCGTTCTATCTGCAACTTAAAGAGGTTTCTTTCATGCGATACCATTCCCTATATAAAACATTCGATCACATTTACGCCTCGTTTCGACTTCTTCAACGTTTCATCCACTTTCGCGTATCTTTTTTCTTATTACATTTTTTCTTTACCCCTTCCGCAATTGCATCGGCAAATCGCGATATCTCATCTTTATCACCTTCGTAGGACTTTTATTCCGCAATCGTTATCGCTCAATCAATATTGAATTTGTTAAAAGTGCATCACTGGCACAATACTCGTCTCTCAAGTTCCTCGGGTTAAGGGCATGCCGCAGGCAATGAAGCTGGAGTTGGAGAAATGCGCGAGAGGCAGCCACACTCGAATAATTAGCGAGATGAGATACTTGGCTAAGTATCCGCAGTAGGCCACGCAGTGGTAGGACGAGAATCTTGCTAGACGCCAAAGGGGGTCTACAGCTGGTTTCCTCCCCGCTCTGTAATTTCGATAATTACGGGTTAATGCGTTTAGCCGCAGTAGCACGCGTACCAGAAACACGATTCTCGGCGCACGACGGATACCTTGCGAATTAATTAAGCGACTGGTGTGCCCTACGGAATAATATGTCCCCGTTCTGGGACATTGGCAACTCATTTTCCAGGTTTATGGATGACGCGGGTCTAACAAGAATGTCGGATTTTTATCAGACACTGTGATCAATTCAGTTATCAAAGATTCTCAGTTGATGGTAGTGGAAAAGTACGAAGGGAGTTAAAAATCGTAATGAAAGGAAGCAAAAGAAATAACCGCAGATTACAAATAATATATTAAATGTATGCCAAGTGGAATGAGAATGTGCAGTAGAAATAGTAGCCAGTTGCACACTAGCATATTATAGTATAGACATTACAACATTTCTAATTTTCTATTTGTTTGGAATAAGTAACCGTTAAGGAAATAGAATTTTTCTGGGTAAGTAGTGGTAAGATATAGAAATTTCGGCAGTTCCACGGTGGTTTTGCTGGCAAAGTAGGTTTTGAACAACATTACAGATACAGTAATAGTAAAAGAACGCAAGACCTTGGAGCCTACACGTTGTTCCGTTTTCGCTCAGGCTGGTAGTAGTAGCAGTCGCACGTTTAAATTTTGGTCGCAGCTTTTCGCAAAAGTATTCCCTCACGGGTAAGAAGCTTCCCTTTATGATGAAACAATATCGTAGCTCGCCTTTTTTCCAGACGCCCTCGACTCGCATTTCCTCTGGTAATCTGGCTTCCTCGTCCCGCCCGTTCACGGTTTTCGTCGCCTCCGCCCTATCTGCATTCCTCGTCCCAACGAGCCGCAAAGGAATTCCAATTTTAAACAAAAGTTTCCTGTCGACGGCAACCTCTCTCCGCTGGCGTTCCCTTTTCCTTCCTTACGTGCTTCCGGCTTTCTGTTTCGCTCGCACTCCAGCACGCGCGAGCTCGAAGCTTATCGCTTGCGCTTTCCTTCTTCGTCTCCTTGCCGCTTTTCGCCTCTCCTCTCGTCTCCTTCTGCGACTTCGCGGATTCTGACCGTGCACTGATGCATAGTATCGCCTGCAGCTCGAGCTTTCCAGAATCCGTTGTCAGGCGCGAATGTATATGTGTACATAATATACAATATTATACATGTATGTATAGTGAATCACTATGGTATGTAGGTGCGTCGCGAGAATCGGGCCACCTAGATATAATGTTTCCCTTATTTGTCGTTCTATTAGAAAATTCCCCGGAGGAAGTTACGCTGTTTTCAAGAGCGGGCATAACGATGAAGAAAAAAGACTAGTAAGAATTACGGCGGCCTGTTACTTTTGCAACGATGAAAGCCATTGTGCTTTTGAAGACTATAATTGCTCTTCACTCGGTTCTTTTTAGCTACACTCATAGCCAATTTATTTACAAATTGGCAAATGGAAACGTGGCAAGTTTTCTTGATCGTCCTGCTAATTTCACTGTCAAACCGAGATTTTATTTAAGATTATTGTTTACCGTAATATACTATAAAGATGGAAAGTCGATATTTCGTCGTGTCGGGTTTTCCAATATATTGTTCACCGTGGAGTTCGAGTTTCCCACTAGTCACTAGAGAGAGTCCCACGCTCTCGACTCAAAGGAAAAACATGCAGCCCGAATTGAAAGAAGGAAGGAAGGCATAAGGTATACATAGGTATAGTGTATGACTCGCAGCAGATATATCCGAGGAGCTGGGTATCAACTGACGTTTGCACTTTTTTTTCCTGATTGAGGATTTTAATGCGGTGCACACTCGGGAAACGGGCGAGCGTGTAGAAAAAGCTTCCGAGACCCGCTGGTGGAGAAAATGCGAGCAAGGGCGACGATAAACAAACGCTAATCCATAAATCCTCTTGCAAACGGCAGAAAGCACGCGCTATATATGCGCCGCCGACTCGAGACGTATCAGTGCTGTGTCTGCTGCAATATCGATAAAACATTGATCCCCCATTCGTGCCCGAACCCGGCCGTATAGGATTCGCAATGCCATGCCGCTAGGCAACCCGTGGCCACACTACTACTACTACACACACACACACACGCGCGCGCGCACACACAAACTCCTGCATACGAAACACTGTTTCCACGGGATTATATTCGATCCTTGCCCATGTACTCCACCGTGATATACACCGACACAGATATGTATATGTATACACAACATACATACTTTAGGCTCAATGTGAATGCGATTTGTGATGTGTATGCGCACACTGCACACCGTGGAAGGCTATGTCGGATCGTTGCATCGCAATCAACACGCGAATCACGAAGTCTCTTGGAAGAACACGACGACGACGGAATTTGGGTCACTATCGACGCTGGGTCCGCTTGATTTTTTCTGACGCGATCGTGCCA
This sequence comes from Trypoxylon attenuatum, assembly GCA_963989405.1. Taxonomy (NCBI): domain Eukaryota; kingdom Metazoa; phylum Arthropoda; class Insecta; order Hymenoptera; family Crabronidae; genus Trypoxylon; species Trypoxylon attenuatum. The sequence continues at coordinate 7,701,623 of OZ022490.1, read as the reverse complement.
AGGAGAATCCAATGAGTATCTATGTATTGGATACATGTAGCACATACGTATATGCGAGATGTCGAAGTCTTGTAGATGAATTTATCTAATACCCTTTTCTTCCTCAAAGGGACGCGCGTCTATAATGTAACAACAAATGGAGAATTTGATTTATTTTCGCAATTGGAATTTAATCGGAAGAACGATGTGTGCTCACGATCCAAGCCCGTTTAAAAGTTGGAAAACAAGTTGGTGGTTATTGGCGCAAGCTACTGGCTACCCGATACTGCCTGGTAGATTCACTTTATTTCGAGCTTCCGCGATTTCTCATTCGGAATGATCCTGCCCGGTCTAGTGGCAGATCAAAGCAGTTGGAATCACAATACACGTCGGCATTATCGCAGACGACACCGTTTAAGGCGCGACGGAGCTGACTGCCGCAATGGAGCCTGTCTCGTGTCGGCGGATACCCGCTTCTTGGTGGATCAAAGTGCGGATTTCCGTCGAGCAACGAATTGGCAAACTTCTCTCTGAAGATGAAACAGTAATTATAAGGCCGGTGGCAAGGCGCAGGATGACGGGAGAGGAAAGGGGTAGAAAAGGGGAAGTGGCCCACTCGGCATGGTGAAACGCGCGCGGGGTTTCGAGTCGACGCGACACGACGCCGACGCAACGCTGCGCGACGGCCTGGCAGGAGCCGAACGAAGTCGTACACGAACGACGACGGTTCAAACACGCCGGTGCAAAATTCACAATCTAATCCAACTAAGCAAATTACTTCCAACTTCCTGGGTGGTAGCTACGCACGCTGTCCCTTCGTCCAGCATTCCCAGAAACTTAGATCAAAGGGGCCGACGGACCGTCGCGCCGGCTTTCCTGCTTGCTTCCCCTACAGTCATGTCGTTTGCGCTGTTTCGTTAGTCGCCGATGACCAACGCCATGCTGCTCTTCTATTTCGGAATATATCGCCCTGGCTTCGCTCCCTTTCATCCCTCCAAACTCCATACTTCCGGCATTTCTATCGCGTCACCCGTTCAACTACTACTTCCTGAATATCGGATTCTGTCTCCTTGACCAGTAATCGAGCGCATCCTACTGCTACTCGAGTAGTGTGCGACCTGTCATTTACCTGGAATACTTCGGTGTACTTAGCAGGTGCATAGTTCGAGATTCATGACTCGGCATCGAGAACAATGCCGCTTAACTTGCATTCCCTAAAATTGAATTCCATGTCAGTCCCCCTTTGAGCTTTAGCCAAAACGGGCCACTGTTCCAATTCGACAGTGTTCCAATGCGATTGCCGCCGCTCAAGAAGACTTCGCGGCGGAGGCTAGTTTACGTTACCTCGAATCTCGACATTCGCTAATAATAATTGCATCCACGATGCAAAAATTCTACAGCGTGCATAAATTCCTCGATGAATTATTCATGCGGTACCCTGCTGCTCCTTCTCCGTTGCGAATAATTTCTTTTCCACTATAATCCATACCTCATTTTAACAATCTAACAAAAAACAGGAGGTGAGCCGTACTTGCAATGAGGCCTGCGATTCGTCTTGCGCGCTTGTTCATTATGCAGTCAAGTTGGCAGTCGTTCTTGCACCAGTCAGAATCCTAAATAGCATAATCACGAAACTAGACGAAGCCGAGCCTCGACACAGTTTCCAACGCTTATTGGAAGTGGAATACATAGAGGGAGCAGTCTTTTCGGAGTGTGCGTGGATTTTGGCGGGTAAAGTGGCACAACTGAAACACAGATAAACAAGGCTGGAGTCGACGTGCGAGCAGACTCACCAGAATGGATTCGAGACGGTTTCTCGGGGCTGAAAATGGAGGGGGATAATTTGCCGGAGAACGAGACTGGCGGTAATTCTCACTCGCCTGGTCTTCGGAGGCGAGGTAGCAGAAACTCCGTCTGTTGATTATCCGGCCAGTAAACACGGCGCATTGTTATCGATTGGGCCAACAATCTGCCGCTCCCCATATTGACGCAATACTGCCTCGCACTTGCATAATGAATGGTTGGCTAATGACCCTACGGAGGTTGCGGAAACCGCAGCTAGAGGTTGGTAGGCCCGAGGCTTCAAGCACTTCCGGCATCAAACATGCACCGCCAACGTACGCGAGGAATTTAGTTCGTGCCTTCCGCCTTGACTACGAATCAGGAGCCACCTTTAATTCTTCATTAATCCGCTAACTAATTCTCACGATACACCAACATATCCTATACATATCCTGTATCACTCATTCTTACGCTATCGTCTCGTTTAACGAGAGCATCGATCAGCCCGTAAATCCTGCTTGATTTGGATCTAAGTCGCCGCTCGAGCTCCGCTATGATCACTGATTAATATCGTTTGCCGCACTAAAGCGTGGCTATCCATAACTCAGAAAAAACGCCAGCACGCCGGCAGATAAGTTTTATTGCGTAGATCTGGAATACGATGAGGCTAGGGTTGGTGGTAGTGGTGGTGGTCGGGTTCATGGAATATTCAGCAAGGTGTTCTTTTGGTTTCAGTGCCGGAAATTACACGGACGCTAACAAGTCAATTGTGACCACCGATTTGACGCATCACTGTAAGTAACCGATGCTAGTTCATTTTCTGAATACATACACACTTCTATCTTTCTATCTCCTTCGCAAAGCGTGAAAACTCTTAATGACTCGTTATTATCTCATTCAATTAACTCGAAACTCTGCGGTTGGACTACGCTCCTTATTTGCCAGTCGAAACGAGAGATGTTTCGTTATCAGTTTTAGTTAATCTTCTCGTGGGATTGGGGATTGCAGAGTTTCCCCAAGTTGCGAAACTCGCCGGTGTCTCTTCCTCGCGTTGCCATTATATAAGTTATACTTTAAAGCGGTGCGGCTGTGATTCTTTTGTAGGTGGCTTTCTGTCACTTTAGCCGGGTCGCATCGTCGCCAAAGGATGAAACGTTGGAGGGTTGCGACTCCCACGTAGAAGTTCCACTTTTGTCAGTGTCGACGCAATAACGACTCTAATCTCCTTAGGACCCAAGCTGTTTTTGCGGACCGAACGAAAGTGCTTATGGCGTTGGCCAGTCGAGTATAAGGGACTTACAATTTACTTCTACGTAAGAAGCTTTGTGCGGTGCGCAACGCGTAAAACGCTACGCTGCCGGGCGACTTTACTTAATGTTTAGTCCGTTTTACATTTACCGGGTGAAATAGTACGACTTTATTGCAGACAACACCTGCCGGGGACGGTATCCAGACAGCAATTATAATGGAAAGAAACGCGAGCAATTTACTTTATTAGCGAAATTCTTGCATCTTATAGATTCAAAGAGAAGCCTAGAGTGCTAGGAAACTTTTTATTCCGCCACTCCTTCAACTTGAAGATGGCCAAGTGGTATAAACGCTACACCGATGGAAAGAAAACTGTGAAATTTTAATATGGTTGTGCGTGTCACGATGCCGCGGAAAAACTGAATGCAAAGATTTGGCTTTGTGAAGTGCGCCACTCTAGTGGGGGATCTAATTGATCGTTACCAAACACCCTGAGATATTTAATAATATCGACACACACAGACACTTTTATGCAACGGAGAGTCATCTGTGCTTTCTTCTCTGTCAGTAGTTAATCAATTTCATTTGGCTTCAGCTTTTCTCGGTATTCCGTTGAAGCTCCAAGCCCGGACAAATGTTTGATGGGTATCACGCTGAGTGTATCAGCGGCTATTTTTTCTTCGGGCGCCCTAGGGACTTTTGAAGGACAATCCAATCTTCAGGACTGGTTTAACGTTCCAAGAATATTGTTTTCGAAGGGATTTCAAGACGATCACTCTGAAGCTTCTGGATCACATTACTTTTTATACTGCACTTTATTTTCTTATACGAGCAATTATAAAACGCCAATATTCGATACTACAAAACGGGCCACTATTATAAAAAGAGTTCGCATATTAGAGTGGGTATTCCGACTGACTGGCAAATAGGGGTCCACCTGAATTTGATGTGCTCAACATGGAAGGTTGAATACAATTATAAAAAGCGGCTACCACGGTGCGGAGCAAATTGGCAATAGCAGTGCGATACAACGTTTGCTGCATTTGCCATTCGTCCGAATGTGATCGGTCGAATTAAAGTTTAATTAAACGAAACATTGACCTGTCTCTCGGCCTATCCGTAACGATTGAACAATATGGAATCTGAAGTTGAAGCTGTGTTCGAATCAGCTTTACGCCGTATTTGCTTTCGAAGTATAGACAGGAGTTTTCGAATGTGGAAGACTATTCCCCTGGGAAGGGATGAGTGTTTTGGTAACGGTAACGGTAACGGTAATGGTAGTACAGCGTAAAACAGATCCGTCTTACTTGCGCAAGTCCCAAGGAACAGATCAGGATCGGCGATTGTGCGGCGTGGCACGACGCGTAATCCCAGTCGGGAGAATCGTTAAATGGTTCGTGTGACTCAGTGTTAGTTAGAAGCAGTGCCCATCTCACAGTATTCGGGCGAGCCAAAGTGGGTTTACATCGCAGTTAAGTTTCGTAGTAAGGTTCGTGAGACGGCTGGAGGGTTGTCGCAGAGCGAGCTACGCGGATTTACCGGCCATTTGGCAAATGAAGACGAAACTGCCTCGTAGATTACGCTGGCCAGGATGCCAGGATGGACCACCGACAGACAGCCTTAAGGCATCGCATGCTGCATCTGGCCACCCTTCAAGCCTGACCAGATCGCTGAGAAGCCGATAGCCAGACGTTGAAGGGACTGCCCGGTTAATTTGAGTTCGGGGATTCCTAATTTGCTAAGGAACCATCCCATTAAGCGCATACGCACGAACTCCTCGTGGCACATCACGGCGACAGTGTGACAGAGTTAAACAATGTTCGATGCAAATTATGGATCTATCTTGGTGCCTGCAGTTCTGGACTAATTTATGGGATAAACCGCTTAAAGCTTATCGCCTGATCAATTTTGCGTAATTCCAGAGAAAAGATATCTTTATTTAATATTTCCTTTGCTTTCGAGCACTCATAGCTTGTAAAGAGAGAAGTAGATGAGAAATATTCATAAAATAAAGACTTGCTTTAAAAGCTTCTGTCTTTAGTTCCCACGGTCGCTCCTATCTATCTACTTCTCTTTCAATAGAAATAAGGTAATTAATAATTTACTGTCTGCAGTTGGTAGTCTGTGCTTGCATGAAACAGTCTGCCGTTATGGATATTAATTGAAGAGAAACTCGATTGATCTTGCGAGGTTAGCCAGGTGAAGTAACAATAAATTCTGTTTTACTTCTCCAATAACTTCGTTTCCCGACGTATAACTGCTCGCGTTACACGCGAGAATGCTATTATTTTCATATAGAATGAAACTTTCAACCAGGCTTATACATATGTACATACAATAGTCGAACTGTTGTTTTTACATGCCAAAATTACACATGAAAGCTAAAGTGTCTGTAAGTATTAGGTAACAGGTAACAAGGTTTTGTTAGAGTACTGTCAAAAGATATAATCTACTTTGAAAGTGTGGTCATTCGTAGCGAATCTACTGAGAGAACGCCTAACTTACGATTAAATTAGTGTTCGATGTAATTACAAATCTCGTAGAAATACGTACATATCTAACCTGCACTGTCAACAGTCGACTTTGTAATTATAATACTGAATAATATTAGTTTTATTCTGTTATCTGGACGCGTAGAGTTGTTCCTAGTTTCAGGCTTTGAATAATTGAAATCACTTCAAATATTGAAATGCAAATAGAAATGCCCATGTTGCAAATGTAAGTAGCAAGTGTTTTAGTCTACCGAGAGATTTAGTCGTGGCTGTTTAATTCAAATGCAATTACGTACTTACGCGAAAAGCAAAACGCACGATAATAGAGAGAACGATGGGGATCTAACATTCCCTTCAACGGGACACAGTAGCCGACAGCCATAGCGTGGGTTTTCCATTTCGCCCACGCAAATCAAATTTGTGGGAAAATCGTTTTGGTTATATTCTATAACACTGTAAAGTCATCAATCCTCATCGATTACCGCTGTTCTCAATATACTCGATCTCATTTATGCTAGTCAACAACGGTGATATACTCTTGTTAAAATATACTTGCGCGCAACGCGCCCTCTTTGCGGTTTCATTTACCGTTGCAAATAACTATCAATATCAATCAATTCAGGAAAAATTGTTCGCTTCTAAATTTTATAATTCAATTTGTTCATTGATTTTATATTTACGGAAACACTGTGAACATAGTCAAAGTGGTCAGAACCGCTCGAGATAAAAAAGAGCCAAATACAGAAAATGTACGACGGTCTCAAAGTACAGAAATATTTGATTCGAACACAAATCAATTCGGTTATACTGGATATTTTTTTAATTTATATATAAAGGATAGCATTGCAAAAGCGTTACTGGTTTTACATTGATTACGCGATTTCAGTAGTAAATAAACTATGGAGTCTTATTAAATATGCCCCAAAACGTAATGAAAGTTTTTCACAGAAATTGCACGGAATTTTATACAATGTATATCATGAATATTTAAGTTTATACATAGAAGCATATTACCTGTTATTAATAAGTATCAAAAGTTCCTCATCAGTAAAAAAATCTATATTCACATGGATATTGTACTTTGGTCGTAACTAAACTCTCTGAGCTACAACACGTTCATTTCCGCGGGGGAATATATCCTCAAATTGAATGAGTCGCGCATTTAACGTGAAATCTCGTTAACAATGCGATATTTGGTGGTAGATCGTCGCGGCGGATGCCCACCTGTGCCACCAGTGCCCCGGAGCAAGGGATCCCGCGAAGGACACTCGTGATTGAAGCTTTCACACCTGTACGGTGCGTGCGGTTCAGCGGGCAGCGTGCAACAAAAGTTAACGAGATGGCGTTAATTAAATCCAGCTCGTAGACCCGGGCTGGAGGGTAAATTTGGCCATGGTGGCGCGTCGTGTAGTGGCGAAGGATGAACGGAGAAGGATGGAGGGTTAGATGAAGGGAAAGGGCGGCAATACGGGCAGTCGGGTGTGTGGAGGCGCGAGGCAGAGGTTGAGGCTGAGGTAGAGGCAGAGGCAGAGGCCGAGGCAGTGTGGAGGAGGTAGAGGTAGGAAGGGAGGTTACGCTAGTCGAACTCCGATGAATCGATGACCGCTTTTAGTAATGATGTGTACATGGCAGGCCGTCCTCCCGATGGAACGATGCGGCGGGGTCAGCGCAGGACGCAGCAGGACGCGGCAGGACGGTGGATCGTGTGTAGTGGCAGCCAGAGTTTGCCGAGGGGACTTATTACGTCCCTAGAATTACCATATAAATTATCACGTGATGAACCCGCCGGAGTGCGAAACCGTAGCGCGCTTCAGCCTTTGTCGAGGTTTCGGTTATGGTTAATCGGCCGCGCTGTTTAATTGACATTCTGCACCGCAAAATACCGGCTCCGTCCGCGCGTCCGATCCAAGCCAAGTGCAATTTTCTTCGCTGACCACGGATGCCGTGCCATTCGTTGTTTTCTCATTTACCAGTAAGAATTTTCTTCTCCACCCTTTTGTAGCGTAGTCCGATGCTTTTGTAGCAGTATGGGGCAGTGGTTTACCTTCGACAGTCAGTTGAGTGCAATTTATTTGTTTGCAATTGATTTCTGTGAATAACAGTTTGTTTGCAATAATAGTACATGGCCAAACTCTCTCAATAATACATCCACCCGGTTGAATTGTCGAACATCAACGGAATCGCTAGTATGGCTATTTTAATTTGAGGCCCATCGATATTACCTCTGCAGTTACATGTTCCCAATTAACATATATTCTGTGTGCGGACCATATCCGCGGTATACGCATAATATAATTGCGAAGCTATCGTATCGTTTACAAAGCAAACTTAATGATGCAAACTATACGAGCAAATACCTGGAGCCTAATTAACGCGCGTACAGATTTCTATGGAAGGAAGATTCACCGTAGAACGGAGCGGCAAGCTGGAGCTTTTACGCAAAGGGTCGAAGCTTTCGGAAATGCTGTTAAGATTAAGGAGGCATAATTATCCGGTTCGATGACATCAAGATAGAGCAGAGGCTTAGGGTACTGACAGGGGTGTGTCTAATGTTAAGATCCAAACTGTGCCCCCTTGATGAGCAAGGGGGCTTCGCGCGAACTCAATGAATATGCAAAACCAGTTCCCTCCTTGTCACTCTCCAACTCCCTCTTTCTCTTTCTCTCTTTTCGTCTCCCTCGCCGCTTCCCAGTTTTCTAGCAGTCTCCTGAAACATATCTCGCTGCAGAGGCCGCAGTCTATGTTTCATGCATTCAGATGTCCTTCTTACGTCTCCGAAGGGTGAATCGGTGGTGCGAGGTGTTGAACAATGTCCCTCTAGTGTTGCCTTCATTAGATGCCGTTTAAAAACTCAGTTCACATTTCTCGTGAAATTCCCGCCACGACGTGGTATGCAAATCCTACTCAATTCGCACGAACACGAGGAAACTCTTAAAGCCTTTTATAGTATGGCTTCTCTAAGACTGAATTCGTGGTCTGAAAGTCAGAGTGCCACTATATTCTCCGGTGTAGCTACTCGCGCGGCGACATTTCGCGGTACGTGTATGTACGTGCGTGTACCGTGAGACGATTGTGTGCGCACTTATACATATCTACGACCAAGGCTTTTTAACCCCTTTCTAAGAGGCTACGTACGACTCTCACAGGCTGATTTATGTTTACGGACGTAAGAAGAGAGGTGGGCGGGAGATGCGAGTGCACGATGGAATCCGGTGGCCGTTTAACATTCCGTTGCTCCTCCGCAATCCTCAGAGAGCTAACTTTCTGTTGTCGCTTGAAAGAAAGCATGTCTGGAAGCTCCGAACATTTTTGCGCTTCCACATACCCACCCACGACTTAAGACGCGCTCCAACATGCCATCCTACTACCATCCTACTACACCACTGCAACGAAAACACTCGCGGGAGGAACTGTGGAAGAGCTAGTGGGCAAAGTCGCCAAATTAGTGGCGAAAGAGATTAGAGAATGAATGGCTTTTATTGGAGATTTTGCGAAATCGAATTGGCGATAGGTTGCATGCGATGCATTCGTTCCTCTCTTGTTGGAACAATTTTGGTGCGGTGGGCCGTTAAGTCAGTATCAGAAAAGTTTCGCGTTTTCACCGGCTCACTAGCACAGAACGGGGGATAAGTTTCCGGCAATAATATACACGTGTGACCGAGCTCAATAATAAGAATACTTTTTCCCTAATGTTCGCAACCGGACATCGGCCGGAACCTTGGGATCGTTCCTCTGGTGTTCTGCCGGTCCGATGCGGCATCCTCTCCCCAATTATTATTTCGCTCAACTAGTTTTCCTCGTTCCGCGATGAAATTGGCTTGGTCTCGCGAAAACACTCCGAAAGTATTTCACTCTTGTTCAATCTACCGTTAAGTGAATATGCGATAGACTAATTGAACTCTACAAATTTCGACAAGATTACGAGCATATTTCGCAACATTCCTTCACTCGAAGGGAAGACGGAAATCTGAACCAGACACATAGAACGAATGATCGAATGCCATTACTTAGAATTATTTGTCCGCTACGGAATCGGATGTACAAACCAATGATCTTAAATGATTCGGGGAGATAGTTAATTATAATAATATAAGTACCTAAATCGTAACTTGTACGATCAATATCAAGATCATCATGTTAGATGTTGAACAGTCCAGCCGGATTACTGTTCCAGAACCATAATTCCTACCTACAGAAAGATATTTTTCATCGAACTTTTCATATTCTAACCATTCATCCTATTATCAGCCGTTATCGCCACATATCATAACTTACGGCAATAACGGTATCCTATAGTTGCTGCGATGGTCTACTTCGCATTTATGGCTGCCTGTAAAAATGTTCTATTAAACCGACGAGTGTCGTCCTTAGCTGTAAAACGAACGCCACGCGATGCAATGTAACATTACAAAGTACTTTCCTGTCCTCGCGCTAGGGAATAGAATACCATCAGGTATTCCATTTCCGGAAGAATCTTTTGTCACCTGAAAATGTGAGCGCCGGCTTTCAGCCGGGCCGGGATACATAAGTAACCGAAACCCAATTTGCAGGTTGAAATGGTAGACGGCAGCAAAGGCATTTAGGATGACTTTATTGGCGCGTTGGGATGAACCAGCGAAAGCGGGTTCGATCAGAGTTAAAGTGAGACACAGAAACGGACGAGGAGAAAGAGATAGTAGGATCAATAAGATGCAGAAACCTTATTGTGCGATTGAAATGATGAAATCCAAAAAACTCCGAGTGCCTATCTCTTTTTGTCTCGCGAAAAAGGTCGTTCACATATTGTCCATTAACTTTGCGTTGACTCGGCTTTTCTAATTCACTTTGCGGTTTGACAACTCTCCCACGCTCTGAACACACTTACAGGGGAAGGGGGAGGGTGAAGGTGGTAGGGGTAGAAGGAGCTGTAGGGCCGGCTAAACAAAACATGGTAAAGTACCCTCGTCAGGCGAGGATGCGCACAACCTGTTAGCCGCTATTGAGGCAAGTGAGAAAAGTGGCTTCTGAGAGGTGCCTAGCGATGCATAAGGGCACGTTTCCCGAGGAGGGCTTATCCCTCGGGCGGCGCGGTGCGAAGCGGTACCGCGATGCGATGCCCGACGCACTGAAATTTATTAACGGAACGCCTATCGCCGCGGGAGGTTCCGCTATAAATTTCGTTACGCCCACGAAATCGCGACGCTTATTCCTGAAATTTCCCGCCCGTCTATATTGAGCTATCATTCCGTGCCTGTTTTAATAAATCTTTCGACAGATTTGGCCTCCGCTCTGCGTTGCTACCCCTAATTCGCTCGCGGTAAAGAATTTCGGGAAGCTCTGCCGAAAACCTGATACAACCTAACTTTTGCGATGTATTTATTCTGACGGGTCGAGTTATGATTAATGTATCCCGCTACTAAGGTTTACCCGGCAGTCGAAGTCTTTCGAAAAGTTAAAATGGTGTTGGTGTTTTTGACAATGATCATGGTCTGACTGACTATTAGCAGAAATGTAGTATTTTTTGATTAGGTTTGCCGGGTCGAAAGGAAAATAATTCCCAGCTGTTTTTTAGTATGGTACCTTGTTGTATCTCGTCGCGATTGCACGTTATTGCTTTATTCGTCGTGTTGATCGATGCCGAAGTCGAAGGCGTGGTTAGAGAGTCGGCAGGGCCCTCCTCTTCACGGTGGCAATTTCAAACTGAAATTTCATAGTCGAAGGAACAGTGAGCGATCTTAAGACAGCAATCGCCCGGTTCGGATCTCCCCCGGAGCATCAATCAGCGGTCTCTGCAATCAAGGGAGAGCTAGTAGCTGCAAGGACGTCTCCATGGGAATTTCGAGAAGTATCCACTACTCAATTATCTGCGAACATACACATTCAAGGCTTTATTGATTTTCCGTAGCCACGCTCGCGCAATAAGTCGAACAATCAACTGCGGGGAAGAAAAAACAATTCGCGCAAATAACTATCCCTCACTACTAAAGAAATTCCTGCATCAGTATGATTTGCCGATATTAAACATTATAAAGATATACACACACATGTAAATATTCAATTAAAAAATCGAGGGTTAATTATCGAAAGCATCAATTGTTTACTTAACTTAATCGTGTAACTAAATTATTGGCTGTTAAATAATATTAAAATTTGATAAGTTTTATAAAATATATGAAACTGTTGTTAACACGTATCAGCAGTTACGTTTCTTTGTCGTCGAATAAAGGGTCGAGCGGTAGATAGGGTCTCTCAGTCTAGAAACAAATTTCCAATAACTCCTTGAACCTCGACCTTATACATATAGTATATGTATCCGATGACAGTATTTTCGCCTTACTGCTCCCATTTCAGAAATACACAGAAGAGTATTGGAAACCTTATGGCCATTGATTACCTCTTTCATACACAGCAATCGCTCGTAACGCGCACATGAATACAAGCTGCGGACCAGACATAAACAAGCTTGTCGGCACCAAATCGCGAATCATCAGTGTGTATAGTATCAGCAAATGTCGAGCACGCAATTCGATTTCATTCGGCCTCGAACGATTCTAACTGTTGGCCGTGAATGCTTAATGAGCCTCTGTTGTTTGGCATTGAAGTCCTATCAAGTTTCCATACAGGGTGATCTCTGCATCCCCGCTTGCAATTCATACCATTCGCGTTCAACCGAATATACGTTCGATTTACATCAGCTGTGTGTCTAGACATCTCGTCAAGCAGTTGACGATTTTTTGAACTCTATATCGATGCTTTTTATTCCTTAACATTAGACCCAGCGAAAAGCGATCTTCGAAAAAATGGGAAATCTATTGTCCAATTGGATTCTCTGATTTCCAATTCAAATATAATCATATTTCACGTTTTACACATTGCAAATCATAATTAAATATCGTTTTGTTACTAGTCTATTGGTGTAGATCCACGGATTATAATGAAATTATTTCATTATAAAAATCAGGATGTGAATTTCGATTTTTGAAATTTAACCCTGTAATGTGTTTTAAAATTACAGATGCTACAGTAATGGAGGGTGAGGGCACGTTGGGCCGCGGCCACCCGAACGGGGGTCGTGGGCTGCGTCGTCAGCGGTCCCTGGAATGGCGTGAGCGGCGTGGTTATGGGCCCAGTGCTCAGTCGAGTAGTGACGAAGATGATAACACGCGACACCCAGTCGGACCAACATCAGCTTCCTCCGCTAGTAGAGGCCCTCGTAGTCCCGGTCAGGTCCTCGCTTCTATTCTCGCACAACAGTACGGAAGTGAGTAATGATTTAATCAATGCGTTCCCCCCCGTATGCTCTGCGTAACTTAAATTACCTCGGAGATCCTTCACGAGCCTCGCCTCTCCATTCGAGAGGGTAATTCGCAATTGGTGGACCCACTAGATAACGATCAAAGTAAAGTCGACGCGACACCTCCTTTCCGTGTGGTGAATTATGAAATTAATCGTAGAGCAGCAAAGGAATGGAAAAGTGTGGGTGTGGATTTGACTGTAGCAAAATTACAGGGACAAAAGTGAGTCTGCGCATGAGACAACGAAAGGTACTAACAGGGAAGAATAAGAATAAAGAACAACGAGTTGCAACGAATAGAAACTAAACCATTAACTTCATTAGATGGAAGTACTCTTTCGTTAAAAGCTCCTGTTGGCTCTCTTTTTCTTCCGAAAAAGAAATTACTATAACGGTCCAATTGTTGAAGTGGACCTGTGATTGGATGACCCTTCGTTAAGCCATTCTTAATCATGGTTTCAAGGAAATTTAACGAGGAAAACTTCAAATTTAATGAGAGACGTACAATTCTTGCATTTGCGATAGCTGAATGAAGAGTCCCAAGCACCTGGATGGTTCGCGTGATTTCGCGCGGATAAGACCAAGGAAGTGTTCGTAAATATCCAGCGAGTAAGCATAAAGCAGCTCGTCAGCAGAATATTCCGGAGATGTTTTAATAATGTAGTGTTGCGAAAGAATTTCTTATTTCGCTCGATCGAAGCTTTGACAGGATCGACAAAGTTGTTTTACGCGGCTCGTTCATCATATTCCATCAAAGACTCTTGGAGCTTGCCCATTCAGCTTACTTCCCTTAGTCTCACTCTCCGGTACCCAACCGAACGCGTAGATTAAAGGATTTACGAAATTAGTTTTACTTCCTCGCGTCTTCTACAAGCACTGCCGGATATTAAGTTCGAGGGTAATTTTGAGATTGTAGCGGGTTGGCGAGCGAGCTTTCGCACACGATAGAAAGAGAAAGAAGGAAAGAGCAGGGGCGCGTTGACGATACAGCGATGGGTCGTGATTTCGTACAATAAACAAACACGTAATATAGAACGCTACGACGAAAATCATTTTCTCGTCTCTCACGTGATGTTTATGACTCGGGATAATTATGCTGCGGCGGCCTGTTGTATATTTCTATGGTAATCTTGTTGTCAGAGACGTATGTATACCGTGCACGGTGATCTCTCAGTTTCCCTTATGCAGCTCATTATTCAGTCAGCCTACGTCACGAAAGTAGCTGCTTTATTCCCTTTGTTCACGGATATCAATATTAACAGTGATATAAATACGGTGCCGATATGCCGGGGTTCGCGGATGGTTTACTGTGTGATTGTACGCCCTTGTGGATATATCGCGACGTTGCGGTTTAATTTATCAAGTTAAAGCCTCGTAAAAGGCAATGCAGCCCAGAATAAAGGTCCGCAAGTTCAAAGCGTTGTTGGACGGCAGGACGCGCCCTCAAGAAGGTACAATTATGTTTTCGAGCAGGCCCTTGTACCTGCTCCTTGCGGTTGCTTTTCGCCTCAAAGGCAATTATTCTTCGCCTCCCTTGGTATGATCTTCCATACGAATTCTCGTTTCCGTGAGCGTTTCATCGATTAGTCTTGGAGCCGGACACACCATCGGGAGAGCAGTGGTTCGAGAGAGAGGGAATGAGTAAGAGAACGGATAGAAGAGACATTGGAAGTAAGAGAGAAATAGAAAAAGAGAGAGCGAGGCCATCAGATCGAGCAAGTTAGGCGGACAGAGGGGGCGAACTCAATTAATACTGGTGCTCGGTTTATACTATATTTCTTGGTTGCGGTATCAAGCGAGCCAGTAGCCCACCTCACGTCTGTCTGCATTTGTTCCAATTCACTTGCTGCCGATTACCGTTCCCCCTGGCTCCGCTGTCGGCTCCCGAGTTGCCCACGGCCGATCCAACACCGCCGCGTCGTTCCCCATTTTCATCCCTGTTCTCTCATTTCCTCTCCATCCCTTTCCCTTTGCCTTTCCCTTTCCCTTTCCCTTTCCCTTTCCTTGCATTGCCAGCTCGAGATGGCTCAACTTCGCTTGATTCGCTAGACCGCACTGTCACGTAACCGCACTCCATCCCACCGCATCTCGTCACTCCTGCTATCGAGAGGATATCCACTTCGCCGTGCAGCACCGGCTTCACCTTCTAATTTTTTTCCTCGGCCAACTCTCTTTTTTTCCTTGCCCGTCTCGTCGCGACGCTCCTCTTCAGGTGACTGGCTCGCAACGCGTTTTATTGTAAACCGATATCATGCACGCTACGGCTACCGCTACCGGTGCGGCTGTCCTCGGGATGGGGTTGCGATGCTGTCGCGACTGGAATCACGCGAGGGTGGCCATGCGCCTCCTTAAAATCGCATCATCAATTAATCTTCGCCCGCCTGTTGACCATGCCCTTCCTGCGATAATTGATGAGTATAGGCTGAAAGTCGATGGGGGGGCCAGTCGTTCGGGCCAGTGGCGAGTACGATCGATGGTATTGTCGGGAAGGCACGCGTATGCTTTGCTCTGGCTGTCCTGCCCCGTGATTCCTTCCACAAGCTTCACATTTTTCAACTTTATTCGCAAACGCCCCTTCACTTTTTTCTACATTATTTGTCAAGTGGATACGTCGCCAAAATGGACGCGCTCGACGATAACAGCGTCGAACCGCCAAAAAGTTCCTTCACCGCTCCAATTATTCACAACGAGATATGCTCGCTTCTTTCGTAAGAATTATTCAAGTAATTTAACTTGGAGAAACATCTAGTTTAAAAAACGATCATCAATTTCTTTATCTACCATTTGTAAATCCTTATTTATTCGCCAATTTGATAGTTTTGGCATTGACCAAGTTTCAAAGGAACTCCGAAGAGAAAAAAGGACTTTGTAAAAGTTCTCGTCAAGTACTGACCGGCCAATAATTCCGATAACAGTGGGGTGTGAAATTACGCCAGGAGGGTCGGCTCGAAAGTAGTACGGTGTACATGGTAGATCGCGTTACTGTCAATTCACGCGTGATATAAGGGCTCTTCGTAAAATTTGTATTGTCCCGTATCATCTTATCTGGGATCGGAGTACCTTTTATGAGGTATAGGCGACCGCGGGCGAAAGTGGAGTCTCTCTTTAATAACGGCGCCCTATGTGTCACGTTACACGAGAGTGGTGCGCTCGTCAATATGGATGGTGGCTCTTAATCTCCGTCGGCACAGTCATCAATATATTGATGTCCAGCCGAGGGGTCCTGTCTCCAGGTTGGCCGGTCCATGCTTCCGCGGACATTATATTGTCAGCTCATTACACCAGCAACGCTTCATATCACGCTTTACTGCTTTCCCGACGGAAAATATTGACCTCCGCCACTGCGACAGCGTTGCACACGCTCGTGTGCGCATGATAGTTTCATGTGGCACACCGTAAGTGTTGATTTTCCCTGTCCGTCACGCGTCACCTATTTAATACAATGCCACTAATAATCGGGCTGTTTATAATAATGTTTTACCTCTTGACTCAATCTGTACCGGACGCATATCTCGATAATCGGGAACCTCTGAATTTCGAAGCGTGAAATCGAAGAGCGGATAACATTAGATCGCTTCTTGCCTCGTTAGCAACGCACTGGCAAGAAAACTGCATAGTCACTTAAGATTCTAAGCAAGCGAAGATTTCACGCTTTCGAGCAGCGTGGCGCGAGGTTAGCTTTGGCTTATGACACGCTAGGGAATTGGTACGTTTCGTTGTTTCCGTGGAGGGTAAGATCTCAACCGACGGGGTTAAGCGAGAAATAAATTTTTAACTCTCCTACCGAATTCAGCTCCAGAGACGTATTGCTACGGCACATGCGATCTAGAACAATAGCTTTTCCCCCGCTATACGATAATTTTAACGTGTATAACGTCCACGCAAACAATTAATTACAATATTCGAAACACTCAACGAGAAGTAAGAGAATTCTAGCTTGATTGAAATTGAAGGGACAGCATTTTAACATTGAAGTAACTACCACTATGGAAATTGCGACTTATCCTACAAAGGGATAAAGCCGAGTTTGATTCGTTATTCTCACTCTATTTCCAACTAATTCTTGGTCTCGAGTTACCAAAGCCGTGCCGAGTTCTTTCTCCCTCGTTAGAGAAAAAATACCAAATGAAACTCTAACTTAAGGTTAAGGTTAACGATGTACGCGTGAGCCTTGGGAAGCCACGGGTTCCAACGTGTGAGATTAGGTATCTAAAGTTCGGTGAGGATGGACGTGGGATAAAGCGAGCAACCTCTGGTCATTAGACGGTAATACGAAAGTTCGGCAAGCAAAGAAAGCACGGTTTACCATTTCTTACTTGTTCGTTTGTCCAAAGTTACAGGAGAGAATGGCAAGGTGAGTCGCGTCCCTTAAGAGAAATGAATAATTTCAGTACGTCGGACGGAACGATCGGAATTCATGTGTCTGGGAATCGTTTCGAACGTCAAATTACAGAGAGCCTCTCTTCGACAGATCGCTTGAATAATTGTGTTACGGAAGGTCGATCCATTTAAATCGCTCTATTACCGACGAATGCTTCATTAAAATGCACTGGATCCAATTTCTGCCGAGACGATCGCGTTATGTAACAAGAAATTTCTGATAAATCTCATCGCAAAAGATATTCCATATATATGTATATATATATATATCGAAACTTGCATGAATCCACGATGCAAATCTACTGATTGCCTCGTTGTATCTCGTCGCGCGAATATCGAAGAAAGTAATCTCCTTGAATGTTGAAAAATCAAGCTTTGCGGATACGTTCGCCTGAAATGGGTGGTCGGTAGCTACGAAGCGCATTCTCATAGTTCCTCCAATCTGGCGCGGTATTGAAGACTAAGACGATCTACAGCAGCATCTTCCGATGAAACCAACCTTTCTTTGTCGCCTTCTTTCCGTTCTCTCATTTCTTCGATGGATTTACATACCGTTAGAAGAATCCGAGAAAAGTCGCGACCAACACCAAATGACACAAAGATCTTATTGTACTTGCAAGGGCGTAAATATGTTAAAGCCATCACGAGAGAGAAGAGTAATGTACTCCTGCCATTCGCCTCACTGCTCGCGTTGAGCGTTACGTAACGTAGTATGAAGGGCCATGAACTACGTCCTATTCATCGCAAACGATAATCAAGTCTACAGGCAAGATCAAATGGGATTCAGAGTTTTCAAGCAGGTTCCTATAAAGACCGTGCTATACACGCAACGATTTCTGATGTAACGTTACACGCAAATAGTTAGTGGTATGCAGGAACGGGTCTCAAAGGCTTCTAGTAATATTCACGTGTGACGCAGGCAGCAGATGAACGGTACACAGGGTAGGCCTACATAACCATAAGGACCGTTACACGAGCTTGTGTACCTGACGGAGTGTTCGTGCTCTATATCGCGCACCAGGCGCCACCACAACACGGTCCGGCACATTCTGCTAGTAGTGTACATACGTACGTGTATGTATACGTCCAGGTATACCTTACCAATAAATTTTCCTGCAAATCCTTCCTCACGCTTCCTCCCGGCCTGGTATACAATAACAGTAAACGTTGTCGTTGCCGATGCAAAGTTTGTCATTTAAAGGGGGGCGATCCTTTCTGGAAAGAGGGATTCAGTGAAGAGGGATATACAAGTACGCGAGCGACTATTGGATATGATAACGACGCAACGTCCCGTGGAATTTCACCGTAAAAAAATTGCTGACGAGTTTGATTACTATTGAAATGGGGGTTTAGAAGATGGCACTTTGCTATTCTCTTTGCAACAAAATAGACGTATTTACTTATGGTCTTCTGGATTACTTATTAGTGCAAGAGGAAAGCTGTCGCCGGTTTCAAGAGGTCTTTGAAGTAGTACGAATCGATCATTTGGCATACGTTATTCAGTAGCGAGATTCAGTTTTCTCTGGAACTACATTAACCAGTTAAAGGAGAATTTATGTAGCAACTAAACTGACGTGTAAATTTTGTAACGCTGTTTAATTAATAGCTTGTAACGAGGTTTTGAGTGGAGGCTTGTATCGAATAGGCAAATTTTATTCTAACAAACTAGTATTTCGGGCGAATAAAAGAGTAAAAAAGGTTTTAATGATCGAGTATTATAAAGCACGAGACATCGCATGACGCGGCGAAGCGCGTTGAAACAAAATTAGTGACCGTACACAAATTACGAAGAGAATACACGCGTCGTCTCCTCTTTCTGGTTTACCCACCCTGTTTCGTAGCGTAGACAGTGGTTGATCATAGAGCTCGTTTCGGTACCACGTAGCGAAGCCGCTGTAAATATCACTCTCGTTTTACGAGGATGTGGCTTCTCATCGACAAAATAAACAAGCCGGAGGAAAGGTTACCCTAACGAGAAAACGCGGTCCTTGATCCAAGGGAAATGATGTTTCTCCAGGTTTATTATTGCAGCCGAGTAATTAAGCCGTTTTCCGTTTGGTGGAATTGGAATCAAATGTGTGTGTGGCCATGATGTGGCGAGCAAGCTCGCATGATAGAAGGTTTAATCGCTGGTAATTACGAAACGGCAACCCCCTTTCGACTACAAGTACGATTCCCGCTTCCGATTCTTAAAAGAAGAGAAGCATCTTGCCCCGGGTTCTAATTTGTAAAATTCCGACCCATCCAGTTCCGATGGCAAAGTGCGATGGCAAACGCAGCCGATCGATTATGAACGGCGGAAAATGAAAGTCCGCAAAGTGGCGATGCCCGTGGTAAGCGAGGTGGCTCTCGAGGATTAAAATTAGCCGTGAGAGTATAATTACAGCGTACTCGCTTAGGGCCCGCAGAGTGATTGACGAAGAGGCGTGTCGCGCAGCTCCGTTTGTCCTCGATATCCACCGGCGAGCACGGCACCAATAAAAGGAAGGGAAAAATGGAAGGGAAAAAAGGAAGGCGAAAACAAGCGTGGCACCCGATACGGGTTTCTCATTATTTTAAGTGACTTGAGAGGTGGCCGGGCTCGGGTATATGCGCGCACCATATATCACCACTTGCCACTCAGCCAAGCAGTATCGTATAATCGAGTTGTCAGGCAAACTACCCCTTACGGAGAATGGGTCTACTACTATCGTTGTCGCCGTCGCCGCAGACACCGACGACGCAGACGATACACCGCCGTCGTCGAGGAAGACGACGCCATGCTAGTCGCCTAATGCACGCGTTATTACGTTACGCGCATTTAAAACTTGCCTCCTATTAGCAGTTTCCCATCATCTGGAGACTGGAGCCTGGATCGGATCCAACTTGGCTCGGGCCCGCCCCACTAGTGATGCAGCGACGCGACGCGCAGGTGTAACTTGCCACCGCCGACCACCGGATTTAATGCTCCTACAGCCATTACCGGCCGATATAATCGATCACGTAATTGGACGCTCTTAGACGAGAGAGTGGAGATTCTCTTCTTTGGCCTCTTTTTTTTCTTGTTATTGCTACTACCAGGGGAATATAGAGTGGACTGGTTCGCCAGTAACGCTGTTTGTCCGGTGCGGCGAGCTATTAGTAAGGAGCAATTTCTCAATAATTTCGAGAAGCATGGAGTACACCGGAGTCTACAATGTTACGAGCACGTCGTACTGCAGTTGGTATTTTGTCCTTCCGTGCGTAATTATTCTGCATTGTTTCGGTCCGCGGTTAATTGCTAGATTACCACGCGCCATGCTGAACGGGCGTTGTGCCGAGAACTTTGAGCATTTGTCGAACCAGTCTACTTCGTTATGTGTGCTCCTGTGTTTATTACTTCGAACTACAGAATTCGAACTCTACGAGGAGCGCGTATCTCTGACTGATCGCGGCGGATCGTATAACCGCGCGTCGGTCTTGTTAGTGTTCCGATGATTACACTGTAGCCCGCGCATTAAATTAATCCGGGAGATGGCCTGAAGTGCACTCTGTTCGATTGGAAAGGATATGCGGGACACTGGGAGAACCGAATGATTGCGTTAACGTGGCATCGCATGCGGAAACAAAAGTATCGTATCGCGCGCAAGTGCATCCGCGGTACATAGGGGGATGTACGACTATCGACAACCTTACACATTCCAGGTGGCAACGTGCAGTCGTGTATCGTCGTCACGAACACATCGCAACTGCCACCGAAAGTGAATGAAAAAAGCAAAATCAACGGAATGCAGTAAAAATCGATGATTTGTGCGTTGGGTACGTACAATTCCTTTAAATGGCTTTGGATTCAAAGTTATGCCAAAGTCTTGTTACCATTTTCTCATATGTTACGATAGGTCGACATATTAGAATATAATTCACAATACAAAGACCACTATCTTGGTGTTACCAGCGTCTGATATTTGAGATATATGTATAGCCGGTTCAAAGGATCCCAACTGCAGGCGAACGCAGCTGGACGAGTGGTGAAATCCTAGGGTGGTTGATATTCGAGTAACAACGGTACTCACCGCACATCCGTATTCGTTTTGCAAAGTGGAGGAGTGAGCCTACGTAGGGTAACTTCTACTCGGGCTCACTTAATAATGTAGATAGAGAATGCCCGTACTCCCGGAACAGCACGTGTAAGTCATGATTAATATTTCAACTGCGGAGCAGGGAGGGTCTCGAGAAGGTGCACGGACCGTGAAGGCACTGACGTTCAGACTGACCAACGCAAAAGAGTATGTAGCAAGTTCGCCGAGGTTTCGTTGTCCGGTACATTGTTAATTATTCGCAAAGGAAATTAATGCGCCACTCGCAATAATTTATATCGACCGCGGAATGAATGGTGGCCAGACGGAATTATTCACGCTTCGTGTCTCATAATTTCAGGGATAGGGTTTTCGCGTGAAGAGAGCCTAAGCGCTTGGGGCACATTAATTGCAGGGTATTAATGTGCTTCGTGTCAGGGCACCGCACCTTTCTTGGACACTCGGAGAAGTTACAGTTAAGAATTTCTTATTAAATCGCACTTTAGTTGATTGATTTGGAAAAAGTACACATATATATAGATATAGGTAGAATATATAGAATAAACGGTACACGGGATATGACCGAGTGTAGAGTTAATGGGAATAAATTTCATTTTGTGCTTGCATTTGCCCTGTAGACCAATTAAGCTGCAAGAGCCATTATAATGGGATAATTAAATTGCGGCTAAGAAATTAGCTCTTCGAGTTGACAAAGCATTGCTGTTCATACTGTTCTCTGACATCAATGCAAATCGGTCGGAAAGCAAACAGGGAAAGTTATTAACTTGGCTTATGTAATCTTTCTTCTGTTATCTACTGCCACTAAATGGTGTGTGCAGGTTTTATTAAGTTCCAGAATAGCGGATACTAACGGCAAAGCACTAAAATCAGTCTTGGAGAAACTGAAGGCAGTTGCTCCTAAGTAGTTGCGTTATAATGAATTTACCGAGTTCGCTCTTTAACAATGCACATCTCGCTAGCAGCGTGGCCTTGTTCCACCACGAACGATAACCCGTTGAAATACGTTACGAGCACCGCGTTTCCGGGGTTTAATGCCGCAGGTTTAGATCTTCTAATCTATTTGATACATTGTTCCGCACATGCCTAAGATTGTTTCGTGCCAGCAAAGAGCCACCGTAACTCGTTTACCCTGGAATTCTGTCCTCGTCTTTTCCCTACTAAACCAGAAGAGCCTTGTTACCCGAAAACTCGAAAAATCAATTATTCCTCTGTCTAATCTTAACAATAGTAATATTCGTCCCTTAATTTTCTTAAAAATTCGTCCATTACCTTTGGCTTCAGCAATTTTGCGAATTTTATTCACGTGCAACAGCGCAATTACTTTTCTATCTTCGTTGAGACGCCTTGCTTTCCTACTATTTCGGTGTCTCTACGCTCGGAAGAAATAGCCAGTAAGAAATGCAAGAAAACTCATATGGCAGGAACTTAAAAGTTTCATAGTTTGGCCAATAGTGTACTACTCCTCACGAGTATAGCTGTGACGCCAATAACGGGACGTATCGACATGTAATTCATAGTTTGGAAGATGATGAGAAAAGTTCGCATGCCGTTCATAATATATATATGTGTGTCTAGTGGACGTACCTATTCATTATCGCAGGGGAGACTCTTCGTCGCCAGTATGGCGCATGGGGAACATAACTTTAATGTTGCAAGTGGGCGAAACAGAAGACTGATGCGAACTTTTCAATTTCCTCCAACTCATTGCCTTTTTCTAGTATTAGCCTTATTGACGCTACTAAAAACGGTGGAAAACATGCCTTTTAAATTTATTCTTTACATTTTTTATAATTATTGTATGTAATAGACATGTACGTTGATGTACATTTTTTGTTTGTATACTTACACATGTTTTACTCGACAATTGGTTAATATACGGCTTTATCGAAATTTCGAGTGCAATTAGTATAATAACGTGCTTAAATCAATAAAATTAGAATTTTTATTCATTAGAAATTTGCTTCGATCAATCAACTTTGTCGCTATCACGATTTTTAAATTGCAATTCGACAGTATAAAGTGCTTTTTTTACGTGAATGCATTCTGGTGTATTGTTTGCAAGCTATTTCGGGCTAAAACTGAATCACCCGAGGCAAGTGCAAAACCAGAACTAAAAATCGTTGGCGATGGTCAGTTCTATTAAAGAATGCGTTAGAAACCAAAACGGAGCATCGTCTTATTACGAAGGGTTGGCGAGGCACACCTCGTTTCCTGAGAAAGTACACGCTGGCATTATGCCTTTTATCAAAGGGCTCACAGTTTAAAAAGCGGAAGCAAGTGTAACGGGGTAAAGCGCCGCGACGGCCGAGACGCGAAGTGGCCTTTTCAGGGAAAGACACTTTGCACCTGTTGAAGATGCGGCTCGAGCCTCGCAATTTTTTGAAGTCTCGTTGACCCGCACTGCAGGTGACCCGGTACTAGTGCCGCTGTTCTACCGATGTCGACCTGCCAGAAAAATACTATAACAACTTCTTCTGGTGACTCGATTCCATTCCATTTGACAGTTCGGAAATTGCTTTTCAATAGAAATCAATGTTGCTACCCTGTTGTTTTGGTGCGCGTGACAGTTAGTAAAAATGCACACTTTTGCTAGGCGATTTCTACAACCTTCTTTCCCTCTCGGTATCTCAGCGTCTGTGGATCGGTGTCAACCAATGACAATTCGCCGAATAACCCAGTATTCTGTAGTGGCAGAGATCGAGACACTTTAGGGGAAGGTGCTCGAGGGAAAACGTTGCCGCGAAAGGAAATTAAAGTGTCCAATCGTGTCAACGTTTCTTTCTTTATTCATCTCGTTTCATTCGTGAGGTGTTCGAAATTTTACGTTCTATAACAGGTCGCGTGAAAGATATATTTTGAT
Source organism: Trypoxylon attenuatum (assembly GCA_963989405.1). Lineage (NCBI taxonomy): Eukaryota > Metazoa > Arthropoda > Insecta > Hymenoptera > Crabronidae > Trypoxylon > Trypoxylon attenuatum. Next base: position 7,677,554 of record OZ022490.1, on the reverse strand, counting down.
AAAATGCATATGGAATTGCAAAACTCAAACGCGTTTCATAGTATCAAATCTTCAATATGTATATTCAGTGAGGGGAGAAAATCATAGTAAAGTCCGAAAATAAGTGACAGAAAGCGTGTAAAAGTTCTGATCATAACAAAATTAGGACAACATTGAAGCCTGCTATAAAATAACTTACTCTATAATCGATGATATACTTTTTCACGAAAGCCCATCCCTTTCAACCGGTACGACAATTTTCGATCCAACCTCCCCATCAGCGTAAGAAGGAAGCTTAATCATTAGTCAGCTCGAGTACCCTATTGGAACGTCATTGTCGCGGGAAAATCACATTCGCACGCGCTCGGAACTACAGTCGATGTGCCAGCATCTAACGGTGCACAGAATTACTGGTTACCCACAGAATCCTGCGTGTCGAGAGCGACGCGACGGCTTCGGCAACCGTTTCCGGTGTAAACGTACGAGTGGCCCGGAGGATTTATCTCGGGAACAGGGCGTTGACAGGGTCCGCATGGAATTTACAACCGCGTCTCGCGTCGCGCATCCCCGCATCAGGTATTTCTTCACCCCGACAAGAATTCCTTCCACAGTGGCTAAACGCACTCGCTGTGAGGGTGCAGAGCAACAGAGAGGGCCGTAGAGTGCCACGGTGAGGGACAGAGAGGGACACATAGGGACACCGTGGACCCCGGAGGGACACCGAGACTCAAGAGGGGCCGTCGAGGGTGGCCAGGGCGGAAAGAGAGGCAGGAGGGTTACCGGCGAGCATTTTGTTTGTGGGGGATCGTTGCCATGGCAGCGAACTGGCGCTCGCATGCTCAACCATCGAATGCATTTCGGACTCGTGGTGGGCCAACGTGGCCGCCTCTGCCTTTCACGACGCGACGCGGAGCACGGCGCGCGCGGCGCTCGGCGCTCGACGCTTGCCGAGCTTGCGGAAGAGTTTGCCGCCGGGGCTTTCGCAACTTCTTGCGAGCTGCTCCTGACCCCTCCGCTGGTAACTCCTCCACCCGTGCACGCCACCTAACTTTCTACGTAGCCACATCAATTCCAGGGGGAATTTCGGGACCGTGCTCGCGGTACACAGGACGCGGCACGCAGCACACGACACACGAACCTTGCCTTCTCGGAGCGCTCGAAATTCCAGAAAAATGAATTTGCGAAATGAACTGTCCTTATTTGCCTCGCCAGTGGCGGACCCTCCGGTCTTTGGAACTCGGTCAACCGAGCAAAGTCGCAGTCGCGCTTAAAATTCGTCAGGGGCCACTGTTTATTGGAGTCAACCGAGGCTGATATTCGCAGTGTATATCTCGTTTCCGGGATATCAATGCGGAATCGTTAGTAACGATATTAAAGCACGGCGGCCAACATCACTGGGAATAAATGGAAGGCAAGCGGAATGACAGGCGGCAGCGAAACTGATGTGAACGGAGTCAGGGGAGCGAGAAGCTGGAACGGCACGACGCGGTGCGACGCGACGCTGCGGCCACCACCGATCCCTGCTCTGAGACATTTTGCACTGGGAGTAACGGCAAACAATGAACCAATATTTCCAATCAACGACGGGGGCACACAACAGTTTCTCTTCACTCTTTTCCGGACGCGAATGAGCAAGGGAGAGAATCAAAGTGATTTTGCAGCAGGTCGAATACCAGACGGAACACTATTATTTTCATCGGGTGGTCTCTATCGGGCCGATTTAGTTTTTGGTCGAAGGTGAGAGCGACCTGAATGCCCGACAGACTATCGATTTTATTACCTGACACGCTAGGACACGTAGACCAAAACGCATCAACGTTACACGAATAATACAACAATGTGCGCACCGCGTACGTGCACGTGACAACGGTCAACAAAGAATAACGAGGCAGCAGAGGCGGGAGAGACAGTGCCGATCATCGGAAAACAGAGGTGGAAGGGTGTACCGTCGCGTTGCGCTACTACCGAGGCCATGCAGCCAGCCAGCCAGCTAGCCAGGAAACCCGTTTTGGACGCGTGATGTCGAATGTTCTCGTAATTTGTTTTCGCTTAGTTGACGAATAGCTGACAAAGGAGGCGCAGAATTTCGCTGGCTGGCGAAGCAAGCCGTCACGAGGAGAAAAACGCGGTAAATCAGGACGACGGCGAGTCAGGAGCAAATCAGTTTTCGAACGACCAGACTGGAGAGCCTGGCTAAGAGAAAAAATAGAGGAAATGGAGGGAAAAAGAAAGAGGGGCGGGGAGTAAAAGAGAGAGGTCGTAGAGTAGGAAGCTCAGAGAGTAGTAGATGCAGAAGTGGGAAGCAAAGGAGGAGAGGACCAAAAGGAGGGTTCGAGAAGGGGGGAGAGGGAGAAGAGGGCATAACACAATTACATGTGGGGTTGATGCTGGGCCGGGATCGCTCTCGACGCGGTGTGGTGCGGGCGGGACGTAGAGCAAGACAGGGCGAGGGTGAGGGACCAACGGTGGGTGGCAAGATTGAATATGAAAGTTTAATGCGAGCAATATCAGCGCCACTGCCCCGACCCTCGGCTACTCGCTCTCTCAGACGTCTCGGCTATCAGAGTGCCCATCTTGGCCGTATCTCTCTTTATATCGTGAGTGTACTCGCAACGTTGGCTCCGGGAGCAGCTCTCCTCCGTGCCGGCACACTACCCGCCGCCACCGAAAGCACTTCGGATCTTTGATGTAGCCGAGGGTCCTCGTCCTCATCCTCGTCCTCGTTCTCGTCCTCGCCGTGATTTCGTCCCGTGCGTGGAGCCCAAACTTCCCTGACTTTCCTAAAAAATCTGTCGCGGCCACTCAAGCAGCACGATGCCACCGAAACCCTAAATCAATTGATCCTCCGCGGCAACTGTCGGCGAAACAATAAGCGAATAATGGATCGTAAATCCAATCACTGCAATCAAATCGACCGTCACTTTTTGTTCCTAGACTGTTGGACGTTAATAATAAAACTCGCGCAAAGATATTGTACGGAAAAAATTCTGTGGATAGGTCTCAATGTGAGATGAGATGGTATGCGGCAGAATAATTATCAATTAAAGACTAACTTTTCCGAGATATTTTGCTTGCGGACGGAATTCACCAGTTCTGGTAAGGCGTTTAGTGACTGTGCCTTCGGCTATTTGTAAAACTTTCCTCATTAATTACCGTCAAGATTCAATCCCCTCGGCTTTTCTATGCCATCTCTCCTGCTACGGTCTCGTATCCGCCATCGTTTTACCCCTTTGTCCTTGATGGCGAAAGTAAGTTTAATAGTAATTAGAACGCGCGCGTTCTTACACGGAGCAATTATCCGCCGATTAACAAGCTAGACATCACAACGCTTTCCGTTGAGTCACCTGATCATCGAACGATGACAATGCGTTATTTTCGCCGAGAATAGCTCAGCTTTTTTCGAAGCCACTTTGTGCCAGGTCGAGAGAGGTGAAGGAGCAAAACGGTCGAATAGAGATACGTGCCAAAATCAATCCATCAACCGAGCACAGTGGAAAATCAAAACATTGGCCCTTTCGTAAAACAGTACGTTAAACTGGCGTTTGTATGGATTTACTATCAGCCGGCAACAATGTAAAGTTCGAATTCAAGAGTACATACTTGGGATATCGTCGGATTGAAGTCGCCTGACCATTCTCTTGGCGATTGGGGAGGGGAAGAGAGGTCTACCTCGAGAATTTCCCGAAATGAAATTAGCTCGCGCTCTCATGTTTACCTTTTCGCGAAGCCCAGCGCGTTCACTCACCAAGCGCTGTTGTGTACGCGCTCGGGATTACCTCGACCCGCTCTTCGATCCTTGTGGTAGTGCAACAATCCATGCTACATACCTACCTTTCCAATTTCTCTTTCTCTCTAGTGGGGTAATTCAATGTCCACTCTTTCCCTAGCACACACGCGGAATGCGTCTCTCTCTCTCTTTTTCTTTGTTACATACTAGGTCTTCAAATTAAAAGTATTTATCTACCACAATTTTCTGTTAACGTCAACCCCCGATTAAATTTTATTCTCGGAACAGTTTTACAACATAATGAACAAAAAAAGCTACTAGTGCGGTGGCTATTGTCCGATCTGTGATCCTAGGGTTTTCACGTTTATTTATTGCATCGAATTAAAGAAAGATTGATTGAAAGGAATACATGTTCGCAGTATAACTCACGTCGCTAAACACCAGGAGTCTATGTTGCGCCTAAAATCAGAACGGCTTTCAGAAGTAACACACGGTCGTAGGTGAACTGATTTGCTGTGTACTCTCGAAAACGGAAGTCTCTTCTCCGTGGTTTTTATGCCACGCTATCACGCGCGCCAAGTAAAACGGTCTCGAGCTCAGGGCGACAGCGCTTTGGTAGGAAGCATTTTAAGCGTTCAGACGTGCGCGCGCGCGCGCGACAACTTAAGCAAATGCAGGTCAAAGCAACGATGCGAGACGAAGTGCTCGGATCTTGAAGAAAACTGGTGGTAATGCCGACTTGAGATGGTAGCAACGCGACACGGCCCTTCTTCACGGAACCGGTAACGCAGCGAATAGGGAGCAGTAAAACGAAATGATAGTTGCATCGCGAGGGCACACGCCACTCTTGAGATTGCTCGAGAAGATGCCTGATATATTTGTGTGTCACTGTCATCCATGTCAACGCGAATCTGTCGTGTGTCCCTACAAATGTCGGTTTGCGACTATCCCACGACGACAACCTACTGAATGTACTCTCGATAACTGAGAGCAAAGCACTCGAAAATGTAATGAAATCTCGAATGACCAATCCTTGATCTCTTCTCGCTCGTCTGTCTACTCGTGGGGATAGTGCATCCCCAGTAGTTCTACGATCCCTAGAGATTACAGCTGCAGTTTAAGTATCGCATCAAACCGTTACCGTCACGCGGTTACTGAATTTTCGAATTCGTGTTGATTGTGGTTTCTACTTTTTGTTTCTTAGCTCGTTGAAAGATAATATGCATCAGGAACAGCTACACTTGCCAGATTTATTTTGTTCTGTTATTTTGTTGAATATTTTGGCTGCGTAATTTCGATACGATCAGATTTAGATCGTTGAAGATACGTAAAGGTAAAGTATACGGAGATTTAACCAAGGGGATGTGTATTTGTATGTGTAGGTGCGGGTGAACGATCGTACCGTACTGGATCAGACACCGAGGGTGCTGCGACTACGGATAATCCGACAACGCCGTTTCCAACACCGCCTCCGACCTTGACGCCAAATCATCGACAAGCGTCTCCATTTCCTCTTGAAAGCACCAACTCCCGGCGACATCATTATAATGGCAGCATATCTTCTGAAAGATCTCGCAATGGCAATGGTACGGACTCAATTAAACTCTCGATGTATAATCCTAAGCTTCATAGAAAGTCATTGGAATCGACGATAGAAAATCGTATGCCCGGTCATTTTGCGTTGAATTATAAAAAAAAGGGATAAAGTTTAATACCATTATTCTGACACGTACGATACTATTCCGTTTTTATTTTCAAAGTCTTCGAGTTTTTCCTTTTTCGTGTATTTTTATTCGCGTTCAGTTGTTCACTGACCATTTCTCTTCCGTATTGTATTTAAATAAATATTTACCTGTCACAGGTGAAGCAGTGTACGCGTCGTCAACAAAAAAGGCGAATTCCGGCGGAGGCACTTTAGGACGACGAGCACGGCGAGGTCACGCAAGCGCTTTGAGCAGTAGCTCGACTGCGAGCGACCGTTCCGAAGCTGTCTTCCCAGATGAGCACTCTCGTATGCACCTCACAAATGGTGAGTCACTTGATCCCTTTTTGCCTACCTATAACGCGACTGTTTTTCGCGCTTCTGCCTTGCGCCACGCATGATCATCAACACGCTAATCCCATTATCATATGACCATGTAGAAGGATTTAGCGAAATCATGGCAACTATGATCCTAAGGGCTTTTAAGTGCTTTTAGTCTTGAGTGCCATCACGTAGAAAAGATAACGATACCAAAATTTCATGTCTCGTTTAAAACAAGCGGATAATGCCCCGACAGAGATTTCAAGGTAAATTCGATAAAGGATTTGAGCGTGTCCATTCGGGAAGTCACCATGTAAAATTTCTCGCTGAGCAATAAGTTAACGATCCGTGCCTCAAATACGATTACAAGACTAACACGATTACTGGCTGGTATCGTGCCCCTAGCCGAAGTTAAATTAAGTTTCGCGTAAACGTAGTCCCCGCTAAAAGCCTAATATTCATAGTCAATGCGAAATGTGAGGAAAACAATTTGTGAACTTTATAGGCTGGTAGACTCTACGATACGGAATTTCCTCTTTGAACCTGAAATCATTTGGAAAAATATCGTCGTAAAATAACAACGATTCTAATAGAGAAGCAACCAATGGTAAAAGGTGAGATGCGTTATGCAATGAGCCTATACAGGGTATACGTTGTATATAAACGTTTGAGGTCTACCAGAGCGTTTAATTAAGGAGCAGCAAGTTTGTGGAAGTCTAATGTCTATTGCATCATCTTGATTTTACGTCGAGCATCCCAGCACGTAGCACATATGCCGTTGTACCGTCTTGCAAGCTCCACTTTACCATCGTAATTGTAGAGGGTCGGGAAACAGCCAACGGCGAGGACTCCGTGTAAAGGTAAATGTTCGAGGCATAGTATGTTATCGTCTAGCGAACAATGCTATAATCGACAAGCTACCTCCTGCCGCACCTCATTATATAATCAAGCGTCTCTATGTTTTGGGAGTAAAGGTCATTGTTGCCGGGTCCAACAGGAGTGAGAATAGGTGGGACAGGAGTAATATCTTGCCTCTTGCTGCCTTATTGAGTAGCGAAAGAGGAAGTTCGTCGAATGAAAGGGCCAGGACGGTTAGGAAGGTGGCCGAGAGTAAAAGAGAGGAGGAAGAGAGGAGTAGAGTACATAGGAGGTTGCGGATGTGGCTAGCGAGGAGCTCGAGAGAGTAATCAAGTTAGCAGTTAGTAGCAGGGCCCTAGCTAGTTAGAACGTAGGTCACCCTAGAAGTTAGCCCCGGCTAACCGACTATATTGTTTTGGAATGCCAAGAGTATTTAGGCCTGGCAGAGTCGCGGAGACACGGACTTCCCAGCTCTCGGTACAAGCTACCTTGGTACGCCGAACCGAGCTGCGCCCCGTAACGCAGTTTTAGCATTACCACGGAGATGAGAAAGTAGCTTTGCGGCTCTGAACTGTCGTCGCCCCCATACTAACGTTAATCTTGGTAGCGGCGTGATTCGCCTTAGCTAAGACTGGACATCTACCTTGCGAAACTTTCAAACAAAATTTTAGTCGAATCTTGTTGCACGATGTATTGTGGCCACTAAAGCTGGCTACCAATTAGTCTGCCGATATCGTGAGCCTCTTAGATAGTCAGGATCAAGAGGAGCTCCTGACATAAACAGAGAATTCGATCTGAAAGGCAAGAGAGAGAGAGAGAGAGAGAGAGAAAGGCACGGCTCGAGCAAAGATTGAGGTCTGCCACGCCTATACGGATGGTTGCATTTAGCAATTTCCTCCTTGAGAATCATTGCTTGCTTCTGTCTGCTGAAGTGTGATCGCATTACGCGTGAATTCCGGGGAAATTAGCAGTCGGGATTAAGATCTGGCTTCTCCTGCCGATGTTCGCCGACTGGACCTATATATTCGAATTCCTATGTATTTACGAAGGTATACATACATATAGATATATGGCATGTACAATAGTGTATCCTCAGGTAAAGGAGCGATCTCAGCCCTCGGGCTCCTCCGGCAAACGGTGCCCTCAAAGTGGATCGGTAGATCGAACTTCTCGGCGTTGATGTATCAGTGACACGTAAGCGGCAACGCGACGCGAGGGTTCTCCTTTTGACGCGAATAGCCTCCGGTGAGATGCTGCGCCGCGCCGCCTTGATTTATGGTCCGATCCTCCTATCCGACCAACTAAATAGTTAAATTCATTCTTCAACCGTGAAATCGAACGTTCGCGACGTCAATTGAATTTAGGGTGGCAACCTCTTCACCGAATATTGCTGGCAGCACAATTCCTGTTTTTGCGCTCGACGAAGATAGTTGGTCGTTTTACGGCGGCAAAACTATAGTCTATTTATTGTTAGAACCTTCGGTGTCCAGCAGATTTGGCTAAACTTGACATTCGTATGAAAATTCAATGAAAGAAAAATCCCGAATTTGTAACGCGTTGATCTTATATCACGATTCATCATTCTTGAAAAAGAAAATGCACATAAAACTAGACTAATGGCAGTCGGTTTAGCACCATCTATTTATAAAGTTGCAGGTGTTTACTTTACTTATACTTATACTTGAGGTGTTACTTATACGAGTTTGAGAGTAAATGGTCGAGGACACGCGTATCGATCATCGCCGATCATCCTGATAGTGAACATTCAATGAATTGCGAAAAGAAGCTGCGCACAATTGGTGGCTTCGCGTAAGCACAGTATGTAATTCGAGTCAGAATCTCCGGTGGGATATTGCTTGCAGGAATGTCCCTGTGGTCTAATGGAGGCATGTCGTGGCATCTATTAGCAAATGGCTCCCAACGGTCAGGGCTTACCCACGTTAACCCTGTGCTCGCCACCGTCGGAAAGACGATTGATATTACATTAGATTGCCATAGTCTAATGTAGGCCAGTCGAAAACCGCGTTATCGAATTGCTGGGCACAGGGGACTCGGCACAGTTACGATAAGTTGTCAACGAGCGCTTCTGAACTGCATGCCAAGCGGCTAGGTATGCATGCAATCTACATATGTATGTATATTCAGCCAACTCTGGCCCACTAACAAAAATTATACTGGCAGCCCGCGATTTTATCGCTTGAGCTTCTGGGCCAACCTGGTTATCCTTAATGTCGCCGTACATATTAGTTTTAGAATCTCCCATTTGATCTTGAAGTTAATAGCCAACTTAAGATTTGCAAAATAAACAGATGAGAAGTAATATCGTTAGCTATTAAACACATAATGTTAAAATATTTGGATGTATCCACATTTGATTTATTTGACCGATTTAAAATTGAGGGCGGGTTGGATTAATTATATATTTTAATATAGCTGGCTTTAGAATGAATATTAACAGACTCATTACCAATGCCTAAAGTCCAATTTCACTAACGGAAGCAAATTGCACGAACCAATTGACCTAATATTGATTGAGTTAGGCGGTCTAAAAAGAGGTTGGATGTATGAAACGAATGATCGTCCATGATGTAAATTCCTCGAAATTAACTTATTGGGATTGGCGAAATTTCATTCAGCGCAACGCTTAATTTCTAAACCGCCAGTGTTATTTGAATTTCAAATAATACAGTTGGGGTCTAACCTTCGAACGGAGTACCGCAAACTGGACAGTCGAAAGTAATTGAGTGACGTTAAACATTGCGGGACAAATATATAAATTCTTTCTAAAATACAATAGGTTCGTTTATCCGCGGCAAGCCAGAGCATCAATCGGTAAGAGACTAAAATATTTCAAGCCTCGGTTCAATTAAAAGATTCCGGTGGCTCCTCTTGGATTAATGCCAGCTTTACCTAAACAGGAATAACTTTAAGCGCCACTTGAAAACTATGCCAATAGCCCGTGTTCGCCATTATCGTTATCGTTGTGTTCTTCTTCCGTTTTGTTCCGACAATCCTAAATCTACGAACGGTTTAACCCGGTTCATTATGCTTAATCGTAACCCACGTTCGTGAGAGGATTTATTTTTCAAACAAGTAACCTTCCAGCATTAAATTCGATTGCGTTCATTCGACTTTCGCCATGTTCGTAGAAAAATCAACTTGAGAAACATTTTTAGTTACGCGCGTTTTCTCGCACTGAAATAGGAAGAACCTGAAATCCGGTTTGGTCGAGTGATAATTTCATAAAAGGTGTCGGGTTATTGAATCAGCAGTACGATGTCTAGCTAACAGCGACCGGAACTGCTACGCCAAATGATTCGATCCTGAAGGAGTCAGAGCAGGACGAACCGAGATTGGTCAGTGAACGGCCTTAGCAAAGCGACAGCAGCTGAGCCTAGGAAATAATTCGTATTTACATGAATATGTACTCTCGGCCATGATGGAGGCGTTAGACCATCAAATCGAATTACCAACGCGATTCGCTAACCGCATCAAGTCACTGTCGACCACCTTGCATACCCTTGCAATGTCTGACCAACCCTCGACTACGGCTGTGAGGGATAACCCGGTTCAACTCCCTGTCTCTGCTACTTGCTACCATGGTGTGCCATGTCGTTGCTCAGTCGCTGTCTAGTGTAGTGTCTACATACATACAACGGCTTGCTAACGATTCACTCAAGGCCCGACCGGCTGACATCGTGTCGTTCTTTTATTCAATTAACAGTCTAATTTGACGACTGTCTACCACCGTTCCCCATTTCAACCTTGCGTGCGAATATTGCGACTTCGGTGGCTGTGGATGATGTCTAATATCATATGAGTATAATACATATACATATACATATACATATACATATACATATACATACACGTACATGGACAATATAATGAAATCCTTGATATTTTTCCAAATTAGTCGTTACCGCTACGATTTCAGTAAAAATTTAACGTCATCACTGAATCAACGGTAGGTGGATTATTTATGCTATTTTTTATTCATCAGATGTATTCACGGCAGGAAATCAATGATCAGCTAATAAATGAGTTTCAGCAACGGGCGAGTTCATTTAATAGCTAAGACTCACAATCAGATGTATTCGGAGCGGACGTCCCTTCGTTTTAGGAATAAAGCCAACGAGATATATATCTCGATGAATATTATTTTTTAAAAGAATCTTTTGTGGTAATGGCTGACACAATCCAAGCCATGCACAGCAATAGGTCATTTTAAGCCAATAGTACCTCTAATACCATTGATTGAGCTTCGTACGTATTGTACGATCGTGACTTTTTCGTTCTATTGACGTAACTGCAATTACAATATCCGCTCTGGCGGATATTAAAAATATCGCGTATAATTGGAACGTTGGAAAATCGGGGGAAAGAGTCGGTACGGAGGTGAAATTAAAATACAAAACCCTAGTTACTGTCCATACGCAAGCCGAATTTAACGGAGAACAATGTTCACACATACGGAATATATGCAATAACTAAAATTCCAAAACCCTTTCTTCCTCGCGCTTTTAATTCTAGCAATTTCATCAGATTCCAAAATTGAAATGCATTCGAACCGAATAGTACCTTTCTAGCAATTTAAACTTTTCACGAACCGCAATTTATTAAAAGCGCAGATTTCACGGTATTTAGCAGCACCAGTTTTTCGTGAATCAGTGTGAGACACATTGAAACTCATCCATCTCGTCGAGAGCTCAGGAAACAGGAGGTCGAAACGTTTTACGTAACTCGCAATAAGCGAGTGCGAAACGTACGATAGGACGGTAAAAATAACTCATTGCAGATTCACACGGGTGAGAGTGCTGGTAGACATTTTTCTCGCTCGTGGGTCGTCGGGGCCGTGGGCATGGCACAGCGGGAGGCACGGGGCCACGATATCGACTTCGTAATTGAACGTTACAGGTGTTCCCGGCGCTCGAACACTGCCGGCAAATTGTTCAATAACTGCAACGAATGTACATTTCGACGGTAAAGTTGTTGGAGATACGCGATGGACGCGGCGGCTGCTGCTGACAGAAACGCATTGCGCATTTCACCGTCCGCTTTAATTAAGCAATTATTGCTGCTTATTACGGAAAATAGCGAGCGCCGCGCCATTTCATTCCGCGCGCGCCGTCGCGAAACTGAAGACAGGCCGCTTATATTTGTATTTCTGCCTGTTAACAACTCCTTCAAACAATTAACTATACCGAGCTTGGTTGACACGAAATTCCCTCGAAATCGTTGATACCATTAGGATGCAGTTTTAGAAATGCTTTTCTGACATATCGACACATGTGGCAACTGACACATGTTGCACATATGTATGCGGCTGGATAGCGAGTAGGCAAGTTACCCTGTCAAGCCGTGTCTAACGCAGTATACTACTATCTTCTGACACTGAGCGAATTTCGAGATAGTCGGAAAATTGCGTATCACGCGAATATATGAGCGTGTGTTGCTTCGGGAATAAATCATTCTTCATCCAGTTCAATGTTTCTCATTCGTTTCTTTCTTCGGTTGTTTCTCATCACGCTTAAAGCTTGTAAAGTAAGACGGTGATTCACCTGTAATATTCACACGTGCACAGCTAACAAGTTTGCCGCACTAATGCACTTCTCTTTTTGCCTATTTTTTAACGTACAGGTCTGCCCAGGCCTATTTACTTCACAGGTACGTAAACCTTTGGTAGAAGAGCTACTGTAAAACGCATTTGCATTTCTGTGCACTACGCACTTGTCTCGGTGGTATGCGAGAAACATCGACTAGAAAAACTGGACATTTCTCGAAGCTAATAATATTTTATCACATATCAGATGGTGTCTACTATTTCATCCTATCTTTACACAATCAGTAAAATCAGTAAAAATGGAAAACTATTTCGTGTTGCATCAATAAAAATTGGTACGATTCCATTGAACGAGTAGATACTTTGGCGTTGCCTCTAATGGAAATTCCAAAGCATTTAAAGCATTATTACTATAGAGTAAAGTGCGTAATGTGCTTTGAAGTAGTGTTTGCCTTGCTAAATCCCACCTTCGGAGTGCAGAGTAATGAGACCGCCAATAGATTTTAATCCGCGTGATCGGAGATCGAATTTCCATTACCCTGTATCGGAGTTGCCGCAACCAAGTTATACAGTTTCGCGAAAACGCAATAGACCACTATACCTGCTGGTAACCTTGATTTACAACAATACGTCCTGTAACATTAATAACCGCTAATGGTTACACATTGCTCCAATTACATATATGTTTAACACGCAATCGATTTATGGTTCTAATATGTCTCACTACCAGCAGCTCACCGTTATCATTAAGTATTGTACACACTCAAGATTGAAGGAAGTGTCAAACAAAAACATTCCAAGATATTAAATACAAAGTTGACAAACATAAACGAGGATTACATGAAAAATTTAACAATAAGAACAATTATTTCGTAATTCACTGAATCCTTTGAACAAAAGAATAAGTCAAAGTACTTTTGTCTCCAATATACATTTTCAATTATATCGAATCGTTCTTACGAGGGTAAGTTAGTTGGCCTGAGGCATAAAGCGCGAGACCTTTCGTAAATATAACCGTGGATGTTTTTGTTGCTTCCGGCGTGGTTGGAACTCCCTCGCACTCTCTTTGTGCTCTTTATGTTTGGGTAACTTTAATTATTCGTCGAGAAGGGTTTCTTACAAGTTTGAATAACTTTATAAGTAACTTGACTACGAAATGCCCGCAACACAAAGCTCCAGAGAGTACGGGAGGGTCAGCCACGGGCGAAAATGGAAAATTTTCCGAATTGCCGCCGAGGCTTTAAAATTGTAATTCCTTTTAACTAAGGATGCGAATAACTAAATATGTAAATCCTTGAGACATCAATGTCTCTGTATTCGTTAATCGAAGTGTACGCGTTGTAGCAAATGTCTTGTTATTTTGGTTATCGGGTCGATACGTCTCATTGGAAAGACATATGCACATACAGTTAGATACTACTTCTGACAAGAAGACTACTTTTCTTTCGGCCGAAGTACTCGATTTTTAGTGTATCGGACTATATATAACAAAGAGGGTCATGTACGCGTGCCACACAATTCAACTGTATAGAAGATTTGTTTTTCCTCTGACCTGTATGGATCCTCGGCAGGGCTTCTAGCGCGCAATCGTAAATAGCAGTATTGGAAATACAATACGTTGTTAGAATGGGAATTATAACGGCACCGTTATTCAGTACTTCATCCCATCGCGGTACTATTGGTGCACGCATGAGGGGTAACCGGTAATTCCGCTGGTATCTGGATAAGAATACAAACTTGCTGCAGTTTCTCCCAAAACCAAAAGTGACGATTATGCACTAACGCTACTTAGAATTTTAGCTTCTGCATGACATAGTAGCATGAGTTATATGAAATGAATATTAAATCGTAGAAATTGACTAAAAATTCAACAATAGCTTATCACTAATAGCTATACCTATAAGAACTGAATGTTTAATACGGTTATGCATTAATTGTTTCATGTTACCAATAGAGTAATATTGGATTAGTAGCATCGATATGTTCGGTGAATAATTCGTCGAATCAATATTATCAAAAATGATTATTTCTGATATTGCATAGTAGCTTCACCGTCGAGGATACCAAAACGTGGAAAGTCATTTTGCTGAATCCAATTTGCTTAAGTGGCGAGAATACGATATCGAGGAGAAGTTCAATTTTACTCTGAGCAAACACGCTAAGTTATTTTGGGATAAGTATTAACTGAAATTCGTTTACAGACACGGGAAGGGATTCACCCCCTGAGCCAGCACCGCCGGAGGTGCCACCGCGTGGACCATCATTGCACGCAACTCACACCCTGCGTTCCCAACAAAATCGAAACGGATGTCCACCAAACGCTTCCGGAAATTTTCCTATGCCGAGCGATCAGATGCAAACGGAAGCCTACTCCGGTGAGTTGCAAATGTTTTACCACAACCGTTTTTCATTCCAAGAACGAACACTGTCAAAGCTTCACTATACCAACTCTCATTGTCAATTATTCGTCTACGAGCTTTTCTCTCAGGCAAAGAGAATAGCAAATCACTGGTAACGTCGCACGCATAAAACTGCCTTTATTCAAATGGTCGGATTAAAAGGTCAAGCACACTTTCGACAGCTCGCCCCGTCAGTTGACGTTAGCGGGTGAGCAAATAAAATGCAAATACCAACGAGTGTTTACGGAAAGTTCGCCCCGAAAGAGTCGGATTCGCGCGATCGCCGCCAACTGACAATGCGATCTATTTTCCAGCGGACGGCCGCGGTGGATCACGCTAGATAATGCAATTCAGTTTTCGCTGGCAAGTGTTTAATTTGGTGCAAGCTTCGTCACCGGTTATGTAGATGTGCAGATGCGGGGACAGAGCGCTTGGGATCCGTTTAAATTAATGGGAGGAGAGAAGGGGGTAGGCCAGGGGTTTTGCATTAACGCACCCGTTAATTCATTGTAAATATACTCAGCATATATTCGTTTCTCTATATTTCTATGTACGTACCATTAGTATATTGCTGGGACTAAACATCGTTTGTACCAGCCGTAACAGTACCCCCCGAATTCAACCGGCGACGCGTACATATGTACTTTCACGAATGCGAATGTTATGCGCGCGATTTACATACTGTCCTATTCGATTCACGCTCGCTCCTCCTATAAAGACTTTCGTGATAATAGGAACACTGTATTAACAAGCACGGATATCAGTTGTCATTAATTATACGCCGTGTCTGAAGCCAGTACATACTTAAAAAATGGAATCTTATTTTTAAGCTTCACTATCAGTACTGATACTTGCATTTCTTTTGGAAATAAGTATAAGCTACTTCATTGAATAATGTGCATATATGATGTTTTGCTTTTTTATGGATAGTTTCATAATACAATCCTCTTAAAAATTCGCTACTGTTTATGATCAAATATTTATGAAGAGTCCTCAGGTTGTAAAGTTTTTTAATTCGCTCGGAGCATGAGCTCCGAAATCGGCATATCCAGAATTGCATCAACATTGAATATTCAATCAACATAATAACTCGCGTATGTTGGAATTGTTAGTGTTGTTGTTAAGGCTTGGCAGTGGTAGTTGGTAAAATTATTCGCCGAGCACAAGTTACATTTACAGCAGTATGAATTTCTAAGCCTATTTGAGTTGCTTTTCGGTAGTACTAACATCCTGGCTCGCGCGAATCCGAATTAATTATGCAGGTGCGCATTTATAGCAGTCACTCGCGTTACGGTCTTTGTGTCCACATGAAACGAGTCAGCCAACTGTGTTGATTGAAACAGTACTGTTTTAATGGTACATTTTATACACAGATAATAGTATATCGATTTTTGGTCTTGATTCACTGGGCTCACGCTTTTATACCCTGCAATAACTACAAAATCGGACTTATTCAATAACTCGTTCACTTTAGTGGCCCGTGATCCAGCGTTCAATGTGTTATGTGTATCGTTGGTACGTCAAAAAAATCAAAACCATCTGCAGTAGTTAAATCTCGCAATAGTACCAGTGTAACGATAGACGAAAATCTACCTGCAGAGATTAAGCTCGATAGATTTGCATGGTCAACGATCTTTCTCGTTGCGTTGGTTAAATGTACAAAAAAAGATAAAAAGGCATATGTACAACATATGGCTTATGTATCTGATAAAAATAATTGAGGTGATAATATTAGAATGGCTTGTCGTAAAACCAAGCGGACATATACGCACTTTGTTTGTTTCAGATTTTATTCTTTACGCTACTTGCAATTATCACTAGAAACTCTCATTAGACAAAAGTGTTGATAATTTAATCAGAGAGAGCTTTCGTATTTATGTTATCTAGCCTGTCGCTATTCTCTGAGGAAGTAGAGATCGACATGAAATTTTAATCGCCCTATTCTAGGACATCCTCTATGCACCTATGGGAAACAGTTCTTGAGTGGACAATAAAGCATTTCTCCCGCTAACCGCTCTCGCAGCATCGTTTCACATTTCACGTTGGTTGCAGTTCATCTCCCCCTTTTCCTCCAGTGTTCATTTCCAGTGGATGATGATCAACTTGATCCCGCGTGTATTAAATTTTGCGCGTTGCCTGATTTTTAACCTGTTTCATCGCCGCCCCTGTTCGCACATCCACAACGCAGCGCAACGTAGCGCTGACAGTAATGTCGGAATCCTTCACCAACGCGTACCGCGGTATCGAATGTCAGCGAGCATTTTCCGCCGTGCGTGATATTGCGAAAATTAAAATATGGGCTCGTCCGTACATTTTTCCGCTCGGATGATTGAAACGCCTTCTACTGCCACAGGATAATCCTTTGTTCGGAAATATTGCTACACGGGAGTGGACTGATTGTAAGCAAATACGAATTTGAAGTAAAATACTGATTATTCCTCATACGTGTCGAGTTAATTACTCGTATGCAATTTCTTTCATCTTCTACAATATTGACGCACTAGCTACCACGTTGCCCATTATTATACATGAATCCCTCGAGTATTATTAATTTTTTACAGTCGTTCTGTAAACTTTTTGCGCAATTTATCAAATAACATTTCCATTTGAAAACTGCATGTTGCAGGCCCATTGTTCGGTTCTTTGCACTCGTGCACTTTTTCAATTCAATAATTCAACTATTTTTTTTTTTCGTAAATTATTATTGAGTGTCGTTACTCTGTTTCGGTGATATTACAAATAAAGTTATCGACCAGAACTACCAATAACTGGATCGGAATAATTAACTTGTACTTCTACAATGTTGATAATTGACTTACAAAGTACCGAAAATAATTAACTTGGTGCGTAATACTCAAAGATTCGGACGATGGGTTCACAGTATTATTTCATCGTCCATTGCCAGCGTTTATGTGCGCATTTAGCAAGAAATGCAATGTCTGGGGAGAAATTCGAATCAGGCTGACTATTACCTATTATGAGGCGAAAGAGGCTCCCGTATTTTCCAACTTATTGCCATCATTTCAAGCAAATTACCTCACGGCCTATACTTTTGCGGTCGAGTAAGCATTTTGCAGAACGAAATTCACTGTTCCCCCGAGAATGTCTGTGGAAACGGATATTATTATCTGGGGGTGCTTAAGTTTTACGTATTTTTGCATAACTGGAAATTAGAAATAATTATTGTTGCTCTCACGGGAACTGCGAAGCAACATATATACGAAGCTAGACTCCTGTGGAATAATACTTTTTCACGCACACTTTCTCACCGACTTTGCGAAGAGAGACAATTCGCTCTATCGTAGGAGTACCCTTTTCACCAGAATACAATACATATATCCAGGATATACTGCAGCTTTTAAGACCATTTAACATTTGTCGACGTGTTCAACTAATTTCTCTGCACCGTATACCACACTTTCGGAATAGTGCGGGATCGTATAATCGGCACATTGTGGGTTTAGCAGTAGTGGGATAACTCGTGTATCCTTGATTAATGACACTCTATAACTGTGTATTAACTTCAAGTGTCCGCCTGTAGTTCTGTAAAGTTTATCAAGAGCACGCGACGTCTATCCCTCTTTCTCTATCACAATCCATTAGCCACGCGCTATTGCTTGTTTGGTTGTTTGCTTGCTACTCTCTTTATATACCTCTTTATATTGCTCCAACTAGTAGCAACTTGTCTAGTCACTCTATCCATTGGAAGCCCTTACCCATTCTCTACCACTTCCTCTCCTTTGTATGTACACATTTCATTCGCGGTTGTAGTGACGAGTACCGAAGTAATTACCGATTTAACTCTAGATCAAACTTGCCCAGTGGCATCAAAGTTCCTCTGTGACGAGCGAGTGTATTCGGTCTTAGAGGCATAAGAAAGACGCACTGTATGGTAGCATGATTATTAGACAACGTCCAAAATAACGGGAACAAGGATGATTAGAAAGTCAGGAAAATCTTTCGTAGGAAAGCTCTGCTGCTGTGGGTTAAAATCGAGGGAGCAAATTCCAGGAAGCACATTTGTCGGATAATAGCTAATTTCGGAGCTCGTAATTAAAGAATGCCGGCGATAAAGCAGTGTCACGCAAATTAAACGTGATCGTCTGTGCTGTACGCAGTGTACGCGGTAGTTGGAAGCCAGGCGAGAGCTCTGGTTGGTGGCGTCTGCCCCTCTATCTCCCGTGGGCCTCTCATTAACACGAATATAAACAGTGGCCAATACCCAATTGAGGCGGCGCATTCATTAGCAAGCAGCATTTCCGTGCGCGCCGCGGCATATTACTTTAACTGGCTTTCCAACAAGTCCTACCCCACCCCAAACGAAGGTTACGCGAGTAAGCGAGTGAGCGAGTAAGCGAGCCACTAGCGAGCGAGTGGTTCAAAGGGCTCCTTTAACCTCTCGGAGTTCTAGCAGGAATTTCCAGGTCCCTCGGCGCACTTTCGTATCCTCGAAGGATGAACTCGATCCGCGAGGGTGCTGTTTGCTCGTGCGGGGGTGAAAGCCCGGCAAATGTTTGCCTTCTTCCGCGTACCGCCGCGCCGCGCCACGCCACGCCGGAACTCACCCGTAATGTTCCGCCATCGGGCAAGAGTGAGCGAGATACCAACTCACTGACAAAGTGGACGGAAATTTTATTAGTATAATCGCCGTATTAGCATGAGGTCATTGCACACACCGCGCCACTCCGCTCCGCGCCGTACCGTCGAGCAAGGGTGGAAAAAGGAAAAGAAGGAGGATGAAGAAGATCGCGAAAGTGCAACCCTGGAAAAACGAGGAAATAATGGCGCGGGTAGAGGCTGTACCCTGGTTCTGCACTCGTGAGAGTACTGCCCTGTGCTTCATGCTCTATATTAATTACCGGCTCGCTAATTACTATTTATTAGAGGCCCGGTGAGGCCGCGCACCGCATGCAACGGCACGCCACGATACTTTTAATGACTAGACCCCGCCGACGTAGACTAACTTTGGCTGATCCAACCAACTGATCGGTGACGATAATCATTCTCTCCTTCTCTAATTAAAAGATGCCAGCGTAACTTCGTCTTTCATCGGCATTGACATATTCTTCTGACAACGATAATGGAAACCTCTGTAATTATACGAGTGCCGTGCTGATACATTCATAATTCTGGTATTACTTCTGATCTCGAGGACCTTTTTCCTGGATATCACCGTCGCGCCGGTATGTTGCGGTAACTGGCAAAGCGACTTGTTATAATGATCAGTAATTGGAGTGTGCTCAAATGGAAGACCGTATTATTGAATGCAGAAAAGAGGCACATTAAAAAACAGCAAATACCTACTTTGGCTGGTAATAATAGCAGGTTCATATGATCGGGATTCAGTGGATTACGGGTCCGACGACGAGCACGGGATGCGCCTCGAGCAATAGATGAAAGAGGATTTAAGAAATGAAAATATAATGGAGTCTTTTAAACGATTTGCAAGAGTCTCCTCGAGAGTTGCACCCAGTATTGCATTGATCGTTAAACGCGCACTTTGTCTGCTTTGATTCTGTACTGGCTCTAACAAAATTTTTCAAAAAAATCACAGTTGTGTTAGATAAATGTGTGAATTATTCAGATGATATGGATTTTATAATATGCAAAGAGATTTTACTACTTTCCGAGAGCTATTAGACAGCATAATTCTGGGTAGAGAATATAATATTGCCCTAATTTCGTGGAACTTTAATGGTTTTCTATTTTCACTTTATTTTACTTCCAATGTCGGTCTTTTCATCTATATCGAAGCTTAATCTTTTTTCCATAACTGATGAATCCGTAGGGTATTAATACCCACGGCTAAAACAGCAAGTAACGGTACAGAAAGAGCTACTAACGATAAGGATCAACTACCACTGAAAAAAATTCTGACCCATGGAGGTTGGTAGCATTCTAACGAAGGATCGGCTGCTGATCGATTGGCCATTTTTACGATATTGCTGCATAAATATTACATGAAACTCATTGGAGCGTTCCCGTCGCTGCAGTAGAATTGCTAATCGATATCGAGTACCTGGATATATTATTGAATCCTGATGAGCCGTAGATAGTAGGGCTATTCAGCTCATTCAAACCGCAGAGGCAATAATTGATATAAGTTAATCAGACCGTCCCGATTCATGTTAAGCACGCAGAAACGTGTGCGTCAGCGATAGAGAACGCACAACCAAGCGTTGCAGATTCTCAATACTTAGTTAATTCGTCTGGAATAAATCAGCAGGCAATCGGCCCTGTTGGCAGTCGTATTTCACAGGTGAATTGATATTCTGAAAACAAGAACGCGGATAAGAGAGGACTGCATTTCAGGAATAACCCTCTCAGACCTTGCAGAGCTTTCCGACTCGCGTGATGCGTTGCTCCCTATAAATCCTCGAGCTGTGTCTGCTTCCTCTCTCGCTTTCTAGCTTTCTCTCTTTCTGTCTCGTTTCCCCGGTCCTCCCTCGCTCGTCTTCCTCTCTCCTACGGACCCTGTCCTATGGCAACTGTCCTCTCTCTCTCTCTCTCTCTGCGATGTGGTGAGGTGCGGCTCGGTGGCTTCGCCGAAGCAGCCGCTTCCACTGGCTTCTGGGCGTAGTGGTACCATAGTGGTACCAAGTAGCATAACTCAAACTGTCCTCGCGGTACCGAGCGAGGCTTGGATTTAGCGCAAGATCTTATCGCAGGGACAACAATAGCGCCGTCGCGCCGCCCGGAAGAACTGAAATACTTATCGTCTGCTTCACTCGCGGTTTGTCCGGAAATTTATAAGACGTCGCGTCGTGGTGCCCCGCGAAACTGTCCTCGGAACTGTTGCCGACCTGCGGGTTCTGCCTGCCCGGCACAACCCTCGCCAACCACTGTCATCAACTTTCAGTTTTCGATGCAACCACGAAGACGCTTGGAAACCTTAGCTTTCTGAAACGCGGCTCTTGCAATTAGTTCGGTTACGTAAGACAGTGGGTGTCAGGGGTGTAAGGTTGCAGACGCTATCAGCGAATTTCTGAGAAAATCGCTATTGAGAAAAATTGCAGCGGGACCTTAATGAAGCATCAAGCGGCAATTAGCGCGGTATTAATACATCAGCTGCGCGGACCGCGGTTATCGAATTTACGTCCAGGGCGGAAGCTTGCCTTCCGGGAAAATATTGCAGCAGTCGTCGAACGCCCACTTGCGACTAAAAGCAATTTTCGGCTTAAAGGCTCCCGCGGCTTTCATAGCGTCGATATATTTTTCCAATAATATCTGGACTCCCAGGACTGCCTACGGGGTCTGGAGGCTTTTGCGGAACGAGATAGGGACGGGGAGAAGCACCCGCGCGCGCGCTCGACCCGTCCCGACAGAACGATTCACAATCAGCATCTAGCTCGTCGAGCACGGCATTAAGTAGTTTTCGCTTTAATATTAAAAACGGAATTCGATTATCGCCTAGAAACGTCTGTGTTCGATCTTGTGCGCAGTCTGCTGGAAGAATTGCGTGCAACGGAAACGATATCGGTCAAACAGAATTAGAAACGTGTCCGCTAATGGCTATTAATGTCTGTGCGTCGCGGCTGCTCCGAAAACCCGACCATCCTATTGTCGTCGCGCGACTTTGGCGTATTTAATGGATGGACGAAAGTCGAGCGCGGTAAGAACGTGCGCGCGACGGTAAGGCGGAGAGAGTGCAAGAAAGTGTTTGTCACGTAATTAATTTGAGATTATCACCCAGGAGGACAGACAAAGGCGAGGACGCCTGGATCGCCCACGTATTCATCAAGAACGAGACGACTCACAGCAAAAAGAGCAACCGCAGCTCTGGAAAAAAAGTATATACTTCAACGTAAGCCGGACTCCAAGCGTCGTAAATATTCGTTTCAAACCTACGCGGTGCCTCGCTGGATTCAGTAGAGAATCTTGTTGAAATGCGTATTAAAGTAAGTTTCTTTGGAGATGGGATTTGGTATAACAAACTTGAATTCGCGAACCGAAAATACTTTTTCTATCGTCTGTCGAGCAGCACGAAAAATTAGCTGGACTAAAAGCTCACTTTATAAACCGTGTACCTGGCTCGATCTAAATTATTATTCAACGATTCTCCGATCTTATTTTGCTCCTTCGACTGTTCGTAACCTTTTCCAACCTTCGCTGTGAGGGAATAGGACTTGAATGAAATTCAATATCAAATCCAGTAGCTATTACTATTCACTAAACTTCTTACAGGCATGCGAATAGTATCTGATGAATTGATGGATCTTTCATTCGATGGTTCAACATGCAAAGTAAAATATTCGCTTAAGCAACAACTGGAAATTCTGAACTCTTACATTTTGCTGAGCAAAGCCGACCTAATGCAATTAGTACCTCCCCGAGAAGATTACAGTGGAGTTAACAAGTCTGGCGCGATAGGAAGCCTCGTTTTAAATAACGATTAGAATGAACTATTATGCGCTTATCGTGAGTTACATAATGTTCTGTTAGTAACGATCATAACTTGCATGCTGGAACCTCCAGAATCTCCAAAGTGGTAGCGTGACCACACTGCGTTTTCGCTACACACATATGCTCATAAACCGGACTACATACTACCGCATGTCGGTATGCAAGTGTAAATTCATGCTGAAGAGCGCGTTTTGAAACTTACAGGAACTGAAAGACCCACTGCTGCCTTAACTCATCTCCGAAAATCGATGTGAACTCTTACATTTACGTCCTGCTTTTAAAAGACAAACACTGAAAGAGAGACATTACGAAATTTCGCATCAAGCAGCGAAACAAAGTATGTACTCTCTTATTCAGCTCGCCAAATCACTATTCTCTTAGATAAAAACTGACAAACAAGGCACTTTTCAAAATAGCTAAAACTCATGAAAATGCACGTTTTCGAAGTTACGAAAGTGGGAGTCACATTCACATTCACAGTCACATTGATAAAAAATGTGGGTACCCTTTAACGCACTAAACTATTTTTTTCTCGTTTTTCCGCGTATGGTTAGACCTATGAAGATGGGAGCCCAGGTTGGGAGATGAAACATACTAACGGCAGAACGTAAACGCTCAATAAATTTATTCGAAGATGATTCTTGATATGTTGAAACAGCATTAGAGTGTCGTTCATGTCCGTAAACGTATCAGGTCCGTTCGATCTTTCGCGACGTCGGCGTCAGATTCGAAAATCTCCCCCATCGAGGGGACCCCAGATAATCTGTATCGAACGGCTGCGCGTCTGGTGGCCCTCCCTCTGTGCGTTCCTGAATTAATATTCGTTGGCTTATTTCATTTCGCCTCCATCGAGGTGTTGCGTTCTTGAAATTCTCAGCAAATTGTCCCCGCGTGCACGCTCTACTGCCTTGACCTTTTCTCATTCTATCGTGAGTTCTTTTCTGAAAGAACCTCCTTTTCACTGCCTCCTCATATTATTTCCTGCTGCAGACCGTTCTCGCTATATCCGCATTCTCAAGGATTCTTTCATCCCGAGCACATAGGATTATTGGCTGAACTCGGACAGATAATGAGCAGATACATCTCTGCCATTGACTTCATTTATATATCGCAGTAGAATAGACTCTGGCCTCTTGCTTATTGGTATTAATCCCTTTTCCTATCCCACAAATTTCTTCAGTCTCCTATTTACCCCGCTCAATGACTCGAGCAATTATAAGAATTCATTGGTAGTCAATACCAGTATTGTCAAATATACTTGTCGTGGGAAACACATTCACAAATATTTAGGGAGAGCAAGTAATTTTTATAATAGAGGAATGTCTTTCGGAAGAAGCAGGCGTAACTGGCGCGAGATTCCAACATTCGAAAAAAGCCAGGTGCTTCCCGGTAGCAGCTGCTAGCGTGGCGGAGGTTCCACTGAAATTTTCATGGCCATGCAATCGTTCCTAGCCGATTTCAAGTATGCATAGGTTAATCAGAAAGATTGGAGGAAGCGGAAGGAGAGAAGACGGCTACCGAGGGGAGAAAGGGAACCGAAGAAAGGCAGACTACGCCGCAGACGAAAAGTTCGGTTGCTCAAATAGAGAGGAGGATAAGGCGAGAGAAGGTAACGGGAAGTTCTAGAGAAGAGGAGAGTGAGGTTGGGTAGCTCGCGCGATCCGTCGGGGACTCGAGTTCGCGAGGACCTAGCCAACTGGTTGGCACTGGTTGCCACTAGCAGTAGAGCCGACAGCGCTCTGGTAAATGGCGTATAGATTAAAATATAATGGCAATGCGTGTGGAGGAGTCGCTCTCTGGAGGGGTGGCTGGTGAGCCGAGCTATGCATAGAAGATTATTTCGGCAGCTCGGAATAAGGTATCGGCACTTTCCCGCGAGTAGGACCACCACCGGATGAGAGAGCAACAGCAGGCTGCCCCAAGAGATCTCCTTAACGTTAACATGAACGACTCGACAGTACTCTTCTCGTCTAATAAATATTTACGCGCGATGCATCCAAGAAGCTGCATGGCCCTATACGCTTTGCTCATGCTCTGTGTTGGATGCGTTGGAAAGTGAGCTTTAACATTCTACATACCATCATTCTACTTCCCGATTCTTTGTGCTTCCAGCCACCACTATATACTCCGAGAAATATTTAAAGTTCCACTGAAAAATGAAGCGCACGCTCTTTGTCGCTGTATTTATCACAATTTTCGTACTCTCCGCAGACCAAGTGCGACAGAAAGTATCGCGGAGGGTATGGTTTTCGTTCGTTGGATATTTGGAAAGAATGAAGTTCGCACGAGCACGAAGATAATGCATCTTCATTTCTCGCAGACACATATCGACCTTCCGAATTCGCGTTAGCTATTGCGTTGACGCGCTCGCTGCAAACTTGATCTTCGAGGGAGTCGGATCCCCTGAGAGAAGAGGTAACGCTGCCAGGAGGGTTAACAGCAACAACAATCCCGCGGTGGTACTTTCATTTTCTGAATATTTACGACTAACAACAACGGTGCACCGCCGGCGCGCCGCTTACGCAACCGTGACACTATAAACAGCCATGGTTTATGCACTGCACCTAAAACTTTAGTTCCCCCAGCGAGATTGACTTTTAACCGACTATGGCGAATAAGGCGTGCAGCCTGTTATTCGCGTTGTTGGGAGATTAACATTTTCGCCCGAGGACTAATACCACAAATTTAATAATCACGCTTACTCTACAAATACGTCTACATGCTTTTCCTAAATACAATTAGATGCTTCCACAATGTGTTTAAAAAGTGCGGGAACATTAATTTGTATAATTTTATGATTTTAATTTCATTCATTATTTGCGTTCCTTTGTCAAGAAATTAGCACGGAAAACGTTATTTTGTAGTTTAAGATCTAGCACTTTATACAATACTTTGCAATGCGATTCTATACCGAGAGCTGAGAAACCATAGACTAAAGATTTTTGGAAATGCTCTAATAGTGTGTCTACAGTTTTCTAAATGTTACGGGAGAAGGTCCTCCGCTTTTTACCGTGATTCTTGGCATTACTGTCCGTGCTCTCCGCACTGTATCCTTCGCCTGGCGACACGACGCGTCGCGAGGCGCAGACAGACAGGTCAGGAAGTCGTATTAAGCTCACTAATGGGATTTACACCTTGGTTCGTTCAGTCAGCCAACAAGATCTATGACGCATCTGCGTCGAGCAAAACGAGAAGCTCTCAATGTGGTGCGTTGCACTTTCCCTCTGCTGGTGTTTGACAAACTGGATAATAATAATTACTGTGGCAATCATCCGGCAGGAGGCTCCTTGTCACTGGTACTTCCACTCCCTACCATTCCCCTTTACTTGTTATCCGAGAGGAAACACCTGAAATCACCGTTCCTTACGCGTGAGTTGCGCCGGTCTCGAAGAACTTTCGCATCACCTGAACACGGTGCGCTGGTCCGTACCTTCTCTCAAACCTCACCGAAGACGTTAATTAAATCCAAGCTATTTTCTGTGCTTCGTTGCCAAGAAAGCCAGACAGACGTATCCCAGGAAAATTATAATATCCTCGAGCAGCTCGTTTCCCCGCATTCTCAAAATCCGGCCTGGCGAGCTGCGTCGAACTTTGATCCGTGTTTGGCTTCACAGCCGGAAGAAGTTGCTCGCGAATCCACGCCGGAAATATCAGATGATAGTTGCGAACTCTATACTATCAAACGCGTAAAGCTTTGCTTTAATTTCGTTCGTTCCCGAGTGCTCGGTAGCATTGCATCTTACTTGTTAGTTATTTTCGCGATTCTCTTGTCTCGTGTCGAACTTTCCCAAGTACGGTGGATTGACCGAGCAACTGAATCCTACCGTCACGAAGAGACTCCGTGCTTCATCGAAGCGATAATAAGATGTGTGAAAGTTTCGACAACAGTGAAACGCCTTAACGAGAGTAGGTGTACATGTACTTTCGTTGGAGTGTCTAAGCACATGTACAGAAATTCAAATCCTTCGGTGTTGAGAGCACGGTGGTTCGTCAGTGGTACTAGCTCTACTCGCGCATAACCACTCAAAGGTATTTCGCTGTTCCAGCGTACTCGTGTCTGGATATTTAACAGCCGGTTGGAAAGGTTCTCCGGACGATCCCCTTTTTGCTGGCGTAATCGCCAAAGCTCCGTGAAACTAAAGAGCCGACGGTCCGCCTTTTGCTTTTCGCGCGCGAAGGATTAACTCCGTCCGGCCGTTCGTCCGGGGCTTTTTTAGCTACTAGCACCGAGGGTAGCGTAGTCAAGAAAAGCGGGGAACGATAGGGTGTCTCCCAGTGTTGAAGCACCGACGCGACGTACCGAGAACCGAGAGACGACGGCGCTACCAGACACCGAGACCCAAAGCGTGAGGAAGGTAACCTAGTAGAAACCGAAAGAGAAGGACCATACGACATAGAGAGAACAGGAGAGAGCTCGATGGAACTAAAGGAAATAGCGAGCTCACGTCTCTTCCGAGTGCGACACTGCGGTAAAGTATTCAGTCGGATCCAGTGGCTGTCCGTGGCAACTCCCCTTTCCTTTTCCACTTATAGGACGTATAATTTCCCCTCACCCGTGCATCATACACACCCTTATTTTTGCGCTACAATGAACCAAGCGGATGTGCTGCTGGGTTAAGCTCGGGGGCGGTTAGCGGTAACTCTAGCGAGGGGGAGCGAGAGAGAGAAAGAGGATCAGGAACAGGGGCCCAAATGCGGAGTGGATCGAGGCAAATGTGAAGCAACAGCGTGCTCCGAGAGATAGATAGATGAGGGGGGGGGGGGGGCTCCTAGGGGGTACAGCAATAGGGCAAGGAACCCCAAGGGCCCACGTTCAGATAAATTATTACTTTCGTCCTTGGTGAAGCAATATCTGTGCTAATAGGAAATCACGAAGGGTTTCTACTCGTCCTGCCTCCGCTCGTTGCTTTGGCTCGAGTGGGTTGTTGCAGGCACGAGCTCGGTCTGATGAGCGTGCCGCAGCGGAAAGGACCAAGGTATACTTTCCGTTTCATTGCAACGCGGAAAAGGCCAGGAGAAATTGCACTGGCAGTGCGAACTCCTTTTTTCATAAAAGCCGCTGCTTTGGTCCGCGATAAATGGAGGGAACTGTCGCTGTTATGCCCGCGGACGGCGCTTTCGCGGAAGGACAGCAATTACTCTCGTCCACGCGACAAAGACAATTACGCGTGCTTCACCATTTTTTCGTTGATCATTTTTTAAGCCGTTTCATTATGATCTTCAAGGGGTAGCTCGCTACGGATGCGCGCGAAATGCCGGGACATTTATCGCACTCTTTCAGCGGCGAGGGACGAGTGTAGAATTGCTTCACTTTGGAATGAAGTCACTTACGCGCAGAAAGTTAAATGCCCGAACTGTCCTTGCAACAGCTCTGCATAGATGTGTCGAGACTTACTCGTATTCATAATTTTATTCGACATTATTGAATAATTAAAATAACGGTTGAGATAGAGAGAGAGAGAGATAGGGAAACTGATATGAGAAAAAGGTGGTTAAGCTAAATCGAGAATTTTGTATGATCCCTTTTAAAATAGTCGTATAATCATTTGAAACATTTGTGTGGGTACTCTCGAGATTCTATTATCCACGACCCGACTTATGACTCACGATACGAGCGCATGCGTACACGAGGTAGGGAAGCTTCCCCGACAAATTAAAACCGCCATGGTTAAATTAACGGTACCCTCGGCGCGATGAGCGTCTAATAAAACAACGTACCGTGCCGTGTAATAAGGGGTTGTCCCGGATTTAATGTTCCTTCAGGCTATATCGCCAATAGAGATCATTCCAAATTACACCCTATAAAATGGGGCGGCATAAATTTCAGCTTGCGCTTTCGATAAAAACAGAAATTTTACGTTTTATTTTGTCGACGCTTCTTAGTCCCAATCCACCCATAGAAGTAACCCACAATTTTTTCCCCAACCCTGGAATACAGGGACTTGTCGTTAGAGCGTTTCAGCGATGAATACCATTTGCGACATTGCGTTATGACTCAAGCGAAGCGTTACCATTCACAGTCCCAAAGAAACCAGTTAATAAAATGCGTGGCGTCATGGGAGAACGTGATACAAATGCTAGAAGGCTGTCGACGTGCTTCCGAGAAGCGAAAATAATTCTCCGGCTGAAATCCTGAAATCAGTGACCGAGCCTCAGCTGGCCACTCGTCGCGGTGTGACGAATCGCAGCTCAACATTCTTGACAGAACGATGTAGCCGTGCTTCGTAACCATCACGGAACAGTTTTTCCTTCTGCGTCTCCGAGGGACGGAAGCGACGCGAAACGCGGCCAGATAACTAGTTGCACTCCTATATGTTCACGAATGGAAAAACAATAAAAGGGCGA
Source organism: Trypoxylon attenuatum (assembly GCA_963989405.1). Classification (NCBI taxonomy): domain Eukaryota; kingdom Metazoa; phylum Arthropoda; class Insecta; order Hymenoptera; family Crabronidae; genus Trypoxylon; species Trypoxylon attenuatum. Next base: position 7,648,257 of record OZ022490.1, on the reverse strand, counting down.
AAGGGAACGCGTCGCGATTCGTCGGGGGTTGTGGTTGTTCTGGAATGAGAAAAAGGCAGGGCACTGAACAGAGACTTCGTTCCCAGACCCTTCCCCGCAGTAACTCGCTCTCTCGTATATTAAAAATAATTGCTTTAAGCCAGTCAAGCCTGCTCGTTTACGTCACGCTTCATATATTTCACGCCGAGGTGGGCATCTGCCTATCGACGGACGGACGAACGGCCGGGCGCAATCCCGTTACGGATAGATCGTTTAATTCCACTGCCGTCAATTTGCTAAAGTGTTCGGCGAAGAGCGGTACTTTATTTCGCGGCACCGGTCGTATTTAAACACCGTTCGAGAAGCGAAACGTTGCTTTAAAAGCTATCTTTCCGGAGGTGGTCTTTTTTGGTAAAGTAACTCGCGTTCGAGGATTCTTATCATTTGGGAAATCTTAGTGAAACCCATTGGGTCCTCGCCTGGTCCTCCCTATGAACTCTCAGGTATTGGATGTCCGGGTTGGTACAGACGTGATAGGGGTTTGCGCGGACGTAACGTCTAAAGTTAGGGGCCAGATACGATCGTGGGTAACCGGACGCACTTGACTGTAAACGGCGTAAACCCAGCCACCGCACCGAGTACTCTACCAGGGATTATGTAGTCGTTGTACTCTGGTGCGACTTACGGTCAGCTCTTCAGTCTGTAGTCGTTAATCCGCGAATCCGATCTGCCAAGTTTTTATATGTATTACCTTTTGCATCGTTTTTCCCAAAATCCTAATTACCGCGTGCTGGATTTAATGGAGCCCTGTAAAACCTTTAACCTATGAATACTGGCCCAATTGAAACGTTCATTCTGATTAATCGATTTCTCTACGGCAAGCTTCCAATTGTAGAATCGATATTGAATGTAGAATAATTCAATTAATATTAGTGTGCTAATTGAATTTTGCGAAATTCTTAAACTGCGAGAATGCGCCTGGACGAATTCATAGGGCTAGAAGAGAATGACGATGGAGTACAATTTATTCATGAATCTGATTTCATGCTCGAAATCTATTTGCATTACGAACAGGTCAGACAGCGGCATTCACGCATATTAATCAGAGAAAAGACTTCTACGGTGCATACTCCGCGATAATCGCTAGTCAAAGTAAGTCGATGCCGTGCATATGCATTAGCAGGTACTGCGGTTTGCGAATATTCGTTCGGTAAATGCAAGAACCTTATTGACTGTGAACTATTGCTGACACATGCCTGAAGCACGTTATAATTAACCATATATGTAAATGAAACAATAAACCCAGAGCACTCTCCAATTAATGTAATTACACCAACGAAACATAAATTATACATTCATTTGCTCCTTATTTGAGTAGAAACATTTCAATTTGTTAATACAATAGCACATAATACTATTTTATTGATCTTTCGTCCGCAGTTTTGCGTACATTTAAGAAATAAGGTACTTAACGATGAGCAGTAGATAAAGATTATTCCGATTGGTACTTAAGATGTACCGACCTATTAGTCTCGCTTTATCTCTCAAAGATATAGTATACTGCAAAGGAGTTGCGTCTAATCCGAAGTTTTCGTTCTTATAATCGTCAGGAACGGGGGATTCTCCCGCGTGAGGAAATCCGGCCCGAAATCGTGCTGAGCGCTAAATCCATCTGATCGAGAAGGATACGAGCGCGATAAACTTAAGAAAACAGTAGGCAGGAAGCAGCAGGAAAAGGGAGTCGAGGAGGGTAAGAAACGCGGAAAACCCGGAAATGAGGAGATACGATCGATCGATTCACTGCACAACATCCCATTTATGATTGATACGATATTCTATCTTTTGAGATTATGACATCGTGTAGGGCAAAGTGTAACAGCAAAGTTGGAACTCTGTGCCTGGTTCTTCCAACCCCAACACAACGAAACTTGTACTCGGTGAAGTTGCCCCCATTAAATGCTGCTTACCGCTATCATTTTTCGAGTGAGTCAGATTTAATTGCCAGCGTTCAACAGGAATTACCGTAAAAATCTGTTAATGCGACCGTAATTTGTGGAAGGGTTAACGCCCGTTTATGGATCTTGACCCCACCGATTGACCTGCCGAGCGTAATTCTCGCAGAAATGTGGCCGATTTGCACCCGATACGCCGTGCGAGCGTTAATAATCAGATTGGCAAGCAATTTTTGGAAGTCTCGCGCGCTATTTCGACTCGGCAGAATAATTCGGATGCAATTTTTTGCGGGGTTTGCAGTGCGCCGAATTGATATCGGGACGAGGTAACCGTGCGAAAGAGGCGTATTGAATTTGTGCATCTTTGATGGGTTGGCTTGGGTCAGGATTGCGAAATTCTCGATATTTCGATGGGATACATGGACGCTTCCGCGCTACAGATTCATCCGCACTCTTATATCCTGCTAGAGTGATAGCTAATTAACGATTATTTGCGTTTATTGGCTTACTGGGCCATCAGACTCGTGAAGCGTACAAAATTCGAAAAATTGGCTCCCCAAACAATACAAGCGTTACAGCACTAAAAGTGCGATTAATTTCGATTTTCCGTAATATTTCGGCCGCATTCTATCATCGTTTTAGGCAAATAACGCTATGGTGGAAGTGAAGCGCAAACGTGTGCGCGCACTATTCAAGTATTTTAGCGGAAAGCGCTTCCGTGGATCCACGGAAATTGCGTTATTGTTGGTTACGATCGCGCACAGAAAAAAAATCGACTCCTATATGTTTCTGGCGTGCATCGATCGAATTCAGTATGTCTCTGCATTCGCGTTTCAAGCTCGAACAATACCGGCTTTAAAAAAGCGAAAAAAGTGTTGATAGTCAGTAACGAACGAATCAATGCGTAGCCCACTGCTCACAAAGGTGTTTCAGTTTTGCCGCTGAAACAATAATGATCTGTTTGTTGCGAGAAATTTGCAGAAAATCCTCCCTCCTCTTTCAGCCCCCCACCACCTACTAGTACGCCTACGCGCAAAGTGAGTTGTCGGAAAATCAGCAATAATACTGGGCCGATTGTTGCGAATCCTTTCTCTCTTTTGGTTTGGACGGGCCCGCGCGCGCGAAGCTCTCTATTCCGTCGACTGAATTGCAAATTGTAAACATTTCAAAATGTCGAGTCACGTCGGCGACGAACGTGAGAACGGTACTTTCCACTGCGAGAGCAAAAACACATTAATCTACTTTTGACGAAAACACGGATTTCCAAGCGGCGCTTAGTTACGACTGCAAACATGTTTCGTATTGTTGTTTCATATACGTACCCTCTTGTTTTAAAAGCCACAGTGGCCTCGTATAAGCGCACAATCGTCCACATATGCCAGTATTAACTATATCCACAAAGATTCGCGGCGTAATTCGTCGTGTCACAGAGCACAGACTTTGCGAGTTAAAAGTTTCGCGCCGGTATAAACTGTGTTCCGTGGTCAGTAGTTTTGGCTTTGAGCAGAGGCGGAATTTTGATTCCCAATTTTGTGCGAGCAATTTATGGAAAGTGGCGAACGCAGCGATTTCAAAGTAAAGAAATTGGCAGAGGGGCGTGATATTAAGAGAAAGATATAGAGTTTTTTTTTTTACGATTCGCATTACACCCTACGAAAAGGGGAATGTAAAAACGTGCGTTCTTCCCCCTAACTACGGTGAAGCCAGGTTCTCCGACCCACCAGCATTCTTGCGGTAATATGTGTGAAATTGCGAGGGTGCATTTTTAGTCCTGCATTTTGAGATTGCATTCCGGGGATGGTCTCAAATTTTTGCCTCGCCAGGCAACCCCTGGATAACCCCCATAGAGCAATTTCACCCTGGCAACGTTTGCATCTGTCCTGCGGTTGTGCAGTTGCTAACATTAATTTTGTAAAAAAAAGGGGGGGGGGAATGCTCAAGCCATCCGCCGAGTCTGTAAGCACTTCTCTGCTAACGGATCAACGCGAAAAAATTTATTAAACTGGATCTACCAACGAATAGAATTTGCCAACGAGACGCAGAGGTTTCTCGGCTTTTGACCGCAAATCACTTCTCGAAAGTTCAAACTCTTTATTCGTCCATGGAGTTGAAGCTCTAAATGAAATAGGAAAAAATATGATCAATGCGAGACGATCAACGAGCATCAAATTGTAGCAGCAATGTTCAACGATTCGCGAGGTTCATTTGCAGGACTTTGAGTTCAATAAGCTCATGCTCGTTGCAGCAGATCAAAATCGACTTTAGGAGTCTTCCATTGAAAACGATCGAGCCCACAGCAACGAGCGCAGCAATTGAAATTCGCCAAATTCGAAAATTACTCTTCACTGGCGTGGTTTACACGCCACGTAAATCAGAATAATGCAGTATATGTATCCGTGCTGAAAATGTGCGCGCAATTGGCCAGGCAGATATTTCGATGCAGCGCGACGCACGTGTGTGGATAGACGAGAGCACACGAAAGGCTTACCACCACGCACCGTTACACTTCATGCGCGTTCACCGCCGATGCGACCCTGTTTACGCAGTGTGGGCATTTAAAAAAAAGTGCTCACGAAACCATTGAGCATTCTGCATATCATCGTTCCACGAGCGACTTGACCCGCTCGATTTCCTTCGGGGCGCGCTCAGTAGACGCAGCAGTTTGCCTGGAGCAGCTCTCCATAATTTGTCAACCGTGAATCGATCGGGCTTGTGCGGCTAAAGCCAGCAATAATTCCTGGCGCAATCCTTCCCTCGACTCGGCTCGACTCGGCTCAGCTCAGCGTCTCCTAGCCTTGTCAGCGGCTCTGTGCACTTACCGCACACGTTTATGTGCAAAAACTTCTTTCGAGCCACCTGAGAAGCACCTCTCTAAACATCCTTTGCTCCCTCGAATTTGACGCGAACGCTTTGTGTTCCTTATGTTGCCCGATTTCCCCCTTGATGGCAGCAGGAGAGCAGAAATGACCGAATATTATCGGAGGAATCTTAACGCTTTCGAGGAGATTTCGTGGAGACCTTTTGGCGAGGGTGGTTTCTACGGAGAGAGAAAAGGAGAAGAAAGGAGGATTACGCGAGGAAGCGAAAAGCACTCCCGCAAAGCGTAGCTACCCCGGGCGTGTTACAGTTAGGGTCAGACGACATCGCACTGCTGTGGCACGCTTTCCAAGACTCGACGACCCCGTTGATGTTGGGCAATTGTAATTTGTGCCGCGACAATAGTACCCGCGGGAGCACAAACGGATCGGACGGCGCAAAAGGAGTGGTGCCACTTGCGAGGAGGGCGCCACGCCGTGCCGAGTGAAAATCTCTGCGAGTGGATGTCGTCAGGGGAGAAGAGGGAATACTCGGAAAAGGTGAGACAAAGGTAAAGAGAAGAACACAGAGGGTAGAGAGGCTCGGGAACAAAAAGTAAGAGGACCACAGGGTAGCGGATGGAAAGCAAACGTATACAAGATAAACATACAAGACAGGCGAAATTTCTGGGTAAATGCTTTTCTTGAGTTTTGATCTCTGCCGCTTCTCATATCATCTTCGTTGCTCTTCTTTTTCCATTGCGGGCTCACTCAATACAACGCTCCCAAATACAACTACCTATTATTAATTAACAGAAACCGCAAAGCTCTTCTCTTAAACAGTATAACTAAGAATTCTTGATAATGACAGGAAATTTTTCCGAATAATTAATACTTTTTGTGGCGCCTACAGAGCTATTTCGATAACAAGAATGTTAAAAATTCTGTGTTAGCCAGGTACTGCCTATTGAACAGCTGAACAATTGAATTTGAATAGATAAATAATCGACAAGTATCGTATGTTAGCACAGTATGTATGGAGAATTGAATTGAAAAGGCACAGAAAATTGTGGTGGACCTACAGGCGAACGTACGGTGAAGTTATAATGTTTGTCTGTTGATGGCATCGTCAAAGTGATATTATAGGAAATTGATATGGACTGTACCAAGAGTTGAAAGAGAGCAGCTTAATCGTGAAGGGCCTCCCGCAGTTCTCTTTCAGAGTGCCTTCGAGAAATACGAGGACTTGTCGTACGCTACTCGAGACTTCGACCTTCAATTGCGGTACAATATGTTTTATACTCTATACATACTATGCTTCTCTTTTTCGATCAGCGTAGCACCGATGGTATACATAGGATTAGGTTTCTTGGGAAGGAACAGTTTAACCCAGCAGCGTCTCCTAGTTTCGTGTTTCTTGCAAAAGCTTCGTTTCGAGTAGCTCTCTTGCTAGAAGCTGAATTCTCTAAGAATGACTCTTTTGAGACTCCCATCAATTAAGTAAGAACTGCGTCTACAGCACCAACAATAACACGCCATTATTGTACGAATATACGGTCTTAAGTTGAAGGAAAAAATGTATTATTTTGAACGTGGGGAGTACTTTATAAAATAATCTGCGAAATTGGTTAATATTTCAATTTCTTCGAGTTGTATTGCGCTCGAGGAAATTGCGTATAGTATGAAATCTGGCGATAAATCTTACAACAGTGAGAAAAAGACGCTTAAGCAACACAATACAAATTGAAGAAATAGTTACAATACTTCTCGCTTCGTGATATTTACTAGAGATAATGAAAAAAATAACCCGAGATAATTAATTAGCTCGTGTAATGAGCAGTAGACTCTTTGGGTAGGGAGTTAACAAGAGTTATGTGTCCTCTGTCTTCAGAAGCTTACTAATTGGATCGTGTAATAGAAGTAAGAGAGATGATAAATTAAATAGGTTCGTTAAGCAGCCCTTATTTTCGTCGGCAGGGTTACATAATAATTGTTCTCGACTTTGTGTCGCGATGATTCTGTCTACCTCGACAAAACTGATTGCAAACTTCTGAACAGGATTACGAAAATATTCTCAATCACGGAATTCTTTCGTAAACTTTGGGATGACTTTGTTATTCATATGCACACGCATCCGTCAAATACTTTGGGTCGAAGGCAATCTATAAATTATTTATCCGTTCGACTGGCATTATTCACGCAAGCTCTACTTTTATCGGGGTGGGAGTAATCTAGTAAACCTATATAAAATATCCCCATTCATCATTGATAAATTCGGCATGCACCGTTCAGATACGAAGGCCAGTCGTGCAGTGAAATTAAAAATATATCGCGGCCTGCCACTCCCCCCATTGCACTAATATGGTAATAAAAAGTACAGTCGCGCGGCCGAGTAATTCGTTAAAGTCAGCCTAAAATATCGCGAGCAAAAAAATCGCGAGCAAAAAAATCGCGCAAATGTTTCTTCTGTGCTCCGAATGCGAAGATCACGCGAGTCGGGGTCTAGGGGAAAAATCGTGAAGCAGTGGACACGAGGAGAGCACCAATTAAGGGTACAGATGTAGCGAATCAGCGGATAAAGGGCAAAGAACTCATTCCTGCGCAGAGCAGTCGAATCAAATCTATTGCTACAACTCACCAAGCACATAACGTTTTGTGAAAAAACTCTGATAAATCGTCATTCGTAAAGATTGAACCGACTATTTTGGTTTTACCGCCCAAATCCAATTCTATTTTTTCTGCTTTACGCAAGAAAAACTGTGTTGGCCCACATTTCAACGAACCGTTTGGTAATATTCAGTAGCATGTAATTGGATAAAACGGTAGAGGTAAAAAAAAATATACCATTTGACGAGTTGCTTTCTCTCTCTCTCCCCTCATGTTTTTAGGGCATATCAAGCTTTTGAATCTTCCAGTTAATTTCGCTGGATTTTCAACTTTTTCAGGATTCCCAAATAAGCATATACAAAATTATATAAAGTTGCACTGATCACTCAAATAAAGCCATCGAACTTAGAACAAAATCTTGTTGTTACTATTGTAAAAATATTATTATAGTAAGGTTTCTTTAACTGATTTTTGTGTTTTATTCGCCCTTGCATCGCGTATCCGCGACTTCGGAATTTTGCAAGATGGTCAGAGAACCGCCGGTACATCGTAAGAGAATCATTGGCGATGCAGTCGAAGATCATACATGAAAGATTTAATCACGATAATGTCCAAGCACATCCCCATAGCAGTCCGGCCGAGCAAACGATAGTAGCCGTAATGTCTATGCTATCCGGAATTCCAGGACGCATCTACGCACGCTGCCAGTGTAATGTCAAGGGATCACATTAGAATAGAATAATGCTGGCCCGGGTACGTGGTATATTTTGATATAATGCCGCACGTTACATCGTGTCGGGTGCGCGGCTACACAATGTGTGTACGTGCGGTACACACGATCTCCAGCAGCTAGCTCCTGGGTAATAGAGGACCAGAGCCTGCAGAAGACAGAGAAGGAGAGAGATCGCGATAGGGAGAGGGAGAAAGCGAGAGAGAGTGACAAGGAGCGGCTGAGTGCAAGTGCATATGCCAGGTTGGAAGCGCAGTCTTGCAATACAAGTGCAAAGTGAGCCGTAGGAGGAACAGACGAGGAGAAAGCGCACTGTGAGCATGTTCACTCGCACACACGCGCAGATAAATACACTTCCATACACCTATACATAGATACGCGCCAGTCTAAAGCACTGCCTATCAATGCCACTTGTGCGACAATATGACAATGAACGCTCACGGTACGGATCGGCTAATACGAAAGGGCTACGATGTGGAAGGTATAGGACGATCCCGTTTGAATAGCTCGTTCCAACCGAATATTAATACGGTGCGTTGCAGCCGGTTTACTTTATTGCGCCGGTTCGATCTGTCCTCCTTCGCTTTTCACGCGTCCTTCTGCAATGTGAGACACGCTCCTACATTATTCTGCGATCGGCAATGACATGTTTCAATCTATTGCGCCTGACTGATCCTCACTATGAATGAAAACTTCGAACACATATGCATATAAAGACTGCGATTCGAATTGATGCTTCGTTTATTGATGTCTCCGCATCAAATATTAAGATTACACGTGTGATGTCAGTCATAAAGCTGACTAACTCCGATTTCCGAGAATTTCGAGAACACCTATTCAGAGAATATTCAGTGAGATTTATTTCACTGGTTGAAATTCTGAATTGGCTGCTGGAATTAAAATTGCATTGCCAATGGAGGTATTATCTTTTCTGTAAGCAAGCTTGCCTCAGTTTTTCGGGGAGTTCTGAAAATCCAAATAAACGTTGACACAGACAGTTTTTCGGCCAGGCATCAATATTAAAAAATGGAGAACCCGCGATTTTCTGGCGGAGTTATAGGCGCAGGTAAGCAAATATTTGATGGAAATTTCCGTAATTGACATCCGGCGGTTCTAGGAGGCATTTCCCGAGTGCTCAAGCGATATCCCACGAACGGGGGTAATTTCCGGGTACTCGCGCATACCTCCCTAACACTCGTACACACTGATACAGGCTCACGAGAGTATGCGTACTCGTATGTCTAAATGCATGCTGCCTGCAGGACTCACACACAAATCGCGAGAACGGGAAGCATTGCGTTGTGTACATTTGCCCGGACGGGTACAACGCGTGCACCGGCGCTCCACGCCAGCAGTGTGTTTGGACGGTGGGATAACATCGTTAAACTTTTTGCCGTGCTGCTTGACGAGCGTGACAGGTGGACCGCCCGAGCAAACTCGATTTTAGAAACAATAAGATTTATTTTTCTGCACGTGCGAAACGTACAATGTGTCGGCATGACGCAGCCTGGCGTGCTAGAGTACGGTATACCATGGCATGTCCTTCTCTCGGCGCTTTTTCTCCCGTTTCGTCGCGCTCGTCCGTTTGCCCATGCGTTTCCAACACGTGCGCCTACCGATGCGATGCAATCCGAATCACGACACCCGCGGAAAACTGCTTCTCCAGCTCCGCGAACGCGTAATAAATGCATCTACATCACGTTTCGACCTATCAGCAGTCGCGCTGCAAAATCTGCCTGGACTCAGCTTGCGGAAAGAGATTGCGCCGGGTATTGTATTGGGGGTAATGTGTTAACTGGAGTATAACGAGCTGTGGGTATCTGTATCTGTAGTCATGGAGTAATGCAACCAGTCGAATGCAGCTAACTTTGGTTTAACTGTGGTCCCATTTGTTGGAAAATTGACATTTCCATTTGTTCGCCGCTTAAGTGAGAATCGTGAATATTGGAGAAGTCACGCGTCATTCTTATCGTTTTCAACATTGAAGCGATCGTCGTTTCAACTTATGAGTCTCTGATTACAATTATTGCACCGGTCTATAAATAAGATTGGTGTTGGCAAAAGCGGGAAGGGAAGTTCGACCTAATTGACATAGTGAAGTATGCCAAACGTTTCGGTTACAGCAGCAGTCCAATTGGCATCAAGTCGAATCACGCTCTAACCGACGCTGAGGTTGCAGGAGAAACCTGCAGTTGGGTAAATGCTTATTCTCGCCAAATACTTATATGGCTTGTACAGCTGACAGCTCCTTTGAAACTATTTCGTTAAACTTTCGGGATGGAAAGCAGTTGTCCTCCACTCTGCGCTATCTTACTAGTTATGTACCGTTTTGGAGAACTAGCTAACAAGTAAGTTTGGCGATAGAATGATCAACGTAAGCGAGATTGTTACGGCTTTCTGTAGTAAACTACACTGCATACGTTCACGTATATCAAAACGGATTTCGCAAAATTTACCTATGCATTCTTTACTTACAGAGCAGTTTAAAAATTCGATGCTTGATGTAAATGATATAAATATAAAATATAAGAGTGACATAACATTAGATATTAGTGTAAAAATACGGCATCTAAAAAACAAAATCTAACGAGTTTTACTAGGGAGTCGTGTCGAGTTAGTCAAAATTGTTTTTTTTTTTTTCACAATTATTACATGGCTCTGGTGCTTGATACTAGTGTTTCAGAGCGCTCTATACTGTAAAGCAGCTTGAAATCTTAAGATCGTGAACGAGAATCAGCTCTATAAGCTGACGAGGAGGATGATACGATCCAGGCGTAACGGCATTTTCGCTAAAATTAGAGGGAAACTACAGACAAGCCGGTTTCAGTTCTTGTTCCTCCCCGTTTAACCTCGCACTCTAGAAGCAGGCAAGTTCACCCAGGGGCCGTGTAGGCTGGTCTCTCTTCCCTCCTACTAGAAGGTAGTTCGCACACCGGCACGACAACCCTTCATTCGACTCGTTAGGGTGGCTCGAAATACGATACCAAACAGTAATGAAAAGCCTATCCTCCCGGAGCTGTTTATGCCGTGTTCTGCGCGTAATGCACTCACGCGTGGGTCTGCGCATTATCGGTAGCTGTGCGTGACAGATAACGGGAGCTTACGTGAATGAGCAGCGTTGGTATGTTGTTCATTCGATTATAGGATTAATTGTCGTACGTTCTCGTGCCAAGGTCTTTATAGCGTTTAGCAGTTGGACTCTACGACGCGGCGGGATGCGGTGCGGCGTGACGAGGCGTCAGGGTAAACAACCCGCGACCGAAATCAATAGGAAAATACCAATCAATATGCGCCGCGTGTCCTAGCAGTTTGCACGGCTCGCTCCACCATTGCCACAGTTTCGGCTCATCGATTTTGCCCTCGAGAATTTATATGCAAACGCTGTGCGTCACTGCACACACTTGTGCAACCGCACTGGTAGACACCGAGCTAAGTTATTAACAGTAAATCCGATGTGATTTGCGATGAGCCTGTAATTACCACGACGTTATTTCGCACTTTGAAGTACCGAAGTTCTCTGCGGATGGGTTGCGTCTTCAGCGAGGAAATCGCTCGACAGGCATAACGACTCTTTAGCCCTTATTTACCCAGCTGTTAATGCGAACGCGAACGAGTCCAGCACCCGCGCGCGAACTAATTAAACGTGCTGCTCAAAGAGCAAAGATCAAAGGCATCAAAAGCACAATTCTTATATTGTAGGTCGATCGCGCGTAAACGCATATATAGGCGACGACGGAGAACCCTACTCGAAATACGCCCAACTAAGCAAAGCTTCATAGGAGAGTCTACGGATGCGTTAAATAAAGAACCTACGTCACAGGACGTCCTGCACGTTTAATCCGGTGCCACGACGACGACGACGACGACGACGACGACGGCGTGGCACGTATACGGCCCTGCGTATATACCGGCAAGGCGGGATTTATTGGTATTTACGGCGGGTAATATGCAAAGTAGACGACGGCTTCGCGTTCTTTGCACGGGGACAGCGTGGTGGCACGCGTACGCTCGCTTGCCACTCCGTGCCGTAATTAATTCATTTGATTTATGCCGACAAAGGGCGCGGAATGCTGATTCCTATTTACTTATTAGCAGAGGCGACGACTATCCGGAGACTGGCCGATATTGTTACGTGGACTGCCTGCGTAGGATAGTAACCTGCCAGCCAATTTCTTCGGGTTTCTTCGAAACTCTTCGAAAGACACCTTACTTCGCCATCCGGTGTCGGGAAAAGGATGCTCCGACTGGCAAAGTACTCGCAATAATTAAAGTAGTTGCTTTTTCCAACGCAGATCGATAGGTGCTTTGAAAGATACACTAGGTAGATGCAGAAAGGAACACTATTTGTCTTATCTACTTGCCGTCTCCGCTCGGTCTCCTACGCGAATGCTTTCAATTCTGTCTGTCTCGATACAGTTCCCTCCGTCTCCTCCTTCCTGTCTCTTTCTCTTTCTCTTCCTCTTCTTTTGTGCCTCTTGTTGCGCCACTACCGGCGTCATTCGTTAGTCGCGACGTTAGTTTGACGTTCAAGGAGGGAAGAAAAAAATGCACCGACTCGCTTCTCTAAGCGTTATCGATCGGATCGATACCAATGGAGAGTAATTAAGTAAAGCCAGATAACGAGAATGAGAATAATTGGGGAATACAATTGGGCAAGTGTCAAATTGTAATTAACATCGAGATGAGTGTCTGCTGTAAGACTGACACGTACTATAAATTGCAAAATGACTCTGAAATAATTGGAAGCGCAAGTGGTTTATGTATGTAAAATGGTTTATGATTGTTGCGGTCGGCGCTTAGCTAAAATAGATTAACGTCGTGGCACATTAGTTAACGCCAATGGAGCTGCGATGACGTTTAATATTGGTGGAAATATCGCTCGAATATGCAAGCTATAAAACCTGACTGCGCCTCGCACTCGAGTGACACACCGGAGCACGCATCGTTTATCCTGGACGCGATCATCGCCACACCACAGTGCATTTTTCGAAAAATCAAAATTCTGCCACGTTATGCTAGCGCGAGGGGATTCGAGAGGGTGTTGCATCGGTGTTTCGAAGCGTATGGACAATTAACACGGTTTTGACATTTTCTCATATATAAATATCAAGCTTCCAAATTTCGGCCGATACACAGTAAGCAGTCTCTGCATGCAATTACTACCAGACAAAGGAACATTGAGGAGACTCAATCTGCAAGCTATTTGGTTTTTACTGCTGCGAGGGTCTGGCTCGTTTGAGCATACGGACAAAGCATTTTAAGCAAACTGCACACGAACCTCGAGAACGAGGCTCGACTGCTCGACAGGGTTGATTAAAATATTTCATTGAGTGTCCTGGCACCGAATACCCCTGCCTACTTTTATCTTCCAATCCCTCTTTGACATACGCTACAAACAGATGTGTTACCGAATCGAATCCATGTACATACACGTATACATCTGTATACACATCGAATGCAGGATATTTGATATCTCCCATTCTTTTATCAACTGAAGCAATCTACTTCGAATTAAGCCTACGAGATTTTCCTCCCGAATATAAACTCTACCTTAACACAAATGGCTGTGCAACATTTATAAATATTTTTTTTTTTGTTTGAATAATTGCACATCGGGCAGTGGTGTAATTGGACCGATTTCGCCTCGGCTGGAAATGACCTACATATCTCGCTGGCAACGCGGACACTTGGGCCCCGCGAATGTAAAATACGAAATGTCAGATTTGAAATACGAGTCTGCCGATACATTCTGTACTACCATTTCTTTTTTATCGAACTCACTTTTCAAAACTGCAAGTCCGCCCGGCGCAATTTTTGCGTCAGTGTTTCGTTGTGTATTGTGTCCGGCGTGATTGCAAAATGGTCGATTTAAGAAAGTGGGCTGTGAGCCTTTCATCTAAATGCATATTCGTACATATGATTTTTGAGAATAAAAGCACGGGTGAAGGTGAAACAAAAAGTGAAGAGTAAGCTGGTGCGTGTTTGAGGGAGCAATCGCTGATTAGGGATGTCTCAGCAAGACTGCGAGCACTAGCCCTGCGAAGATTAGATTACGGGCTAGCATTGCGCCGTGTGTCGTCCTTTCGGCTCTCTTTAGACTTGTCGCATAACCATACGAAAGCTGCTGAATAAACGGAACAGGCTTACTTACGCCGCGGCGCCAAACTAACTGGCGTCCTGAAGCATAGAGCCACGTACCTGGGAACACGAACACGGACTCACGCATATGTGCACAACTGCAGAGAGATCCTAGTTGCACACGTGGAACTAGAGAGAGAGAGAGAGAGAGAGAGAGAGAATGTGTGTGGTACACACAGGCATGCGTGGCTGCATGCAGACACGCGGAGAACAGAGGCGGTATATTGGTTCAAACCCAGCGCACTCAGCGCTCATGAATATGCTGGAGCACGGCGGTTCAACCCCGTGCCGACCAGCCTGCTTCGTCCCCGCCTTTGCCTCTGTTTCTCACCCCCGCGAACCCCGGTCAATCTCGCTGCGACTACGTGCTATCGAGAAAGGGGTGACTAGTGGAGCCAGGCCAGCGGGTAAGTCCCTGTTTATATAGAACGATTTTCGGCGATAACGTCACCTGGAATGCCTCCGCTTCCACGGATTGTTATTTCGCGCATACCGCGCACACATTCACACATGCGGATAGCATGTGCGCTAGAGATGCCTTGATAATGTGTGCCACCAGCCCAAGATAATGCTCGGTTTCGCGCGTTTCCTACAATTTACCAATTTCAAGCGATTTCCGTTTCTCTCAAAATCTGACACATTGCTACCTTTAATTGCTTACTCTCCATTTTGAACCGCAAGTTTATCATGGTATTCTGAAATATTCTTTCGGATGCATGGATTAAAAAATCATTTTGAATATATTTTCTGCTAATTTAATTATGCAATTCTTTGTCATGCCTAACAAGTCTTCCGGTGTTTTTATTTAAAGGAAAATGGAATAATAATACGAATAATATTATTTCAAAACTGTTGATGTTTGGTTTTCTGCATTCTCCATTGTAGATAGTAGACGAGTGAGGAATGATACTTTCTCGAGACAAGCATAGCTCGTTCGCTCTCTGAAATTTCGTTTCACCGATGCTCCTTACGCACTTGGAACTTGAGCGAGTTGGAACTGTGTGGGCGTATTCATCTTCGCAGATCAAACTACATTTCCCTCTTCTCGCTATAAATCTTCCCCTGCTTTTTCGCGCACGAAGGGTTTAACGCGATGTACCAGCCATTCTTTGGATTGGCTTCTACTACCGCACCGCTACGAAACCCTCTAGCAAGCTTAACTCGCGCATTACATGTCCATTTTAAAGCATGTACGCAAGATGAATTACATGCAAATGAAGACAGACGTTCTAAGACAGATAAATAGATCAGTGAATTATGAGTCTCGCCGACGAGGTCTCTACTCCTGCATAAGTTATACCGGAGTTTCATTTGTGGGGCAATTTGAAATGGCGACCTAGATCTTATTGGAAAATTGCAGCGGGAACGAATATTTTAACTGTACAAACAGAATTTCGATACAGTACGTGAAAGCGAGCTTAAAATTTTGATGCTGATAATACGAGGGAACATTTGCAGTTTTGCAGCGTGTTTGGCAGGTCGATAAAGTATCTGTAAATACTCGGCAAAGTTTAAAGCTGAACTTACCGCAATGCAGTTCAGAGTGATTGTGAAAAATATTACAATTCGTTTCACTTTACCCGGCTTTAACGCGGAATCACCCGCAGCTGTGCATCATTATTGCGTGGCATTCGTTCGGTGAATTCACAGTTTAGTTTACCGCTTTCTGAGTTCTATTTCGAATGCATCCTCATCTTCGCGTAATTTTCACGGAATTAATTGAACCCTAGCGTATTCATGAAGAGTAAGTTTAAAGCCAACCAACAATGAATTGTTGTACGAACTATTCACCACAGTCACTATCTTTACCGAGATTTCACGTATACACCAGAAGCATCATCGAGTTAGCCAAAACGGAAGGATGAGATTCAGCAAAGTGTCTGCGCGGACCCGAACCTGCTTTGAAAAGGGGGTAGAGAAGTTCACTCGCGTGCACAAAGGGTCGCTTTGTAGGCGCAGACGTCCTTCCACATCAGGGCAAACTACTCCGAGTATGTCTCGTGGAATTCACGTGAGGTACAAACACAAGCGACTAGTCCAGTCTTCCCTCTCCATTCGTGGAAAACTTAGTGGCTCAAGTAATTCCAGCGTGGCTTAGACTCTTCGACACAATACGCACTAGCAGAGCTGCTTGTACTTTTTGATATCATTAGCCGAACATTGTGAAACACGATATCAGCTAGGAGAAATTCCGCGCAAAGTGAAACTCAATGAAGTGCGCTCATTAAGTAATCTTTATTAAAATTTCACAGAGGGTCGTGTCTCTATATAATCCACTGCACGCGAAGCAGTACCGACCACAGCTAGGTCCATGTCAACACCGTCTAATTTCTCATTCCTATTTAAGCCGAAGTTTGTTGGTTCACCCTACTTAAAATTCGATTTGACAAAGTGTGCTTTATCGACGTTTCGAACCGTTGTACCAACGGTCCAAATAGTAACAAGTAAAAACGCCAATGTTTGATAGTGCTAGTCCCAAGCGCAGCAGTGCAACAGCGTGAAAACAGAGATCCCGAGCTGACCAACATTCCTCTCCCCCAAAGAGAGTACAAAAGCAACGCTTCCTCGAGAGAGGATTTTCGTCTCAAGCAGATCCCTTTATCGAATCGGGAACGTATATATCACGGTGTTCTCGGAATCCGAGGTCCCCTCGTACGTCGAGGGAACGACGCCAAAGAGGCTGAACTTTGACCGAGGGTTGGCACAGGTGTGTACACACCTGCTGAGCAGAAGGATACCTGGCCATGCACATTGTAGAGATACACGCGATTTCGACGTCTCTAATCGAGCTTTCGTGTCTACTGTACTCAGGCGGTATGATGGTATGATGGCAGCGCGGATGACTACCCCAGGGCTTCGTACGGTGATTAGGAAAGTTACCATGTGCCTGAGAGTCTCAGACCGAAGGCTGCGCGCTCGAGCTTGTACTCAGGCTTGTCGACCATCTAGCAGCCCTTCCTCTTACTTACCACCGGCCACCCACCACCCGGTTCCTTCGCTCCACGACTCCTACCGCATCCTCATATCTCGTTGCTGTTGTAATCCTCAATTAATGCACAAGTAACGCTAACTACGCAAACTCGCCAAGTTCCTACACATATCGGAGAGGAAGCAGAGAGTACGGAAGCCGAGAGGACGCTCGCAATCCGAGTACACAAAGGGTCTTCCGAACAATATGTGTATGGATATATGAATATCCGAAAAGAGGTGGCCTGCCAAAGTGACAGGGATCAGATTGCCATATTTAGCTTGATCTTCCTGTAAAACTGTAAACCCTTCGCGTGATGTTTATATTTCGACAGAATTAAATCCGGCCAGATTTTCCATCTTCTCCCCGAGCGCATGCAAATGCATTTTTTGAGACGACGCTTGAAATTAGGGTTTAATAAATTGGCGATTTCACAAATTTCATCCAGCACTCCTCGGATCGTGTAGCGTGATATCGTGCGGCTTAGCGTCCGGGAAATTATACCGGTAAGTCCTAGGAATTCCAGGAGATTTACGTGATTCAGATTCGATTTAAGGCAACTGCAAATTTCCACTTACCCTACGCCAGCTTGTGGTTTTAACAAGCATCGAAATTTTCAAGAGGGATAATGAGGTTCTAGCGTGAACGAATGGTATGGCGTAACAATCGTTAAAAGTTGACATAGGTCCCATTTCGGGGAGGTAGCACAGTATAATTATCAAGCTTGCAACATTTTCATTGCTATTCTTTTTACTTCCTCGCTTGTTCGCTCATAGGAAATAACAGTGTGCCCTGGCCACTTTGCCATTTGTCATACAGAACTGTCACATCGAACGATGTTTCCGACAAAACTTGACTCACTTAAATGAGATATCAAGCATGTATTGCTGAGAATTCAGTGCTCTCTCGAAGAAATTGACACAAACCTCACAAGATTCCGCAATAGTGTGCTTGTAGCATAGTTACCGTAATGGTTATAAAAGTATAAAATTCACGTTCAGAAGAGGCTCACGGCTCATCGAGAGGCCGACTAATTCCATATTTATATTTGGTCGTTACGGAAGGATAGGCGCGCTGATGGGCGACGTCGTGTTCTTCGTGGTTTCAAGTTGAAAATCGAGCAGCGCAGCCCAACGATGGGGGATTAAGCAGCTTGAAGTGCTGTACGGTTGATAGGTATCTGTATCACGGCTCGCGGAGGCAACATTTGCTCACATGAACGCGCAGACACGTACAGTAAATATTCCGCAACGAATTTGCCGGTATCCGATTTCCCGGCTATGCGGAGGCCACGCGGATAAACATGTAGCAGCAGGAGGAGAAAAAAAATAGAGACGCGACTCGCGGGGATCGGTGGTTTGAGCCGGTGAAGCGCGGTCAATGGAGTGATGCTAACGGGAATACGAGCATGGACAACTAACTCGCTGATTAACCAAATACCAGGCAGCAGGACAAACGGGCGAGCAAACATTGGACAAGCTGTCAGCGGCATGCCACGGGGGATCAAAGTTCAAGGGATAAGCGAAAAGTTTTTTTCGCTCGCTCGCTCGCCGCCACCGCCGCTAGCACCACTAGTATCATCACCCCCTCTCGTCCCATTACGGCCATTACGCCCAATACTACACAACATCGAATCATTTTCGACAGACCGGCCGCTTCACTGCGTCCACGTTCACGCACTCGCTCCTACAGTCGTATATCGATGGTGAATTCGCCACGCTATCGTAACGCGAGACACGGAAATTATTCCTCGATATTTATGTAATAAGGGTAACATAAATGAAATGCGCTTGCCCGCGAACGAGCAAATACGTAAGACCACATCGGGATACACACGTCGGAATGAAAATAGCGAGGCAATACACAGAGGAATGTCAATTAAATAATAAGCCACATTGGAGCTAGCAAATAGTAAATATTGTAGCAACGCAGTCTCTGGAATTCAATGATATTTTGCTGGCACAATTAATGCAATATAGAGAGGACTGGATGTATAGTGACCGCGACATTTAGCCGGAAGTGAAATATAAAATACAATTACGATTCCTGACTGACAAGATAAGCGCACAATATCTATCGCGTAAACCATTAAAGGAATTGAGAAATAGCAGTTAGGCACCAGCACCCTCATCAAAATCGGACCATTTCTCGTTGATCCGTTAGGATCATAATTCGAGATAAGAGAAGCAGAGGCACTAGACAGTAACAACAGATGGCCCATGAATTTCCGATTAGCCACGCCAAAAGATCCTTACGGGGTGTAACTTTAAATGCATTGCGGCGAGGATTAGGTAAGGATTTCGCAAGCACGGCTCGACCCATCTGCTTGGGTCTGCGGTGCAGCGTGCAGAGATGATTGGAAGCGAGCTTATTTTGGCACGGTTGATCGGGTGCAATCATGGAACGGAGACCTACCTCCAGTGGCACGGAGAGAGGCACGTTAATGCGGCTAGCATTGGATCGCGCAGCAAAGCCCAGCACCAATATCGTTGGCATCGATTAGGATAATAGCACTCGTAATATTGCCATTACTTTATTGCTCGCCACTGGGAGATTCTCCGT
The DNA here is from genome assembly GCA_963989405.1 of Trypoxylon attenuatum. Taxonomy (NCBI): domain Eukaryota; kingdom Metazoa; phylum Arthropoda; class Insecta; order Hymenoptera; family Crabronidae; genus Trypoxylon; species Trypoxylon attenuatum. The sequence goes on along the minus strand of OZ022490.1, from coordinate 7,628,526 downwards.
AGCGAATTTCTGATTAACGAAGAACATACAGGGTGTTTGGCAGCCACGCGCATATCGCCACGCTCCGCTGGCAAGATAATCCCTATGGAGATAGATTCGGAAGAACCAGTGCTTTATGAGGCATGATCGGCTCGATCAGAGCCTAACCACCGAACAAAATGATCAACTTACTTGTTCGGTCGCCTCATCGCTAAATCAGTAGGATCGCAGGATGTAACAGAGATTAATATTTTACTTAAAATCGACCGCGTAAATGCTTCAGGCTGGATTTCGCACGGTCGCGTCGTTTGCACGTTCTTCTGCTTACTCGCATATTTACAGTTTTTCGATGAAATGAATATTCATGGGAGCTCGGAAAAATCTCCGGTACTTATCTGCCGTGTGCCGAAGGGCAATTTCTGCGAGCAATAGCCCTTTTACGATTAAGTGGAGCTTAAAAAATTCCTCGCTCGCGCAACAATCCACGAGTAAAGGGTTTCTTCGCAAAAAGTAACAGAACTTGCGATGAAGAGATATCGAGTGCAATGGTTATTGTATGAGGTTTAAGGTGTCTAATCTCATGAGCGTATATTCGCGAAGTGTCAGAAAACCAACGGAGACTCAACATTCGGCGAAAGATTGTCGAAAATATTTTTGATGAATGCACTAGCGTATTTACTCGGGCGAACATATGAGAGGCTTGTGTCCGCACGTAGGCACGCGCATACGTGATTGAATTGCGTGCGGCCGCAATGGTTCCCTGTTTGCAGACGGTACCGTACCGTACCGCACCGCGTCGCACCGCAGGGCCGAGCCATACCCACAACCCAGGACAAATAAAATAACGACGAATTAATCCAAAAATAAATAAGTTCCGAGTGGAATGGCGCTCGTCCATTCCGTTCGGATGAATGCAGAAAATATCTGGGAGCAGGAACAGAGTTCGCGGACTCGTCTGGCCGAGACGGAAAAAATTCCTGGCGCGACGTGCCATGTGAGCAGTATGCATCGTTCGCGAAAAGCCCTAATCGATATTGACGCGATAATGTTTGGCCAGCGCTAAATACGAGACTGCCGGAGGTCGTTGGGCTCAAAGTTTCGAGCGATATTGATTGAGGTTATTGCCGGTGGCGCGTGGTTTCCTGTCAAAGGGTAACACGAGGGCGCTAAGTGGCAAGCGAACCAAAAGAATGTACTCGCGAAATTAAGCTTGAGAACCTAATCAGTGCGTAAGGGCGTGAGACGCTCGAAACTCTAGCTCGTGGGTATGTATGCATAAAAAGAGGGCTACCGTACGATTATGGCCGTCGACTATCGTGTTGCCTCCTGTAGAGTGTAGTACAGAATTCCGGCATGATGCTAATCCTCGGGGGCTAGTTGCGGTAGGTGGATCTAAAATTACGAGGGGAACCTAATTTTCCACTTGCTTTATTAATTATGTCCTCAAGCTTAGCGAGCGATGACCGGAAAGCACCCTGCAAAAAGCCCGATTTGGGAGATAGCGTTTTATACCAGCTACCCTCGAACGAATAACACACCCCAATATTTATACCTGCAGCCAATTATCCGTTGATGCAGAATAAATAATTAATTTTTGTGACGCACGCAAAATCGAGCGATTTTCGGGAGAGAGAGCAGAATTTCTAAAAAGTCAATTGTACCTGTGCAACCCTTTTACCAAGCTTCCGACAGCAAAAGCGTACGTATAAACTGAGCGAGGGCGACAGGAGCTTGGTTATAAATATTCTAATACATCGTGTGCAGGTGGCCGAAAATTAGCTTGGTCAAACTTCTCGAGAAAAATCTAACGTGACATTACCATCAATGTGGAATAACGCTGCCGAGATTCGACCAAATAAACGCCCTCGGCTTGCTACTGCAGTCGTGAGCGCAAACTTTAGGGCGCATTGTTCTTTTCAAGGCAGCTCGTTCTCTGAAACTTACGACAAGCACTGCACACGATATTGAATTTTTTGCTAGCCTGCCGGAACGCAGTTGCCTGTAGAAATCGTCATCGTGCAAATCTCTAAACAAAATTTACACCTCTGTTCATTAATTCTTCTGCAGTCGATTGTTCTTCTCGTCAACGAGGACGTTTAGCTGACAATGTATTTCTGACTTCTGTCAATAAAGTAGAATACTCTATAATAGAGCATCTGCAAAAATGTAATAGAACCTATTAAATACTTTAGAACACGTATTATCGTGCGTATGGATAGACGTGCCATCCAATTCATTTTTGTATCACGTGCAAAAAATGCTTTATTGCCATTTTATAGTCACGACTTAAAGTTGCCACTCAGTTTGCGCCGCAGTACAAACTACAATTAAATGAGGGATGTATGTTCATACGTTATGGTTGACGACAGTACTTATGTGTAGCTGACTATTAATGCCAACTGTTAAGTACTAATCACTCGTCATTGCTGGCGCTTATTCTACCGATTACTCATATCTCTTGATTATACATGTAGACCTCAAACGCAGAACGACGTTGTCGGCAAGTAACAAAAGGTTTTCAAATGAGATAGAGCGGCATTGCAGGGACTGAAACACATTGTAGTTGCACATACATACGTCAATAGTCAGACAATTTTCACTCCTTACCCTCGCGATGTGTACCCGCGGCCAGTGACCCGAGCCGCACCCATCACGAGCAAAGCAAAACAGCAGCACGTCGACGAAGAAAGGAGGAACAAGTGACACAATACATATCGAGGCGTTCGCACGTGTGTCATGTGTCCTGTTCTCCGCAAAGTAATGATTTTATATTTGCCAATAAACCGCTAATACAGAAAACAACGCGGGAAGCGTAATTCAGGCAAGATTTAATCTCGCGCCTCGGCATATGTGGAGCGTGCGCGTTTGGGACACGTCATTAGCCCGTCAAACGGCCAAGTTTTATCTCGGAATGGAATAGCCGTGTTTACGACCGCGAGCTGCAAAATTGACAGGCAAGCGCCGGAGCATATTATGGTGATGGAGTGCAGTAGTCGTGGGATGCGACCGCACGATCGCCCCGAAAACGGCTATTGTCACGATAGGCAGCAGTGATGGTAGCCTTTGCGGGGAATGGAGGGGTAAACGAGCCGCTTAAAAAAAGGAGTTATACAATTGGTAATCAGGCATCCATTGACGGATGAAATGATATCTGAATGTTCAAAATTAGCGTCAGCGAGCTGCGATAATTGCATAGCGATGCACGCTCCGAGAGGGCGGCGCGCGGCGAGTGGGTAGACGCAACTACGTGCACGCACCCGCACTGGTACCCGTACCCGTACCGAGCACCCGTACCCGCCGAACACATTCGCCCGATGCTGATTTGCCGTGCGTGTTTCCGCCCGTCAAAGGGTTAAATGCGTGTAAATGTCCGGGCTCGTGGCCCGTGGCTCGTATGATCGCATCACATTGCTGCGTGTACCATCGTGCTGCCGCGAAGGAAGAACATTGTCCATATTCGTGGCAACCCTCTTTCATAAGCGACTATGTTCGACGAGAAGCTTTCGCAACGAAAACGCCAGTTGCACTCCAGGAAAAATCGGATTTCCATCGGTCGAGCAACCCTCGTCACACTACCCTCGACGATACATATCGCAATGAAGTAATGAGAGATAAATCGTTACTGAGAAGAGAAGTGTATAGCCTGTAATGGCTTTAGTTACCTGGCAGCACGCGATACTTCCTGGTCGATGATAGACTTTCTCAAAATTGAATTCATGTTTGTTGCGCTAATCGTTCGTCTACTGTGGGAAAAATCACTGGGCTGATGTCTAACGAAACGTTCGTTTGCAGATTTAACCGCGATCTCGTAAAAGTCGCTATAAAAAGAGGCTAAGAGCGAAAGAGTGTTCAACACCAAGAGAAATAGTACTAGCCTCAGTGAAAAGAAGAAGTATTGATTTGGAGTCTCGCAGTGGCACCGCCAGGTGCACTTTCAATCAAGCACCCATCACTCACGAACGTGTTCAAATTTCTATGACTCTATTTATAATGTCTAAATTCATTCGACTCTCGCGAAATGAATCTGCTTGAACGCGAGCACCACTAGCTATTTTCCTCGGTTTCCTTTTTCTCCTCTTTTCTTCCCTCTTATTCTTGATCTTCTTATTCCTTGACCCGACGGTGGAGCGCGTCGCATCGCGTCGCGTCTAAGGCGCCTAATAGCAATACGACGACGGTCCTCGCTCGCTTGGAGCCAAGGTACCTTCGCGGGATAGGTATTCCTCTGTGGCGGCGGTGACGGAGCACGCTTCGCTCTTGGATAATGAAATTAGAGTCGTGTTCCATTTCTGCGTCTTACAGGGCAATATTCTTCAATTATAGCCACCGGTCGAGTAGACGCTCCGCCGCGCCGGTAGTACATCGCTCCGGCCGTTGCAAATAAGAGGGTGGCTTTTCGGGCGTGTTACTTGGAAAATGCGATTGCCCGCAAGGAAAACGGCAAGCGGGACCGAAAGCGAGAAAAGGAGATTCAGGAGGGAAGAAGAGGAAACGGTAGACGAAGATGAATGAACACGATGGTTGCTCTTGAGTTCTCGGTGCAAGAAAGAGGAAACCCGTATGGCTCTTTAACCTCGTCATATGAAAACGGCTTACCTCTTCGTCGGGAGTCCTCTGCTTCTATCATCGTTATCTACCGTAGGAGACGCGCTGCCGGTTCTAAGATCTATTCTAATGGTTATACGCAAGTACTTACTGCTGCAGCATCGTCTATGGAAACCGCGTACTCACAATTTATTCCCTTTTGGGGACCTTCCTTGTAATTCCTCCACCGCGATATTTGTCTTTTGTAACCTCTGGCAGAACGTTATATTTGAGTAATGCAACGTGTGTTCCGCACGCGCTGGATAGACCTGAGTAATGATCAAATAATTTACAGACTTAAACTGTGCTCCCATAATGATCAAGAAGTTCTGCTCCCTCGAGGAGGCGTTGAGTATAGCCAAGTGTGTGATTAATAAACGACGTTCGTAACTCACGTATTTCTATCTTGCACAGTTTCGAACTATGACGATATGATTCTTGCATCCGAATACATATTACTAAGAATGGGTTGGGTGTATTGATTTGTGCGGTGACATTTTCTCGAGCAATTCGTATCCTCTCTGGCAAAGAGTTACAATTTATAAGATTTCGAGAGAGTTAAAGCTATCCTGAATATATATTCCACAATAGCCGATAACAAATGCAAGATATAAAATCCCGATAACATTCGGGGCTGGATATGTAATGCAAAAATCTCATTACTATCGGCTAGTGCAGCATTCGTACAAATGTTTTGCCGATAGTGTACGCGAATGTCGCGGCGAGGCGCGAGATAACGGGAATCGTACACGCTGGAACAACGTGAAAATCGATCGGTGCGATCATATCGTGCACGTATGCGAATCGGTCATTATACGCGACGTGTAAACCCTCTGGCATAAATTTGGGCTTGCGGCAAAGAAGGATATGCAATAGCTGGTAAACACTATATGCATATAGGTGGGCACTGGGCACATATTCCACCAATGGACCATTTTAGCTGGATACATTTGCCATCGTTAATGCGATAGTAGACCCCTTTTCGCACACGTTGCGTGAGCAGCATCTGGAAAGCTTAATATTCTCAATTCTGTGAGGTGTTTTACCTTTCCTTTGTCCAACGGAGGAAAATGTTATTAAATGGTATGGTAGAAGTAACGGAATTGCGAGGTCAAAAATTCCCTGAATTTCAAGCGTTATCGGGTAACTCTCCGCGGCGCGGCGCGTCGTTATAAGCAGCAGTCAGAAAAGCGGCAGAAAGTTACGCAAGCACCGTAACGAATCCATATAAGAAGCGTTGTTACAGCTCGACGCTGAATTTACGTTGAGGTGGGATGAAAAGCACAATAATTTCCATGGAGCCGAGCCAGCGAGATAAATCCTCCTGGTGAATATTATCCCAAAGTTTAAGGTAATACGTTCAATTCTGTAGTAATAATGCAACTGCGAATTCTGAATATTCAGGGGATTTATAATAAGAATTTGTGGAAAAAAGTATTCTTTTTACGACAGATACTTTTTTCGTCGCATCCGCGTCACGATAGCGCCATACGTGATAAATTTTTTCGCCTACGGTATAAAAATAGAGAAGAGGATCGCGCATTGTCGGAACAACAGTTGTGTACCGAAGTGCAGACAAAGTAATTAAGGTCAGAAATGGGAAAAGGTTGTAGCCGGAAAAATACATCTCCAGGCAGGACGCTAACAACACACGAAAGTGAGTTGAACAAGTATGAATTTAATGTAACTTTACGGGATAACTTAATCTATGCATGTACCGGAGCTCAACTGTCAAAAAAACGCACATACTGAAAAAAAAAACCCTTAAGAAATTAAACCAGCCATATTTATTGTCCACCGTATCACGTCCATAATACACATACGTATGTATAATATGATACCAAGCCAGTTCCTATTTAGTTAGGTTCGGAATAAAAAAAAAAAGAGAGACCGTAAAATTTCAAACCGATAGCAATTCTCGCAATATCCACGGTAAATATAATTGTTCATATGTGTATCCTGCCAGTGTTGTACATTGATATGCAGTTTCACTCCGCATTTCCGGTATCTTTCAATTTAAAAAATCGCAATAAACAATACAAAACAATGCAGCGATAAACAAGCACGATAACGGCAGGCAAACAAATTCTGCAATCGCAACGCGACAGAGAAGTTATAGCGGGCAAATTTTGATTGGGACGAAACACCGTACCGCGCCGTCCCACATCGGTGGATTAGCAATTGACGCGTTTGCCAATTGAAAAATCGCAGGGAAATCATTTCTAATATTTCGCGTGGTATACTGGCGGATGAAGGCAATGATGAGAATTCGCATGGAATAAAAGGTGAGGAGAGAGAGAAAGAGAGAGAGAGAGAGTGGAGGAAGGGTTCGAGCAAGTGGAGGCTTAATTAAGCAAGTTTCAGCTGCGTACGTGTTGGCTGAAACGTCGTGTCGCGAAAAGGACTGGTGTCCGCACTCGTGTCCGGGATAATGCTGGTCGCACACACTCCTGTAATAACGCAGGTAAGCGTGGCACGTGACTGCGTCACGTCGCATCCCGTCGCAACGACCGGGAGAATGGCGACTGATTGCCAAGGCTCTGGAAATTTAACGCGAGATTCCACGCGAATTTTGCCGGATGCGCGTATCCAAAGCACAGCCTGCCTGCCGGCACCGCGTCATCCTATTTCCATGCATAAATATGAGCTAGAAATATCCTTGGTATTCGCTGCTACATTGCCGCGAAAATTGACAACCTCTTGCTGATACCGTGACTCCTCCGTAATTGCTGCCGCTTGGCCTCACTGCAGTAGTTCACCGTTTTTCGCGGTTTTGGCTTGATTTAAATTTCTGAATTTAAAGCTTCTCGCGCAACCGCCGCCATGTTGTGCTACTATATGTATGAATCCACTTCGATTATATTTACTTGGCTGGCTCCTAGTATTTGAGGGTAGGATTTATGCGAGATCGCTGGCCTGCGAATCAAGAGCTCTTCGGAAAGCTCGCTGATCAGGAAGGTCTGTTTTCAGTACAAGATATTTAAAATGCGGTGTGTTCTACTAAAAGTAGGGCCTCCTGTAATCGTGCTACGCTTCTAACATTCATAGTTTTTAAAAATATGTGTTTCTAAATAAGAGCTGTATTCTAAACGAAAATAGTTGACGATTTTAAACGACAGATACATAAGCTATTGAATTTAAGTTTATTTAATTCAGACAAACTTTTTGCACATTAGTTTTGAAAGTCTGAATGTGTGTAAGGTATTTCGGAGTAAATGATACAACTGACAAAGCGTGCGCTTACACACAATAATCTGTAGCTTACATTGTTAGATAGAAAAGTATCGATATGTTATTTATTATCGGTTTTTGAGAGAGATATTGTCGGAAGACCAAAACACAGAGTAATACGCGGGGATGCTCGAAATTTGAAAACCTAACGGATCGGATGGTCGAGGTAGACGAAACCCACGGAATGAAGAGATTGGATCTCGAATAACAATTAATTCGATTTGCGACGGCCTGGGCGAATTAGGCGTGAAAGAGGCAGCGGTTTTCGGGGATACAGACACGTGTCGGGCAGCCAATAGCCCAGGCTCGGGTTTTATCGCACGCTCACGTACCCACGCATTCTCGCGCTCGCGAATTTTGACGTTCTGAGCCCAGCGAACGAGCCGGGCAAACGCGCAGCAGAGCAGCCAAAGACCACAAATCCATTTCGCCCATGTTATTCCGTCGCACTGGGGTCAGCGAGCCTTTTTTTATCCTGGCTACCATTTTCCCGGGGCATTTTTACCTTCCCTCTCTTTTTTTCCATGTTTTTCTCTTTCTTTCTTTTTCTTTCTCTCTATCTTTATCCTGCTGAACCGCGGCGAGCCCCGCGGTTCAGCGTGACGCTGGAACACGGCCGTTTCGCTTTTCATAATTGGCCCGTGACGTTTTCTGCGCCTGGCACGCTAATCAGCGTTATTCGCAAGCCATCTAATTTATCTGTACCAGGGCGTGTGCAGCGGCTGCCGTTGCTACCACTACCAGCATCACTACCACCATCGTTACCACCATCGGTACCACCATCACCGCTACCATCGCGGCTACATCGCCACCAGTCCAACACTATAACGTTCCTGCTATCCGCTGCCGTGCCGATCGATTATCCGGCTTAACCACCGCGTAATGGCTAAGGTGGTCGCATTGTAACGCCGAGAATCCCGCGAACCTACTCGATCGGAAGGACTATGCGTCGCGAATCGTTTAGAGAGAAGCTTTAGCTTTATATTAAGAGGAAACTTGTTACTTTCCCCTCTTTTGGATTTATCAATACGTCTTTGATAATATGCATCTAAATCTACTGAACCTAATTCAAACAAATATATTAATTGTTCACTTCGGCAGAGCGGTTTACAGTATGTTTGTTATTGCTTTTGAGACAAATCTATGCGTGAATACTGTTTACTGAATGATTAACTGCAAATATAGAGGTAGCGGTACAGGTTCGTGGTATAAAATGTGAGAGAGAAATGGTTCGTAAAGAGTTCGTGATTAAAGTTGATTCAGAAGGTTTTCGATTGCCAGACGCAAACTTTTCAAGCCTGCATTACCCTTTTTCATTCAGAATGATTCTGAGCGGCGTCCTTTTCCGACGGAAACGGGTTCTGATTTCAATTTTCCGCAGTTAGGCGGATTTCGAAAAGATTTAACTCGAGCACGCTTGGTTTATGTGTGAAGTCCAAATAAAAATATGGAAGCAACCATAACTCTGGTAAACGCGAACAGTATTACCGCTCGACTATTGGGGCTCGAATGGGAAGAAAAACCGGCCGAAGGTATTAAAACCGTTCGAATGCCGCGCCTCGAACGAGGCTATTTATGAAAGTAATTAGATTCAGATGTAACGCTCTTATCTTCCATCCGCAGGATATTAGAATTCACCGCGCTCAATAAGTTGATGATATTCATTAAGTCTGCTCACAGAAGGCGACTAAGCGGCGGCAGCGGCAGTACTAAATCCGGAAAAATTTCACTTAATACTCCGCCCAGGAGGGTCTCCTCCGAGTCGTAAATTTATTATATGGATAATCTATTTTGCCAAAGCGCATCAGCAAGACGCGCCAACAGTTGAAACATCCGTTCAACGTTGAGCCGCTGAAATATCAATTCACGGTAGAAAAACAGCGTCCTTAAATCTGCAATACCAGTCTTCTAAATCGCAAGACTATTTCTTACTTTTCGCCGTTCTCTCCGATACGCGCATTCGCTTAAAATGCTGCTACCGCAACTCTGAACAGGTCCGTGCTCATCTTTCAACTAACTTCACTCAATGAGAGGCTTTCTCTTTATAAGTAGGATCATCCCTGGCAGCAATTTTCTCTCGTCTCTAATAAGTGATGGCTGCTAAACGCAGAATAGCCGGTACATCGACGATAAGAAATATTTCTTTTCCCCATTACAATTATATCTCCCGTGTTTCGCGCTCATCGCTCGCAAACAAAATGTTCATCGAGACGTTAAGTGGAATGTACTCCACGTGACACGTGTCCACGAAACCACGTGTAATACTATAGGTTCGATCCGCTATGCCTTTATCCCCTCACCCTCGTTCAAGCCGTAAATCGATAGGGGTGTACCGAAACAACGGACAAAGCAAGGAACCACCTGCAACGAGGGGTCAAGCCAAGTTTCCTTCGACGCGACGCATACTTATTCATTTTCACGTCGACGAGCATCGAAGCTTAACGCGGGAGGACAACCTGTAATCCCGTGGATATTACCAGGTGTACCATTTGTGTCAGTCCCTATCAGTGTCACTGCTGACTCGCTGGGGTAGTACTCGCTACTCGACGATATCGATGGGTACACTTGCAGCTTTCCCGTTGATACCTCGCTAAGGTATCCTCTTTATACCTCATGCGACTTAATGCATAGATCGTTGGAAAATAAACTGTCTGACCTCGACTCGGATTTCTACTAGAGTGCAAACCTCACGTTGCATGGCGTTCTCTGTACACATCATGCTACCTAAGTCCAATCATAAAGAATTGTACCTGTTGGAAAATAACACGGTGGATTAATGGGGTACGTCAGAGTCCTCGTTCCGTTAATTATTTAATTCCGGACGGGAGTTTTTGGAAGATTACAGTAATTACGTTTGAGCCGCGTTGCGAGGTATTTGCCGTATTTATGTTACGTTGGCGGCACTATTAACAGTGGCATGGTATTATTTTTACGCGCATCCAATTTTCGCGAAATGGTTCTAACAGTCTCGGCTGCATCCTGTTTTTCCACCCGCTTTAATCGACTAAGGAACTTAAATGCGTCTAGAAAGTTGCGCTCGCCAGAGTCAAGGCTCAATTACTAATTAACCGAGCCCGTGGTGAGCATAGACCACATAGTACTGGGCACCATACCAACCAGTCGAAAGCACCAGCTGAAAGGTGAATTGTGGCGACGAGCCCCACCCAAAATTTAGCTTCGAGTCTTCTTAATAGCCCCCCTTATTGCGTGATGGGCTCGACATTGGGGAAGGACCGATAATCGTTCGTTGTTTCAGTGAATTTCTCTTGCGTGTGAAAAAATTAGGGGAATTCGTAATTGGCAGCCAGAGCCGCGTCCCCGCCTGCAGCGAAACTTTGCGTGGCCGAATCAACCGGGGCCGACACTTGAGGGCACGCATCCAAAATTCAGAACGATCTATTCTCATTATTGTTCCCACTTATCCTCGCTTATCCGATTAAAACACAATTAATGGTCTGTCGAACATCTGAGGTGGGAGAAATTTAACGCTGGAGCTACCGACGATTAACGTGGATCTACTTTTGCCGTCAATTACAATGATTAATTTTGTTTAAATACGCATGTAATTGTAGAAGAAAATGTTTACCTACCTCTCCGGTAGCTATAGTATTAAATATTCGAAATGTGCATACTCAGTATACAAGAAGATCTTTATTATAGCCATGAAACGATTTTGAACACTTTCTAGTTCTATCTATGGATATCGGAAACGTATATCGTTATTTATATTTTTCGAATATTTTCTGGGAATCGTCGCGCTGGTCTAATCGACGATCGACGTAGTTAAAAAAATATCGGCTAGACGACGCACACGAAGATCTCGCAGGGATCGCTTCTCAAGGGGTGACATTCAAACCGTGTTGCCTTGACTCGTCCCAAGCCGTCTTTCCGACATTTTGATGAGGTGGGATTTGGCCGGGAGCCAGTGCAAATGCCATTCTCTCTTGCTAACCCCCTCTTCCCTTCCTCCGCTAGGGTCTTCCTTTCTCATCTCCTCTTCTTTTCGAGCCCTCCTGTTCCAAGTCCGCGTTACCCGTCGCTCACCCTGCCTTCTACTCAGATTCTCGTTATCGCTAAGCTACAGTTTGTTCTGATTCGCGCGCAACACGCGGAAAAACTCTGCGCAATAATAAATTATTCCTTCGTTACTGTATAAAGATGGATGCGTCTTTAATCCAATCAGCCGGAGCTTCGTGACAAATGAGAGCTGCGGCACAACGCGACGGTGCTAGCTATCTATTAAAAACAAGCCTGTTTAATAAGACATTAGAGCACAATGTCCTCGTGTCCCTAATTTCACGTGAGCTACCTAGTAGATCAATTAATTTACCCGTCAGCAGTATTTGATTTTATAAAAGCGTGTGGGTATGACTTTTGCAAAATTACTCGTAAACATTTTGGATCTGAATAATGATACTAGAATTATCGGGTAATTAGAGGGATAAACATTTTCAGTTTTATAGTAGTGAGAGGTTGTTATTAGCTAATAGTCTTTGCATTGTTAAGAGATGGAGAATTGAAATACAAGTTTCTATTAGCGGTGTCTCGCTGCTAAAGTCATTATTCTGAGTCAGAGGACATCCCTCCGCGTGTTAAATTAAACAACAAGCAGCCAAATACACCGAGTAGAAATGGTTCACGGGTGTGCGCTAAGCTCTTCCGCAAAGAAACATAATTAAATTAAACCTTCGTGCGGGCATTTCAAATTAAATTTTCGTTTATTCAGCGCGCTAGGCGGTAGCAACGTGTGGCGGCGAGGGTCGATAATCTCGAAAAATCATTAGAGCCTAAAGACGGAAAGGGTCTGTGGATTAGCGAAACAAGTACGCTGTTTCTTCACCCCAATAATACCGACACTTTTATTGCTCTTTAATCGGCAAACGTGCTCTCACAGTCTTACTAAATAATTTTTTAGAACGTATTAGAGCCGTGACACGTGTCAAGCCCATTTGTCGGCTCCGCCTAAACCGGGAACTCTGTCCTCAAACAGTATCCGTTTCGATGAAAGGCAATTTTCGTGGGTGTTGGAACTTGCAAGGGTTTCTGTAGATATTACATGCTACGCGCGACACGTTGACGAGGCAATAACGCCAAGCGAAAATGGGCCACATAGCGTTTTGTAAGCGCATGCAGTGGACTGGGTCACGTGCCGAGGCACCACTGCGAAGCTTTATAATAATCCCGTAGAAATTTATTAAAACCCATAATCAACGCGGGTGCCACGGTCTCGCATACATTCAAAGTTGCTAAAATAATGTAAATTTCACGTCGTCACTCGAGCTGCCCCCTCCCTTATTCGTCCTCTCGTCAAATGTGTTTTGCTCGAATCTCCCTTCCTTGCCCACACTCCTATCCACCGTTTATGGATGGCGCACTGCAACTTTCATCCAGAGTTTGGATTTACGAATTTTTCATCAGCCCCGCTACGAGAGGGATTACATCGAACTGCTGTGATAGGATTTATTTATAATTAAATGCCAGTCATGTGGAGTGTAGTCATGAACTAGATGCCGCAAGCAAAAATGGATGAACTTTTTGTTACTGGTTATTTTCGACTACCCGACGAGAATTGTCAGGTGATGCACGTGGTGGGTTTTCATACATGAACCATCCTGCTATTTGAACTCTCGTGTTTACAAAGGCTTCCTATTTAACATCGTTAACTACATCAGTAGATTATATCGTTATAGAGCGCTCGATAACGCGGAGGTTCGTCATCGGAAAATATCGAGCCAGCCAAGCAACAAAGCGTGTATCGAATTACCGCGATTAGATCACGAGACATAAGCCTGTTTTCACCCTCAAAAAGGGACAATGGAGGTAGGCCAGGGTACCGCGTACGTATTAATCGTTTCGCGCGAGGATTTGCGAGGCATCAAAGAACATCCTGAATCATCCTCGGCGAACCCTCTCGATTCGTAGCGACGTGTTCCCAGCTCGTATCGGTGGATAATGATCTAAATCCTAGGAGAATCCGAAACTTGATCCCTGGTCCACGGAGAAACCACACGGTGCATCCCCGAAACTAGAACGGAGCAGACCGCTCCGCAAGGGCAGTGTGCGATCAAAACGTTCGGGGACTTCGATCGAGAATCCTGATGGGAATTATGTGGGGACGATTACGACGGATTTTCTTGAATATATTTTCACCGGCGCGATAAAATATACGATGAATTATAGGGAGCTGGGAGTGGAGAATGGGTGCACTGGGGAAAGAAACCGGGTCACGTGGCACGCAGGGTTGTTCAGTGCGGCGGTCTGCGCCCGCGAAATTTATTACCCAGCCGAGCGAGACCGATTACCAGTTTGCCCCACCTATTCCCAAAACCTCGAAACTCGGAACCCGTTGCCGATGCTTGATCGCACTCACTATTGGCTATTATTGCCTCTGAGCAAAAATGAGTCGGCTCTGTATCGATAAGCTTACGATTCTTAAATATCGACATTCAGTGCATCCAATGACGTGCTCAATACAAATACAGAGAAATTCTTCTGGTTGGCGTACGATAACTTACGTTAGTATACAATACAGGAACTAATTCAATCTCGGCTGAAAATATTGGCCCTCCTCACCGTCCTGTGTACCGTAGACTCGCACAACAATGACTATTGTCTCTTTTGAAGTGAGTTGCTCGCAAATGTAGCAACGCAATTAGTTGTTGCAATATCTTGGAGAACGGAACTACGCGAGCACTCCGTAAGATTACATTGGGAACGGATAACGTTGAAGTTTGCTTCCGATTCCGGCATCTGGGAAACTTTGCTAGGTGTCAACAATCCCGTAACTCTTCCAATAATCACACAGCACTATCTACTCTACGTGTTTCCAATGAGTTTAGAATTTCGGCCAAAGGGTTAACTAAATTAATTTTGTTACCGACATACATATCCCGATTAATGGATTTGGCTAATTATGGAGTGTGGATGGAGTCGTTAAGGGTAAAGCAATAGCAGGTGAAATGTTTAGACTGGGAAACTGTGACCGACACGTTTGAGGCAGCTACAAAAACGTGGTCAGAGTTCCGTCCGAAACTGTATTGCAGGTAGAGCTAGCGACATATGCACCTGGTAGCTGCTGCGTAATGCATTGCATTCCCGGCGTCACATTCAATTAGCCACAATATTAATTAAAACAGAGCAACATTTTGCGCGAAATTTTGTGGGAGGGGGGGGAGGTAGTTCACTACAGTCAGTTGCGTAGAGCCCATAGTGAATTTGTTCGTAGCACAATGCATCGGATAGACAAACTTGGAATTGTATTTGTTTTCACGGAGAAATGAATGTCGCGAAACTAATTGTAAGCGTTGCATCGCATTCTCGGACAGAACTACGATGCGGCGCATACAGTCGACATAATGCAAATGTAAAATATGGCAGATGGTATGCTTGTATACCTGGTTCACTCAACTCCAATCGTGCTCCAATTACGGGGTATCGGCCGCTGGCCTAGTTCGAACTATGTCCATGCACACATCAGTTAAACGGTTAAATTAGTAAGCGATATTTATTAATTATGCGTAATCAGTACGATAACTCACACTATTAATAACAGCGCGACAACCGAAATTGGGTCCTGTCGTAATGAGTTCCGACACAGATCTCGATGATGACACTTTTTCAAGATCGATAAACTGTATTGACTTCTGAACCTTAATGTTTCAATCGGATGGTAGCATAAACATTGAAAATAGATTTCAATCTTAAATGTATAGTGAATAGTATGTATATTAAATATGCGATTAGATATATTAAACTTAAATTAGTCGACCACTAAGTGCGAGTTACTAACAAAGAGTTCTGCATAAATGGGTAGATTCCATTGTATTTTAAATCAAAAGAGTTTGTCGCATCGACCCAAATATGTTGAAACCCGTGTTCTACCGCATTTCCAATCTGTGTCGCTGATCTCTACAGCCACCTTCAATAGAATACACAAGGTGCTGTAGAAATAGGTACCCAAATACTGCTATTGTATTCTACTCTTTTTGCAGATGAAAAAATATGTACAAAGCGTTTTGTAATCTCTTTTAACAAGATATACAATTTTTGAATTACCCTGAACTTCTACATGAATACTTGTCACATGTGGAATTGCAATACGCAAGGAAAATATTGCCAATATTTACTCACCTAGTTGTACGACCAGAAATATATGCGTCAGTCGCATTTGAAGAAAATTCTTTGCTAGCAATACGTCACACCTGTTGTGTGGGCAGATTTTAGCCGTAGGGAGTAGCCACTGAGGGGGCTACTTCAGCTGCACTCCATAAAACGCGCGACGCAACCAAGTTAATGTCTCGCGCTGTGAAATTCAAAGGATTCGCGTAATTGTCTATTGGAGTGGCGCGTCCTGCAAAGCGAGACAGCCGTGTTCCCAAGTATACATGCATACATACATGCATACATCCGTATACATACATGGATATAGGACACATATACATTGTACTCGAGTGCGGTAGCGTGGCCCTCGGACGCGAACGTACGGTACTTACTTCGTATGACTCTCCATGTGTACGTAGGTACGTAGATACGTATGCGCGTATTACGTCCGCAATGCCCGTCCCATTTCACTCCCATCCCATTTCGATGCACGTACGCGCATTCGCGATGCTCCGGCGAATATTCTTCATCATTAGCAGGATTAAGGTCGTTACCGCTGAACGTCAAATTGTTCCGGCCATTGCGGGCCCACCCCTAATTGACATGACAGTCAGGAGTAAAGCGCCAACAATAAGTAGACTTGTACTAGCCAGATACATAGTATGTATATTCCGTGACGCAGTGTCTTCTGACAGGGTTACATATACATACATACATAGATACCGGATGATCCTACGCATCCTCATTTCGCCAGTAGACTTTTAGCCTGAACGAGCGATTCCGTGCTTTCGCGCGGTTGCTTTTACATGTACGAATTAAGTGTCTAGGTAGTCGAGCGCTTCGAAAGTCCATTCGTGAGCAGCGCCCTGTGAAAATGGATGCCCTCGACGCGCGATGTAAGGATGAAGATTCGACGTGGAAATGACGCGGGAGGGCTCCAAGAGGAATTGGAGCAGTGGATATCGGGGAAGTGGTAGCGCGCGTGTGAGCGTGAAAAGGGGGCCGATAAGAATGGAGGGTGACCGTAGAAAATGAGCCCGCAGAGGGTAGGGATGCAACGGGGATTTCGATAATTTTTTACAATTCGCTTCGTGGCAACATATGTTCCTTGATTCCACTGGATTAAAGAGGACTATGGACATAGTCAATACCTGTGTTGAACTTCGTGCTCGACTATACTGCTCGTGATTTAACAAGGGAGGAAGCGATATAAATTTTATCATGAATATTTTGTAATCTACTTTTTGTTTAAAAATGAATGCAGGAAAAATATCATCGGAGATTCTAGTGCCTCTCTCCACGATATGTATACGAAATATGCTAAAGTGTCGTTCAGTTTTGTTTCAAAAAACTCGAATCGTCATAAGCACAGAAATATTCGGAATTATCATGCACTCCCGCTGTGTTATCAGAACACCTGAATTTCATGCGCAATTACGTACACCCATTAATCAAGATAGCAACTATAAACGTTGGAATAAATTCTCGATAAAATAATTTTATGCGTGAGTTAAGTGGACCTGCTACTTATTCCTTGGTAATCAATACTACTGCGAATTCAGGGAAAATGGTCATGTTTCCCTTGTTACGTATACTGGTGTCCATTTAACGAGTAAATCACAGGGGTCGCGCAAGAAAAATCCTCACGACCTGGAACGAGGTTTCCGGTAGGTTTCGTTATCGGAGAAAGCACTGACGCGGGTAGGAAGGTCAGGCGGAGCGAAGACCGATAAAACGACCGCGAGCAACATTTACTTAACATTTCGTGCGATTTCAGGGAAAGCAGAGAAGAGGAGAAAAGTTTGGTGAGAGCTAAAGATATAAGGGAGAAGCCTCTCGAAACTCTTTTATTTGAGTTCGAATTAGCCGCCTCGATGCGGTTTAAGAATGGATGGTACGGAGTGCCTGCCGTTTCCCTGTTCGTGCTTTGTTTAGAAATCGCGCACTTATAGCCCCGCTACGCGCTAACTTATTCTCCGCGTTAGCGTAATTGGATCAGCGAGAATTACGGAAACTCGCTTTCAGCCCGCCCTAGGGCGACGAGGTAGTGCGCCCACTGGTTTCGCCACCCCCACGTTCTTGCCTTCTTATACCATCGCCCTTTCTAATGCCGATTCAACCTGCTCTTGCGTACGTACGTACCTACGTACGTACGCGGATCTCGCGCGAAATTATTCGCGCTTTCTTGGGATTGTATTCTAGCCCGCGGGAGAGTGATCCCATTCCGAAGGTAAGAGGGAGCCACTACTAGGAAACTGTGGCCAATTGCCAAAGTGCTTGAAATCGCTACGCTACGATGCACTATTGTCGCTTACTTATAACAGGCTTCTTTTTCGAAACAATTTCTGCAGCGGTTTAATTCCATTTATCTCTCGGTTGAATTGCGCTCGGCCGTTGCATCAATAGTCGTTTTACACTGGCGGCATGGCACCGCTGCGATATTCCCTATTAAGCGGTTTGCGTCAACGGACTTGCCCGTCTCCATAAAATATTCAGTCCGTGGTGAGAGCGGCTGGTGGCGTATCAACATCCATAATATTTTACGCTCCAGCAAATAATCTTTTCGTTCGATTCGAAAAATTACTGGCCAGGGTCCGCCGCGTCGCGTCGCACCGCGCGGCTTATTTGCGCGTTCGCACACCTGGCCGCATAATTCGCAAAAGTTCTACGATGTGTGAAATATTTCGCTAAACATCCGGGAGCGACAGCGATTTTGTAGTTCCTATAGATGCGAGCGCAAAAAGTTCCTGCCTAGTTCGTTCCGGTGTAAGTTCAGTGCGGGTGTATACACGTATTACCACGCACACGAATGTAACGTTGCTAACCGCAGCGAGGTGCGGGTGGCTCCGCTGTTGATTGAATGTGACCGTCGCGATGGAAGAAATTCTGCGGGGTACATCGCGCGGACACACGTGCGCGCTTGCGGACGCGTCAGTACACGCACATTTACACACTCATACACGTACACCCACATACCCCTAGGATGAATATGAATGAAACAAGTTTCCGGTCCGCCTGAGTCCGAACCATTTTTACATTTGCATTCGTATTTGTCGAACGCGAGGGGTGAGTAATAAAGGCAGACTAATTTTCTTCTCTTTTTCAGCAGCTTTGCGCACCGTGCCGCACCGCGCCACTCACCAACGAGAATGTTACGCGTGGACGAATACTATTTCTCGCGAAAGTCAATGTTCACTGGAATTAGATTTCTGGTTAGTCATGCTTCCAGACCATTATGATTTATGTGTGCCACCTAATGAACCACATTTCTGCGCTTCCCAGAGAAATAGCGCTGGCATCAATTTACTCGTCGAGAGGATCCATCTGCTCGCATTCGGCGAACAGTTAATGCGGCTTGGTTACAGAATCATATTGGATTTCAAAATCCTTTGACGCGATTTTTAAAAAAAGAACAAGAAAATTCTGGTTTTAAAATGGATTTTTTTATAAAATATGAACCTGACAGTTGAATAACTCAGAGAGAGCACCGCGTCATTCGAATTTGTCTTCACTTATTGTAGACAGTGATCAATGCCTATAGTTGTGACGAATACAGACCTTATCGGGTTACCCAATATGTATTTCGGGCCAATCGTCGGCACGTACTCACTGGACATCGAACACTAGCTCATACAGGAGTAGATTCAGATTTTCCTCCGGGAAACGAAGAATAAGATGGACATTCGATGAAATTGATAAAGCTCGATCGAGGAGATACGGCTGAAGCAAAAGTTCGTAACGAATTGGTAGACGATATTTGAAGCAGAGGGTCGGGGGCACGTACTAGCTGATATCCATCTTTTATGACAGCGTTCAGATTCAATTTGCTTCTCAATATCAACCAACTCGTGTTGCTTGGGCCAAGCCTGAACACGATATCTCTCTATTTCTCTTGTACTCCTCATCCACTGTTGGTGCTGTTGCCGCCTTGCTGTTGCCTCCCTTCTTGGGTTATCGAATAGTGGATACCGATCTCGGTCGTTGTTGCAATATATTTCTGCAACTTAGAAATATTACGTCGAGTCCGGTGCATGCCAATAGAAAGCTCCGGAATACGGGAAATGGTATCTTTACCTCCTATTGTACTTATCGGCAGACGGGCAGGACTGTTCCTATCGCTATCGAAAAATGATCACGTCAAGTAGTTTTTATTTTTTGCTATTCCATCCGCGGCCGTGCTGGCTGGAACCTCTCCAAAGGAGCTCTACTTTGAGAGTTATTCCGTAATGTGGAGATCAGCATGGCACAATTCAAGAAAGCTTACAGAAGAAATCCCAGATTGCTCTTACTTGAATGTACCTGAGAATTAGGAGATCACGGAAACTTGGAAAACGTAAAAGTGCGAATTAACCGCTGATTGTGAGTTGTACTGTCGCCAGGTATTTCCTGTAGAATTTACGGAAAGAGATCTAGAATCTTATAAATACGGAACATTTTCCAATTTCCGGTTATACTGCTGGAGTATAATGCCCCAGGGAATTAAGAGAAAACGGCAATTTAATCTTTTACTGTGAACGTTTATGTATAATTTAACATTATTTGCATATTATTTAAATTGCAACGTTATAAGGAATAATTCACTATGACAAAGAGTTCAGCTGCTTAATAGCGATGTTTTAAGATGCATAAATTCTTATTTTAAAGTAAAAATCTTCTACCTTGGCCAAAGGTTAACTGCGCTATAAGACAGAATTTATTCCATTAATAAAATAATCCATTGGTATGCAGATGTTTCAGACTGCGAAACTTCATGAAACTATTTTTTCCTTTTTTTTAACTAGAGATTATTTTGCTTCTAGGATTGACGCGATATTGCGATAATTTCGTCAGAAGAGATTGATTTTCGGAGGTTATATAAATCAATAGGATTACGAGGGGTTTTTAACCTTTCCCATCGCACCTTAATTTTACAGGCTGGATAGCGCTCCCTGCCCCGCATTGTCCAATACAGCAATGCGGGAACTCCCCCGTGGTTCATATAAAATCACCCCTTCGTACCGTGTCTCTCTTCCTCGCTCTCGCTCTCTTCCTCTGTCTCAATTGTAATACGTGACGCGATGGAACGATCAGCGATCGCTATAACCCCTTGAAATTCCAAACTTCCTTCCTAATTTCGATTCCGAGGGGGAAACGTTGACATTGACAGTCCCCCTCGAATTACGCGCTTGTACTGCATTACTTAGGTCGAAATAGAGCATTAAGCGCAATATGCTGCCTGCAACAAAAAAATGCAAATGTATCCGGACAGGGTATTTTCGTAGTGAGAATCTTCTAACAAAGTGACTCCTTCGTTAAGAAGTCACGTGCATACTAGCTGACTCGTTAGCCAGAAGGACTTTTTTTTACTACGAAAGAAATCTAAAATAATGGATATTGTTGTGAGACAATAGAGAGACGTTGTAGAGTTTGAGTTTTCTTTATGCTACTACCCACTGCAGCATACACACTGTCACCAATTAACCGTAAACTACTGGCAACGGCGGGTAATCGTGCTCGGCGGGAAAATGAACTGGCTGATCGTTCATTATGGTAATATTGAGCATTAGCGCTTTTGCGGAAGGAGCATTATGGAGATAATATCCGAACTCGTCGAGGTCGAGTAATAATCTAAAATATCGCGCTACCTCTCTGTAAGGCTCTTCGACTTGCACACGCAATTTCGAAAACGTTTAACTGCTAAGTGGCGGCTCATTAGAAAGGAGGCTCTCGCATAACGCCAACTGGAGAGAGAATTGCCATGCCGGAGATCGAAGAGAGAAAGTGAATGGCAATCTACTTGGTTCCATTCAATCAGCCATCGATTTCTTCGATTTATTGGCCAGTTTAGGGAGAAGACGTATCGACGGTACCGGGGTCGGCTGTCGTTACTTTGGTTTAGGGGATGACCGCCTATATTTCCCTCTCCGGGAACCTTCAGCAACTGAGTGAACGCGGAGCTAGGTACACGTATAGTATACATGCATACATACATGCAGACCGCATAGAGATATCCTACCACTCCCAACTGTCCGACTAGTTTTACGTGTCGGGGAACGACCGACTTTTCGAACCCGCCGGAAACTCGCTGACAGCGGCCTTTCATCTGACGGAGAGATCTCTCTCGCCTCTCGGTTTCTCTCGTCCCTCTCCATCCCTCTCCATCCCTCTCTCTCTCTCTCTCTCTTTTCTCTCTTTCACTCCTCCTTCCTTTCGCACAAGTTTTTCCGGGAGTTCACTCAGCCAGGGAAGTTTGCGCATCGGCGCATCTCCTCTCGTACATCGGAGACCGGGAGGCGATTTTTTTCGGCGGAGTCGCTGAGAATGGAACAATGAGGAGTATCGGTACATAATGTAGCTCACAGGAGAAATCCATTTCCGTCGAATTGATGCGGTCGATAAGGCATTGATGCGCGCCCCCGTCCAACACGACAAGACTTTTGAGGCCAGAATATATGGATAAGTTACACAAATCCGGGACTCCGACTCGTGAAATCTGCCCTACGGCTCTCCTTTCTGTCTACTCTTCTATTCGCTTCTCTTCCTTCGCTTTTCTACTTACTCGAGAACGGAGAAATATCGGCGCAGCTTTCGTGTACGAGTAATACGGCAAAGATCCTGAAATACCGTTCGAATTGTATTTCCCGATGTGCTCCGAGTTTCATAAACCGGGGATAAATTGTGGTGATAAAGCAAATTCAGAGAGACTTGGCCGCAGTCGGAGAGAGATGAAAATCGTTCTGCATTCGTGCACGCGGCCACCACGGCCATTCGCCCACACACAACACGTAAAAGAGTATCACTGTTTTTAATGCCGCGATCCTAGGTGAAATCCCAGGAAAATCCAATTACGTACTGTACGTCCGGTTATTTGCATGTTCACCACACAGATTTCGACAATACAATTTTATGATACGCGCCTCTTCGCGCCTAACCTGACATATTAACCGAATCGAGTTATCAGTAATTATATCAGTATTAGCAATTGCGTCAGGCGGTAATCCTATTGTCCTCGCATTTCGATACTTCGCCAACGCTAAATTCCCGTGGAACCTTAATGACGGATCAATGCGCGAATATAATTTATTCGTGGAAATTCCGACTGCCGGATCTAATGCGAGTTTCGAAGCATGGCCGATCGTCGGATGTGGATTTGGTGCTCGCATTAAATGCCAATTTTACAATATCCCTGTAGGCGTGAATTGTGCATTTGATATTTGCGTAAGCAGCAAGCTTATCGTCTTAAGTGAGCGTGGAAATGATTGCATAAAAGGAAATTGGCAACAAAAGTTTGACATTCATCGCGATACGATAAAATGATTCAAAGTGGTTTTCTACAACTCTGCCATTTAGAAGTACCGTTCATCTCGTGCACTTTCGTTGAGCATCGTGAAACCATGATCAAGGAAAGTTTTAATAATACCCGGGGTATCATGAATTCAATACAATTTCACCGTCGACGGACCATGATTTTTACTATAAATAAACAAACACAAGTCTACAATTTCGATGGCTCACGATTTCGTTTGGAGTCTGTAATCAATTTCGATGAGTTTTCTTTTTTAATTGAAGAAACACAAATGCTGGTTATATCCTGGACTTGGCGAGGAAGTGAAAAGTAATCGACGAATATCGATAAAAGTTGCAATACTTTTTCCAACTGGTAACAGGATGCGGCAGTAACGAAGGAGAAGCTCCTCTCGTATCGATAGATCATGCGATCCGAATTGGCGGAGCCCAGTGAAACGACACCCGAGGGAATAAAAAAAGACAGTAATATCGGCCAGTATTATTATGGTGCGCTAGCCTCACAATGGTTATTGTACGCCACGACGGAAGCATGAATATTTTGTTGGGTTCCACGAGACTGTAATCTTTGGCTGGTGAAAACCCGCGCCGCAAAGAGAGACAGGAGGTGGCTAAAGAGAGTCAGAAAGCCAGAGAGGAAGAGAAGGACGAGAATTCGTCAGACAGAGAATTCTTTATTATCTAGCGCGTCTCTCCCTCGACAAACGCTTGAATCTTCCGAACTACCCCTCCAGCCTACCGCAATATGCACCCCGTCTACCCTTTCCAACCGTACTGTCACCCCCAATGACAGACGCCCCCGACTATTTCTTCTCTTTCTATACTGGGTCAAAAAAGTATTGGAACCCTTTCCTTCCCTTTTTTTAAAAAAAATATTCATTCAAACGATTTTTCCCCTTCTCAGATTCTCTCAATTTACGATAAGTTCATTCAACTAAAAATATGCAAGATCGGGACATTTATCTCAACACTTTTGGATTCGAATCGTTTCAATAAAAGCAACGAGTTGCAATTAAGTTGAATTTACGTTTAATTGGGATTATCAATTGGGAATCATCATTATCGCCAGCCGCGTCAGCGTTACGGTCAATCAACGCGAATTAATTTTTTAACCAGAAAAGTGCATTAGTTCTGACCGCATTGGACAACTTAAGCGGCGAGCAAAACATTAATGAACTGCACTTGCAAATGAAACGCAGTGGCGCAGTGCAAAGAGGAGCATTGCACGATAGGTGGGACAGAAATGCTGGGAGGAAAATGGCGAGGCAGCAGACCCACGGAAGAAAACAATACGCGCGCACGCAGCGTTAGCCACGGGTAAAAGAATAGCCACACAATTAACGGAACAACGCGTGCTGGGCCGACTGGCAATCGCGAACAAAGAATTTCTCCCCAGAATCGGCGACGGTCGTTAGTTTTACGGATTACCTGATACGCGACGTTTCCCCCTGATAAGGCTAATCCCATAAACGTCCACGGAACACAGGATAATTGAATTCATTAATCCATTATAATCTGCAATAATAAGGGAAGGTGGGAAAGAGACGGGGTGACACGTGCACCGTGAATTATATTAATTCTCGGACGTCGCGGGTCGAGAGACGCGCGCGAAACCTTGAGGGTGGCATTAGACTAATCGCGAAATCAGAGTGGAACGCCAGGTATTCTCGAGCAAAGGGAATACCAGGATACGGAATGCATCGCACTGCTTTGCTTAACGCTGATAAGAATCGACCCTTCGCCGACGGCAGCAGTGGCGTACCACGGAAAAAGACGAGGGGAGCGGGCAAGAGAGGAACGGAGAAAGAGAGAAAGGGGGAGAAGATCGACGGGCATCGATCGTGCTACGAAGCACGGAAGAGTTACGGAGTGCAACGGCCAGTATTAATGGAGGCAGTTGCAAATGAAACGAACCTATCGCGGGTAGCATGTGACAAACAGTCGACCGACTACACGAGGGAGAAAAAGAAGGCAAAGTACTGGTAGAGTGTCGCGAGAAGAAGTGGCTGTCCCAGAAAGAACAACGGGCTCCGTTGGCGTGTCGTTTAAAGGAGTAGTCAGAGGGCGTAGGAAGAACGAACGGCACGTAATCGTCCGCGGGAGAACCGAATCGAAAAGTCGGAATTTCACCGCGGACGAACATCGTCGTGGTACGGTGAACCGGGACTAACTTGCTGGATTGGGCTAGGTCGGTCTGAAGGACACGCGGAATTCGTTTGCGTTTTAATGAACCCGCGAATGATCGCTGTTCTTTCAACACCCGGTACGCTTGTGTTGCTTCTACCCTTTTCCCTCTTTCGTTACCGCCTTCTCTCTATCTTTCTACCGCGTGTCATTCACAGAGAATTGTAAAACAGACCAGGAAAGAAACTCGTTTCCATTTTTCGCTCGGCGCCCGTTACCCGACCGCAGTAATTTGTTTGAATATATGAAGTTAATTTGACGCTCATCGCTGCAGGAAGAAAAATCTCTCGCTTCGTAATACTTGAATACTCGACTTCCGTGATGAGCAGACGGAAGTCGGTGCTTGAGTTAGTTAAAATCCATAATTATAGATCTGTAGATTTTTCTTAGTGAAAGAGTAAATTTTATTAAATATTTCACAATATTATTGAGTTATTATATTATATTTTACAAATTATAAAACTACACTAACCTTAGTGTTCTTCTGCTTCATCGTCACAGAACTGACAATAACATGTGTAAATGTACTTTCAGTACTGTACGTCGAAAATTATTCGAAGAGTACACGACATTAATTTTAATCACTGTATACATTTTCTATGATGTAATTGGAATTACAAATAATAAGCACCCTGGAATATTTTGATTCTGATTAGCCTCTTGCTAAATGATCATCTACTAAAGTAATAAACGCAAGCTCCTCTAATGAACATCGGGTAAAGTTATATTAAGTATACATATAACACTCACTGCAATTTACTAGCAAGTTTAATATGATATTTCAACATGATCATATTCGTTACAATACTGCCGCACATAATTATTTCTCTTTATTCCGATCCATTACGTGGCTTTATTCCAATTATGACGTCCTTCTCGGCGATTAAAATGTATGATATTCACCTCATAAAGAATAATGAGCTTACATTACTTGGAATAACTTTTCCCCT
Organism: Trypoxylon attenuatum; assembly: GCA_963989405.1. NCBI lineage: Eukaryota > Metazoa > Arthropoda > Insecta > Hymenoptera > Crabronidae > Trypoxylon > Trypoxylon attenuatum. Next base: position 7,602,214 of record OZ022490.1, on the reverse strand, counting down.
CTGATAATTTGAAATTTGATGTAATTATCAAGTGTATAAGCGTGTAAAGCGTTAACTTAATACAGTATCCATGAGAGCGAGTGCAGAAACGATGTACTAGCTATGGAGAATAAGACTAGAGGGCATGTATCGATTTTCCGCTTACCTGAACCACGAACCTAATACCCCAAACACTGTAAAACTAAATAAAACTAAAAGAAACTGATACAATGGGTAAGTGCGTTTGCAAAGATTTTTCCTGGAAACACGGAAGAAATATTTAAATTTGAGACGCAGTGTCGATTGGATACAAGATTTCTTTCGATATCTGAAGTCAGCATATGCAAGCATGCGCTTGGCAATATACAGGATATTTTCAAGAAAGCGATAAATGCAGCTTGAAAACGATTAAATCTATGCGAAAATGAGACCAGACTGTGTTCTGTGCAATGTTTCATTGCAAAGCAATCCGTTTTTGAATATCGCGAAAAACATGGAAAATTCGCAGGTGACGGGAGTTCAGTGATCTGACAGTGTTTCGCGTCGTCTCGCGTCTTACGCTTGAGGTTCTGTCTGCTCGACTGTCGCAAGATTTCAGGCAACATCTGGGAGCTCTCGCCGATATCGCTCCCATCAAAAGATTTATCCTCATGGTATCATAATCACGAGGACCATCGGCCACCAGTGCGATTCCGACTGCATCACTGTCAGATCGAATAACGCAAGCCAGGACACGCCGACGATGTGACACGATCAAGATTTCGAAGCCATATCCTCTATGGGACAACTCTTGTAACGAACACGTGACGGCCCACACTGTATGGAATATCGTTATCGCCCAATGCCAATCTGCAATGTCGCCCTCGGAACCGCGTAACACGTGCCGATATTGCTCTCGGCGTAAAAGACGACCCATCGAGCCGCGAAGTAATTCTCGCCATCGGGAGATAATATCACACCGGTACGGCGTCGGTTCGTCCACCTCCCGTACAGTGTGTAAAGTATTTGAAAAAACGCTACTACATGCACATTATACACTATCGCGGTAGAATCGCTCAGCACGAACATCCAAACTTGCCAATAAACGCATATTGCAAAAAGAATTTGTCAGATTGACTGTAAAATCGCGAAAGCTTTTGAATGCCACGAAACTTCTGGCATTGGCGTTTGTCTTACTTTATCTCCAGAGCGTGACAAACTAGATCAGAATTTGCAATTTCATTCCGCTAGTCGAGAAACAAACCAAAAGCTTGATAACAAAGGACTTCTCTGATAGTCGCGCATAGAATTGCCATTGCCCAAAGACAAGCTTGAAATTGGGAAACACCCAAAACAGGAGGTCCCTCTAATCGAATGCCAATACAGTCATAGGGTTCTCATGACAATAATTGCAAAAGAGGGTTGCGTTTGTTCATAGCAAGCCGAAAGACAGTCAAGAGGGGTTGGTTCAAGTTGGACTCACAGGTCGCCACTCAAGCTCATAATGACACGGTACATTTAAACTCGACAGATATCAGAAGGCGGGCGCACGAGATAAGCTGCGCGGCGGCCTGGAGAGCCAGCAGTGGCGACAGAGAGCCCAGAGCCCAACGAATAAAAGCAAAAGCCTCGAGAACGTTTTGCAGATATTCCATGGGCTGCGCTATCTCTTTTTATGGAAAGCGATTGTGCGCTCGCATGCCCCCCAGTACCCGCCAGATAGGCGGGTGGCCCAGCCGTGAACAGAGTCGCGCCACGAATATGAGGGCCTCTGGTGCACTCACACGCACACATCCCCTTCCTCCGTTCGTCCATCCACTACCCGAGTATATTAACGCAGCTGTGTGCGCACACTTATGTTGGGCCACATATATACATACGTATACATATCTGAAATAATATTACAAGCGGAGGTTATCCAGCAGTTATGAGGTCGGTGGTAGTGTTGGCGGCGATGATGGGGATGGTGTGGCGCGGCGCGGTGGCATTGATGGCGACGCTGATGGTGTCACTGCTAGTGGTGGTGCCGCCGGTGGCAGTAGTGGGTGCAAGCGGGTACTGGTATGACACTGTGGCACGGGCCACAATGGTAATGGCAGCAGAGGGTAGCCGCCACCCCGCAGTGTTCCTCACCCACCAAGCTAATCGTTCACGCGATATTCCTGTTATTCCGGCAGATTTAAATAATATTCACTTTAACAGCTTTTAAAATGGGCTTTCATTATTTTCTCCGGTTTCCCGGATAATTCGTTTCCCGCGGGGAGGTATACTCCTTCCTAACTACCGTATTTAGCTTTTCCTTTTTCTCTCGTTGTTTCTTGCTTTCCCGTGCTTTTGTGTCCTCGCGTCTTTCTCCGAGAACTACGCCATGCTCGGACGTTCTCAAGTTCGCTTCTCCCAGTTGCAAACCCCTTGTCGTATCCATCCTACTCACACCCTGCAGCTGATGGCGTGAGTGGTTTTTATCGCTTACCGCTCTTTGACTTTATGCACTTGGCCAATATTGCACTCCAGGATTATTGCAATAAAACCTGCACCGTTGAAAGTGTCAATTTGGAACCGCCATCCATGAAACAGCGTGATAAACAATATATGAAATTTATTAGATACAAAGTATTTAATTGCTTCTAGATACTTTTGACTTGACGAACAGAATGATGAAATTTCTGTAAATTTCATAATGATCACTAGGGCTTTATGACGAAAATCGCAAGCCTCACTACGCTAACAAACGATTACATAATGTAAACGTAATTAGGGACATCCCTGTAAGCATCAGCGAGCTAAAAGGAGAGTATAGGAGTAGCCTAAGCCCTGGAAAAATATCTTGCGCATCCAGGCAGCAACGGGAAAGACTGTCCTTCGAATATTAACGAGGATTTACTCGATGGTAGGAGTTGCGAAATCTGGCGTTAAGCAGGAGAAACCTAAAGGCTGCCGGCAAAGTAGCTGCGTGCTCAGGAAAACGTTGCTGGGATTTGGTAGCGCTGTAGCATTTTCGGTACGCCGTGAACAGGGGTAGGAGGAGGGGTGCAGGAGGGTGAAGCGCAGCAGAGGGTGGCGGTAAAGAATCCAAGGGGTGAGGAAGCAGTAGTCCCTGAGGCGAGTGGGATGAAGAGGGTGCAGAAAGCCCTTATCTTACCTGAACTCCTGCGCTGCAGTCGGGCATTCATAAAGTCTCGGGTTAAGCCTCTTCCTTGGCTCTTCCCCTCTCCTTCCGCTTTAGGGTCACTTTTCCTGCTAGCGCACCAACTACCTCCGCCAACTCGATATTTTACGTGCCTACGTACGAACGAGCGCGCTCCTACAAGCTCCCTTCCTCGTCTGGCTGACCAAGAAAGTATAATCCACTACATACAGCAGTAGTTGCAATCCATTAGTCACCATCCCCGCCAGGCCTACTTACTGTTTGGTGCTCCGTTCGAGTCCCTCTTTCGAGCACCCTTTAGCCGGTGCCTTTAGTAATGCATCCGGAAGATGGTTAATCGAGTATCACGGCTCATTTATGATTCCATGGATGTGTTCTCGTCACTCCTACCCTTTGCTACGCTCCCACTCACTATCTTTTCTCAATGTCTATTTTTCCGTGTTCCTCCGGTTTTGGCGTTTGCGCGAATACCCTTGCACCCTTTTTCTTCGTGGGCTTCTTCATCTTTCACTTCCTTTTCCTCAGCTACTCGGGATCCAGAGAGAACTTTTCCTTACGCGGTTCACATCAAGAAAAGGCTTTCCGCACCGGCGAAATTAAATGACCGCGATTCGCTGTGAAGTTCTGATTCGCTAATTTAATCGGCGGACCCATCTGCTAGAGTGACCTTATCAGAATTTGATTTTTTCCTCCAGCTCCACCGTAGCTTCAAATTTCGTTTCGACGCGCTATGACGTGTGTAGTGCATTGCTAATTATATCCATGAATTATTATGCTTTTCCGAAATTAATCGCGGATTTAATGGTACACCTTCTCATTTACTTTACCAGCCTCAGTGTATTAGGATACGCGAATTTAACGAAAAATTCATTCCAATGATTTGACTCATACACATAGCTTTTTCGGCGAAAAACGGAGCAACAGTTTTTCGGTTTAATACCCGCCAAATCCCGAAAACATTTGAATTGAAAGATATAGTGCTTATGTTTGCACTTGTTGCATTTCAACGAAAATATTCAAGCAGATTCGTGCTGCTTATTTTCACATTTGATATTTGTACCATGGACTTTGCTTTAAATGTGCCGATCAGCCGCTACTGCATAGTGCACTGGTTATTAATTTGCAGGAATTCAATGTAAATTATAAAAGGACAATGGGTAGTAAATCTAACAGGATTTTTCATATTTTTGGAAACGCGTGTAATTAGAAACTTTATATTATCGGCAAGAGCGAAACGTTTGCTCGTATCAAATAATCCAGTGTTCGCAAAGTTAAATAATCAATAAAATTTATCGGAATAAATTCGGGTAGCTAGGACCGTGTCTCGAAATTTTGAACAGCGATTTTTTTTAGCAAATATGGGCTTACTGACATGTATAATTTAAGCGCTCCAATAATCGAACGAACAGTAAAAAAATTGTACGAATGGAACAAAATGTGAGAGGATGGATGGCAATCGCTTTACGTTCGACATTTTCTAACCATTTCGTTTTGTGACGTCAAATGTCCAAACTATTACAGCGGTGTTCTTTTACCTAACGCCAATCTGTAACATATGATGCATCGCTCGAGTATGTGCACACATGTCGCTAGCCCCAAAGTCCCTGATGTATATGGGGCAGGAACGGCTCATTGCTCTGTTTTAGGGAAATGCTTTCTGTCCCTGGGGCATGCTTCAGATCTGCCTCTTGGCAGTTCTCGCTTATATCGGATTCATCATTCAAACGTCTTCGGAATCAACCGATCGTACCCATCAGATCGATCATCGACCCAACGCATGACCTCACAATCCGAATCACATTGTATCTGCGGTCCGATACAATTACTCTTACGAACTACGATAGACCGAACAAAAAGAGTTTCTGTTGTGAAACTTAATACTGGTATAAATAATCACGACGACTCGTTGCTTTAATAATTAAGATTTCAATTAACCCTGATTCTATCTATAAATTTAGTTTGGTCTTACTTCCTCGTCCTACTTTGTTGTAAGTTACACTGGCAAAATAGAATTAGGGTAGATTGCTAAAGCGCAATTACTGAAACACTAATAATTGCGGGCATAGCCTGATGCAAGATTGTCTTTTCTAAAGAAAAATTAGCGGTCTAGTCTTAGCGACATCACAGTCAGACGAGACTTTATCCTGATCGTTATTACGGCTTGAACAGATGTCTGGAACGAGCGACTGCAGCGGCATCATTGTGCAGCGTTTCACTTTTCGCAATAAACGAAAGCAAACGAGATTCCGGAGCGAGGCACGCGGGCTTATCTTTGGCAGACTGGCAAGTAGCCAAATCCCGCTATGCAAAGCTAGCGAAGCAACGATTGACAACCGTGATACGCGCAAGGATAAGAGGGGGCTGAGCCAGTTAGAAAACCGTGACGAATCCTGGAAAGACGAGGCAGTTACGTTCTTAATAATAGATCACTCCCCATAGATTCACGGAATTTTTCCCGGGGACGCAAGACCGGCGATTCATTAATTGGTGACCTTGTTAGCGTAGCATTGTTAAGCGGTGGTCCCGTGGCAGTGCTTGAGTTGCGCCCGCGGGAGTTACCAGGAGCGTATGACATCAAGACAGAGACGAAACGAAGGAGAAAAGGGACGAGTGAGAGGACGATAGAAGAAGCGAGCATAGGAAATAAATTCTCTCTTCTCACTGTCGTACACTCGTAGTCTATGTGCATAATAATACCCGGATGCTTTGTCGCTATACCGAGTCCTTCATTCTCTTCAACTTTGTTTTCCTCATCGTACTATTCACAATCGCCATCAGCGTTGCTTGCTATTCTTACATTGTCACAGGACTCCTTTCCTTTCCAACGATTATCCAACACCTATAGCGACCGAGAAAGGCTTGGAAGCGCGAAACGGTATGTACCTCAGAAAACTTACTACAGGCATGGATCTATTTCTGTTGCGAACTCTCGCCCATTGACGACAGTCTATGGTGAAAGTTGGAATGAGTCTCGGGTCATGCAGTATAGATAACTTAAACATCCTCTTAAAGGTGGAGGCAATCTACTTCTATCGCCTATAGATTGGAACCCGTTCCCACTCTATATCCCCAGATAAATGCCTAACTCAAAGTAGAGAGCTCAGAGTCCCTCAACACCCTTCGCGCATATACATAACACTCTAGAGTCTAGAGCCATGGCTGGTCTAACGACTCTAGAGTAACTAGTCAAGAGTCACTTCTTTCCCCACAAGTTCGCACCCAACTAATTCGTTGCATCTTCCCCATTGAAGCCTCGTTTCTACCTGTCTCCGCGACAACCCGGTAAAAGCCCGCTGAGCCACCCCGTCCTTAGTCGTCTCAACATTAAAATACATCTGATCGTCTCTATTATGACCCGAGCCGTGCAAGCGATCGTACGGACAATGGGATAGAAGAGAACGAAGAGAGAAGGGAGGGCAAGAGTGAAGCAGAGTAGAAGAAGAAGATGAAGAAAGTGGCGGTGAGTCGCGGTGGGTTCGGATGTTGGAACGTCCGCCGCGACGTGTTCAGAGGAGGGACAACTGGGCCAATCGATAGCACGGCGAGCAGCGGTGGCGGCGGCGGCGAGATGTTGCGCGGGGGCGGGCGGGGACCCGTTGGAGTTGGTAGATGTGGATGTCGGCGGATAGTGGTGGTCGTGGCAGCGGCGGCGCGTCGGTTGTAGGCTGGTGAGCGGCACGGAGTATTCAGGGTGGAAAAGGCAGCAAGGATAGCAGGCAGAGGGTGGCAAGCGGGTGGTAAGCGGGTGGCGAGCGGGTGGCAGTGGGTGGTGGTAGGTGGTGGCAGGCAGGATCTCGGTAGGGTGGAGGTGAATACGACCCTTGGTCGACCGACCACCACCCCCGAGTTGCGGCTCGGATGGCGCTACGATCGCCGCGGCGGCGGTGGTGACGGCGGTGGCATCCCTCTGCGTAGCGTGCCCGCCGCTAACTTCTCTGCGCCCCTGCGCTCTCCATTCTGCGCAGAATCGGCTTGCGAACGAGCGTTCTACCACAATGTTGTCGGGCTCTCCGTTTCATCCTGTGTCTCGATTGTTGTTAATGCCGTTGTTTTATCGTGAAAATCTTTGTCGCACTTAATGGTACGCACGTCCTGTTCCTCCGTCACTGCGAAGGTCACGTCTCGTCTGGACAACCCGCTGAGGAGGCTGCGTCTAGACTCTAGACGTACCGTGGCGTTGACGATAGCCGCGCTAGAGCGGCCACACGGTAGGCTTCTGTCCCGATTAGGATAACCTTAATCCAGAGTCATGCATCACCGGGGCCAATGCCACGTGTAAACAGTGAAAGTAGAGGCTTCGATTTGTGTTTATAAGGTAACCGGGTTGGTATACATATGTACGCACGACAGGTAGTCGAGTCGGAGACACGCGGTCACGGTCATACCGGACACCCATAACTTTCTGTTTAGTGTCTTTACGAATGTCGGTCTTGCGAGACAGGATGAATTAGTGAGCTTCCGCATTGTCGAGCGAATATATTCTTGTCAGTCTGTTTGTGTCTCCGGTACCGGTGGATACGATTCTTAATAACCGGGAGTGCTTTTCTCTTCGAGTCTATCGTTCAGCGAGTGCGAAGTGAACCCACTGGCCTTACTGGGAACTGGTTTCGGTGTACGTATCCAACCGAAGGACACGTGAATATAGTCGAGTACCGTTTCGCTATGGGAAATAACGCTGCTCCGTAGTGTCACGGCAGCATTAATTTTAAGTGACCTGCGGTTTCAAGACAGGGTTTGGGGGATATATGCGTGTAACGATTTGCGCCTGGTCGAAATCGTAGGAACAATGGCATGCAGGAAGTGGCGAATGGGCGGTCTCGCGACTGTTTGAGATGGAAGTGAGTAATAGCAACGTAAAGTGACCACTGTATTGGTCGTGATGATCATCGTACGGCCATAAACTGTCGCCCGAGTGATTCAATTGCTACCGCAAGCCGAGTTAACAGTAACGATGCATCACTACTACACGCAAGAAGACATAGATCGCGTTGGTAAGTGTTACCCACAGATTTTACGCGCGTCGTTCTGAATTGACTATCTTTCCGAGTGCGATGTATTATTGAATCCGACTGTTTCGGACGGAATCTGCCGCGCAGCTTTATTGTTATTTGCCAAAGTTTCACTAGCTGCTGACACAATATTCCACTTAAATTTGCTCAAATTGAATAAATTACATATTTCAGAAAAATGTTCAATATTCGACATAATTTGGTTAAATATTAACATCGTATACAATAAATTAACAATGGTTAACCCAGATTATAGTATCAAATATAAATAATTTTATATGTACTTAAATCGTTTTCACATTTGCCAATTTCATTCAATCATTTAATTCCACGGTAATCTGGCAGACAATATATTATCACCTGTTTTCATTTTTTTGGATGATATCGTGTTCAGCCTTTCATAATAATAAACGAGGGTTCATCGCTTTGCTTACTTAATGCATCGTCTTTCTTACGAATATTAGTTTGATAAACCTAGCCTTGGAAAGGTCGGAAAGTAAAAATTTCTTCAATATTTTCATCACGTGCGTATTTTCCGCGTCTGAGAAAAGACGCAGGTTGTATTCTGAACCTTAACACGCCTATTAGGCAAATGTATGCAGGTTTGGTCCCAAACGTACCGGGTGCCCCATACCTAAAATAATATTAGTTCCTTCGAATTCTCCACGACAGCCCCATCCGAAATTTAGATTGAAGCAGATGCGCTATCACGAGGATTTGGAAATAAGATAGAGCCGGTAATATATTTTCGATAAACAATACAAGTTACCGATTTGTTACTATTAATCTTTACCGAGTTTTGCCTTATCGCGCAATATTATCAAGAGACGCGGTAGCCTCTTACGCCAAATATACATACCATATAAAGAAAAGAGATTGAAATTACATTTTAATACATAAATTTATAATATTTTGTGTTTTTTGGATCATTCTATCTTGCCGCATATTACCCTGCAAAGGTACACCGCAAACAAAACGCGTACTGATCATTCTTTACATTTCGATCCGCGCGCAGTGCATACGAGTACGAAAGCATACATTCGCACGTTTCAAAATATTTGCAAAACAGCTCGCGCTGGTTGCAAGCGGCACTTGACTCCTTTATTCATAATCGCATATTTACTGGAGAATATATTTAACAAGAGGATCAGTGACGGATGCTGGCCTTCTGGGGCTGGAAGGTGGTAGGGGGTGGTAGGTGGACCGACACGAGGAACAATAAGGAGGCGAAAGAGCATGCCCCGGGTGCATTGTACCGAGCGCGCACCCCCGCAAGCGGGCGCATTCAGCATCGGGGCCCGCGCTCGTAAGCAAATTAGAATAGCGCACGTGGCTCGCATAAGTCGGCTGGGCTGTCTGGCTACGTGTGGGGCACGCCAGGGTAGATTTGTAAGGGCACCCCTTTCCAACGCCCACCCATGGTACTCTCGGTGTCTCTTTCGGTGCGCCCATGCCAATGGGCTTTCTTCTCTCTCTCCATCTCTCGGTCGCTTTCTCTATTTTTCTGCCTTACACTTCATTTCTCTTTCTCACTCCGGCTCGCTTTTTTCCTCGAATCCGCCTGCGCGCTCCTCACAGGCCACGAAAGGACACGGGCGCATCGGCAATTACGGCACTTTATTGCTAGGGGTACATGTCGCGTGCGGAATTAATGCAATCCCGGCGGGGATTGGGTGGTTGGTTGGTTGGTTGGTTGGTTGGTTGGATGGTTGGATGGTTCGCTGGTCTTTGGGCCCGAGACAGGTTTTCTCTCAGGGACCAGAGCGCATCGCGTCACCGCATTTTTCGCTGCGCTAACTGTTTTTACGCGGAGCAAAGTTCTGGCATAAGGGACTGGAAATGGGGATATCGCGCGGCCTGCGGCGACCGCCTGGCTCACCCGGCTTCACAATGCGCCGCGACTAATTGAACTCGGGGAAAATCGATTATGCACGCCCGCGCGTTCTATCCTGCGCCTCGATATCCTACGACCCGGACGCGAAGACACACCGTGCCACCCTATGCGCGGGAAATCGATTCTCCTGGCTTTGATTATTCTTAATTGGCACGTTTTCACGGAGCTATCGAATCCCGTGGGTGGCGCGCACACACAATTTCCCGCCTACGAGACCACCTCGATAATGATCCTGTTGAGAAAAGGAGATGACGAGATTAGCCTGCACACGTCGCGGGTGTATTTTTACCCGAGTAATAATAGTTAGGGTGTCAAGAATATTTCAAAGGATAATGCGACTGTTTTATGGCTAGCCACAGACTATCTACAGTTACTCCGCGGAGGAGAAGACTCGCGATAGACCACGTAAACAGAGACGATGGGGAGAATGCAAATGTCTTCGATGGAAGGGTTGAAGAGACCTTTATCTAAAATGATATTACGCTTGGAAGTGCCGGTTGCGTAAATACATTGCAGATGTGGCTGAGCGCACCCTACCTCAATTTGAGTTTTATTTATATTCTCCGGGGATAAGTGGGCCAACGCTATCGTGCGCTAGTGTCATTCGTGCTTTATCAGTCGCCATCGTTCTGGTAATGTACGCTTGCAAATAATGTCCTGCTTCAAAAATCTAATTAATCTAATTAAAATCGCATACACTTGTTTGTATGGTCTAGAGTTCCGTTAGTAAAAATTTAGACAAATTATGAAAATTTCGAGGCTGGAAGTGAACGAAAGAGTATGAACACAAAGACTCATAAAACGAATCTGTATAACGCAGAGCGGAACAAGTGTTGTAAACGAGCTCGACGTCCTTACTATACATATAGAGATAGAGCGGACAGTAGTGGGGCCGCGAGTGAACAAGAACTTTCGGATCGATTGTTCCGCATTCGTTACGACAAACAAGCGTGACGAATGGGCTTGAAACGTGCATCGGCTGGACCAGCTATACTCGTCCGAAGTGAACAGCGCAGCCGAAAAGGTTTAGGCACAGCACCTACATCGTTTCATCAAGCCTAGTAGTACCGCTTCAAAAGGAGAACGTACTACGAGCACGGTTGCGCATCCGGCAAACTAATGCTTTTCTCGTGATAGCACTGCACTACTATGATCCGTTCCTACCAGATCCAACAAAGTTTATATTGATCCTGCGGGATGCTCGACCAAATCTTCAAGCTTCTTTGTTTTTCTCTCACTCTCTAATCTACCCTGATCCGACCAGGATTCAGCTTTGTTTCCTTGTACGGTTTTTCGGAGCAGAAGTTCGCCTAATACGGATAAATAAGCGTATTAAACGACGCCGGTATCTGATTACTCGCAAGCTTAAAAAGAATGATAAAGGATCTGGTTGCGCATCTCTGGTGAGTGAACATCATGGACCACGTGCCTTGTAGTCATGGTTTCATTCGACAGCGTCATAAATGAAAAAGTAGCTCTCTTTATTCTTTTGAACCTTTTCTATTACATTGAATCCAGTTCTCTACATTTACATTACAAATAATTTGGAATGACGTATAAAGATCCGTGTGTAAAAGCTTCTAATGTGCATACCGATGCGCGACACACGGTGTCCGAAGAATTGTAGACTTTTGTATTTCGGGGATAGCTCATCCACGATCCATCAAGGCTGCGGTTATAAATTGGACTTATCAATGGACAATTGCATTTGTTTAACGCACGAAACCGTACTTAACTCGATTTCCTGTAAAACGGCCAGCGCTAATAAGGTTCATGCGGAACAAAAGCGGCAACGTAAAACAGGTTACGTGACGCAAATGCACAATTCGTCGGCAGCCGCGACGGCAAAAGCAGGCAGGGATGCAATTCATCCACTGGGCTGGTGGCTTCAATGCGAGCAGATATACGCGCGATTCGGCTCTTGTAATGTATATCGGTGGCTGGTGGTACCGTGAAACCGAATTTAACAGACCACGTATCAATTCTTTCGCTGCAATTCCACCGTAATTTCGCACAGAGCTTAGTAGTGCACATGCGTGCCTCACTCGTCCTCTATCGCATAAAACCATATCGAACGGTACTGGAATTATCCGAACACGTGTGACACCGAACTGGTTTTAAAACAGCAACAATATGAACCATTCCGTGGTGAATTCGTATCATTCGAACTAACTCGCAAATGATTCTACAGCCATTCGTTTCTTCATGTTATTGGTAGGTTTGACACTAGAGTAACTGGTAATTAATTTGTATTTACGTCTGTCAGTGATCAAAATGATTAATTCTACATACAAAATCTAATTGAACGAGGACCATATTTACTCTCATAGAGTGTCATTGACTCTAATGCTAATACTTTCTTTGCTGGAATCATTCCAAAGTGCATATTGTATACATATACAAGATTGATAAAAATCTAATTATGATAACTACTGAAAGACATTGAATGGAAGAAGTTTTGGTCTCGAGAAAGGTTTGTCCGGAACACCAATAACGAATCTTGGTAAGAGGACAAGCGGAGAATAGCGGTGGCTGATTATGACACGCTTATCGTTTTCAAAATTAACATATTACGAAGAAGTTTGAAGCAAATGAGATAAATGAGACGACGTTCAGGGACAGAAGAGAGCATACAAAAGTAATCTGGACGGGGGCCAGAAGCTAATTCCCGCAGTTTGAGTTGATGAAGAGAACGAGACCATTCCGCTACGGAGCTAGTTAAAGTTCAGCCACTTCTATTTCCGGTTTGTTCCTAATAGCGGACACTGGATGCGAATTATACATACATAGATACTGATACTCGACTACGCGTACTTGACGCACACCACTCTGTGGGAATACCTGTAGTCTGTAGATCCGTGTTCATCTTATGCAGATTTGTATTAGATAGCTGATAAACCACGTAATCAGGATTCCCTGCAATAAACCAAAGCCCGTTTATAAGCTTCCGTGGATCTATCCTGCATATGACTTTGAGTTGACATATGGAGAATAATTATTTCCTCGAACAAACGCGTTGAATTTAAAAGAGAATCAAATGAGAATAAAATCTTGTCAAACTCGAAATATAATACATAACTGCAGAAATATATTTGTACTATTAATTAGAGAAATATTCAAACACTTGGACCTCTGTTCTCTGTTAAATTGTGTTACTTGAATTCACACACTCATATGTGCAATTGAACACTTTAGTCCACAAAACTATGAAATCGGCATCGATATTGCGAAACAATTGAGCGGGAAACATTGGCCACGCGACATATGCTATAAAAATATCAACTGCCGCATAATCCTCGCTCATTGCGCGAACAAACCACGCGGACAACATTGGCCGGTCGTCACGAAGTAGGGTGTTAACGATAATAACACATCGCGTCGGAGCAGTAAGGGATAAAGCGTTGATCAAAATGCTTGAGCACGCGATCCCTTGGATTACCTTGGACGTCCTACGTCCCACGAGCCGACAGTTCTACAGACAGTGGACGACGGGACGGCGGCGGTCGACGTCTGGCGGCATTTCGTTGCAGGATGTGCCGACAGTTTGTCCTTCTTCGTCCTCACAGAGCCGCGCGCGAACCCCACCAATCGAGAGTTGGACTATTGGGAATTGGCCCACACCCTGCCATTATCGTTAATCAAGTCAGTGTTTACGGAGTCTTAACCTACCCTCCCCGAACCGAACGTGCCATGGACGCATCGGCACTTAAGTATCGAGAATACGCATATGTTCCGGACTTTACGAGCGCACGCTCCGACGAAGAAGGATGTTCTCGATGTTCTGGTTACGACAGTCTCGCCAAGATGGTTCTAGTATGCGCACTAACCCCTCGTCGTTACGTTTTATTTGCGTGCACGTCCGAAGCCTCACTTCAGTCTGTGTGTGCCCTCTATAAGTTGGCTTGTTTGAAAAGGATTCCAGGGTTTCAATTCTCAGTTTTCTCGCTCGGAATGACTGTTTCGTTCGTTACTGGATTCCAACTTTTTATTGCTATTTGTATTGAGTACATCATCCTTACAGTAAAGGTTTAGATATTGATGTAGCGATATCAGTTGCGTTTGGCTGTTGTTTATTTCAACGTATCTCTTTTGCATTGCCAAAGTACGAGGGCTACCAAAACAATAAAACAAACCAAGTATCCAGTATAATGCTGATAAGTAAGGTATACCTCGTCGAAAAGTATTCGAATGTTCCAAACAGCCCGACTATTTGCAATACAAAGATACGCATTACAATGGGGCTCAGATTTGGGAATAGTGCGGCCTAGATCATGAACTTCTAACGAGGCAAAGATATTCAAGAACTATATGCCCCAATTCGAGCTTCGCAGAGGGTGCACCGTACACACGTAGGGGTTTGGCGAGAAGAAGAGCGAAACCGCAAGGAAATCGAGTGATCGTGTCTCGCATAAATCGTTTGTCCGGAGGACGCGACCTTGACGGATGACTGCGGTAGCTTGAGACGTGCGACAGAGTATAATGGGAAAGGGAGCACGATAGCGGTTCCTATTGGATAGAGGATTTTTCGAAAGTGGCGAGTATAACGACACTCGTTCGTAAGAAAGAAGAACACACGGATTCACGTAGTCGGACACGCGAACGTCGCGAAAGCGCGTGACACATACCCCGATGTACAGTGCAGAGTATGTAGCAGGATGTATCTGTGTGTGTATAGGACCGGAGAGACCTCCCGCAGGAGAAAAAGGTAACCGTCGCGCTCCAGAGATTCTCTGGCCGACAGCCAAACACCCAACAACCAAGAAACCCTCAGACTCAACTGTATCCACTCTATTCGCCAACTCACCCGCTCTTCTTTACTCCTCTATACTCCTCTTTACTCTTCTTTGCGTTCGTTTCACCTTCCCCTTTTTCTTACTCTTCTTTTCCTCCTTCTCCATCTTTTTCCTTTCTTCTGTCTTCTCCTCTTCTAGCGACGGTTGCCTTCTCTTTTGCTCACCTGTAGCCCTGCCACTTCGCTCGTCTCCCGAAATTCCATTTTCTGACACCCCTTCGCGATCTAGGAGTCCTTCACGCTCCTCGCGTGGCCTTTCGAGTGACACTTGAAGCACGCGCTATCGCTTTCGTCGCCGCTCTCGTTTACGGCTGTGTCCGCCACGGTAACTTCCATTTATGCTCTTCCCCTGTTTTACGTACACTCCAGCTTCCCTTTCGTGAGAATTTTTCACTCTGACACCTTCACCTTCCACTCGTTCGGCTTAGCGAGGGGTGGGATATTTCACATAGCAACTACTGCCGAGCTGCCGACGATATTCATTTTTATTGGAAAAAATTGTTATTTTTAAGAGGTTGATCGAACGAATTTACTGCTCGCTAAAGAAAATAGTGAATTGCTTGAGAGATTAGTTGGTGAGTAAGAACATGGGAAAAATCCGCAGATTGTTGGCCCTGTGTCATTAACCTGAACATCGACCCAGTTGTTGCCAAGCCATTAGCGGGTAATGATACTTTTTCAAGGGTAGATAGACTTGTGGCACTGTGTATAGGTAGAAGTCGATCGTTTCACCTACTCTTCCGTGAACATCTTACATTCGAGTGGGTGGTATGACTTTCTTGAAATCAGCACAGTTCCGCAATCGTCTGAAGAGTGCAACGTTTTAGCAAGTTCCTGAGCGAAGCATTATTCGCGTGGCTGTAGAAGCTCTTATACTCCTCTTACATCAAAATTGCACAGAAATAATCTATATTTAATCTCATTCAATTATTAAACTTATTTGTCTTGACTCTCGTACAGGATTTGATTTAAATTGTAAACAGACCTATAGCTACTTAAAAATGAATTCTTTAATTGAAAAATCATGAGAAGAACATCCTAACCACTATTATTTCGTGAAATACTCTCGAATAACGTATTATGAATATATGAAGAATAACAGGCGTAAGACAAACTCTACCTTTACTCACTCAGTTTAAAAATCTAGATCCATAAATTACATTACGATGATAAATATGTATAGGACAGCTCTTTGAAGTACCTGAAGTAGGTTGATTATAAAGTGTCGGAGCGAGAATATTCCCCAGTGACGGTGATTTTCCGAGAGTAAAGAATACCCCGTGTTGAAAGATCCTGTGATCAATGGATTCCACGGTTTTTTATTTTACCACTACATTTACCAAGGAAAGAAAAAAAACACAGACCACGTCAAGGTCTCAATCTAGTAGAATCAGGGGTATTTCTGATTGCTCGAACCACAGGTCACTTTCTGCCTTTGCACGTCATTACTCGTCCAGTGCAGCCGTCTACGCATTAAGCGGGTCAAATGAATCGAGTCATTCGTGTGTGACACGCGCCAATTTATGCGGCGAACGTTACAAAGGAAATGTAACGCCCTGTGTTTGAATCGTGCTATATCTATATGTACGGTGCCGGGTGCACTACCACACGCGCTTTGAACACTTGACTACAGAACTCATACTGATGCCGTTGTAATTTTGATGTCGAGCTTCAAATGACGTTAAAGGGAGAGATATGGTACCTTATGTGATTTATGTTTGGTATCATCTACAAGACTCCTCCACCTTATAATAATTCTAATTATCGGTATATTCTTGGATGTTCAATTTGTTCTTTTGTCAATGCATTTCAAAGGTATTCTGGTCATTTGTCTTTGATCTCGGAAATTTCGGAAACTTGTGAGAAGCTTCAACGCATCAGAATGTCATACTATGCGTTAATAAATCATATATTGGATTAAGGGAATTAAATAAAAATCCTTAACACGTGGACGATGATGAATTATACCGGCAACGTAAGAAGCTCGAGGGGTGAATTCAAATAAGTTTCTGGACTAAGGGCAATAAACACCCCATTATAAGAGATATAAATGGACCCAAAATACATATATTATCTTTATTGTTATCCAAAGTAACTCAGCCTGGGGTTATTTACTGTTTGGTAAAACCCTAGCGAACGCCATTAGAACACACTAGATATCAGTAATTGGATATGAATATGTAACTTTACAGCTATACGTATATATACGAATCTAATTCATATTCAAGCAGAAAATATGTACTTGTCAGTCTGCAAGAAAGGCAACGTTCAATCTTAAATACCAGTGGTATTTTATTAATAAAGAACTCAGCGGAATACTGATTTTTAGATATCACGGTGCATAAAAATTTAATAGCAAGCTGATCTGCAGTAATTCTACCAAGAGAGAGAATTAGAATAGACGGGAGGGGATCAATGCTAAAATGTCAGAACCTGATACATTAGTTAGAAGCTCATTAACTATAGAGATAAAGACGAGCAGGTTCGTGATGTTCCATCAGTTAGAATATGCATGACGTTTCGACCTGGTGAGTCAGTCTGTGTTCGTGAAGGCAAGCTGAAATGTAGCATCGCTTGCCGTCAGCTGCATGGTAAAATTCTGAAGTTAACTGTATGTGCACCTCTGTCAATATACTTGCATACATACCCGCATAGAAATTTAGGACTGTGCGCTCTTTTTTTCCAATTAAAAATCAAATAGCAAGTTAACGCGTTGGGACACGTTTATTTCACTTTTTAAGTAGATGACGCTAACAAGCTGCTTTTTCGGCGCCGATCGTTAATTTTCTCCAAGTGCTCATTAAAAAATAGCAGCATATTCAAAATATTGTTGGCGGTGTCCTCGCGCTAATTATAACAGGAAACTGTGTAGTTTTCAGGTTGAATAATAATGATCAGGGTGTGGCCAGTAGTTCAGCAGCTTGTTTAACAAATTCAATTATCTTATTTACGTCAGTTTAAGACACAAGAAAGATCTGATTTCTGCAAGAGCACTTCTTGTCAAATTAGAATTCAAGTACTTAACTACCAATTATTACAATTACAGTATTTCAGCTGCGATTCACTCGCGAAATTATTTATGGAATGCACTTGACGCCCAGTGAATCCCAAACAAAATTATTTCATTTCCTGTCACCGGGTTCCCATTGCGTTTGAAACCGAAAGAGAGAAGGCACGAAGTCAACGGGAACAGTTCCGAGTAAAATTGGCTCGGTGAAATCCGGGAAAATTAATTCGAAAGTGACTGTTTCCGCGAAGCCCGGGTGGGAGAGACCGTTTGAACGGGAGTTTGAGCAATACATTCACCCAGTGATGCGAACTAGCCCGAAGCGGATCCGTTACCCGATCGTTAAGTGTGACTTTATGCAGTCGGGCATTAAGAACAAACGTTTCGCTGTATGTTGCAGAGTACTTGATGTCAGGAAGTCCACGCAGTTACCCAGCACGTTCCCCAGGGGTTGCTTCCACTCCAACTGTGACCAGGTGAGTTAGTATTCCTCCTACGAATATTGAAGGTGAAGCTGGAAACCAACGAAAATCTCGAACGAGGGAAATGCGACACATCCATATTCCGGATGAGTCGAGGACAGCTAGTGGCATAGATTCCCCCGTAAGCCAGATTACCTAAGCGGATTTTTCGTACGCCCGGTGGCGCGCGAACGTGCTGACAAATCCAGGACTCTTATCGATTTATCTAGTTGTCGGATTTCCTGCGGTCGAATTAAGCCGTTCGAGCCAAAAATCAGCGGGTCAACCATGGACTTTCCTTTTAAGCGGAATTCTCGCCAGTCGATAAGTCCAGTACCGATGAACCATTTGAATATACGGGATTCATTTGCAGGCAACCGTTAATGATGAGAAAATGCAACAGTCTCAGCGCGAAACTGCCATTATTTACGGCGAAGCCGACGTTTACTGCCACTCTAACGATTATAGATCTTTTGGCAAGAGCTCTTGGCTAATTATTACATTATTAATATATCCCTCGTTTCCCGTTAAACCCGGGTGCAATCGACGCGTGAAATTAGCCTGAGCTAATCTATGCGGGTGCTTAACATTTTTAACATCCCACAGATATTCTTCGAGTATCATATGCAGAAATCGATTGGTTTTTGGTTACGTGCAGTTTAATTGAGGCGAGTTAAAAGACTCCTTTTATTGAGACGAATTAGCCAAGTGCAAATAGACAAGTTCGTAATGACGAGTAAATTGGGTACTGAAATGGCAGGGATCGATATGAAAATTTCCAACCGCTCCGAATAAAGTCGTATACTGACACTTACGTCCAATAAGCTTCAACTTGTGGACGATTATTCTAATGATGGCTCGTTGTACTTGTAAACCATTTTGATCGCTTTCCAGTCTCTGAATTTATTCGGTTGAATCGGTGCGGTATATGTTCGGCTATTTGCCAACGCACAAATACACCAGGCGCACATCTGTCTCGATTCGCGGCTGGTAAAATAAAAACGGAGAATTATCGATACACAACGGACGCCTCATTACAAGAACTGCCGACGTGCAACGCGGAAAGAGAATCCGCTGAGGTCGGTAGATTTATGACCACGCGCGAACAAACAAACACTTAATTGCACGGTTTATCCGCGAACCGTGGATTCTAATAAATTGCAGCGAAAAAATCTTACTGGTCCTACGCAAATGATGGATAAGCGGATGGCTGTAGCTCTATTTATTAGCATGCGATTATTCAAGCACGGAAAGTTTTCCCCGTGAGGCAGGGGAAAAAAATTCGATAAACTCTTGAAACCTGTGTACTTTGAAACTGACTTTCATACGTATACTTTTTAGCTATAAAGCTATCAAGAATCGACAAATTTTTACATATACCGTGTAGCATGCTGGAAAGCTATTAAATTTCTAGCTAACTTATTTCAGCGTTCCGATTTTTAATTTGCAAAGTACGCGTTCACCGAGTGCTGCCAGTTGGAATGTTCCAAGGGATTATTTCCTGTTTTAGTAGACTCGATTGCGCATCCATCCGCTTTCGATCTCTTGCAATATTGACATACTGTAAACACAAAACAGCCCCGGATTTTCGCGTCCGCATGCAATTAAATTAGAAAACTCAAAGCCGACGAATACAGACGATTTCTGTATACACGCCGGTTCATTCGTATAATCAATGCACGAGGATTTCGCCCGATATAAATTCAATTTAAATACATGGCCAAACGCAGCGATATTGGATGATATGAAATTGAAACGGTGGAAGTCAGGATGCAATTAATTTGAAAGATGGTAATTTTATTTGGCTTCGAACAAACAAGCAGTTCTTTCTGCGCAAGTTGAGTTGAAAGATGAAGCGATCGAAGTTCCTCGTTTGTATTCCGAAGATAGTTCGGTCATTTCTGAACAATAGACGTGCCACCCTCTCGCCCACTTGATGAACACTACCCACACCACTATTTTTTCCCCAGTGAAAACGTGTTTCACAGTCCTGACGGAATGACGAGGAAAGGAAAGGCCATCCGTGTCACAGGAAACAGCGGGTCAGCGAGACGGAAGGCACTCTGTTGCTGAGGCAACCAAGCTAAAAGAACAAGCTTGGCCCTCCGACGAAAGTAAAGTCTGCCCTTCTGATCCTGCCATCCTTCCTCTCGCTATTTCCTACCATGTTAGCTGCAACCTCTCGCTTTTCCTTTGAGATTGTTAACGGCCTACTTCGCCAAAAGCATCACTGATTTCTCACATGCAGAGAAACCGAGCTTTTTGGATAATCTTGGACAATTCTCTTCGTAAAAAGTTCGAATCTTTGGATAAAGTCTGCTATTCGAATGAAACTTATTTTGGTAACAACAATTGTTACTTTCTCAAAGCTCCACGATGTATGATAACAGTGGATAGATATCTGAATACTTAATTTTTTAGTATATAAAAATGATGCTTTATTGAAAAGTTAGCAGTTTTAATTTGAAGCATGATATTCAGTAATGTGAAAATAAGATTTGAATGATATTATAGTGCATGGGTTGAGTGAAAGAGCGATAGCGGATTTTGGTGGCTGACTGCGTTGGTCTCTACTACTTGTGTGCTAAAACACGCTCAGGCTTTCTGCGGTTATAGTAGATCAATACCGTTGGTATTTCGTACCTTCGTCAATAAAGGGAAACCGGTCCGTCTACGGTTGGCATTTATCACTTATTAACTGAACCAATTCAGCTAGAAGAACACTCAAACGGTAGCAAGGGCCTTTCTTTTCTTTCTATTATATTTCTTCCGACTGGTTCACCTTATCTATCCGTTCTTCCTTAAATATCCTTCACCCTCAAGCCACCTAAGCAGCAGACCCTAACGAAAACAACACAACTTGTACTGTACTTGTGTATAAAAGAACCAAAGTTATCAGGAGAAAGTTTTGGATACATATCCGCTACGCTTTCTGAAACACGATACACGATTGTGAACCTTCTGAGGGCAGTAACTTAGTAGATTTATCGCAACTAGAGAAAATCTTCCTTAATTTTTTTCATCGTAAAACAATCATTACAATTTTGCGGTTTCATAAGCTTACTATGTATGTGCTTGCAATACATCGATCTCTATCTTAATGTATCTGTTCGTAAATTGTTATGCAATATACGCTAAATCTGGGTGTATACAATATACAGCATAGTGATATAGAGTCATAGATAGATCAAGCTTGAAGTTCCCTTTAACAGGGCACCGCAGAACAAAAAGCTGTGTCTAGCCTTCGCTAAAAGTATCGAGAACGACACTGTCGTGTTTTACACAGGGATGCCCATGACGGCAGAATTATGGGGCGCAACGATAAGGCACCCAGAGATTTATGGGTTAACGGTGTACCGAAACATGGTACCTTTCTTTCTTACGTTACTCTTTACTTGACCTCGCCACATATAACTTTCGAATCTTTTTATACGATACAACGCTACTGTATACAGTATAGTTGTTTTCGCCAGTGGAAGAAAAATCAATTTCATTCAATGCAACTAGATTGTTGGAGCGCACTTCATTTAACTTTGCACCTGTTTCCTTAATTCCTTGAGCTGCCTCTGACAATGAGTGAGTTGTTTACTGCATATCCAGACGTTGTACTGCTCTGTTTATGGTGATAGGAGGGGAGGTGGTTACGGCTGCAGGTATGTCTTTGTAGAACTATTTAAATTAATCAACATGGAATCCTTAATCTCGCCAGACGTCTTAATCCCCCGTTTCAAGTGGTACTGTGTTACCCCATGCCGTCTCTCCCGTGACGTCCGTTCAAACGATCTATTCACCTACCTCCTCTGTTTTCATGTTCTCCGCGAATTTCCCAGCACTTTTCGCGCCGCAAAGAGCTCTTTCCCCGGACTATCGTCTCTTATTATTTCATCTTCGTATTATCACTTCTGTGAATCGTGACACAAACTCATACTTCTGTCTCTTATCAGCTCTTTCGCTTCGGTGTTATTATACTACGAATATAGTTAATGAAAAATTGAATTTCTTAACGTAATTAGAATTCTCTTGAGTAACGCTAGAATTTATTTCCGATTATAATTAAAGCAATATAAGACAGGCTTCAACTCTCTGGAATCTAATAATATTAAAAGTCCTATCCTCTTGTTACTCATAAATGCACTGTGGAATCTTTCCCTCTTTTACTAAAAATATTAAAGTAACTAAAGAGATAGTTTTGCCATAAATAGTAAATAAAAAATCGTTAAAATTTCTATTTGCACAAGTAGAGTCTTCCCGGTCTTAATCTCAGGTTTGCCAAAGAGTCAAAAGGTACATTGTTACATAATATAAGAGCACACACCTCGACGAGAGATCGTGCTAGTGATCTCAACGCAGGAGCGGCTGGTGCGTTTAAAATGTAAGCACAACTGTCAGTTCACATGCGACCAGCTTAAAATCGTGAAGGGCTGCTGGCACCACGCAAGCAAGAAATAAAGCGTTGCCGGTAAAGCCAGAGACACGTTAACGTTAGCCCCTCGAACACACCGCCAGATCCAAAGCTTATCGTCCACTCGACGAGTCCAAGGTGGTAATTGACTGTCAGATAAGGATGCTAGGAACATACCATCCTAATTTTAGGGCATACGCACCACCATGAGGGACGAGTAACAGAACTGCGTGGAAAACAGACTGCGTTCGAGTTAATAAAAATCCGCGGTGGTTGCGTGACTGCCCGCGATACGATCAGCAATATTTTTTGACCAAGTGCACACGTGAGCCTCTCGGCCACTTTAGTTTTCGTACAACTTAGTTCGGCACACCCCGTTGTCTCTCGTCGAATTATTTTTTTAGAAACGTATTTTCATTCTACCGTAATCATCGTACATTTGGGAATAAATAATTTAGGAGAATGTTTCGCGGTTTATATTATTGGCGGAAATGCAAACGAGTGTTGTGGGCGGAAATGTAAATTCTGTTACGTAATGATATTCGAGATTAATATGGGTAGAATTACAGAAACACTGAACAAATATGGCTTGTGTTTTCCATATGTTTGTTGTATACTTTGTCAGCGTTAAATTCCCCTTCATTGTGCGACAGTATTATTCCTTATTGCGTAAACAAAATCAGGATGTAGTCGGTTAATTTAATATTGATATACAATATACATAATGTATATATGTAATAGAAATTTTAAAGAAAGTTTCGATATTAATATAGATACAAGATTGATGATCGTGCAAAACGGCCAGGTTAGCCGTAGCTAACAATTTAACCTCAGCGCAATAAGGTGCAGTGAACTTTTAATAGCAACATTTACACAAAGTTGAAGAATATTCGTGCAAGTAGTTCAGCAGTTCCGATCGCGGATTTATATTTTATTAAACTTCTAACATCGTCCTGTAGTAACTGATACAGTTCAGTTATAAACTGCAATAGAGGCTGTTGTCTGCGGTAAACGACAAGTCGTTCGTGGTTTTGACATTATCTTTTACAAGAATATTCACTGTTGTTATAACGATGAAACTTTGGAACATAAACTGGATCCACCGTATTATATTAGCTTGCATTTTATTAAGAAATATTGTCAATAGAACATTCAGGCATTATATTATCGCCTGCCGATGCTTCGGTGTAAAATAACTTACGTAATTTACTGCTATCAATAACACTTACCATTATTTTAAATGAATCATTGATCACAAAACTTTCCTAAAGTTGAGAACATAAATATGGGCAATTTGAATTTCTTTCGAAGAAATTGTTATAATTTCACAGCTCAACAGGAATGTATCGAAATACATTCGCATTTAATTAGTGAGAATTCAAGTTTTAATTGATTTCATTCTATTTGTAATTGTTTCTTGTTTCGTAATTTAGTAGGAGGATTACTTAGCATGACAATTAAATTTTCAGTTTGGCAAGTGGACGGTAGGCGTCGTTATTCACCGCTGTATATGCTCAGTGGTCATAAACATTAATCTGCTCGGGCAGCCCCGCGTCCGTCATAATCATAATTGATGGTATGATAATTACAATTTACGCAAAAACTCGTCCGCGCGTAGGAGATGTATCCCGTAATAATTTAGGAAAGCGTCGCTTAAATGTCGATCCTGGCAGACCGCGTTGCCTCGGCCATCCGCGATGTCGCACTCTGCGTTCGCGTTCTGCCAAATCGCGTCGGCGATTTCTGGCCCAGCCTGTCACATTATTTCCCAATGCTTTCAACGGAAGGTGCACTTCCGCTTTGTACACTCGGCAAACCACAATTTTCCCCTTTGTTGCCTCACACAGACGACATAAACTCTGCAAAAAGGGATCACGAGGATTTTTTTATGACAAGTGGAAACTGCGGCAATATGTATGGATCTGTGTTATGATAGAGATGTTACATAATTTCAGACAACAAACAGATTCATGGAACACTTAACATTTCGGATCGTCACTGCGTATTTTCAATGCATCTTTACTTCACTCAATATTCGTTCTCCAATGTTTTAGGTAAAATGCGCACGACTACAAATCGCAAAAAGTGAGAAATATAAAAGTAGTGTTGAGGTGGTATACAAACGTATATGGGCGAGATAAATAAAAACAGATTTTATATAGAACGAGCCAAGAAGATAATTGGAATGTTTCAATTATCTAGTGAAAATTGTGTTTTTGCAGTCTGTTTGTTTCGGTATTAATTAATGGTCTGATATCGAATAACGGAAACATCTATTTAAACTAAAATCGAAAAACATGTATGTACGTACTACTTTTATTCTCGAAAATAAACACACCTCCAAACGAATTTGAGGTTTCTACTAAACAAACCTAGAGTAACATTAGAATGATAAATAAAAAAACGTGTACTGTTACAAGTACTTTTTGCGCAACAACTCGTTACCGTAGTGTAGAATAACTCAAATACCACTTGTACCAATTTGTAACATTTGGGGGGAACAAGAACTAGACGCGTAGCTTCCACTGAATTCACTGGTGTCGGTATCCCAATACATACATAGATATCCGTGTAATATGCATTTCCTTCAATTCTGCCGCAATTTTTTCCTGCTGTAGAAACAAGTCAAACGAAACGCGCCGGCGTACTCTGGTGAGCTCGAAATAAAAGTAGCATGCATCGAGAGTCTCGGACCGGCAAGAAAAAGTTATGGGGCAAAAAAAAAACTGGGGAGGAAAGGCGGAACAGGAAATAGGAAGCACAGGAGGAGATTCGCAAAACCCGATATGAAATACCGGAGGAGTGGACTCGGTGGTATACGAGCGTGCGTGGTGTGCGAGAAGCTTCCTACAGTCAATATTATCGTTCTGCTGGACGTGAAACGAACGCGAAAGAAAGCAGTCGTAATATATAGCTCACAGTACATTCCAATAGTGTTTGCGACGCCAAACATTCGCGGTGGAAATAACGGGCGTAAATTTTTCTAATCCGACGCCAAGGTAAGATGGAAATCCCTGGAATACTCGAGTACAATAGAATATAGCGATGATCGACCTTCACGCAATTATACCCTTCAATGAGGCGCTGCAGATTAAAGGAATCTAAAAGAATTTAATAATCCTTGGCCTGCGATTCAAATTGATTTTTGTTTGGACTTCATCGTTTCCAATGGATTACACACTGCGAATCTCCCAGTTATGTACTGTATTAACATTCTTAAATATCTCTAGAAATCTCAAGAAGAGATCCTGTTCCTGATCTTGCCTTAATAGTATTTAATTAAATCATTTGAGCGTGTCCGAGTCCAAACGCTGCGGATAAAGCAACATCTCGAATATATTCCGTGCATTCTACATTCACGAGACATAAGCCAATAAGTCATAAGCCAAGATCAAGAATTTTTCTTGAAAAGTTACTCTTTTTTCCAGTTGACCTATTAAAATCCATCCCCCCTAAGCTTTTCCGCGCGCATCGTTCTTTCCGCTCTAAAATCTCTGTACTTTTCGACACAAGTCTCGCTCGAGCCGATCTATTCCTCCTCTCCGTCTCCGTATCGCGTTGTATGCTTTCCTCTCATCACCGAAGGCAAGCACGCGTTTGATCGTCCCTTTTTTCGCCGCTCGTTTTCTCAAGACTGATTTCTCGAGTGGTGAGATGAGCTGGTTCTGCTCTACCTTTAGCGAGAGATTATCCGTCCTGTCTCCTGCGAAGTGGGATAAAAAATTCATGGATCACCATTTCCAGCTCCCATGTCAAATGAGGCTGCTAGCCGGTTACGAATTTATGCCGAGACGCTTTGCACGACGATCACGCTTAACAGAGGAACATATCGCGCTGCACCAACCGCCAAATATGTATTCGCGCGAATCTCGAGTCTAATAAAAGTTGATTCAGTGCTGTTATAAAGATATATTAACGGCGTTATTTCACTCGGAGATACGGCATTCTCAGTCTCCCTTGTACCGCGCCATTATTCTTTCCGACAAGTGTGTTTTCTGGCCGTAACTTTTGCGGGGCATTAACCACCACTCGTTCCACCATTCCCGAATGCACACCACCGCCAAAAGAAAACCTTAACCCAGATAATTTTTTTAACGCGACCACCAGTAGACTGTTAAATCCGAAAAAATATCAGCTAACAGTATGTCATCCTGTCTCTTTACCCTGTAATAACATCTGCTTATGAATATGTATAACGGATTACTAATTACCTCGTGTGACGCGGGGATTTCTTTTGCCCCCGGCGGCGCCTCGAAACCGGAAAATTATACCAAAGTGATGTTACGAATACGATAATGTCTTGACCCAGTTAATGCAACCAGAAACAAATAAAAGCAAAAGGGGAGAGAGTAAGAGAGAAAGGAAGAGAGCGAAAGAGATGCTTAAAAGCACGAGGCCGCAGCGGAAGGAGCATTAAGCCACGCGAAGCACGTCAACGCAAATGAAGAGAAACGCTCGCATACATTTAAAGCCTTGGCCTTCCGTAAACGAAACAGCCCTAAAAAGGGAGGATATCTCGGAGAAAGAGAGAGACCGAGGGAAACAGATAGAGAGCGCGTTCATGGCAATTTGGTCGGTAGGATCCTTCCACGGCCCGTTTACCAAGCTAAATTCGAATCAGACGAAGCCCAAAGAGACTGTGAGGAACATCACGCAGTCCAGGACTGTTCCCTTGCCACGTCGTTGCGCGTTACGGCTCCGCCCGTGACTTCCTGCTTTTTTGTGGATTCAGGACGCGAGGCGAGATTAGATGGGCACACGCCCATCACGGCCGCCTGTTGAGGCGGCCTCTTTGAAATCCATTGGAAGTAACCAAAGCCGCTGGAAAATTATCAGGAACACTACTCTCGTCCTAAGAAGATAAAAGCGGAAGGGATAGCGATCGGGGAGAGTTATGAAACGTGTCCACTAATTTGGAACATCCTGCCGCGATGTCTGTTCCAGCACATTTCTGCTAAAAATTGGACAAGTTACCGTCCGCGTTGGTTGTACCAATTCCACGGTCAGCGATAACAGAGGTTACAAATTACTTCGGTGACTTGTGCCACTCATTAGCTAGAAAAGCCGCTCGGATCCGGATGAAATAATATGCTTCGTAGATGCAGCTGCTTCGAAACTCCTGCCCAATGTTTAAACAGGTGCTGAGATAAATTATGCACAGGCAACGTTGGTATTATCGGTACAGAATGGGGATCTGTATTTAGAAAATCCTAAATTTAGATTGAATATCAAATCTGATTACGGATCCGCGATTCGAATGCTTAATGGCGTTTACTTCAGAGCTTCTTGCTGATCAAATAATGCCATTACCGGGATTGTAAAAAATGCAATTCAGTTGTAAGCTGGTACCAGTAACGGCTTTGAAATAAATATTTTTGCTGCACCGTCCCACTCGAGAAATGGACAGAAATTTTTATAAGGATTTATAGAGGCTTAATGCGTCCGTGTATCGGATATAATAGGTGGATATTTAATCTATGAGCAGTATCATAGTCGAGCTTTGTTTAAAACGGTAAAAAGGGTACGATAATATTTCAAAATACTTGTTTATCGATAATTAATATTTGTTGGAATATTACAAGGATCATTAGCCTGTCTTATTATCTTATTCTGATTCAAATATATTGCACAAGCAATTACTTCTTTTGATGCACATACCTCAATACATGGAATATCATTATCTACAGTTCTCGAAAGTACGCTTTCGCAGGATTGAAATGTAACCATTGTTCCTATTATGCAACATTCCAGCAGTCGCCCGAGATAACGAGTATCAAACATGTAGCTAAAAAATACCAGCCTACCTTGCATTACATTTTCTGTATCTCACGACAATACGTAATCCTCTTGTTAACTCGAAATCATTTTTCCGTGTAACAAGCATGCAGCGTTGTTTTGTACCGTGAAAACTCGGAAATTCCCGGGATACGCGAAATTCGCGGAAAGTAGAACAATATCAGTGATTAGCCGACACTCGTTCACCCGGTGATCTTTAATTGAATCTATTCGCTACGACCTGCAGTCCAACCTTCGCGTTAAACTATAATAATCTCTGCGCTGCGAACCGTTGAACGAGCAAGAAACCACTTTTAAGGAATAATCATGATACAATCTAAAATATAAGACGCGGACCACGTATTTATCCTAATGTGCAAAGGCAAATTCTTTTACACTTGCATGAGATCTAGTCATAACTCAATAGAGACTCACCCCTCCCTCTTAACACCCTTAGGAGCAAAGCAAAAGCGCACGAAGGATCGAGCAAACAGAATTAAAAGAAGGCGCGAGCGAAAATATTTATTCCTTGACAGGGTGCACGCCTTACTCCCTTACATTTGCGATCAAAATCGAGTTTCAGAAAGCTCGTTAAAGCGAGCTCGCTAGTTCCCGCCTGCCGGCCGCACGGCGAATGAACCGGAAAGACCGCACCGCGTGCGCTCCAGTAATCGATACAACAATAGAGTTATGCGAGGTTGGTGCGGCGCGGTGGCGTTGAGTCGGTACCAGCACAAAACGCGAAAAGTACCCTCCTCGGACTAAACCCCCTCCCTCCCCCCCTGCCTCTCCTCTGCCCCTACGTAGGAGCAAAAGAGCCATTCTGCTCTGGAACATCGGCGAGCGCTGGAACCTTTGCATAATCTGCCTATATACCTATCCTACCTCCCCCCTACGATATACAGCGAGGGGTGCATAATTGCATCTAGATAAAACAGGTGAATGATAAATCAAACTTGGATTTGCTCCCTTCGCTTCGTGATTACCGTGGCTAATTAAGGTGACCCTCCCTTTGCTCCTCTTCGCGAGCTGCCCCACGGAGATGGTCGAGAGGATCGGAGGAGTCGCATGGAATGGAATAAGTTGTGTGAGTTGGGATCATGAGAAATTTAATCCTAAAGGTCCAACTGGGAAATTACGATCTCATAATCATAGTGGAAGCAAAAAGAGGAAAATGCAAAAATTTTTGGCTGAATTTTTATGAAATATAACTTGCTTAATTTTCTGTATATCTTTGGTACAAACAGGTGCCTGGAATTCCTGATGCATAACTGAAATTTGTATTTCGCTATTTCAATTCCGCGAAAAATACATGTGCAGCGTATGTTGGTGGGGTAATTCCAAATTAGGCGTGTACGTATTAGTTTTAAAGTTTCTAACCAGCTTTAAACTGGAACGGGTCAACACGTCATTAACCACAAATTAATGCATGGTTTAAATGCAAGTAAACTCTGAGCGGCTTCAAATAAAAAATATTTTGGACCACGGAAACAGCCGTCAGGACGGATATTTTTGGCAAATACTCGACCTGCTTCTATTAAGAATAGCTGCAAATAGATATTGAAAAACTCTAATCCTCTTTTTAGCTAGATGTTCCTGCGCCTTTTTTCCTACTATTTACAGTCGCATGCAAAGCCTCCGAAAAATAACTAAGCTCTGCCGGTTTTTTCATTCGTTCAACATCAATAAAATTGGATTCACGCTTTATTCCGCGAGTCTGAATTCGACTTTGACAAAAAAAAAAATACGTGTTGACAAAAAAAAATAGCAATAGCCGTCGACCGTATAAGTCTGATTCTTCGCAAATAATTCGTTATAATATCTAACAAAACTGATGTTTTTCGGATTTGATATAATAAAAATGGAGTGTAAATGGACTGTAAGTAGTAGTATTTCTTGTAGTAACAAGATCATTATCGTTGCCTATATACTAGGAAGAATCAAGGAAGCTCCACATAGACAATGGATAAGGAAACAAAGGTATTGGGTTAACCTTCTCTTGGTTGTGGATCATAAATCACGTGTGCATCGCAGGTAGCAAGATCTCTCCTTCTCACAACTCGTAATCCCTTCTCGTCTCTAGTGACTAAATTCCAATGAGTATGTAAACATGTAGTCCCCATTTGTGGATCAATAGACGGCGAGTGAACATCGTACACAAAGTTACTTACCTTCAATAAAACTATTATCCATTTATTTATTACAATCTAATTCGGAATAATAAAATTGAGAAATCGTAAACATAAAAGATGGTTATAAAATTCGTAATAATTTTAATATCAGTTATCGCACATTATTCCCAGAAATCGTAAAAATTTTTATCTCGAAAATAAGTATTATAATTCATAAACCTGTAGGAATTCTGGCATTCGTTTAAAAAATATATTACGGTGTATACATAAACAGTGTTGACTTTGAATCAGTAAGAAAGATTGGCGGGTAATTTTGAGTTAAAGATCGTGAATCTCGTGACGCAAGAAAAATGGCCGTTCATTAATACTTGTCAAGTAATTTGGCAGCAAAGGCCTTTGAGCATTAGGTGATCGGTACGCAGGGCTTTCGAGGTTTCGGACAAGTTAACGTGGGTAACCGTGGCAGTCGTAGAATAAAGCGGATGTAATTCCACGCGAAATTAACCGCCGCGCACCGAAAGCGGAATCCAGATAGATAGCTCGTATTACATTGGGAATATTATGATCCATTTCTCGTTACACGATGTTATATTACGTCGGCGGTAACCAATATTACACTGTAAGCCAGACGAACAGTGCTAGCCGGTCTCGAGCTTACGCTAACTTCTCTTCTGGCACGAGCGATTCAGCACATCGTCTTTGAAACGGACTTACAGTATCCCACACTGTGTTCGGCCTCCGTTCACCTGCTATAACGCCACTATGACTTCGCAGTCACACACCCATCAATTGTAATTTTTTTACTGTGGTTTAATATATTTTTATACGAATCGTAGAGAAACCCATGTTCAAATAAGTTCTTGAAAAAAATTCTAGTCTTTAATAAATCTTTTAATTGTAGTAATGAAACTGACATTCTGACAATTTTTTTAATCTTTGAATACTGCACTCAAAGTTAACTGAAAGATAATTTTGATAACGAACTGAGATACTAGAATTAATTATGTCAAATTTGATAATAAGCACAACAATAACACAGACTGGTAATGGTAGTGTAGAGATCGGTAATTTCCGATATTTCTAGTGTTAATCATACGTTCCACGAGAACGTACATTCCATATTGCCACTCTGTTCGTTACACGTTAGCATTTTAATTAATCTCATTTCGTTAAAACTTATACGCGGAGCGAACGGTAAAGGACAACATTCAAAGAATGAGTACTAGGATAAGAATGAGCTCGCAGCGATGCAAGATTGCGCAGCACTCGTGGCAAAAAATCATAACTGGGGTAAAACAAACGTTGTACATTCGCTTAAGGGAGCTAAGAGCAATTTTGCTCAGTTTGCGAATATAAACAAATGGGTTTCAGCGTAATGCAAAACTCATTATTGGAAAAGGTAAACTGTAATTTTGGGTTAGAAAATTCTAGAGACCCTGGTTGAAGAGGGGAATTACTATTTAATTCTCTCCACGTCCTTTTGGTTAAGGATTCTCTCATCTCGTGTTTTATGAGAAAAATTCCCATGGTAAAATTTAAGCTAAAATTTTACAGGATAAAGACCGTATCCTTTTAGAAAAAAGTCGAATCACGATAAGTGTGTACTATCAACATTTTCACGTTTCGATCAAGGTGTACTTTGTATGATCGAAACTTTATTAATCGAAACTTCGACCTTGGGGATGAACGTAAGCTGGGAAAATATTATTGACAGTACCACAAATCGGATAAAATCGATAATCTGTGCAAAAGTATATTTTCGGAAAATGCATTCTCTCTGATCATGGCTATATTTGCGGCGAAGCTATCCGGTTAAAGCCGGATCACTATGGATCCAAATTAATTGTGCACCTGAAGCACAAAATTAAATACTGATAATATGAAATTCCATTCCGTAACCGGCAGCGCGGAAGGAACGTACAACTGCATGGGTATGACGCGGACAGGATAAATATGCAACGGATCGGCGCCGATTTTCTGTTTACTTACAATTTACGTCGACCCTCGCGAAATGCAGACCGGCACGGCAGGTCGAAACTGCGTGTGTGCCGGCTCAGTATGTCGAGATAATGATGAATACACACGCGAGGCTCGAATCGGAATCAAAATTGAAATGAATCTGGTGAGAATCGTTTTCCAAGCGCCAGCCACAGACACTAGCGGATGGTCGACGTGTGTGCGGCAGAGTTTACGTTCGCCATCCGCATCCCGGAAGGGCAATATTCTCTACCGCGTTAAGTTGCAATTAATGTAGAGTAAATGAAGCTCGCATCTGAATCCCGAGGTAAACAAGGGCAAAAGTGAAATCCCAGCACGCGCGTGCACAGTGCACACATACACGCGTATTAACGGATGCACACACGCACGCATGCACTCAACGACGCTAATGAAATTGAGTGGGGAGTCAACAATCTCGAGTGGAAATTCGTAGAATTGCTGAGTGAAACGTGTCATCGCGATGAGGAACGCGTCTACGCGATGCGACAGACTTCTAAAGGAAGGATCAACTATGAGAGCGTTTATCGTCCGGCCGAAAAAGAAGGATGATTTCCACGAAGACAGAGCTCATTGCGCTGAGTCGAGCCGAGCCATCCTGGGATTCTAGATTTGCCCGGTAAAAGAGAAAGGGAAGGGGTCCTGCAAGAATCCCCTTAATTATAACCGATCCATCAGCATTTCCCGACGGGATTTAAGTAATTAAGTCCGATTTAACGAAGAATAGACGCCGACGACAGGAGTAAGAGCGGCGGAATAGCTCGAGCAGCTATCATCAGGGAGAAGAACGAGAAAGAGGAAGAGGACGCCAATACGCCGGACCAGGATTCCAATGGCGAAGGAAGGAACGAAAGAAGGAAATCGGTACGGCGAGGGTGGGTGAGAGTGGTGGCAGTTGGCGACGGCTGGGATGGTGACAAATAGAAAGAGGACCAATGCCGAGTGGTTCCGATATCAAAATAATTGCTCCATCAAGCCGTAGTCTCAATTGGGATGCACCGAAGGATTACACTTTGTTTGACTGTCGCTACGTTGCATTAATGAGAGAAAACTATTTCGTGACCCGAGTGCTTGAACCTGGAAACTCTTAGTGCAATTATACGGGAATCTTCTTCGATCGTTGAAGCATTTTGCGACCTCACGGAAAAAGGATTGCGAAATGATTGTAAAATAGCTCCCTGAGTATACTCGAATGTACATGTGCAATAATAATATAGCCGATTACATTTATGTAATCTTCTTTATAAAGAAGATTTGCCGAAATTGAGAATGCGACACGTGGGTCCTGAAAATCTTTCAAGAGGCATGCAGGTCCCGCAAAGTAATGCCCTTCTCACGTGGCGTGCACGCAACTCTGTTGTAGCGGTAGTCGATTGTACTCTTGGGCTTCTTATCCCTTCCGCTTGGATCACACAGATCGGTCTGGAATGTGAAAAGGGCTCAAGGATGGGTGAGATCGTAGTCGGGGTTGGTTACCATGGGTACACGGGAAATGACGCGTTACCTGGGTAACACTGCTACGGTAGGGGGTTGCTACAAGCTCTGTCTCTCTGTATGCATACACGTGTACGGTGTACGCATGGAGAATGCCACGTTCATAAGGGTGCTTCGAAATTGATGGTATACTCCAAAATGTGAACTTCATAAGTTGGCTGGCACAAACTTAATGGTATGCCGTGATAGAGTTCGAGTTAACAGGCCGTAATAAGGAGTGATGTGTCTGGCTCGATGCTTAGGAACAACTTTTCCTTGTATTAATATATTTTAGATTTTTATTCACTTTTCACGATTGATTAAATTAATCACAATTATATCTGCAAACGTGTCCGAACTGCAAGTGTTCCGGAATAATTACAAACGATGGGTACAGAAATGCGACAAAGTCATTAACAATAAAGCACGTGTGGTTTCCACCGAGCAACAGTTGAATTATAGCTCCCATCACATTATCACCCACGCTGAAGTCTCTGCCTGAAATTAAACAGTTTAATCAGCTCGCATTTTAACTGGCTTTAAATCTACCGCAAATTATACAAATTATTGCAACGGTATTGTTAACGTTTCACTATCCCGCAAAAAGGAGAAGGCGTTGGTATTATAGTATTCTTCAATCGAAGCACGTCAATTTGAAAGACGGACGTGACCTTCGCGTGCAATTGCCTGTACCTAAGAAGAGGCTTTTAAAAGTCACCAGTATTTCGCACGGGAGTGGTATGAAAAAGTGGCAGTCAATTGTCGAGAATAATTGTGCGATTCGCGTTGCTGAATACTGGCAAAATTAGCGACTTAGAGTCGAACACGGGGTCGGCTAACGAGGCGCGAGTTCGTTGAACTTCCTATTACATAGTACCTAATCCGTGACTAATGAAACACCCCGTGTAGAGGGACACGCACACCGGTAATCCGGTGTGTACGCATCTCTCATGCTCTCTTACTTTGCTCGCCTCTGACCGGCTCTCTCTCCGCTTTCCTGGCTTCCGACCCTTTTCGCCTTGCCATCCTCCCTCTTTTTATACGCCTTCCACTTTTCCTACCCTTCTTACACCTCGAGTCTTCTCGATACCTCGGTCTCTCTTCCTCTTGAGCGCGCCTCATTGCTCCTCCAATCACACACCATTCAAGCTGACGAGATTTCGAAGGCTGCTACGATCAATTACGATCGGCTGGGCGAAGGTGTCGCCATGAAAGAGGATTTTTCAGCCAGTGAATGGAGCAAGAAGCCTGCGAGAGGCTCTCTTGGCGTGAGCTGCGTCCTGGTCCGTCGCGCCCACTACATACATGTGTATTGTATATATATGTATATTGAAAGTACAGCTCCTCGAGAACGCAGTTTTCAATATTTTTCACCCGACAAAGAGAAAATTGTGTGCTAATGTCAAAATCCAAGTTACAAAGTGTTTTTGTTAGTTGCCATGGCTGTCAAAGCAGTTGACGTTTTTGGATTGACTCACAATACCATCGATGAACAGGTTGTTATCGCAGCATGCTGAATTAATCGCGTGCAAGTCGGAAGGCTTGTCACTATTCTGTCGTCGCGGCAAATTGCGCTGAGGGGGTGAGGCACAATGTTTAAATTGGAATAGTAGCTTCACATTTTCGTGATCAGCCTTGTCGGATGCTGGAAAAATGGGATCAAGATGTCAGTACAGCATGCTTGTCGTACAATTAACATCACTCAAAA
This sequence comes from Trypoxylon attenuatum, assembly GCA_963989405.1. Taxonomy (NCBI): domain Eukaryota; kingdom Metazoa; phylum Arthropoda; class Insecta; order Hymenoptera; family Crabronidae; genus Trypoxylon; species Trypoxylon attenuatum. Next base: position 7,566,460 of record OZ022490.1, on the reverse strand, counting down.
TATGATGGATGCAAATCAATATGGTCCGTGCTCGCCCGCGATACTTCATGATACACTTTCTCCCCTATTTCCCTCTGCCATGTTCGTTTCGTAATTCGCTTCATTACTCCCCCAATCACGTTCCATTCAAAGTGGCAGCTGGATCCTCGGATACATGAACTTCAAATTCGGGAGTATCAATTACAATCACGCGGGATATGAGAAATTTCAGTTCACTAATATTCAGGCAATTCAGACGACGTCCGATATGAAAGGAGGGTTCATTCGTTTTTGGAATCGTTGAACCGTCTGTATAAGTATCGTTATCCTCTATCATACGTATTCAATACTTCAATCCCATTAAATGGGATCATCAGACTGCGGATTTTTACACAAGATGCACCAAATGTGTAGTAACGGCAAGTAAGATCTAAGAGAAATATGAAGAATATTAGAGAATATGTAATATAATTATATATGATTCAAATGAATCCTAATAATTTTATACGAACGACAACTTATACAATTTGTATGAATCTTAGGGATCTAGAAACCAGTAATTTTTATACATATAATATCCTGTCGATTATTCGGCTAAACGGACTATTCAAAATTTTATAGAATTTATTCAGAGGTAGACCGTCTTGATGGAAATGATCCTTTTCATGTATAAATGACGCTGCTATCGAGGTAATAGTGTTACTGGAGAGCAGTCAATAGGGAATACGTAATCTATAGGTAAATCAATGTAGATGACCAGTATAAAGGGCAGCGACCGGGCGGCTTAACGCCGGCTCAGAGTCGAATCACGAAGCTCAATACAATGGGTCGCTACCACCCAGTCCATTTCAACTGAAAGTATTTATTATTGGATTGTCGAAGGATTTTAATGCATTCACTTGCCGGATATCGAGAACGGAGACGGAGTCACCGAGAGAGGTACCACACGGCCGATCGAGACGCGGCCTTTTACTTTAGCTGCAATAGATTCGCGCACCCCAAAGTAACCGTGGTCTACCATTGGTCCGTCACACCTACGCAGCACCGCGTCGCACCGCGTCGCGTTGCGCGGTAATCAAATCCGCAAGCGTGAAACGCAACTGAATGCCTGATTCCGAGTGGAGAGTCAGATTTCAGGCGTCTACGTGGTTTTCCCTCCTCCTACACCGCGTCGCGCAGCTCTCTTCTAGTAACTCGATTTGTTCCATTTTATCGCTGGAGTGCATTTACGATGGGCGCGGCTGCGTACGCGGCTCCCTGCCTCCCAACCTTCCCCCCTAGTTCGCCGTACACCCGTATACTTATGTATGAACACAGACCTTCCATCAACCCGGCAGTGCTTTCGCGAGAGAGCAAATCACTTTTCACGCGCAATGGCACCGAAAAGCGACGCACTGCTAACGCAGTGCTATGTGTATATGGACATGCTTCTACAATAGTTCCCTCTGAGCCACTGGATCCGTGCAATCTGCGTAAGCCCTTGCTTCTCCTTCTCGTCTCTTCCGCGAGACTCTTGAATCCAGACTCTCGATTAGCTCAAACATCGCAATACGCACGGTTAATGGTAACTTTTGTAATGTGAACCTCGTGTGGTTCGTAGACAGTAAGTGAAGATCTGTTAGTGGTAGGAATCGGAGAATTGAAATGAATCAATAGAACGGAATCGTCAATCGTTTCAGTGAGTTTGAGCAATGGATCGCAGTAGTATACCTGTACGGTATGTTTCTATTCTCTCTTTGTCGCTATATTGAGACGGTTATTGGGTATCCATCGATAATGATTCTTCGAGGGAAGAGCATGAAATTGAATTATCCGAGGACCAAAGTGCGTAAGAAATAGCATTAGGGAAGAAACTCGGAGAGAACGCGCAAGTAAATCGGGCATAGTTCAACAGAGAGGAGAACAAGGTGCACCGTTGCTTCTTTGATACTCATAGCTTGTCGAGAGACACAATACGGTATAGCCTCTGTATTTTCTCCAAGTAGCAGATGTTACGACCTCTTAAAGGCTCTTTGTTTGGTGTTTGAGCCTCGGTCTGCCTCGATACCGTGTTCCTTCGACCGGATCGATGTGGATTCAGGTTTTATGCTGGACATAATCCAAAGAGGCTCATCCCAGCATCAAATATACTTATAGATGTGGAGACAGAATTGACAAAAAAACCTGGATTGTAGATCAATGCTAGACTCCATTCATCTTGCAAAATTTATTTTACGATTTCCACTAGTCCGGGATGCCTGTGACTTTATTGTATTTCTATTGCCGTATAGAACTTCGCCCCTAGAGACAGATGGATCGTAGAAAGATAAAAAATAGTTTAAAAGGCTCGAAATTGCTAAAGAATCCAGTTTTTTCTATAGAACTGTGATAACTTTGCATTGTTCGAATAACGTTCTCCAGTTTCCAAAACGATTTTTTCTAAATGGAAGTTTGGACACACGATGGGCACGGAGGTTTTCAATATTTACAAGCTCACTCTATGGTGATAGAATTATAGCATTTTTTAAATTAAATACTCGAGCTCTTTTAATTTCCGGTCTAGGATGTGTGTTTTAGCGGAGGCATTTTTCAACGTTTCTATTGATATATATACGTTTATCGTCAGACTTCCTCCAAGTTTATTCTCTACTAGTAGTAGAAAAATACCAACAGAAAGCATGGTTCTCAAATGCAATATGAACCCAACAATCGGGCGGCTTCACAAAAGCGTTCCTCTGCGGTAGAATCGTTAAAACTTTTTCTAAAGTTTCGCATTTTTTATTCAGAATACCTTCCAGTAGAAGGATCGACGCTAAATTTCACTGGCTCTACTCTGCGCGCGTTATTTTAGGATAACAAAGTAGCCTTCGCAGTATTTAATCCATGTAGACAGGGAAGGGCCGGGAGAATGAGTGCAGTACGCGTAATCGGATTCAATGACACGATGAAAAGTATTGTAGCATGGAAAGTCATTGGCACGCACGGCTTTATCCGAGCCAAGCGCATCCGAGAGTAATAAGATACTGCATAGAAAGTAATATCGATCAGGGAGTGTTTGACAGCAATAACGAGATGTAGCCCAGGCGGCTATAAAGTTTGAGGGGGTATTTTCCCTCTATCACGATCTCCTTACTCCTCCTCTGCTCCGAGCTGTTTTTTCCTCGGCTCGCATTTAAATTGAGTAATATCTCACAAAGAGAGTGCTCCGCCGCTCAAAGTTAAAGGCTTTGCATTTAGTCTCGTGCAGATTTTATTCGTACCTAAGCTTCCCGTTCTACCTCTACCCCACTGGTTTTTGTATAATCGCCCGGGACGGTTGTTACTCGAGGTAGAGGAGCGATGTAATAAATGGCCAGCTAGACGATGTACACATTTTACCTTTCTATGCCTATCAGCTTAGTAGCGAGGTAACTAGTGTCTAGCTACAGCTATCGGAACGCCTTTCAACAAGCCCTTCCTTTAGCTCTCGTTCCTTCTTTATCTTTTCCGTTCGGTTTTCATCCCCCGTCGCGGGCCACGCACACCTTTGGCCCGTCTGAAACCACTAACATGCTACAAGCCCTCAAATGTTTATTCAATATCTGTCGAGGGCCAGAGGCACTGCAGGGCGTGCGTGCGCCGAATCCGTCCATAAGTCTCGTTCTACCAATATGCAAGCACCCTACAGTCGGCTTTTAAAAGGTAGGCATACAGCCAGCTGATTTCAACCCTTCCTGCAAGCGAGAGCTCGACGCGGCGTTCCAGGCGTTTTCACAAGTCACCCATGACCCGAAGACAGAGCCGCACTACAAAGGAGGGTTGCACACGGCGCATTATGCGACCCCGACGTATTTTAAATTTATTGTGGGGCGTGTGGGGTATCCTTCTGGGCTGTGAGCACGTTGCTCGGACTATTGCTTTCGGGTCTATCTCCGCTAATCGAGTCCGCTACGAATTGCAGCATCAATTCTCGTCTCTCCGGTGAATCGCGCAAATACCCCGTAGAGCTGATGCGATCGCGATGCGCGAATCGCTTATGGCACTATGATCGCGATGGCCGTGCGAAATCGGCAATCGCGTATCGTTGGATATCCAGTTATTGTTTCGCGCATATCGAGAACGACAATGGAAGAATCGTGAAACGGCAATAGGTAGAAGATGAGAGAGACGGTTGAGGATGGGAGAGAAGACGAGTAAGCGAGCGAGAGGTAGGAAAAAGGGAAGGGATAGGGGGGGTAGACGCATTCGTAGGTTATAGATATTATTATTTCTGACGCGAATCGTTGGCGCAAGCGAGTGGGAGGGTAGGTATGACCGAGCCGCTGCAATCTCGTTGTTGCACGCGAGGTGTGACCGGACGAGATACGCTGCGGCGCGCCGGTGCCGATTGTTTGCGATTCTAGCCGGGGAATTAATTCACGCGAAGCCGCGCCGAACAATAACGGTGCCCGATATACTCCCCGGAGAAATTGAATATGATTCCGAAATCGCAGGCAAGCGCGGATGCAAGCGGGCGTTCGCTGACGCTCGCCTGTTCGCCCGCGCGCGACCGCGCCATAAGGTGTAAAAGCAGCCTCTTCGCTTACGTCCACGAGCCTTCGAGTATTTGTTGGCATGGCAATACCGGCAATGCCGGCCATATGCCGAGTGCACCGCTATATTATGCGTGTGCACCGTCATCGTACCGTCATGCACCAAACCAATGGACCCTTTGTTTTCGTTTCGGTTCAACGTACCAATCATGACCCCCGCCCTCTGGCACCCCGCTGCCTCCTGGCGACGGTACTCGTCCACTATGTATGTATGTATGTATGTATGTACCGCCGTTCTCTTTCGCACAGCATTTTACTACTTCCTTCTTCTTTCTTCTTCCTTCCGTGGCTTCGCTCACTACTACCACAGCCCTTTCACGTGGGGTCTCTCTCGCTTGCTCTCTTTGCGCTCATTCATCTGTCCCACTCGGCACCGCTCGCTACCGCTCGCTACCGCAACGCACCCCTTTCACGTCCCACCTTTTTTCCTCCCTTTGCGTTCTTCTCGAGCCCGAGCCCGAGCGCGAGCGTCACTTCGATATTTCTACATTCTCCAGTCGACAGGGCTGGAGTCCGCGGGAAAACCACCGTTAGCAAGTCTACCCTTTTGTTTTTCTCTTCGCCGACAAACCCTTGCGGTTTCGAGTAGTCCTTGGACCAGGCTGCCTCAATTCGTGTGCCCGTGTAGCCACTGCCGCGTGACGACGCGTCGTCGACGGTGCACACGTATTGTGCGAGGCGTCGGACCCGTCGCCCGTCGAGCTCGTTCAGCCCGTCGTAAATTCTTTTTTAAGGAGTACTCGATACAAAGCATATATACGACTGCCTGGAGTGGATGGTTATTATCTTGATAATACTGTCCGAGGTGGTAATGCTAAACGCGCATATATCACCCCCTTCTCTTGCGTACTTGGCTATTCTACTGTTGTTTACCAGTAGACCGTAAAAATGCAGATTAAATTGATGTGTGACAATTGTCTAACGCTGCCAGAATAACTGTGCATGCAATAAATAATACGCATATACATATACGCATTTATTTTATAATACAAGAGTTACGAAATGCAGATTTGAAAATGCCTGACTTTTACGTTATCAGTGCTACTTCTACCAAATTCAATATCCGCGTTCTACAAACATTATCTGCAAACAGACTTTTCGAATCTCGAGTTATACGTCTAGAAGGATGTTACAATATGAAAGTTAATAAAGCTTAATTAAAAAGCCTGTCGAAAATCGGGTATAAAACACCTTCCGACGTAGATCGGACCACCAGCGATAACCGACGCGACGGTGAATGGGGCAGGTAAGCCCGTCCGTGAAAAGTAACTTAATTTCAAAACAATGTCATTTTCAAGATAGGGGATGCGGGTCAGCAGCTGGGGAAAAATTTGACGAAGCTTTTAGCCCGTAATTATATTAGTCGAGGCTTTGAAGTGCATTATACACGCGTAGCTTCATGTATGTGTGTGTGTGTGTGTGTGTGGGCCTGTCATTTTGAGTAGCTTCCAACGGGCTTGAAAGGCGTAAAGGCCGCAGAGGAAGACCAGAGGGGTTATGCAAGAACGAAAGAGACGATTGCTTCGACGTAGAGAAGTGTGGAATACCACACTACTTCCTCTTCTCTTTCCTTTCTAACTTGTGCCGTTCATGCAAATTGAAGGCGAAGTTATATTTGGAGGTCGTGGCCCGTTGGAACGTATCGCGCGTTCGTGACAGACCACAAAAACGCGAGTACCACTCACAGCGAATAAACGTAATGGAGTTATATGTATATGCTGGTACTCTATGGATTTTCTCACATTCTTGTTTTTCCAGTTGATTCTCTTTAACTATCTCGCCGCTTGCTCGATTAACCGTGCTTATTTTTCTTAAAATTGCTTTGACCTCGCGATTCACAGAACTAGGTTGTACATATTGTAGAGATATGTATATTTTTTATTACAAGAATTCATTTCCACGCTAACCGGTAATTCGTTTTAATTAATTAAAATACCATAACGTGTTCATGAGGAAAATTGTAGAATGGATGCTTCGCGTATACTTTGAGAAGCAAATCGAGATTATGTAGCTGTTAGAACCGTTAAAGGTGAATAAACCATTCAATACGTTCGCAAAGAGCGTAAAATTTAAACAAACCTCGTAAAAGGAAGAAATAGCAATTGACAAAGCTTTCGAGAGCATTGATCGCATGTCCTGTCACATTGGCCACACTCCAACCGTGCGTCGATACTGTGTAGAAAAACATGCGTGCGTGCGAATAATAGCAGAGCCGTGCCAGGGGAGTTTAAGCATCGAGCTTCGAGTCTCGAGAAAAGTAAGAAAAACACTTGTGTCGAGCGGCTGCCGAGAGCCCCGTGATTTCCACAGTCGGGATTTTAATAGGTAGACAAGCACTCAAGACGTACCGTGGAAAAAGCAGAAGGATCCGGAGCAGGATCAAGGAAACAAATTCCGGGTGTAACAAATTTTTCGAGTTCGCCACGGGACGTCCTCGACATAGCAGGGCACCCCCGACCGACACACATGTTTCGCAGATGCAGCCTCTCTTTGGCGGATGCGGCATAAGAGACCCCGAAAATTGGACCCCTCAACGCAATATTTCACGCGTGTATTGTGTTACACGGCAACCAGTACAATAAGGTTCCGACACAGAAAGCAGCAGCCAGTGCCGTTGCCGATCTATCGATTCGCTCAGGCCGGTAACGAGCTAATTCTGATGCTAGCGCGTGTGCTCCTTATCGGCTAATGCAATTTCGATTTCATTTCAACCGTGAAACCTATGTTTTGACCTGCTTTCATTCGGCAATCGGTTTGCGATTATGCGTGCATACTAGATGCGGCATGTATGAGCATGATAGGAAATTAAAGGGATGTTAGGTTCATGGGAGCTTTAGAAAGCATAATACGATATTGCAATTTGCATTTGTTCCAATGAAACTAGTGCGAGCGAATAAAGTTGATTACTCGGTGGACTTTTATTAATATTATAATCTTTTAAATTTCGAGTTCTTCGGGTTTAATACTTTCTTGTTTTGAGGAATGCATATAGTAATCACGAGTCTTTTCGTGTCTCCTTAAAAGAAATATATGAGTGCAGTGGATTCATTGTAATAAAATCACAAGTTCGTCAGCCATTTAAGTTGCTAGTTTCGCATTTATTCGTAACGTTTCAGTACCTGTTTTTAGGTGAAATTGTTCGATTTAGTATCGGAAACGCGTAGGGTTCGGGTTCAAATTGAGCGTTCAACATTGGTTCGAATTTCCGTCGATTATAGCACTACCTCTGTTGGCTTACGCTAGTATTACACAAGGAAAGTAGGAGAATTTGGCAGAGTGAATTTTAAGTTCCGTTTTAGATTGCGAAAAGGGGTATGTATAAGCGATCGAATTACTTAACGGTGCGTGAGATATTTCGCAGGGTACTCGGATAAAAAGAGAGTGAAAATAATTGTCGATTACAAGTGTACGTTGTGTAAGCAGTAAATGTTATTATATGCCAATACCGGAGCGAAGCAAAACTGAAGCCAAACATTACGAGCACGTTTACGTTCGCGCTTCGAAATGATGCAAAAGTGACGGTTTAATTGGATAGTCCTTGGCGTTGAAAATTAAACGGAATTAGTGGAGCACAATAGCTACCAATCATTTTTGTCGCAATTGCTTATTCGATGATTTAAGCTATTGTGCGCTTAACCACTGTGCCCGTGTGTTTTGTGTGCCCAACAGCTGCGGTGAATGATCCTATTACCCATAAGTGCGCCGCATTATTTCTATAAAAGTAACAACGACGTGCATGCCCTGGCAATTATTCCACTGCCGTCAGGTCCTATTAACCGCGAATGCAGTTTGCATTCGAAACGCATGGCTATTTCAATCTTACCTCAATACCATCATCTTTGATTGAACCGATAATTTCACCAACTACATATGTCCCCCATATCGAGGTCTATTAAAACCATCTGAAACGAGACTTGAGAACACACAAATTGAATGGACGAGGTGTGAAAGCTTGAACTGCTTTGGTCTCAGTTATTCATAAAGAACGTACTCAAAATTGGGTTTGCAAAAACTACATATGTGTATGGGTTCACAGATAGTTGCTTTAATTGATTGAATTAATTAGTAATCAAAATTCCAATTACTAAATATAATTTTACTCTAGATACACTATGCTCGTATTGCATCTCTCTCCAATTTTAGTATTAGACAGCGTATGAAACTTTGACATTCACTTTTGCACTAAGAGCATCGATGAATATTATTAAAGTAAGTGTTTGCTTTCAACATGAGCGCAAGGAAAGACGGAAGCTGGGAAATGTCTTTTAGTCTATTAGCAAGGTACATTACTTGCGTACATGCGTGTACGATGCAAGATTAAATTCGCATAGAAAGGAGCATGTAAGGGCGAAGGAACTATAAATAATGGATAATATTTCCCAAAGGCCTGATTGTGCCTTCCTAGAACACGTTGTTGTTCGTTCAATATGAACGTGTTTATTGCACAAAGAATAGCTGGAACAACACAGAGAGCGGAAGGTAGAATACAGGAGCAGAGAAAGAGAGTGGAAGGTAAAAGTACTAAAATGTACTTATAATTGCAATTTTCGCGTTTGAGCTCGTCGCGGGAATCGCATCTTAACAGGTGTCAAAGTGGCAAGTGACAAAGCACCAGTGTTTTCCCCTGCAGTGGGTTGTCGCGGGGGTGACGTGGGGATGACGTGGGGGTGACGCAGGGTGACACGGTGCGGCACAGCACGGCGCGGCGTTTGACGTTGCATTAGCCCCGGCGAGTGCTCGAGAGAGCAGGAGCGCTCGAAAAACATTTTTCTCCTCCAATAATTGCTGCGCTCCAACGACACTTTTGATCGGCGCCATCAGCGGCATGCGTCGTGCAACATGTTTAACAGAAGTGCGAGCGCTTGCACATGCTAGGATTGGGTAAGTGCGTTCGTGCGGCTTGGCAGCAGAGCTTTTTACCGGTCTCTTCGAGGCCGCTAGTGGAGCTTTGGCTACCAACACAACTTCTGCGACCACCGAGAGGCTCTGTTGTGTCCGTAAAATTGCTTGTACTCACGGCTGCCGTCGCTCGCTCACTCCCCCGCTTACCCTCCTCTTACCTCGCTCCATCAACTACTCTACGTTGCTCTATGCGTCCCTTCTCTTCTTTCCGTCTCTCTTTTCGTCTCGCGTACTATCCTCTTTTCCTTGCTTTCCTCTGGCACTCTTCGGACTCGGCTGGTGTCCGCGCCCCGCATCTTTCCCGGCAGAGAGCGGCGCAGCGCGTCTAAAATAAACTGACCGTGCAGAGATTTTCACGTCCAGCCGAACTCCAATTGGGAAATGTCGGACAACGCTGCCATCAGAGAAAAACGCCGGAGGGGGTGGAAACTCTTGGGAGGTCCGCTACTCTCGGCTCCTCTTCACGGAGTAAACGGTGCATTCACCTTCACAGACGTCGACCGTCCACCGCTTCAATTCGATTTTTCTTTCGTCCTTCCCATTCACTTACGGCACGCCTACTCACTACATACACATCCTCACACATTCACACACACACACTAATACTCATTCTCTCTCGTTCTCCGCCGCTCTCTGTCTCCCCCAGGTCCACTCGATCCGTTTCTAATCAAGTGGGACGCGGTTAGAGGGTATTTTGATAATGGCCGTGATTGTGTTTGCCTCGGCGACTCGCCGATTCTAGATTGAGATAATAATAATTTCGAATCTTGTAACTTTAACATTTTTTGCGACGTTGGCTGGCGTGATTACGCCAGACTTCCTCGCTCATGAAAGAGTTATAAGTTCCTCGACAGAGAGAGAGTATGCTCCAAGAATATTCAAGCTTATCCCCAAAGTTTTAGCGAGCTCACTCTTTGAACAGGGATGTTTGCTTGCGCGCCTTTTATTTTCATTGAAACGCTTCCACCAACGCATTACGGATACATTGCTTTAAATCGATTAATACTCTCCACCTCTTCGCCAAGCCGCAATGGAGAGATTACAGAGAATAAAAATGAGCACCAGTCCTTATGCGCGACTGCTTGGATCAACATCCAATGTCTTCCGGTAGACGTACACTTCTCAAAGAGGATTTGATATGACTGTACCTCGAAAACTTTTATATTCCTTAATAGTTCTCTGAGCTGAAGTACTAAAACTTAAAAGTTCTAGCGAGATATAGTCACAGGTCGACATAGTTTTTCGTGTTTGTTTCTCGTGTTTCAAGTTATATTCTGTAGAGGAACATCGAAACCTGTCTGGTGTGTCGTAGCACAATTTTCGTGCGACGACCGCATCGATCCCGAGTGACTTCTGTTTACATATAAATTCAGTTCTAATGCACGATTCGCGTGTCATCCGCTGTTTGGTACAAATCATTTTCTCGGATCTGTCTACATAGGGATTGTATCATTAGCGATTAAAGATATGTACTTGGTGAGGATTGACGGGAAGTGACATTCTTAAAATTAGCCCGTCGCAATGTTCCGTTTAATAGACACATCGTAGAATTAGTAATACGACAACGAAGACTGCCAAGACTCTATTTAGAGGAATGCAGTTATCGGTAATTAGTGCACTATCAGACACAAAGTGGATCGATTGCTCGCGAAACAGCGTTACACCTACACTCGCGTTCTATACGTTACTCAATTGAATTGATGAACTTATTTTTAAAGCGAGAAATGCCATCTTACCGTCAAACTCACTCACGGATTTCTAATTATCCGCGGAGATGTTATTAGCAAAATGCATAATTCGCGTGCGCGAGATGATTGAGAGTTGCAATAACTGATGTGTGCTGGCACGACGGTGGTTCGCGCGATTTCATTCGACAATGAATAGCACTGATCCGACGAAATGAGCTTCGTTAACTGGATAATGTACTTTTATTGATTGCACACTTTACCGGAACTAAAAGCACGAGCTTGAGCTTGAGTCCAGCATGGTAACGCGAGAACTAAACGATGAGTTCTCGTAGCATTTATATACATATATGGACGTATTTGGATCTACCACTGAAAATTCCGGAACGGCAAATGTTATGATCACACGGACTTTTGTGTAACACGTAATAAACGTCGGGAACGAAATTTAAAGTAATTAAAAATGTTTTAACGCTAGACGCCGGCGAAAATAAGAGGATCGCCACACACGGCCGCACGCAGTGCACAGCCTGTGCAAAGGTGGCAGAAATGGGGATGCAAAAAAGGTATGCATAGAATGCAATTATGAAAATGAGTTTGGACGAAGTATGGCAACGGGACAAAGCTTTCAGAGATAACATTGACCGGAGTTACGAGGTTTTGCTTCTCCATTATTCAAACTCGAACAGGTCGCCACCTTGCTGTATCTTTATTCGGCAAACTGCGTTGTTATAAAAATATACACCCCACTGAAGTAATTCGCTTTATTACGACGAATATTTTCTGTGCTTACTGCTAGCGGCAAAAAATCGCGAAACGAATCGCGCCAGAGGGATGAAATCACGAGGGGTCCATCCCTGTATCCTTTCTTCTACATACGTACATGCATACATACACATGAAACCCTCCCCTTTTTCTAAAAGATCGTCACGATCATTATGCATTTTACCTAGTCGAAGATTTACAATAAATAGTATTTTTAATCATTATTCTCAAAGCTTTTTTTCGTTGGTCACAATTCTGGACATTTTTCGATTTGACAGCTAAATGTGTGGATGTAACATACGAATCGATGTATAAGATGCAGTCTCTGAATACTTTAGTTATCATATTTCAAGCAATAAACATGAAACTGTGCATTTTCTTGAAAGTAGCCAAGCTTCGTAAACACCAAGATGAAAACACCAAAGAAAGAACAAACAGTTTAACCATGAAAGTAATCTGAAAGAAGAACTATCAAAAGTTTCGGTAGGAAAACAGAACATTTTAAAGCATTAAGAGAAAGTTATACGATGCGAAAGTTCATATTTTGCGAAACTAACAAGGCATTTTGAAACAGTAATAAGCTTCTTTATTCCTGTGGATATAAATGACGAAAACTTTTTTCGGTTATTAATACTACATACTCTCTCTATCGAACAAAACACTGGAGTTTACGGATGGCACATATCCCTCTTGAATATAGTATAGCCATACGACTGGAATCCATGCCAAAGGGGAGGAGAGATTTTTAATCGAATTTCGCAACATCAAAGTGCTACTGTCATCGTCCTCCTCTCCTCTCGCCGCGCGCGTCGTTCTCGTCGTTTGCACAGTGCGCTCGTTCCATCATTCATCAGCTGGTTCGGTTCGGGAAATTAATCGCCGCTTCCGAAAATAAGAGGCGACTCCCGAAAATTCGGTCGACAGAAGCATCGAGTGACTACCGTCGAGGAAACTTGACACTCTCTTCACTATTTATGATCCCTCGAGTGTACGAGGGCTAATTCCAATGACAGATGAAGAGACGAAGACGAGGAATGGAAAATCCGATTTAGGCCGAAGTGATAGGTGGGCTAAGCTTTACCCATGTTACAGGAACCAAGCTAGCCGCAGGACACATATAACACCGATCTCCGCTCACGCCGAGATTATGAAATGTGAATAAAGATAGCGAAGATTTACCAAGTCAGATTGCAACGTATTTTATGTACGCGGAATAAATCAACGCTCGCTTGGGCCGATTCGCATTTCCTATTTTCTAACGGAAGATTTCCCCGCGGGGAAATAACTGTTGTCGTATCAATTGTTTTCTCTCTTGTTAAAACGACTTAAGTACCTTCCATACGGATAAATCAAAAAAATCTCTCCTCAAATACCGAAATTGCCATTGCAGTAAAAGCTTCGACGGCAAATGCGATAAAGGTGTGTAAAACGGCACGTGTCCGAAATCATAAAAGTCATTACATTCCAGTCAGAATAGGAAAATTCGCCATGCGTTTATTTAAGCCGGTCTCAGTGTATAGTGCGATAAAATTACGCGGATCCATGAAATTTTATTGCTACAATATTTCAGCAGGCTTGCGGGTACATCGTAATACAGCGGTCGATTCGAACGAAAGTGCTAGTGCGTTGGACTGCTCTTGGCGTTGCTACCGCTGTAGTACTCGTTCCCAATCAGTAAAGTGCCATATGCCGGTATTGAAATGCCTGCTAATGAAAATTCCTGGCTTCGCGAATAAAACCAGTCGAGTATTCAGGTATTCCAATAATTAATGAAACAAAAGGCCACTTCGTTGTCATACTTTAGCGGGATAGGAGAATATTCTAGGGAATCATTTTTAAATCAAGACAATCCATATTCCAAGAAACAAAAATCTTGCCTCTTATTTTTATTGGAATTCTTGGTCGATTGAGTTCATGCAAAATTCGATATATTCATCATCAGGACAGATTGCGTTTTCGCTGACTCGAGATCCGTAGATAACGCAGTCACCGACCGGAAGTATCTCGGCAGATAGGTAAAAAGAATAGGACGCTTCGTTCACGGAACAATTAAGTCGAACGATTAAAATGACAGCGGGCTCCGCCTCGATCGGGATATTTTGCCCGGGGACGAAGAAAAACAAGCTCCGGTCATAGTTCCAATTGGATCTCCTATATTTGCAATTGCATCGGCAAATCTGGAGCATCGCGACGCTTCTATTCGATTCCGTCGTTGGTAAGTGAAGTAACAAAATTACAGAGTCGACTCGTCAGCAACAGACTCTGCTAAATCAACCCGGTTCCTCAGCCTCTTTTCCACCCATCGTATCCGTCTCTCTGCTGATAGTTCGGCTCCCTTTAGTCGGCTCCATTCGGTCTTTTTCTCTCTCCTTCTTCCTCTCTCTCTCTCTCTCTCTCTCTCTTTCTTCTTCTATTCCCCTCATTTGCTGCGCTCCTCGTTTCCCTGGTATTCTCTCATACTCCTTTGGCGCGAGCCGAGGCGACGCGACGTTTGAACCGAGACCTCGGCCGGTTTCCCTTCGGTCACCCTGTAATCTAGGAATCTATGATTCAACGCCACTTGTGTGTCCCTAACATCTGCTCCCTGATGGACGCACTTCAAACTGTCTCGCTCACAAAGCACGGCCTGTTCTTAGGAAATATGTAATATTTTCGCTGCCACGGGCACCTACCGCCACGCCGCGCCGCCTAATGCTTCGCAAAGCTACCTTTGAACTTGTACTTGGCACGACTGCCAGTTTCACCGGCAGCTCTGGCAGGATGTAGTATATATACAAGTGTAAAACGTGTGCTCGCTCGCGCTTCTATCCTCTATCGCTATACGAACGCATGTGTAGATCGTTAGCCCGGACGTGACGGTGTCAATTAAGGTTGTACTCACGCCAATACTGGGCCTAAGTGCACTTCATCGCCCGCGTGCCTCTGGGGTTGCGATAACGGGGCCAGCTTTGACCGAGCTTTTTCTCAGTACATACATCGAACCACACTGTACCGCAGTGTACCGCACCACACCACAACACACCATACTATACCATACCACACCCCACCGCACCGTTTGTTGTACACTCGAAACTTTCCGACTCCTGTTACGCATACATTCTACTGTCTACAGATCTCAGGGAGGCAAAATAAAAATTAATTTAACTTTCGAGTCGCAAAACTTTAATATCGAGGCTGATCTTGGAAGGGCAGTTTCACTCGACTCGTTATAACTATCTCTTTCTTCGGGTTATAAACAACGTGGAGTTTCAAGCCAGCGATTTTTGATGCAAGAAAGTTATTGGACACTCGTTATAAGCTGACTCGTTGCACTTTCGGAAGGTTCTATTGGGGCTTAACGGAAATTAAAATTTGCAACTTTGAGTGTGGACTAATAAATTTAATATCGATCCTTCTGAAAGCCGCTTATAGAGAGCCCCTTCCTTTTGAGAGATCGTGTTTCTCGAATTCTTAACTAATGGTACTATAGCCACTGCGAACCGGGTAGCTCTTATAAGATTACACAGTTTGCGTTTTACCTCAGTTAAGAGAATAATCTTTATTGTGAGTGGAATAATTCACTGCGCCCGGAGGTCGTAATCTAAAAGAAAATTGCTGACTGCTAAGACATTTTCGTAATTGCATACGGTACATTGTCGATGGCAAGAAAGCTTCAACAGACCATGCACTCAAAAAGTCTGCGGATCGTTCCAAAGTCGTGTACAGGTTACCGTCATCGTGCCAGGTCCGAAATTAGGTCGCAGCATTTTTCTCACAAACTTGTTCTTCGCCAAAAATAGCAGCCATTTCTCGCCAACTTTTCAGAAGAACGCTCCCTCCAATATCATTTTCACGTGCAGGGCATTAACCAAGATCGATAAGAGTTAATTAAAACTCTAGCAATATTTGTTGAACTATAAACTGTTCCAAATCTTTCGTTACGCTGGAATGAAGCTTCTGGAAATAATATATGTTTAGTTTTGCATATTTTAATGTCAAACCACAATTACGAATATCTTTCATGAAGCTGTTCTATCGGAAGGAAAAAGCCGACTAGAAAATTTCCGGAGGCAACTATCTGAAATGTTTTGCGGGTTATACTCGTCTATACGGCTCGCTTCAGGTTTGCTACGAATATGGAAACCAGGTCACAACGATTTTTCCAACTAATGCATTGTTACTCCATCTCTCTTGTAAAGGAGTTCTTTGTGCGCAATGTGTTACAGTTTATTCGCATTCCCATATGTGTAATGAATAGCAGATGGGACCGGTGTGGTCAAAGTAGAAATATTCCTCTTTGCATACAAATTTCCCATTTATACTATAATAGTCAATGGAATCACTGTTGCTTTATTGACTGGATCAAGTAGCAGTAAAGAAGTCTTTGGCATATTTGACGAAAGAACAAAACCTGATCGATCCAACGTGTCAAAGGACATGTTTCACATTCGTAGTACCTCGTGCAAAAAATTCATTATGGAAGTGACGTTGATAACGCATTGAATAGGGTGCGATCGAAAAATTCATTAAGCGGTCATAATGAGGGTCGTGAATTTATTGGTATTCCTCGTAAATCCGCAAATACAAATTGCTTCCGAATGCATAGCTACGACGGGGTTGCAGAGCGCGAGGGTCAAAACAGCAAAGTCAGTCTACTTGATTTATAACACCTGAGGCCCCTTACGTGCAGAACGACTGCGTTGAGGGATAGTCAGCATGACAGTGGTCTCGAGAAGTAATCCGAATCGCGCCAATTCATTTTCGCCGTACAATAAAACACCGGGCAGCGGGTTTCACCGAAATAGAAAATTCCACATTATCCATTTATTTCACCTAAGCAATCCTCCGATTCGACTCTCTACTCTAGATGCTTTCAAAACGATTGAATCTTCCTTCATATATCACTTATTCCCATTACGTTGCAAAATATATATACATATATGTGTTGTTCGTTTAAAAGACATTGGATTCACGAGTTCATTCATAGTTGGCTGGTTTTGCGTTTTAGTGAAGAATAACAGTAGGACTGTTATAAAAAAAAGTTCGGAAGATTGTGAAAGCTCATTGCACGATCCAATGACCAACGACTCGTCTCTTTATTGTTTCTTCTCAATCGGTATAAAACAGCAGTCTTTGTAGAAGGAACGGTGCGTTCAGCGAGACATTTAGAAGATTAATTTGAATGAACGACAGACTGGACGCCCCGGTTGTGTGGGAGGGTCAAGTTTACGCCCCGGTGATTGGTGTCCGATGAGTACTACTCTCACTCTTATTCCATTGCGTATCCTTTCCCGTAACGCAGACGCCACCCTATTTCTCTCTCGCTTTTCCTCTTTCTCCAAACACTGTTGATTCGGCCCACATGAAATTGCTTCGCGAGAAACCGTTTACGAAGGTCCAGTGGCAGAGTGGTTTCGTCGGCAGCAACGTGTTGCAATCAAAGTTCGCGTCAGACCGATAGGGAATCTTAAAGTAAACTACAAGTGCTACCGTGAAGTTTGTAGTGAAGCGAGCAAAATAAATTAAACTGATTCATAATGAAATCAGTTCCTCTCTCGTTTTCTCATGCTCTCTATGACGATACCTCGGAATACAATGCTTAAATAGTAGAATCTTTTATTACTCGTCTGTCTTGCGTTAAACAGAGGTAAGGACGCGATCGTTATAAATGACTAGCCGTTGAGATAACCCCAAGGCAAAGAATTCGGAGAAAGCAAATTACTCTTGGAATTGGAAGTTCGGATTTGTCGGACGAAGGCCATTAAATGACACAAAGAAATCCTTAATACAGGGCTATTGCTAATTTATGAAGGATAATAGTAAGGCTATACTTAGTTTTGTGTGGTTTACAGGTGCTGCCGAAACCCGAAACCAGCAAAACTGCTTATTATGGTACTATAAACGTAATTATCGTAAGTGCCTTGGGTTTTCCGTTTCTTCCGTCGAAATTCAGTCTCGGTTTTCGGCCGTCGCAAAGGCACCGTGTGCAGGTCATTCTCGAATCAACATGCTCAAATTTCAAACGACTCTTTTGCGTTCTCCTCCTCGTTTACGATGCTTTTCTCGGAGCGCGGGTGTGCGTTTACAGAGGGTGTTGGATTCCTTTTCCCGTGAGTTGTGTTATATTGAAAATCTTGAAAAATACATTGCTTTGAAAACTGCATCCATGGTATTCTGTTAGTAGCTTCTTTGAATGGACACAGGCGTTCCACACGAATGTCTTCTGAGCTGACTTTTTTTACCGATGTTCATAGTTGATAAGTGGGACTCGGTTGACCTGCATTTTATGGAGAAACACCCACAGTACCAAAAATGATGGTTACTCGTCAGTGTTGCGAGGGTAGGAATCGTCAACGTGAATGTCGAATGCTGAGGTATACAGAACTCGGGGAAAGTAATAGAGGGACCACTAGGGTAGCCGCTAAAGTAGTCCCTGGGATCATTTTCATTAAGAGTTGGTCAATTAGATGCACTCCAAATGACATCCAGTCTTGAGTAAACTTGTACTGAACGATACCTCGAATGCGATGGCCTGATAGAACGTGAACAAAAAGAAGGGACTGGGAGGGTGACAGAAAGGGCAAGACGTTAGTCGAACGAGAGAAAGAGAGGAAAAGAGGGAACCCCGAGTTAAGTGGAAGCGAGAGAGAAAGAAACGCAGAGGGATGAGTGAGACTGGGCAGACCACTCCTACGGCCTCGACACGAGAAGCCCGCCATAACCTCGGCACTAGTAATTGAACGCAAGTGGTTGAAAGTACTTCTTGGCTCCCGGAAGCATCTCCTCTTCGACTGCCACCACCATCGCTACCAGAGCCACCGTTTCTTTTCCCACTCCTACTTCTTATTCCTTCTCGGCACACTACATCCTGATGTTTTTTCTTTCCGACTCCTTCTGCTAGCCTGTCCTTAGTACAGCGACTGTCGTCTTCCGTCCTCGCATCTTGTATTAATCAACCTCCGTGAAAAATGTAAATTGTAAAAATCTTCAAGATTAATAGAACGAAAGTTCGTTGCTCTTCCAACGACCGTTGTGATTGATCTATTCCGCTGAGTGACACATTTGGCACTTGGAGATAATTTGGATGATGGGATATTGTGGAATGAAGATGTACCGGTGGCACGCGATATGAGCTGTTCGATGTCCCTATTCTGCCCTGGGACACACCTTTCCAAGGAAGATTTTGCTGATAAGAATTCGAAATTGATTAGTTTGCGAGAGAAGTGATTTATAATCTAATAATGTATGTGAAGGTATAAGTGTAGGCTACTCAACATCAGGAATAGAGACATTAATCTCTGCACGATCTAATCTGTGATCGTTACGCGTATCTACTACAAGATCTAAGTTTACGGTAAAGTAAGCCAAGCGACAAGAAATAATACAGTTATACTGTAAGGCCAATTTGATCCTTTTACGAGTAATGGTTTTCCTCGATATCGGGAATGTCGCCAATTATTTAGTCTGGCATTGCAACCAGACAACTTTGGGAACTCGCTACGAGTCTTGCCGAGTACAAGTTCTTTCAAAGAGGATCATCTTGGGCAGAACGAATCTTGTTCCTTACACGAGAGTATTGTCAGCCAAATAAGACTGCAAGGAGAACGAATCTGATAGTCCCATCGCCCAAACTGAATATGACGGGCTCTCGTCCCATCATCTTCAATCCTTTGTCGAACCCTTGTACCCGTGCGACGTACAATGAGTGCCCAGGCGTTATTATAAATAAAGAGCGGCCAAATTAGATTTCGAAATCAAGATGGCGACCGTATTGTCTACGACAGAGGCTGAATTAATTGGATTTCAGAGCGAACTTTGCTGCGTCTCCCAACAATCTGTACCCATACCCTTCCTTTGGTTGGTTCTTCGCCCTTCTCACCGAGTACCTACACCTATCTCTCGGCGTGCCCAGCAGTAAATAGTGGCTCAACCACAGCGATAACACCGGGGCAAAGTAACCCACCCGGCGAAATCCTCGGCTGACAACGCGGTTCGCCCGTCTCGAGGCAAGTGCCGATTATGCTGCATTTTCTATGAACCCGTCAGCGCCCCGAACCCACTGAATTCGGGCCCAGTCAGCCCTGGAGGGTTTTCGCTAAGGGTGAAAGGGGTAAAACTACTCGAGGATTATTAAAGGATCAGCGGGTCGGACAGATGGAAAGATAAACAAACCGGTCATAATGAACGGGCCCGAATCGCTCGAGAGCAGTCAGATGCGGCGCACTTATTGTCGCAGAGATCCTGCCACTTCCCTCGGGACAGATATATTAAATCAACGCGTCTGCGAGCCAAGAGGGGCTCTCTCTGCGTTCGCTTTTACCTCGCTTCAGTTTGAATTTCTCCCCCCAATGCGCCGGCGAGCGCGCGTCTTTTGCCCAGGGCATGCTCTTCCGTGAGAAGAAGAGTTTCTAGCGAGCACTGACCACTCGCGCTCGGCATCGTATCCCTTATTTTAAGAGAATATTCCCTGTCGGCAGTATGCAATCATAGGTTCCACAGCGAGAAACCGGAATAAATGTTCGCGAAGTTGAAGTGCCAGTTAGTCGTGTGTGTATATATGATGAAGTTGAAGCGTCGAAAATTATGAGGGAGAATCCTGGGGAGCGGATTAGATCCGTGGGGTTTCGCCGGATGATCATATCTGTTCTTCCATCTGCTGAATCCGTTTCTGCGGCCCCATGGTTTTGATGCTACTGCGGTATTTGGAATTCTAGACCGCCGGCACCACCGACTCTAGATTAGCACATGAGAGCTTCGCCTCATTACCAAAATATGGATATACTGAAATACCCCCTGCAGGCGAACGGTGGTAATAAAATGCTGGATATAGAGGAAATAAAAACTAGTTTTGGGAATGAGGCGGGTAAGAAGATCGGCTTGATCAACTGTCCGATAGTTGTAACTCGTAGGAAAAGTAAAGAAGAGGTAAGTAATGGAGTACTACAAATATTAGACCTTCCTATGGTTCGCGATTGAGTTCGACTTTGTCTTTCATGCCATCAACACTTCTTTTCGCTACTACCCTCTCCTACGTGACTTGTTCATCAATCTCTACTTATCTCTCAGACTCTCTCACTCTTGGCTCCTATACATTTTAGTATTGAACTTAATAAACAGATCTGTATGCAAGCTTTGCGGCTGGCCTCTTCAATATTCTTCTTGCCGTCACAGAGAAGCGATTCGCTAGTGTCATTAAGAGACAAAAACAGTCTTCTCCAACGACGTCTCGGCGGATCTTTATAGACGCTAGAAGACTTTCTCTCTGAACTTTCCACTGGCAGTGACACTGAACTTCGAGGGGGGACAGCAAACTACCCGCTATAAAATTAACAAGTTTTATACTTCACGAACGTAAATGTGTGAACGGAGTTTGGAATATTGTATGTATTCGGTTCTTTCGGTATTAGTATCAGAATTGTTACGGAATACGTCTGTTTTCTATGTCGATCTACCCATCGATTTAGCTTCCATTGTTTGCATAATCCTCCCTGACAAGTCCGACAATTCTTAACCAGTGGCTGTCACGCTTGCTCGACGCAGAAATCGATTCTTCAACTGGTATATCCTTGTGGGCGCCTCCAGGATGTCCTTTGTATTCCGAAAGGAAATCCCGCTGTGAGGATTCTTGTTAAGTCCTTGACACGGGGAACACGAAACGGTCGATTCTAATCCGCAGTCCTTCCACTCTTCGCATTTTGGCCGCGAATCATCAATGTGCCGTAATTTTTCCGACCGGCTCGTGATTCTTGAGACACTAATCTGCAGAAGGGGACCTACCATTCGATGAGCGAGAGTGAGCTTTGGTGAAGGGTTGAGCGATTGCGTTTCCCTCATTTGAAGAAGGTGGGGGAAAGACATAATCCTCTTGATGAACTGGCGCCACAAGGGCCGCAAAGCTGCCTGCCGATTGACAAAAGTATTTATCCCGACAATCCCAACTCACGCGTTTCGCGTGATCCTTTCCAGCTCGTGAAGCAATTCGCGATGGACACATATATATACTTTCGATGGACACATTATTCAAATGGCCGTTGTAACATTCCGTGCTTCAATTTACTATTCAAATGAACTTGCCATAGATATGAAGTAGGTATACGTCCGTAAACGGAAAGAATATATTACCGGCGCGGAGTAAAGCGGGCCATTGTAAATGCTCGGGCTTCCATGCGAGAGGAAATTATTCCGAAGAGCAACTTCTTTAGCATGAGGGTCAACTGTGAATGCTAATATCATATAATCGTATATTGTCTGGAAGGCTCCTCGGCCACCCATCGCGTGATTCCTTACCTCTATATTATGTCACTTGAGAAATAATCACCCCGACTACTAGGAAATCTTATATCCAAAGCTGACTTTACGGCAAATTTTTCTCTCTCTCTTCGTATGCCCCTCGTTCGGCTAAAGGCTAATCTTTCGGCCGCTGGAAATAATAAAACCAGATGTACTGTGAAATCACGAGATCAGTTGGTTGATGCCTTATCCAATTATCTAGCCTTCGTATTAACTTAACATAATGAGGGCATTTTGAAAGGGCATTACTGTCATGCTTCAAGAACTCAATTGATTCGTCCATTCTTACCAGGTTGAACCAGGTACTCTGTCACGAAAGGATCGCTTGTCGCGTGCGGAAGAAGAACCTTAAATGCTAATCTTAAACCAAGTACTGTATATCGTTTCAAGGGCGTTGTCATTGTTGTCCCAAAAACGAATTTAGTTTTCGCTACGCTAGCCAAATCATCCCCATTCCGGTTGGATGCTGGGTGGTAGTAGTACTAGTTTGCGATGGAAAACATATACATATACATCCTTTTATTCTCCGCTGTGCCACGATCTCTGTACAGCTGCAGCTACTCCGTATACATACATATATCTAACATGCTGGTCTTCGAAGCTGTGCAGTGTGAAGCCAAACCCACGAGGGGAGAAGGGGGCATTACCAATTTCCATGGCAGATTACTTTTCGGGATTCCGAGCCCCTTCTTCAAGTACCATGGGGAGCAAGCACACCTGAGCGTACTCTGGGTGGATAAAACTAATTCTGATCCTCTCAGTGAACTAAGCTCTGCAGGACTCGATTTGTAATCCCACATTGTCAGCACGCTTTCGGTTGTCACTGAAAAAACTCCTGCCAATTTTTATTTTCTGTCGACTTACCTGATCCTTTTTCGTTGAGTAAATTGCCACGGAAAAAATGCGAATCACTGATTATTTTGCCAGAACTATAATCTTCTTTTGCTAACGGCACATCTGTTCTGTGTGTTGCAGGTATGTGGTAACATTTGGAAGACTGCATCTGGCCCGTGTAATATAGCATTATTTTTAAGAGGAACGACGTTCAAGGTAAGATGGGCTAAAATACTGTACGGCCATAAAGTTCTGATTCAAACACAATTGATTATTATGGTTCTCACGAAACGGATCGATAATTTCTTCTTCGACGATGTCACCGTGTGCATTCTTGAGAAATGTATCGGATGTAGAAAGCAGTCCCCTCGGGAGGATGCTTCCTTCTCAGCGTGCAGTCCTTCCTGCCGGAGATTTACCTTTGACCATAACATGAAAGGAATTAAAGCTAATAAATTCGGCACGTCGAGCTGTGGATCCCCTTCGATTCCGGGCAAGTGTAGCCCGGAAACAGACGGTGATAATATAGGATCCGGTAGAGCGCGAAGTGAATTTGCTGAAAATGTACGCAAGAGATTCTTCGCAAGAAATCTCTTCGGCCCCTAACGCGAGGCGAGCGTCCTTTGATCTACCCCTTCGAATTTCGTCCGCTCGATCGTGCGACCCTATCTTTTCGCTTAATTCTTCTTTTTATCGTCTGCAACGCAATTCGCCCCGATAATAAGCGATGGCTAGGCCACCGGCGGTTTACACAGACAAGACTGTATATCGTTTCTTTTTCGACCGATCTGGAATTTCAGACGGTAAACCAGAATTTGTTGATGGTAGATTGACTCGTTGGCCAAGTCTGTTTGTTGGTATTTTCATATCGGAAGAACCTTGCACTAAATTATTTAACGTTGAATTCAATATCCTCTTGAAGATGCTCCAGTCTGTTTCATTCGATATCACTGGTCTTGCGTTCATAATGGAGAGATGTACCTGGGGCAACGAATCAATTGCAAGAGGTCTAGCTGAAATACAGACCTTCCGAAACCACCCTGAAACTATCAGGTTACCAGTACCACCCTTACTCCGAGAAAAAGTAAGGAACCTGATCCAAGCCTAGATTTTAGGATACAACAACGGTACTCGAGCCGGCCTTAGTCTAAGCAGGAGCATTCGAAAATGTTTGACCTGGCATATAAGGAAAATAACATATTGGTAACATCGGTAAATACGGCAACAAAGAGATACAGTGGATCGTGACAATTATAGAACCGAGTTGACATTTAAGCGGACATTTAAGCGGACCTTTAAACCCTTAGTAAACGTCAGGCTGTGCAACTGGGTGTCAAGGCATATTATTTCGGGCCCGCGAAAAGAGGAATTCTTTGAAGGGCATAGTGTCTGGGCGTAGCTTGGGGTGTCCATCACGCGTACTCCAAACAATAGCTGGTGAAAAAACAGCGGGCGCGAAGGAAGAAAAGAAAAAAGGACAAGGTGGCGGGAATACGCGGCAAAAGGCTGGATCGTGGCACGATGACAGGATCCATCATAAGCAAAGACGTAGGTAAACAAAACGGACGAGCAGGACGCAATGCCCCGTACAGTGTCCTCTCGAGGGGCAACGCATACTATTCTCGGAATTTCCATAATCTCCAGAGCGGCTCGAGTCCAGACAGATTTATCCGCGTTCTCCTATACGAGCAGGATGTGCGTCCTCCCTGGTTCCTTTTTTCTCGCAGCTCGAGAAATTGTGCTTCCCCGTGTGTTTAAGTGTATACGTGTCTTTATATGTACAGACTCAACCCACGTACATGGCTGATTCCTATGCTAACTCACGTACGTACATGCGTGCACCACAAAAATGCACGTCAATCAAGACGCTCTCCCTACGAAGCTAAACAAACTGTCGGTTCGTCCCACGAGATAAAGTCCAGACGGACTATAATTGCGAATAAATAGAGGCATGGCGATGGAACTCGGGGAAAGGGAGTCCTACTGCTTCTCCTTCTTCGCTTTGGCAGCGGCCTTCCTCTTCTTTCTGACAAGGGTAGCTTTTAACGATTCGAAGGACACAAACCTCGCCCATCGTGGAAACTTCTGACTGGTTCTCAAACAAAGTTCGATTGAGCGCTCTCACTGCGTTACTTAACGTGACAGCCGGTCCTTGCTATCAGCTTTTATAATTAGATTGTTATTCGGAATTTTGTCGCGCACGATAGAGCCTATTCCATTTTACATTTTTCCACAGACCGTTATCCTTCGTAAGCCGGTAATGTACTGGATTGCACGATGTCGTACATTAGTAGCTCGAGATTTTTAATGGTAGAGCGAGCACGATTTTCATAGCGATCTCATTCGCGCGGAGCTGCCTGCAGGGTGCTAACATTTGTATGGCTTAATGTCGAAAAAACGTAGAAGGCGACCGGGTGTTGAAATGATTCACAGATGCTTATCTTTTGTGCCCGGCTGATATGTCGCAGCAGTCTCCCACAATGTGGAGAAATATAATGGTCTCGAGGTTCGTTGGGATACGGTATAATGTATACGCAAATCTCCACTCACGCTTAAGACACTTTTTCTGTTTGTTATCTGTGACGGAGCATCGCTCCTTTATTTGAGTTGACGGTGCGTACCACGGGAAGCAGTGAGGTGCTTACCGAAGCCGGGCACCAATAAGATGGACATGGAATCGGTAAAAAAGCTGACAGAAAATCCGACAAGCAAAGTTTCAGGGGGAGATGGAAGAACTCTATCAAGTGCACTGACCAATGAAATATCGAAATATCTGAAGTTTGATCTTCCAAGTGAGTTAGAGTTAAAAGTTTGGAGATAAAAATGGACGGGTGGTATGGTGCACCCGAAACCTCGAAAACTGGACACGCTGAAGAGAGTGACGCGCAAAAACAGGGTGGCAAATGCGTCCACTGAGCAATAAACATAGAGTCAAAAATAGTAACCGTAGATTTGGGAAAATATTTTCGTTCTATAGTGAACGAGCTAGTTCCTCAAGATAATGAGGTGCGTCGAGACTGTTATTTTGCCTCCGCATCACGGAATTGTTTATTTCGTAAACAGATGATCGTAGAACGCGGACTGTATGTTTTCTTGTAGTGGGCTTGTTTGCCGTGTCCGACTCGTTATTCCATGCATGAGAAACGAGTAGAAGCGTAAAGAAGAGAAGAAAAAGCCGAAGGGACAGAGGGAACGGCGAGATTGAGTGAAATAGAGACTCGGCAAGCAAGGGGCATATGACCAGTCCTTCCCACACGTCTAGCACGTGCCGTTGACAGCCGCTCTCACCCCTTCAATTCCTCAAACCATCGCGCCCATTTCACTACATTCTTCCCTTCGGTTTGATCCAACAAAAATAACGACATCGAACACCACTGACGCATACCTCCAGGGTTTAATAAGGGATCCAGCCTTCACCACCTACATTGCCACGTTTCGTTCTTTGTCTCGATTTTATTACCACGGCTGGTCCTAGACTGCCTTCACAAGAAATTGAATACATTCGTGGCAATTATTTGATCGTTGGATTTTAGAAACGTAAATTATTACTAAACTAATTTATATAAAACATTAATTCGATGTTATTCAGGAAGATCTTGTGGAACGTAGTGGCGAAGGTACGAGACTGCTCTTAATGCTATTCCACCGGGAATTCTGTTACTAGGGATATGCAAAGGCTCAAAATTCTTGTAGCATGATAAATCACGGATGGCGTATGGATATTGGTTTTGGTCACACTAAGGCCATTTGTCGATATACATTTGTCGGTGTGCGAGCGTATCTCGTCGCGCGTTTCTTATATTTATCCGAGGCTCTGTGGGCGACGTCAGAGTGAACCACTAGTACGTTCCCACTGGAACCACGAAATCACGTTTCCGTCCGCAACTTTTGCTCTTTCGAAGTTGTTCTCTTCGAGTCTGCGGTGCCGCGCTGGTGGTAGCTCCCACTGCGAACGAATTGTGCGCAGTAAATCTTCTTGCCGATGGGCAAGCGATTTACTTACCCTCTCCGTTCAAGAAATTCTCGATCAAACTCAATCATTTCCATTCGAATGGTAGGCACGTAGTTCGAGAACTGCGACTTCCTAATCATAGCCGGTACGTATGCGTTTGGCGTGCCGCGATACAATGCACCCTAGCCGCAGTCCAGATGCGCCATAGCGGCACCCGATTGCAGCTAATGCGAAAGACTTGCGGTGGAGAGACCACAATTAAACTACAGCTGACCTTAATCCCGAGTACGTGACCATTGCTCTGCCTCACGGTATTTGCGACGCACGCCCTGTGCCCTGTAAGCCTTGTTTGTCTTTCATTTACACTCTTTCACCCCGTGAGAAAATTTCCTGCGCGGCATTGATTCCGTCAATAATAATACTTCTTCGTGCTCCTCGATATTTACTGGACTGTTAATGCAAGAAAGACGAGCTACAGCGTTTTCATTGGTGACCAGTTAACTCGTAGTCTTCAATATTGCTGTCTCGTATAAATGGGGTTGATATTCTGAGAAAGTTCAATGATTGCCGGTTGGATGAATAAACAAACAATATGTATATAGTAATCAGAATCGATTAACAAAAAACAAGCTAGTTCAATTGCATTCACCATTAATTACAGGTAAATATTACTTGGTTTTGGATTTTCTGAAATCAATAATCTATAGGGCTGCAAATGGTCAGTGGTACTGATGTTTAATGCATTTAACATTTTGTGATACAGATTGGTGCGCACGATACCTGTGTACATTTCAGCCTTCGTTATATTGGATTGAGTGTTTGGTGTGCCGCTGTGTAGCCTCGCAAAGGAATTCGATGAATTTGGTGAAGCGCGCGTCCTACTCTTGACTTCATAAATAAAAATTCTGGTGTCACTTTATATCAGAGACGTTTTTTTAAAATATAGTCCACGCAGAGGGAATGTGTAATACAAGCGAGATGTATTTCTAACATCACATACGAGAGGCATCTTCCACTATATACGACACCTACATCCGCTTTGACGCAAGCTAAATCTCTCACCGCAACGTCCACCATAGTCCGTGTCTCATGTTTCCAACTTTGATCCCATTACAGGTGCCCCTATCCATTCATAAGCTCATTACAATATTTATTAAAGTTGGCTCGTGCGAAAATGAATTTCAGAATTGCCATCGCTACAATTAAAGTGGTCTGCTCGAAGCTGCGATCATTGATAGTTGAATAACAAATCTAATTTACAATGGGTAACGATAGGTCCACTCGCAATGACCCGTGTCTTTCAAAAATGAAAAGGAAGGCTCGGAACAACTTTGATAGTTAATTTGAATCATAAGCAGCTAATAAAAAAGTATCTTTCAGTCAGACAAAGGGAAAGAAAGTATCGACAAAAGTAGGAAATAAATATAAAGTCGATAGAATCGAGAGGGTTTTAGCTGTTATAATACGATAGTATTATAAATTCTCGTGGTATTATTTCGAAATTTGTTTTCGAAATGTACACTAGTCTCAACGTTGAAAACTTAAGAAAGCGAGAAAGCATATGAGGTATAATACCATCGAATAAATCTTACTGGTGTCCCGCTGGGAAGGGGACCTAACCAACGCGGCCTTCCACCTTGATTTCTCGGTTAAGGAAACACCGTTTGTCTCTGGTACTCGCCCACACACGGTGATTCGGCGGAGGACAACAATTTACAGGGTTGTCAGTTAAATTATGGCTGACAAAGGGATACATTGCGACACTATCCAGCACGCAACAATGTGCGCGCTAACTACTCATAATATCAATTTTCGAGACAACCCCGGAACGCAGTTTTATTTCACGCTCATGGTGTTCTTTGTGTCTCGTCGTAACATTATACCACTCTTTGGAGGAAGCAGTTTATCATAGCGAGCGAAGGTGCGCGAGGAAACCGAGTTTCGCGTCGAGCTCGCCAAAGTAGAGGGGAAAACACGGAACAATTAGGGAACGCAAGAAGCATCCGCCTTCGTTCTTGGCTTCCGTTTCTCGGCCTTTCCGCTCGAACGGAAAAGCTGTTTAATATACAGAAAAAAAAGTTTCCAAGTTGTTTCCTGAAGTATTTATAAGTAATCATGCTGGGTGTAGGGAATACGACCGACAGCTCGCTTCTCAGATCGCAAAGGGAACGCGAGGAAGCCCGATATGCGGCATGGTCGAAGCGGCTCGAAAATTGTGTACTCGGGGAAACCATAGACAAGTTATGGGGTGTATTTTCTTTATATGAATTTGTTGTTCTCCCCGGCTGGCTGGCGAGAATCAACAGCGAACTTGAATAAGCACTCGGAAATAAGAAGCGCCCGGAGTTTTCGCCTGAAACCAAGCAAATTTCTCTGCTTAACTTTGCGGAAATCAACTTGCCCTTGATAGGCTTCAAATTATTAGAAAGAAAACTTGGAAAGCTTGCAATCAAAGCACTCAAAGTCTGGATCTAAAAAATTGATTTCATTCTATAATTTAGTGATATTTCATTAGTTAGAATTTTCCTCTTCATCGTAAACAGAAAATTTCGTTATCTTCTGTTTATTTATTTTGCACGGAATATCGCTAAAACGTAAGAAAACATAACGAAAGAGGTAATTACTGAGAAATACGAGTAAGAAAAGGGAAAATGATAATGGTGGTAAGGTATTTTGTCTGAAAAGTTTGCCATGAACTCCCGGAGATGTAGTACAAGGCCGCAGAAGCTTCTCACTTAAGTTGTCTCGACATCCGACCACAAGATGTGAACCACCGCCAGTTTGCGGTGTGATCACCTGACCTCAGGACCTGGCAATCTTCGAACAGTCCTTCACCGGCTTGATGCGAGGCTAGCCCTACCCAGGAAGTAGT
Organism: Trypoxylon attenuatum; assembly: GCA_963989405.1. NCBI lineage: Eukaryota > Metazoa > Arthropoda > Insecta > Hymenoptera > Crabronidae > Trypoxylon > Trypoxylon attenuatum. Next base: position 7,536,652 of record OZ022490.1, on the reverse strand, counting down.
CCCCTCTGTAATTAGCGTCTTCATTCATCGCTTTGACAAAGGCAGACTCCTAACGAGCACGGGATATACCGGCTAACAGGTACTGTCGGGCGGGCATCGACCGTTGTCTGCTGGTCAAAAGGCTCTGGCCGTTGTTTTCAAGGTAAAACACTGCTTAAGGTGCTCTTACCAGCTTTTTCCTTTAAAAACGGAAGATTTCGTTAAGTAAAAGAGAAAGGTAGCAAAAGAGGAGACGGAAGTTGAAAGAGAATCTCGAATATTTCACTGTTTCAAATTATACAAATAGTTTTTATTCAACTAATAAAAAAAGATGTATTAAAATCTCCTATATACGAAAGTACACAACTAATACAAATAATTCTTCGACTAAGGGTGTATAGACACCATACATCCGACAAAAGCAACGAGCTATTATAAAAAGAATCCATTCCGGATTAAAGTGGACGGAAGGAAGTACGAGCTGGAAGAGCAGCGTCGTTAAGTCGTTATCCTGCGAATTTATCCGGTCGTTCGCCTTATCCTGGGAACCCCGTTAGGGCGCGGTTCTTTTCTTCACCCCCCGATGTTCCGCTACTCAATGGTCTCTTCGTACATCTCGAACTCCCCATTCCTCGACTCACTCGCGATTCACTCCCTCGCGGTGTGCTTTTTTACCCTCTCGTCCGTGGCGTTGTAACCACGTGTGCGATTGAAAGTACGCGCGCCACGGTGCGGCGCGGCTTCAGCTCGCCGATATGCTTGTGCGCTACCACGCTATTTGAGTTTAACCACCCTCTCGATTATATACAAGAAGCGGTGCGCATCGGTTCCCAGGAACTTGACACAAGTGCTGCCTATTTGAGTCTCTATCCGACGCTGTTTACCGTGCTGCCAGGCTGTCTGCCGGGCGAACCAGCCAGCCTCCACTCGCGAAATCCAACCAAGTTCTCGACAGAGACTTCGCCCGCGGTGTAAATCGTGCGGAGGATCACCGTCAAATGGTACTCTCACCTCGAAAGCCGTCGAAAGCGTGGAAGCAGGAAAGCACAAGCGGGCCATAAGGTGAAGAGGCACCGGAAGAGCGACAAATGAAGTGCGAGACAAGAGGATCAAGGAAGCTAAAGACAGCGTAGGGATTCTCGAGTGTCCAAGAGACAGGGTAACGCGACGGACAGTGGTCTGTGTGTAACAATGGTAATACCGTTTCTCTGAGTGCGTTTCGCCACCCCACGAAACGTTGGAACTCACGGTAACGCCAGATGCACTGCACCAGACGGCGCGCAACGTTGCTGAGTTCAGTTCTCCCGAGGCGCCATCCCCCTCTCGGATCGTGACCGGCGCTCCGCGTCGCGCTCCTGTGCAACACCAACCCTTCGCACCACTGCTTTGCGAATTCGGCAAAAGTCTAGCCGCGCAATAAAATGGGCCCCCGTAAATTTGCAAATTCAGGAGGCACCGCCGCTGCCGCTACCGCTCCGCCCCGCTTGCGGTTTTCTCACTAGTGGCTGAACGCGACCAGCCTCTATGATCTATTGTCCTCCGTGGTAAATGCGGTACGGTTATTGCATAAGTGTCGAGAGTAATTGCGCGATAACGAAGAATTAACGTAACACGTGTGATTAGAATTATCGATTTCTCCAAAGTATACTGTACATACTGCACTAACAGTAAGTGTAAGAATCTGTTTTTTTTCCTTTTGGCTTACGAGTAATTGAATTTTATAAATCTGAATGAAATGCGAGATTTCTTGCTTTCCTTGTGAAAAAAGCGTAAGGGCTACGAGTATTGATGGATTCTATTAGCTGTCGAAGGCGACATTGTCAAGCTTACATAATGGAAATAAAAAGAAATCGTAGCTGTTAGTTTCAGGATGACGCGCATCCGGTTGAACGGACGGAAACCGGCTTTAGCGCGACATTTTAATCGCAAGATACGATGCGGAACTTGACACCTCATAAAAAGTTTAATCAAACCTAATGACAGCATTAATTTCGCCCTGCGCTCGCCGGTCGTCACGTTTTATCGTCCCTTCGGGGTGAAAATGAAGCACGCATCGAATTATTACCACTGGCACAATGATCGCTGGAATTGAAACTCGCAATAGAAAATTTAACGTCTTATGCGTGACATTTCTTCTCCTACTCAACTGTGATATAACTGAGGAGCGCAAAGTATAACTTGTATAAATAGGAGCACAAACAAATTACTACCGCAAGTTTTTGATTATTTTGTTTTGAAAAAGTATTATTAGATTTACAGGAGAGAAAGCGTGGAAATTATGAATTAAAGAAAGGTCTGCGAACCTTGAAAATAAACTGAAGGGGTTAACGAAATTATTAGCCAGTAACTATACAAATGACGTTTACAGTCTATCAAGCGTCGGTTCGTTAGCCCCTCCGTTGAAATCGACAGGTGAAGCTCCGATTTTACGTGGTGCGCGTCTGTCCATCAATTCGATCTTCTCCCTCGTTTTTCATTTCCGCACGAAAAAGCCGTGACAGACTCGGCCGAAGCGGCTTTTAAAAGTGGAACCGAAAAAGCCTGATCTATTTCGTTTCCTCCAAATGAAGGAATGTTTATTCGAACGGACGATTAGTAATATTAAATGAATTTATTCGTTGACACCTACTTTCCCATGACTATATAGATTCCAATAATTCTTACTTGAGTTTTTCGATACTGTAGAAAACTATTCGAGGCATGCCAATCCAAGGGCGTTTCGTTCCGCATTGGAAGAATTCGATGAGTAGTACAGAGAATATAACGTGGGAGATCCACTACGGGCTTGCTGCATTATCCGTACATAGCTATCATCAATTTTCCAAGGGGATTCTTCGCATACCCGAAAAATTGCGCTAGGCATTCGTCTCTCGTCCATCACGTTCCGCAGAGATCATTTTAATGACGTAATTGCCCAATGGGAAGTAAATCGTAATATTTTCATGGTCCATCTTCTAAGAAGAATCCTCGATCTCCCTACCACTCAGCCTGTCATGCGCCATAAAAATTGCCACAAAAAAGACTTGAGCGCTAAAAGAACCCCTCGGAACCATGACGTGGAAGAGCGAGATCGTGAGGGGTGCACCGATATTGAGAGGGAGAGCGATGTGCGTAGAGGGGTGTTTATTAAATCTCCCGTTAAAAGGAATGGAATTAATTCCGAAGAACGATTCAGTATTGTCCGTGAAATTTTCGAGGGCTTTTGACCGATAAGTAGTACAGCTTATGCTCCCAATAAGGGCTCATTTCTTAAACGGCGAACGAACCTATTCACTTACCTTCACATCAAAGGATCGCTCAGATCCTCTACAAAGGTGGAGCAGTGAAAGCGATCCGCAACTAATTAACTGAATCCCTGCAGAATGCTTTCTACTTCAACGACCTGACCATTTTTCGAGACTCCTCCAGATAAATATTCTTTATCGAATCGTCATTTTTGGAATTTTTATCGGCGACAAACTTTACGAGATACGCCTGGAAATTGTCTAGTGTGCACTATACTAATTAGTACTGTTTCATTTGAACTGCTGTGAGAATTCTCCGTACAAAAGTTTATGGTTTTACGACACGATCTCACTCTTCTATAGAGAGAAGAGAATTACGTGCACGCGTGTACGATTGCAATCGTGAACGGTACACTGAACTGTTTCGAGGAACTGATTCATCGCATTGCTCGATAGACAGCGACTATCTCTCTTATTCGCCACCTTTCTCGGTGGTTCCGTACACACAAAATTCATTCGGCACGCAACGAAGGTCAAATAATAATCTTTAATGATACGTCTCAAATCAGAAACACTCCCGTACGGAGCCAGCCTTGACTCCTACCTCGTCATTAACATCTGGCTTATTGCTGCTACAAACGAAACTGACTATTCAAAGTTACCATTTCGGTGACCTTATCTATTCATCTCTGCAACAGTATTCCTCAATTACAGAGGTCTCTACGATTCACTTTCAATATTTCCAAACTCCACCCTGTCATTACTAGCACCAGAGAGAAAGAATATATTCTTTCGCATATATGCGAGTCGAGCAATTGAATACAAAATACAGAAAAGGGGAAGTAATTAAGTTCGTGAGTGTCTGTGCAGTTGGAAGCGCACGTGACAAGCAACCATCAGGAAGGGCAGAGTCAGTACTCATTACAACGTCCACCTGAATATTCCCAACAGTGCACTAATATTACTATGTACTGTCCCTGATGTTCGGAAAGTGCGCCACAAGGCTCGACAGAAATATCCTATTTCCATTGAAGTCACCGCAGAAGACACACCTTGGCCGGCAAGCGCGAGGGATGCCAGCTTTCTACGAACCGGTAATGATAGTTTCCCTCGCGAAGAGAGGCAAGAGCGGATATATGCGGTAAAGAATGAAACTGTTTAGAGAATGCATGCGTGGCTAAAATGGCCCTCTAACAGATACGACACCTCTTGGTCTTTCGCTCGCCAGCGAGGGTTGGAAGAAAAACTGCGAAGCAGTCGGGCATCCAGCGAGTACCAATCCGCCAGGCAAAACGCACCCACCGTGGAACCACAGTGTCGAGCGAGTGGATAGTCACCTACTTTGACTCGCTGTGGGAGAAAGAGAGATTGTTCTCTTTTCCCTTGCAGGTGGAAGGGTGGAATTTTCAATCGGTGCGCAGGAGCGTTTTCGCCGGCACTCGGAGCTCGACCGCGGTGCGCTGCGCCGCGCCACGACGATTCAGCACCGCTCGACCGGAAGCCCTTTGAAACGGAAAAAGTGTCTAGGCTGCGTGACTGCGAGGCGGAGAGGCGGAGTGGGAGGAAAAGGGCGAATGATGGAATGGAAGAAAAAGAGAAAATGAAGGGCGACAGTGGCGAGTGGAAGGGGGGGGGGGGGGGTGGTCCTCGCGCACCGAGCGGGACACGCGTAAACGAAGGACGAGGGGTAAGCAAATGGAGAACACGTCGGGATGGGAGTCGTAGGGGGAAAACAGGAGACCAGCCGAAAGACAATCGAACGCGAACGCCGGAAGGTGGGCAGTCTGGAAAGAACAGGAGGGCGGAGAGGGTGGCAGCTAAAACACTGAGCGCAAAGTGGGACTGAGGAAGCAGGGAGCCAGAGCAGGTAACACAGGCTATTAGGTGGCTCTTTCTAGCGATGCGCTGCGGGCGCCCTTTTATTTTCTACGGTCCCAGGGCTGCCCCTTCCGCTGCTCGTCCGCCTTCCTGGATTCTCGCACACGTGGAATACATCCATTCATTTGGCTTTGAACCTCAATGGTAATGTTATTGCATCGTTACTGAAGCTCAGTGGCAACTCTGCCTCCAGACGGCCTCTTTGCAGACTCGCCTGCTCTCGCGCTCCTCTCCCTTCGTTTGGTTTCGTTACTCCTGCTCACAGGTACACGAAAGACACCGCTAGCTCGAGCTACGATTCCTGCGTAACCCAAGCAGGCTCAAGAAACACGGCCGCGTTTCGCTCTAAGATTGCCAAGTATAAGTAACGCGAAGCTGAACAGCGAATTGTAAAGTATCTTCTCGTAACACAAATCAAAGCGTTCAGATAAAAAGAGTTATTAAAGTTCCGGGGTCAAATTCCAAATGCACTCCATAGTTAATTTTGTTCGTACAATAATGTCCCATGGTTTACCTGATGTGAGACAAATTTAAAGTTGAATTTTAATGCTGAGCGTTTCTTCCCTGCTCCAAAATGACTTTTGTTTATGTTTAATGATCATTAAAGTTTTTTGACGATCCAATCTTTACACCTGGCTTTTGAATGAATATGAACTTTTGTATTCGACAGCTGTTCGTTATGCATCGTACTAACACCATTGGCATTCTTGTAAATGACAATGAATCAAGATGGTCTCTATTTTTAATACACTTTTCCACGTAACGAAAATATCCTGGTATTATACAATATTTGATTCACTGCGCCCAGTAGAATACGGTCTGCTTGCTTGCACTTGGCACCTCGACGTTCAAAACAGTGTACTACCACCGTCTCGTTTATTTTCCTCTCTGCTTCCGCCGGCAGCTCGAGCATTCCTCTCTTCAAAGCGATATCCGATTCTCCGCGATAATTGGCACTTCGGATTGAATTTCCCTCGGCTGGGCAGAGTTGTTCGAGTGTACCAGGAGGAAACGATATTCTTTCTCGATGGCAACGTCCGCCGTCGTCGACGCCCGACGATGCCGCGCCGCATCGCATCGAGCCGTCGACGGCTAGAACGAGCGGCACAAGCCTAGGAAACCTCCCGTCGCGTCGCGCGATCCGCTACGTTAAATTTGCCGAAAGCTACTTTGCAATTCAATGAAAGAATCCAATCCTTAGGAGGGCTGCTTGCCACGCTGCGCCACGCGGCTACACCTCCTCTGTCCTCGGCAATGCCTGACGAGTCTCCGAAGCATCGAGCCCTTCTCAATTTCTATCTTCGGCTTCGCGCGCGCGCGCGCGCGCGAAAGACACCGAATTGGAATTTTCTCAAGATCGCTGCCGAACCTCCCGAGACGCATCTGATGAAAAACTTAGAGACGATAGAGAAAGAGAAGGATGCCCTTGCAATGCTAGCCGAACTGTGAATGATCCTCCCATCGTATGATCTACCACTTCAGAGACTATTATTCTTTTGAAATGCATCCCTCTCTTGACTTTACGCACCCTCGTGATTTTAACGATCGTATCAGACGACTGCGAACGCGATCGATGTTGTTCCGTGTCGAAATATTACAATATATCACTGACTGTCGCGCTCTACTTTCCTGACAGGGTGCTTCCTCGCGACGAGGTTCCTCGTAATGTTCAAGACACGAATTACGAATGCAAAAGCCGGAAAGAAATTGCTTACGTCAAGTCGCGCGGCTGATATCAGTCCGACGTGCTCATGAAAAATATTCAGATTGGAATGCTGTTTTCGCGAAGACTCGCGGCTGCGTTTGACATTCAGCTTGGGTGCAGGTTCGTTCTCGCCCTCGTGAATGAGCACGTGTCCGGGGAGAAGTACGGATAGCGCTGGTTGCACGCGACTGCTGATCCGCGACACTCGGAATCATTAATACCCGCGGCGAGCTACGATGGGACAAAAAGTCGTGGAGGGTTCGGCGGCGACGGGAACGGTTCCTTCGGCGAATGTGAATTCGAGGCACGAGCAACACCGACAGACATCGCAGCGAAGAGAAGGAGGAAAAGGGAGACAGCCGAAGATGAGCGAGTGGGGAAACAGGGAGAAAATGCGAGAAAAAAGGGAGCGAAAGTGCAAGAGGGAGAGACAGTACGTGAGAGTGAGGGTGGTAGGAACTGCCAGATGTTTTATTGACGGCAGAGATGTGATGGATCGTTGCGATATTATTGCGTTGCGACGCAAAGCACCCAATCGAATACGTGTACAGGGTGCACACTACTCCTGCCGTTGCTGCTGCAAGGTGCAGTGCACCCCTACGAGCTGCGTCATGCATTAAGGGAGTCAGCATGATTCGATCTACTAGCATAATACGCTCTTCGCACGAATGGAAAGAAATGAGAGGGAAAAAATGTAGATGCACCCCACTCCCGTTTCTTTTTCCGCTCCTCGGTGCAATTCTTCCGTTTCACCTGTAGCAAGGTATATCTCGGTCTAGGTTCTTCTTCTACCACAACCATTCTGTAGTACCACGCAGACGTCTTAGACACATACATACGTACGTAGCTGTACTAGCGTGACCAATGTTAACGCTCTCTTTTCGTGGAACTACGGGGCTCGATAATTTCATTCCCCTGCATGTAACGTAATATTATAGTTGTATTCCTTAACTGTCTACGGATAAACGTACCGTCGTACGTAATTCTGTGTACCAGTATACTCGCGTGTATTACTGTAACTATTCGTAGAGGTTCCTCTGCTAAACTAGAACAGAACACTTGCAGCTCATTTAACCCATGCAGCGCCTCGGTTAAGGCGACAAACCATTCATTCCTTTTCCCAATGGAAACATCGACAAAGATGTAAATGTGTACATATGTATGTACATATGTATATGGATGTTTCTGAGAAGGTAGCGGACTGGAGGCGAAAAAAAATATTGAGACTTTATTTCGGTGTGTGTGCTTGTCAGGGTATATTCGCGGCGTCTGTTTTTGACACTTTGCTATTGAGAAGCAAGTAGGATCTAAGAAAGGTCCCGATTACCCTCTTTGTTCTCCTAAGCATGCTTCCGGGCGTCAATAGGCTGTAACGTATACGTCAAAAATAACCGTTCAATGCTGCGCCTACCCAGAAGCTGCTGCTCGAGACTGCAAAGCGATCGATTGGCCATTGATAATACAACTTATACACCGTTTAACATTAAGTACCATTGCCGACACTTTTAATTACAAGTAACCGATGGGCTACGAAGATTAAAAATAATAAGCAGACTTGGATTTGGAGCATCTATCAGTAAAATTTACCTAAATTTCAGAAAGAATTCTAATATAACAATCGTAAGCGATAGCTTTGAAATTTTTCAAGATATCAAAAATTAGATGCTCTACTTACAACTTGACCAGGAAAGAGATGCACTATGCTTAACTTCTAAAATATGACACAGGCAACTAAACGAAGTTCCCCAAACTCAGGTCGTTCCAGCATGTTAGGCAGGACGTGCCTAATCCCAGTTGTTGCAGATACGTCCCGGGACCCTCCAGGTTAGTCTGTCCGCGAATTATCGCCACTGCACAAACTCCTAAACCACTGTCGGCCTGCAAGTGTTCTGATTTAGCGTAGCGCAAAATAATTCCTTGCCAAGTGGCTGACGATCAAGCGAAATGACAAGTGCAAGAAATTTGGGGGGAAAAAAACAAACGCAAAGAGAAAGAGAAGAAAAGAGAAATTGAAAGAACCAAGATAGAGACGTAACAAAAGGCAGGATAACACATTCTACCATAGCAAGTGTATACAATACATAAAAGGTTTGCAAGCTTATCTTGCCTGGAATTCCAATCGCAACGACAGGTGCAAATCGAGAAACCGTATGACATGCCCCCTCTTTTTCCTTTTTTTTTTTTTCTTTGCTATCGTCGGCCTTGCTCCCAGACGGAGTCACGTGCCCCTCTTCCTCTCTGGTCTTCGCCCCTCGAAGAAACACGGGGAATTGAGGAGAGCACGCGGAGAAATGGCTGCGTGAGACGTAAACAGGGAACCACGAGAAACAGAGGGCAAACGCGGCGGGCGCGCGCCCGCATTCATAGTTCATATGTACCAAGTGACATGTGCATGCAAAGGGCGAGTCGCAGCAGTACCGAGCACCGTAATCCCGCGTGGGCGTTTGATGTCTGTGGAGAAGTTTAAGGTAAGGGTAACTCCCCTCACCTTTACCTCCTATCTCTCTCTCTCTCTCTCTCTCTTTTCAGTCCTCCGTTTGTCCCTGTCCATGACTCTGTTCCTCCTTCTCATATACAATCGCCTTCTCGCTCAGCTTTGCTCTCCTCGTCGTTTTGCCTTGCGCTTTGTCCCGCACGCACTCCCTCGAGAACCGAATAAAGGGACAGGATCACTGGGGAGTGTGTGAGCCACGACGACTCGGGGGTACCTCGTCGCGACCACGACACCCCCCGCGGTGAGACCTGAGCCTGCTTCATTAATACAGCGGTCGTAGCAACGTTGACAAGCAATCGAGACTTTCAACGACACTCTCGTGTATACATTGCAATTACGTAATGTGAATAGTCACTCGCGCGCGCACCAAGTTACTTCGACAAATGGACTGCTAAGTCGCCGGAAATGGATACTCAGTTAGAGGGATTATTCGTGTTGGAAATCACGAGTATATGCATGTGAAATTCTCGCATTACAAAATAAACGTAATGGTAATAATTCCAATGCGAGTATATTACTCAGTATATTGCTGTTAAATTTTCGAGCATGGAGGTAACATAAATTCAAAGATTTTCTCGAATATTAATGAAAATGGGGGCAATAATTTGGTGTGTCAAACTGTGATGATTAAAATCGGTAGCAAACGTCGCCAATAATCATGGGTTGCCAATATTGCGTTTAATACACTTTGACAACTGGACATATAAGGACAGTCGAATCATAAACCACTAGCGAATTCAATCGATGTATAAACAAATCGTCCGTTAACCCGTCCGTTTATTTTAATCAATTTACTTTGTTAGCACATTTTACAAGAGATAGAGTTTTATCCACTATCGCACATTGAATCGAAACCAGCTTACTATTTCAATATATCCCGCGACCTATCACCTTATTATTTATTACAAGAAAACAAGTAAGCAGCCTACACGTGCTCCATACATATATTATTTCCCCCGAATCGAACAATGGAACGATTGTACATAATTAAGATAAACTCTCACGAAATTGCATCGCACAGTGGGTGGAGGCACGGGCCAGTAAGAGAAAGAGAGAAAGGCAGTGCGCGTGTCAAAATGGGTCAACGATCCAGAGTATATTAGCAGCATTAATTACACTCCCCTCAGACTCGTCACTGGAAGGGTATCGCTGTCGGGTTCGAGCCGGACAGCTGAAGTCCGCAGGGTGCCCTGAAACGAATGGCCAGTCGAATCCATGGATGAAACGAACGGACGAATCATGGTAGCCGAGTGCCTTCGCGAACCGGTCAATCCTTTCCCGAGTAAACAATCCCCGTTTCCTTGCGCTCCTATCAATTACCCCAACCCCGAGTGCGCGTCTCTTCACCGAGCGTCCCTCGGAGTGGCTAGTAGCTCGAGCCTGATATACTACTGGCGCTGGTGATAGTCGTCGCGTTCTTACCAATGGTACTGATCGTATACGTATGTGCCGAGAGTGCATCAGTGTTAGTAGCCGAAGCGACAGGACGCGACGTCCTTATATTAGTCCTGCAGGATGCGGCACTGGTTGTGCGTGGTGATCTGCCGCTGTCTGCTGGTGTGTCGTTCAGCAGCGGCCATTCCGAACAGACTGGCCACGCAAAGCCTGGATACGGGTAGGAGAAGAAGAGAGAAAGAGAGAGAGAGAAAGCCCTTTTATTAATTGCGTCCGGGTTGGGGTGGAAAGAGTAAGAGGAAAAGAGGAGAATCTACTCTGGCCCTCGAACTCACCCCGATGGTTGGGGGTGCTCGGACCGAGTCGTACCACGTTCAGCCTGGTCAGCAACGTAAGATTGCACAGCATCCCGATAAAATCCCATTAACTTTATCTGCATCCTACGTGATGCCCCGTGCTATTTTCCGTGGTTTATCGTGTTCTGCTACCGTACTCCTAGCTTCTCCATGTGTGTATTATGAATCTTAGCCTGGTGACGATGGGTAAACGCTTGTCCAAGTGAAGAATCCCCAATTCGGTCTTTACAAGGCAAGCCTGTGTCGGCTGATAAATCATACGTAATTAGATTGGAGTGGATATAGAATATGGGCTTGATGTCCGTGACGATAATCGGGATAACTATTTGCTTTCGTTAAATACCGAGACTCAAAGAATTATCCTATAGGCCATACGAGCACAAGTACTGCAGTGTGTTGAAAGCCTGTCTCCATTGGTAGGATAGGGATGAAGCTGACAAACGTATTGTCCGTCAGGATATTCAGACAACAAATTTGAATGGCAAAGATGAATGGGCGAAAAGTACGCGACTGAAGTGTCTGTCACGCGAAGGAGAATTTGATCGATAGGTGCAGCGAGCAGAATATCGTAGGGCATTCATAATGGCACTTGATACAATCACTGGCCACGTAAATGGACGTCGATAAAAATGAGCGGTATGGGTCTAAAGATCCTTTGCTTTATTTTCAATCGAAAGAAAGCAATATACCGAGAATATGCTATCGAACCAGTTCTTTTCAATTAACAAACATCGATCGGCGTCGCTTAATCGCTCCAGTTTCCCCTCCTTGATACACTCCAATGGACGAGCACTCATTAACGAATCCTCTCGTTTATCAGGTGATCGCAAAAATTCGTCCCCGATTTAATACTCGAGGCCGGGCGCGTATAGCCGATCAGTTTCGCGGAGTAATTACGCCAATTAAGGCGTGATAAGGGATATTCAGTTAGCACCGACTTAGCAAGGCTAACGCGGACTCTTCAGAAATCGATCTCCACAGACTCGCTCGTGATTCTTGAAACGAGACACCCAGGCTGACGTTGGTCCACTTTATAAAAACGAATTTCCCACTGCAGTTTCATGAGCATCTTATTAAAATTAATGGCCTTCCTCCCCATCTCTTCCTCCCCACCCCACGGAAGAAGACGCCGTTAATTACGTCGTCCCTTTGGTACTGGGCCAGACCGTACCATCTGCATACCCATTGTCGTAAAGCATCCTTTCAGTTTTTGTACAACACTGAAGTTGTACAGTTCGAAATACTTTCAATCGTTCCCATCGTCTCCGGGTATTGCTTTCCCCCCTTCTGAAGATACCTTATTTCGTTCGTCGAGCCGGTAATGAAGCATTCGGGGTAAGAAGATATTGATCGCGGTACTGTGACCTCTTCTTTACTTTGGGTGTATTCGAAGAACCAATCAGCTGAAAGTAACGCATAGGATTGTCTGGAATGTTGAGTTGTCGGGGAAACGGACAGGGTGAAAATGCAAAATATCCCGCAAGCAGAGCAGCGATGGTTGGAGCAACCGCACATAAATCCAGATCGACCCTTTACCTCAGAATCGCACGCAGTGATTTAAGCGCTGGCTTGCTCGGCCTAATATGGTTTCCTAAGTAGAAGAGTGTCATCGAGCGTGTGATTCCCTGTAATGGTCTCTCCCTTTCCGAGCCGTTAAGCAGTGATGCGCTCGAAGCCAAGCTCAGCTTGCCCCCGGAGTAGTTAAGACATCTCGACGACAAAATCTTCCTCTATTTTTTCGCTTTTTCTACAGCAAAAACTCCCCTTGCAGGCATCGCACAACAGGTATTGTCAACTATCTCTTACATCGCGACATTTAATGATGACTCCCCTAACGGAGAGACCATTATTTTTATAGCATGCCGAGTAATATTCCTAGCAATAACATTTCCACCACCAAAAATATACGACTCCTCGAACAAATACTTTCTTCAATTTCATTTAACTCGACCAAAGTATTTTCGTGATGAAATTTGTGTATGATGGGTTGAGCAATTACCAATATCAATTTTGGTAACGCAGACACCATTCGTTGTTTAACAGTCCAAACCTCAGACCACTTGCCACCCACCTCCATTGTAATTCATGGGACTATTGCGAGATGCTATCGATCCCACAGGGTCAGAGTAAGCATTTGTACAGCGTACACCAGCGCAGTATCATTCGACATAACAAAGTCAACTCCCTGGTTTATTATACATAGGGGCCCTAATAAAATAGTAAAGAACCCATATGAAATTGTCGATTTGAGAATCGAGCCACCATACATCTTTAATCCCCATAGCTTACAGGAGCGCGCGTTGCCCTTGCAAAAACCATAATCCTATAATCTCCGTTGGAGTCGACGCACGATAATTAAGGTCTCTTAAATAACTAATATCGAATATATCCGAGAACCACATCGAAAAGGGGGTCGAGTACCATCAAGGATGCCAGTGTACCCGATAAAAGCGTAAGAAGGGTGCGAGGAAACAGTCGGATATCGAACTGTTTCTTAGATCCGGGGTAATAAAGGCCGAGATGTGGGCTGGTCCATTCAACGGGTCGTCACGCGAATAATTTGCGGGCGGCGTGCAGCGGGGTAGTATCGATTCCGTCGAAGAGGCCGAGTGCCATCAGAGAGGCGTTCACGTATAAAACGCGGGACCGGGGAGCGCGTCACGTTCGAGAGACGAAAGGTGCCCTGGTTGGTATTACGATGCCCAGTGGCTTCAGCCCACTTGTCCATGTGCTTACGCATACATACAAAAGTCCACACACATGTAGTGCGTGGCAAACAATAACGTTTTTATAACCCAGGGTCTGGAATGTCGCATTCGCAAAGGGGCGAGTCTCCGTAGAGTAGGATGGATGAGCCTGTAAACGCGAGTGCGAGTGTGGCCCACCTACAGACACCGCGCCTCGCCGCTCCATACTGTGCTGCCTATAGCCACCCCTTAGTCGCAATATCGCGCTACGGGGAATATGGGGAGAAAGCGGCCGGTCTGATTTCTCTCTCGTGGCAGATAGCTCGCCCGATGTGCCATCCGATGCCAGAGACCTCGGAATTGTCGGAGGATGCTGAACGACCTAGACCAGTCTCACACAGTCATACTGTCCAGGCTCGTACTCTTTCTTCTTCGCTTTCGTTCCCCCCTCTTTCGTTCCCGGTGTCTTGTCTTTCGTGCCCATTTTCTTCTGAGCCACGTATGGAATTCAACGCTCGGATCGTAATACGTTATGTACTCGTCCTTATTAAAAGGTGCGAACGCGCCTTATATCGGCATAGCCGCGACTGACGCGAGACGCGAAACATCGAGTAAAATGGATTTTACGATACTTTAGGATGAAAGAAAAAATAAAGCTAAAGTTATAGAAGGGGATGTAAGTCCGCTTGGGTCTTGACGGGAGTCGGATACAGTTGCAATAAAGTCAGGGCCCCGGGTGGCTCGGTCTTGGTATTCATTAACTGTTTGCGCAAAACTTCATCGACTGTGAGGAAGCAAAAAATCCTCGTGTGGCATAAATTCGGGTTTAACTTTGCTCATCCCTCGCAGACGCTTCTGAATCGCGTTCATTGACATGCCAATGGACTCGGGGCGCCATTCGGACGAGCCGAGGACGCCAGTTCTCGTCACGAAGGACGATCGCATCGATGGAAAGGATTCCGAAATATACGAACGAAAGCGCATGTTCACTTTCTTCTTCTTCTCTCTCCCCCCCCCCCCCCCCCCCGCTTCCCTTTTGTTGTGAACGCGTATACCACTAGCTTGTGCGTAGTTCGAATTCTCCGCTCGGCTGCACAAGCAACATTTACTCAATGACTCGAACGAATTACGCGAGCGGAGCTTTATTTGCAATGGGAGAACGGCTCAGGCTACCAGGAATCGCGATGCATGGGTCACTTCGCGTTGACGTCATCCAAGCACGTTCCTTCAGCGAGCTTTTTATGCCCACCCAGCGTATAATGTCCCACAGTACATACACGTGTGCAAGAGACTTTAAGCCCAGTTACGAGCACGCATTTAACCATATTCGCGCACGCACCCGGAATGTCGCTGAAAAGATCACACAAATGTTCCCTTTCTCCGCTCGCTCCAATTCAGCTCGAAGAAAAAAGCAGTGAGGACAGTCGAAGTGAAAGGGATGCGAGAATATCGAGTAGAAAGCGCGAATGACGGGGGTAAGAGGACGAAAGGACTGAACGAAACAAGAGAAGGAAAAAGACTGAGCGATGATAGGCGATTGGCATCAAGCCAAATAGTGCGTTATCGTAGGACGTCGACGAAACGCAATAGGCAAACCAGATTTGAGTTATGCACCAGCCGTCGTTGCAGAAGAAGGTAGCCACTCTCAAGATGCAGACATCATAATATCCTCTAGGGAACGATATTAACTGAGAGCGATACTTCGAAACCGCTGCGCGTGCCATGCAAAAGCGCGCGAGCGACAGTCCAGAGACTAGCCGATTCGTCATTCGCGACTGCCGGTATGCACGGTTAATGGGCAATCGAGGGCCAGACAATGGCCAAGCACGAATGAATTCTGTGTTCAGCTGGTCCTCGACGGAACCTCCTTAATGTCGTTCTCTTCTTTAAATCACAGACCCCCCCTTGTACTCGAGCGGCGGCGATAGTGGAACCCGTTTCATCTCGAAAGGATCGTACGCGGCTGTACGTGTATGTATTGGTAGTGTATGTAAGTATGGTACATACTTACACACGAAGGTACCAGGGCTACCTAGAGCGATTCACCACCGGCCGTACGTCGCGTACGCGCGTTCATAATGGACGAAGCTCGACTAAAGAATATACCTATATCCATAGTGCCATGGACCCAAATGTATTCACCCAATTATCTTCGCATCGGTGTGCCGAACTCCTTTCCCACTCTTCTCCTCGGCCAGACTGCTTCACCCAACTTTTTCGCCCTTTCTCTGCAACCCACCGACGCGCTTTGCATGGAATGCATTCATATGAAATCGACCATTCTCCCAGCGACTTCTCCGGCGGTTCCGGTGCGGCCCTCTAGAACATACAGATCTTCCCTCTTCCTGATATAGTAAATCCCGCCAAGGACACTCAAGATGTAGTATCCGTTGTAGAAAATTGGTTCCGGTAATGACAACGCGCCGTCTCTCTCTCTCTCTCTCTCTCTCTCTCTCTCTCTCTAGCTTTTTTCCTTTTTTTGCTTCAGACTGTCTCATGATGTTCTAGGATTACGAATCGGCGTCGCCAGTTCTTCTTTTTTCTCCAGCCAACCACCTTGGCGACGACGCTGCCATAAAATTTTAGAATTCGACTCGACGGATATGTTTCTCGAGGAAATCTGCCACACTATACTATACCTCTACGTTTCTAAGCCCGATGTTCTTTCGAATTTATATCCGAGGCGAGTGAACGTTTGCTCTATATTTCCGGTAATTTTGACCGGGGAAATTACACCCTCGAGTCCGACTGGTGGAAGAACACTACACGAAAAATTCTCATTTTTCGTTTAAGAGTACTGGGGGTTCGAAGAAATGACGTAAAACGATACCGGACTAGAGTAGATAATATTCGACTTTTTGCTTGCGCTCGTGTTTTATAATTATAACAGTCCCCCAAGATTTTTGTATCGCATTTATTTTTCACGTAAACAGCAGTAATAGGGAAATAGAACTTCTCGTGGACGTCGCGATCGTGATATCGAAACCAGAATTATTCCCAATTAAAAAATAAAGCAAACTGCAAAGTTCTACCGAAAGCAGATAAATAATGTCGTGCTTGTTACGTTTTAATTAATTTCGGAGCGGAGCATGGATTCTCCGTCGAGCAAAAGCATCCTACGTCGATAGTTATTATGTTGAGGCTTGATTGATAATTATCCATTTTTTAATGAAGTACTACTCAAAATGCATAATAATGTTTTGGTTTTTGTGTCGCGACAGCAACGGAAGACTCGCAATAACTTGACATCTAGCTTTAACTTACGAGATAGAACTAACTTTACTTCCTACTTGTCTGCTCCTCTTTTGTGCAACGCTAATGACGGTACTAAGCGAGACTGCGACTCGCGTGTAACTGCACAGCTGGATCTCCGAGAGGGTCGAAACCTTTAAGGAAATTAGTTTAAAATTAAATTAAAAAACTTACCAAGATTGGAAGGTAGACAATATCCGCGCATATACATATAACTGTTGAAGGAAATTAGTTTAAAAGTGAATTTAAAACTTAAGAAAATTAAAAATAAAGAAATTACATCGCTCACGCGTAATACAAGGAACGCCTTACCACGAACGTCGATTATTCCCGTAAATTCTGTGAGCAAAGACGACGTAGCTCTTAATTTATTACGCTCCAATTGAACGGTCAAGATACGTCTAACTCCGCAGTATTACAGCTATGACGTAGCAGATCTATTGAAGGATCAGTCAAATCAGTCTAGGAATGGATGGACACAGAAGGGGATCAAGCTAATATATCGAGCGCCTTCGAGCCAACCTATTACTCCCACTCCTCTAAATGATTTAAGCTCAAAGACGATCGGGGAATCCTCGCTAATAGAGAACAGAACGCACACACATATATGCACACGCATGTGATCGCATTTATAAACGATAGGTTCCACGCATTGTTCTCTTCGCTACGACCGCCAGATCGACGAGATGCATCGAAGACCGTGAATTTGTGGGAGAATACTGCCGATCAAGAATGTGGATGCACCGCGGAGCAGAAGCTGCTCGAAATCCAAGCAGACCGAGGTTCCAAAGGCGGAGAAGTGCCTATCGTGCCGATAAGGAGAACAAATGAGTGGTTATGGCAGGCACGGGGGTATAGAGGGTGGGGCTTGAGATGGAGGATGTCTTTATTGTAAGACCGGTGGTAGTCATGCTCGGTCACAAAGCAGACAGGACTAAGGAGGGACTAAGGAGATACGCACGATAACAGAGGGAGAGAGAAAAGGAGCAAGGAGTAGTGGAGAAGCAGAGAAAGAAAAAGGCTCAAAGGAAGCCGGCTGTAAGAAGGTAGAAAGAAGAAAGGACGGAAGGAAAGGCGGAAGATTGCAGGAAAGGAAGGAAGAATCTATGCTGCGAAGCACCAACCATCCCGACAGCGACATTTTCTGTTTAAGCGACATCAAAGGCTCGCTCGCGAATTTCTCCCCTCCTCCAGGCGTTTCGGGTCATAGTCGGCTGTGTAGTACGCGTACTTGCGTTTGCGTCGAGATACGTATGTATATGTATGTATGTAGGTATACGGTAACCAGCGCAGCGCGCTGCTCCAGACGGGAGTTGCCGAGTTTCAGGCAGTAGTTGGTGGTAGCGAAGAATAGTAGGCACGCTGAGTGGCTGTGGGGGTCGCTTCCGCTAAAAGGGTAAACGTTGTAGACTTCGTGGTAGATTTTAGGGGATGCACGAGGGATAAAACAACTTCTCCATCCATTCCCTTTCCGCTCGTCCTTCATGCCAGCCACGCGCTCATTGACACAAAACGCATGGTACGTACACACCTACATATTGTACATACACGCTGTATGTACGCGCTGAGCGAACCACAGATGTACCCCTTCGCTGTGTCTGTGTGCTTATGATTGTTCGCCGGTATCAACAACTGGCTGGATGTACCGAAGAGATAATTAAACTTCCCACGAGCGTGCTCTCATGAGCCGCATATGAGCTGCGGTGAAATACCTTCTAAACCGGGTATTTCTGTAAGCCCCTGCACGCTTACAAAGGTACATGCCAGGATTCGTAGGGAACAAGAATTTAATAGCATATTGATGCAGATATCATGCGTGATTGGCTCGCAAGGAATTAATGTTGGACACTGGATCGCAGATCAGGACCGCAAATTGAATGAATTCAAATGAAACTATGTAGGTAATCCGACTGTGAATTAGTCCATTTGAATATGTTGCCTAATTAGCTATTACTAATGGATTGATCTCGCGATACGCGACTTTCAAAGCAAGATAATGACAAAGTGCCATATCACTTTTGACGAGTCTGACATTTGCAAAGTGAACCTTAAGGCGAAGTCGCAAGATAAGTTGGTTTTAATTCGACGTTGGTTAGAGCAACAGTTTAATCCCTTGTTAGAGAAAATGATACGTGTTGTAACAAGTAATTAAAGAGATGATTGTTAAGACCTCTGTTACTGGAATATTTTCTGTACTAATCGGATTATTATTTTCCAGTGTTTTTAAGTACTGAATCTGTTCTTAAGTATTGCTTACTCGCTGTATCGCACTCTGTCCAATTTTCCATAGTTGGCGAATATTGCCATTCTTAGATTCGCGTGAACCTCAGAAAGTTCCGTTCTACCCTATTCACAAGCCACGCGTTATAAATAGGACCGCTAAAACCGCAACCGTGTGGATAACTCTACGAACTTCCGACTAACCACTAACATATTCGAATAAAACTTTGAAGCATGTAAACTTTATTGGAAAATATGTAACTTGTGCAACTATGCGCTCCAGAATTTAATAATATCAGACTATCTGAACCACGCCAGCTATGTACGCGTAACGCGCCTACCGCTTTCATCCCCTTTTTAATCTATCGATCACACCCCCATTTGGAACGAAGAGATCGCCTTTGAAAATTCTCCAAAGAATCCAGAAATCATTAGTTTTCCCGATGGAAGCGCCCCATGATTCCCCTTTGAAAACAGTGAAGAAGAAGGAGACGAAATTAAGACAGACAGCCAATAGATCCAACGTACAGCAGGCAAAGTGCAAAGTGCACCGAGAGACGGCTGTTGCGAGGATGCTCGCTAGTAGATGCAACCCCTGTACGGCGGCGCTGGGTGCTGAGGGTTGAAGCACTGAGAATAAGGGTTGCACGGTGGGGAGGCACGTCGAGCATTCGGCGCAAGCGTCAAGCCCAGCTCCGTGGTGGGGACGTTCACTGTCACTCGGTGCCGGGCGTTGCGGCGCTTTGGCCCCTCAGTCTTTGATCCGCAGGGAGCGCGGGTGCGTGCGTAATCCTCGGGCCTATTCGAGTATACTCCCTCAGTATACCAGCAAATTAAGCGACTTTGCACGAAAGGCTTCACACTCACGGTAAACAGTGCTTCGGTCACTTTGAGTTCACGAAATCTTCGGTCTGTATAGTTTATCCCTAAACGACGAAGGAGAAGAAGAATACGACTGGCCTTATGCCACTGACGATAGGTCACTGAGGCTAGTGCGGGATCTTTCAACAGCTCGGCGCGCGATCTCCATACCTGTACGTTGTGCGTCGAGTGTGACACGTACATGCTAGTGTCGACAGATGATACGTAGATGTACGTAGTAGCGCGAGTGAATTTTGGTTGGTGAACTGAAAGAATCGGAGGGGAAGGAGGAGCACACTCGGAGAGAGGAAGTTGCCTAGGAATTCACGGCGGATTCTCGGGAAGAAGTGGCGAGGGATTCGGCCAATTCGAGACTTTGTCGTCGAAACTAATTGTATCGGATCGACGTGCTACGCGGAAAGTTCGCAACTCCGATAGTACTTGAAACTGTCAAACTGCAGCTATCCCGAACACAGATCTTTCATCTAAACCCCGGGGATTTTCGTAGGCACGCTACTCACGCTCCACCAGCGAGGATTTGCGTGCGGTTCTCGGCCCCCTGACCCAATTAGTTTTCGTATAGCCACTACGGCAACTGGGAGAGCGCTTCGGGGACTCGACAAGTTCGCGTTCCTGCGCCTGGACGAGCCGTTGCTACTTTTTGTTTTTGGCTCCGTGACCAAATTGGATTTTCCACCGAGGGATCAACATATTCTTTGTGTCTTTCCAGCCGAAACCTTTACCGAGAGACCTGTTTATTGGAGCAACAAAACGAACTATTCGATAAGAACTGTCACCCGTTGTGGTAGACTGTTCAATATTGGCTAGACGGACAATCCGTCAAGAGATAATTATCCTGATAATATCTCGTGTATCCAGTGGTGTCTGTGAAGTGGCGAAAGTTTAAGCATCACAGTTTGACATCCTATTTCGAGTAAAAGACAAGCTTCTATTTCGAAGGAAGCAGTAAAGATATCGGGTTAATAGGATCGAATCAAGAATCCTGTCTACTAGAATTTCCAGGAGCGCGTCACCGAGCGTTTCGTAGAAGAACATCGCTCGCGGGCGGGAGTTGAACTTTCGCGCTGGCGTTGACAGATCGATAACAAAGTTTGCGTACGCGAGTTTCCCCTTTCGTAGCCGGCGGCTAGTGCAACGCGGACCACCTACGCTCAGGACTTTTTCGCGGACGTGGAATGTGTTTAACCCTGAAGTAGTTCACCTGGAGTAAGTGGCACACGCATTCAGATATTCCTTGCTGCTGAAAGTTCACCGTACGCTACCTCTCTCTCTCTCACTCTCTCGCAAGCTTAACTCCAAGATCAATGAACTCGGCGGGTACCCTCTAACCAGTTGAATTAGCACCTATTGCGCCGCGCACCCGACTTCGTGACACCCTTCCGCTCGAGCGTGATATGCGATCCTGAAGGGCTTGCGAGATAAGGTGCCGTGGAAAATACGTGTCAGACGCGGAGGACTTCGATGCGGACCGTGGCCACTTTACCAGAAATCTGACACCCCGTCGATCCTCCCGTCGCAACACTCTCTCCTTCCTACCCAGCAGGGAGTATCTCGTGAAATACCGCAGGAAGGAGGAACGACAAAGGGAGAACGCTACCGCGACGCAGGAACGGGGCTCCCGCGGCCCCAAAATTGCCGAGGATCGTAGAACCAAGTGTGCAACGGTGAAGGGTAACGGTGGATTTGGGGACTATTCGGCGGCGGGTGAATTCGAAGTCTGGGGCGAAGATCACCACGCGACGGATGGTGTAGATCGGCAGGTGGCAGGGCCGCCTTCGCGGCAGCAACGATGCGAAGGCGGTTCGAGCCTAAGGCCCCTGCTTCACGTAGCCCATTGTGAGCTACACTCGCCTCGCGAAGGCGAGCTTCTACGACTCGATCATCTCGAGGGTCTCGATCACAAGTCCCTCAAACACGACGCCTATTCCATGATGGATAACTTTCACAGCCCTGTGCCGCCGCCGCTGCCACGACGTCACGTCCGGTAAGAGACAATTCGTTGCATGATCATATAACCCTCTACGCTCGCTCGCTCGCTTGCTTGCTCGTTCGCTCCTCCGAGACGCTCGGGCGAGATTGCTTCGTGGAACCAATCGATCCGAACGGCCACCAAGCCAATTTTAAGAGTTGCCCTTGGCCACTCTGCTTACGAATTGGTCTACTAACAGCATCCGGTCGAACCGAATGGGGTGGCACACGCACGAGTGCGTCAATGCGCTTGTGTGTGTGTCTCGAGAGAGCAAAGATTGAAAAGAACAATGGGGGAAAAAAATTGAGGGGTAAACTGAGGCATGAGTCTATGTATGTACTCTTGGCTTATTTTGTTAGGGAGATCTACACGGTTTCGTATGCAAAATTAATTATTTCCAGTTGTGTGTGTGTGTGTGTGTGTTGTATTGAAGAATAGTGAAAAGGCGTGAATTATTCTTCGGTACGTGACATCGTAAAGTGATCGTACTTACTTGTGGTATTGGCACGAAGCGGAAGCAGAGACAACCTTTCCTAAGCGCCCTAAGTTTTCCGTTACGAATCAGCGCATTCCCATTGAATGGAGATCGATTTCGAAATGTACTCGGGAACGAGTTGTCATTAACCCCGTTCTTCTGGCGCGAACGTCGGAAAGTGGTACAATTCCAACATGCAAGTGCCCATACTCGTGGCAAGGCACTCTGAGACCTGTGACTTTATTCAACTGCTTTTTCGCTCCCATTTCCTTATTGACAAAGTTTCTATAATTCTTCAATGATCATCTACTCCACAAACTTGCATTTTTTAACATTTCACTTTCATCGCTCATTACGAATTGCCATATGCTAAGTATTGGATAGAGGCGTGAATAATACCTATTTGATATTTGTGGAATATTGGAGTAGAGGCGATAAACAAAAAATAGCATTAAACAAGAAAGAAAACGCGAAGAAGAATTTTCCAAGAAAATCATAATCTCAAATATCTTTAGTACCAGATTTATGATGTGCAAAGTACCCCGTTATGGCCCACATTACAAGCAAACGAAAGCCCGTAACTAATGAAAGCATTCTCATACAATTGCTATTTCGCGCACATAATAATCATTGCCGCACATTACAGTTTACCTGCCAATATTTATCTGTGTATACGAGGAGCGATTTGTAAAGAACAATACGGTGGAATTATCAATCTTTCCGGGTAACTGATCCGATTAATGCGGCAGAACATATTTGCAGAATTGAGTAATACGTTAATATAGCTGGATAACAAAGAAAAGAGGAAAAGTGAAGGAAGCGCACGAAAGCACAAAGAATTATTGGCGGAGAAGCACATTCGCTGCTGGTTGCAATCCATGAAGGATTCGCAATGGGAAGTAGCACGCATTCTGTTCCGCGGTCTTAGTCCGATCGATATGCACGCGTAGAACGAAAAGTACGCTAGAAGGTAGTGCGCGAGCTGCCTTACGAAAGGCAAACAAATACGAGGAGAAGACCGTAGGAAGGTAGACCTACCGTGAGCCTTACTCCTGAGTATGTAAAAGGCAAGCAACGGCGCGGCGCGGCGTAGCACGGCCACCCGGCTGCACGGCGCCGACATTTCGCGGTGAAGCGGGCGACCCCATAGCCATGCATCACCCTGTCCTACCAACAACCACCCGCTATACCCCACCTATGCGAACTTACCCCTCTGTACTCGTCTTCCTTTCTCTCGCTCTCATTCGTTTTGCTACACTCTCCCTCTCGACTCCTATTCGCCTCTCTTTCTTGCTCCTCTTCGACTCAAGATCTCCTACTCTAAAATAACGTTCTTAAGTTTTTTCTCCAGTATTTAGCGACGACTAGTCGGCGCGGGGTGTTTGTTGGTCAGCCTACTACATACATATACGTTTCTTTGTCGGTCTTCTTTCTAATTTCCTTCCAGCCTCTCTGCCTTGGAGTACTGGCTGTTGTTCCTCGCTTTATCATTTCCGTTGTGCCTCATGCTGGCAGCTTGCTTCTCCGCTAATCTGCTTCTCGCTCTCTCTGTTATTCCTGAGAATTTTCCCCTTTGTTGCGGCCGTGCTTCCGGCGGTCGCTCACGCGCACACGGTTTTTCTCCGGAATTTTCGCGTAGCTACGAAATGAGGCTGGAGGTCTAACGTTGCTCAGGCGTTTTAACGGGCATAAACGCGCTTCAGGTAGAGCAGATCCAATTTCATCTGTTGGCCGTTCTCATAATTCTACGCTACTGCGGCGAACGCTACTCCAGTACCCGGAGCAAGTCGCTACCTGGGCCCCGCATGCTCGTTCTCTTGGTCTATTGGAAAAGCGCAAAAACCAGCGAATTCTCTTGGTAACTGAAGAATGGATATCTTATTTCCATAATATTCTAAACTACTTTCGGCTTTCTATGAAATGAGAGCTGAAGCATCAGACGAAAAGTCATAATTAAATTCTGAAACGTCTTCTTCAAAATACATTATTGTGGTGGGCGACATTAGTCAAAAACCATGGATGAAACTGCGTTCCGTATGTTTATGTATTCCATGAGATTATGAAAATGATAGTAAATGATAGTAAAATCTATTTGGGAGTTGTAAGGCTTAATCATCAATCATAAAACAATTACGTTTATGCTTTAATTATCAGATGCATATAGAATACAGTACGCTTTTGAATTAATGATCCTCGGTAAAGTAAGCGCCCACAAGGGTAGAAGGCACCCTTAAATTTAATAGCAAGGCTCACGATTAATTAGTAAGATCGCGCTGCCGTGATATGTTTGTTAACGCAGGTGTTTCGCGTGAGTCGAGAAAGGCCGCCAGTCAAGCTAAAGCCCGGTTTGCGATCATGGCTCGCTTAGCGAAAACACATCGGGTCCGTGGAGATCCGAGATAAGCTATCGCAAGTGAGAAACTGGAAAGAAACGTCAGACGGTTGTTTTCGGGTGTAGGCCCACCGGCACCACTACTACCCCTACTGATGGAAGCGTGTAAACAGTGGCAGGGCGCACTTCCGCCTCCGACACTTTATTTACTTGCGCTTCGGAAGGGAGGCAACATTAAGTGGCTACACCGTGACTTGTCAGATGCCGACGCCGGAAAATCCTGCACTCACACGTGTCGGAAATGGGGGACCCCCCCTTCCGGATACTCTCTTTTCACGAATTACCCCGATACCCAGGATATGGTTAAATTGATTGCATACCGCAAGTGTAGTATGCAATGACCAACTACATAGTTGAGTGATTTTCATGGGAGATGCATTTGAAAATAATGAAGCATGTACTTGGTTCTCGTCTCATAGTCATATACAATATGTATGTATGTATGTAGTTCATGCGCCTGTGACTCAGGCGTACTTACATTAGATAGATATACATATGTATAGAGAACGATGCTATCAAGATACATTTGTGGAAAATCGGCGACGAGAGTATACCTCTAGAATATCCACCGTTGCATCACTTAGGCCGGCTAGACGTAGTCTCAGCAATTGATAGGTAGTCACGGTAGGCTGACCTCAAGGGACATCAGTTCGTACAGTGTAGCGCTTGCACCGTTCTCCGGATATATCCAGCTTCACCTTCGTAAAATCTACTCCCAGACCGAACCTTGCCGGTTTCCGCCTCATACCTTTTGCCTTCAAACGCCCTACCACCAACTCCCGTTTCTCTTGCTTTCTCTTCCAAGCTTATCTCTTTCCTTTCTTCAGCAACGAATACAGCCATCGTGCTCCTTCTCGTTTCTTCGCTTCCTCTGCACTTCGTTCTCGACACTGCGTGAGCCACCATCGCCACCACCACCCTCCCATTCCAGTTTTCTCCTTGCTTCTCCTGCTCTTCACCCTTTGTGTAAGCTCAGCAGAGCATCAGCGAGTGAACATGGAACTTGCGCTCGCTCCCGGCTAGATATCGTGCCACACTTTTACCATTCTACCTTCACCTTCCAGTATCCTGCTTTTATCGGAGCTTGCGACCGGCCTACACCTCCTGCGCCTATTTCTTTATCCTGCGTCAGTCTTCTGGCTGAATTGAGCTGATCTCTCCCCCTCCCCCAATGTTTCCTTCTACCTCCGTCACTCTGTCGGAAACGTATTTCTCGATCATTCAACTTGGCGAACTTGATGTTTGCGCGTGACCCGCAGGCACCTTACAGCAACATCTTCCTTTGCGGTTGGCACTTCAGGCATCGTTGAACAAGGTTCGTAAAGGCTTTGCGTTGTCTCTTGATCCCAGCTGGCTTTCGACAAGTGTCGACTAAATCGCTCCTATTTTTTCACCGCCAACGAATTAATTCAAACGAGCTGGTCGCCAGAACGATTTGGTAAGAGAAAGGCAACAAAAGTTTTCCACAATGACGACCGAGTGAAAAGACGCGAGAAAAAAAAGGAAATTAGAGAAAGAAGTGCGGTTGTGGGACCCAGAGAAGTGGTTATTCAGAGTAAAGCGGGAGAGGGTGTAGTAGGACAATTCAACTGTATGAATTGGAGCTAGACAATCTGCGGAGCCCGCATAAGAAGTAACTACAAAAAATTTTAATAAATCCCGTTGGCCGTCAAATTACTCGTCGCCTGCCTGCATCCGCTGCATTTAAAAGTCTCCTGTCACTCTCCGAGATGGTTACTAGCTTATATGACGGCATTTTCATCGATCAACTTGAATTAACTTTCTTTTAATTGAGTAATTACAGACGGAGCAGTCTCCGTGTACAAAGGGAACGGAGGCCAAGGCAGGGTGATGCGATGTGCGCGAAGAAGGTGGAAGCGAAACGATAGCACAGTTAAGAGAACGATAAGCCCTCATGAGGGAACCGAACGAACTAAGCAGATGATCCGCCCGAAGACCGTAAAACCAATTCGGCGGCCGTGCTGTCGCTGAGAGCTATTCAGCGCGAACGTCTGCAACGGACTTTGTAATTTAGAGTCAATCTCCTTTATTATCCGTAATGCGCACTCCGTCTCTCAGATTCTTGCATAGAACCCGCTCGTCGAAGACTCCGAATCCTCGGTCTCCGGTGGCAATACGAAGAAACTTTCAGACGAGCAGCGGAAAGACGAATGCACCAATTGAGAAACGTTCGATGAGAGGCAAAAGACGTTTTCCCCAAGCCATAATATCTTTTCTATCGGAAGAAAAGAATCCTTGGTGATCGGATCAACTACTTACCACTCCGTCGAAATAGTTGTAGATATAGTATTTTCTGTTGTATCCGATAGATCTTTTTCTTCCTAAAGTAGTTTACCGTAAGTCTATGATGGATACACCAGATAATTATCATACAAACTCTCGATTTCTTCTTACCATCAAATAATCGTTAACTCAGCCGATAGAACTACTTAACTACGATAACTGCACGGTCATGCGCTGTTGCATTCCACTTTACTTCCTTTCTCATATTTTAATTCGTATTTCGTCAGTCTGTTGAGCCATTGGGACGGGGCTAGAGGAACACCTTTTCAATAAGGTTCTTACTACTCGGAAAGAGGTATTAACGACCTCAACACCGTCGTTGGCATTACGGACGCGAGGAAACGCAATATCGCACGATCTCCGGCACGTTATTGTACGTGAGTAATTTAATTACACGAGGGCTACTTTGCCGGCTTATCGCATGCCGGACGTACAATGAAAATCCCGTAAAACCGCCAGGGCAAAAGACCCTTTAGGTTCATAACCAGAGCGACCAAAGCTTAAGAATCGAAGTAGCCTTCCCCGAGCAAGTTCGCTAGTGGCAGTCGCTCAGTCGCGAGCACATGTGCGAACTGTCGACAGCACGCATGCCGGGCACCGCACCGGTGTAGTTTCACCATTCGACAGAACGCGTTGCCAACGAAGCGCAGAGACTTGAATAAGTAAGCGCAATTGAGCGCGTAAGTATGGAACAAGGGTGCACCCAGCGGGACGTCCCGCCATGACTAAGTGATACGCTGGTATGTATATCGGGCAGTTTATAAATACGCGAAGATGGAAGACGGAAAAGCGGATGTGCCACAACGGGAGAATAAGAGAAGGTAGAAAGAGAAAAGAGGAGGAGAGATGCGTAAACGAGACGGAGTAACACGCGTGTACCAGAGGGTAAGGAGACGATGGTGGAGTCGCTGCGATGGCGAGACACGAATACACGAGGACGGGAAAGATCCAGGAGGTTATAAGTAATTCATCGCCTCGAAGCTCGTGCGGCCAGGCCGTGTAAATACAGGGAATGCGAGAGACCCGGTATAACTCGAGTGACATCCGCGGCTGCCTCTTTGCGTCTGACTGGCCTATCTCTTTCGCTCTAGTCGCGAGAGCGGATCGCTTCCCTTTGCATTTTGCAGCGACTGCATCTCTCTGTGAGCCGTTGGTATACCTTGGCATTATGCGGCCCAATGTAAATAAATGCACGCTAGTTGACGAGTACGGTGCCCGTTAACCGTTAATGACGAGAGACAGAGAGTAGGAGTGAGCGAGAAAGCTCGCAGGGGGAGAAAGAGAGCAACGGGGGCGGCAGCCACGGCAATGAGGAGAAAACGCTTACAGTGCGGCCGCGGCACGGAAAGGAGTCGCGCTGAACGATTCGGTTAGGGTGGAGTGCACGACAGGAGATGAAAAAGAAACGAGGAGCCGGATAAAATGTGACCGACCTCGGATAAGTGGAGAGAGGGAGAAGAGAGAGAGAAAAGGGTGCCGCTGGAAACTAGAGGGAGAGAAACCGTGGGGCCGACAAGGGAGAAAGAGTGCGTTGGGAAACACATTGACACACGCAGACGCAGTTATCTGTTCCAATTAACCTCTTACATTTCGTTCCCTTCCACTAAATTCCTCCCCTTCTATTCTACTCCACAGCCTGCTACACACCTCTTTCCCAACTCTACTCTTCTTTTTCCTCGTCTCCTTCGTAGTGCCGGCACGACTAGTACCGGTAACCCTGGCTCCGCCTGGACAACCCTTGCCTCGGTTGTCCAGTGGGGCTCTCGAGAACTGAAATTGAATCGACGTTCGTCCCCGAAATGGAAGACGCAGCCAAGTATCGTGCTCTATAGGATTTAAAAACTGCCCGGCGGATACTCGACGATACAACGGGCCAATATTTTTGATAGAGTGCGCCAATGCAATGGAAGCTGCACGCTGTATTGACGCGAGAGAATAAGCAGATTGATTGCTTTTTCAACAAAAATATCTCCGTTCGCCGCACTGATGCGCAATAATAGATTATGAAATTGAGAGCGGACAAATTGAACCGCCTAGAGTGGCCTATCGTTGTGGCGTATCCAGTGACCGCTTTAAGGACCGATTCAGTAGAAAACATATCGGGCGTACTCTAATACGGCAAGACTTTTATCAATGAGAATTGTGTTATATTAGTTTGTAGCCAGCAGTTATAACCGTCGAGAACCACAATTTTCGCGATTAATACTTGAAGGGAAGGCAGCCGGATTCGCGGGCCAAGTTTCATGACTGGAGGAGGGGATGGAACAAGTACAAAACGTCGCGAAGCAAAACACGTTCTTCCATAGTCGAGTTAAAAGTCGGGACGCATGCAAACAAGGATCGTATAACATTTTGCCTGCCACATGCAGGGCGGAAGCACACAGGCACAAAGTAATAACTGAGCGGCACTGCCACGTCGGCGGATCAATATCGGGCGGGGATAGAAAACAGAGATGGCAGAGCGGAAAGTGATGGAAGTGTACGAAGTGTACGAACCAGGCTACGAAGGAACACGAACGAAGGAAGGAAGGAGCGACGAAACGTCAACGGCGGGACAAGCCACCGTAAACGAGAGGCCATGGTGGCCACTTCATCAAATTTCGTGGTTATGGAAAACGCAAACTTCTCCTAGCTCGAAAGCCGCCTGCGCGACGTTCCAGGCCGCTCTATGCCGCTGGAAAGAGAGAGAGAGAAAGAGAGAGAATTCTCCCCGGCCAAACGTAACTTAACTTCTTGCGATGCCTGCTAAATTTTGCATACCGCCATGATCCGCTTTTCCTTTTCGGATCTACCGCTCACTGAAAAATCCGGACCGCTCGCGAACTCCGACCAATAGAAATTTCGAGAAGTCGTGATCGTTGGCTGAACGCGGAAAATACGTATGCCGCTTTTATCGGCGTTCATTCAGTGCCATGAGCTATTTTCCGCACACGATCGCCGTGCGCTGAGTTTCGGTCAATTCGCACCACTCCAACACCGTCCACGGGATGCAGCGCGAAATTTTTAACACCCAGCTAGGAATTTCTCGGAAAATTTATCTCTCGACCATTTATCTCGCGTCGAAAGTACAGTCATTACCAAAGATTTCAAGTTCCGGCGACCCTCAAAACTCGAGAAGTCACAAACCGTATAAATAGGGTGAATGATTTCGCGCATTCGTCGAAAAGGAGATCATGGAAGGTGGTCTTTCTAGGAGTCGAGTGACAAACGACTTAAAAGCTGTCTTGCCGGGCCACAAGGTTTGCTGCCCCCAGATTCGACTCTCCTGATTAATGCAAACCTTTCGCCAGCATGACGTTTCCCAATGACAGGAAACACAGCTCGAAAATTTCTCGAGGCACCGCATAACTCTCACTCGCTCTCTGAGATTCTCTCGCCACCGACGAATTGTGGCATGCCGGGAACGAAAGATAGGGGAGAGTTGGAAGATCAGGAATCGCCCGAGTGCACATGAGAGAAACCGAGACAGAGAAGCAAGATTGTGAGCAGGACGATATAAATAGAGAACGGACTGGATAAACGTTGGTGGCTAGAATTCTAGATGAAAGGAATTGCGATCTGCGGAGCTCTCTGCACAGCCAAACGCTAATGACATTAATGTGTTGCAAACTGATGGATCATCACCCACTGATGACCGTGGGTTATTTATCATTTGAACAAATCTACATATCTTCAGTTGACTTAAAACTGAATCAAAACACACTCTATAGTACTCTAATAAAATTGTGATTGTCTTAATCGTAAGTATAATAAAATGAACCAGTCGCTACAAAACTTTTGTGATGTATCGACTAGCTGGTAAAAAAGTACAAAAGAAGGCAGTCTTTCGCGAGGATAGTCATCAAACACAAGTACAAATACGATTTACGAGCAGACGAATGATCTGGACAAATTCTGCTGTCTTATGGTCTGGTAAAATTACCTCGAGTTGGAAACTTTGGCAAACGAGTTGAGCAGACGAATCGTATATAACTTATTTATCCACAAAAATGGTGAAATAAAAGCTTATAACAGCTGGAGGATGGGTAATGAATAGTATTTCTTCTTCGGGCAATGGAAAAAAGCATGTACAATAAAACTACTTATACGCGTTTTTCTTTAAATGTCAGAATGAAAACGAAATGAACATAAATATTCTACGGCGATCAAAAGCACAATGTGCAGTTTTGTTTCAATATTCCGTTCATTTTAATGTAATAATAACGCGTGCAGCTTCAAAGAGTTAATCGAGGTTTTACCTATTCCAGACGGACAGTTGAACCGTTATACTGGTTTGGCTTCATCTCGGAACAAAAATATAAATGTTCAGCTTCCGGGAATACCGAGCACGTATTTTAATATAATACGTACGACGTTAATACAATATCACGGTTAAACGGACAGTATTTTAGTCGTCGCTGAGGCTCTAATCCAATTAACCAGTTTCTTCGTCTGTGCTTAATAATTGTACTGTGGTATTACTACGATTCAAAGTATTATACAATGGAAGAAAAGTAATTATTTAGAATAGCGCCCTCCTCATGGATTTTCCTGAAATTTTAATACGTTGTACATTTCGATGCGTATATTACAATAATATCCGTCTAATACAATTTGTATCCACAACGTAGACTGCTCACCCATCTAGCTCTGACTCGAGCTGTAAC
This sequence comes from Trypoxylon attenuatum, assembly GCA_963989405.1. Lineage (NCBI taxonomy): Eukaryota > Metazoa > Arthropoda > Insecta > Hymenoptera > Crabronidae > Trypoxylon > Trypoxylon attenuatum. The sequence continues at coordinate 7,504,794 of OZ022490.1, read as the reverse complement.
CGAAAAACATAATATTTGTAAAAATAATTGATAGAACAAAGTTATAAAGCTGCTTGGATTCATATTGTAGTGGGAGTAACCAATTAAATACTGGAACATTGCACCAAAGATTGGATTAAACGACGAGCTTTTATTTAATTGATACACTTCGGACTTGTGTAATATATGTAAGTGTGCACTCTACTCACGCGATAGGTACCTTCGTATGCCATAGTGTACACGTAGACCGGCAAACAACGTCACTCACGTTTTGAACTGTTCCATTCATCGATTCCCCTTTTTCATGAATGAGGAATGGATATTTTTCTCTCGAGTCCTGGTAGCGTGCTGCAAAATTCCGATATGCTTTTTCACTGCGATACTTTACGGCCATTGACTAATTACAACAGAGCAGCCGATGATGATCGATATAACCGGCGTGAAAGTTGAATGCAAGTCATTGTGGGTTTGCTCCATCGGCCACTCAGACTGGCCACTCATCAAACTCTTGATACTCCCTCATTCGCATCCCGATCTCGAGGCTACTACATGCCGAATATTGTTTGCGAATTTCGAATAAGCGATGAAATTACGGGGGAGAGTTGCGTCGATCTCCCGTATCGCGCAATTCGATTCTGAGTTCGAAAGCTCGCATTGTCAACTTTTAATGATGTTGCTGGGGACTTTGCTGCCGACCTTTCGCAGAGCGTGCAGTTCCTTTCAAGCCGATTCGTAAAATTACAAACTGCGGTGAGATTTAATTTTTATACTAATTTATGCTAATTTACAACTACCGAGTAGGAGAAGTAGGTCATCCGAAAAAATTTATCGCGTGTAGAAAAGTACGGTGAGTCGAGAATTAGCATAGTGGGTATCGCGATAATCACTTTAGGCAACGTGTCGAAAGTTCCGCAATGCACGCATTCCTACTCCTTGTAATTTACCCCTGAACGGCAGGGATATAAGAATATTCTTATAGCAGAACGTTGACAATCGTGGGATTATCTTGCCAGCAACACCAAGTGGTGTAAGACAGTTCGCATCGTACAAACTCGAGGGCTCGAGGTCAGCTATAAGTCGCACATACATAAGTATGATCGATTATTCTTTCAACCCCTTGTTCATCGACGAAGTAGGTTCGTTAGCCGCAGCGTATAGCTATGGTAGGTAGGCGTGTGCACTGATTTATTCAAAGATGCAAGCCACCTCGTTCAGGGCTTGCTCTTCGTTAACCTCGTTAAACAAAAGTTTTCGACCAGACCACGTAATTCCGAGAACTCGACTGTAATTGCGCGCGATCGGTATCCAAATTGTGGAAGGGCTAGAAATAAATATACCGAGGGAAGATTTTAATTACAGTCCACTCGAGGTACCGCTGACAACACGCGTTAGTCAGTGTGAACCTGCCGCGGGACTTTTGGTGACATTGCTAAAATATTGTGCCCATTACATCCGCGTTTCGAGACGCACCCTTTCACTCCTCCCATTCCCTCTTGACACCTCATTCCCACGCATTTCTCTCCCTTATGCAGCAAAAGCTCGCGGCTTTCGCCGATAGGCTCTCGCGCATTTATTTCGCGCTCCCTCGACCACCAGCGTACTCCAGTTTTAAAGCAGGAGTTAATTTCACGCCGCACGGATTCCGAGAATTGTACATCTATAGTTGAGTACATAGACACTTGAACCAGCGCAGCGCGTATGTATGTGCGTTTAGATGAGATGCAAACCCGACGTTTTTGCCCATGCATTCTGCATTATGAAGCGTAATCGATAGCAGGATTTGCGTTACAGGTATATTCGGTACAACGTGTCACATTAGGTGATACGTCGTCGGGGGAATTCAACAATAGGAATACCCAGTGGCACGGCATCAAATATTACATTTTGCCGTTATTAAAAGTTACCGTTCTCTTTCGGTTAAGAGTATACGTACTGATGTGATACCGTGCAATTCAGTTGGTTCACATCACTGACATGTAGAATTTGGTAATTATAATTGTTCTATGCAAAATTGAAAGGGTGGAATACGTCGAATTGAATGTCCCTGTCAAAGTTTATATATTGCGGAGAATAAACGTTGCCAGTAATTATGTTATGGGCAGAGAAACAGACACTGGTTAATAAGTCTGATAGACGGGTTCCAATGGATAATGCGGATGAGTCGCGTTAAAAACATGCGTTGATGCAAGTAGCGTGACAAACTTGTTAGAAACTGGTTATGCATGAATGGCGGAATTTCTAAGTGCATGGCACTCAAAACTACTACCGGTTGTTTGCGAATGTTGCCACAACAGCAATGGACACTTCTCCTTCCTAACGCAAACAGGAATTATACGCTAATGAAGTCCAATTATACAACGAGGTAAACAAAGAATTTTTATGCGTATTTCACGAATACACCTCGCGATAATTAACACGCGTGCGAATGAAACTATATGTACTTTTAATATCGAAACAATTACAACAATCGACGAAAAGGAAATGTTCGCGCGTGACATACTTCACGGAATATTTTGACATAATACAATGTCAAAAGTGATTCATAGAGGAGGGCCGGGTGTAAGACGCCTCACAAACGCATGAATCAACGGTGAAATGAGGATTCATTGCTGGAACAAGCGGCACAATAAAGGCTATCAAGGATAATTAAGGCAATTAGGGAACGCTTTGGCTTGCTTTCATTAATCAAGGCAAAAGCTACCGATTTCTTTTTCGGCGTTGCACAAAGCTCAAACAGACTCATAAAATATTATTATGAAAAAACAAGTGTAACTTCATTTATTCAAAGGCCAGTGGAATATGTGCGATGGCTATTATATTGTAGTTAAAACACGGCCGTGAGTGGGTATGTACACTAGTAGAAAAGATTCTCCAGAAAATATTGTACGAATCGTTCTTGCTGCCCCTAAAATGTATTTGCAAAATGAAATAAATTACAGAAAACTTTCCGAATCCGGCCAGTAGAGGCAAGTAGTAGCGAAAAGGGGACTGGCATAGCAGTAGAGTCGTCGAAGAGGAAAGACAGGGAGATAGAAGACTGAAAAGGGATGCAAAACGGGGCAGGATCACGTGAGCTCATGGGACGAGCATAATACCATCATTAGGAGGGCGTCGTCGGATTCTTCCGGCATACAAAACTCGACACGGGGGGCAGGGGATGCTACCGGGTCTCGTAAATAAGGCCTGAGGAAGAGGGAAATCCCCCCCCACTCAGCAGTCAATTCTGCTGGAAAGCAGCTCGAATAATATCTTGCTCGGCAAGAAGCGAGAAAGAGGGAGCGAAAGAAAGAGAGAGGGGAATCGAAGAGCCAACAGAGAAAGCGAATCGAGATAGAACGAGGACGAAGATAAAATAGCGGGAACAGAAGGTGCGCGCTCAAACGCAAAAGATAAAGGGTGGTAGAAAGAGAGAGAAAGAGGTACAGAGCTCGATAATTAATTGGCTTTACATAAGCTTTGCCCCATTTTTCTTCTCCGTCATTTGCTTCGTCCGCTTACTCTTTATCGCGCGAAAGATTTTTCGAGGAAGCAGTCGTCTCTGCTGATGGTGTACGATCCGAGGCCAAATCGAAGCGTGAGAAGTGTCTCGAGTAAAGACGAGACGCTTCATAATTTAAACAGGGATCTCGAAACGACCGGGTTTCATGGAGCTGGCGATGTCGTTAAAGATATAACAATGATGAGAAATACGGATTATAGGAAAGGTACTGCTTTCCTCTCGTTTTACCTCAAAATTTCACCGTACCTATAGTAGAAAAAACTAAATCCATTTTTTATTTGCGCGCTCCTGGAGATCTTTCAAACGGATATTTTTATCGCATCGAATATCCTATGGTGTACCTTATCCGTGCCAACCACTTTAGAGGAAACGATAATCGTAAATGAGAGGCTAATGCCAGTTAATCGAAACGAATAAAAAAACGGAGAACGTAATTGCATCTCTACCAAATTAACCGTAGCGATTTTCATTTTATTTGTAGTAGACATTTGACTTCATCCCTTCAGGATCAATAAGTTGCTCATTAGAAAATAAACTGAGATTGCACTACTCCGGTAGGTTTCACTACAGGAATGGAACAGGGTCGGTGGAGGACGGGGGCGGGGGTGAGACAGAAGCGCGAGATCAATACCGAGGCACGAAGTCTGTAACTTATGGATGACTTTTGCAAACAGAAAAACCAATCATTCCATTTCGACCGTAAAACCTGGAATATATCGCGCACAGGTAGAAATTAAGAAGGATTCGAGAAAAGAAATTCGTGGAGATAACACCCTTGAGAATGAAGTGAAAGCATCCGGACTGGATTCTCGAAGGGACATCCAGCGAAAAGTTTCCAAGATGTTGGCCACGCAGCGAGGGGAAACCCTTTAGGAAAAACTGATATAAAGTAATGGATTTCCAAGGTGTTCGGTAATCACACTCCAAGAGGCTGCCTTTTGACGGAGCTTCAAGGAGGTGGACGCGAATCGTGCGATAGACGGATAGAACGGAATGAGTGCTGGAATGACAGAGGCCCCGAGGTAAGTGGCGAACGATAGTAAGGATCCGACGTTGGAGGGACAGTCTGAGAGGTGGCATTACATCTGTCGATATCTCTATCCCTCGGTGATAAAATAAAACTCAGATGAGGTATCTCTCCCACCCGGCTGGCTGCCAGTCTCGTCTGCCTGCTCCTGCCGAGACACTCGGTGACTTGCTTCCTTGCTCTGTCCCTGGAGTCTCTCGACGGCGAAGTAATTACAAGTTCGTCGATTAGATCCTATAGAAACTTGCACGAAGGTGTGTACATCGATGTGACACTACACGCATTTGACTCCAAGTATTGACGCCAGACCAAACACTTCGAAATCCACGACGCGGCGCGGACAGACTGCAAGTCTTCCAATGCGCCTTACTTACGTCTTACTCGATTCGTAAACTTTCCTCGAAATTGGAAATTTGGACAGCGAGACTCAAACCCCTGGGGCGAACCAATTCAACATAACAATTTTACCCTGGCCAAAATGAATTTTGACACTGCTCGAAAGTTCGCATCACCACTTTTTTCAATAATATGAACTCGATACTCCAATAGCCCGATTCATTGTGAGTGAAATTTTGGGAATGAAAATGTCAGTTACTATGATGTACTCATATATTGTATTCGTAAAATCCGTAACTGCTGCCGATAGAAAACTAGTAATTGGATGTGCAAAATACATATAACTTTTCGATACAAGAGACACATATCAAATGTAACGATTCAAATAGTAAAATTCGAGCTCGAAATTATATTTTTATATGTTGTATATTAAATAAAAAATCATATAAAAACTCTCGAAAGAGTGGTCTTTTGCATCGATTCTCACGAGATCGTATTTGCGAAACATGCCGCATACAGCGTCACTGCAAAGAGAAACAATGCAAGAGAGAAAATCGTTTTTATTGCGGGCTAGACCTTCAGTCAGCGAACCAATATCGATTCCGAGAAGGTTGAATATTTTCCAAAAGTCAAGTTACATTCGTACAGCTACCGAACTACCAATGCGCTCAAAGTATTCCATTCCACTTTCGATGTACATATACCCACATTTTTACTCTATTGCAATTTCAGTCACTTAGTTTTTCTGCAAGAGCAATATTTTAAAAATAACTAGCATCCCGATATGGAGAACGATTCACTGGCAAATTTTATGCGTATGACATTTATATAAATAGAGTTCTATCGTTTCAAAAATAACAATTATAGCTGAGAGTTGTTTCATTTAAAAAAAAAAAGAGTAGTGTCGATGTTATAAAAATATTGTTATTCTTGCCAATTAGGGTATCGAGCTTATTTCTCATTCAGTAGCCAAACAACATTTGATCGTAATTAATACTTTGCTATTAAGCTGCACATTGAAATAAATACAAATGAATGTACAATAAGCTATTACCATAATCCTATTACTGAATTCTTGCATTAAAAAATACAATGCAGGATGCCGGTTACAAGCTATGAATTCTCGATAAATAGTTATTTGCTCAAAAAAAAAACTCCATTCTACAATTCCAATTCCGATTGAAGTGAAATTATTTAAAACTCAATATCACGTACACGCTTGATTCGAGGAGCATTGAACTTTGCATTGATTGGTAAAATTTTTCAACAGAACGCAATAAATTCCTTATTGAATTGCGTTCGCTACTGGTTATTCATCATCGAAACAGATGCAGTTTCCTTTATTTACTATGTACACTACTAGGGACAATCCGGTGCTTACGGGGGCTGGAATCCCTCAATAGTGTCAGCTCAGGGGTTTTTTTTTCACCAATCCCTGAATACACGCTTCCTCAAGCTCCGAGGCTCACAGCTTTGTAAGTTGTTTGTATTTTCCGATGAACTTGGATGAGTGTATTGTCGTCTGGATTTAATACAGCGCTGACCTATTTTTCATTGCCATACACGATGGCCAATCGTCCCAGAAGCAATAGTAGCAGATAACACAAAGAGGCAAAGACCGAGAAGCGGCGAGGTGTTTTGTACAAGTTAGGTTGGCCGTATTGCACGGGGATATCTGTCGTTTTTCCGTAGAGTGGCAGCCCTTTGGCCGAGAGACTGCGCAGACAGATAGCGAAACGAGAAAAGGGGAATCGCTACACCAGACCAATATAGCGCACAATGAATAAAACCTATCGATGCCGGTCCTGGGTTGCATCTGGCCGCATTGTGATTTCGGTGGGGTAGGCTCGAATAGCCGTGAAGACCGTAGCTAACGATAACAATACAATGATGAATGCTCACTAACTAACTACCATGCAGTTCTGTCGAAAAGCCTTCTCCATATTACTGCTTTGTGCCCACCTATGTACTACCTCTTCGGTAGTCGATCTATGTCTGTATGAATATCGGGTGCACGCGTCAACGAGCCTCCATCGTGGATCTCTCTCTCTCTCCCTCTCTCTCTTATTTTCTTTTTCACACATGCTTTCTTTCGCTACCTCCCGCCCTCCCTGTCCACTGGTACTTGCCCTGCTGCTCGAGTCGCTTGAGGAGGGTGTGTCACCGTAACGACTAAAAAGGATACTGATATATTGCTCGACTGACAGCTTTACGAATGATCAGACTGTCTCCTTGTTATCTCTTGAGATACAGTCGCGTCGGCCCCCATCCCGATAGGCATCCCTGCGTCACAACGCCGACGCACCCTGCCCGGGAGCTTTATTCGAATAACTATACTTGGTTAAGGGGAATCCGAGTAGCACGAATTTTTGTTTATCCCATAGATTTATGCGATTCACGAAACAAGGGGTCGAAATCATGCAAATTTAACATTGAGTCTTAATAGACTCCTGGAAATCGTGTTTCGGATTTGTGAGATTGATTGTGTTAGCGCAGTGAAATTCGCAAATACTAGCACAACTTTTTTTTTAACTAGACTATTTTCGGAATAATTAGACTATTGGAAGTACATATGTACTGTGGACACTGTATTTGATTAACGGCGACAGTATCGTATAACCAGAAAACGCTAAATCGGCATCTTACAAGTCTGTTGGATAATTCGGTGGATGAAGAAAAGGGAAATACAACATCGAAACACCCGTCGAAAGGGTAAAAGGAAACATTTCCCCCCAAAGAGCGGCCAAAAGTTTCCCGTTAAAGCACGTCAGACAAACGTCTTCATCAGGGATCTTAACGAGACATCTCATGCACTTAATTAGGTTGCTTGCTCACTCCCAGAGTTTTTTAAACTCTCTAGCTCCTCTCTGTTCACTGATCTTGTTCTTTATTTTTTTCTCCAAGTCTGTACGAGACACCGGGACACTGGGCTCTATCGGCAGAGCCGATCTCCATTGAAATTATAATTAGATCCTTTGCTAATCTACCATTCATCTCGTCTCTATTCCTATTGAGATCGTTATCTAAATGTCTATTGGCACTGGTGACGGCTATATGCTGCCTTTATACGCCATTGTGCGACGTTTGCACGACGCCCCGATAATCTCTCGGGAGATTGACGTTCCTTGTGATAGAAGCCGTTGCTTGTGTGACACACTCTGACTAATACAGTACCGGTATCTGCACATGACATGCACGTATCTGCACTTATTAATGAGTTATTCCGCCCCCTCAATTTCGCGGGCAACACCTTCGCAATCTAGCAGTTGTACACGTTTCGTAATGAGCCCTCAATTCTACCTCGAGACTCCGTAGGAAACAGCTTGGACTTGAATTTTCGGTAAACCGTGAAACAAGGAAGGAACAGATCCATTAGTTACCAGGGTTAAAACTATTTCGCACGCTCGTTCGAGTGCGCGAATTAGTTCGCCTTAATTAAGAGAAAAACAGGTGAGAGATAAAGTGCGTCCGTCTTCAACTCCTATTATCTTTTTTCTTCCACTCAGGTGACCCCGCCTTTTCTTGGAGTCTCACCCTTCGATTTAGCACCTTCCTCTCGTTCTCCTCGTTGGCAGTCTGCGTCAGACCAACCCGAAACTCCCTTATTCATCGGGAAAGGAACGACCCTTCGACTCTTTTTCTCTTCTGTGGCCTTGTGTTTTTCTTCTTGGTGCTTCCTCCACTTTGCTGTTACCCTCGGAACTCGGCTTGAAATAAATACACGGAGGATGCTTTCTGCGGCTAGACCAGACCAACAACCCCTGGTTGGCAGGAGTTGCTCCGTCGACCGTTGGAAAGAGAAACCCAGGAATGAATAGTAGTAGAAGGGGTAGTGGCTGTGGAAGGAGTTTGCTGCCGTTGGAAGTCATGTAGGAGAAAGGTGTACATAGGTATACACACATAGGTGTCCAGAGAGTTATGGCCCACACATGGAAACGTCGCAGCGATGCGTGACAGATTGGGCGCGAGGGACTAACAAACTCCACGAGATATATCCGTCCGCGACCGGCCCACCAATTTGTCGATATCGTTCTTACCGTTTGTACATCGATCGATTTGCATTGTTACTGCTCAGTGCTTACAAACGCGGCTTTTAAAAGTACATACTCTGTCAGAGAGGGGTGAACACTTTTCCCGTATTCCTACTCGGCCGTTGTTGACAAATCCATCGATGCGAATCTCTCGAATTTCACGATTTCCAAAGGGACGCGGGAGAAATGCGCGAGGACTCGACCGTACGTCTAAGTGGCTAAATCGAGCGTTCGAATTAGAAACCGTGCACCGGAAGTCGGTAAATACTAAGCAGCGAGAGACGGTCATTTCGCGAGAGGTCCATGGTCGCGCTCGCGTGAACGCCAACCGTACAGCCGGTGTTCAGGATTAAAGTTAATTTCGTCTGGCTAGGTGTCTAATGGTAGAGACATAACTATGCAATAATATCTCGAGTGGTCGTGTGTAAGTAGAGAGGGAGAGAGAGTGTGTGAGATGGTAGGAAAAGCGAAATCTCCAGCACGGTGGTATGTCCGCAGCTTAGATACGGTACTGCACGGACGAGAGGGAACGATGAAACGACAATTACGTTGAAATAGTGCTTCCGCCAGGAGGAGCGCCAATTCCCTCCGTTCGCCTCGCTTCCACGCGTATTGGCGTCCACTACTCGCCGAGTGCAACTGCTTCCAGTGCATCCCATGGGCCTTAAGCAGGATGTAGGCATACGACACGACGCCAGGCAGTCTTGCGAATTCCTCCTTTTGCCAAGGATATTCTCACGTCGCTAATAAGGCGACTGCTTCATCTTAAATTGGCTGTGCGCTGTCGGTTCCACTAGACCAAATTCTATATAGACTTCCTTCCGCCGACTCTACTATATTTCTTCTGCCAAGTTTCTTTTAGTAAACACACTCAGAAAAATTGCGATCTCAGGAAAGTTCTGTATTTCCCTGGCATTACGGATAAATTTGAATGAAATAGTGCTAGCCGATAGATTTGCAACGGATCGGATAAAGTTTGCGGATCCACTAAATTTGATTCTTCAACATGTTTGGAAGGTAGTAATAGAAAAAGATCGCATACTTGAGACGGGAGAAAAAAGTGCCTTTCAAAAGTATTTTTTCTATACTTTTCTGACTGCATAAAAAAATAGAAGAATATGGTCTGGTAATGCGGAACTGCTCTAGCAAGCGATCGAGAATACATATATGTATGTATAGTAAAGCGCCATATAAACTTCAGTCGGAAAACACACTGGGTTATCGATTGCCGCAGCGGGAAGCACAATTACCGTTTTATAAACTCCACCCGTAGGCGTGACCCGTTCAAAGAAAAGACAGTCCAATACCGTCGGCGTAATTGTCAACGGATCTCGAGGGTTAACAAGTTGAGTAACGACCGGCATTTTAGTCAGTAAATTATCAGCGGGCATCTCTCTCCCTTTGGATTGCGCTGTCGAATGAGTGGCGCGTGGTTCGAGCCGCTACGAAAGCTGCCGCCCAGCTATAAATAGTTAAGCAGAGCGTATATACTACTGAACCAGAAAAGAGCAAACACCCAAGAATCCGTGGGTGAAGGATAGCGTTGAAACGTGTCCGCTAATAAATGGAAACTCGAATATGTATCAAGAAGAAAAACTATGGCCGACGATATAGGCCAATCTTGACACATTTATTAGTTTTCCTTATAATTGAAGAAAAACTGTTATAGACAATTTTCCACCGAGTTATATACATGTACTTATGTACCCATAATGTAGCTATGACTCTTAGTTAATCAAGGACTCGCGTAAATTGTATTATAAGATTGAAAAAACAAGATATTGTTAAACGGTATGAAGAAATGTGATAAAATGGCAGACATAAATAGCCAGTATAATTATTTTTAAGGAAGTTTGGCTTCCTAGCTATACCTATTGAAACGAGACACTATGATTAATTAGCACCTGCACAAGAAGTATAGCAAAATAAGGTAAGAAAATAGGTAGGTGTTTAGCTGAAACCATGGGGAGATACCAGGGCAAGGACTGTATAGATATCGTGGAAAAGGTAAACAGTACTCGTTGACTACATTAATTACGGCTCGCATCAGACTGAGCGACATTTATTAATTATATTTTCTGCAGGAACCCTTTGCGACCGTAATGGATGTACGCAGCCACCCGTAAATTTTGGCTAGAGTAATGTTTGTCTCGCGAAGATACAAGAAACTTGTCATTAATAATTCTATCTATGCGAAATACGTTCAGGAGCGGAAATTACATAAAGTTAATTAAAGTGCTGATATTATGGTGTGGTCTTTACCGTGGCAGATAGGAATCGAGGAAATTTCTATGGTAGGGAACAGTCGTGATTTCAACAAACAAAGCACCCTGTAACAAGTCTCTTTCATGCACGGTTGAATCATATAAGCGACCAAGCGAAGAATAAAACTGTGACAGACACAGAATAGAAGGAATATTACTCGACTTGTCACGAAAATCCGTGGAAGACTAGGTATGTAATACGATAGTATCCATGCCACACGCTTGATTGACAAGAGATGCTTCATGTCAGGCAACGCAGCACCGTTGTGGCTAAGTACCTACTCCAGCAGTGCTCTGTACTCCAGTGCTCGCATTGAGAGCCAATATTATTTATCCTATAACAGCATTTGCGTAATTATACATCAAACCCGACTCCTCTCTGCACGGTCGGGTCCTAAATAATATCACCCTCTTGGAATTGATAAAATTGCAGTCGAACGATCTGGCAAAGTACAGTCGATTCCTGAATTACAGACACGACCGGAGGAATTATCGAAATGGTCGGGTAATGCAGTCAGATTTATCGGTGGATTTCGGTAAAATATGATCCACACAGAAGACGGAGATAGGAACCATGTGGTGGTAGTTACAGTGGTAGTGGATACTATGTCTCCGCGGTGTCGTGTTCTTGGTGCTAAAAAACCGAGATTCTTTTTCGAGTCGCGGCAGCGGCAGCTGCTGATGAATCGCGGGCGTTAATGTTGCGTAGGGACATAACGACCAGCGGGTATGTTTGTTATTCCTCAGAAATGGGACGAGCGAGAAGTCAGCCAGTCCTGTCGAAGAAGCGAGCCGTGCGAACACGGCATTATCGCGATCGTTAGAGGAGACAGGAGGCTTTAGAAGGTTTCTCGGTTCGTCGGCTCGGCGCCGCTCGTCTTCGCCGTCAGGCTGGGCTGCAGCTCGATGTGGCGTGGGTGTGTCGCATTGAAAATAATGACGGCCCGTGCGTCGATGCCACGGCTCGCTGCCCTTCGACGCTTCTTCCCAACGCTTCTCCACCTCGGCGTCTTGTCTTCTCTTCCCTTCGCTTCACCCTTACCACCAACTTTGCTTCGTGGCGTTACCCTCGCGAATCTAGATACGAGGGAGCGAGCATCCTCCGCCACAATATTCCACCAAGATTTTTCTTCATTAGGCCCGAACCAGGCGGCTGACTCGCGCGAAATTGAGTTTCGTGTTAAGGTGACCTCCAGTTACTGGATGGGGGCACCCGGGACGCGCGACGAGGGCGAAAACAAGTTGCCTTCGGCAGAATTGGACAAACTGAAAGCCCAAAAGGGCGAGCCCTTTGCTTGTTTTTATCTCGGTGGATACGCTAGTGGATCTCTCTGACCAGTAACCCCGAATTCCCGAGTTTAGCAGAGGCCTTGCGTTACAGTGGAATTTATCAAGGCACGGTGTTAGAATCAACGCGATGCTTTGTGTGCTTCTGTTGATTATTTTTTACCGAAGGATTATCTTTTCCCTATTTCACTTTATTGTATTTTGTCGTTCTCTTTTTTTTTGTTACTGTAGAGGAGCTACTATTGCTATTCTATATACGCTACATGGCTTCGCTATGGCATCGAAGAAAAGTTTCGCCCGACGCAACCATTGTTAATCTCTCGGTAGAACGCTCGCTAAAGGCTCGGAGGAGACTACGTTTGCACGTCACTCCGAAATAATACTTTTAAGTTACAATCACAATGCAATTATAAGGCGAGTACGTTGAGTTTAATCGGATTCGAAGTGGGAATCTTATACGAAAATTCCGAGAGCGGATCATGCTGGGTGGTATTCTACAGTAATCATCGCGAAACTAAATTTAAGTTTTCATCCATGTCGGGAGCAGGCCGCAACCAGCTAAGCCCATAATCGCTCGCGATCCGCGAGCAGAAAATGAGTAGCAAAGGGGCTGGGGATAGGAAGAGGTGGGGTCGCATGAAAACGGCGGGCCAGAGCGAAGAGCGATAAAACCGACTAAAGGAGAAAGAGAAGATTGCCAGGAAGAAAAGCAGGAAAAGTGCGACAGAAGGGTAGGATCGCGAGATTTTTGCATTATCCTCACGTGCGCAGTCTTATTACGAACACACGTGGTGTAATATTCTCCCCCCTTACTTCAGCAGCGATTCGCGGCTTTCTTCACTAGCCCTCTCATTCTCTCTCTCTCTCTCTGTCTCTCTCTCCTGCGCGAAGCCTCGCGTTCCCTCACATTGTTAGAATGCGTCAGGCGGTTCATCGGCGACAGGGGGATGATCGAATGCTGCCAAAGTTTGCAGGAAGTCGTGAAGATGATACATCCACCCTTCCTAGCCCATGTTCGATTCCTCGGCAAGAAGTTCGCGAAGACAGGGACCCTAAGACAGCGCTGTCACACAGCTGGCATCTTTGTTCTTCGCTTTCCCCTGTCCAAATGCGCGCACCCATCCACCCATCTACTCTGACACGTACTTTGCAGCCTTTCATAATAACGTCTTCCAACGAATGACACTTTTTTCCGCGGTCCTTGTTTGTCCCACCACCGCACCAGTAAAGTGCGCGCGCGCGCGCGCGCCGCAAACGGCGGCCGGGAACGTGACTGAATTGTTAAGAGCTCTTGCTATTGTTATCTAATGAACATCATAAGGAACGATGCTTCCGTCTTGAGCTTCCTGCATAATTTCATTGCAGCCATCGCTAACAGTAGCTGCAAGCCGTTCGCCTTCCTTCGGGGAGATTTTATCGAGGTTGTTAATTAGAACGATTGCGTAACTGTTAGTTAATGTATTATTCTCAAGTTTTCGAAAGCAGTGATATTTGAGAGGTTGAGGTTTTTGTTAGACGCTAGTTTGAAGTAAAGTTAAATTTTCTTCAAACGTGCATAAGCAGCAAAAGTTTGTGGTTTAGTTTAATCGTTGGATGGATTAATGGACCAAGTTCTTCCTAAATAGTCATTCTCTTTTTGTTCTTGTCGTCAACATATTCTACATTACTTTTCACACATTTATTGGGAGACAATTGAATAAAAATTCACCGGAAACATATCGGATTTAATTGGGCACTTGTATCAACCCCTGCCGACAAATACATATACATATTCCCCAAACCGTGTTTATTCTTTTCGCATCGATTCGCGGGACTTTTTTCCACAATATTCGAACGGCAGTATTTTTTAGCGAATATCGCGAAAGTTGTAATTTACAAAACACTGTTTATTCTTGATTTTTCAAACAATAGCGCAGAGGGACAAAGGGTGACCTACGATATATTTGTGGAATTCGGTGGCATATCGGTGAAATTGCAGCGTAGTATCGCGATCACCGCACACGTGAAATTCATGCTACTAATCCCCATAAACTACGTTGTTGGTCGGCACACAGAGTGAGCAGCCAGTAGGAACGATGAAATTTCGCGGACGAATCGTCGTGTCGATTTGGCAGGCCGACCGGTAGATTGCACAATTCCAGCAAAACGAAAAGCTCCGGACTTGCTCGTTTTGGCGCCTCGAAACGAGAAAGTCCGACTGTCATTGGAGTCGTATCTGTTGGCGAATCTGAAACGGCAGTTTTTCCACGAAGGAAAGCAATTAAGTCAGATAGATATTGGTGATCATTCTAGTGACATTTGAATTTCTTCTTCGACGAGTTGCACACTCATGCTTCTTTCGAAAAAAGGTAAAAACGTTAATAACAGCCGCATCATGTTCGCCAACCTCGTTCACAGATAGCGAACATCGATAGCCTGTATTGAGCTATCGATATCTCCATTTCATTTTGTACTTTTCGTACTTCTGACCCATTCTAAAACTCATCAAGCGAGCCTCCAGTGTTTTCCGATGATTGAGAGTAGAATTCCCGACGACTCGTTTCGTTTTTTTCACGGGAGCGGGAACACTCGTTCGACGAGGAGTACTCTCTAAACGTTGAATCCACCGAGGAATCATGCAGAAGACAAAATCGAAAGACCGTCATGCGTAAATTCTGGCAGGATACATACATAGACCCATGAGTGTGGATACGTACACATACATGTGGAAAGATCACGGCCGGGGCCCTTACTTCCCGATGTAGAACGATTTCCAGCATCTCGCGTCCATTGCATTATTCAATTCTGATCGTCCGCAATAAAGGAAGAGAATAAAAGACTGCACCCACCGTGGCGACCATCCACCGTACCAACCACCGACTGCCGAAAGCACGTGCAATATTTTTCTCACCGGAATGGAACTTTTCATGGACATATACATACGCATAGTATAATATGTATGCTGGCAGTGTATAGATGTGTGTTCCACGCTTAAAGATACACATATCCATATCAGTCTCTTTCGTAGTCTGGGCTCGACCGAAGAGTCAGTCCACTAGCCAATAATACAGAGACGAGAAACCAGGAAATACGAATATCTTTAATTTCTGACATCAGCATATAACACTGTGTATGAATACCATCAGCAAACTCGATTGCTATTGGTTTTCACTGAAATGAACCTTGATCCGAAAGTCAACATTTTCGTATCCCCGCGATTCTGCCCGAGCCAGTTCCTCATTATTTAAAGACCGATCACCGTAAATCATACGAGGCGAGGGGAGGAAGACAAGGAGGGTGATGCATGCTCTTGCCTGAGAATTAAATCCGGTAGAGCAAAGATTGGTCTTTCGTCCGCAATACAGCATACGGAACGAAAGGGAAAGCAATTCCTCTCACGTTCCCCGCGATTTTATCTTACTGTGAGCCAAAGATATGTTCAACGTTCGGATAGTTGAAGATTGCTCGTTGGAGGAGTGATTTTCCTGTCTAATGTATCTCTACTAGAGTTTCGTAAAGTGGACCCACCAAGGAGTGCGGCACGTGACGCATAATCCTGCCTCCACCTTGATAAGCCTGACAAAGCCGTTCGTTATCAGTTATCGCGAAATTGTATAACATTACGATTCATTAGTTTCGCTCGAGTCTTCGCGCATTTGCATACATTTGCACAGAGGATTTGATTACAGGACGAAACTGGTAAAACCGTGTTTATCAGGATAAATATTTTCCTACTGTTGTATTGTGCTGCCGCAATTGCGCCAGCAAATATTAGCCGGTTTCGTGCGCACCGCGAAAACTGAAAGATACACACAAACAATCCGAAGTAAATATGCTCCTCGAGCTCTCAGAGAGTGTGGGTGCGATTCGTTTCAGCAAACAAAGAGTTAAAAATTCTTGTGGAATAAATTTCGAATCGGAGACGCGGTTGATGATCTTATCAGATTTTCAGTGACTCCAATTTCTGCGTGACGCTGCACTCCTGGTGTTCCGCTAACGTTAACGCAACGGTACGCCACGCCAAGCCACGCCAGACCGTGCCGGATAGCAATAAACCACGGAAACGGGTATACCCCAGAAGAGGCAGGATTTACGCGGGATTGTATTACGCGGCGGTGCAGCGCGGCGTGCAGCAGCAGCTGCCTGGTGTCACATTTTATAACGTTACGACTGACATTAGCTCCGCGTCTCACGTTGCGAATTCTCGTGTTCGACTGGAAGGCGCGGCCGTGCAAAAGACGTTTCAAGCTACATAGCCACTCCTTCGCAGCTAATAAGAGTCACTGCTCCACGACAATTTTCTCCCTGACACAGTCTATCCCAGAGTGAACCTATTACAAAAGCCTAATCGCTATAGATATTAGCGACTGCACCTCATTCAATATTGTTACGAATTGAAGCCATCTGTGTTTCTTATATGACGGTATACTGAAAAGTTGCAGCGTACAATTAGAGTGTTTCTAAGCAGCGGTACGTGCCTCTTAATTCTCGTTCAATAAATCTTTTTACACTTAACGAAGTCTAGCTACTCAATCATGACCCGACCCGCAACAATATCATCTTACTTGGCTCGTCAAAGGTTCGATTATAATCAGGATACAAATTTCGATCCTTGCACTTTGGTGGAGATAATCAAGCTGGGTGCAGATACAGCCAAGTCCTACGTTCAAACAGTGAATTTGCAAGGTTTTGACAGCGTAAAGCAGATAACATTTTACGTGGAAACGATCGTGTGAGATTGCCGGGCAAAGGGCCGCGTGCCAGGTGAAATTTTCGCGGTGCATAACGAGGGCAAAGGTAACGATCCTCTCAGCAGGTTTGGGTTGCACCGAAGACTCCCTGTACCCTAAAATCGCGATAACACATACTATCCCTTGGAGGCAGTGCCTTGAATATTCAAAGGTATTGCACTTATTATTAGCAAGCGCATCCTTAAGCGCTGTGTCGAGAGGAAACGAGAACTTGTATGCTCGCAGGCTTAAACGCAAAATGCTACCTCGAGCACGCTAATCGACCGATGCAAATTATAATCCGTATATGTATACTCAGACGCTCTTTCGGTGGGAACTCAATTTTCATCGGTCTTTTAATTCATTATAAAAGGATGAAATTAATAGTTAGTGATGTTGGTTTAATGGGAAGTCTTCTGCGATTTGAATATGAGCTGGTGAATGAACAGCTACGACTGTTTGTGCTCGTACTAAAGGAGGTACATTACGGTACATAATTTAATGAAAGCTTTTAATCAGAAAATCGCTCCGCCACGATTTCTAATTTTGGTTATGGCTTATTGAGATGAACGTTCATGGCACTCTCTGAACAATTCTATATTTCAGCCGCGGTTTTAACGATCTGCTTGCCAGACCACTCTCATCCCTATTATCTTTAGGATAATGACCGTAAGTTTTGTGTCAAGCCAGGATTCAATTTCAATTGTCGCACTGCGCCTTGAGTTACGCACTCTTGTGTCATCTTTCTTTTCTTTGAAGGGCTTTGAAAACGAACCTTCGGGGATATCAGATTTGTATTAAAATTCTTCCGACCTGCCTCCTCTTGTTACTTATTTCCTTTTCTGCGTATTCCACAGTCACCATTTAGCATCGAGTCCTTTTGTACATTCGATGCGCATTTTCCCCATCCGACAAACCATCTCCTTGCAAAAATCTTATTCGATAACAAATCTCCTCTCACGTTACTTTTTACGTCCCTTTCGGGGCTCAGACTATTTTTCTGAAGAAAGTAAATCCGAAACCGGAGAACTAAATTGAAGAAAACGAGAAGATCTTAAGAAAGAACTAGTTATAGCGGAAGATAAGACTTGATGCGTTACGATAAGCGGGAGTCTCTACGAAGACTGTTGTCATCGAGTGTTCGAGGAACGACACATTCGTTACATCATAATTGGATCACACGCTCGAGACCATAGCTTGCAGCTGAGGCAGTCCAATCTTCCACTCAGACGACACTCAACTCAATATATGACAGAAACGCCACGCGCAATTACCTTTTTAACTTCCAATATATCAGAGAGCAAGTCAATTCGCCAACTGAGTGCAGGTGCCTCTGCCATACGTGCACGAATAATAACCCACGTATTATATGAAATCGATAACAAGTAATCTGAAATAGCTCGGGCCAGTTTTTCTTAAATATATCATCATTCTAGCTGACTGGCATTTAACGAAAATATATAATTCCATCGATAGATTTATTCCAGTGCTCAAATATCAGTTCCCGTTAAGATTGAAGAGATTTGGCGGAACGAGTAGTAATACGTTTCTGTTTCCACATCGCCACGAAGAGAAGTCGATAGTAAATTCTCGAATAATTGCAGACCCCTGAATTTCCTATCGGTCGAAAAGGAACTGTATACCGTGACCAATGATGCGGCCGGCGCACCGAGTGAGATAACCTAATCCATCGTATCGATTAGGAAATATAACCCAATTTCGGCTAACTGATTTACTCGCACAAATGGATTAACCCAGCTTGAAGAGGGGCCACCGTCGCGTTAACACGTCGGATTGCTGCTTACTCTCTTCTTCTACTGTGCATCCATCCCCCTAGTTTCTCTGTCGTCTCTTTCGTCGTTCATCTTGTTTTCAGCTACTCCCTTCTGCTTCATTTCTCTGTTAGGTGCAATCACGAATCCGGCTGCCTTGCCTAAAACTACCTACAGCCTTCCAAAGGCTCTCTGCTAATCCAGCGTTTGTCTTCATTGGCTAGAAACGCGACGTTACTTCCACTCCGGCACAACGTAGCAAATATTAAGAGTTTCATTTTTGTTCCTTTGTGCTTTCCCATCGATCACGACGGAAAACACGTTCCATGAAAGTGTTAACGTCGAGTCCAAACTTTCAGAAATTACAGTATGTTTGCTCGTTAACTGACAATGAGCCAAACATATTTCTTCGTCAAATTGTATTATTCTCAACAATGAGATACAATAGTTCTTTCCTCGTGCGATCAACAAGAAGAACTCGTGGTAAATGTTTCAAAGATGTTTCGATGTTTCGAATGTCACTTGTCGTCCTCCAAGTTTTAAGACCACCATCATTTTGCCATTAAACTTTTTTCCCCTGGCGCCTTTGCCGGAACGGTAGCTCGCCGATAGTCTTAATAAATTAATTTTCTGCCACGGTCTGTTCTCAACTTAATGATCCTCGAGAAAAAAGCAATATTTATTGCGCGGTATTCCTACTCCCGCTCTCTTTTTTAGCCAGACGGATAGGCAGGACCAGCGGGACTTGTGCCAACGATATTTTTTTATGTCGTGTCTGATTGCTTCCTGCCTCGGGAAATATGAGTGGACGTTTATAGGATCGCAAAGTGTCGGGAAGTGAGCGCGATTATTTATGGTATTTGTCAGACATTGTTAACTAACTTATACTTCACCCGAGAGGACTGAGACGGCTTAATGAGACCTCTTGAGACAAACACAAGGATACGTACTACGTTCTAAACTTGTAAAAAATGATATATCGGTTTGATGTACTTTCCGTACGATCATACTTGATAAAATATATCGATTTCATATGGAAATCTTTTTTCTTTTTTGCTCGACTAGTTCGGAGACAAAATATCGTAACATTTATTATTTTCTCTAAAGTACAATACATAGAAATCGTCCAGCAGCTATGTATAAACAGACGTTACTTTTTCCACCAGTGGCACGAACACCCATCACAGTCTTCGAAAATCCAACTTAAGCAAATTGTAACTTATACCACATCTAATGCTATTCACGAGCTAGCATGATTATCGAAAGGCTATGTTTATCCAGGTATCGTATTAAATCCCCGTTTCATGCTTCCCCTTCACGAGAAGGGGTCACTTATGGACACGCCTGTTCCCCTGGCAGAGGGATGGAGATAAACATCTCTCGTGATAAAAATAAAATCCTTGATATAGGTTCGATGGTAGGGTTTTAACCTGTCACTCTTGAAAAGCAATTCTTCCCGAAATCGACGGATAAGCTGCCAGTTATGAGAATGGAAAATGACAGATTTATCGATTTTGTTTGTTTATACACAGGATTCCACTGTTTTACCGGAGATGATTACAATGGTAATTGAATCCGAAAGCTTTGTATTCGAGTCAGAAATAAGTAGAATAATGAAACGTAAACCGATATGTATTGTATGTAGCCGATTTTGTAGAAGATACGAAGTAGACAAGGGATAAATGTAGCCTGAACAGGGTGGAAATCCCCGTGATTCGTGGCGTTTAGAAATGTAATTTTGAAAAGTGCCCTTAAATTTGTAACACCACTTGCTCAGCATTCTAATGCATTCACTGTGTTCTTAATTGCAGGCTTCCACCTCCGCAGCAGCAGGTCACCGTCGGTTCTCTGGGTGGTAGTTTGGGGGCTGCCACTGGAAATGGGGGTGCCGGTACTGTAGGCGCACAGGGTCAGGCAATGGTGATGCCCGGATTCCCTCTTCGCGCAGCAGCCGTGCCGCATTACTCCCCTTATTCGCCGTCACGTTTTCATATCGACAAGCGTTGCCAGCACAGATGTTCCTGGAAATGTTTCTCGATCGCTTTGATCCTCCTGACTGTCGCCCTCACGGCGATGCTCGCCTACTTTGCCAGTAAGTAAACACCGAAAATAATTATGTTCTTCCCCTCACTACGTGGAAAGCTCTCTCTCTCTTCGAGAAATTCTCGCCGAGTTTAAATTAAAGTAGAGAGAGCAACCAATTCTATTGCAACCTCTGGCTTTTACCGTTTACGTTTCTATCCGTAGAAACGATGGAAATGAACGGTGAAATCGCGCTGAACCACTGGGGCGTGCTGCATTCTCATAGAATAAATTAATTAATTGTAGCGAAGACCCGCATCCGGAGAATCCGGAGAGGCGAGCGATTCGCGAAAGTCTAATTGTTCGATACTCGCAATACAACGAACTTCTCTCGAACGTTTCCAACAGTTACTTACGTAGGAAAATGTTGATGCGCCCGACGATGCGAATTTTTACGGTGCTATTAAGTTTGTAAATGGGCATTGAGATTACATGTGAAGTTAGTGTACCAGGAAGGAGCATCGAGGGAAATAGATAGTCCCGCGTGTCGTATACCGCAATATTAAATACCGTTTAACGACGGAAGTCCGGACCTTTGGTAGGAAGTGCAGCTACATCGTAACATTACTAGCGCAATGGTTCATTTAGCACCCAGTGGCCGGTTCCATCCGGTTAGGGGAGAGGCAAAAATATTGCGGGCCGATAGCCGGAGGAAGCGGTTTAGAAGCATACGCTGCGTTTGGCCCATAATGATCGCTTCTGAAACATTACGCAGCAAGAAGGGATAAAGGGTGAACCCGTAGGTTTGCACGAATCAATAGGATGCCTTTTCCCACTAATAAGACGAGTGGGAATATAGGGTCTCTGTGAAATTGAAACGCTGAGGGCGGTCGAAACAATAGAATCCAGGCGAGGCTTTAGTGGTAATAAATTTAGGATCTTTCGAGCCATATATAAAGTCAATTTGGAGAAAATCCCCTATTCGTGATGAGCATTAACTTTGAGCAAATAGACCGGATTTAATGCCACTGACAAACGTGCAAAATAAATGCGTGCATCTCTTTTCGTCTAACAGATCCCATTTAATGCGTGTATTTATTCTAGGAAGGAAAGCTAAAGTCGTTCAAAAAATCTATTTGACAAGTCAAAATTCCCAAATTAATTACAAAATTACAAAATTGCAAATATAAGATACAGAAATTATTCGAGAAAAAAATGAATTTCATTGAGAAGAAAATATTCAATTTCACCGATATTCAAGTTCTACTCGTTCAAGAGTGCTTTCAATGGGTCGAAAAATGTAGATAAAAGTAGGAATTCATTGCGCGAAATTAGCTCTCCTACGGATAAGATAGAAAAGCGGAAATGAGTCTGAAAAACAGGAGAGCCACATCGATACGAAGAACTTGGAGAGCGGCTTATCTAAACTTCTTGTGTAAACGCACACTCCGCAAATTCTGAAGCTCCAGACCGAGTCGAGGGGCCAGCAGTGGATTCGAGTAAAGAAATTAACGCTAGCTCATTATCAGCGCGAAGCACAAAAGGGTCGGTGAGACGGTACAAAGGGGTGGCAGGTTGGAATTGTGCTTTTACATTCGGCGCGGCCAGACAAATCCGAAAATCCAGGCGGTCAAGGTCTGCGACCTAGTCGCATTACGGTTTATCTTTCGAAGGCGACGGGACTAAGGGGATTTGACGAGAAGAAGGGAGAAGCGGCGGAAAGAGGGAGACGCGAGAACGCCACATTGTCCTGCGAATATATAGAAAACTGGCGGGACTCCCTTAGAAAACTGTCCCTCGGATTCACCACTTGTACTCTGTTGGCTCTCGTCTTCCTGCTTTTCCTCCTTCGCTTCCGCTTCTCTCCGGTGAAAGGCGAAGAGAAGAAAAGGAGAAGATTGCAAAGCCGGATCGGCCTCGAGAAGACCTCGCCAGCTGTTATTTCTGCATTCCAGTAAATCGAGTCGGGAATCCAATCTGCCTGTTTGCTACTGCATCCAAACTACCCTCTTCCGCGCCGCGCCAGTGTCTGTCCTATCGACAGTGCAGGTCCGTCTGCGTTGCTGACGCTGACGGCTGCCTCTACCGAAACCCACCCTTCTCTGCTCTTCCTTTTCCTCCTCCTTCCTCAACCTCCTTCCTGTCTCTTGCCTGCCACCCCGTTTCACTCGCAAGCCGACGAAACTGTGATCCGTACTGCGGACGCGCACCCTGCACTTCCCACGCACGCGGCTCGTCTTGCTTTTTGCTAATTTGATTTATGCGCCCGCTCGTCTCGCGTCCACGCCGCCCAGGCGGAGGAGAAGGAGGAGAAGTCCTTTCGGGATGAGCTACCTCCGAAATGTCGCCCAATGCAATTTGCGGCATGCTCGTGAAACCTTGCTCTCTCTCTCTCTCTCTCTCTCTCTCTCACTCTCGAGGGATCGATCCAGCCTCTATGGTAATTGGCCTAATTTACCTTAAATATATCTCTTGTTATTCCGCGCTGACATTAGTTGCTCGTAACAAGGGAACAATTGGTGTGCCGTTGCCGGGAGCGCACTGCTATTCTGATCCACATATCCATTCCCACTTTAGACTAGGAGAATTTGTGTTCGAGGGTGTCTTCCCGAAAGGAGGGACCCAGCAGGATCGATGAGTGATATTCTCCCGCTAGAGCCACCCTCATCTGACGCTTTTACTGCCTGCGATAAAATTACCGAACGACGCACTTCGACCCCCTAATTAACTAATACGCCAATGAGACCGGTGAATTAATATTTTTATTGCGCTCATTACGCGACCGGTGAAATGGATTTTAACGACTCTGAGAGACGGGTAATCGCGGGATGTCGGCGCAGAGCGGGGGGGATGGCATGGCGCAGCTCGGCTCGGCTCAGCGCTCGACGCTCCACAAGCAGTACTTTCAGCAATCGATATAGCATGCGATTCGAGTCGCTCGAGCCGCCGTTTTAAGCAATCGATGTGGCTCGGATACACACGATAAGGGTAATTCTGGCGTGCCTGCCCGAATGTTTCAGACGATCCGAGCGAAAGGGTAGACTGATCGATAGTAAACATTTCATTATAACGTACAGAACGGAAGTGGATATACCGTGGGCGTGGACGAACGGATAATCCGCCGATAATCCGGGAATCATTCTGGGAAATGAATCGCTCTATCGATCCGAGGGAATATAATTGAAAAAGTTGTTCCTTGGCCCTTCGAACCAGTCGGCTGTCGTTCACAGCCGAGAGCTCACCTCCCATCGGGAATCAAGCGGCGAACAAGAGGCACGAGTAGCCCATGACTAGCTTTATAACGAGACAATAGATTTTTATCGGACTTTACTACTTTGACTTATTTATACTCACTATATTTTCATTTTGTCGTATACTATTCTGGTAATAAGTCAGATATGAGATCGTGTATACAAAGTAGTTCACGTACTATTCTAAAATAGAATATGTTTCCCGCGACACGAAATTAATAAATTTATATCGATACGTAAATACACGTTGGAGAGCAATGATAATAATTGAACCCTCGCAATAACTACAAAGATATAATACCAGAAATAACTTATGAATTAATGAGGTTTGACTTTGGGTGGTTGCACTAATGCATGGATTCAATTACCCTACATACCGGTGAATTTGCAAACTGATAAGTCGAGAGGTCGTTAGATGCCCGTACTCGTTTTTTAAAAGCTCTCGTTAGCCAACGTAGTTAATTCGCGGCAGACACGATGCTAAGACGGATAATTAATTTACTTCTGATGTACGGAAACAGATAAAAATTTTATTACGGAATTTATCTCGCTACTTAAATTTGGCGTGCTCAGAGTCCCTGCATGAGAAGATGTTAATATAAACGATTGAGAGAACCACGAGGCAACAGGCAAGTCCAAGTACTGTCGCAATTACATCCTGAGTTTACATAGTGTGATGTAAGCATACCATATGTAACTTTCCAATTACACCGGTCTGCACTATCCAAATATATGGTTTCAGTATCATCAGTGGCACTTATGTTCTTGCACATTTCGACATTTTGGCAGTATGTGTGCAACAATAGCATACATCAGATTCAAACTAAGAGTGTCAGCTTTATCACTAGAACATTTTTCCTTGAAGGTTACAGTTCTGGTGGCTTTGGGAAATCTACTGTTCACTCGTAATTCGAAAACGATTGTTCGAATTTATGAACCCATTAGGGCGCACTTGGACGTTCGACTAAAGCCCGCTCCTGATTCCTGGGGCAATAAAAGAGTCGCGTAGGCATCCTACTTTGTCTCAGAGATACCGCGCGTACACGGAAAATATAACAGCGGATTGCCCTCCTTTAGTTTACAACTTGCTCTTCGAAATGGAAATTCGCTCGTCGTGTCCAACTAATAATGAATAGTTGGTGGATTTGCACAATTTAACTTCACACTCGACAGTATATTCATCGGGAAATAAAATAGCGAATGTATTTGTGTGAAGATTCGTAAGTTCCAAATTTGTGAGCAATATAGCGTAGCCTGACTTTATTATACACAACAGAGAAGTTTATGTGGAGCGCCTACCTTCATTTTTACAAAAGAGATTGCACCAAAGTGCGGGCTACCCTTCTCTTTACGCGAAGATAGCTCAGGGCACAGCCGACTGGGAACCGAAAATAGTCCATGACCTCATCATGAATATCCATTCGCAAATACTCCTAAAATTTCACCCCTATACAGCACGCGAAATATTATCAATATTGTGGGGATTGCAATTCTAAAAAGAGGATCTTTTTCTTTCAGCAGTGAGCTCTATGCGATCGATAGACCGCACAAACTGTATTGTTGATCAAGATATAAAAACCGTCACTCATGAAAATGCGCGCATTCACGACCCAATATCAACACAGATTCCCACCGAAGGTAAATATCAAGTGCATGGTAACAATTTACATCTACTCTTCATCTTGGAATGCTTTCGCTTACGTTCTCGCGATTAATAACTTTGCCTCTCGTCTTCAAATGCTACACCTATTCGAATACTTTTGCTGCAAGTTTCAATGTAAGACACGTGACCCTCATGAATTCTCATTCAAAGGAATTATCTGCTAATTCCACTAAACGTAATCGATTAATAGTCGCCCAGTATTTTGTTCACGGCATGGGAAGTCAATACATATCCATTGGAGTAATATTTGGCGACCTAATCTCGGAGAGTCTAATCTTTCAAGCTGCTAGTTGCATTAGATGCTAAACGTCGCAAACATAATACATATGTCGTTCTGAAGCCCCACGAGGCTGCTTACAACCCTTCTACGGGGAGTATCATGCTCAACTGCAAAACATACGGTGAAAATAGACGAGGCAGTACATTCAAAGTTACGGGGTGGTCGAGTGAAAGATTACAGCCACTCAGAGAGTAGCAGCATTCATAGTTATAACAGAAACAATTTCGCGATGGTTGTTCCTGTGTAGAGTCCTTGCCAACGAGCACGGCCGAACACTCGAGCGCCTCCGACAGCGCTGGGGACCAGCAGAGCGATCCTCAGATTCAGCAATCCGCCCAACAATGGCCAGCCGTGCTGGAGCTGCAAGCATACAACGTCGCGCACTCGGCCGTCATACCGCCTTACCACTTCTGGAACACGGAGTTCCGCAACAAGCAGCCGGCTTTCATCAGACTGAATCTGACGTTACCATGGGGTGCGAACTTTGCCGTTTATGGCAGACGGAACGTTGCACCCAGTGTGACACAGTACGACTTTGTCGAGTTCGTCAAGGGCGGCAGGGTAGATCATAGGCTAAAGAGAGACGCGACCTCCGAGGCAGTGAGTTTCATGAAGACTGCTAACCAAGATGTTCGAGTGAATCATGCTGGCCAGCCCTCCCCATCTTCCTCCTCGTCTACTTATCAGCACTTACTCGTCAAACGTACGATTATGGAGCCAATGATGGTCAATGTCAGTCTGCTCCAATATCTTGATACCGGCCGATGGTTTCTCTCTGTCTACAACGACGAGCTGCAGCCGTACAAAGTTATCTTGGTTGTTACCGAAGCCGAAGGCGTTTCAACTACCTGTCCAAACGACTGCTCCGGTCGGGGATCGTGTTATCTTGGAAAGTGCGACTGCATTGACGGGTATCAGGTGCGTCTCCAAAGGTTTCTATTATCTTTCATACCCTCGCTGTCATCGGACTCGCAAGTACAAAGAACCGGTAATACAAGAGTTCTGAGAATCTTTTTTCATATAGAAATAATCCTTGGCTCGAGAAGGGTGTAAAAATTCTAGCCAAACAGTTCCAAATACATACTTCTTGCTCTTCTTTTTTTCTTAGGAAGAGTGTATTGTTATTAAGACGCGTGTTTCCAAATTGCAGGGTGCTGATTGCAGCAAAAGCGTCTGCCCAGTTTTGTGCTCCTCGCATGGACAATATGGTGGAGGCATGTGCCACTGTGAGGATGGTTGGAAGGGTGCCGAATGCGACATACCGCTTGGAGACTGCCAAGTTCCTGACTGCAATCAGCATGGACAGTGCGTTAGAGGGTCGTGTGTTTGTAACCCTGGCTGGAAGGGCGCTTTCTGCGATGAACGTAAGTTGACGTCACTCGTCGAATGAGTTTCCAAATTTTGTTACGGCGCGCACACCTAAAAGCGTTTCATGTTACTACTAGCACAGTAATGCTTAATTACATCTCCATCATTCCTCGTGTCAGTTTTCTAAGGCAGAACTATTTTAAATTGAAAGGCTCGAGGAAAAATAGCTTTTAACCTTTTAATGCCTCTAGCGTAAAATTCCAAACTGGTTCCGCGAGTTCGTAGGACTGTGCACTGGTTACCGGAACAGCTTTATACTCTAACGTAACTCAGAATATAATATTTTATTTTAGTTTTCAAATCGTCCACTGGAAATGACGAGCGACCGAGTATTATTTTTTTTATATTTGTCAGCGTCATAACATTAATTCTCTAACCACTTTAAATGCACCCTCTCTGGGTTAAACGTAAAGACACAAGATATTACTAATTCGCGATCCCGTAACACTAGAATACAGACTGCTTGCGTAGATCGCATAATTAAAGTGAAATCATTACGAATTTACACGCGGGTGAGAACCAACAAAACCGGATAACCCGTTCCAATTACATTGTGTAGCTAGAATTATGAATTCGCCCAGAAACATCGTAAAATTTGCAGTGATTATGCGTGGAAAAAAAAAAAAAATATTGCATTTAACAAAATTCCAAATTATACGTTAATATCTCATGTTCCATTTTACTACGCTTCTGCAGCGCACTGTAAAACATTTTTTTCTCGCGTTTTATTGAGCGGCGGTAAGAGTGTGCTTTTGGTGTTAAAACATTCATGATACCAACTAATGAGTCACCCAGCATCGCATAATATTCACTGTACATCAATTTGCAGGCTCACTTTTATTAAGAGTCTCTTTTCGTCCCGGAATATAGAGTAGGAAAAAATTTAAGAATTTCAATATGTACCCACAGCAATAGATTCATTCCTCAATTTTGAGTCGTTATTATACGATCCTTAAATTTATTCGTTGACCTCGTAGATGTCGTGAATATTTAGAAACGATAAGGATTCCGAGCATATTTTGCTGTTTCCTTTGGATCAATAACCAGGGTACATTCAACTGGCTTTTAGGTAAAATAAACGGATTCGTTATCGTGCTCGATCAACGTCGCGCATACACAATAACCATGCGTTCTAACATACATTTTTCCGAGTCGAGTCCGTAAGCGAACAAGACGCACTGAGATGACGTGTAACATATACATTTGTACTTACTCCCGTCGTCAGTGGTGACCTTAGAACAAGGTGGGACGAAATACAGGACGCGTCCGAATTAAGTTTCATAATTTCCCTGGGGCAAGTGGGATTCACGGAAATAATGCAATTGTTCCTATGCCATAATTTAGAAAGTTGTGCGATTCGTCCACGGTACGGACGCAATCAGCAGTGCCCAGGTGTGGCATGGTTTCGTGGATTTCGCGAGACGGCTAGTTTGCGTAAACGATTTATATAAAAAAAAAAAAATTAATACGGCAAGGAAAAAGATGGAATAGCGTTTAAAAAGGGAGACAGAAAAAGTTTGAAATTTAAGAGGATAATATTCGAGCAAGTAGTACGAGGGTCAGTTTCAAAGTTCGCTTAGCGTCCGTGTAAGTCGAAGCTGCTATCGGAGAATGGACGAAACTATCGAATCTAAGTAACTAAATACCACTAACCGAGGACAACCCTCTTCGATTTCCAGCCGATTGCCCCGACCCAAACTGCAGCGGTCACGGCGCGTGCGTGTCCGGCAAGTGTTACTGCAAAGCGGGTTGGCAGGGCGAAAAGTGCAACCAGGTCGATCAGCAGGTGTACCAATGTCTGCCGCGATGTTCGGATCATGGCACATATGACCTCGAAACCGCGTCCTGTATCTGCGAGGGACATTGGACGGGGGTTGATTGTTCACAGCCAAGCTGCGGCTTGGACTGCGGACCTCACGGAACCTGCGAGCAGGGTTTCTGCAAGTCAGTATAACTCTATCTCCCTCACACCTTTCGTGTTTTCCTCCTTTATGGGTCCTTCGTGGGCGTTACAACAACGAGTCGGTGGAATTGGGTTACCCGGGTACAAGCGCGCGTCGCACAGAATTGAGTGACGAAGGTGATGTGCATCCTCGGCACTATTCGCTCCTCTTGGATTAAAGAAATTTCTCCCGGCCACAAATTATCTTTGCCTTGTCTTTCGAGCGAAGAATACGTTATTTACGTGGTGCGAAAAAGTTACGACAAAGAAAAACTTCAAACAACTGCAGATCTGCATTTATTTGTTTCAAGAATAAAACTGTTTATCCTCACATCGTGGTTTAATATTCTTAGGACAACGTGATCCGTTTCCGCATCGTTTTGTTTTTCTTTTCTTTTTTTTTACTAAGCGTGATCATATCCGTTGTACTATTTTAACCATCGGATTCAAGTGTCCAAATGACGATTTTTCTTCGGAATTTTTTTACGGTCATTGAAAAAATGTTCTCATCGCGCTATTTTGTTTGAGCCAATGGATGGAGACACGTGGGGAGATAAGGGCGAACTAGAAACGCGTGAATTGCTCTTGCTATTGGGAGAACGAAAGTTGAGACTAAGAAGGTGAAAAATTGTAAGAAAAAAGCTCTAGCCACAGAAGGTAGGGAGGAACTTATCGCAACTGGAAGGACCGCTGTCCCTTCCTACTTTCCTTTGTCAGAATCAAGGACACGAAAGTGGATCTCCTTTCTCATATTCTAAAGCTGACACCTCTCGTTTTCCCTCTTGTTCCATCCAAGAGTTGGCGTAAAAGAGGCTCTCACTGCAAAAAGTTCCTTTCGCGGCAGGATAACTTCGAAACTAAGCTTAAACTCGCATTTTTTATCGCGCCACCCGCAAAAGGGCGAAATTGATTCTACATTTTACAATGGGGCCTTCTAATACAGAAAACTCGTTATCCTTTCTTATTTCACCGTGACGAAATTAATCATACGATAATAATCTTTTCAAGAGCCTACGACTTTCAACGAAACTTAAGTCCTGTAGTGATCGGAATAGAGATAATAACAAAGGAACGTTAGGGAAAAAGCTATTATTACTTTCGCCTTTAGATGCAACGACGATTGGACTGGTACCAAATGCGATCAGAAGCCGTGTGATCCTCGATGTGCCGAACATGGACAATGTAAGAATGGTACTTGCGTCTGCAGTCAAGGATGGAACGGACGACACTGTACCTTACGTAAGTATAAATACTATCGACACTAACATTTGCCAAAGATTTTAACAACAATAAATCAACCGAACCTATGTATTCTTTTCATTCTGTTAAATTTCTTTCTCTGCAAGAATCTATATTGTTCCATTCTAAAAAAGGAGCAATCTTAAAAGCACATACTCTCTTTTTTCAAACAGCTGGGTGTGAAAATGGGTGCAGTCGGCATGGTCTGTGCACTGCGCAGGATGGCGAATATAGTTGTGAGTGCTCGACTGGTTGGGCGGGTAGAGATTGCAGCATTCGTCTTGAAATGGAATGTAACGATACCGTTGACAATGATCAGGGTGAGTTTTTGATAGCTGGCCGAATCGTAACAACGTGACGTACGTAGAGAAGTTTTGTATATTCGATATATATATACTTAAATCGTACATCGTAAGGAGATATTGTACGGAGAAAATTCAAGCCAACCGACTCGAGTAGATTAAGAACAAGGAATTGTTAATATGACCAGGCAAAGAAATGATCAAAAAAAAAAAAAAAAAAATACATTGTTCCACAGATGGCATGGTGGACTGCTCTGACAGTGAATGCTGTTCACACGCAGTTTGTACAGACCATATCATGTGCCTTGCTAGTAGTAACCCCGTGGACGTTCTTCTCCGCAAACAACCGCCCAGTGTTACGGCTTCCTTTTATCAGCGCGTCAAGTTCCTGGTCGAGGAGAACAGCGTACAGAGCTACGCCCACATGGACGAGTACACGGAAAGGTAAGATCCATCAGTCAGATCCACACGATTAATTGTTCAAATTAGAGTGCTTAGTTCCTTATTTTTATAATGTATAAGGAATAATAATATTTAAGCGACATCGAGCGAGTCATTGCGTGACATTCCGAGAATCGTTCACGGTTTTGCTCGAGAGAAAAACTGACAATTACGACGATGATATGGAACATTCTTACACGCGAGTCGAGCGTGTGGCAGTGGCTCGCTCGGTTGGTGTACGATATTACATTTAACCGTCGGCTAAAGAAAATAATAGCATAGTTGCGTGTCATAGTTTGGCCTTTTACGATTTTCATCCGTTCGCGAATTACTTTCCTCGTTTTTTGCAAACGCCGAAAGACGCGCGGATCATTTTTCTTTCATTCGACATTTCTGTTCACCGCATGTGCCGCGTTAGTGTTTTCGGAATGTGCTGTTGAGATAAGCATTATCGTCTCGAGGATAAGACGTTTAATGAATTTCGTTCGCGGAAGTATATCACGCTGCACACGGTTATGGTTTTTTAAACACCTTTTGTTGGATTATGATCAAACTTCGGGCACAAGTTCATGATGGGGTAAAATTTTATATCCGATATGTATATGTATATATATAGTGTCACAACGTACGGGTAACTTATTTCTTATTATTTTCTCTCTTTTCTGGTCAATTTTTGCTTGTCAGATGCAAAGCAAATTGGCTTCGATACAATTTTTAAAACTACTCATCGCAGTCACGCGACAGTCCCAAGAAAGGTTCGAATTTTCCTGTAAAAGTTTGTTCTCACGTTTTGACATTGACGTGTAAACTACATTTTTTACTCTGCTAATTAGAAAATTTGACGAGTAGAAAATTGATCGAAAACGTCGGTTCTTTCAAGTTTAAAAGCATTTTCTCGCAAAGTGTTATGAAAAGCTGACAAGCTATTTTTCTATGAAGAAGAAATTTTCCTCATCGTGGACGCCTATTACGCTGAAAAATTCGATCAGGTTGACTTATACCGTTGGATCAAACTGCGCGATATATCCATGACAGCCGAATTATCAAGAGAGCCCCCGGTGGGTGACAACCCTGCCAAACCTCTGATTATCCTATTCCTCGTGTTTCACCTCTTTCCTCCCCCGAATGCCAAACGCATTTATGATCGCCTCGGAGCTATTGTCGATCATGGGAATATGTGATGTTATTTTTTAACATTGTTTAACGTTGTATTATCCCAATATTTTCACATTAATCAATAGCTTAACTACACGACCAAACGATATTAATTTTAACCGGATTAATCATTCAATATATTCGAACGTTCAAAATATCGGACGTTCGATTCAATGTCCACTCATGACACAGATATCTTAACGCGGCAGAAATCTATTTTTTGTGAATCTACGTTCACTCGAATTATTTCGAATTTGCATAGCTCTGCATTTCAACACAGATTGAAGAAATAGTGTTTGTCTTCCGCGAGTAGGGCATTTGCCACTTATTTTTAAAGCCACTTTGTTTCTCTAATCTTGAGACACAAAGCATTCCTACTAGCTGGGAGCAGTTGGTATAAATAAAGGGAGCAGTACAATCGGAAGTGTAAAAACATAGTGGGAAATCCTAACGCTAACGTATTTCCTTTGTTCGGCAGTGAGGGAGAGGCGTACAGAATGCGTGTGTGGCCTGCTGCACAAGAGGCTGCAAATGCATTTCGGGGGATTCGTGTATTTTGTCTAGTGTTTATCCTCTGTGTGTACCCTTACCACCACCAAAGTACCAATCACCCTGCAGCCGAAGACCGAAAGAGGCTCCGTTCTGCCTACGGACTGAACGACAAAAGTCTGCATACGAGAAAGTGCTATAGAGACTTACTTGCTTTATATATCTTCTTAGTTGATTTATTTTTCTCGCGTAAGTGCACTTTAGGCATTGTCCGTCACTATGAACAGAACATTCAATCTGCGCGAGATTTACTTACAGTTACTTAAGAAACAAGTCAATTTTCCAAATTTCTTTCCGACAACAGCAGTTTCGGCCATTTATTAAGCAATGACAAACGAAGAGTTCATAGATAAAGTGCACGGGCGATTGGGTCACGTAATCAGTCGATATCGTCGACTGGCAAAAGGGCATTTTAAGTAGTTGTACTCGACGCTCGCCGAGACAAATCGAGAACATGAAAATATCCCAGTGGCGTGACTCAATCGCCCGTCCAAGTATTTCTAGCCATGGTAGACACAAGTTTGAAATTTTGAGAGACTCAGGTTTCTTTCTTGATGTTTCTCACAACAGAACCTTCGATACGCGTATGTGTTGTACACACGATATTCTACCCCAATCGGAAAGGAGTCGCATTGACTATGAAAATAGTTTATTTGTCCGTTGTCAATTGTTTTGTGACGTTGTAATATTGATTATCGTTCTGAGTATTCCTGTCACTGGCTTGATCCGCTTTTCTCGTCCAGTAAAACAGAACAAAACACGATAAAGCGCCGTTATTAAACACGCTTTGGTGTACACGAAAGCTTTGTAGGGGAAAGTTGCGCCGAGCAAAACGAACACTTTATTGCCTTCAAAGCAGCAAAAGTCAAAGTTCGAAATTCGCACTTGATCATGCATGCTGAGTGCCCGGTCCGGGGCACCTACCGGGCAAAAGTGTTACACTGCACCCTCCACCCTCTGAGATCGAACAATCGCTCGGTAGCGAATCGTCAATAAATAACCGAATGGGAAAAGGTACCGCGAAAAAAATCTCACCAACGCTCGGTCCGGGCTGTATTTTTCGGTCTGGAAACTGTTTTTCTTCGATCGACATGAAGAAAACAGATAGTCATCTGTAAATCAGAAATTCAGGCTAGCGTCGGGATTGCTCGGACACCGTAATCAATATTCGAAGATCGACACCCGGCATGGCAACCGTTCCGTACCTCGATGGAATCTCTTCTCTCATTGAGAGTCGCGGTCGAGAGGGATTCCCCCTCTCGAGCCTGGCAGACCAAACTTGATTAGAGTTTCCTTCGGTCGCGTTGCCACTCGAGCTTCTCATTCAAGCCGGGGATGAAGCACAGTATCCCATTCAACTACCATGCGCATCAACCTATGGTCAGTCGTTTTCTGACTCGTGTTTCAACTCTATTATCATATACATTTATGTGTGCGTTGCGTAGTTTCCAACTTGTGTCTGTCACGTGTACACCATTCTATGTTGAGCGAGTCTGAGAGTGACTGCGTTCATGTTGCGTGACTGGCAAGGAGGGTGTGTGATGGGTACGCTTGATTAGTGTGTGTCTACGTCTATTGTTTCTGTAATGGCGCACGGAACATTGCGGAGAGCACTCGATTTCGTGGCAAAGCCAAACCGGCTGAAACGCTGCGCCAAGCCGAGCCGACCTGCACTGGCCCGAGGGAGGCTGTTTCCCGAATTTCAGCTGATTTTCGAGCCCTTGGCAAAATTTCACCACAGACATGAAATCGCGATCCCGAGATCATCGTTCAAAACGCAACATACTCTCTATACGAATAATAACGCAGTAAAAGTAAAACAAAGACGACGGAGCCAAGCCAAAACGTCGCGATCCGTGAAAGATGAAACGATTGCTCGCGCAATGTTGCGCTCGCGCACCCGTTTTTTGCCCGCAAACGCGGGTTTTGTGACCGTGGTAACGCCCTTTCTTCTCGTTGGTTTTTCCCACACGTAGTACGTTCTGGAGTTCCTTTACACCGCGGTAAGTTGCAGCTCAAGCTCTCGCTAATCGTTCATATCCAAAAAAAGTATCATCTATTGCTCGTTTCGCTCGTACATTCATCTTACATGTTTTTCGTACGTCCCATATGTATCAATCTGTAATATGTATACATATTGAACCTTAGCCTGCCTTTACACCTCCCCCACCTCTCTCTCTCTCTCTCTCTCTCTCTCTCTTTCTTTCTTTCTCTTTCTCTTTCTTCTTCCTCATTTCGGTTCTTTTCTCCTTCGTTCTGTCCCTTTCTTCGTTTCCTCCATACGCGCCCTATCGCATATTATCAGTTTCATCACATCAGTTTTTTTTTAAATCTTGGCAATGTCTGATCATACTTCGCTTACTTATTCTTCTCATCTCCAATTTGAACCCTCGCTCTCGTGCCATTCTTTCTCCTCTTTCTCTTTCTCTCTGACTGTTTTCCTCTCGCCCTTGCTCTGTTTCTATCTCTTTCTCTATCTGTCTGTCGATCTAGCTATTATCTCTATCTCTTTCACTCTCCCCGTCATTTCGTGGCCCTACAGTTGCACTCGTGTCGATGGTCGTCGAAACGACACATACGCGAAAATTGAGATTGCATCAATATTTGCTTCATCGAAACTCGTGCGAGTGCCGTTTATGAACAGATTCAGATCTGTTACTGTCAAGCTTTATCCGGAATACAATCCTGGCCCGTGCTAATGAGGAATATCGGTGAAAATTTCAAGTCCCTCAATTCCGTGCGAACTTAAAGCCATGCAGAGTGTTACCAGGAGCAATAGCTGGCGACGATTGTACGGTAAAATTGTGTCAACGATCTTAGCTGGCGCATGTGCCAGTGGCTTTGTTGCCGGCGGGGCAGATTACTAAGTGCATTTTGCTAAAAAGTCGAAGCAATGGCGCAGTCATCGAGCGAGCAGCAGCCAAGGGCCACACTGTTCACATGTACATTTAAGTACAGACGTACGAATTGTGTCTATGTTACCTGTGATATGTCGTCAAAGTTGTTGTGTCCCCCCCTTTTTTTTGTTATGTCTTGTCTTCTTGTCCTTTAGTGCGTTAGCCATAACTCGTATACGTACTAGTATCTTTGAAGTCGTGTACGTACTACCTGGTCTTGTGTTGTTTGTGTTGCCAGGCTTGCATTTATGTATACCCTGTCAAATTGTCTATAGTGAACGTCCTAGCATCTACACAACGCTGACTTTATTGCGCGCCTTGCGTAAAGATTCTTGCGTTCTTTTTTTTTTCATTGTTCCTTTCGATCGTACGATACGAACACAAACAGCTGACAATCGAGTGTCACTTTTTGTTCTACCGATCGATCGGCAATCAAAATACGAATCGAAATCGTACTGCTTACGAAGAAGGACTACCCGAAGGACCGTCCCTCCTTGTCCCTTGTCTACGTCTATTATCACCTGTCTACAATGTGCCAATGACCCACGAACAACCAATACCCCCTGTGTCTGTCTTTAACCAATCCAAGTGATATCAACCCACCGAAAACGCCAACGCAACCTTACGTCTCCGACTGGTCATCCGTCCAAGAAAATCCGTTTCTGCTACTAACTGATGAGAGACTACTTTTTTCGCGTTCTTTGCCTGCGAGTCACGGAAAATTTGCCGAGCTTTCAGTTTATACTCATACTCGTAGCCCGCGTATCTTATTCTTAGCAGAGCAGCCAAACCTGTCGAAAAAGTCGCGTGACTTTTCTGTCCGCAAACACAAAACGATCGATACGACCCACAAAAGAGGAAAAAGCAGATAGAGAAATAAAGAGATATATGTACGCAAAGAGAATAATAACGGTAACGATTGGTCGCCGTCATGTGACTTGTTAGAGACGGAAAGAACGGCAAAAAAGAGACAGAATCGCTCAAGCGCCGGTATATATCGCGGTATCTTCTACTGAATACCAAGACACCGTCTGCTCTCTTTTTTTACGTTTCCATTATCTATAGATTGGTGTCTGCCTTCAAGATCTCGGTGCCTCCGAGATTTATATATTTTCATTTTTTTTTTTTTTTCACCATTCACTATAGTTTGGACTTACAGTAGTGACGACTGTGCCTGCCACCTTGCTGTGCTCGTACTTGGAGGATCAGCGCCCTGGCATGTTTGATCCCCAAGTCACCCGAATGGTGGCACGGTGCGCCTCAAAATTTGTAGCGGCTAATCACCTTCCGGGAATGTCATTTTCCGCTTAGAATCTCCATGAATACCCGCAGACGACGCAACGAACGACGCGCCGTCGACGGTCGCTCGACGTCCAAATGGGGAGGCAGCGCGATCCTCCAAGAACGAATAATGCCCCCATATGCAATCCCTTAGGGAACGATGAATATATATATATATATATATATAAATATATATATATATTTATATACATATATGTATCTCTACAAAACGAATGCATAAACGATATATAGTTTGTTATACAAGCGCCAGACTTTCAAAATGTCTCTTACTGCCTTCAGCTTGCCATTCGATATCCCGAGTCGAGCACACCGTATAACAGGCTCTATACACATATGCGCAACACCGCATATCTATATATTATTATCTCTATTTACCTACATTGATTCTGATTATATTCAGCACTACACAGATCGCTTAAAATATTCAGCTTCAACAATCCAACTTTATCGCAGATAATCCAGCCCTGAAATTTATTACATACATATCTTCACGCCTATTACATATCTATTACGTGATATATTTGCATGCGTTCTACTTTCACAAGATCTCCCCGCCCCTTCCCCCCTCCACCCCCAAACCCGCTTCGGGACGAAGAGACTACTCTTTCAATCCCGAGAACAAAAAGAAAAGACAATGCTGAATTGAAGAAAATAAAAAATATCCTCACCTCGCTGCCGCCATTTCTGATAAGCACGAGCACAATGCTCTGTCGGTGTATCAAACGCGTACAGTCCCCTAGTCCTCCGGAATCTGCAACCATTCTCCCGATTGTAAAATCAATTTGTATTGCTTCCCGATTCAGCCTGGGACATTAGCCTCTCTTGTAGCATCGCGGCCTGGGAATGTCGCTCGAATGGAGCTGTGAATTGTACGAGCAGCGAAGTGAGAATATTGGATCGCATTGAACCGTTGACCGCGGAAGCTGATTTGACAGCCAGAATCGATTGCTTCCATTGGTGCTTGTCTGAGGAGGAGCCACCCTCATGCATTTTCCTATTGACAATTTCATTGACAGTCGCAAATTAAAACTCGCCTCCTTTTCTTTTCGAGTTCGAGCGTAATGGTCTCTCGATTAACAAATTGCCAAAAAGAGGGACCTTGCAGCACGACCCTTTGCTCTCTATATCTCGGCCTTTCTCTCTCTCTCTATCTCTTCTCTTCTCTTCTCTTCACTTCTTTTCTCTTCCTCCCTCTCTTTCTCTCTTTCTTTCTCTCTCTCGCGCGCGCACACGAATTGCCTCCCTAAGTAGCTGGGGTTGCTGCTGCTAATCAGCAATCGCGGTACAACGGATCAACGATGCAATCCGACTTCGATGGACCCCGATATATCTATAATTTGTAACAGTCGAGTTGCGGTGATGCGAGGCCAAGTTGTAACAGAACAAGGAATCGGAATATTAGGCATCAGAGTAGCCGTGGACAAAGATCCCCGCTTTGGATTTACTCTCACAAGAGCTGATGGATGGTGAGTATATAACGTGTATACACATTGTTTACATATTCCTAGTTAATTCATAACGCGATTTGTAGAGAATGCAAATACCGGTAGCGAACGCGATCATACTCTATAACATGTTTGATGTAACTTCTACTTCGTATTAATTCAGGAGAATTGTACAGAGAATTGTATAGGATAGTATACACGCGCGTTCTTAGAGAAACCTGCAAATGTAACTCAAAGGGTGTCCGTAACATTAGGACTTGGTCATGGCACAGGCAGCATGTATGTCAGGGTTGAATGTCCTTCGTAATAGGATCAAACCTGCATTGTAATGAAGGGTGGGGATCATGGAAACACCTATATCAGGGAGGTATATAGTAATCCTGGCGAGGATAATCCTGAAACACGGAGCTGGAGGAGTTGGACGGTAAACCACATCAAAGCCTGAGCTAATGATGTCGAAAGCTGGCTAATTACTCCGTGCAAACCTGTGTGATTAGTTCGACCTCCGTTCCCCGATCGCTATCGAAATTTTCTCGTAATTTACCGACCAACCAGCGAACGATTTTGCCGAACAAAGTCCCCAAAATTTTATTTGCATAATATTTTTGAACACGTGGGAAGAAGTCTAATGACATATATAACTTGTGCAAGTATAACAAGTACTAGTAGATTTTTTAACAGAGTACTCTCAGTTTTATCTTTTACATGTAACAATTTGAGTGTCAAATATAAGAGCGGGATTTTAGAAAAAGTTATATGAAGTGGAAGTTATAGTGCAGGATTTGTTTAAATGAATTTGGACTAGGAACCTATTATTCATAACGTAGCGATAGTATCCAACCGAAGTGTAACAATCGATACTGTCATATGCAAATGGGGTTGAGATATTAACGTTCACGCACTCTGGTCAGGTTCGATGTTCTGGTCAACGGAGGAGGTGCTGTAACGCTTCAATTGCAGCGAAGTCCATTCAAGCCGCTTACTAGAACGGTCTTCGTGCCATGGAATCAGATAATTGTTCTACCACCTATAGTAATGACCCTCAGCAAGGAAGACGAAACGTATAAACCTAACACACCCCCCAGTCCAGCTGTCGGTAAGTATACAACATTAAATGTAATAATTCCTTCCGTTTTGTTGAACATTTTCTCGGGTTCTTCCGTCAGTGTTAAATGTGCATGGTCCGTCGTCTAGAATAATCTTCGTGGAAAACGTCTATACGTCCATATATACAATGAATTAGTTTGTTTTTGAGTTACGAATAATACTTCTGTTGTTCGTCTGTTACTTTTTGAATTGTTGCCGTACTTCATGTTACGCAATAAGGTTTCTTGTACAATTTTGCAATAAACAGAAACAGTGGTGGCGAACCATTGTAGTTTCCAGCCGCATTGAAGTGATGGGAGCTTTCAGAAATTGCTCAACGTGTGTGCTGTCTTTGTTCCGTCCTTAAGTGTTTTGTGTTTTTAATTTCCTTACCATTTATGGCATACAACATAATAGGCTTCCCAGGGATTTCGATGGGACTCTTTAGCGAGCACGGTCCATGCTTGGAGCATGATCACGAAATGCTACGACCTATCATCGTTAGTACCTGGATGCCGGAGAAAGTGGGTGGATTGCCTGGAACAAGTCTTGTCTTTGCCGAAAGTCAGGTATATACCGAGCTCTTCGTCTCACAGGTATCATATTCGTGAGATTCCACTAACTTGTCTGTCAACTGATTTCTTTACAGATTGTACAGGAGAGCATACCCATTCCGGGCTCCAATCTTCACTTGATGTACCAAAGCAGCCAAGCTGCCGGATACCTCTCCACAGTGAGGATGCGTCTAACTGGACCATTTATTCCAAAATCGTTAACCCATGTGCATGTGTATGTGGAAATTGAGGGATCTCTTCATACGAAGACATACGAGGCCGATCCAAATCTGACTCACACGTTTGCTTGGAATAAACGTAATGTTTATAAGCAGAAAGTGTATGGCGTGGCCCAGGCGAAAATATCTATTGGCTACCAACATTCCACTTGTCCGTCTGTGATATGGGAAACCCAGACTGCATCTTTGCAAGGATTTGACGTAGATATCTCGTACATCGGTGGTTGGGGATTAGATATCCATCATCATTACAACTTCCACGAGGGGATCTTACAAAAAGGCGACGGCACTACTCTTCACTTCAAACAATATCCTCGCACAGTGAAAGTAGTAATGGGTACCGGGTTACAGAGAAACTTGGTCTGTCAGAACTGTGATGGTCTAGCCAAAGATGCGAGACTTTTGACGCCAGTAGCCCTAACGAGTGGCCCGGATGGAAGCATTTACGTTGGTGACTTTAATCTTGTCCGCAGAATCACGCCCAAAGGAAACGTTTACACCGTATTAATTTTAAGGTAAGCTTATATGTGAAGAACAACGACCGAAGAGACCAAATATTTTGTATAACTTCGAAAAGTGGATTTTATAATATTAATGTGAAATTCAAATTTGAACTTTCAGCGCGACTCAAGTGGCCTACCAATATTATCTCTGCGTATCGCCAGCGGATGGTCACCTCTACATCAGCG
Organism: Trypoxylon attenuatum; assembly: GCA_963989405.1. Lineage (NCBI taxonomy): Eukaryota > Metazoa > Arthropoda > Insecta > Hymenoptera > Crabronidae > Trypoxylon > Trypoxylon attenuatum. The sequence goes on along the minus strand of OZ022490.1, from coordinate 7,463,466 downwards.
ACCCCGAAAAGCATCAAATTCTAAAAGCGCTTTCATTAGAACAAGTTCCGGACCCCAGAATTAACATTGAACCGGTTGTAGGCAGCGGTGAAAGGTGTATACCGGGAGATGAGGGCCATTGTGGAGACGAAGGTCCAGCTGTGCGGGCTAAGTTAGCACATCCAAAAGGTAGATATATTATCGGATTCTAACTTCCTATGGGAAAACGTCAAACTTTCTCTTGTACAGATCCAGATTGAAACTCCGATTTTTATTTCATAGGGATTGCCATTGCTGCCGACAAGACAATGTATATCGCCGATGGTAGAAATATTCGTGCAGTGGATCCTCACGGCATTATACACACTTTGGTTGGACATCATGGGCATCATAATCATTGGTCTCCAGCACCATGCATAGGTGCTATACCCGCTCATCAAGCTCAACTGCAATGGCCAACAGGATTGGGCCTGAGTCCTTTGGATGGTTCCCTGCACTTTGTCGACGACAGATTGGTATTGAAGCTTACGAGAGATCTAAAAGTGCGTGTTGTGGCAGGCACTCCACTTCACTGTACCAGTAGTGCGAATGCAGACGGCAACAATAATGATGGCAATCTTACAAAAGTTAATTCTTCGATTGCGACAAATCCGAAGAAATTGGACGATGTTCTTGGCTCCGTATTAGCAATTGGCTTCAGTCCAATGGGAGAGTTATACATAGCTGATAGCGATTCCCATAGAGTGAACTCCATTAAAGTCGTTGACACGAGCGGGAAAATGTCCCATTTCGCCGGGCAGCAGCAAGAAAGATTACACGGCCAGTGTGAATGTAACAATACAACACCGAGCACAAAGGGTTTGGAAAGTTGTACTTGTATGGACGATGCCAGTAGTACTGAGACTTTGTTGTCATCGAATGCTAAGTTCACAGCTATATCGGCGCTAGCTGTTTCACCTGACGGTGTATTACATGTCGCGGACCAAGGAAGTTTACATATTTTGGCACTTCAGCCTTACCTTCCCAATCACGATAGAAGCGAAGAATTTCATATTCCATTCCCACCAGCGAATGAAGTTTATGTATTCAATCGTTACGGTCAACATATCTCAACAAAAGACTTAACCTCCGGAAAAGTACGATACTCGTTCCTCTATAGTAAAAACACCAGTTTCGGAAAATTGTCAACAGTGACTGACAGTGCCGGAAATAAAATTCAGTTCTTGAGAGACGTTAGCGGTATTGTCAACTCGATTGAGAATACCCAAGATCATAAGTCTGAGTTAAAGATTTCTGCGGTTGGTTTCTTGGAAAAATTATCCGAACGAGGTAGAGCGGAAATTGCATTGGCGTACGATGGATCAACCGGACTCCTTACTAGTCGATCAGGGGGCGGCGAAACATATATCTACAACTACGATGGTTTGGGTCGAGTAACCGATGTTATTCTACCGACAGGCGAAAAATTAAAACTATCGTCAGACTTGTCGGACGATGAAGGCTTATCTGTGAAAGTATCCGCGCCACTACAAGCATTATCAAAAGGCGATAAACAACGCTTTGTAGAATACAAAATGAAAACTGAAAAGTCAAAGATACTATCGATCACCGACGGTACGAAAGTAAAGAAAGCAGTTGCCTATACGAATAGCAGTTTGGAAATTTTGATTCCTGGTGGCGGCAAAGTTTTGAGTGCCGCTACAACGAAGCACCCATTACTCGAAGCCGCATTGCCAGTAGAAGCAGAGATGCTACCAATGTGGAGTTACCAATTTATGGCACTCGGAGAATTGACCAACACTATGACCACAACATATAATCTTGTTGGGGATGTTAGTCATACTCAACAAACTCTTAATAAAGAGATATGGGTAAACGATACGAGAGTAGTAGGAGTGGAATTTGAACAAGCATTCGAACGTGAGACATTCTACGATAAAGCCCGAAATCCTCTTTTGACTGTAACATTTGACCCTGCTGGCTTGCCTTTAATTTGGCAGCCTCATGAACAAGGGTTTAATCTGACTATAACATACGACAGATTCAACCGAATAGAAAGTTGGAAATGGGGCCCTTCCGATGAAACATATGGTTATGATCGACATGGTCAGCTGGCAGAAGTTACGAACAGCCAAGATGGAACAAAGCGCTACACATATAATGACTTCAACATGCTTTCTAAGATAACTCTGGCAAGTGACAGGCACTTCACTCTACAATACGACGATGATGGTGGATTACGACATATAATTTTACCATCGGGAATGAAGCACTCATTTTCCTGCCAGGCATCTCTTGGCTTTCTTCGAATAACGTACACACCTCCTGGAAGCACGAGAGCCTACTTGCAACATTATAGTCACGATGGAAACTTATTGCAAACCGTATTTCCTGGCGATGGTGCTCGCATTGTATACAGATATCATAGCTCTGGGCAGCTTGCTGAAGTGGTACACGGGGATGGAAAAAGTGAAATCAAATATACGGAAAGCAGTCTACCGTCCGAAGTAATACATTCAGAAAGAGACGTTGAATACAAATGGGATTATCAGTACACTGGCGGTTTACTGATAGAGGAACGCATCGACTTTGGGGCCAAAACCGGTCTCAGCAATGCGAAATTCACTTTTGATTACGATTCCAACTTCAGACTCATCGCTGTACAGGGTAGAATAGGTGGGCAAACTCTACCAGCTCACACAATGGCTTACAATTCGAGATCTGGTATGCTGGACCAGATCGGCCAATTCAAAATAATGAGGCCGCAGCCAAACGAAACAACAGTATTCGATGGTACCGCTGTATTTACACGAATCACCGACGACAGATTTTTGGTAACACAAGTCACTGTAACGATTCATCAATTGGAAGTCTTCAAAATGGAATTCACGCATGACTCACGAGGACGCATCAACCAAACAAGAACGTATACCCGCAACGTAGCTGTTAACACGTATACCAATGTTAAAAATTACACTTGGGACTGTGACGGTCAATTAACTGGAGTCGAAGCACAAGAGCCATGGGGATTCAAATATGATGCAAATGGAAACATGCTGTCTCTCACGTACAGAGGAAATACTATACCTATGGAATATAACAATATGGACAGAATTGCCAAGTTTGGCGATGGAACATATAAATACGACAGCAGAGGCTTCGTAGTGCAAAATGCCAGAGAGGAGCGGTTCATTTATAATGCAAAAGGGCTATTGGTACGTGTAACAAAACGGGGCCGATTTGACGTACGATATTATTACGATCATCTTGACCGCCTGGCAACTAGAAAAGATAATTATGGCAATGTTACACAATTCTTCTACAATAATCCAAAGCGACCCTACGAAGTCAACCAAATATACAGTCCTCGCGATGGAAAATTGATGTCACTAGTTTACGACGATAGGGGACATTTGATTTACGCACAAATTTATCGGCACAAGTATTACATCGCTACCGATCAGTGTGGTACGCCAATTATGATTTTTAGCCAGTACAGTGAAGGTATCAGAGAGATCATGCGATCACCATATGGACATATCGTTTACGACTCCAATCCGTATTTATATTTACCAGTCGACTTTTGTGGAGGATTGTTGGACAAGGTAAAATATAATCACAATCTGCAGTTAACAAATACTATTTGCAATATTCATACTACATTTTTCTTATCATCTGTGATCAATACAGATCACCTCGCTCGTGCACATGCCAAATGGGAAGGTCTACGATCCCCTTATAGGTCAATGGATGTCACCTCTTTGGGAAAATGTCCTAGATAGAGTCGAGAATCCAACGCGTCTACATCTCTATAGATTTAATGGGAATGATCCAATTAATGTAAGACATGCGGAAAAATCGAATCAACCAACAGGTAATTGAATTATCCAACCCCGTTGAATTTGGATATCATTTACGAGTGCATATATTGATATATTTGAATTTTCCCTTTCTTAGATCACATATCATGGCTGAACCATCTTGGATACGATCTAAGGAGTCTTGCACCTCAACTGTTCCCTGATGAGCTTCCAGATCGTCTGATTCCGCGCGCATTAGGACCTGGAACATCGATTTTCGGCAACAAGAAACGGACAGAAAATCTTGGGGTTAAATCCGGCTTCCTTGCGCATATAGCACAGAGGCACTCGGGTGATGCCGTCAGCTTATCCGCGCCTCCGAGATCAGCGATAAAGAAGGATACCAGCGAGCTTATTCCGAATCGTCTCGGTGCAGCATCCGATCCTCCATTTGGAAAAGGAATCCTCGTTTCGAGAACTGCCGAGGGTCAAGCCGTTGTATCGAGCGTCCCGACGGCCAATGGCATTTACGGCGATGTCTTCACGTCAGTGTTCAATCGCTCGCACTTCCTACCATTTACGTTCGTGGTGCACAGTGCACAACAAGATGCATTTTACTTCGTGAAGGAGGAAACGTGGAGAGCTAGCGAAGACCGTGGCCAACTGAAGCGACTTGGTGGTCAAGTGAATACCACGTTTCACGAAAGCGAAAACGGCAGCGGTTCGCTGATAGACGTAAAAATTCACGGTGCCAGCTATGTCGTGAATTTGAGATATGGCACAACAGCCGAAAAAGAGAAACAAAGACTGCTTCATCACGCTAAAACAACTGCCATTCGTAAGGCCTGGCACAGAGAGCGCGAGGCTCTCAAATCGAACGCCCCGACATCGATCGAGTGGATGGTCGTCGAGCAAGATGAGATCGCGAAAGCTGGCTTTGCGTCAAACTACGAAGGCGAATATATCCACGATGCACAGCTTTATCCAGAGCTCGCAGAGGATCCTTACAATATAAGATTCGTGAAGAAAGCTGTGGACCCTTCGAGTAAGAAGCGACGCAGAAGGAGAGGTGCGCCATCGTGTAAATTGAGTTGGTGGCTGGAAAAGATCTGTTAGATCGTACCAGCAAACGCAAAACCAGTCCACCTCTCGTCCGCGAGAGGACTGTCCAATGAAGGGTATAGGAACTTGTGAGTGGAAATTTGCCCAAGGTTCCGCGCAGAGGATCGAGCCGTTGTACGCGCAGCGTCCGTATGCACACGTAAACATACTGAACACTATCAAAAAATTTTATACCAAAGTCTATTTGTGTATTTCAAAGATGCCAAAAACATTAACGTTATATGATTATATATATCGTGATAGGGTGTAGTGCGTAAGGATACTAATCATCACGCGGCGTGGGCTACGAGGTATTTGTTGGCGGATAAGTATGTGATCGCGATCTATTATACGAAGATTCGTAATATACGATGTTCCAAGAACTTCTCTCGGACCTTTTGTGAAAAAAAAGCGGAAGATCATCGACGACTCTTTCGGCATTCCTGGCGTGAGTTGGACTCAACGGACGCTCGTCCTCATATAAAGGATAGAAAACATCCGTAAAATGGATTAAAAAGCCAATCGAGGATGACGCATTGTGATCCGAGTAAAAGATAGATGTATATCTACCCTAAAACGTGAAATGACTACCCTAAACACGCTGAAAAATACGAACGGAAAGAAGAATGGGAGCAGGCCATTCGTCGTTGAGGCCAGTCGAGTGAGAGAAACTAGTCAATATATAGCTTTACATTGACGTATAAACTTTTTCAGTAGGGTAAGAACGAGAAGTGACGAGGCGCGATCATTGATGTACAATGTGAAATGTGTGTACCCACCTGTCCACTCACCTTCACAATATTTTAATGTCGTACTTAGATAGCGAAACGAAGAGAAGAAAAAATGAGAAACTATTGAAAACCGCAGCAACACGGATAGATACCGTTGCACGAGTTGAAAGTGGACGCGGATCGAGTGTGCGTGCATCTCAACAATGAATGGCCCAACGGAAGTAAAAAAAGAAGCGCGTTTATGCGTTACCTAGATGGTAACGCGGATCAGCGTCCATACTGGTAATGTACCGGATCGGAAATATATATTGTATATTTCGAATTGACAACCAATTGATTGTCCAATTGTTCGGTCACCGATCACGCTTCGGATTGATTTCGCGGATTTAGCCGATTAAAGAAAAGGCGATGTTGTATTATAAAGTGGTGCTTTCTCGTACGAAGAGAATCGGTGCAATGTTGACAGTGAGCGTGCATAGAGACAGTGAATTACTAATATGAAAACTAACGTATTTTTAACATGGATGTGTCCTAATTCCCCATCCTCTCCCCTAGCGCTGATGTCCACTCCCTCGAGAAATCACGTTGCGTCGAGAACTGTTGCTCGGGACCGACGGCAGAAATGTCCCATAATAGAAACGGGGTAAAAGAAAACGTCGGGCGAGCGAATCGATATCCATTTAAGTAATCCAAAAGCGAATAAACCCATTATCGGTAATAATACGTATACAATATGCATATTTGTGCTTGCTGGGTATGAATATCGAACGTTAACTATGTTTCTTCACCGAGTACTAAGTGTGTATCTAAATTAATGCTCGTCAATACCGATCGTTTTGCTGTGTACTGAATGCCACATACTCCTACGTACGTAAGACATTGTTTAGCACTAACCAGATTCTTTCCCACTCTTTCTGATCCTACTATCTACATTACCTACCAATCACTGCCCAATGGAACATTCCATTCCAAGGAATCCAGAGACTTCGATTTCAAAAGTTTATCTTTATTCTCAATGTCCCAAAGAGATTTATCCGTAGCAATCCTACTGTCAACCCTCACCCGTATTCGATATTCATTTCCCCATTCCCATAATCCCTCCCTCTCTCCCTCCATGTCCACTAGCCCGACGTATAATTTGGTCACCTTTTCCAAACGTTTATACTCGCCATGAATATTTTGCGACGGCTTTAGACAGTGCCGTTTACGGATAGGTAGTGGCACAACGACATTATTGTCTGGCTAGAAGAAAAAAATTACCTATATGCTGAATGTATAAAAATATATAGAGACATAGGGAAGCTTCGTAAGGTATTTTTGACTCGAGCGAGTGTTTAGACCCACACCAATTCGAAACTGAGGTCCAAACGAGCTCTGATCGGTAGCACGCGTGTCCTAATCAGATCGAACAGCGATTCTTTCTTTTTAAGTCTCTAACTAACTACGCATTTTTCCATCTACGCGCGCGCGTGCGCGCGCAGGCACCCGGTATACGTGTCATTGTCCGGATTCGTACCGGCCCTATGGCATCTACTACCCCTTCGCGTTCTCACACTGCCGCCAATTATGCACTCGAAAATAAGGGCGTCAAATCGCGCGTAACTTGAGAGTCGTTGGTCATTGAACTACAGCCTCGATTCGTGGACATCTAAACACTCATACCGCCCCTTCATTCTTACCTTTAACTGTACCATTGGCACGGTAATGGCGTCAAAGAATCGACTATTTTTTAAATATCAAGTGTCAAATTATTAAGCAGTCTACGTCAGCATCGTAGCCGTGTAAAGCGGGCTGATGCGCGGGGTCCGGTGGAACCCAAACTTATTCAAGTTGCAATTATAAATGAAAAAGGTATAAATTGATTCACTCTCAAACTTCCGTGAAGTTTAATCTCGTTTAGAAGAGCTTCATAAATTTCTCGCCATTGCCGCGAGAAGTTCTATAATATTGCGTGTTTTTTAAGGAAAAATCGAGGAGATATTCGGTCCTTGCGATCTCTGCATTCGCGGTGTTGGGTGGAGTAGCTCGGCTAACTATGGGACGTTTCGAGTAAATCTTGAGAATTGGTCACCCTCGAGAGGTGAAAGCGCGAAGGAAAGGAATGGTCGATAAAGGAGAGGAGATGAGCCCACGGGAGAACGAGAGTGAACAACGGGAGAAGAGTAAAGCCAGTGAATGTAAAAGTCACGCTACAGCTACTACGACCACTACCCTAGGTAGAATAACGCTACTTTGCCGCTAATCTAATAATTGTTTACTGTCACGTGTTGCTGTAAACCTAAACTAACGATACGATATATTTTATTTATATAATCTAATTGACTGTATTTATTGTAAATAGTCACGATGTTTGCTATGATATAATATATCTGTAATTGGATGGAACCTGCCTGAAATGTGCCCAGCCCTTGCCCCCCCCCCCCCCCCCGAAAAAAGCTATATATGTACACACGAGTATACATACTTATTACATATAACACGTATGTATATGCTCGTACAAAAAGAACAGGTACGTGGATTGCGGAAAGACACACACATCGACCGATGTACACGCCTACCCGATCGCATCGAAGAGAAAAAGAGATAAGGACATATGTTTCGCGCTCGTCGAATTACATTAATGTCAATATTTCCTATTGATGCAGTGAACGAGAAAAATGATTGAATATGTAGAATTACATACTAGGAGCCTGCTCCACTTTATTGATTTGCCCTTATTACCTCCGCAATCACTGTTTACGCACATTCGGGGCCGAAAGCGAACAATGGGTGGTCGTAAATGATTTTTATAAATGTATTTTTCCCTCAATGAGACTCGGAATCTATCGAGAATCTCATGGTAGAGAATAAAATTGTCAACTCCACTGAACCACTGCCAAGCGGCACAGTGTTACAACCCAACCAGCATGTCCAATAAACTTCTAATATTACTATCTTAAGTACAATATATTAAGTGTTTTCAGAAAATATATGGTCTATATATGATAATAAAAACAGGAAAAGGTTTTATTCGAGTTATCGTTAACGCTTAATTCATGAGAACCTACATGTATGAATATGTATAAGTTGTATGATGCATCGCAAAGACGCACGGTAAATTAAAAAATTTCTTTAGATGTTTGGACGCAATTTTAATTCGCACTGAGTAATTTCCAATGGGAAGAATATAGAATCTTACAAATAATAAATAAAGCTAATACCTGTAATTCTTTGAAGAAAGCAATCTAAATCGGGCATGAAAACTAAAATGTCGAATTCCATGTAAAATGCCATTGTTCCAGCTTTATTGCATAATTAAATATTTAATGGGCTTGTTGGAAGTAACACCACGCAAACCATCGTAGGATATTATGATAAAATACAGAAATACATACGATTCACCGCCGCCAATAGTTTAGAAGTTTGCATTTGAATACGATGATATTGTCACAGGTAAAGTATAACGTCAACCGGTCATCTAATGCTCTGAGACACTAAACCCCGTAGGGCGAAATGTCTAATCCAATACATTGTCGGTGCTAGATCTCGTTTCGTTGGTAACATTCTGCTTGGTATTTAAATCCGTCGTTAGATGACGGTGCAAACAAGTTTGTTACCGTCAGTCGTCACTACTGGTCACTACTCAGTGGCATAAGTTTGTACTACAAACTACAAGTGCTACGAACTTTGTAGTTGGTCTCCTCAGTTGGTCTCCGTTGTCTTCTCGAAAGCTTCTGTCAAACTTATAAATATTTTGAAAATGTCAATGGTAAGACTTCTCAGTATTAAGCACTGTTACACTGATCTATCTTAATACATTTCTCCTTTATTACGGACACTTGTACTAAAACTTATTTGAACTAGTTGTACAAAGTGCAGGTTATAGACCGTTTAACCTGAAATCAATTACTCTTCTAAATTTCATTGCTTGCCTAATGTTTACAGAGACCCGACGATCACAGGAGAAAATGGAACAGAGAAGAATACGAAAGGATAGCTCTTCAGCGTCTCCAGGATGAGATTGCTGAAGAGGAGTTGGGTATTCCGAAGCAACCAGCTGTAAAGAGAGAATTGCTTAAACAGAGGGATTACAAAGTTGATCTTGAATCTAAATTAGGAAAAAGCGTAGTCATCAATAAAAATACACCGTCTTCACAGACCGGAGGGTAATTTGGATATTTTGAATTTGGATTATATCGTTGGCAGCAACCTTTCTGTTGCACTACTCTAACACATATTTCTCTTTATATTTTCAGCTATTACTGTAACGTATGCGATTGTGTTGTGAAAGATTCTATCAATTTCTTAGACCATATTAATGGCACCAAACGTAAGACCCTGTCTCTTTAATAATCATTGTTGTTTGTTAACGAAATCATATCGGTACAATGCTAATGCTTTTCTCTTTTATAGATCAAAGAAATTTGGGCATGTCCATGAAAATAGAACGTTCAACTTTGGACCAAGTTAAAGCTAGATTCGCAATCAACAAGAAGAAATTAGAGGAAAAAAAGAAAGACTACGATTTGGAGCAGAGAGTAAAAGAACTCAAAGAAGAGGTTTGACTTTTTCTGTTGAAATACATATCTTAGCTGTATAGATATATGTATATTTGTTTTTTAAATACTGAAATACAAATATTTGCTATTGTCTGTAGGAAGAGAAAATTAAAGAATACAGAAAAGAGAAGAGGAAAGACAAGAAAAGAAAAATTGAAGAAGTGAATGACGAAGATGGTGGACCTTCGGATGAAATGGCAGCAATTATGGGCTTCTCCGGTTTTGGTTCGACAAAGAAGTGACAATCAATAATAATAATTCGATTGACGAATACAGGATTCTAGAATGTAATTTTGTGCAAAAGTATTTTATCATCCGATACCGTTAGCGAAATGACTCTTTATTTTATGTTAATATACTGTAAGATCAGAGGCACATAAGACTGATCTGAAATATTTCATTGTTGACAAAGATTCTATGTATATGCATAGTCTTCTTTCGCGTTATAGCATACGAATGTCGGAAGTGGAGAATTTGCAACTTGTACTAAAAAAATAATTGCACTCCATTTTTTCAAATCGGATCTAGCATATTGGATTTTCATGAAGAACATACCATATAGATCTTGTACATGGTATGACTACTATTTAATATTAAATTTCTAATATTAAAATTTCAGCAACATTCAAGACTATATATTAAGCTTTTGATTAATACATTTATAGTTACTTTCCGGTAGCAATATTAAGCAGATTCGTCTTAATAATTCAAATAATGCACCCATAATGTTATGCGTGATTCGTGCGACATAATTTCCCTCAGAGCTTTCTCGGAAAGTCCAAAAAATGTCGAGAAACAACACCAAGTTTATAGCGGATGATGTCAATTAAAGATTTATAAAAAAATATTTATAATTATTTCAGTTAGATAAAGTACTTACTATCGGCTTTCTGCTGCTAATTTTGATACCGATTAAACAAATTTTACACATAAACGGTATACGTTCATGTGATACCAGAACTGTATATCATCATTTCCGTATGCATACAATAGAATTGAAGTTTAGTAACCAATTATTCCATGTGTATCATCCGGAAATCCTGTTACTTTTAGAGAAATACGTACGGAATGTAGAAGACGAAGGTAGAATTGCGTACCTTTAATTGGCGTTAAATGAAAGTGGTAGCTAGTTTTAAAAAAAAAGAATATACGTATGTGCGTGTACTTGAAGTAACCCTCTCTCTTGTGTTGGTACTTTCTCTCTTGCTCTTTCTGTCTTTCCTTCCTACTCTTGCACCTGAAGAAAGGAGGACGAAGCTTAAACCCGAGCTCCGTAGATCTTACTATCTCCCTCCTTCTTTCTTTTTAAACACGAGAAGAGAATGGATCGTGGAAGATTGAGACGAACTATGTGTATACGCTCCTCCTACAGCTACCCAAGACTAGGCTCTGGTACAGTGGGCATTTCGTTCATCTTACAGTACTGTAGTTGAGTGTAGTCGACACTCGTGGTCACAGACTGTCCACGAGTGCGGCCAGTTCTTTAAAGATCGAGACTAAACAATTGGGAATTGGAAAATGCAACTTTGCAATTCTGTTTTTTTTCTTATACACATGATTTTTGATTGATTACTCTTCACGCGTGGTCCCACTGTTGTGCGATTAAATGGACCTTCCGATTTCATTTGTTATTTCTCACGTTTTTGTGTAACTTAGAATTGTGGCAAATTGCTCTTAATTATTATTTCTGGAAGTGGGCATCGTGCCATAAAAATTTACTAGTGTTGACAATCGTGAATTGGTACAAATATTACATTTTTAAATTAGTGTCACTTATTGTCAATTGCATTTCAACGTCGTAGGAGCATAAAAGTTTCAAATGTGGATAATGTGATAATTCGTTATGTTTATTGAGACTGATATTGAGTGGTGTCGGTGGGATAATCGTCACAAGAAGATCGACACATCATATTTCACTTAGAACGAAGTGAAAGAATTTATGTCAACGATGCCGCGAACTCTTCAGCCCATTGAAGAGTGTAATTCTGGGAAATCGGGTAAGCTGATATTTATATTGATTTTTAAATCAATATTTTGATTGATTATGCTTCAATGAAATAGTGAAATTTCTCTAGAGAAACTCGGTCATTGCCTGCTTAATTTAGGTGATTTTGTCAAATTTGCCTCATTTTGACTACGGAGAAATTTCAGATATATTACACCTATGAAATCACAATAATTGATAATGCATAATTTATTCATAATTTTCGTTGAAATCACATTAATTCTGACTTAATCCACGTGACACATCGAGCGAAAAGAGGCAGCAACTATTTAGTCTCTAAAGTAACGGCATATTCGATGGAATCTTGCGAGCATCTTTTTGTGTGCGATGTATGTTCGGCAAGGCACGGTTTCTTGCTTTGAGGCGACGCGTACTTTCCCTTTTCTTTTCCACGGAAGTGAAAATGATCGGACCGAAGTGGATTGTATCCATTATACGGCGTCTGCTCATAGTTCTTATTTCTAACTCTTATTTTCAAAACCTGTGCTCACTCGTGCGCGATGCAATAGATTTCATGAAGTGATGTACTGGAACACTCTATCATCGATATCACTTTTTGATCATTTATAGAATTTAGACATTAACGTAAGTTTACGTCAGTATGTACAATAGTTTTTAATGTAAAGGCAGACATTTTATTTCGTCAACATTCTCGGTTAGTCAGAGAAAAAGTTGTATACTCGAAAGGTACTATTAACGATTCAATTTTGAAAAGTAATCTTCGAATTACATTTCAATCAAACAGAGTTGATTAAAAACCTATGTGATCATTGATATTACCACCCAGCTTTACAATAATACTAGATATAATTACTTCCACTTTTCTGTCAGAAAGTGAAATAGTGCTATCGCTAATTTATCTGACACCATTCGAAGGATTGAAAAATGCAAATACACAATCTTCCACCAAGCACGTGTTACAGGATATTGCGCTGCACGTGTTAAAGGTGAGAAAGCTATCGGATCTTGCGTATACATCCGCACGCAGTAAATTATTTTCTTCGGATAGAAAATATATTTACGTAGAAACATCCATATGAGACTTACGATTTGCATCCACATTACATATCCCGAGTTCACGTATTGGAAACGTTTCCAAGACAATGACTATATCCCAAGTGCATTATAGCAAGAGAGAATAATAAGCTATAGAGTATAGACAGGCTTGGAAAACTAGTCAAACAAGAGAAAATTTACAATTAATATTTCATTTAATAAACAGAATGGTTTAAACCAATGTAAAATTTGTACGTTTTAGAGCATCCTGAATCTCTTCCTGTGTCCAATTCGCTATAGCATCGTAAACTATTTGATACCTCGTTGTTTCTACCGTATTTTTCTTTACTAAAATCGGTTCGCCTCCTACGGATTGTATAGCAATATGAAAAACATCGGGCTCGCCGTTTTCTGTTGTATACCCAAGTTTCACACGTTGCGAACCCACCCCTCCTTCGAATATGCTCACCCACCCCTTCATGTAAACAGCAGCAGCAACCACGCCTGTAATAGTATTACCATTTTCCGCTGCATAGTTAATAGTCACTATGCCCGATGTGTTGTAACTCAGTTTTTGTGTATTGATTTTAACACCGATCGGTATCGCATCGCTTGCTATAAAGTTACCCTCTATCAACCATCTGACCCTAAAAGAAAAAAAAACAATAATGATCACTTTAGCAATTTAATAACGTAAAAGATCACTGAAATGCAGAAAAATCATTAATATACAGCGGGAATCGGATGGAAAATGCATATAGAAGTAAAAGTAAACAGAAGAATATTTCTTGTACTGTTCATGGTACAAGATGATATCGTGTAATTAGTTTGGTTCAGAGTTGAAGATTGTCGTACTTACTGGTCAGATAGTACTGTGCTCAAAAGGCAGCAGACAGTGATAAACAGTGGAACGGTGCTGTACGACATAATAAGGGAGTTGAGGAAGCGTGGCGATCAGTTGTGTGGTACTTGCCGCGATGAACTAAGTATTGCACAAACTAGTAAATTCCAAAGTAAACATAACGGTCTTCTAAAAATTCAGCTTATCTTGTCAGATGACCTCACACTTGACCCACTATAGGCATTCGCATTATTGCAAACCCATCAGTTTCGTGAAGGTATGTCGTATAGACTCTATAAGAAGAATATTTCTTAATTTAGTCCTCGAATATTAGCATTTTTATAGGATCACATTTCAGCTTGTAGATTATTGACTTGCTTCAGACGTAGCCCATCATTGATTGAACAAATATTCAAAGGAGTATACGAATATCTTTTGCATTAGAAATTATAATATTATATAACTGCTCATATTATTTTATTCCCAAACATTTATACAGTAATTCTTAATAAATAAAGACTGTCTATCGAGAAGAAGTTAATAATTGAGAAGTGCTTATCATCCAATGGCTGCTCGAATAAAAGCTTTGTTATTCGATGCTGTTTGGAGGAAGATCTTGACCTCCAGCATCTGTCGGCGAGTCACGCTGCGAAGCTTTCCTTGTCTCGGCTTGACCGAGGAGAATCAAGGGCTGCGAGCCCACTTACTTTTAGCTATCTGAATTACGGGTAATTCTTGGTACTCAAGGCTGCAAAGTGCTATTTTACCTTACAACATCTAGGCTTTAAAGTTAACGGTCCTCCATTATCCTTAATTTTCTGATGCCAGTGACAATGGATCATCTGGTCATTTGTATCACGATAATTATATGTGAGAATAGATGAAAGCATGTGGCAAACGCCAACACATTCGGCGATACAAGCTTACAAAGCGGATGCTATATCGTAAAATTATTCACTACAAATCTTCTCATGAAACGTTAAAGTATAGGGAAGAGAAATAAAGGAAAAGCGTACGTAAACAAGAACCACTTTACAAGAATGTGAAACCTTCTTCGCCACCCTGGTCACGAACAAGAGCTAGATCCATATGATCGACCTCCAGCCACCTCCATTCCCATGGAATTGTTCTTCACAAAACTAAACCGAAGAGACGACAATTGCCTTTTGTAGTTGACCGAGTGCACTTGGAAGATCGAAATCCGAAATTCAATCACTCCGTTCTTTTTGCGTGTGCAATATACCGTGCAGAACTGCGTCTTTTGTCTTGTACATATGGTATTCCAGTATCTATGTACTTTTGTGCATATTAGTGATCTGCTAATTAGAATGATACAGTATTAAATCTGAAGGATTGCAGTGATAAGAAAGAAGATTAAGCTTGATTGAATCAAGTACATTTGGAGAAGTGTAGATTAAATTTCTGAGGACCACATACGTTTCTTTGAATGTCTTATAAACAGGTTATTCATCAGTCATTGATCATTACTGGGTCATACGCGAAGGAATTCCGATTTGAAGATTGCCAAGGTATTCTTAAACCTGCTGACATGTTCGTCACGATCTAAGCGTGACATCCGGTATACCGAAACGCTTGGATCTGGAACCCAAACACCTTACTATGGTCGCTGAACTGACAGACATTCCAGTCGCAAACGTAGACCGTAAAACACCCACCTCTGGTGCCGGCAGTAAAGTCAGTACCGGATTGAGGGAAAAAAGAAGACCTAGATGGATTCAAACAGCTACTCGTGAACCCATCTACAGTATACTCGACAGCAGTGATCCAGGAAAACTCAGTTTACCCCCGGGTATAAAAAATAACGTGGTAGTGATAAGCGCAGTGACGTGCGATATTTCGCGGAAACTAGACTCAGGAGTATCTGGGAACGAAGAAAGCAAATTACCCTGTGTCTGGCTTCCAAAGGAGAATAGAGAAAGAGCCATTAGTCCGCCTTCAATCGACCCAGAGGATGAAGATCCATTGTACAGTGTCGTAAAGAAACCAAAGAAAGTTCCCTTGCCGGAAATAGTTATCGCAGAGACACAGCTCCAATCCATTAAGGAGACATCGTCGGAGGAAAGTCGAATTAGACCAGAAATTTCTTCTCGACAGGAGGAATTGAAGAAGTGGTTGCAAATTGCATCCAGACAACTCCCGGAACCACGACGTGTCTTTAGCCTTCGAGGAATGTATACCAATGATCTGGAAGATCTCGATCACCAGCAGGCAGGTTGGATGAGAAATATAGCTATGCCTCGCGGAATCGTCGGATTAGTAGGGCCATACAGAGTCTATCAGAATCCAAATGAGCGAAGAGAATATATGCTAGAAGAGGAAGAACTGGTCGAAGAGGTGGTTGATTCCGTGAGCGAAATCGCTGCTCAAGAAAATAGCGTGCCTATCGAACATCGCCAGCGAGCTAAGTGGAAACTCAACGAAAACGATGAAGAAACTTTGGTACCGGAAATACGCACCACATCGAACCTCGATCACTATGATTCCGAAATAATTGCTGATGCGAACGATAGTCAGACTGCTACTGACAATGAATGGAGGAAAATCGATGATTTGCCAGTAATTGATCAAGCCAACCATACGGAAGTGGCCAAGTTAACGGCTGAATTGCAGGGTAATATGCAAGGTGTACTGTCTGGGAAACAAGAGCGCGCAATCGATGTTCCGGATGAAAATTCTACTACATCCACTACTTCGATAAAGGGTAAAAATGGTGAGCTCTGACTGTTCGACTTGAATATCCATTGGAATAGTACAAATTCCTAAATTGTATAAATTAGAATGTTGAGAAAATGTTCAACTTCTGTCATGGGATTCACTAAAACGGCACTTAAATACCGTGTAGTGTATAATTCAATGGTGTGCATTTGTATGCTGGACGCTCTTCAGTCGTTGTACGGTATTGTCCAGGGAAAAGGTCCAAGTAGCGGTAGATATGGTACTGACTACGCATACGCATAGACACTTCATTACGTGCGATGTGTCTGGTATTACTAGGTTGACCAATATTCTATTAAACGGTGTTCTCGTTACGTGCAATACTGTCGTATCTGTTCCATTGATTAACGGTATCGCTACTGTTCGACAGTAATTAGGTATTGGCATCTTTGCCATCGTTTCATATTGGCTAATCACAATCCTTATAATTATGATGTTCGCATAAAAATAACACATTGTTTTCCCTCGAATTTAAATGTAATATTTCTAAATCTGACAAATTCATTAGCAGTTATTGCTGGCAATCTGCCCGTGAAGAATGTTCCAGGCTCGAGAGGAATAGAATACATAGCATCTTTACACGGATGCACTATTACTCACTGCACTCCCGAGTAATGAATCCAGCAGCTGTTTTAACTTTCCCTCTTTTTACGCCTCTTATTTTGTTTTTCCCCGGGCACATTGCAATCAGAAAAGTTAATCTCTGATAGTCGTCAATATGTACATGCATACATCGCGCGATCTACGCTCTTTGTTTCTGATAAAATCAACTTTAATATAAATTTCCATAAGGAAAGAATAAATTTTCCTGGAAATTTCTTCCTATTCTTCAAGGGACTCAATGAGCCGTTGATTGTATTTATCGTTAACGAGGCATTACAGTACAGTGCCATTGATGGTCATTAATGGTCACTGTGACTGTCTTCGCAGGCTCGAAAGTTCCTTCTGGTACTTTGTGGAACTTATAGTTGCATTCTTAAGATTGGGATCATTAATCGCGGAACGTATATATCGATCTGTCAAACACATGGTGCCACCGTTACGAACTCTGGCAGCTCAGTCACTGTTACACATAACTGATTTAACGCTGATGATGCAGCTGCACGCATTGTACATCGCGCATACCCCTTTCTGTACAGTTAGCCACTTTTCCTGGCACGTGATGGTTCTGCACCTAGCTTGTGCAGAGGCGTTTGTGAAATTCAAGAAGTGTCGGTCTCCTCAGAATCGGATATGTACCGCGAAAGAGACACGGCTTTCCATTGCGGACCTCTCCGCTCTTGGCTCTAAGCTCCGGTGCTAATTTCGACGAAGACAAGATCTGATTGAGATCTGTTTCTTAAACAGCAATTCGCTGTTGAAAGACTTTTGAAAGTACTCAAGAAAAACAGTGCATAAATAATATTTAGATAAACGATAAAATATGTATTGCCAGATTATAATCCATTCCTAATGGATCGGAAGATATTTCAGAGAAAATTTCCTTATAATTATCTAAGCACTTTATCAATTCTTCTGGTAATTCTAGTATCAGGCTAGATGCTAGATGGTAACCAAATGCGTATATTAAATCGTTTAATGATAGTGCATTAGGAACCACATGCTCTCTTATCGGTTTAAGCTGAGTCCTGTTATTGCACTACGATCAGCAAGATTTTACTCAAGCTTGATAAAATATATTCACGGAAGGTTGATCGGTTACTTGAATAAATTTAATTGAAAAAGTAATCTAGTTTGAAGTAATAAGGCGTAATAGGCTACATTATTCTGGCAATTAAAATCTTACGCGTAATCTTGTGACTGTTGCACATTTATTTCCATATTCATTATAGTCTATTATGCTATTATGGTAATGCATAGTATGATGCTATGCATCGCATGTGCCAACTTAACGCGGCCGTTTCTCCGCATAACATGTTAAAACCCATCATCCAGTGGTTCCGTAAAATAATAGACCCCGGTGTAAAATGTTTCTGTGCTGAAAACGTTGTTACGCGTAGCGAAGAAATTATTTTCGGTCTAGAACTTGTTTTTGATCCAGAAATTGTATAGAAACTCTTTTTTAAATTTATGGCAGATAATGACATTCGCAAAAGATTCTTCAACATTTATCAAACAGTATTTAGTTATTACAATAACTTTGTGTAAATTGGTGAAATATAACTCGAATCCTTTTTCATATAAATACTGAAGAATTCAGCGAGAACCTTCATCTGACCCATTCGTTACGCGGAGTGATAATGAAATCTTTTGTTTGTTACTCATTGGAACCACTTTCTCGCAGCAACGCGATATGGGAATACTCCTCCTTTCGAAACCGCTAAAAGTCTGAGAAATAGGTCAGTTACAGACTGGCCACTGAACTTACAAGCTACATTACATATATTTACATTTCGATTGCACGCCTGAGAGACCAGTGAAGTTTTCTGAAAAATCTCTAGCTATAACTGTTTTTTTAAGTAAAGTTATTTGCAGAATATTGTTTCGTAGATTGGGCATTTGAATATGTACGATTTACTCGAATCCTGTGAAAGTTTACTCCGATAGTATTGTGAGGAGGGGCAATGTCGTTCGACGAGTGTCGTCGTTTTGCTCCTCGAGACTTTCATAAATTTTTTCCGCAACAGGATCCACTTTCGTATTTCGAATGAAGCCACGTGGGCTTTGAATTGCATGAATTTCGGTCGCGTGTACGCACGTTGCTTCCTCCTTTTCAATATCAAATAGCACAGGCATTTTTAATCCCTTTCCTACTCGCTTTCCTTCCTGGTTCACTTTTTGCCGACTGATCTTCTAAATAATGGAAAATTAAATTAGACGGTAGCCATAATCTTTCCACGGAATAACAGGGCCGTTCAGTTTCATGCGCCGTAAAATGAGGTGATTAGTTTCGCATGGCTGAATGTAAAAAAAAGTGCGGAAGAATGCAGAAGCGTTACAAGCGTCATTTCTTCACGTAAAATGTAATACAAAAGATAAAGGAGCCTCGTGGAAGGAGAGAAGAGTTTAGTTGCGTTAACTTCGTTGCTCGACCTCATCTTGCAATATCTTCGCTAGCATAATAAACTTGAGGCTCCCATCGTTAATGCATATTCGATAGTACCGGTATGAGTCAAATTTTTATTGAACTTCGTTTGATCGCCCTCTAATTTATCATGATTTGCTCAGGCTCTAACACGGCAAAAAGTTTAACTCGTGACATACTCTTCAATTTGTCTGTGACAAGTACAAGAGAACGTTAGAGTATCGGTCATGACGTTGAACCTTCGATGGCACCGATAACTCATCTGACAGGTGGCCACCGTACACATATTTTTTACATGTACTCAGGCTATAATAAGTCATCTTATTACCTGTAATTTAGGACCTGACCGATTAGATAAGTTGCTATGATGTTAGCTACAGGAACATACAGCACGTCAAGGTAGCAATTTGCGGGATCTTTCGCATTAACCGTATCAATATACTTGTAGTTATAAAATATCTTCAAAAAGAATACATATTCTTCCTGTACGTACATTTTTTGCAATATACTTTTGCTACCTTTCCTATAATAAGCGTCTATCTTTAATACACATTAATTTTCAAATACCAAAGAATATTCTTCTAGCGTTTCAAGTCAAGATCTAATAGTACGAGTTTTCTCATAGTATAAATTCGCGATGGCGATAGAGCTAAGCAGATTGAGCTGTGACAGCGAATATGTTTCTAAACTATCGAAGAAAGTTTACTAGGTCGGTTTCCAAGATCTCTAAAAGCATTGACGATACCAGTCCACTAAACATTTAACACCATTGAAGAAACCAGAAACACCGTTCCCAACATCACCTGGCAGGTTGCGCGCGAAAATAAGAGCAATCTGAGTTAAGCGGCACGTGTTCAACGTGCATTTCGTCAGGTATTGGAAACGAGGCTACGAGAAACGGCACTATCACCGTCATCACCATTATGATCATGACCATCATCATCATCTTAGCCATCATTGCCACCGTCTTCATCGGCGTGGCCACCACCACCGTTCGTTCGATATTCTCTCAGAAGTCAATGCTTCCTTGGTACAGAGTTCTGGGTTACCTGGCATTCAGTTTCACGATATTGTCAGGTGCACTGCTCGCTCGCTTCCTCGCGGTAACGGTGGCAACGGACCGTCCTTCACCTTCCCAAGAGACTATCTCACAGTCATTCGTGATGGAAGGTGATTCAAGTGTACCGGTGACGACGATCATCTTTCTTTGACAATCGCCCCGAGGTAAATCTCTCGAGTGTGTACAAACTTGATAAGATCGATTCATCTCTCGATCCAACCTTGAACCAGTGGTGGTGTGTATGATCGATGACATAGATCGCGGGGAATATACTGACAGTTGATCGCGTATTCCTTTCATATTTAAATATTCATCCGATTTTACTTTGGAATTTCTCATCGTGAATCTCCGTTTATTATCAACACTCTAAACAAAGAGAACTTTTTCTACGGTTTAAGAATTTAGTCTTAATGAAAATAAGAGGAAATTGAAGTGTTGCACTAGTCCGAAACTCTAAAGAAACAATAGTGATGATCGATAATTATATATACGATATATGCATTTTTGTGTCGTATACATTATACAGTATGTGTATGTGAAGATCGTAAGTCATTTTAAGACTCCATTGTTCGACCGATCTTCGCTTCAATGATTAAAGATTCCCTCGCGCACCTGTATGCAATTTATAAGCCCTTATAAATTGCACGAAGGTGCGGTATAAAAATCTTGACACTTTCGCAAGTGCACCATCGGGCATATAATTTAAAACGTTGATAGTTAAACATTTCTGCATGTATCTACTTTTCTCCGTTATCGCATCGCACATTCGCATCTCATTTAACCACTCAAACGGCTCATAATGCAGTTTCCACCGTCTACGTTGGCTACAGACTCTCGTGTGAGTCTCCATAGAAGATTCCTAGATTTTTTATATGTATCCAGCGCATTTGCCTCTTATGGATGTGTCACAGACATCAAGCAGATGCTTAGTCACCGGGGGCCACAGCGGAACCAATGCTCGTTAATCTGTAGAATTTATGCAGATAGAACGCCTGCCAATCGGAAACTTTAGAGTTTTGGCTCTGACAATTGACTCCGCTTGCCGATCGACAATACGGAAATTACGAGTGGTCAGGAGAACATGCGAATTAATAATGTTGATTTTCTGCACCGAGTGCAAACGCTCTTGACTGGTACACGCCAGAAGCAAAGTGTACGGAATACACGAAGATAACGGAATATGATCTCCACATGCATAAGTGCTTATTAAACAGTTCAAAGTCAAATGCACACGCCAATCGGAAAGCTCTCTCCGTTCTGAGTCATTGCGCATTGATCCATCTGGCAATCGTATTGCATGCATTACTTCAAAGTTACAGCCAACTGATTAACGTTTAAATTTATATATAAAATTATATTCGATATACATTTCTTCCTAAGCAATTGTGTTACAATGGTTATTCGCAAGCTTCAATTAAATTTAGCAACTGCCCCAGTAGGACTCTCGCACCTGAGAAGAAAAGATGTTCGATTTTCCCTAGAATTCATTATATACGGCATAGCGCGTGCACTAATTGCCAGTGATTTAACGCGGCGAGCGAACATGCTTTTACAATTGGAATTGCACAGACGTAATTACAAGAGGCGCGAGACAACTTTCGATGGAATCGCTTCGCTAGCTCACTTGGCAATGGCCTCCGCTACTGATGATTTTTGCGATTACTCCACACTCAATAGCGCAAAAATTCTACACAGTGTACATATGACTTACTGTCCAGCTTTCTATTAAGACGGACTTACAGAGCTATTCCTCATTTTAAATTAGTATGCAATTAAAGCTGAATAATATGTAGATGTAATTGAATTGAATTGCAATGCATTATGCTATTAAAAGTAAACGATAGATAGAATGATAAGTGGGCTACTCTACCAATATAAATTGGAAGTATTAAAACTTGTAATGTTTAGATCAAATGTTTACATCTAACGCGTATGATTTGGTTTTGATTTGTTGTAGGGAGTAATGAGCAACACGACAAAGATAGTCTGAACGAAACGGGCAGCACTACAGGTGGCACCGTGGAGGGTGCACCCGGAGGCACCCCGAGCAGGGGTGAAAGAAACACTGAGGGTGAGCCTGCGGCCGCGCAACATTCCTCTGTTTCACCACCGTCAAGGTCCTTAGTTTCGAGGATCCTTTCTAGAGCAAGATCTCCAGACGACCTTTTGGATCACTCGGAACCATTGTAAGAGTATTTGCAATTTGTATTATTTTACAGAAGGAATTCGAATAGCATTATAAAATTTGTGTGCAATAAGTTAAATAATTTGTAATAAAAATAAGTGATTCTAATCTGCTCAATTGGGACCATTTACACTAAAGATCCAAACCAATGTGTTACCATTAACAAAATTAGTTAAATATTATTTGAATATTGTGTTTTACAGTTCGCAATTATGGGTCGTCCTGTCAAATGTTTACGGCGAGTTTGTCGTAGTCTTGATGATGGCTCTATGCCTGGCAGAGGTCATGGATACACCCGTACCGCTTCTGAGTTTACAGGTTACTGTCAATTTTATTTTGTACCCTTTTTATTAACATAATATTCCATCGAGAAATCGAAGTAATTACCTATTCCGGAAGAAATGGAACGTAATATAAAAAGAACATCTTAACCAGTTAAATCCCATCCATTAAAAGTGATCGTGCTGGATTTCGGTTTGGGATACCGTTAGATAGGGAAGTCTAAGTTAGTACTGTACTGGCCTTAAGAAGCAGGAAATCTTTTGGTCCTTGGTTTTCTTATAAAGAAAAAGAATATTACAAACGTTAGAGCATAAACTACACGACACAAAACCGCAGCGGGATGTTGCAGCATTGAGAATTCAATTACGTTTCGTGTGACATTACCTCATACATAAATGAAATCAAGACCTAGAATAAACATAATTAGTAGCATGCGTGTAATTGCAGTACTTAAGTACATGTTAATGAACGAAGATTTCCGATTATCACTGACGTTTTAATTTCAGTTAATTTTAAAAATATTAGTTAGAAGAGACATCACTGTTTCTTGTTAGATTTAAAAGAACGCTATTTCGTTATAACTTTTCTTGAACTGAAATGGAATTAATATAATTCTATTTTGTGAAAGTCCCTAAGCCGATTCTATTTTGTACATTATACCAGTACACGCTGGTGAACAGCCATAAAAGCGGCAATAGTATGCGAGCCTTGTCAGATTGCCTTGGGTACGCGATACGATTACTCTCTTTCACCGAATAAAAATTCTCGCATTAATCTCCGTAGTGATTGGGTGAACTGAAGGGTGCGTCCGAAATGGATCATATTTGCTCAGGATACAAGAAGCCGAAGAACACTAGCTGAGACTTTGCGAGTTCTCGGCCACCGGCATTCTTGTAATTTTAGCGCAAACGGCATTCGTAATTGCGCTCGTGTTCGTGCGGCCGGGATTACTGTACTTCCTCTTCGCGTAAATTACGGATTGGCTTGAGTTGAATTGCTGCTACGGGCTCCGCTAACACCGGCTGGAACAGTTGTCAGCGCGAGCCCAGAACCGGGCTGTGATCTTCAGCAATCATAACTTGCAAGTCACCCCACGATAAACTTACTGAATATGTGTCTCGACTGCTCTAGTTAGAAGCATATTGAGCTAGCCGGTGTTTTAAAGATGATTACATGCCAGATATGTATTTTATGAAATTATACGGCAGACTTCTTCTACTATTTACCGTTTACGATGAACATACGTTGGGGGCTTGTTTCAGCTCTAGAATCTATCGATGCTTATTGATCTTATTATCGAATTGCCACTGTGAATTTTTTTTACTGAAGTACACTTCCTTCTGCAGGGTATCTTTCTAATGTACCTCTATGTGGGAAGTATCGCAGTAATTATCAGCATTTACATATGGGTATTAGTGGATAGTTGTGGAAGTCTTAGTCGTGGTAGTGGAATTGACGATGCAGAACTCGGTGGCACATCCCTTACAAGGTTTGGATCCTTGAAACGAGCTCACATTTCAAGATCAAGGACAGCACCAACAAGCTTTTACATTCGAGTCGGTGCCCTTTGTAAGTTTGTTTCTTCATATTAATTCAAGTTGAGCTTACGACAAGAATCTCAATAATGTACATCGTATTAATTAATATTTTTCGGAGAAACAAAAATTGTAATTAGTCTACGATACATCAACCAAATGGAATCTGTTTCCTTTTACAGTATTTGGCTTGGCGACATTGGTCTTTAATGGGTTGGAAATGGCTATGCACTCGATGATGCAGGGTTCCGAGTGTTTAAGTGATGTCGTCTTCGTGCATCCAGTACTTCATGGACTCTTCACATTCTTACAAATGCACTTTCTCTTCGTGAACTCGCAAGTAAGCATCCAATTTGTCGCCTAACGAGACAGTTGATGGACATTAACCCCAATTAGGAAGCATCGCTGAAACATCTTAGATCGGTTTCCTCTTTGTTCGGAAGCACTCTGTGTGTCATTGGGATGTCACCGTAATTGTGGATAATCACCGTCTTTACAATAAACTTTCCACTGCGAACTCTCCAACCATCTGCTTAACATCGCGAATTACATATAAATCACGGAAGCTGTACGAGAAAAACTTTTCTTTCAGGTTTTAGTAGAACGGTTTGGATTAGCCGCAAGGTTTGGGTTTACGCATTTAGCCGCAACTAACATAGCAGTTTGGTTTCGACTTGTAATCTGGGATTCTGCGCAAGAATGGACCTATTTCGTACATTTGGCACAAAAGGGGCCACATACTTCTGCTTCACCATTAAATCTACGAGGTTTCCCGGGTTCTTTAATGAGACAGCCCCGGGATCTTATCGGTATGTGCTAATTCTTATGTTCGGGATTACAGTATACAATATAACGAATGCACACAATGCAGATCTGTATGTTAAATATTTTAGGCCATTCTACTGGAAGTGAAAATACCTTTGTACCGTATCGACCCATCTCGAATGAACAGATATCTCAAGTTATTGCTTTGCAAGAATGTTTGAATACTAACACACTTGGACAATTATGGACTTCCAGTATGCCGTTCCTGTATCCCTTCATTGTACAATTCAGGTACCACTCTAATATCGCTAACATATGCATACAGATATTATTGCCCCCTTCGATTTAATATACATGAAACAAATTCTACTGTCTAGTTTGATTGCGGCCGCCGTAACATTCGTAATGGGTCAAAACGTGGGTCGCAGCCGCTTTTTGCACAAGCAAAAGTTTCATGGAAGCAAAGATCTAACGAACCATAGCCGAGTTGGCTGTGATGGCTCTAGCAAGGGTTTGTTCCTTGGAATCCTTTGTATGGTAGCTGGCATAGTGGTCATTCTAATTTTTCTCGTCGTCAGAGAAGATGAGAATTTTCCTTCGGCGACATTGTCTTGGTTGACATGTGGTACTTTGATTGGCATATTAACACTGAGCAGTCTTATGACTGGTAGCGGTCTCGTGCAAATTCGTCAAATGTCTGTGGTGACCAGAGCTCCAGCTGCTCTCGATAGTTTACTGACCAACGTAGCTCTTTTTGGTGTACAACTTTATTCTATCTTTACAATTGTGGTGTGTGCGTGTTCACTCGCTCTACTGGAAGACGAGTCAAACGAAACTCGTGGGAGGCACATCATGTTACTTACAGCCTCGGCATTGCAATTGGCCCAGTGTTTTGCTCAAAGCACACTGGTAGCCGAAGCGTCCAAACGTTCCTGCATCACTCGCTTCCAAATGATGGCGAAACCAGCACGACAAGTCATCACTTTTCTATTGTTCAGCAATGCAGTTCTCTGGGCTTTCGACACTGTCGTCACTCAAAATTGGATATCTCAGGAATTGCAATTGAGATTTTTTGGAGTGCTCGCTTGGGGCGTAATATCAAGAGTCGGGTTGCCACTATTAATCTTCTATCGATTTCATAGTTGCGTTCTGCTATTAGAAGCATGGAACAAATGCTACAGAACGCCAAGAGGAGAACATCCGCTTAACTGACGACACAGTACATCGCGTAAGATTTCCACTCGGTGTGTATCAAATAACTCTAAGCATCTTGTCAATCAATTCCTTATTTTTCCAATAGTATTACACTAATTGTTTATTATTTTTTTCCTTCTTAGAATAAAATTAAGATCGCACCGTCCCTACTGTCGTAAAAATGTAAAAATCGATTCGCACCAAGAACACGAGTGGTCGTCGGCGGTTGCTCAAAATCCTCAAGGGATTATGTACACCAACTCGTTGACAATGGATACCGTACATGTTGTTCCATATATTAATAGTGCGAGCTGGCTGTATTTGGATCCGAATCCTGTGTTCCATGTTGCCAGGCCGGTGATGCATGCGCACACCTTAGATTACGCGTTACCACCACCGAGAAGAAAAATTCAGCATCCCCACCATCATCATCATCATCATCATCCTGATCATCATCATCGTCATCACCATCATCGAAGACACCGGCGGGTGGTCAGCGATCCAGGTACTAGAAACTGGAATGCCGGTAATCACCGAACGAAACAGCATCGTAGAGGTTTCAGTTTTGATACGGGCATTACAGATGCAAGTACACGACCCGATGAAGAATCGATGACTGAGACAATGACAGAATGTCTGCCTCCAGAAAAGACACGAATGTCCACTTTCCGGAAAGTGCCATGGCACCCGAACTTGCACATGCTCAAAATTAGAAGAGCATAATGCTGGTTGACGTTAGATGTATTAAGATTCGTTAAAATGCTATCGGACCAGCCCAGAATAATATACATATATATATATATATATGTATAAGTATAGTATATACTGTCTAAGGATCCAATCAAATTGGCACGATGTTCTTCGCGTCGCTCGTTTCCTCGTGCCTGTTTTGTTGGGTACAACCTTATTTAATATTTTTATAATCGAGGTATAATACTTTTAGCAACGTATCTTCCTAAGAGTACAGTACCTTTTAATTCTACGTGCAATATTATTTTTTATAAGAATCCGTAAGTTAAGTAATGAGTGGTTTCTATTTATTATGGAAGTTGTGCGATGTAATATAAGATATACGCGACGATTCACTTGCATTGCTGTTAGTCATCGGCCATTTAGTACCCTCACGAAGCATCATGCAATTAAATGTAACAATATTAGAGCGAATAGCGTTATTAACGTTAAATTCATATTTTTATAAATATTTATGAGACTTTGCGAATATCCACAGCTTCCAACGGAACGTATTGTTAAATGAAAATTTTCTGTATAGAACATTACAATGCATTTATTGAATTTGTTAACACACAGTATGGCAGTTAGTATCTGTTATTAGCATACTAGGAGAGAATAAACTTCCTCTTTGCAGCTAGTAAGATACTGGATCACGAAAAACGAGTGGACGATTGCATTCATTTTGCAATTTGATTTCGGTGAAGTTGTGTTTTCATGTATCAACTTTAAATCGTGTGTCGAGCAAAACACTTATGATCATCTTAAATCGTAAGCCTTGCCAGGAAACACATATTATATGCGTAGTTTACGTATGTACTCTGTCTGCTGCGTTTGGAACATTTCGCTGAAACTTATCACTACATACCACTGCAGTAATCATCCAATTTCTTTTCTGTATAAATATTTTTATGAATATAATTCGACGTTATTATTGACAAATGGAAAATCTTTTACTCAGTTCATACAATGTTTTATGTATAATCATTATTTTCATACACAGAATTCACACACCCGGTTAGTTATTTAATTAAATTTATTATCATTTAAATTTATCAAATCAGTATGCTTTGAGAATTCTTTGTTGAAGAATGTTCCACTCAAACGTTTCTTTTCTCTTTTTTTTATTGGCAATGGCCACTTCTAAACGATCAACAAATTCTTAACCCTCTAAACATATAAATGTCTAAATGTATATAGAAGAATATAAATGAATATCTTTCGCAGGACACACGTCTTGTGAAACTAACGATTGACGAGAACAAGAGACTATTATATAAAGGTAAGAAAACTGAAAAATTAGGATTCTTAGGTTATAATAATTATGCTGCAATTGCATTGCAGCTACTGAATAATAAAATACCCATTATCCGTAATTTCTTAAGATTTACGTCACAAGATATCTGTAAAACGGGAGGTTTCGTGAAGGTTACTTGTAGTTGCTTAGTCAAGGCCAACGTCATCCTGAGGTTTTGGTGGTGTTGGAGTACTTCCGGCTTCATCTGCATTTGGGAATCCGCTTGGCATACCACCGGGGAAATCACCGGGAAAACCACCAGGGAAACCACCTGGAAAACCTCCTCCCATATCGTTTCCCATGGGAAACTTGCCTGCCGTTTTACGGAGAAAGCGCATGATCTTTGGATTGTTTTGATACTTGAGTATATTTGTTGGATTCTGAGAGAGATCCGAAATGGCTGCCATTACTTCCGGATCCTAAGAGAAAAAATTCAATATGATTTTATCTGTTTCAGTTAAGTAATTCAATGAAAACTTACAAGGAAAGCTTGTTCAAGTTCGGGATCCTTCAGCAGATTGAAGAAACTATCCGCAGAACGTTGATCATCCTCATTAGCGTTAGATTCAGTTCGAGCCTCTTCTCTCTTTGCGTGAGCTTCCTTAGCTTTCTTCAATTTTTCTTGTCGCTCGCGCTCCGACTTCTCCTGTAACTTTCGCTCCTTTTTTCTTTTGTGTTCTTCAATTTTCCGAGCCTGTAATAAGCAGTAAAAGTTTTGTTCTGCCCTCACGAGTACAAAGACACGAATATTTTAATGAAATTCGACGTACCTGTGGAATATCAAGAAAGTTTCATTTAAGATTTTTATATCAACATAAAATTGAAGCATTTCAGTAACTGTTAGAGAAATAAGTTATCTATAGTTGAAATTTAGGAACGTATCCAAATTTTTCACTCTAATATCCCGAAATTACACATTTAAGATTTCTTGGCCTTGACCGGTTACTTATGTTTTAGAAAAGGTTGCAAATATCCATCATGAAACTTTCTCTCGTTGTTGGAAGTATTTTCGAAAACAGTTAATTCTCTGGGAAAGACATCACTCGTAACCGAGTTTGCTTTTATTTCAAAATAAAAAAAGAGTACATACAGTTTATTCTTCATTTATGACAAGAATATCTATAATCAGATATACAGATCTATTCCTTGCATATTAAACGATTCTTCCAATAGTGAAATAGTGCACATAAAAAAATGAAACAACTAAGAGATACATTAAAAGGGATTGAAATGACAATTCTTAATTCTGAGATTAAAAAGACAAAGAGAAAGAGAATGATAAAGGAAGAGGGAGAGCAAACGCGAGTACTTGCACAAGGTATCACCACCTTATACGGCGGCGACCCGGGCTTCTAAATATAAAGCCGCCCGCCATTCCGGCGCTCCTCTCTGTTTGAGCGCACGCATTTCGCCGCAAATCTCTTCTCTTTGCTGCTTCCACGATTGCTCGCAAAAATTTTCATGGTACACTTACTACAGACATAATCAAAGGTTCAACGAATTCGGATTACCTAACTTCGACTGACATAACGATCATGAAATATCAGACAGCATACAAGGCATATAATCTACTCAATTTTAAGAAACAACTTAACAAGATTAAAATTCTGTACTCTTGATAACACTTAGAAGGTCAAAAAGATCGATGGGTAAGTGAAAGTAAAAGACAAAGAATGCAATCAAGATTAACGCGATGCTTTAATAGAAATTCTAAACACATGTGCGAAGCATCAGTGCGTCCGTGTGCAAGTGCCCACGCCGACCTTGCCCTCTTATTTTGCACGTATTTTGGGTATCACCTGCCATAGCGCTCGTGATCAGTTACTCTGGGCCAACTAATGGCGAGCAAATGATAAAATATTCAAGAGAGGACTATAGTGTAAAAGTTTTCGAGCTATACTGAATTGTCTTACACGAAGGAACTTCATTCGACGTCACTCGAATCCTTGAATCTCTGACCAACATACGAATGTCTTTGTGCCAATTTTGTATAAGTCGCCCACTTGAATGTACCTGTTCCTCGTTTCTTTCTCACCTTGTACATGGAGTTTATACATCGATCAAGAGTATAATCGAGGAAAATAGGCAGTGACAGACTTTCGTCATAAATAAAACGGGCTAAGTAGCAAAACTAACAGGTATATGTATACGCGGAAGTGTGACTCTAGATGACGTATGAATTAAACGAATGTTTCTCTGGGTTCGTCGCACGATTGTGACTCGCAGAGATCTTTTCGCTTAGCAGATCTCACGAGGAAAATTGGGCCGCCAACGGGTATTTTTAAAACCACTGACTTATGAGTACTGTCTTTAAATTGGACATGATCAGAATTCCCTGATATAGATGTAGTTTAGAATCGTAACTTGTACGCGCGATAAAACATATAAATTTATTCGCCAATAATTGATTCGTAATTGCTTCATAAGAAATTACGTAAAGGGATTAATAAATATTTGTGTGCAGTACCTAGATTTTGATCACCATTTGCAATTATGAAACAGGAAGTTTTATGGAAGAATATTGTAACATTGAAAGTAGGAAATCTGTTCGTTCAATAATCCGTGCTACTTTCAATCTTACAATTAATGTAAAACGTAAAGTGACTGATTAAAAATTCGTGAGTGAGGGATCTGACTTCTTTGATACGGCAAGAACTGAAGTAGCTCCCTGGCGAACGAAGAATTGAAGCCCGGGCGAACGGGCCGCTTGTTAAACTTTTAGCCGGCCCTAAATTTAGATACCACCGGTTGCAGAAATTGAATGAACGACCTTTTGGCTTTTCTTGAACTTTGCTCCGTGTACAACTTTAATGCATTTGGTCTTTCGTTAAAGGTGTACTGCAGTTGAAGTTTCAGAATACCATTCGCATTTTTTTCCTACTACTTTTCCGAAGCATCGAAGCAAATAGAAATTCTTTGCTTCACCTTCATCCTAAGTGT
The DNA here is from genome assembly GCA_963989405.1 of Trypoxylon attenuatum. Lineage (NCBI taxonomy): Eukaryota > Metazoa > Arthropoda > Insecta > Hymenoptera > Crabronidae > Trypoxylon > Trypoxylon attenuatum. Next base: position 7,431,727 of record OZ022490.1, on the reverse strand, counting down.
AGCTCTGTGATAGCAAAAAAAAGCATCCCTATTTTGATTAAACTCAAAGTACTTGGATGGATGTGAGGGCTTTGACCTCGAATTGCACGAGAAAAAAGATGGAAAAGTGGAGAAATTCCGGAGGCAAATGAAGAAGAGTACCGGCTCATCCGACTGTGGGGTGAGTAGAGGGGCGTCTTCAGGGTTTGGCGGTAGTGACAATGCCAGTTCCTCGCGAGCGAGTTGGAGCTGAAGGCGACTATCGAGTTAGACGAGCTGCCAGCCCTGGCTCATCGCGTAGTGTATAGTGAAACGAGATGACGGGCTCGCGGCTGAGACCCGCGTTACTCGCGGGCCTCTTCTTGGGCCTTCTCACCGTCTCCTTACAGGGTCAGTAATTCTTTGCCAAACTTTCTTTTGACTTCCTTCTTCTCCGATCCTATCGACTCTCATGCTTGCATTTCACCAAAAACCTATTCCTCTTTCTACGTTCTAAAGAAGCGCGTGCAAAACCCTTTCAAACTTTTCCTTCGCATTAACATCATCTGCAACGTTGGACCTTGTCCCCAATTGGGCTTAAGAATAGTGTGACAAGTCTATAATTCTATTGGATCCAGATTTTCACGTGTTTTCTTATTCAAGATCTTGTGAATTTCCAGTGTTCATCTTTGAAAGTGTAAAACGGTCAGAAAAGAAAAGTCTCGTGTGATTATTTCCAATGCTATGCACAAGCTCATGTGACACTCAAAACGTCATTACTCATACACGACATAATTAGGTCTGAGAAGCAGTCTGCGTTGTAGTATTGATTGTTGTTGTATTATTTTTATCGGCTCCTCACGCGGAAGGTACTTTTCACCGAAAGATTAACATCGCGAGTAGTGTTCTATCTCCAACTACATACATACTAAATATAATTATCCCTCTTTCATTCTAAATACTTCTAGAAATTAAATTCATAATTGTTCTATTAATACTAATTCGTTTGAAGCCAAGGCAATTTTTATTTCAGACCAGATCTTTTAATGTTTCGCAAAGAGCAATAGCACCTTGCGGAAACCTTCGCACTCTAATGTTTTTATGAAATTCTTGGTGGAGGATAATGGGGGTGAAGTGGTGACGAATGTGTGACGATTGACTGACGAAGGTCAATGTTACGTAAAGTCACGAGCCTGCGTCATTGGTTTCTGGCTCAATGTGGACTGTCAGCTTTGAGCCGACGTACAATCGAACTGATGAGTCTGTAATCAATTGCATCACGATCGTCTGCTAAGACCAGGAAACAATACCTCTGGCTACTTTGGTCACGTGACATTACTCGCACTTGACATCTCAGCTGACACTACTATAGCTTCAGCACTGATATTCGATAATACTTTGATTTTACTATTTTACAACGTGGCGATCGAGCGATATAGTGATACTTTAACAGAAACGTCGGGGGTAAATTCAAGAATCTGTTATTTTTGGAATTGATGCAAATGTCAACAAAGGTACTTATATAAGGACGAAAACACATTCGTGCCAGATCCGCTCCAAATTCTGTGAATCCAACGATTAATTCCGCTTAAAGCGATGTTTAGATTTATCATGCTTTTGGCAAGAGCAACAATGAACAATTGCCCTCAATAATAATTATACGCATTCGGCAGACGTATCGATTAACGAATATATGAGTTTCTTTCTTGGAAACTTGCAAATATCTATAAAACTATCGGTATTCAATATTATTCAAAATCTGAATACTATCGAATTAATGCAATTTATTTTAAAATTTGTAGATTTTCAATTATTGTATCCTACGCTTCTAGAACTGAGAATTTTTTCAAAATTTCTTCACGAACAAAACGTACGAAAAGACTGTACATGTCACAGACCACAGAACAGGACTTTGGGTTCTATCTTTATCCACGATGGCTGTGCTTGCCAAACGACAGCTTCCCGTTGCTACTGCTACATATTACTCGCATCTCAAAATTTTCTTATCGCCTGATTTCATAATCCGTGTGGACGATTTTAATGCGTAAACCTATAATACGATAGTATGATAGTAGAGCATACGATAAAAAAGAATAAGATAGTATTGAAATATTTGATATGATTATTTCGAATAAATAAAATGCGTCGATTATTATCACAATATCATATAACATAATGATGTTGTATAATAAGTATGGGGTAAAAACAGGATTTTGAATCTCACACCTTTCGTGAATGTTGTCTTTCGAAGAGAATTTAAAATCCCCAAGAACATTCAGTGATCCAAACATGCGGAGATATTGCATGTAAGGTGAAATTCGAGAAAACATGAGCTTTAAAACTCGATGATATGAGGAGTGGAAATGTAGTGTAGCAGTCGAAGTTTTGTATATCTATGTCTATACGCGTGATCGTAGAATCTATATCGGTAGTACGTGCAAACCAATCGGTGTTAATGTCAGAAGTTATGAACTCGAGCGAGAAATAGCTTGTCCGAACATCCAAAACTATTTTATATCTTCGAAATTTGTATGCTTTGAACCACTGCTCAACTTGTTGCCTTTAATTTTGATTCTTTAACCAGCAGATGTGTTTCTTTATTCCGTCTATTAAATGAGATATTTTCCAGTACCATTGACAATATTCTATATCGCGGTCATCTAAATGTATTTTTTGGGACAGATGCCTGATAAAAATACGTTTTGCTCGACCAATATATAAATATTTCCAAGTGTTGCTCGGCCCAAAGCCGCCTACTCTCTGCTAATCTTAGAAGCCGGCCTCGTCCCAGGTACCGCGAAGAAAGATGATATCGACATTTTCATCGGCTACAATTTCACGCTATCCGTAAAAATTCCCTTGCTTTAACTACCAACATTTCCACCGAGACATTGGTTCTTCCATTTAGTATAGTTCTTAAGTTTAAGCATTAAGTAACAATGAGTGAACTGCAAGTGAACTGCAAGTAGACTGAACAAACGAGCCTTGGATTCGGTGAAGCTACATCTGTTTATTTCCTTCATTCCAAAAAGGTCAACGTCAAAGCTGTTACCAAATTCCTTACAACGAAATGTCCCAGTGGTGCCACGAGTCTGAAGCAGGGGGTTGTTGTTTCTCAGCACCTGTCATTGTCCTAACGCGCGTTCGACCCAAACCGTGTGTAACGACTTTGACAAGATCTTGCGTCACCTGGGTCAGATATTTTCGGTGGTCGCGTGGCGTTAAACCCTCTGCGAAGCTCTGCTTCGGGTTATCTAATACCCCTTGGTTCATTTTGGCACTGCATATTCAACAGAGCAAGAATTCTCGATGAGAATTCCTGGCGCTCAAAGAATCATGAGATAATCAAGCTTCTCTGAGTTACATGGAAATCTTGCGAAAAACGTTCCGGTATATTTAGTTAACACGTTCATTTGGTTTCCTGCTAGGATCTGAATAGTGTAACTATCTAGTATAAATATACATACGTACATACGTGTATACGTTGCCATTGAAAATCTGTATGTATTCTAGGAGTGCAAGGCGAAGAAGAGCTAGAGGTACCTACAGAAGATCTATGTCGACCATTCATAGAAAAGGCACTAAAGGATCTCGGTACAGGTAATACTACTTGTTGACGAATATCCAACTGAAACACAGCGATCTCTAGAATATTTCGTTTGAAGGATCTTTGGAGCAGATCAGTGCTGAGATTGGAGTGGGTGATGATGATAAAGACAGTCACGAAGATGGACCACCAGCCGCGAGCGAGGAAGTAAATCGTTTCTTGATCACAATACGCTCTAATCTTGTCGCACGAGGAATGCAACTTTTCATTTGCACAGGTCACTGAATTGGCCGGCGACGCTTCGACAGAAGATACAGGAACGGAAGAGGAACAAAAGGAATCGGTAGAAGCTGATGCAGTTGCGTCGGAAGGTGCTGAAAGTGCAGAAGGTGCTGGAGAAGAACAAAGTGCCGAAGTTGCCGATGCTGCGGAAGAAGAAAGTGCTGAAGGCAGATCTAAACGAAGTGTCGAGGATACGAAAGATGAGAGCGGCGAAATCGCCGCAGAAAAAAGTGCAGAAGTTCCTAAACAGCGAGAGACTTTCTTCGACAAAATACTGAATGCTATTCTACCGAGGACGGCTCCCAAAGTGGCAGCACCTGCACCGGTGAAAGAAAGCGAAGAACAAAAGGATAAATCCGAAGAAGTGGATACGAGTCCAGAGGAGCCGAAGGAAGAATCAACTGAACAAGTAGAAGAAGCTGTAGAAGATTCGGAGCAGGAACAAGGAGATCAAGATGGAGATGAAAAATCTGCCGAAGAAGCGCAAATGGACGAAGGTAAATCTGACGAAGAAAAGCCCGACGAACAGTCGGACGAAGAAGCGAAACCTATCGAAGAAAAATCCGACGAGGAGAGTCAGGTGGAGGATGCGAAATCTGAGGAAGCTGCTGACGACGAAGTGAAGGATGAAAGCGCTGAGGGTGAAACTGGTGATTCTCAAGCTGGAGAAGAAGAAGGTGGTGGTTCAAAGGAAGAAACGGAAGTCGAAGATGGTGCGTCTCGCGAAGAGCAGTTGTCAGCCGAAGCGGATCACGAGGATCAAGTGGAAGATCAGCCAGATGACGGAAGTAAAGCGGAAGAAGAGCAATCAGCAGAAGCTGCGGCAGTAAGTGCAGAAGTGGAAACAGGTGAAAGTGCGGAACAAGATCAAACGGAAAGTGCTGAACCGCAAACAGAAGAAGAGCAAGAAGAGGTGGCTGATCAAGCGGAGTCCGTAGAAGAGGAAACAGAGACGGTTAGTTTGGAAGAAGCAGCGGATAAATCTGCGGAAGAGACAGGAGAAGCTGAAGCTGACACTGAAGAAGAGGGAGATGCGAAATCTGGGGAAGGTGAAGAAGAAGCTAAATCTGCGGAAGAAGAAGTAGAAACTAAAACTGTGGAAGACGATATGGAAGGTCAATCTGTGGAAGAAGAGGAAGCAGAAGCTAAGTCTGGCGAAGAAGAGACGGAAGCGAAGTCTGGAGAAGAAGAAGAAGTAGAAGCTAAGTCTGGAGAAGAAGAGGCAGAAGCGAAGTCTGTAGAAGAAGAGGCAGGAGCGGAATCTGTAGAAGAGGAAATTGAAGCGCAATCTGTAGAAGAACAAGCAGAAGCCCAGTCTGCGGAAGAAGAGACAGAAACCAAATCTGTAGAAGAAGAAGCAGACACTAAATCTGCAGAAGAAGAAGCAGACACCAAATCTGCAGAAATTGAAGGTGAAGAGGATGCCAAATCTACAGAGGCAGAGGCCAAATCTGCTGAAGAAGAAGCTAAATCCGCAGAGGATGCTGCAGAAGATGCCAAGTCTGAAGAAGATGCTGGTGAAACTGGTGAAGAAGATGGAACGCCATCTACAGAGCATCAAGAAGCAAAATCTGCAGAAGAAGATGAAGGCAAGACTGAAGAAGAAGCCAAATCTACCGAAGACGAAGCAAAATCCGCAGAAGCAGTAGAGGAAGAATCGGAAGAAATAAAGTCTCGAGGTAGACGAGAAATTGGAGACGAACCGGCAAGGGATGAACCTGAGGAAAGTGTGGAAGGTGAAGCAGCTGACAAGGAAGGCTCGGAAGAAGGTAAGTTTCCCTAATGATCGTATGGAAATTTTATAAACGATTCATATTAGAAACCAAAATAGAACACTATACGAATCGGACTATTTCTTTTCGATGTAATTTAATCTAATAGAAGCAGCTCCAAGTGAAGAGGAACCAACTCCAGAAGAAGACTTGATTCAAGAAATCGTTATACCAGAAAACTTACGATCGCGCGATCATATAAATCAGCTGCTGAGACTAGACGAAGAACACGAAGAAAAAGAAAAGTCTATAGAGAAAATTGGTGATATAGTTCTCAGAGATCTGAAGAAAATTTACGACAATGCAATACAACCATTGGAAACCTTATACAAGTATCGTGATCTCAGCAACCGACACTTTGGCGGTAAGTGAATCACGCGAAATTTCAATGATTCCAAACTTAATTGTATATTTTATCGTCTGTACCTTGAATATTTCCAGATCCCGAAATATTTTCCAAGCCGCTGGTTCTTTTCATGGGGCCTTGGAGTGGCGGAAAATCCTCAATCATCAATTATTTACTTGACATAGAATACAAACACACGTCATTAAGAACAGGTACGTAAGTAGGAAAGAAAAATTAGCGTGAAATTGCTGTGCGAACATGCATTAATTTACTTTGGCAGAAGTTAACAATATTAGCTGTGGTTACGCTTCGAATAGAGCTAAAAATCTAATAGAGAAAACCTAGCGATAGAAGCATGCTAGGAGCATGAATGTGCAGATAGTGTTTAGGTGATTTGAGAGAGTGCTTTGAGGAGCATTGCAAAACGGCAAATGGAACTGACACAGGAGCGGAGCCATCTCCAGCATATTTCAATATTCTGATGCATGGAGAGGATGAGGAAATTGTCGATGGAACGCAGTTAGCCGCAGATTGGACTTTCTCAGGACTTCAGAAATTTGGACAAGGAATGCTCGATCGTCTTCGTGGTTTAAGGCTAAACAATAAATTACTCGAAAAAGTATGCGAATACTTTTCTATTTAATACTGAATCGTTTGACCTGTCTCTCAACGAATTTCCTTGTTTTCTAAATCTTTAGGTAAACATTGTCGAAATTCCTGGAATTTTGGAAATTCGAAAACAAGTTCAGCGTTTATTCCCATTTAACGACGCGTGTCAATGGTTCATCGATCGAGCAGACATTATTTTCCTTGTCTACGATCCATCGAAATTGGATGTTGGTCCTGAGACAGAGGCTATTCTTGATCAATTGAAGGGAAGAGAGACCCAAGTAAGTTACTGCAGTAAGTTCTTGCGAATAACAGTTAAGAAAAAAAAATAAATATACATTTCATGTTTATTTTTTTCTTAACAGACGCGTATCATTCTTAACAAAGCTGATCAAGTAAAGCCGGAAGAACTGATGAGGGTGCAGGGAGCTTTAATTTGGAATATATCTCCACTAATGTCAAGTGCTGAGCCTCCTGTAATGTACTCTACATCCTTATGGTCGTTGCCTTACGAAGCCGGTGCACCGACCAGGTTACTCTATGCTCAAGAACGTGCATTCCTACGCGATTTGCGCACGGCTATAGACAAACGAGTCGAACATAAGATAGCAAGCGCCAGAAGATTCGCCGTAAGTCAATCCTATTTTCTTTTCAAGCCTGATCCAATTTTCTTTTTTTTCTCTCTCTTTTGTTACATACCCTCTCACAATATTCACATTTACAGGTGCGAGTGCGCAACCATGCGAAAATGGTAGACTGCTACCTGACTACATACTACAATCATAAGACTTTCTTCGGAAATAAGAAGGAAATAAGTGATAAGATCATTGAGAATCCGCAGGACTATCACATATATGAGGGCCTGAGTACACTTACGAATATATCACGCTATGACCTGCCAGATCCGGATGTTTATCGAGATTTCTTCAGATTAAATTCACTATACGAGTTCCAATTACTGAGCGCTACGTGTACATACTTCCGCGGATGCCCGATTAATAGGCTCGATGTTGCTATTGCTTACGACCTGCCCGAATTGGTGGGAAAATATAGGAAACAAGTAGAGCAGGTGATACACGAGTATGAAACGAACAGCCCTCCTAGTTGAGTAAGATTCAACATTTCGGAATAGAGCTCTTAATACCACATGACGTATGGAGTGAAATTGCACTAGTAACAATTAAGTGATTGCAGAAAGCAAAAGATGATGATACTACATTAGTCAACTCGATATTCGAGATGGTACCGAGGGACTTTCTTTCCGAAACAGTACGTAACGGGTCTGAATAACCCTTTATTAAAAACCAAGCTGGATCGTTAATGAAGGAAAATCTATGAGCCAGAAAATGAGCTTATACGTTGACACTTCATGTGACGTTTGAATAGTATACTCAGAGACTATAATGACAAGAGAGGGATTATTAGAAAACACTGGCGAATCAAAATGAACATTGGTGATTCGTCGAGACAGAGTATGCATAATAAAACCCCTGTGCCTCTATATTACAACAAGGATGCTGAACGTCGACGATTTAATGGATCTTTCTCTTTAAACAAAAACGAAAAAAAAAAAGAAAAATTGAAAAAAAAACAGGTGTTGCTTGTGTTTGGAAGACAGTACGAGTGTTACCATTCCGATCTAAAGTGAACAATGAAAGTTTATTCTTGAATGTGTTCAAAATGTAGCTCCGATGATTATTGGATTTTTGAAAATATATCCTAACAACTGAGTATTCGTCAGTGTACCGCATTCGCGTGACGAATATAAGCGATATTGTACACAACACTATGACGCTGTCATTATTAGTGCCTGCGAAGAGAATTACATTTACTTATACGTTTATAAATATATAAATATGTTTCCACTGAGAAAGAGATAATGTGATCTCTTCTTAAGCTTTTGCTAAATACCTTATAAACAGATTGTGTTCTTCTTAAAAGCTATAAAATATTTAACGGGGAAAAAAACCAAGTACCAGTAGCTCGTATTACGCGCTTCCGATACAGTAAATCTTATTATTCTTTTCGATATAGCATTATTATGCTGATTCAGTAACTGATTATTATCACAATACATATTTTTCCAATAAATAATTTATTTTTTGCTATTATTAATGGTATCGATTAAAAATTTCGATAATATTCATTTCGTATGATTAGACAATTGTAAACGTATGATACTATTGTTAATGATAAAGTCACACAATTGTTATTATGGTTCACTGTTATCCACGGAATATAGATTATAAATTTAATACTATTTCTTGTGTATTGCAAATGTAATTATTTAATTAGTAAGTTAATATTTAATGTAAGGATTATGTACCTAATTTAAGTAGACATATTTTATGTACTTTTCAGATAGGAATGTGTGTTATGATTGCTTTTTGTGCAAATGTGACATCACTCGAATCCCAAATATAATTTACTCTTGTCAGATAACAAATACAATTTAGTGTACTAACCAGATTGGAAAGAAAATATTCTGGTTTTAAACGCAGAAGTGTCATAGACACTGTTACGACTTTGTACAATACATACATTGAGGGTAATGAATTTAGTATACAGAATGAAAAAGTCCAATAGGATTCTCAATCTCATACTTAACCATAACATTTTACTACAGAATACTAATTAGAACGATATTCTAATTATTGAGGTGATAAAAAATTGCAAATTCAAAAGTAATCTACTTACGTTCGGTGTAACTTCGGCCAGCCATTGATCAGCCTGTTCGTCAAAGTCAAACTTGCAAGCGAGTCTCAGATCACGTGCTGCTTCTTCAAATTTTCCAAGTAGATGATACGCACGACCTCTAAACTTGTAAGCTGCCGCACTATCAGGATTCAATGCCAAAGCACGTCCGCAATCATGAATGCACGCATTAGGTCGATTTAGTAGCAAGAAGACTTGTCCTCGTTTGGCATACAAAAAGGCTGTTTGTGGATTGAGTCTTATTGCTTCTGTGTACAGCTGTATAGCTTTTTCATAATCATTCTCCATGAATGCGGACACAGCTTCGGAGCGTTTTTCTTGAGACGCTGCAATTTGTTCTTCTGTTGGCTCTACCGTTGGATCTCCAAGATCATCGGGTTCGTATGTGTCTGGTTCTAATGATTAATGTATGTCAATTTAGTAAAACGAGGTCATTTAATAGAAACAAAAATATACAGCATTATAGAGAGTATAAAAACTCATACTTACCAATAACTCCAGTCATATCTAGTTCCAAATCGCTCTCTTCGCTTTCGGCTTCTGGCTCCTCTGCCGTTGGTGTTTCTGGTTCTTTACTTGGCGGAGGAGTAGTAGGTTCAGGATTTGGAATTTTCCCTCCAAAATGTATGACAAAACTTTTTAAAGCAGCTAATTCTGGTTTATGTAACAAAAATGGATCCTTCAAACATGATTCTAGAACCATTTTGAGTGCTGCAACTACTGTTGGATTGAGTAACTGTGACATTTTGGTATCTGTAATAAAAATACGAATTATTTAGTCATATCATCTTGCAGATATCGATTAAATATTATTTTTCAAAGTATGCATGAAAGATTTCGCCAGGAAAATGTAAATTTATTAAACGGAGGACGATATCCGTGGGACATATGCAACCGGCTTTTGCAAGTTAAAACAATTTTAAGGTTGCGGTGTAAGAACGAAACGCAACGTAACGATAGATTCAGCATAAAATTAATTAATCACGCAGAATAATGTAAAGTTAGTCTACCACATACTTGCAACGATCAGCTCTCAAAAATTCACGTATCAATAGGACCAATCTCTCGTATATTCTTCTTATCTGCGGCAAGGTTAACCGTGCCAATCATTCAAAAAGCACAACAAATTGCGCAAGAACCCTGTGGAAAGCAGTGGCCACTTACTGAACAAAGCCAGTTAGTGAGTCTTGCATTGATCTCTGATTCACTTAGACAGGATTTTCAATTCGCAAACTGCGCACGTATATGCGAGTACGTGTCTTGCGCAATATTCGATGTCGCGCCGCGTTGTAAAGAGTCAATTCTGATTGGATAGTTTCTGCAAGCTTCTGGTCACATTTGCAAAATCTACTCTGTCGAATGATGTTAATTAAATTAAGGGAATGAAAACATTTATAATTTACTATACTGACATGTTGCATAGAGTGAAATTTTCTTATTTGATACTAACAACATTAAGTTTATTAGTGAAAAATTGATATCTTCAATTCTTGCTACCCGATGCTACAGATAAAACAGGTCTTGAAGTCAGAAATTGGCGGCAAATTACAAAATCACCGTAAATTTGCTCGTGCGAAACAATCAGGATTTAATACATGTTTTCAAATAACTTTATTTTCCTGTTATTGTACACTATAAATTCATTTTGAAATCTCCTGATTAATCATGGAAAAAGAAAAATACTATTTAATATAAATCTTACAAGTTATAACTTGCTACTAAAATGCTACTATAGTAGGTTGCTACTATAGTCGAACAAGTTTGTTTATTTTGAACATAAAGAGGCCTGCAACGATCTGTTTCAGGATATACATACGTATTTCGTGTGTAGTCTAGTGCAGTCACAGTGGGTGAAGTAGCCATGTCGGTGGTGTAGTACAACGTGCGTCAGCAAACCAGCATGATACGTTAACAATACACACATATATGTATATTGTTGCTATACCAACTTCTTATGAAGGTAAAACTTTTGTGGAAAACAGTAAAAACGGTTTGATATTAGTGTCACCATTCGTGTGCACAATTTACCGATAACGTCCTCACATATTTCAAAGGATATACCTATTATATCCCTTTATGTTGCTTATAAAATTGGAGCCGTCAGAAAAGCACTTAAGCAACAACAAAAAGAGCGATTTAAATTTAAACATGACACTTGAACGAGTAATCTTTTTACCGAATGTTATTACCGTAATTTTAGAAAGAAATGGTAGAAAGAACATCTTTAAAACTGTATTTTAAAAAGGTAAAAGTTTCAGGTTTCTATTGCGTTGCAGAGTATTATAAAAATACGGAAACCGGCTGAAAAATGCAAACAAATTCGTACAATTTGCACTGTTTTCTCCGTATTATATCTAAAACTTTTCAAATTTTCATTCAAAGTTTCATTTCAATCCTTCGATGCTAATAATATAAATAAGTTAGCTAAAGCTCAAATAATATGCAGCAATGAATGTAAACATTAATGAAACTGTGGAATCAAAATATGTATATGATATTGATTGATAGATGCTAATGGTATATAAATTTCAAAATGCGTAACGTTACTTATACACAAGCCGCACTCAAATCAACTATGCATCGTGAATATTTATGAGCAACCGAACTACCAGATATATAATTAATTCGCATAATTGATCGCTACAGTGTTTGGTGTACCTGTAAAATGAATGACATGTATGCATCTTACGGATATGATCATTTATCTAGCTGGAAATGATAACACGATTTTCATCCCATTACGTTCTTCAGCTTTATTTAATACTAAGAACTAAATTATTCATTGCAGTTAAAATCCTCATTACACTATGGACAAAAATATGATCTAATATTTACAAATGAGGTGTGTAACACAGGCTTAACATTAAGTTTTGAGAAATTTGATACATTGAGAGAGAGATAGAGAGGGTCGTTACGAGAGAGCACAATACGCGCACGTGCATTCTTTCATTCGCAACTAAGAAAAGCATTCTTGTAAAACTTCAACTATTATTAAATTGTACAGGCTTCCCGTCGCTCGTAAAAACGTTTCGTTTCACATCCAGCTCACTGGCGCACTGTGCTCTGTCATAGCGATACGATTTTTGTTCTGCGCAACAGTTGAAAAGTAACAACTAAGTTACACGGGTTTAACTTTTGATGAACCATTTTTTTTTCCTTTTTTTTGAAAAAAGTCTAGGACCACCGCTAGGCAATGTATTCGCCGATCGTACTATTTACATGTATGACATCTATGATTAGCAATAAAATATAACGATCTATGCTATCAATATCAATAAACACACAATACCTAGAATTAATAGAATTAAGTCTGCGATGTTGACCATCCCTGCTAAACTAATGCCGTAAGTCAAGAAGCGGGATAATGAGTTTCAGCCTGGTGATGTAATTAACGCGATGATCGTTGAAGGAAATTTCAGCTTATAGACTATAATTACTTGTACGCTCTCACGTAAATGAATTCTACCCATTGTCGTAATTACGATTCTCTCATTTTGAAATTGATCGCCGATACCTTTTATCCGCATAATATATTACTTCACGTTGCAACTCTTTGCGTTAGGTATGTATGTATGTACGCGGTGGGGTACGTTACATTTAAAGAGCGCATATTTGCGTATTATCGAATTTATAGAAGAAAAAGTGACTTTGTACAAAGGGAAAGAGGCTTTGAGCGCATAAAAAATATCGCTATTTGAGTATTGTTCATTGTGGCTCGATTTAACTTTGTCGCATCCTCTAAGGAACGCGACAACGCGATTTAATAGTTATCGGAATGAACACCTGCCCCTGCGAGACCTGTCTGCGTTGATTCCAAATTATATTACATCTGCAAACTATTCCGAAGAAATTCATTGTACTCCTTACAAATCGAATCTATTGAGAATAATAATGCTTTACGCTTTGCTTCTCGATTATTTCATTGGAAACTCAATCAGGATCTCCCTATCGTAGCAACATAGATATACAATAGAATAAGTCAAGAGAAAAAATAAGATCGCTTTTTAAATGATATATTCGATATCTGCCATATTCTATATAGGACGGCCAGTTGAAAATTTTACTCTTTTTATACACATATTTGATATAAGAGGGGTAAAAGTATATATTTCAGCATAAAACTATCTCTTTAAAAACCCAATAATATATAATACGTCGAGTGACTTCTATATTTACTTGTCCCGGGTTTCGTATAAGTGTAAGATGTCAAAGTAAGCTGTGTTCTTAAATGGATATTAATTGGTTACATAAATGTATGTAATCTACTTCGTTACGTCGGGTATATGTATTTATTACCACAGAATTAGTTCCCATGACACGCCTTTTTTTTGCACAAGGTTTAAGGTGATGCATTTGGTTCCAAAGATTTTGCAATTATCTGTTTAAAATCATCACACAGCTATGGAAGATTACTGCCTATAAAAATATTTTTTATCAAAGTGTAAACACAAATCAATACAAAACTATCGGTATTTCTTATCGTTGAGCGTCGTCAAGTTGAAATTTACGTTGAAAAATAATTTTGACGAATACTAAATGTTGTTCGTTCACCTGGGAATTATTCGGAGTGTGATTTCGGTACAAGATAACATTTATCCGTGAATAAAATATTACTCTTAAATATGTAGCTTGTTGAAATTTTCTCGATTCATTATCTTCGAATTGTTTTTTTTGTCTTGCGATTTAACATTAACTGTTACAATGAAACTTGCGACTAAACTCGTTTTCCGATGGTCTTCTACCGAGTGAATTTTTCCGAATGCTCAAAAACATAATTAAATTTTGTAACAAAATCAAAAGTCCATTTTTTTGCAATTATAATCCTATGCCACATATTACATCGATACTTTCGACCACTCTCCAAGTCATTTAAGACACGTTAAAGGTCTTCAACATTTAATCTTTGCTTCGTACTTATAACGTTAACATCCAGAAATTTTTACGCGTGCCTCACATCAATGGGAAAATATCAGATTTATTAACATGGCTCGTTATAAGTACTAGTTCATACTCGATATACATATGTCTGTATATACCACGTGCTGTTCCAAGTTTTTAATTGTCTTTGTATAATCAAGTTTTGGAATAGATCAATATATCCATGACAAATTCTGCTTCGGTAAGTTGGTTAGATCGATTACAGAGCTTTCCATTCCACAAAAATAGTACTCTACACGAAATGAGGATCTTTGTGGAATATCTATACAAAGACACATGGATGTCTTTTCACAATTTTACGATATCTGTCGATGATGCCAAAAGTCTCTCCGACTACAAGATGTAACTCGCACGGTTTCGGTTTTCTTTCTTTTCCTTTTTTTTTTCTTGCAGTTGCTTGCGATATACTTGCAATGAAAATCTGCAATTAGCTCACTTTACGATAGAAGATCGTGCACCACGTACAATTCTCAATATTTTTCATTATTAAGCTAACCTTCAGTTATTTATAAAGGTAGATTACCAGTAAAGAATCAAATTTTGTACGTTGTACAATGTATGCGCATACATTTTCGAATACATGTACAGATAAATCTATATTTGATTCTTATCCGCTACAATTTTGATATGATGTAGTAAGTATTCTTCGTAGACTGGTTTTGTATTTAAGAATACCGTTTTTATTTTAAGATTTCGTTTCTCGTTTAAACAGCAAAAAGAATCGAGCAATACATTTTATAATACACTGTACTTATGTAAAGTAATTTCTTTCTCATGATCTCGGAAATTTTGCAAGGTTCTTTTCGGTTCATTGCAAACAAATGCAACGTATATTTTTAGGCGTATGCGTGAGATCTCGTTTACGTAAGGTACTTTTAGAAAAACGCGGCCAACATTAATGTAACGTAGACACGAAAAACTATCTTCCGAAGTGTCTCTTAAACAACGTGCCGTTACGCGCCTTGCTTAGATTCTTCGTCTGGCAAATATATGTATGTTTATACACAGAATCATATATATATGTATACATATATTACAGAGTCGGAATAATACGCCGAAAGACGAGACAAATCGCCATCGTGAAGTGCCCATCAACAAAAGAATCAATCATTATTTATGAAAGCAACCGTCGAGAACATCTTATTTCCATTCGTGTCTGTTAATCGATTTATCGGTTTTCTCCCCTGTCTGAATTACAAAGTAATATTGTAACGGCCAAAGAAACTATGTATATTGTGTAAGCATGTTAGGGAGTTGTTCTTACGCAAGTGTCTTCCAATTCGCGTAATTAGCCAAAAATTAACGCAAAGAATAAACATTGGTGGCTTCGTCTATAGCAACATCATCTACACAAAAATCTTGTATGTGTCGCGTTATGGATTAGTAGTTCGTAATGTAACACACTTTGATAAACCAATAGGCTTGAAAATTTCAGTAGCTCATCGTTATCCTTTTCGTGGTATACACACAATGATACCCTTAGTTTGATAGTCCCTAGACGCGCGTGATGTGTTTTTCCGCAACTTTAAAACTTACGCACTAAACAATTTGTTATTCTATAAATAGCTTTTTATGTGTAATCTACACCTTAGTAGTATCGAGGAAAATAAGGAAAATATGACGAACCGCCGACCGCAGCAGTAATCAACAATGCTGGGAAAGTATAACCGTTCGGAGTATGTATAGTTGTATAAATACAGCGAAACGTTAAACCATTGTGCAAGCCATTCCCATAAACCTATTTTCTATCGAATGAAATTAATTTGTCAATGTTTAAATATTACAAACAATATGATTTATGATAGTTTTCCTGATTTTTTTTTTAAAAAAGCGAAGATTTTAAATGACCTAAAAATACCAATAAAACATAATGATCTTTTTTATTTTGGTCGGCATTTTATGTTTATTTTTTCTTGATACTTTTCATTGTCGTGACTCTAGAAACGCCACAGACAGAAGATTTACAACAATATACCAATTGTATTAAAAGGAATACGTTGGGATGAAAAATTATAGTACACGTACAGAGTTATTAGGAATTCATTCAATCGTTTTGTACTTCGTAGGCTCTTGTCAAAGTTTCGAGGCGCATACACTGTTTGACAAATATCGACTTGGTGCAGAATAACACATAAATATTTGACAGAAATTTAAACATAGATCGGAGTTTTAGTAAATCGGACCATCACGGGTCGTATGGCACAGGTTTATGAGTCAGGCAGGTGCTAGCAATCTTAAAAGGCGCAAAAAGAGATTTGCTGGAGTCTGTAAGAAATAAATTAAATAACTTTGTAATCGTCAATTTTGATGAATTTCACTACATAAGGACACTATATATATATACACATGTTATGTATTGGTAAGAGTCGTAGTACATTACGGTATTATAGCTGAATATAGAATAGATTACAACTTATTATGTTGGTTTGGTTGGACCTAACTATAATCAATACTTGGGCATTCACTCAATACGGAGTCAATGGGTTTACGAATAACGTTCTAGGCCCGATCGATTTGAATGGACGGGTGGAGAAAGAATAAGAGGATCGGATAATGGAGAGGCAAGGAATAGGGGACGGGGAAAAGAAGGAGCTAACAGGAAATATATTTGAGTTTTTATTTAATCATAACTACCATTAGAGATCCAATGTTCTTTTCCTCTGTAATCTTATCCAGAATACTAAACTCTCAAAGTGGCGACATAATATTACTTTAAATTCATGATAATAAAGTCTATCGTATGAGAGTTTAACTGCTTCTCAACATGTCTCATACCATTATATATATATATATATTATATTATATATATTTATATATATATATATATATAATATAATTTTAATAATAGTATGTATATAATATATTCACTACCTGCATATCACAACATAAATTTACTCTCTCTTCGACCTTTCAGACACAGTACACTCACTCTTATGCGACACGCACACGATCCCTTCTCTACATAATTACTATAACGCTGCGGTAGTTGGATAGTGGTTGAGTTTCTAAGCATTGTAGCGCCATTCAGGAGAGCATCCGTTCCCACTTACATCCCCCCCCCTCCCCCTATCTATTTGCCCTCTCCTTTCTCATTACCCTTTACCCCTGCCAGTTTTCTCCCTCGCTCCCTCGGAAGGCTCTACTGTTTCTCTAATCTCTTTGAAAATTTATCTTACTAATTACATCGCCTCGCAGGAGATATTGGCTGAGCAGCCTCCACGAAGTCTGCTCGCCCGAATCATCGTATCGAGCTCTCATTGTAACCTATGTGTCTCTCTCTCCTGCTGTTCTCTCGAAGCCGAATTTCGACGCGATGCGCTTTTCCAGCACGCTCGCGTCGATAACAATCATCTCCACGCGCGACAGCTTCTAAACAGATTTCAGTGTAAGGACACCGATCAAGTACATGTTACCAGTGAAGGAAGCTTCCGCCCACCCGCCGATCAGGAAGTCGCCTGGCCTCCACAATTAAAACGGCGATATCGCTCGGCCTCGTCGATGGAGCTTCCGTTCCTCCGACCACGACGCTTCGACATCATTTTTATCTAATACGCTGGAGAGAATCCTAAAGTAATAAAAGGGCAGCTCGCATCACGATAAATGCACCGTCAGACTCGACCCTGTCTCAATCATAGACCAGTGCGATACGGTCACTATTCTATCTTTCCTTCGTCCTATTTTTCTCCTCCTTTTTTTACGTTCATTATGCATCTTTCTTTCTCTCGGTCTCTTCACGACCTTTTTGCGTTTCTTCGTCTTCACTTTGCTACACTGCTCACGAGCTCAGCCACTAACAATTATACATCAACATAAAACCTTAGAAATCATGGCTCAGCCCGAATGTGTGATGGCTCATGTTAAACGACCTCGAGAATCCAGGGCAGCCAAAGTTTTATAGTATGCAGCAGGAAGCCGAGCAGCAACTACTGCCACCGCCTTTACTTTTTTGCCTCTGATCTGGAAAAGAAAAGGCGTAAAATCTCGTTAGTCGGTGATTCAATCGCCGCGATAGTGTATTCGAAACACCCAATTCTCTATACGTATACATACGTATGGATGTATGTATGTATGTATGTATATTGGGACACGGGTCAACTGTTGAAAAATCAATTTCTTGACCCGTTGTCCGTGAATAGAATGTCATAGCCGTTCCAAAAATTCCGAACACGAGTACTGGGATGTCTGTTTCCTTTGGCGAATTAATATCATCTGTTCCGACTTGTCGATACGCACCTCTATGACACGACAATTATTGTATTCTCATAATTGACAAATTATTTTTCTAATGTACACGTTACGTGATTATTATATAAAACTGTTTATGATCCCAAGGCTGGTAACTTTTTTAGATAGTACATACACAATTTCCAGAGACATCATTAGTGGACGAATATCGCCGTCCTTTTCCTTCGCACAGATAAAAAAATCCGAATACTCAATGCCTATAGGAAATATGTGAAAAATGGCTAAAAAAATATGCACATAGAGTTTCTTGTGCCATCGGAATTTTCAGAATGGCCAGTTTCTACAGACGAGCTGGTGCCATTGGGGAGAACGTCGGTTGAGCCGTAAAAGCAGGTTACACCTCAAAAGCTATGGAAAATCTAGTTTAATCGTATAAATCCGAGCACTGCTCTATTTACCGTAGAACTTGTTGGAAACTTTTCCACAATTTTCAACCGTACGGTACTGTGGCTACACAGAAGAAAATGGAGGATCACCAGGAGCCGCAAGGTATGCAACGTCATCACTGAATTAAATGGAGACCGGCGAAAGCAAGAAACGTGCATAGAAACATCGGGTGGATGTACATGATGTTACTAGATTCAACGGGATTACCGGCATATTTTAAGAAATACAAACAATGTTGAAATCAAGATAATGGCACGATTTCATGTACGAAACTTCCACGAAGTCTTTATCTTCCAAAGCTTTGCGATTTGGGCCGTTAATCTATTGTCACTGCGAAAAGCGGTCTAAGACCGATTGTTCGTCGATTTACCTTGGGAATTAGGCTCGGGAAGATTCTCTCGTGGAACAAGGTGCATCACCGTGGTTTTTCCAAAAGGAAGCCCAAGGGCACCAAGCGTGACATTGCTGTGCAGAAAACGGCCCTGGTAGATTAACCGCAGGATCTCCGCTTTAGCGACTGCCTCTTCCGCCCAATCTGAAAGGGAAAACCGCTGTAGCTGCTGTGCATTCTCCTGACTGGTCTTGTTTTTTCAGAAGGAGTGCTTTTCAAACATATTGTACGCATCGAACGATTCAAACACTACCACTAAATGGAACATGTGTGGCCAACACGTGTTCTGCGAGCCTCAAACGATTTCCTCTGCCCTTATATAATAGGTTTTCGAAAGCCACAACTACACATCGTATTCCTTGTCTCGCTCATTCGGCTGCACAATCAATTTTCAGATCGTGTTTTTTTTCTTTCTAATCAGTGCAGAAACATGAGCACGCAACAGAACTGTTGACCAACCAATCTCCTCTTCGTATTTATTGTTCGTCCTTTGCGAATTAGCTGTTCAACTATTTCGAAATGAAATAAATGTTCCTTAAATGGTAATGAACGTTAACTAATTCCGATGAACGACCAGCAATTCCGTTTGCGAAACCGCGTCAAGTACAGGCAAGTATGTATGTAAATGTACAAGGTAGTTCGTCTCTCGGAAGCAACGCATGTTTTATTGATTCATGTAGCCGTACGCCAGTGTTTCCTTGCACAGTGTTGCGCGCATTAGAACGTAACTTGAAGCGGCCAACCACTGCTGTAACTGGACACCATTAAACATCACTTAGCAATGTTCTGCCTATATATTCAAACGATATCATGCCTTATGCATAAGACCAAAACCAGATTTTCCAATTGGAAAGGGACTCGTACTAATAGTAATGGGGTATGGAGCCCAGCTGGATCTCCGAATATCTATTACTAGTCTTCGCCAAGTAGCTACCGAGGCTTTACCACCTAGAGGTCCTAGAGCCATCGGAGCATTCATCTTATAATCGAATTTAGTATGTACATACTGCGAATGTCCGTTTCGCCTTCCAGAGACAAAGGAATAATTCGCATATAACAACTTACAACGCGAGTTTAATCCTTAGTCACTGAATTTTAAGTCTGCAAAGATCTAATTCGAAAACAGCAATACTATAGAAAAAGTTTGAATAAAATAAGAGAAAGAAGAATTCATTTTGGCTCATTTTCGAGCGCTTTGGTTTCTTCTTGTACGATCTAGAAATTCTGAAAATTCTTTAGAAGCACGATATAAAGAAAAAGTTTTGATCTTTATTCATTAGGGAAGCCTGTATAAGTCGTCCGAAGCAGCTTTTCGCCAAGCGACAACGTACTTAAAAGAAATGCCACCGGCCCACTAGGCTTCTTTTCATATAATGGTAATTATCATAAGATACATACGGCTGTCACACGCTTATAATACATGGATTGGGCGACACCCAATTCGATCTGCGATAACGCGGCTGCGCCTTAATTGGATTATCCGCGGCCATATATTTCACGAAGGCGGCTCTATTTCATGCCCCGTATTTCTCCGAAGAACTTTTTCTTACATAGAAATGTTTTATAACTTTATATGTCGGATCTTGAAGTGAATTATTAACGTGCTGACCCTTGGTCGTTCGTTCCCTTATGTACGTACAAAGCACGTGTAATTCCAAAGTGCTTCTCTCTCCAAGAACATAGCAAACAGTAGAACACAGTACATTAAATCTAATTAACCCTTCAGTGCATGAGCGAAGAAATTTCTTGCCATTGCAGAGTTAGACC
Organism: Trypoxylon attenuatum; assembly: GCA_963989405.1. NCBI lineage: Eukaryota > Metazoa > Arthropoda > Insecta > Hymenoptera > Crabronidae > Trypoxylon > Trypoxylon attenuatum. Next base: position 7,410,770 of record OZ022490.1, on the reverse strand, counting down.
CTTATGAGCTCACTATTTTATTTGCTTTTTCTTAATACACAGAATTCTTTTCGGTTATGATAATATTGTTTAGTTACTATTATAACTGTTAGACGTACGGCAACAATTTGCAGAATAAACAAGCCTTGCACTCCTGAATCTCTCAAACACAAGAAATATACTCGACGGTTAAATGCATATAATTACCGTTATTGTTGTATTCACTATGAAGTTTGTATAGCTGAACTGGCCGAATTGTAGGCTCAAATTTCATTAACTTTCCGAAAACTATGTTAGAGAGTCATAGCAGAAGCTTCATCCGACGTGGAATGTCAATATATGTACATTGCAATTTGATGGATATGCGATATGAGAAATAGTCTGACACGACAAACATTCTATCCTTCTGATGCTTTATTAAACGCTGTAAGCGTTAAAAATCAAAGTCGAACGTTCAGTATATAACGATCATGATACACAATCAACTGAGAAAATTCATCTGCTGCCACGTATACTCCAGTTTAACAATTATTCGACACGAACAATGCGATAGACGCGTCCTTTGTCTCTTCCTGTTTGCCGGATAAAATGGTTTACAGAGCGAATCATCCGAGAATACATCGTACTCGAAACTGACGCACTAATGCCACTGATGAGTTATTCTCGCTACTGATTTATACGATATTTATAGGACTCGTTGTCTCGTTTAATCTTCTCATCTGATTTACATCAATGCGAATAAGCATGTGTGGCCCGACGAACACACTGAACGCTGAGTGGATTGCAGATTTTATAAAGAACGATCTAGTTTAATTTAGATCTGAATCTTTCTCCACTAATTTAAACCATTATTATAAAACATTCCTGTTATTATTATTATTATTATTATACATACATATACATTCTTATATGTCATTTTTCAAGTGTAAAACTTACAGGAATGTCAGAATAAAACGGTCACTCAAATATGGATGACACGGTGGTCAGTGTGTTAAGTAAACCTTAGAGTGTCGAGTCTGTCTTTTAAGTTCCCTAGTTGACGCACGTACTATTGTGACTCAATAACAACTCACCTTCCGGCCAGTTTTCAAATACATGGTGTGCGATGTCTCCCGCAGAGTCGCTTGGGCTGAATAGGAACTCTTTTGTCTTACCACTGACGAGGATGAGGCGTAGATTTATCTGGAACAGACAAAAGGCCAGTGCTCATTAATATTTCACTCCCACTTCATCTCTGGTTCGTGAGAAAGAGCTGCCTGGGGTAATCATGCATGACGGACTAGCATTTTTCCCAACCACCCGCAATAAGATTCGTGTCGGATAAAGCGGAACAGACCGTCAATGTTATTGCTTCGCAAACACCGGTACTGTCGAGTGTCAGCGACAAATGCACTGTAACCCTTACACTCGTTGGGTCACGCGTAGGGTAGGCACGTATTCCTAAGTAATAACTCGTGGTGTGTGCCCTATCCTCGGTTAACGCTATCTGCTAACTATTATAGCAACCCTTATCTCGTAATATTCATGCTTGAATCAACAGCCACAGCTCTTCGATACACTAAAACCTGTTTTTTCTGTGCAAAAAAATAGCTTTTCAATCATAGATAACAGCTAACATAAAAGTCCGAGCCGAATGAAACTAAAGTCAATGTTGAAAAAAGTATTGCTGCTTGATAAATACATTGATTGTTAATTTTCTTCATGATTCAGAGAAGTACCAGAGGTTGGTAAAAATATTCTCTTTCTTTTGTCGGATATCTGATAATTGCATTAACGTAAGTGGAATTATTCTACACGCGTATTGGTGATACGTGTCGCACACGCGACCAACCTCCGCTCACCCTAATTTTTGGGTCGACCGGAGAATGTGGAGGCGCAGGGAACACGTTCCTGGTGTCTGGTTTCATTCACAGAATGCCCAGGATAATTAAGACCGTATTAATCGTCCCGGTTTCAAACGACTCCCCTATACCCCTTGGCTTTTCCTCTTTCGGCGCGCACGCGCAAATTACGGTCGGCGGTCGTCCGAGCGAGCGGTGGACGCAAATTCAATTACCGTCTCGCGCGAAAACCGGCCAACGTAAATAATTACCAAGGAGACTGCAGCCCCAGCTCGGCAAAAGTGGGGGCTACCGCCTTGTGACCCTTTGCGGTTCCTGCGGTTGCAAGAATCCGCTCTCGGTGCACTCCAAAGGCATAAATCATTGTCTCTGCTCCGCGAATTATCGCCCCCAGGCACGTGAGCCCTCGACTTGCCTCTCCGACTTTCCTCGATTCCACTCGCCCATGACAATATTACCACGGATTGATCTTGTTTTCTTAGCTTCCTCGACTTTACACGTGCTGTCGCTTCTACACGTTACCGATATCGTTACACTCTGGCTAAACTTGCTTTTCTCTTTTTGGAGAAGCAAAGTCCATATTGTTGTGTCGAGGACTTTTTAGGAGTGATATTACAGCTGATTTTCGTAGTTACGTTATTTAAATTTAAAAGGTTTAAAAACGAAAAATGCAGCTCCATATATATAGCACTATGTTGTAGGTTTATCAATATAAAGTGGGGTAGGTTTACAACAGCTCAGTGAAGAATATATTTGCACAGCAGTCAGTAGGATGCCAAATGTCGACATTCTTCCGGATATACCGATAATGGATATGATGCACAGTATTAACAAAATGACCCTTTAATTGCTATATAATGGTCGAGAAACAGTATGAGAGCTATTGGAGGTTCGAACGCGACGCGACGCGTTAAGATGATGGAAAGATAATTATTACTGATGGTCGTCTGGAATCTATTGCAATATACGAGTAAAATCCACGACGTGACGATCGAACGCCATTTACATGCAGCGTAGCGATAATTCGCGTGGCACTGAATTCGATAGCACGCATTTACTGCGGATGCGCACACGTGCAGTTTCCTGTCGGAACAAAGACTCCTGGTCGATTCATAGTTCATTTAGTAAGCTTCGATGAGTCTTAATTAAATTAGTGAAGTGATCTTCACGCGTCAGTCGCGTGTCGGCAAATTACTGCTTAAAGTTTAGTCTGCAGGCAAAGCAACTTGTACTCTTCGGTAAAGGGGTAAAACCGTGAAGCTCTTTAGAGTGTAGCTGCCACAAGGCAGAAGCTTCAAAAGAATTTACTCATGCAGTAGGATTCGACTTGCTCCTTCTGGCGCGCAGGCACTCGCATGGAATGCTGCTCCCTGCTGCCTGATGCGTCACCCACAATGATTTTGAAAAATTATAGGGGTGGATTCTTTCAGCTCGACGACACTTTCCAGCTCTCGGCTCCAGACCACCAGTCCAGCCGTGCATCCGCTGATAATAATTAGTTGTCAAAGCGGAGGGAGAATAGTAGACAGATCGATCAGAAGCCGAGGCCGATCGTCAATGTGCAAATTTCACAAAGAGTTCATAGACCTGTCGCGTCGAGTGTAGGGTTACCTGCCGTTTCACACTCGACGTTGTAATTATGTTCTCGGGAGCCGTTACGCTTCAAATGGTGACAAAGCTGTTGCACGAGAGTTGGTAGACCCTATTACGTACTAGACCTACAGAATTTATGGAACCTTAATTAATGTATTCCTTGGAAAATTCAATTTATTCTCGTTTCACGCATATTTGTATAACTGTATCCTGACAAAATGATCTGTGCATTGAAGAAAAAAGTTTAGGGATTCGTAGAAATTGGAAATTTTTCGTTTCTGGTATATAAGCATGAAAAAAACCTTCCTATTGAAATGATGATAATTGCAATTGAAAGAATACAGATTAAACCAAGTTATTCAATTTAAATAATTTTCCGTTCATTGCTCGCGCCTAAATGAAATGTGCACCATTGATTTTCTAATTCCGACGTATACTTTACATTCTAAATTCTTCCACGGAACCAATACCGTAGTAATTAAAAGGGGCCAACCTTTCTCGAATTGGAAAAGCATCCGATTTCGACGCAGCTCGAACATTTTTATTTTTAGGCAATTACATACTCTAAGTAAGTGAAAACCGAGTCAATTACCGACTGACTATGGTCTCACTCTAGAAAGCATGCGAACATGAAACTTGACTGGGAACAAATACAGAAATCCGCTTTAAGACAAGAATGTGCTATTTCAGTAGTATAATCCAGTTCCTTGCAAACACTTACAAGACGACAGGAACATGAGCGTTTGTGATTAACACACGGAACTACTTTTCACATGATAAAAACCACACACTCAATTAGTTTGTCAGTTTGATTTCGCTTTCTACAATGCGATGACACATTTGTCATTTTATCAGGGAAACAGATGAGTCACTTAATTCGAAGCCGGAAGATAAAGCTGCCGCTCATTATTCTCACTCGTAGCAATCTCTTAAACCGTAAAATTTTCTCCATCGAAAGTTGCCTTTTACGGTACTCCGAAAGAATAGCAGGCGAGGTTTTCCCGCACCTCGGAATTTGCATAAATGGCTTGCACTTAAGAATCCAATTTGCATAGCCACTCTCTCGGAATGTTGCGCGAAGGTTGCGGCTCATTATGCTCGGTGCAAAATCGACAATGAAAGAGGGCGCATCTTTAAAATTCTGGGTCAGAGCTACCGTACGGTGCGGTAGATGCAAGGGCTGTAATGTAGGAGCATCCAGCATGAAATGTCGATGCGATGAGAAGCAAGCAGCTTCCACTCACCCGGTCATGTTAGCCCCAAACTACAAAAATCATTTCGTGCCAGTAAACGTACAGCGCTGACGCGGACAAGTGATGAAATAAATTCAACCTTTTCCATACCTTTTCCGTGTGCCGTCAGGAAATATCATGAAAAATATACTTATAGATCGTATCTCTTCTCTCGCGAAAAGTTCTACACTATTTGCAAGAATGTTGGAGGTAAACCACGATGAAACGCAGATGTTCCTGTCGAGAGAATGTATTTCTTTACATCGCCAGCTTTAATTGTTTCTTTTGCAAGTTTTACTTGCCTTTCCACGTGTCATTTACGTGTGTAGATTCGTTTTCGACTGATGTGACCCAAATTTCCCAGGCCCTGGCATAACTTTAGCTAAATGTTTGTCAGACTATGCTCTTTTATTCTTTTTCCTCGCAGTGTGGGCCTTAACTGGCTTTCACTGCTTTCTCTTTACGGAGAAAGGATTGGTCTTTCTTTGTAAAAATATTCGCGCATTAATACAGTATGCGAAAGATTGAATTCTGATATGTACATTGCATTCGCACTCCACGATGATGTGTCTGCACGCCGCAATTTGTCGAGCGTATGCAAAAGACTTCGGTAGTTCCTGTTTCTATCCGCTTGCATATTAAATGTAAAGAGAATTGTATCCCGTTAATCTACGTTAACCGTTCACAGTTTTACTTCTGACGAGTTCTGCAGTTCCTCCTCCGTGGCTTGATGAAGACTTTATTGCGTTATAATGAATTAGATAAGAAAATTAAGATAATCGTATCTCGAGTCATTTGCAAAGAAACAATTGTACTTCGGCGAGAGTCAGTGAGGCTGGTAAAAAATTAAGGAAGTAACTCAAGTAAAGAAGATCTCGAGTTATGCAAATGAAGGAGTATAATGCGGTAAAAGGCTGAGCGTTAATAGCTGAGAATGAAATTGCACAGATACTCCAGTGGAACTGCTTCATTACATTACTGCAAATAATGGAAATTAGTTGCCTGTATAATAAGACCAATTATTTCAGAGCTTCTGTATCATCAAACTACGATTATTTATAAAAATGAAAGATCAATCAAATCCCGCGTATCCTCAAATCGTCGAGAAGTAACTTCGAAATGTCTCTATTTCACATTTCTCCCATTTCTCATAATTCCTCGTACCCGCGCATCGAAACTTTCAAGTTCAAGCGAAGGGCCGCTCTAATGAAGAAAACATGGTCTTGCATATATGCAACGATATGCACTAACGGGTTCAACATTCTAGGGACAGGCGGAAGTAAACGAAATCGATGAAGGATGCTAGAACACGATGACGACGGTCTGGTAAAGTTGAACCGTGTAAACAAGGAAAGAGGAAGGTAAGTGGGCTAATCGGAAGCGTATATCGAGGATTTGCCTTGATTTCGTGAGTATGCGCGTCACCCAGTCGAGGCTACGTTGAGTCCCGCTAACCGGGTCATTGGGGCATTTGGGTGCAGGGCCGAGTGCATCTATGCGCATATGCATACACAACGACCCACATTTTGTACACACGCGTCCTTCATACGCGGCTCGCTAAGAAGCCTCGCGAAAAATATAGTTCTTAGTCTATATGTATGTATCTCGATGCTTTTGGAGTTGCCATGTCACTGGTAAGCCTGATAACCAATTTACTCGCTTCCCACCTCCTAATTCTATCCGCGTTCCCGATTCTCCTTGGATTATTGCATTTCTCATTAATCGAGTGACGTCAGCTCTCCCGCTCTGCAAAACTCGCAATTCCAAAGTCCTCCCCCCCCCCCCCCCCCCCCCCCCCCCCACGGGATGAAATTATTATTTCACGCGTAATCCGTTGCTGTGATTTTCTCTTAATTATGAGGACACTACCAATGATTTATATATCTCCGACCACGAGCTTCGCCGCAGGCGATGCATTAACGATCGACCGATAGACGCGAAGCTAGCCAAATAGTTTCGCGGGCCACTTCGGTAATGAGAAATGGTCTGATGAACGTGTGAAAAAATGCTTACGTGTCTGTTCGTAATAATATGAGGTTACCAGAATATTGTACTGTAAATCACAATTACAGTAATATGCAGAAGAATGTAGATAAAGTCTCTACTTATGACTAATATAAATGAGAGAATGTGTAACAGTCAGAGAAAGAAATAGTAATTGGTGTATAAAATCTAGAATAAGACGACATGAAATATAATTTTCCAGAGCAAGACTAGAGTTGCTAGCAAGCTTTAAGAAAAAGAAGTGTAAGAGCGACTGTTTCTAAGAGTGGATAATAAAGGATAACCTTCACGGTTAGTAAATTCAAGGACAGAGTTACACTTCAGTTTACTACCTCCACTGGTTAAAAATCTAAATTCAAATTCATCAGTAGAATAAGGCTCGAAGAGAGATTTCGCTTGTAATTATCATATTGGTTTTTATAATGAGAAACTGCTTTACATCCGGTTGCGCCACGGCTTTGGAGGAGGATGACCGGATCAGACTGACTCTCTAGCCAGTCGAATGCAACCTTCGATGGCTAGGCATTCTTCGCATGAAACAAAGAGCACAAGCTGGAATCGCCAGGTCGGTCAGTTTTTACCAGGCAGCCCTTCGATCCCGGCGACCTTCCAACGAAAAAGGCGGGGAGGGACCGGTCTATGGGGCCTAAGCGTCTGACCTCGCATTTTCCAAGTGCAGAGAGGCCTAAGATACCCGATTGTCGCGAAGCCGCCACCGTAGAGCATCGGTGTGCACACAGCAGAGTGCGGCGCGACGCAGCTTGTCTCTTACATGTTTTCCGAGATGGGTCAAGTAGATACTGAGAATTATTCAGAGATGCAGAGTCAAACGCGTTCCGAGACGACCCGAAACCAGAGAGATAAGGCCGATAAGGCTCTGCTGGGAGCGAAGAGCGTCTGACGGGTCTAGTGTTGGCATGGTACGTCATTGCGCCCCACATCTTTTACCAACTCGATGGAACTTGGATGCACTGGATAGGATGCATCGAGGTGTCAGTTTTTACGGGAAACCTGCTAGATGCGAACCACGCACGACTGGACGGTTATGAAGAGGGGCACGACTCTTTTGCATTCGATTACAGGGAAACTCTAGTGTGCTCACTTCCGTGCGAGATTCTTCACTCGCTTGATACATAGCGAGTACTTCAGCCTCGAGCATACTATGCGGCTCGTCCTTCTACGTGCTGCCGCCGGTTAACTGATGTGTGGCCATCCACACGCTATACACTGCACCCGGCTATGCTGCATATTTACAATTATAATGGCTCCGGTGTAATTAAAGGCGTGGAAGCGATGCTTCCAGCGTTATAATGGGCATTGTGCCCGGAATAACAAAATATGGATATTCAGTTTTTAACGATGGGGATTCTGTACTTTTGAAAATGTACACTCGACAACTCCCGCCGACTCTGTCATATAGGTTGGCATCGAATAGAATAAACACAATCGGCAGGAATTAATGGGGAAGGTTAATTTGCTGTTGCCACGAATCTAATTAAAAGTTTGCTCCGACCGTTCGGTCGCAGAATGAATTTTGAAAAATGTATGGAATAGATTTTCAATTGGAATTAAATTTCCACTGCGACACCACGAATGCAGATTAAAAAAGGATAAGTGGCCTCGATTCTCTGAGTTAAAATCAATACGGGCAAAATGTCGACTCTTTCGGAAGGTACAGTTCATATAGCTAACAATGACAAATAGTTACTAAATTAGCAACTGTAAAATCGTGAATCTCCACCCTCGACCTCGAATTATTTTCCGCGGCGAAATTCACCGCTACACGCTAATTAACGGTGTGTAGAAAAGTCATATCGAAAACCGTGAATATTCCGCAAACGCGAATGTTTGCACAGTCATATGCAATCTATGCATTCATGGATATCGCATTTCAATCAGTGATACTCAACAATTCGAATATTTTAAACAAATCATACACTGCAACTGCTGTTTTCGAGCAAATTTGCCATGTACAATCCAATTTGCAATATTCCTCAATAATACTTCATCTGCAAATGCATTTATATTACAATTAAATACGATCGAGCTAAATTGAATATTAAGAAATGTGAAATGGATTTACAGAGTCGATTATGAAGTACATGCACATACGTGTATTATTTTGTCAGAAGACTACGTCAGAAGATTTAACAGCATTCAAGGTTGTAATTTTATAATGCAGATGATGAATGAACATAATTGAAACACAGAATATATTCGGAGTAAGAGGATCTTGTTCGTTATATAGTGGCATTCGCAATGTGGAATCTCCTGTACTTAAAAAAAAGGATTGGTGGGATGTTAGAGAAGCAACTGTGTGCAGGAACTATTGAACAATCCTCCCGAAACTTGCCTTAAATTGATATACAGGTCAACCAAGAATACGTATAGTCTACATTCCATACTGTGCCAAACTATTCTACTTACTTCAACTCGGTACAATCGGCTCTCGGCTTGGCTATTGTACCTTGCCAGTCGAAATTATGCGAGTAATATTGCATAGTAATTCTTTAGTCACTTTCAATATCTAGCTAAGATGATAGTTACAGTAAACTCTCAATGTCAATATTACCAAACCTCCACCTTCTTAAAATCGCAAGCGAATTTCACGACGTCACGTGTAATCGAAATTGAATTTTCTCATTTCAAATATTCAATCTTATAGCTACCACGATAATAGAACTCCCAACAAGTTATGGTATTTCAAGAACCCTATATACTTTATCGTCATTCTTTATCGCCTATACTTCAATATTGCTAATGTACTAGTCGATCGAGAACACTTGTTTAGATCTCGGGCAAATTGAATTTTTTTATGGCCGCTGCCATTGTGTTTAAAAACCCTTTTCAGCGTCTCGGGTGTTTCAGACGAAAAGAGTGCAAACAGTAGACAAGAGTTAAGCTGGTTCTGTGAATATGGCATTGTTAAAAGTTCTTTCCGCTTGTGTTCTACTAACCCTGTGCTTGATACAGGGGTCGCATTCGAAGGACGGATTGTGGTCAGACCTTCCCAACCTGGGAGAGACTCGCAGGATTTTTTTCGACCCCGAGCGGTGTGTGTCGGATAAAGAACACTATAGCGAAACTGTATTTGGCTGTGCGCCAAAATCAATTCTAAGTAACCTACCACATATTCTAGTGGACTTACTGAGCCCTGCTACTACTACTACTACTACTACTACTACTAGTAGTAGTTCTACTAGTGCTACTACTAGTACTATTGCTAGTACTACTACTACTACTCCAACTAATCTTTCACCTAAAAAAGCACGCGACAAAATTTCGACACCCCGACCTGATTTCCTTCGAGACTGAGGGCTATTATCCACCTTCGGAATTCTCAAGCCGGAAATAATTAGCATCGCAGATGTTGGGAAACAGTTCTTAAATGTCTTGCAACTGACATTTACGCCTTTCTTCGATACACTCATCTTACACTCAATTGTACCAAGCACCAGTCTATGTTATACATATGTATATCCAGATTCAAGAGAGATTCTCCAGTGGAATTAACGCGTGAGTTTTTGGTAGATTTTGTTTATCGTATACAGACGAGAGGAGCATCGAGGTGGATCCCTCCCGACTCCGGTCTCGTCCTTTTTCAGCGCATCCTTTGCGGGCCGAGCACATTGTTGCCGCAGTCGGCGATTCTGTTCATGGAAAGGATATAGCCGGCACGCTGCAACACACAATGCGTGCCTCCGGCGAGAAGGCAAACGGTGAAAAAAAAGGTCCGCTTCCGTAGAGAGAGGGAGAAAGAGGCGTCGAGGAAGAGAGCGAGAAAAGGAAGAAGCAATTGCAGTGGGGGCTCCGCTGAAATTACGGCGAAATGCCGGTCAAGATAACCGCTAGCCATTGTTCCTGGAAGTTCTTTGGGTCCTCTGGATCGCGCGACTCCTTCGGGGTCTACCCTCCTTGCCACCAGTGGGCTTCTTTTCTAGCGACAATGCAATCGACGCATTGCGATCAGAAGCGCGTGCGCGACTTTGCGACACTGCTACGTGACACACTTCTAAGAATGCTTGCTCCCTGTATTTCTCTCCTCACCTGCAACTGGAAGCTGTTTTCTGAGGATTCTGTTAAAACCAACCGTCACCCCTGCATTGAGGGTACTCCCTACTTTTACGCCAGAAAGGGATATTACGAGCAAACAGAAAGCACGACAGTATAATCTGTCCTTGTCTCCGCGGATAATCAGTATCTGTTACAATATCCTGAACACTAGACGCTAAAGAGCGTGATGTAATCAAGTGTGACGCGAATGAAAAAATTTAATTTCATTAACCGCATGGTGCTGATTATAAAATAGAATCGTATGTAGCGTATCAAATAATGTCTCATCAATTTGTATTGATACAAGTATTATTTAACTCATTGAAAAAAAGGTTTAAATGTAAAAGATTATGGAAGCATGGTGGAAATAACTCATCTGGTGACCCAGCAGTTCTAGCTTAAAATCACCGTGTTTGGGCGTAGCCTGAAACGGTGGCCGACATCGCCGTCACTGTGTTTAAATCGGTGCACCAAGGCAAAAAAAAAGATTGAGTTATCATGTATTTTATCCGGACTTGAAGCTTTAAGCGTCGTCTATACATGCAGCCCGATCGATAGATGTGATTAAAGGAGAAAAAATTCCGCCTTCCAATTCTCAATTCGCCAAATACTTCCCTGCAGTGCCTCAATCTGGTGGTTCGCAAGGAACGCTTTTTAAAGGGCAGGGTTGAGTAAGGAGTGTACTCCAATCAGTTGCGGGTTTCGGAGAGCATGTGCTCTTTCCCAAAACTTCCCAGAACCTTGAAAAGGCCTCCGCAACGTCGTGGAGGGTCATTAACGAGAGACGGAACGAAAAGGGCAACGGTGAGCAACGTGGACCTTACAGCAAGGACTCCCCTAGGAATTATGACAGACGTTCCTAAAGTTAACGACCATCGACCATGCCAGATTTTCGGCATCTCCAGTTACATTCCTCTACCTTTCTACGAACGAACCCGGACACCTGGTCAGGTAGAAATACGCCATTTTAGTCGATGCGTCGACTCTGAAAAACTAGATCCTGCGGCCTTGAGAATAGAACGTATAATGGAAACAAATGATCACCTTCCGAAGGTGATACTGCCATGCGGAGTCAACTGCACCGCAGTCAGTTGCATTGGATCTCGTGTTCTTGCACCCTGTCCATCAGCGTCGGACTTCGTGACACTTATGGTAACACTGATCGCTATCAGATACGTCGGTTTATCATGCAAGCACCTTGACTCTCTTTTTAATACGTCTCGTGAGTTAACAATGACTTGAGATAAATTTCTCGTGTGGAACAGGTTTTTCCCAAGAGTCAGTATAAAATGTACTAGGTAAAAACTGAATAGCACGACTATTCTGTGGCAACGAATAAAGTAGATCATTAATAAGTAACTAATTAGCAACAAAATCGATTTTTAGATAGCGCCAATAAAACAACAAAGTTTTTCACATGCCGTGGTCGCTAATGAAGCACCAGATAATGCAACATAATTTAACGTCTTTCCGGTCAAAATTTATGGATCGAAGCGTAGTCTGCGACACATGGGGCGTTTGCCACAAAATAGACCAGAAATCCCAGTGGAATATTTACAGAATGGTAAGGCAACCCTAGGACGGTTTCAGAAGCAGGAAATTGAACCGTGGTACCACAAGACTCAATTTTAGAGGCACAATGCTCCCATTTCTGATACGTGCTGGTCAGGTTATTGGTAATAATTCCCGAAACTTAATAGTGTGAAATTGGTAATCTGAAATCGAGTGTCTGTAACGATCAACTAACCATTAAAGCGGATCATCGAATTGAAATCGGAAATTGTAGGAATTACGAGTAGATTTAAAAATACTGCTTTAAATAAATCCTCACGTCAGAGTTATGAGTCGTTATCCCTGTTTTAGCTCATAATGTACCGAAGTAATAAGTAGCAATGAAAAAATTACCATCGTATGCTATAGTCAGCATCGTGTATGATCTGTCAGTTTCACGTAATCGAGTTTTAACAATTATTAACCGCGCCAGAGGCGGGTATGCAAGGTTCATCCGAGTAATTTTCACAGTCTTCACCGAATACCTCGCAGCGGTAATTACGCCAATTACCGAATGACCTTAGGTTAACAAATACTAATGCTTTACTGCCGGACTGTCAGAGTTTCTGTGATGGTTGACTTACCACTTCGCCAAATGCATATTTCTAGCAACTAATAAACCCTCTTCTACAATAACCATATTAAATGTCGCCGATGAGAGTATAGCAAGCAATGTCAAACCTTTTGAATATTATCACTCTGTTCACTCAAACATCGGTCAACTTCATTTGCAGTAGTAAAATATGTATCGTGCACAATATTTACATAGAAGTGGGTTTTCTTTTTATCATTCTTACCGCGAAAACGAACGGTTATCGAGTCAATTTTTCTTTAGTGACTACTCAACGTAGACAGGAAACGTAGGTTCAACCAGTTGGCTGAAATTTGCAGCCCGGTTAGAAATGTTGCCATTATGTGAATTGGAAACATTGCCCTTGCGAATAGGGCAATGGACAACCTACAGAGTCGAGTTTCATTTTCTGGCTTCCCTCCAACATTCCCGGAGACCTAAATTTGTGTGATGTCGCGATCGATATTTTTTTTATCCTCGAGAATGTCCATTGTGTCTTGATCGTGGGTTTATTTGTTCCTATTGTCTGGGGCGCCCTTGCACAGGCATACGCCCGCCTGCGATGTAATGAATTAAACAGTAGGTATACTCTCAGACGATGTTAAAAGCATTGGATACATTAATCCGTCAATAAAAACTCATGGTAAGAATGGCGAATTAAATGCTACTCCTTTACTTATCGTTACTCATCATCGCGGTGTTTTTGTAAATCAATTTTTTCTCATATGTTCGTAGTTTTGATTGACTTGAAAATAGTCTATAATTCGAAAGGGAAAAGCACGCGCGTTTCATTACGATTATGGATCTTATCTTGTCGTAGGTAGTAGTTGTGGATCACAGTTGCGAATTACACATTTCCGATAATGAAATCCTATTGCTTTGACTGCTCCCGATAGCTGATATCCATATGCATTTTCCAATCTCAAAGTAATACCATTTATCAAATACTTAATGTGTGATGCGTGTTCCGGTGCAAGCGCACTGAAACCACACATGCCAGTAATAACGCGTGCGTGGTGACAAAAACATCGAGATCAATTAGGGTTAATAATTGCAATTCCACGGGACACCGCGCTTAGCGGTTCTTTAATAGAAAAAACCGATCTGAAACTGGGTTCAAAAGCCGTAGAAATTCCAAGTCATAACTTCGCTCAAGAACACTAACCTGCTATATTTAATTATTTAACGGGATTGACCGATATACATCAGACTAAATGTACAGCCGATAAAAGTTTAAAGAGGCAGCAGTACACGCTAACTACTAGATACATACAACTATAATGTACGTACAAACTTCCTTGACGCGGGCGGCGACTACTTCTTCTCTCGTGTTCTTCTTATAATGCCACGAATTACGTCACATTGCGAATCCTTTGAAACTTTCATTAGGCTTTCTATGACTACTTCCCATTTCTCCTTTCGCATAATTAAATTCGACCGGGAAAAAAGTATTCTGCCACACACTGGAGGAAAGTATGTACCAGGAGTTCCTAGCACCCATCGGATATGAGTTAAAGTTATACAACCAGCACGAGTCCAGCATAAAAACTGAGCTAGCAATCAATGTAAGTACTTACTGACGAGGAAAAATGCTGACGGCGACTTTTAACTATCGCATGGATATCCCTAATGACTTCCGACTCAACGTCAATTGAAGTATTAAATTTCTTGCGAGCTGATTGCGCGCCGAATTCTATAGTAGCTCAAAGACTAGATCGTATAGATATCCTGAGAGATGACTACGTAGATAGTATCTTGTTAACGAAATTCCTTTTATTCCGAAATGTAGCACGATACATTTCCTCGTTTGATATGCTTCAACTGCATTCTTCTGATGAGTAATCTGCCGGTGGAAACCGAAGCACAATTAACAATCCAAGCGGACTGGCTTGCTTCTAGATATAGGTGAAATTGGAGAATATGAATATGCAAATGCTGTATCGCGTTTAAAGCACAAGACAGGATCGTAAAGTTTGGCGCATTAAAATGATGGACTCAAATCCAACTAGAATCTACCCTCTTGTACCTGATCTATGGAATCTGCAATATTTATCGTAATCGCGCGAAATTGGCCCAGTCTTATGTACATGCAAGATAGTGACCGAAACGATTCATGCTACGAATGCATATGTAATCGATATTCACATCCAAGGTCCTGAGAATAGAGCTAGTTCTTGGCTGAGTGGATGTTACATTCTACAACCTCTCCTTTGTTTTACGAGAGGTGCTGGCCAGTACATAGTTGTTACAGTACCTAACAGTACTCTTGAATTATTAAGTTTCCGGCTTCCATCTCTCGGTTTTTGCGGAGAGAGCACTATGCAGGAGAAAAATGAAGCTAGAGAACGCTAGTTACTTACTTACTCTCTTCAACGTATACGGTTACACCCATAAACTGATTGCTCAGTCAGAGATCCGCTATTTCTGATGTTTCGTTAAAAATCACTGTTACCACGACGAGGTATGTTCAATCGCGCGCGAACCTAACACGCGACCTAGACCCGACCTTTCCCAAGTTCCTGTCGGGAACGAGGCTAATACGGACATCGTCGTTGCATCGAGAATAAAGTAGAGGAATTACTGGTCCGTACGTGCCACAATTAGATGCACTCGGGAACTACGTTCCCCGTTTTGAAGCCTGACTCTGAATGGACGCTTTTATCGCGAGGAAATATGGAGACTGCTCGATCGATCGTTGCGAATTAGAGCGGTTCTCGATTCAGGAGCCTTTGGTTTTGAGAATCGCGTAATTAAAGCCTCGACCATTTAACGGAAACTCTGGCATCTGGAATACCAAGTTCTTCGAGATTCAATGGGAAAGGTACCTTTATTTTATCGCGAGTTAGAAACGTTAATGTTGAATTGATTTCGAGTAAAATATAACTGACGCGAAGTGACAGGTGAGCAAATTAGATGGCACAAAGTTTCCTGGTAGACAGTATTGATTTGGAATAACATTCAGTTGGGCTATAACATCCGCTAAGAAAAATAGAATACGTATGCAGACTAATATTTTCAGTACTCTTTATTTCTGTTGGTGAGAATCATTTTGACAGATTGAAGTTCCCTTCGAGCAAATGAATCGGATGTCAGCTGGAATCGCGGACGACTAACGTTAAAGGGTCAGCATGTAACGTACGTCTGGGAAACCATACAATTGAAACTAACCGTGAAAGGCTACATTGGAAGGATTTTCTATTACACAAACGTAACATAAAATCCCTCCAGTGTCTTCCCAATTGATAGACCGCCTAAAACAACACTTTCATCACCTATCACTTTCAACGAACTAATCAAAATGTCTTTTTACAAAAATACAAAAGAATTCTAGCCCGTGGTTAATGGAAGGAATTCTTTTTTTAACCGAACAAATGGAAGTATGTATGTACTGTAGTTTTTGGAACACGAACGTTGTGTCGAACGTCTGTCTCCGGAGAACGTAAATTTATGGCATCATTGGCAGAAATCGATAGCTTGTAGTGTACTCGCAAGTTGCATGTAACCCCTAAATTTGTAAGCGTTAGCGTTGACGGTTCGAACGTCTCGTGAAACAGGTACACACGTATTCGTGATGTGCAATGCGAAACTAATTACTTCTATAGTATGTATATGTATATCTCGACTGCAGTAACGGTGCTGGTAGAATTGAGTTTCAAAGTAATGCGAGACTATAGATATCGCGAAATAAAGTTTAATCGAGGCAAATTGTGATATCATATTCGCTTTATTCTTCGAACGGTTCTGAACCATCGCGATTTTTCGGGAAAGGATTATGCATATACACTAATAATAATTTATTAGCCAAAGAATTTCAGAAGAATAAAATGAAATTTTTTTCAATCACCTTACTTCATTCCGCAACTGGTTTAGGAAGTTGAAAGTTCATCTATCAGTAGTTCTGGGGTAAAATACGAAATTTAAAGTTACATTAATATGTCAACTGTGGGTTTGTCACTATAACTTTCGCCTAAAGCCTTTCCGATGGTAAGCATGAGAAGTCTGCTTTCGAAAGACGAAACTGGAGCAAAAGCTACATAAACCTTAGTATCGTAACCTTGGACGTTACCGCGATACTGTACAAAATATACAAGATGTCGTGTAACCGGCAGTGCAGGCAGAAAAGTGACGATGTTATACTAAAAGATAAATCGAAGGTAGAATCAATTTTTCACCAGGAGCTTTACCTACATTCGCGTAAGGTGACTTTGGCTGTTTATCGACCACTTCGTGATTTTACTGCAGATGACTTTTGTTCGTTTTGTGTATAAGTTATTGCTATATAAAAGATATATGTATAATTCGATGGATTTTGCAACTACATTTCTGAAGAGGATTGATTACACGTGAATATTTTTATATTGAATTTCTGTACATTTTTCACACTGACAATGAGCCTCATTTCATTGTGACACTCTTCCTTTTGCCTGGCTTCGTGAGTTACGCGACAGGATAAATATCGTATTCCTCCGGGGAGGAAGCAGCCCTATTGATCGGTGAATATATTACAGGAAGCAAGTGCCATGCGAAAAATCAGTGTCACCAAAGTTACGAAGAACAATTTATTCCCTCGAACAGTGTCCCAGAATCATGTTAGAAATTCGTTCGGCCAGAGGCCACCGTGCCCCAATGAAGTGTAAATGGATTACCGCCTAAGCTCCTGATGCGACTACGAAAATCCAGAGTGCCAAGGGGAGATTCCATACAATCTCAGGGAATCCAGTGTCAACGGACACTCTAAGAAGCCGTTACATACTGGCAACTTTCCTGTAACTCGATGCACCAATGCACCTCTCACTCGAATATTACGCTACGCCCAATTCCTCGCATCTGTTCGCTTAAATCCAAAGCCATCGCGATATTCTGGTCCCTGTTTTATTTATAACTGTCACCCGCTGTTGGCTCATGTGATCATCTTCGCAATTTTGAGGAACGAGTCAGAGTCATATTACTATCAACGACTACCGAGTATCTGGCACCCATTAAACTCGAAACTTTAAGGATGATCTACCCTTCGTTTTGTGATCCGTAAAGTTTATACCAAAAATCGGATCGTCGTCTTATCGGATAGAGTCTAATTAGATCTTGCATATCCCAGCCAGATTACTACGGGTTATACTGTCTGTTGGCGAGGTCTACGCCAAATGAAATTACCACTTTGTACTTCGCCTTGTTTTGACAACCGCGACCTGCGGTTTACTCGACAACGCGACAATAGAACAGCTATTTAGAGCCGTCGAAATGTATGTAAGAATTGTTTATTTAAAAGCAGTATTTGATCCCAGGTAGTTGTACGTATTTCAGGGATCCTAAAAGTGAAAGGCCATGCGATTGTTATAGCACAGGTCGCACACACGGTTTTGCGATAGTAGGTACCACTCTCGCAAGTACATATGACCTCTTGAGCTAAGAACACTTGCAACAGCACTTTCGTCACTGGTTGAAAGACTGAAATTAGTTCGAATATACAATAATATATACGTGCTCTCCCGATTATTTTTCCTTTTTCAGTTTCGTTTCACCTCTCCAGGGGTGACTTCTTTCGCGAACGTAAATTCTTTCATTAGCTCTTGCGTTACGATTCTCGGTCGTAGGAGAAGAGTTCCTCTGTGGACTTGAAAAGAGTGAACCAGCAACCGGGGGCCGCAAGTTGCCTCTGTTGGAAACAGCTGCTCGTGCTTATGTCCGTCGTTCGTCACAGAAGTTCTCGGGCTCCTTGGAGAACGCAGAGTCGAGCGCAACGGAAAAAGACGCTAAACGAAAGGGAGGCTCGAGGGGGTGAGCAAAGGGTGAGTTGCAACTGGGAGAGTGATGGCCCAATGCAGAGAAGCAGAAACGTAGCGATCGGAGAGAGAAGAGAAATACGGCCCGGTATAAGAGCAGATGTGGAATGATGGAGACAGACCGACAAAGGGAACGGTGGTAAAAGAGAGATGAGAAAGAGAGAGGGTGGGGGAGGCAACACAGAGGTAGACAGAGTGAGAAGCGAAAAGAAAACGGACGGAGAAAGACAGAGAGAGAGAGAGAGACGCGTGGGTGTGGTGGTGATGGTAGTGCAGGCAGCAGAGCAACTCATCTATATAGGGAAAACCCCCGCTGCCTGGTGAGTGCCGATCGATCGTAGCGTTTGCTCATCCTCGCTTCTCTCCCTGCCACTCTTACGCAAGCCTCCCTCGCTCTGTCGCATCCTCTCTATTCGTATGCCCTTTGCTCTTCGCCCCTGCTGCACCACCTGCTCGCACCCTCTTTCTCCCTCTCTCTCTCTCTCGCTCTGCGGAATGACGTTTCTTGTTCTCTCACTCTCCAAAGCTGTATGTGTTATGCTGCTGGTACATTATCATGGTTATCTTTTGCTCTTCTTTCCAGATCTTCTTGGATAACAGTCGACCAGAGCCCCTACATTCGTACTTTGAAACCAGCAGGAACACCGAATTTTCTATGGCGCTTCTTCTCTCAAGGGGATTTCCGACGACTTTGAACGACTGCAACAGTGATATCGTTAAGCTCTGCGTGCTTGGCCGCTCAGTTTAGTTGACTTTACGGAGCAGGCGCACTGTGTGCCATTCCGTTTTGTGGATCGTTCTCGAGATAGGGACGAGATTGCCGCGCAAAGGAAGACGAGTCGAATGCACTTGCGTGAAGCTGATATTAGATAGTGATTACTAATTAACACGTATGACAAGTAGAACGTGGGCGCTGCGTTACGTTGGGGAGAAATGCCAATGGAAATTTTCATTCCGGGAAATTCCGGATTTCGTATTAACGGGGACAGTCGCGTTTCAGGCGCTCGGTGAAAATAAGCCCGAGATTCCCCTTTTATTGGCTACCGGCTGGCTTTCTATTGAAAGTTTCCGAAGAGGAAGATCCTGTCGATTGTGGATTCGAAAGAAAAGTTTCCGTTTTCTACGTAATAAACTTTCCAAGTTGACGAAGAGTATTTTTCAAGGGTCGTACAGAGCTGCTGTGCATCTTCATTTAGGATGGAGAATTTCGTTCGTCACTCACACATACATTTACACAGAATAAAATATTCCAAGATACTATCTTTCTGATTTTACCAGTATCTTTGATAAAAAAATAAATGACTCTCATTGCTAAGCGATTGATTAAGCTCATGGCGTTTAACTATTTGCAAAATTCCACTCTCAAAGTGGAATTATTTATCAAATTACAGCAATTGCAATATGTAGTAATGCGTCACCATTCGACACGTTCGAGCTTTTAGCAGTATGTATGTATTGGGAAAATATGAATTTCTGCCAGCGGATAAAGCGCGCAAATGGCACTCCGAGAATAATAGTACGTGACAAAAAATATGTAAATACAGTTTTCGAATAAAATACCGATCGGTCAGAAGCGAAAGGCAAATGTTTGAATTGCACGGAAAGCAGGGCTTTCGACAAATGGCCGAAAAATTGTTTGTACTACTTTTCGAGCTGCTGTTCGTTGCAATTGCTCCGTTCAGTTAAATGATGCGAAATAGAATTCTGCAGGGAATTTCTCCTGCCCGTAGATATATCCAAAGTACTTCCCCGATTCTTCGTCGGGAAGGATCCATGACTCAGGTGTTTAATTATACCACTGTATAATATCAAGACAATCGAACGAACCACTGCAAACTACATCGAGACTCACGTAGGTATCACTGGGTCAATCCGAGCTGGCTTTATTCTCAGTGTAACGAACGTACCGGGATTAGATTTAGTGCAGCATCCGGATATATACTTGGCCTAAAAGCGGACCGTTTCTGTTGAAACGTACAGCTGGAATTGGTTCCTGGTCACGCGTTCGTTTATTCGGCTCTTCGTACTACACTTTCTCTCGCTCTTTGTTCCTCTCACTCTCTCTCTCTCCGTCTTTCTCGTTCACCCTACCCACCACTTCACGCCTCTACCTACTTTCCTCCACTTCGAACAATAAGTTTTCTATCCGGGAAAAAATACCCACCCGCCTGCCGTATTAAATTTCTTACGGAAGTGCATTAGTGGCGCGCCTTGATTGGAGCCAGAACAAAAAGGACCGTCGGTTATTGTTCTTCCTCCATAAAGAAAGTTTAACTCGAGCTCTGGACAGTGTTAGTTTCACATCCAAGAGAATCGCGAATTCGACATAATTCCCAATCGAGAGCTTTCACTGAGTGCGCTTGAAAAAAACGAAAAATCTCATCAAATTAACGTGAATTTCTGCTTTCATATAACGCGCCATCAAAATGTTTTCGAATTATCCGACCAGCATTAAACACCGCCCAAAACTTTTACCGTATTCAACGACCCACAAATAGAAAGCGGATTACTGGTAGTAGCACGAAAATTGGTAATCGATTCGAACGAGTCGGTCCAAGTTGGTTAGTTAGCGAATTTTCGCGCACACTAGAAACTTATCAAATCGGACTAAAACGGATATATACGATAAAGATACTTATCCATAAAAATGTGTATACTGACTTTTTTGGTCTGCAGGTTGTAATTCCAATTTTTTTGAAGCCTCTGCACGTGATACATACAAGCTTAACATACGCGTGAAATACTCGATAAAACGGATATACACTGTATGTATTAGAACAGCACGCGAGATTACGTTCCCATTGCTATACTATAACGAATTTACACTGGCAACACGACTCTGGAGTGTTTACCGTTTCCATGATATGCAGTTGTGTGACAACTACTCGATATTCCGAATAATGTGCGCGATGATTACGATTAACAAAATTATACCATACAACTGTACAGGTACCACCTAGTAGAGCATAGTTTAATGATAACAACAAAGTGCAACCGTTATTTGGATTTTCGACATCGAATACAGTGGTTTTAGTTTGCAATTAATTCCAAGCCACATAATTATCAGGGATTAATCACTCGAGATATAAGACTGAGAAATGGCAGAAACGAGGTTCAAACCTTCGCTGGTGCGGTTACGTGACCGGAATTGAGCCACAATGACCACGGGGACCCCTAAAAGAATAAGTGACCACGATATTCCCAAAACAGGAACTCTAGAGCCAGTGGTATTCTTCTGCGTACATAAGTACATCCTGAGTTTCCGTTGCACTCGTTAAATTGCCGTGTTGGGATGAATATAAATTCTTGCCTCTAACTGCAAGACTCACGATCCTGGGTCCCCCTTTGGGGTAGTTTCGTACTAACGTTAGTATTTCACAAGTTCCTCTCGTCAGGTACCCCGAGTGAATTCGTGTACCTGGACGTGGCAGGTCGGTTTGATAGCATTGGTATACGAGAAATATATAGACTATGTTTGTTGGTGGTGAGTATCCGTGTGGTGGTGGGTCGACTATATTTAACGTGAGAAGCACGGCAGTGAAAAGCGGATCGGATAGATCACGATGTGGTTGCCTCGCCACATTATTGAGAAAGCTCGTCTCAGATTCAAGCTCAACTTCGTTTTATCAGCCGATGAGAGCAGAAGGCTCTGGGATTTATAGACTGACATGGCTCTTTATACTCCATAGCATGTATCTCCTTACTTAATCCAGATTTACGTACTTTTTTGATTTTCCTCTCGATTTCAATTTCAAAAACAACGTTTTCGTACACTTCAAAAGGTAAGGGAATTACTTTACTTACAGGAGAAATTGCAGGATCTACTTTAAAATATATTGCATATCTTTGTGATTAAAAAATGTAAAAATTCATGATACGCAAAAGAATACCAAAAGGGTTAATATTTCAAGCTAGAATGAAAACTATTCTTATATTCAAATGTAAGCATGAACAGAGTAGGATATTCCTTATTCAACGGCTCAAGGAGATGCACGAAGAAAATACATACATCCTTTTATTAGGATCTGGAGCAATCGGTGAATATTGTTAGAAAACAATATTCTAAAAGTTCGCAAAGGATAAAGTGCTTGTGTTGCAAGGTACGTATAGTAGTTGCACTCAAGAAGACAAATGCTAGCACTCAATCGGTGTCGAAAGGGTCGACGGAGCGGAGTGGAAGGAAGCCCGCAGGAAGGAGTGATTAGGTTCGCCCCCAAGGATTAGTCGGGAACAAGCTAGTCCTGAATCCCAAGTTCTTCCAGAGATCGGCCGTACAAGCGCGGACTACGTTCAGCTATTAATTCCACGATCCTTCACTTCTAAATTGTAATTAGGGTATAGTGTAAACTTCTCGACGTATTAATCGTATTTTAAGTTACAACGTACAGCAGCGTACACCGCTATGCCAAACCAGTTAAAAAGTTAATAGCACACCACCGATAAAATAGTTGAGACTTTTCAATTAGCTTCTGCAACAATTACAATCCCTGCCTTGTCACTTAATAATTTCTCCTTATCATCCTAAGTGCTTTATGTCAAAGAACCGACAAGCCAGACACTTTTTTAAAGAATGCGTGCCACTTGGAAGTACAGTATGTACAGTATGCGATACGAGAAAAAGGGAATTATATAATACTTGAGATTAAACGGATTGCAAATGGCTATGGATATGGAGAATAAGAGGGTTAATAAAATTGGGCAAATGTATTCGGCTCTGAAATCATGCTGAAGGAAGCAAGGGAGCTAGAGCGCGGGTAACTGGTTAACCTCGACCCGAGGCTTCTCAGGATCAGGGAGAAGAGGCTAGAGGGGCTGCTGCAACTGCAGGCAGAAAGAAAGGGGGGAGGGGATGAGGGTAGCGGGCATCCTGCAGACGAGACTGATCGATGAAGAAAAGTATGCTATTTCAGGAGGCTGAAGCAGTCGAGACGTAGGCGAATCTGGTGCTCCACACTGTGACACCTCCTTGAGGGGTATCGATTCTTGGATTGCACGGTTACACGGTTGCGCCCGGGGTCTTCTCTTTCCTCTCCCCTTCCTTCTTCTTCTTCTTCTTCTTCCGTTCGGTGCGAGATATGTATCGGTTGAAATTCTTATGTAAACTGATTCGAGTCGCGCTGAAACCGAGCAGGAAATATTGCGCATGCTGCGGGACGTGCGTTTTGCAATACGTGTCCGACGATGCGACGCGTTCTGGATAAATCGATGAACAGCCAGATATTAGGAGATCCCGCCAAGGGATAAGCTGGATATAAAAGGGTGGATTTCAATGCGTCCTGCGTTTCCGAGTTTATCCATGGATTATGCTTTTGTCCCGCAGTCCTGTGGAAATCAATTTACCGCCATAGCTCTCTATTACCCATTCAAACGTACCAGACGCCATACGCCAACGAGCAAATTTGCTTTTTAAGGGAAGCTTGAGAAATGAAAATTTTACATTTCAGTGAACCGTACAGACAGATTGTTAATTATGCTCTCTCCTCTCTTCCTCTACCATCCTAGAATATTCTACGGTAGGCTCTTGTCAATATTGTCAACGATCCATTATTATCAACTGGATATGTTGCTGAATGTCCCATCGAATTCACCAGTGGTACTCGACAAAGCCGTCGCATCAAGAATGAAGACGATTATCCTTCTTGCAATCGGCAAGTGAATACACAACGTACCAACATAAAAAGCTGTACAATAAGTACGAATTTTCATTATAAACATGTTGGAACAGCGTCTTTTCCACAGCGAAGAAACTTTCGAGTGCAAAAAACGTAATAATGGTATTCAGGATGATTCGAGTGATGCAAGAGACAACAGTTAACAACGGCTCAAGAGCAGTGTCCTGTTCCATTCAACATAAGAAATTGTGTTCTTCGCTGTATTTATTAGTCTTATATTTATAAAGCGGAGATGGATGAGAAAAGTGAAAGCATTTCCTCTCTCCCAGCGGTAATTGAAGCTGACTAATTGAGCGTGGAAGTAATAGGAATTGGGAGGGGGAATATTATTGTCGACGATCGTCAAACCATCTTGGGTATAACAAAGCCCACTTTCACTCATCATCCTTCATTCCTGTGGCTCCCGGAGGATAATTAGCGTGGCAGTGCAAAACCTTAGCAGTCTTTCAGCCTGGCACATCGCGCTAATTATTCGGGGGACGGCGCACAATTCAATAAATTCGTCTCTTTCACTTTTGGAGACGCACGACCTTCCTCCTTTACACGGATTACATTGAATTGTTAATTAGTTTTTAATTCATTTATGCATGCGCACGCCGAGTGAACTCTGCGAGTAGCTACTGTCTGACAGAATTGTAAAATGAATTCACCGGAGATTAGGACTTCGACGTAAGCTGGTTAAACTTGTCGTGATTTCCGTCTCCACTTATTGGAATTAAACTCGAACGAGATGCACGGACGAAAGTTCTAAGCACGTTTTATGTAGCATGTTTATCATGAGATTACGCAAATTTCAACCAGGCTTAAGATTGTCATTAAAACTAAGAAGCAACAGTTGACTCAAAGCTGTGACTATAAATAGCCAATTGCATCCGAAGGAATTTGGAAAAATTGCAAAATCGTCTTTTTATCATGAAACCCCATAAACCGTAAAAACACTATCGTAGTAATTGTTAAATTGCATTATTGATGGCTATGACAATTTTCATCCTGCATCAAGAATTTATAGGCACATCGCTACATGCTTATTACAGTATATCCAGCCTCGGCGGTTATTCACGATCTTGGAAATTAGCGGAAATTACCTGTTACTGAGCGCTTTCAATCAATCACATTGATCTTAGCGTATGAATCGGCAAATTCTTTTTTTTATATGCTAGATCATTAACCTTCACGATATAAATAAAGGACAGCAGTACGTAATAGCAGATATGCAATCATGAGTTTTGAAAGAAGGTTCTATGAATAGCAATGTCATTCTGATATAATCCACAGCGTTTCACTGTACTCGAGCAATCTTAAAGTAATTTTGTCAATTCTTAACAAAAGTGCAATTTTGGCAAACATCAACAGGAGTATAGATTCCAGAAGCCAAATATTGAAACGAGAAATTCGCAGAACCTGCTTTCGGAAGCAGTCAACAACTACTAGTTTAGAAGATGTGTAACTTTGAAGTTTCACAAAACAAACTTACTTCAATATTTCTGTGTCATTCGAGAATCATGATGTATCTCATAAGTGCATGTAATTATATCTGAAAATTAGCTTCCAAGAAGTAAGTGCTTTTAGGGATCTCGTGAAAGACTTAAATTTTTAGTAGAAATAAAGGCAATCCTAACGAGACCTTAATAAGATCCTAATCAGACTCTCTTCACTTCACGAGTTCAGAAGCAAGTGGAACTGTACTTCGAAACCTGTATATTTTTCAATTAGTTGATCCCATTGGATGATGAGAGAGGAAATAAGGTTAGCAGAACCTGTCTCGTTAAAACGAAATTCAACTTACAGGATATTTTTCTTCACTGAAACGCAATTGGTAGAAATTGCAAATTACATCGAGATGAAAGAATGAAAAATTACGTCGAGGGAAACGAACTGATCCAAGCGGAAACTAATGTAGCACTGCGTGACAAATTTTCAATAATTGAACGAAGGATGAAAGTTGTGTTATCGCACTCACCCTAGTATGTATAAAGAAAGCCGATCCTTCTGAGAAATGTCATACCCTGAGCGAACCGTACCTATTATTATCGCTTAAGAGAGAACTGAAAGTTCTTTCTTCACGGGTGCCGACTACACGACAAACCACTTTACTCACTCGAAAAGTGCATCACCTTAAGGCGCCAGAGATCGATCTATTTTCGTCATTCTCCGTGGTTTGCATGAGACCAATGCTAGATCTAATTACTCGACCCTGTCGTCTTCATTTTTTGAACTTTTCCAGACTTATAAAGAACTGTCTATAAAATATCGAAAAATAACATGACAGGAAATCGACGATAAAACTGAATCGTAAGACTTTGATCCTAATAAGATGGTATAAAACACGGTAATATTTTTCTTCGAACGAACGTATTCGACAAAACCGATGTGATCAGCTACATATTCTCAAGACATGTCAACAATCTCTCTTTACATTATGGAGTCAGTGAGCAAGAAGTTATTGATAAGGGATAACCAAATTTCGGCACACACCGCAACCAGTGATGTTGCTGGACTTCTTTTTATTATGAAGTTCATAGGAGTACCAGTGTGCAGATAGTAGACCCATGTACACATAGAACACGTGTATAGGGAGGGGGGGGGGCACATCTGTGCAACATTCCGGAAGAGAAGCCGAGGCCTTGCGAGCTAAAAAACGATTATCTTCACGCTTGGCTTAGCAGGATCACCATTTGCTAGTGCGATATTCCTTATCTTTAGTGTGCGAAAAGCACCACGATCCCGACGGAAATTCAGCCGATTCGCAATTTTGTGATCGTGTTCCTCGAGACACAAAATGTCCATTCCTAAGAGACCGCTCAGAAATTCAATCCCTTCGGGCAAAAGAAAGAAACAGGTCCTTTCCAAACATTGACAAAGTTTTCGTTTGAACTCGCCGCACAAACGGATCTAGAGTAAGAGAAAATTTCGGTCCTCTCGATGGATCTATGTACATAGTGCTTATATACACATGTCGGAGTAATCATTTTCTTCCTAGATAACGATATCTCTATCGCTCCATATGTGTTCGAAAGATTCCTGTCGGCGTTTCTAGGATAGCGGATAGGTATCTTTCGGAAAATAGTTCCGCTACAAATATTTGCCAGCTGTAGCAGATTCCTTTTGTGCAAGTAATCAACTCTGGAAAGAGTCCTCACGGAAACTTGCGCTCGGATAAAGATTATTCCAATAACACTTAGCGTCACCGCGATGGAACTTCCGAAATTAATCGAGCCCCGGTTATTCCGTGTATTTAACGGGGAAGCTCATTAACTTTTTCTTCGGGCGTCATCCGCTTAACTGGGTTAGCCCCTTTTTCGCTCGATCGTTCCGAATTAAATAGGCTGCCCGCAGTTGGCAGGCCAATATTTTTATTCCACCATTCTCTCAGTATAAAAATCTTTTGTTATTCGTTATTTGTTTTAACCAATCCGAATCTGGAATAAGCACGACCATCTCTAGACTTTGGACAGTCTAAGAGTTGGAGCATAAATAGATCCACTTACTTCTGCTTTCTTAATATATGTATTTAATATTCAGTTTAAAAAAATAGACATTAGCAGTATTCAAACTTTTTTTTCTTGTAAATGAGTAAATGTTCCAAACACAAAATCGCACACAAGCAGTAAGTATACGTGTTTCGAAGAGTTTCAAAATGTAGCTTCAGTCTTAAATATAGAATAAAAGAAAGAAGAATAGAAGGGCGATCTTTCTGTCTGGATGTACCTCCGCAGGAAGGAAGGACATTTCGTGTAGGTTTTTCAGGGCTTTGAAGGGAATCTCTTCTGGGGCTGATCGGCGATTTTAGTCTACGGCAGCAATAGGAGGATCCGCGACTTCCGGTCGAACAGGGACCAGAAAATCGCAGGGCTTTCGAATTGATATCCTCCTTTCGTCGTGGGTGTTTTACGTCTGATTCGGCGCGGCCATAAATTTCGGCTAAGTTAACCGTCCGCTCGGAAAGCTTTCTTCGTTAATGCCTTCAGCCTGCCCTCGACCTCTTGCCTCCATCCTGTTCTTTTTCTTTTATTCCTTTCCATCCCCACCTTGGCTTCATCTCCTACATCTTTTCCTACCTCCTTCGTCTCGGTGACTGCCTTCGCCAGTTCTATTCTCCAGGACTTTTGAATTTCCTCCGAGAGCTCCTGTCGGCATTCCGCTGGGCTTATTATGCTACTCAATATTCAGGGGGAATATGGTCCAAGGTGGAGGCGCCTTGTAGTTATGCACATAATTTATTCTCGCGCTCCGCTTGACGGTCTACTGCTCGATGAAGCCTTCACACTTTTACCGCACTCTTCGTTTTCTCCGCGAATCTCTTGATACTCTTTAATATCCGGCTCTTAGCGAATGACGGCATGCGATTAGTATTGCTTTGATCTTTTCGGCACGCCTGCACAGCAGGACTTTACGAATGATCTCTTATTGTATGTATGTATGTATAGCATTAGGTATTTAGTCCCATTGATGGGCTTTTCATTATTATTACTTAGATCAGATCTTTGAGTTTACTTTACATTCAATTTATTATTTAAGTTTATTGCACGTCAATTTGTGAATTTGTAAAGGCTTTTTATTGCTTTCCTGCTAATGTTGAATTAACACCTAAATGCGGTATGTAACACCCTACTAAATTATATCTTGTCAATCTCAATTTATAGCGCAACAAAGTAATAAATTCGCGGTGTCTAAAAATATTTAGCGTCGAATTGCATTAAGGGAAGTGTATTATCTGCTGCTTGCGTAACGGTTCGGAAGTGTATTTGACAACGAAAGGGCTAACTTGACGGCACAAGGGGATTCTACTGCTACTGCTGCAAGCGATTTTTCTACCTATCTTTTTTGCACACTCACAGCGAAGGAGTCTTTGAAATATTGGTAACCTTGGAATCGCTCCAATTACATTCTCGATAAATAGAGAGTAACAAGCCATTGACAAAATGCCAAGAATCAAACTATTCACACTGTTCCTTCGGAATTTAAAGAGAACACGGGATCCGCGGCAGTAATTCCTGTAAAAGGCGGGGCAATTGCATTCGCGGCGACCTCCTCGTATTTTTACGAATGCCTCCGGCTATGTTTAGATGACCGAATTTTTGGAAAGATGCATCAGACCCTGTTAAACGCGGTTAAGTTGTGTCACGCGGACACCGCCAAATATAGATCGATCGATGTGAGCTTTGATACGAGTTACTTTTTTGGAAACCTGAAACTCAAACGTATAACTCTGTTCTCTCTCCTTAATTGGCCCATGGGGCTTTGAACTATCGTATCAAACGAAGCAAAGATCAAGCTAAAAACTGAAATCACAGACTATATTACCAGACTCTATTTTCCCTATTAACACAAAAGGATTGAGCTTTGAAAAAATGTCTAATTAAACGAGTCAACATTGATTTATCGTTTCCCTAGTGGCTCGTAATTTTCGTCATTCTGGATTCTAACTACTTATTCTCAATAGTAGCTTTAATTAGAGAACTAATTGAGTTAACTGATTTGGAAAGTTTCTCATTTCTGAAGCAGATATTTGAATTTCTTCTAAAACAACAATGAGCCTAATTAGAGTTGAACTGGAATACATCTAATGCGAATTAAGCTCAAACCACTTAACATTTCAAGGAGTGGTATCACGACAAACGCTTCACCGCTTTATCACTGCATCCGAAACCGCGAACTTGATTCACATAACCATGAGTACGGCCCTGCTGGCTAAATTAGCCTCATTCGCGTTCGTTTTCAGTGACGCGGTCCAGTTTTCCTTGCCGTATGCCGCCACTGTTCCCGTCGCCACGACGCCACTAACTTTTCGTTCTAGCGCCGCGAAATTGAGCGCGGTTCGCCGGCACGTCAGACCATTAGTCTAACGAATTTGAATCGCAAAGCGTGCCGTGAATACGAACCACCAAGCTGTGGCTATGTATCTGCTGCACCTATGTGCCTGGCCATTACTGGAACGTCCTGCGAGAATGGACCATCGCGATACGTGGTCAGTTTGGCGGACGGTTTCTCATCCATTAAGTGGCCCGGTCGTGGCCGGCCGCGATATTCTGCCCAGTGTTTCACTAGCGGCTGACCTATAATTCGGACTGTCCATTGCCGACCTGAACCTCCGGATCTTCGGGCAAACTTCGAATCAAATCTCTGGACTAAATTGCCGTTCAACTCAGAGTTTGCCGGAGCTATTGTGATTTGTTTTTCTTCTTCTTCCTCCTCTTCCTTTTTTTTCTACCAATCAATGCTAACACCGTAGGATGGAAGGTCACATTAACTTCGAGACTGCGTTTCCTCTAGGGACCACCTACCAAATCCGTCAGTATTATCTCCTGAATAATAAAACTGATATTACTCGCGGAGAGCTCAACCGAGACTACCCTACCACTTTGAAGAACCTAACTCTATCGTAATGGAAGTTTAAACAATGATTTAATGTTTCAATGGTACTAATGTAAATGGCACCGTGAATATTCTAATAATATTCGGGACCTTATAACACGTATCTGTGGTTTTGAGAATAAGCTAACATATTAAACGAAATAATAAATTAGATGTATACATACGTGTATATCTATTATTTGAATTCTATTTCTAAAACATCCGGATAAATTTGAGTGTTTTGAGGAGGGTTTTAAACATTTCATCGAATGCTTGTGAAGCTTCAATACTACACAGTACACATAGTTCATGGTCGACCGGTATGGTTTGTAATGAAGTCCAGGGTTGGGTGAGAAATTTCGATGAAGGGTGTAATATCCAGCTTAAGGACGCAGTACCCATTTCGCAAATTAGCAAGCGATTTGCAGACACCACAACTGTGTCATTGCTGGTCAGCGCGTCTAATGAGTTTCGAGCACAAAACCAAGCCAGTCTAGCGTTCGGGAATATCGACATTTGCGCGAAACTCGGTAGCGTGACCGTAATTCTCCGCAGACGTCATTCATAGCTAGAGTAAATAGGTAAGGTCTATATAAGTTTTGCCACGAGCGAGAGGGATCGCACGCTAAAATTGGTTATAACATTGCAAGATTCTTCGGTGTGTATCGTCAAGAGATACTGATTGTATTATACGTGGCACGTGATTGTCCTTCGCACGACTTCAATCTATAGGGTGTTCAAAATACGTGAGCTCCATACTAAGAAGGATTCACCACTTGGAAACAATGGAAAAAGTTGATATAAACGCATGTCCTATTTAATCTTGTTTATCAGTTGACGATATTCATCGTTTATGTAAAGACTTTCGATAATGTTGAATAAGTGTGTCGAGGGAAACAAGCTGCCGAAAGGCGTTGAATAACTAAGAAATATTAAAAGAAGAATTAGATTTGTTTATAATGAAACTTTCGCGAGGAATTATGTTTCTGTAAGATGGTCACGTAGAGTCCTTCTTGCGAAGGTAATTCAATTTATTGGAAAATCTTATATTGTAAGAAACTTTGTAACTCAAGTAAAAATACATTCGTTTTGCCATTGCCGTTATAATTCGTGCAAGAAAGCCGGATGTTTCGTACTAGAGACATAGTTATGTAGGATGTGGGGATCTAAACTTATATGGAGCTAGAAAAGCCCACGGATCTTGGGACTCAAGACACCGTGTACATACATATGTGTTCAGAAGCGAACAGTATAACATCGGACTACCATTTTCCACGATTGTATGGAATCTATTGAAAGAGACATCTAGACCTCCAGCAGATCAGTTCGATTAGTCCCTTTTGTTTCTTGAATCTACTATTAATCTGTGAGAGACTATTCAGTCCAGTAATGATTTGCAGAGGATCGCGTGGGTTGCCAGCGGTATTCTGTGAACTACTTACTCCTGTAACAACAGCGTTACGGTACACGCGAACGGTACTCCCAATCCATGTGATCACATTGCTATAAATACATATACCTCGGAGTTAATTTGAATCTGCCTTCCGGTATTGTCACACGCAAATTGATTTCGTTGACAACATATGTGACTACTTCCTCTTACCGGGTGGTCATTGTTATTTTAGTTAAATTATGTTTCGATTAATCTTGAATACGATATTAATCACCGGTCATCCTCACTGGCAAAGTGATAAAATTCTCAACGACACATCTTCACACGAATTGTGTAAACGAAGCTAAGGAAATATTTTCTATTTACTTCGAATTACCATTTGCCTCGCAGTTTCAGATCTGAATATTCACCGTGATATTTCTATGGAAAAATATGCCACCGAGAGACTTTACTCTACTGAAGAATCAACGTGGCCTTCGAAACTTTTGCTCCTGTAATGCGCGCGTTACGTAAGGTATCTTCAAATTTGCGGATAATGCGGAAAGTACTTCGCTCGCAGTATAATGGGAGAAGAAGGTTATTCCTAGCGAAACTCACAAGACTCCTAGCAAAAGTATACTCAAGACGCACAGTAGATATTTCTGACCCGTTTTATCTCTATTAATTCGAATTGTGTTTATTCTCCGAAAAAAGGGCTGTATATCCGAGACAAAACACGAGATAATTGCCTCTTGAAATAATTGCGGAAATGAATGGCACAGTGTCGAGTGACATTCCGGGGGACAAGAGGAAATTGCAATGGGCGGAGGTGCATTGGATTTTCGGTGTTCCTCAACCTCGTACTTTGTCCTATTCGGTCACTGACACTGGCACAATGCTCCTAAACCACATACATACATGATAATTACATACATAAGTCACGAACATATGTATCGTATTATCGCGCATGAATCATACCGAACAAAAACGAAGTTGGCGAATCGTCAACGAATGAATATCCTTGTATTGAAAAGCGAGAATTAGAAAAAAAGAGCGTCGTAACTCATGAGGGTGTCGATAAACACACGACGAGTCACGATGATAAGTGGCTGGATACGTATCAATGCAAATCGCGTGTGCAATCGTCTAACGCTAATTTACCGTACTTTTTAGCGGTAATTAACAGCATGACACAGTGAAAAATAAAATAAAAGTGACGTGTACATCACTTCGAAAGCAGGCTGATAAACGATTTCAAATAAAACCCCAAGAATCAAACAAGAAATGAAGCTGGATAAAATTCTTTTGTTTTTTTGAAGATTGTATAACGCTCGATGGCCTACATGAAATTTCCGATACATACCGACAGCTATCATATGTCACGTTAGAAGCGTTAGAAGTACGATGCAGACGGCATTACCTTCACCTAGTGCTCCTTCGCCCCTAATTCCTTTGGTCTCGACTTACTTAGTTTTTTTTATCGCCATAATCCGAATTACTGCAAGCTGCACAAGTTTTATAATATTAATATGCAGGAGAAAGTAAGTGCAAGGTTCGCGAAGCAATGTCAGTTGACTGGTGGAACGTATCCAAGTGACTTATAGTCTGGTGAATGCGATTAGACTCGCCAAATGCGGGATAAACAGACGGGAGCGATGGGTGATTCGAACACAATTACTGTACTAAAGTACAGCGTTGATTAGAATAACAAGGCACTAATGATTAATTAACAGAGGTTTCGGGTACGCTATCGAGCTGTGGAAGGTAACGTGCAAATTGCTAGTGCTTATGCAAATGTGAAATTTACCCATAAAAATAAAATTACCATACTTTACTGCAATTAAATATGCGAAATTTAACGATGAATTTTATATTATATAGAATAAATAGTTTTCACGTATATTTCCTGAAAATCGCCACTTTTTTTAATTAACTGTGTGGATAATAGAGGAATATTTTACGATAAAGTCCATAGTTAGTTAGTAATTTGCGAGAATTAGCAGACCATGATTTTCTTAGCTATACGCAATAAATTCTATCCAGTTTTCTACTAATAAATAATGGTAGGTATAATTTTATGTTAATGCGATATTCGTGAGCAATGTTCAACGTACCGAACATATGAAATATTCCCCCTGTCGTATCCCAAATCCACAGCGGAGAAATACTGTTAGGTTGCTTTTTACTTTCACGATCGGCAACTGTGACTGGTATGTATGGGTACATAGTGTGTCCAGAGATAACAGTATTTCGCGTTGAACAATTATTTTCATTTGTACGCATTCACAGCAGTCTCTCACCGACCGTAAAACAAATACAGGTCGATTTTCACGCGAGTGACATTTACATCTGTGAGGAATAAAATCCACTTCGAATAAAGGATTGTTGGTCGCGAATTACAGCAAAAGTTCGCTATACTGAATTAGTAAACTTTTACTTGGCACCAAACCAGGATACCGACTCTTTCATCTCCCATGGCTATTGGATCTTTTAATGTAGAGATCCGAGGCAGAAAAATTCTCATTTCAAAAACAGTGTCTACCGGAGAAAACGGCGAAAAAAAAAAAAGAGTGGAAAAGCTCAGTTTCAAAGGCACATCGTAGCCACTGTATTGGAAAGGCTTAAAAGCCCTAAATCTCTGGCTTTTCCATTGTCTGTGATTAATCCTTCTCGGCGTGAAAAAAAAACCCTCAGCCAAATTCAGGCATTCATTCGATACCTCAGATTTATACGAGCGATTAGCGTAATTACATTAACCTGTCACTGTCACAGATTTTCTTCATTACTAGAAATTCATACGGAAAGTCAATGGCAAACAGTACTAAATGGACAGCTGCATTTATAGATGCGATATACATATACTAAGAGTTCTATAAATATCATAAAAATATACGAGAGATTTATAAGAGATTTGGCAAAGCTCAGTAATTGCGAGTGTCAGTCACCGGCGACAACCGTTATAGTCAACGTATCAATTGACGTAAAGATCGAGCTATTAAAGAAATTTGATGTATTATTATCTAACTCTGACGTACTTGTACTCCTCCTCGTACATGTAATGCATAAAATATAGAGTATGGATTCCCATTCAAAATACGAAGCCTCAGTTTATACGTTATTTATCTGAACACCAGCACTTTACTGCAGGCTATAAAATTTATATTTGTACAAACGCCCACGCGCTATCTGCAATACGCTTTGGTGTATGTAATACAATACAGGGAGAGTCAGTGACTGGTGAAAACCATTAACCACGTATTCTATTCGTTAATACAAGCACAATCTTGACCCTTTTGCGGATATGAGCGTATGAAATTTTCACTGTAAAAATTCATTTCTCCGAACTGGATAACACGAGAGGCGTGAGTTTTTTTCTAAAGAGTGTAGGAGAGACGTAGCAATGTATAAAAAATGGAAACAATATCCCAACCTTATGGCGGCATGTCTCCCGAACAAAGAGCAGAGTGCAGCGTGATTTTTGATCATCTGATGTTTCTCGAATTTTATCCGCATTGTACATCAGTAAGCAGCGCTTCCGGTAGAGCAATCGGACCACGTACCATAGAGAATCAGAATTTCGCAAGGATAGCATAAGTAGTTCGTGCACTTTCTCTTTGTAACGCAGTCAGCCACAGTTTTGCGAAAGCGTAGAAAAACTTTCGTGGGATTGTGACAATGAAAATAATCCACCGCATACAGTTTGGTCGGGGCAAAATAAAACGAGAATTCACTGTTGCTAGCAGCCGATGTCCCCTGGCTCAATCGTTGAGTAACAGACTATGTACGTGTGAAAGTGTACGCGACTGACATTTTAATTCACGATCACATGATTTTCAATGTCCTCTGGCTCAAAACTGTGTCATTCGTTCGTCTACACAGACAATGATTCGAACCAACAAGGGGTTTTTTTATCCCATGCGTCCGAATAAAAATTATTTAATTGCAATCCTTTATATTCAACAAAATGATTAATCGATCGTTCTCGGGAATATACTGCAATTGACTTTGCGTCAGCAACTAACTATTTTCATAATGCTTGTCCATATTTCTATATTATATATTTTGTGAAGTACACTTGAACACCAATAAATTCACAGTCGTTGACTCAATGTTAGAGTGAATTTTCAGTCGGAGTGTAGATTCAATTGATTTCGCGATCTAAGCACCGTGATGGAAAAACTGATGGAAAAACTGATATCCAGAGATGGTACGGTAAAAGATCTGACTCACTTATTGTTAAATCGAAATGCTAAAAACTACTCTTAGACTCGATTGTCATAAATATTCGAGAATACAAAAAAGTATAATTTAATAGTAATTTTGTCTACCCCTTGTAGAAATTTATTTATTAAGTTCTACAGATTTTCAGAGAATCAAGAGTTTCAACATCCATAAAAAGAGTGGTTCAATGAAGATCTACGTCGTCCCGTGCATCAGTCGAGGAACATGCACCAAAGCAGTTGAGAGTCGAAACGGTACCCTGATCTGCGTCTCTGCCACTTCTCCATCTCTTTCCAAGCTCATAATAGGTTTCATTCGCACGCTAAAGCTGGCTACACACGTTCCTGTCGACCTAGTACACCAGGTTCATCTGCCAGGGTATGTCTATCGAGGTCTACCGAAGCAGGTAAAAAGCAAAACTGCACAGTTATTTCGACTTATGCCCAGCAAGGAAGATACGGCACGTCATTCGCCATATCTGTATACCCCAGTGACCTGCGCAGGTAAACTAGGATACATGCTATAGAAACGTAGCGGACTCAACCCAGACGCATGCTCGGCTTAAACGAAATAGAAAGCGTGTCTCGACAGGATCTTCAACAAAGTTTTTTTTCCATTGAGTACCTGCTGATTATGTTAATTTTTTTCTGCAACTTGCAATACAGTCAACAAGCTCGCATGTGAATAAAGCATTTGTTTTTCCCATCCATACTTCGCTCTATCTACCGTGTATTATTTTACGTCCGACCCACTCTTCTGCAGCTAATAATAAACCGACCATTGTTAAAGCACAGTCTGTCAATACCGCGATCAGCTGGCATCAGTGAGAATACTGACAAGTTTGCCAGAACGTGTGGGATGCTCTACAAGCATTCACAAGCCTGCATAAGTCTACCAAACCGTGTGCAGCCAGCTTAATACCATCGGTGTGTATGCAGTCTGGCGTAGCCAGTGTAGTAGAAACTGTTCGCTTTGCCAAGTCGTGCCATTTGACTTTAAACAACAATCATCGCAACATTATAGAATATCTCTCCCAAACACTTAACAAATTGCCGACGAACCATCTTGCCCTCTATACACTGAAATATGGGCGAAACTGACAAGTTTGAGATAGAGAGCGAGAGAGAGATAATTTCTGGCAATGCCCTCGTTTGAGCTATACACCAAAGTTCTGACTTCGAGGAGAAGTTCCTGTGCATATCTGTCTGCTCGGACAGTGTTGCAGGCACTTAAAGGGAGGAAGAAACGAAGAGAAAAGACAGAGGATTTCTCCTAACGAAGCTAAATTATTCTACATTGGATAATCGGATCCCGCACTACCGGGACAAAGGTATTTTTCGTATTCGGAGAAAGGGAGTCCAATAAATACTCAAGGTGGAGGAGGCAGCCACAGAGAACGGCGCTTGCCATGCGGCGTACTTATCCAAGTGCTGACGTCAGCCACAAGTCTTTGTCTGCCGGTTCATCCGCCTTTCTCTGCTGCCTCTATTCCTCTGGCTGTTCCCTGCACTCTTCACCACCCCGTGGGGAACCATGCCATCGTTTCTCGCGCTCCTTTCCTCGCCCGTTACAGTTACCGTTTTCTCTTGATCCATGAGCCAGGATGGATCTTCCTCTGACCTCTCGTTCTCAACTGTCCGCGCGCGCTTCCCAAGATCGGACGCCTAGTGACTTTAAGCAATTAATAAGTGTAACGGAGATAACGCCTTGCTTTCCGACGCCTACGCCCCTTTGCTATTGTATGTCGCTTCCATGGAAGATTCTGCGTAACTCCAGACTTGCGTTAACCCGGCCAAAGAGTGTACATAGTAGTTTCGAAACGAGCAAGTAATACGCTTGGAAAGTTCGAATTCGATGTCTGTCTCGCGAGACGGAGCTACATATGTATGTACATACTTTTAAGATTGTTCTTTCGATAAGTGTTAGCCAAGACATAGTTCGAGATTTCTTTATAAATGTACACTTAGATCCTTTGTTATACGACAACACTTGAGAATGATAGTTCCAATTTTCTGCGAAATAAAAACACACAGAACTAATTTTATTGTACTACTAAAAATGTGTTATTTAATCGTACATGTATCACCCTGTACTTGTATACCGGAGGTTTTACTCTATTCCCATTGTAAACTGAAAAAGACAAGCCCAAAGGGTACAATTGAGAATTTTTGGAGCACAAAATAACGTCTGCGTATAGTTGGTGTGGTTTATTCTGCAATCGAACTCGGGATGTCGTATTGATCGTCATTCTATTGAGAATATTTTTATAGAATCGTGCGTGCGCGTATAGGGAACGTGGATGGTTCACTGGAAGAGTGTTCTGCATATCGGTTGCCTGTATATGTATGTATGTACATATGTATATGTATCGGTTCGCCTCGCGTCAATTGTAGTGGTAACGAACTGCACAAGCAATTCCAATGCCGGGAATACGGTGTCGATCCAGTTGCAATCAGCCGAGTGGAATTCAGTAATGTGTGCTTAGTGCTACCGTGGACTTCGTTCTAACTAACTCATATATTTTTCGTTGCTTGACAATTTCGTGTCTATTCGTTACGTATCCTTTTTAATTTGCGTGGATCGCGCGTGCGGAAAATATAGAAAAACTAAGAATTTTTAACCTTCTCCTTTCGAAGGTCTCTCGTGCGGAAGCCAAAATAACCGTAGTTAGTGATATACATATACGTTAGAAAGACATGTGTTAATAAAAAGATAAGAATAATCACAATGGTTTCTTTGAATTAACGGGATTAACCCGTTACGTAGAGGAAATTGGACGACAGTCGAGCGGAGAAATAATAAGCGTCAAGTAATGATACTCAAGGAGAAAGAGTGTGGCATGAAAAATCTGCAAGAAATACAAACCAGAAAAGAAGGGAAAAATATGTACATAGAAAAAGCACGACTGATGAACAGGAAAAACTTAATTGAAAAATATCTAACAATAGTACATGTTAATAAGTATTATACTGTTACACTATGATTACCAATACTAAGCTGCGTATGGCAAGCTGAGCAATTTCTTTTTATTTCATAAGATGCGTGAAGATACGTTTTAAACGAAGCAGTTATTTCTAATTTTTGATTAAACGTGGCCAGAGAAAATCCTCGAGTGCACGGGGTTTATTGACTCACACTTAAATTCCATGAAACTTAATGAGACAGGGGTGAAAACTGCGAACGTCTGACACGTGGGAGAATATCTACCGAATATAATTGTAGTGAAAGTTAAATTGTGAAGTTCCTATTACTTCCAGTGTGTGTGGAAAACCTAATTAGAGCATACACAGGAGACACAAATAACCATAATAGCTCATTAACGCGAAAGTTATTCCGGATACTGGAATGAGCCATCATTGGCTCAACTTTCAGCGGGTAATTATTTTCTACTAACATGTATTGGTAAAAAAATACTCTTCGAAAAAGATTGATATAAAGTAGTGAAATCTTTACTTCATGCCATAACACGACACAATACGAATAAACAATTAGAAAGATAATCATAAATTGCTGCATTTAACGTGGTCAACCGTATTAGTCATAGGTAAAAATTATGTTTTCCGGTCGCGTAAAATGATATCAGACAAATTGAAAGCGCATATAGAAGAATAGAACGACATAATTCAAAGAATAAGTGTACAGTTACCTTGACTCGCAAACTATGGATATAGACTTGTTACTAGATGTCGAGCATACCGGTATGTAATTGTAACTACCTTATACGGTTCAACCGCAAATCACAAATCACGAAATCCTCATGCATCGCAACAATTCACTACTCGACATGCTAATTCTCAGTCTCCGTTCGCGACACGACTCATTTCCTGATCATTGTTACGCGATAGAATCCGGCTCGCGTACGTAACAACTTAACAACTTCGACGATTCTCGCGTTTGGAATAACGAGGAGCAAAAAATCTGTCGTCGGCGAAGATAATGGAGAATTCCTATGTTTTTGTCGCTTGTACCCAGAACCTCTTAATGCGTTGCGATTCAGGTGTGCTAAAGAGTGTTTAGTTACTTACACACGGACGTAGAATGAATATGGTCATTAAACGAGCTTTTTCGCGATACGAGCGTGTAAACACGACAGAGCACGAGAGGGCAGGGCACGTGGCGCAGCATAGTGGGCTAAGCAAAAATACAGGGGATTTAAAATAGAACGGGGAAATGGTTCCAAGATGAGGGAGTGTCGCCCGAGTGTCGAGGGGTTCAAAGTGTCCTCGAGGGGAAGTGTAAAAGTCGCAAGCTCGGTTATCCCCGTTACACGTGCTAATGTGATATCGTTAGGTCAAGTTACTTCTATAAAGTGAACACTACTTATATCTTTGTTTCATAATATGCACAACGTTACTTTACACTATGTGCATCAGGGATTATCGTCACTTGTGCATCATTAAATGTCTCCTTACTGGAAAAAAGATGAGCTAGAATACCAGTTGAGATAATACCATTGAAAGTAGGTCATTCTTACTTCTAATTGAGAAAAAAGTTACAATTATGTAAACAATTGTAATTCCTATTTGACTTAAGACAAACAATGACTAATAATTAGCGCAGATTTAACGAATGAATTAAAAGTTTAAGGTGACGTATATACATACTTTTCTATCATTAAGTTTTTAAGTATGTTGGGAATTAAATGATTAAAGATCCATGTAGTAAGTATCTGTTAATATTCGTTAATATCGATATACATATACGAACGATGTAAGGAGAGAGATATTTTTCCATCCGTAGAACTACACCAAGAGATATCTAGTTCACCTTGATCCTGTCTACCTATTCCAGCAATTACATCGCCCGTATTGTGCCCGAGTTTCCACCAGCATTCGACATCGCGAAAAGTTCGAGCACTATTTCCCCTCGTTTCCCTTGTGTCGCGACGGAAATCGATATTACGCTCAAGACCGAAGTGAACTCGACAAATAAGTAAAGGATTTCGAAAAACCTATAACTCCGATAGAAAAATAAAATTAGATCACGGAACGGAAGGTTGTATGCGACTGACCCAATAATTTGAAATTCCGAGACCTAAAGCAAATTAAGGCGAAAAGTGTATAAAAATTGCTTGACACAATTAGTTTTATAATCGGTAGTACAGATAATAAGTATGAGAAATTGATGGAAAACGTAATATTGTGAGTGAGACGAGTGAGATCTCTGATCAAAAAACCGTAGTTTATCCTTCGAGGATCATAGAGGAGCGCTCCAAGGCGCCGTTAATTGTCCCGCAGAATGGAGCGAACCTGACCGACATTTCGAACAAGGAAAAATGCGGGTCGACACGGAAAATCGATCAAAAGATTTGACAAAAAGGGGATCTCCTTGATCCGCTTCTCCGGCATACTAACGCGACAATGAGCCTGATCCTCGCGTTAGAAGGTCTCCAAATCGAAACTAGGATATACTATACATGTATATTCTCCGCTTTGTAGTAGCACATTTCGTCAGAATTTGAACTGAAAGATATAGAGATGGATCTTCACGGTGCTTTACTCGCGTTTATCGAGTACAATGTCGCTTATCTGCAAAACGACGAAACATCGAATGCCGACACTGCGGCGAAAATGCCGCAAATGTCGAGAGAAAAACGGATGCGTGCGCGCGTCAGCCCTTACTCGGCATTTTATAACAGACCTCCATTGTTCAGGGTTGCCCCGGCGGCTCTTTTTCCAAGGAAGAAGGAAAAAAGCATTTAACGAACTACTTCAATTTTTAAATCGACCTTGACCGTGCTCCTTCTACAGGCGACAATGGCACACTTATAGCGAGAGCAACCGAGCGAAACACTCTCTCGTCGCGTTTTCCGTAGACGGCGCAGACCTTCCCCGGATTCAAAGAGCACTGATAAGTCACGGTGACCTCACGATGCGGCAAAACGTGCGAACTGAGAGATCGAGAGAACTGTATACAACAGTACACGTATAACACAGTTCTCTGCGTTGCTTTCACGGTTATGTACTAGCATGTACTAGCAAGGATTAAAGTGGATGTATTTTTATCAATAATCAAAACGATCGATGTATTTAACACTACTATGACTTCCAAAGTAGACATGAAACCGGCTGGACTTTGCATAAATATCTAATTCGAAAAAAATGTTTGCCATTTAGATGCTTTTAGCTGAGTTCATTGCGAATTCAGAATAAACTAGAATATTTTTAAACGCTACTTCTTTTTAGAATAAAAAGTTGATAACACCGTGGTTTAGACTGCATTGGCAAGATTCTCAACTCCCAAGATCCGTAACTGGGAAGAAACAGAACACGAATAAATTAAACCCGTAAATTCTATAAGCAGAAGATACAAAAGAAACCACCTTTTGGTAGTATTGTGTTAACTCTGTGATTTTACATTAACTCCACGAACCGTGGAATGAAATCTGCACAATACCAAGAGATGGTTGCGCAAATGAGAAATAATATTTTACGGCAACTTCTAAGAAAATGGTATTTTGAGAAGGATTATTTTCTCTGGTTTAATAATACTTTAAATGGGTCGGTGAATACGAAATAAGAAACTTCTTGCCCTTGTTTATGAAGTTTGTTTCTTTCTTTCTATCATCTCTGACTAATCAAATCGTCGTTAACATTAATAAACTATAATTTAACTACGTAGTCAACAAAGCATCCTGTATAAATTTGATGTTACAGTTTGTGAGTTCTATGCAGAGGCACTGTATACACATTCATATGTACCAATAATGTAGAGGAATTGCAGCATGAAAATAGAGTGTAGTTAGTCGTACGTTAGGCTATGGTGCTTACAGTGTACCAAGGAACGGTGTTTCCTTGCCATGAATTTCAATTTCCACGATTAATTGCAACGGGACTGATCCCTCCCTCCCCTAAAACCGCAATTCCCAGTAGGGAGTAATTCTTAATTGAAAATTCTGCGTGAACGAAGTGCTAACGACTGCATTTCTCTTGTTCGTCTTTCAGCAGAATTTTACCGCATTATCCGACCAGCTTGGGCTTTCCAAGAATTATTTTTCGAGTGGATAAAACAATTCTGATGCGATACGTACAGGTAGCCAAAAAAAAGGCTGGCGTGTGGATGTGGAAGAGAGGAGCGATCCTATAGATTTCTGCAAGTGTAGCATAAACCCACTGCATTTGACTGCAGGATGGGGTATTTGAACGACGATCAGAGTTAAGCCGCGTTCAATCGACAAAACCGGTTGCACAAATATTTGCACTTGTTCGTTGTCTATCAATACTGTTGAACTTCATGCGTATGATACTTTCCACTGGTATAGATCGGCCTGCATGCGCAAAGGTCCACTGCTGCACAATACTTTGCCATTCTATTCTACTTGCTAATCTGATAAGCCCTCGAAACTTTTGTCCGCGAATAACAAAACGATAACCGCCCTGAGATAAGGAACCACACATACTAAACATTTTTCTTACGATATGTTTACACCGGGCACCATAACAGCCCGTGCATCCAAATCACATTATTTGACACGCAATGCTGAACTCGAATCCGTCCCGTTAACTCTCTACTGTTTGCCGCAGTTTTTTAATCGCTTTGCCAAGAATATTAAACACAAGTGGATGCTCTAAAGAAACACATATAGAAGTTAATTACTGTGAATCGCTAAAATCAAAATGATATGACTCCGTAATAGATGTTTCAATTCTAAAGACCATCCAATGACTTTATGTTCCACGAGTGGAACGCTATAAATCCTGCAGCCAAACACAAGCAAGTATGTACTCTAAACTGAGCCTGCTGAACTTCAATAGAAGGGCACAGGAGATCGTCGAGTAAAGGACATCGCCAAAGCTGGTTGAAGACTAATGAGCATCATATGGTTCCAAGCATGACATGTATCGGAACCACTCTCCTTTGCAAAATCGTGAAAAGGACATATGTAGTCAAAAGTTGCCCGCCCGCAAGTTTTCCGCAGTGACAGTCGAAGTAAAGGTCTGACAACCGAAAAGGAGCGAGCAAGCGAGCGGGCAAGCAAGCGGACGAAGAGCGGTATCGAACGGACGGGCGGGCGAGGAAGGAGCGCGAGGATGATAAGGATACTGGAGAAAGAGGAGGCAGTGGTGGTAGTAGTGGTGGAGGTGGTGGTGGTAGCGGCGGCGGAAGGGTGCGGTGAATATTTTTGAGAGAGAGCGGGTGGCAAGAAGACTTACCTTGTCTGAGGGTATGTTGCGCGAACTCATCGTAGATGGTGGGTGCAGGCTTGCGAGAAGTCCAGAGGCCGTTCGTATCTTGAACCAAGAACGATTTTCCGAATGGCACAGCTATCGACGAGCGGTGACAGCAGCGAAAAGCAGCCAGTGCGTCGCACTACTCGATGAAAACACACTCACACACAACTCACTACACCATTTCGACCTGAGCCCTCGCTGCCCGATCGCTC
The DNA here is from genome assembly GCA_963989405.1 of Trypoxylon attenuatum. NCBI lineage: Eukaryota > Metazoa > Arthropoda > Insecta > Hymenoptera > Crabronidae > Trypoxylon > Trypoxylon attenuatum. The sequence continues at coordinate 7,366,164 of OZ022490.1, read as the reverse complement.
ACTGCGACAGCCGCCGTTACTTATACATGTCGGGTGCAAAGTATTTGGGTAGCATCTTGCGAGCAACTCACGGGTTACGCTTATTTAATACTCCACGACACGCACCCACGGTCCCAGTGTCAGAGAGCCAAACAACACATAAAATGGCGTTGCTGAAGGAGGCAGCCTTCTACGGAAGCTTCTGCCACGGAACACGCACTCCACTCTAGTCGACGGCTCGACTAGCAGTGCCAGCTGCTTGCTGCTCGCGCGCCTCGCTGGTGGCTCCCGGCTCGGTCGACGCTAGAACTACCCACGCCACGATTGGTCACGGTCCTCTCGACACCTTTAAACGAGCGCTATGTATGAATTATAGATTCTTCTACCACGGTAAATAAATCTATCTTATTCGACAGATACAATTCGATTCGTTCCAACTTTGTAACTTCATTTTGGGGGGATGAATGGTCGGGTGCTCGGTGTAAATACAAGTACAATAGAACTACATTTATGTAAACCTGTCGAGGGACAAGTATGAAGTCACATATAACCAGTTTGTTCATATAATAGGAGTCCACCTAATTCTCCCCTCCAGTTGTGATTTTTATTCGGGGAATATATACGCGTATAAGCTGATGTTTATGTAACTATGTCCCTTCAGTAAATACATTGGGAAACAAATTAGCAAAGCTGTTGACATTTAACATTTCATACTATTTAGTATGAAATAGTGTGTAATCTTTATTAGTCAATGTTTGTGTTTCGTTTAGAATTACATTTGTTTCTAACTAAAGTTAATATTAGATTCATGATAGGGGTCGGTTAATTGCTACTGAAATCACATCGATACAAATGGAGTTTTACTGTACTGTAGGTCGAGACATATAGATCATACCGCTCGATAGGAGATATTGCTCTGACATTGAAGCAAGGAATGTCAGGCGGAAATTAAAGATATACTAAATGACTACCGCCGATAGATATTAGCAGCCGTGAAAATCTACAATTATTACTATTTGGTTGTAATAAGAGACATTACCATATAATAGACAATACGCTAACAATAATTGATTATGGTAGATACGCTATGTTCAACCTGTGTTGCTGTGTTTCTTAAATATAATTTGATTCAGCCACCTCGCAAAATACGTATATATTAACTTAATAAATCTTCGTGCTAGTCTAAAACAGGCTAACTTTAATCCAATTTACGCTATGGATATAGAAAACTCCACACGGATTGACCTATATGTAACTGATCTTGTTGTATTCATTTGCCTTGTACAACCCACACATTCTTTTTATTTAAAATTCTAAACTTGTACCGTAGCTTAATAGAAACTTCAATTATGTTCAGTTATTCATTATCATACTCTACTGTACGAGTTTTCGTATACAGTGGTCTATTTAGTAACGTGAATTTGTTTAATTTAATGTACTTACATATAGTATGTATAAAACTTCTCGTTTTGCTCTCTGCATTTTCGATCCATTTCTCGTGTTGACGACGTGAGCGCCATCTATTTCCGGTCCCAGATTTAGAATCAAATGTGACAGTTACGTATCGGTAATGTCAGTACCGTCTGTAGTGACCAAGTGACCAACAGTGACTTTGGCTAACTCCGAATCATCTGAACGCACACAGGATTAGATAGTATATCAGATAGTACTGTTCAGAAGTGTTTGACTTGTATACATAACCCTGATGTTTGGTTCATTGTCAGGAGAATTTTGACAGTTCGCGAATGGCAATACACTAAAGACCATTCCTCGTCTTCTGTAGTATTGTCTAAAATGTCAGCAATTATAGATGATAAAGTGGTTGCGGGCGCACAATCTTCTAATACTTTTAAAGAAGATCCAATCGTAGCCTTAACGGTATAATATTCATGTTAATATAAAATTCAACAGTGTCTAATCTTTGTCCAATGTATCCTGTCACTATTTCCTACATATCCTTACATTTGATTACTATTTTTTGTCAACCGTATTAACTTTATTCTCGATGTATTAACGTTACGTATATGTTCATCTTCTGTTCTCTCTATATTTTGTGCACAAACTGTCCTTTATAATTATCTTTGATGTATTATGTGTTAATAAGCTTCATTGATCGTTTCTTAATCAAGACATATACTTTTATCTTCCAGGACAGGGTAAATGCCTTGTATTTCTTTCGTGATCATTACTTTGAGAATCATAGTATCGAAGATGCTATAAAAAAAACTAGTGATGTAGAAAAAGAGATAAAGGATACATTAAGCAAATTTGACGAATGCAAAGGATACGAAATAGATGGGTCTCGCGCAAAATATTTCTATTTAAAAGGAAAGGCCTTAAATGTTACCGATCGCTTTTTTCCTCAAGCGGAAGAGCTTCTAAGCAAAGCAGTTAAACTAGAACCTAAGTTAGTAGAAGCCTGGAACGAATTAGGGGAATGTTATTGGAAGAATGATGATGTTCAACAAGCAAAAAACTGTTTTACTGGTGCTCTGGGACATGTACGGTATCCTTTTGTTTCTCTCTCGCAATGTAACATACAATAAGCCACTTATACAACACACTTGAAAATCATACGTTTCACAGGGTAGGAACAAAGTGTCTTTAAGAAATTTATCGATAGTTCTAAGACAAGAACCAGCGAGTACAATGGATCAAAGAATAAAAAACATTCAGCAAGGTGTTGAATACGCCAAAGAAGCAGTAAGCCTCGATACCAAGGATGGTACTTCCTGGCTAATATTAGGAAACGCATACCTATTTTCGTTCTTTACGATAACTCAGTCACCTGCGACCTTGAGACTTTGTATGTCTGCATACGCACAAGCGGTACGTATTTGTGCAATAATCATCATTACAGCTCATTGTGCTATTTTATTGTCAACGTTTGAAATGTTTTTTAGGAAAAAGATGTAGTAGCAAAAAGCAATCCTGACCTCTTTTATAATAAAGCAGTTGTAAGTATATGATACAAATATTGTAATGTTGAACTTTTTAAATTATGTTAATTATTGCAATTGTTATATTAGGCTTTGAAATACCAAGAGGAATACAATTCAGCACTAGCGTCATTCGAAAGAGCGATACAATTGAGTCCAACGTGGGAAACTCCAAAAAGTAAAAGAGAAAATTTACTGCAGTATTTAAAAGACGTGCAAACATTTGTAAACAGCCATGGGAAAGTAAAACCAAGAAAACTTTACCAAATGATAAAGGTATTTTTTTTCTGTAGGATTTGAATATAATTTTATATTTATAGCTTAAGATGAAAATGTTCATCCGATAGACAATGCTGCAGTCAATACGTAACTTGCAGACAAAATTATTCGTGATATTGGTATGTACACACATTTATAGGGTTTTCGTTACGTCTAGGCATTGGATAATAAACACTTGGGACCATACAAAGGCGGCTCGTACACAGTAGGGGAGAAATCTGTCAAATTAGATGTGACGCCAATAGCAAACTTGATCCTTGGGGTAAATTTAGAGAAGGTTGTCTTTGGAAAAGTAGTATGCTGGATACAAGACGCTGACTGTGTACCTTTGTAAGCATTTTGAATTGAAACTATTGAAACAGCACAAAAATGTTTTGCCTCTATCAATATTTATCATCTACGATTGTCTTGTAGCGCGTTTTGCCTTGTTGATGCGGAAAAAACATGTATCCTTGTGACTGTATATAATATGGCTAAAGGTCGTGGATTTACAATCGGAGACTCGGTTGCTATTCCAGAACCATTTGTTGCCCATCACAAATTTTCGTACCATAACGATGTAAGTAACAAACATAGATATACAATAATAATAATAACAATAATGAATAATAACATTGACTCTATTCCAGGATTTTGACTTTAAATCGATACGCGTCGAAACCCCAGTTGTGTTAGTTGTAAACGGGAAAAAATTGGGCAGAGAACAACACGCTGGAGCAAAATTGCACACATACAAAAAGACTGACTAAATCTTGAATTTGCCGAATAACAAGAATTAAAGAGATAATAGCTTCTAAACTAGAGCAAATCATGTCAATAGAGTTTGACATATAAATTGTCGAACGAAACAATCGAATAATTTTACTACAGTCAATATTGTTCAATATAAATACCAAAATAATGGTATACTGTTTACTCAAAGAGATATCGCGCAAGTTAGATGTAATTAAAATTTTAAAGAAGTTTTTCCAGACTCTGTTTTTATATAAGTTCAAATCGCAATATAAGTATTGTTACATTTTATTTATCGTACGTTGTCTTAGGTCAAGTTTTAGTTTTAAAATAGTTTAACCTAATACAGACAATTTATACATATGAATACTGGTTCAAGTGACACGCCTTGGTATATTTCTATACAATTTAGTGTCTCACATCAGATGCAACACGCCCAAACGGAAACCGAATTTACTAATCATTGGCATACTATCATTACATTTTGAGAAATTTTGATTAAAAAGACATTCATATTAAACATGACATATCTAATTTTGTCTGACAGTATAGACTTTCGTATAATACTCAAAAGATATTATGTAAATCTGATAAAGCACAACTGGTGTAACAAAGCAAACATCGAAATTATTGCTGACGTCCTAGGCTACAATGAAATATATTTTAGTATGATTGTAGGACTATGATAAATTCTATTTTTTATCTGCGCTTCGATTGTGAACCTTCGGGTAAAATAGTGTTAATACTGATGAATTATTTCGAAAATCTAACATCTGGGAGATTAGACTCATTTCTGGCAGTGATAACACGAATGATAAATGATCAATTGTATCAGGAATCAATGTATCAAAATAGATGCATAAATACCCCATTGTTATCGATTTTACCGTGCCAATAATACAGGTTTTCATTTCTACGTAAGATTCACAAGAGCGATTACTTTTTATAAATACTCAAGAGTTTCTGTCAAATAAAATTAAGTCAATAAATCCCAATAGATCGTAAAATTCGATGACCATACTGATTTTCTGCATATTCGGTAGAGGAATTGTCGGTTCATCCGTTTTTATTTTTCTTCCGTTCGGAACAATATTATTGCAATTGGAATTCTAAAAAAATACAAACATAGGTGAATCGATATCACGAAGAGAAACGTCGCGCGCGCGTCAGTGCCGCGTTCAAATTCAGCCGGACATTTTGGAAATAACGCTTGTGATATATTCAACACGTTTGTATAAAAATGTTTTCTATTAACGATTATAATAATAAATACTTATTTATAACAATATGGGACTCGCACGCTTTTATGTCACGTGTATGCGACACTAGAGCAATACATATACATCCCATTATGAGGGAATGGACGCGCAACGACTGTGACTAACGATGTCACAGTTATACCCAACGGCCAATGTTCATTGTGCTGTCAAGTTCATGTTTCTGCTTTCACATGTTCACCTCCCACAGCTTAAAATAATTGTCGATCACCTCTAAGAACCACTCGCGTCGTTTGAGATCTTTAAAAACGGGAGCGAGAGTCCTAAGGTGCAATTGCAAGAGTGCCTCATTTTCCAAGAGACTATCAAGTTGCCTCAATAAAGTCGCATTGCCATGCAGCTTCATGAGACTAACGTAATAGAACATGCGGAATGGTCGCCTGAGCCGTTCCAACGCCCATGCCTCTACGGTGCGGTTCCCGCTCGCAGTTTGTATGGAGCCTACGTACTCCGCATGCCACGGTGAGAAGTAGCTGTTCAATTCGTGAGCGTCAAGATCTGCGACACCACGCGTTTTCAAACGTGCCTTTATCGCCGAATACAGCTTTGGAGTGTAGACGAAAACCTGAAAAACAACTTTATGAAACTACTGTTTGACTGCGTATCCTCTGCGCATAATACTCTTGAGAACTCTCCTATTACGTAGTAATTGCTTTAGTATCGTGATCCCTTATTTATTGGGTAAAGTACTTTGAATATGAGATTTAATACTTTCGACCCCACAATCAATGCCAATGTCGTGTCGAACATTGAGAACTTCACGAAGCCAATCAAACTGTTTTTACGATTGTAAAGATTTGTGTAGTATGATTATTGTTAAGCGCTTTTTTTTTAATGTAATACATGTATATGCTAAAGTCGTAAATAGTTGTGTTCCTCAGTAATCAAGTGGTGTAAGATTTTACAAAGCAACTCACGAAACGATAGGATTTATATAAGTTGTACAGATTACGTATCTGGCAAGAATAGTTGGCTAGATGAGGAAAGAACTTAAAATTGTAAATGTTCCGCGTAGATAAGAAAAGTCTTGTTGCTGTAACGCGTACAATTTGAAAAAGCGATCAGAAGATTTTTGCAATGCCTATTTAAATACATTCATTTCGACTAGGACACCTCTTACTAATGAGCGAGAAGATGCAGGTGTCTAACTCGCATCACCATATATCTCAAGCAGAACAGTTACGCAAGGTTTGCTGTTTTAAGATGATGATGATGCAGTTTGTTAAATGAGAACCCTGCTCCGAATAGAGAAAATCTACAGCTAAATTGGAAACCCCTTCACTGAAATTTCATCACCAACACCATTCGTTAATATAGTCAAGAAGAGAGTTCGGACAAACATCAGAATCATTAATAACGATAGTTTACCTGATACAACGAGTTTCCAGTAATATAAGCGTTTATGTAGTGTGATCCAAAATTGCGGATGAACCGAACAACACTGGCGGTGTCGCCAACGGTCACATTGTCAGTCTCTCTGAGTACGGTTTCGTCAAGTATCAAGGACTCAGCAGTACCAGCAAGCCTTTGATTGTCTCGGAATCTGGCCACGCGAACGAGTACGTAGCTGTATTCTCCACTAATATAAGACGTGGAGTTTAAGCCCAAATGCCTGGCAATGGCTGCTTTGGACCAACTTCCGGTAAACGCTCGCCAAGGTCTCTCGAGCCTCTCAAACGTAAAGTCACGGAAGTAGGCTTGTAACAGTTGCCTTAAATTGTCACAGAATTCCATGTGGAAGTCGCCCTCGAAAACGGGCGCAGATTTCCCTTGGGAACGTTGTCTGATCGGTAATGGCGTGGGATTCCTGAAGACGTCTAGAGTAGGCTCACGGAATATCCAAGTATCCGTTTCGTTGCGTGGTACCACTTTCATGCTGATACTTAGGTATCCGTAACGTTGGAAGATGTTGACCGCTCCACCGAGACGTGGTCTCTGCGAGGTACTTATTCGTACCTCGTTCACCAACAGAATCGTCCACGCCAAGAGGAAGTACCGCGTTCGCGACCACATCTCTCGCGGCTGCCTGCGGCGCAACCACCTGAAATAAGACAGCAGGAGTATGTTTCATGATATTTTCTCTATATCCATTTCAATTATTATTATCTATCGTGCTCCGGATTAATTTATTTCTGGCTGCACGTACGTATTTATCTCTGACAACATTCAGATTTGTTGCGTTCAAAATACTCAAGTTAAATGAAATAACTTTTAGAAATAAGAAATTAGAACTAGTGTAGATGAAATTTAGAATAAGCGTGTTGTCAATTGATGCTTCAGTGTGACGAAATAAAGTAGATTGGTATGTTACAACTTAAGAGATAAATTGCAAACTCTTGTAAATGGAAAGAGAGGACTCGTCTACCGCTAGGTTGATAGACACTTATGTTAGAGGAAATCGGTAGAGGATTGCTCTGAGCTCTCTTATTTTGTAAATCCAGTTGCAGGTACATCGTCCAGGGATTCACGAGAGTGGAAATATCTGTGGCCTTCATCCCCACTTGTAACCGGGCAAGCACCTTGAGGTATCAGGGTTCCTCGCGTTACTTTTCTCTATTTTTTATCGAGCATTCGGATGCGGCAGTATCTCTCAGTCCAAAGGCGAAAAAATAGGGTTTAAAAAACACACGATGTCGCGAGTTTCTTGTAACTTATCAATAAAAACATTCAGTATTCAGACGCGTACAATATCGCTCAGTTCATGTCTTGAATCTCATTACTTTATTATCACAAAATAATCCCTATTAGCATACTATGCATTATTAATTCTATTGTACTTCTCTATCCTATAATGTTTTCTCTAATTTCGTTTCTACCAAGTCTAGCTATTATTTCATCCGAATAATTGGAATTAATAAGAGGTTTCCAGGTAGATCATAGAAATTACAATTTCCTTGGTGGAAACGATTTCCATTGATGTAATAAGAAATTGATAACCGATTACGTTGGTTTGATTCATTGCAACCTCTGGAGGAAAAATGTACTTGTAGTAGCTATGTACATGTATTTCAAGAGCAAGGACTGTGCAACATAGGTAAATATACTTTCAGTCATGTGTGCGTGCCACATAACGTGAAGGTTGTGTACTGGCCCTGGAGTTCTTCCAACGTAGCAATCATACGGTCAGTGCAATTGTCTTGGCCGAGTGCATTCCTGCAGAAATGCTGGCCAGTGATTACCTGTTGAGTTCACATACATACCTCTCTTTTCGAGAAACTGTGTGTAGTACGTGACTGAAATCGTCCGATAGGTTTCTTGCGTTTTCGTTTGCTTTAAAGTGTGTTCTCTCATTACGTGGGTATTTTGTAACTACTAGTAAACGCACAATTCCAACTAAATCTTTTCTGTTCGTCAATTCCGTTTGACTTATATCTGATATATATATTAAAACATGAGAAAGTCTAGTATAGCAGAATACACTTGAAAAATATATTCAAGATCATAATCGTGACAATTAAAGCTGATTCAAAGTGCAATCACGGTGAAAGTGAAACCTACAGCTAAGCATGTGACACTCTTCTCAGTATGGATGACAATAGGTAGATTCACACATTATTATGCTTTGTGAATTAATAAGTGGCACAACTAAACATAGTAAACAGACATTTAACAATGGCTGTTTGACCCGTAATTAGTATAATTATTAATCGTGTACTAAATTTGAAAGTACATAGATCCAATTGAAAGTAAACCAAGACAATTACTATGTAAGCTACATATGGTTTTCGAGAGTCTGAAACAATAACGAACATACTTCACCTTCAAATTAGTGGTATACGTTTTGTTCACAATTCTCTCAATTCACCATGTAGCTAGTTGGTTTGTGTTTTTTTCTAGAGGCCAGTAAACTCTGACATTAATAAACGTTCTCATGTTCTTTGTCCCAATAACCTTTCAAATTTATCCATAGGCTTACATTTCTAGAAACATGGAAGAATTATTGCTGGCATCCTCCTTCGAAGAATTACCAACCACTCATTTAAATGAACTCTATAGAATGAACACGTGCTAACGGTGTGCTGTTTACCGTGCTTGTAAATCACGTATGATTACGTCGGTTGCACATATGCAAAGCTTCCGCCGATAAACCCACCCACGTTTATAAGCGAGAATCTTACATAATAAGAACCCTTTTACCGATTTATCTCGAAAGGAAGATCGTTCCACATACCCAGATCCGAAGTTACCGGACTGCAAATGAAAGTGGTCATACATATTTATGAGATTACGACAAAGGATTCGCGATGTAGAACGTTATTACCTCATCCTGACCCGTCATTCACAGCTGCTCGAATTTGTACCAATTCAATTACTGCTAGCTCAGGGATACGGAGGGTTCAAAACGCACTTACGCACATATACAATAAACGCAAGTAACCAAGTGCAGTAGTTAACTGGTCAAGCCTCTTTAAATGGAGAGCAATTGGGACGACAAGTTCAACAACAAGTCGAACCACTTGGATCAATCACAAGGCAAGACTACCAAAGACTATTTTCCGCGGATCATTTCCTCTAAAGTTCCTACGTCTTCCTGTCGATTTATCAGAAGCTTTCCACTCGGTGAAACGGAAGTGCGACTGGTTTTACTTTCGCCATTTGCAGCAGATGGACGAAGATGGTTCGTCATTCTGATTAGAAGTTCATGGGCATACGAAGTGAAGGCGAGACTGGATAAGCATCGTTAATCGATAAGTGCTAATCCTTTCTCCCGCGGAGTCAAATACTTTCTCGAAGATAGTACGCTTCTATGGTCTCATGGCCACGTTCCACCTCGCGTCATCCTGACTGACCAACTGCTTTGGAACGACTCGGCTACGTCACTCTAGCTATAAAATTTCACTGTGACAAATGTATTCGTTTGATCATGGAATAGAAAGCTGTATGGAACTAAATGTTGACTCAAACTCCTCTACTTCGTGGGTTGCATATATGTATGTGTTTCTCTATATGTGTATAAGTAGGTATACCTGCACGACTGGCTAGCACTACAAGTAATAAGTAACTCATTGCATAATATGTATGTATACGTTAACACGAATATCCAGTTAACAAGGAACCCAGAAGACGGATGAAAAGTGAAAGATCTAGTGTAACTATCATTCTTTTTTGTCTATCACACTCAAATGCAAAAGTATATGTTACTTTATTAACGAATCACAGCTTGAGTGTAGCAGAGAAAGGATTAGTGCAAGTTCGAGGTTTAACTTTGGATTAAAGTTCGTATTTTACCTACGATTAATGAACACTTTGTTAGATGATGATGAAGAAAGTTTATGTTATTTCTGACGCTCAAGAGGTTATACGAGGTGTGCGAGGTCAAAGGGTAACGAAATATTTGTAATACCTCATTAAAAGTTCGTTGCAATGTCGCTCGACAGCTGGTGTGTTTTAATGGTGCGGTGTTACTGAAGGTTCCGACCAGTATACATAGTCCACGTGACGCTGCCATTCACGATAAATGTTATGAGCATTAAAATCTCTGACATTAAAAATCTCGACGAAGTAACAATTGAACGCACGTCTAGTGCAATTCACTTATCACGGGTATCATGACCACAAGCGGCACTCTCCATGTCTCACAGAGCTCAATGAGGTGAAATTATTTAAGTACCAAACTTGAAAGGGGTCTTTCTTGCTCATCACGTTAGACACAGGAAGTGAGATTGCTGCCTACAGAATTGGTACATACATACACATGTCGCAATATAACATATCAAGCAACACGAATGTTAAGACGATAGTTTCATGTTTTATTGCTCGTATAATTTTATTGTTTGTTTTATAAGTCCCATTCGAAAACATCGTGACAATATTCTGCACGATTTGATAGGAAAATCATGTTCGAATTTATTTGGTGAGATTTCACGACTAATATTTTCTCGGTCAATTTCTTAACGCGTGTGTTAAAAGAGAAATCGACTATTAACAACATTCTCTAGACTAGACTATAATGAATAATTGTCACGGTTATTCCATTGGTGAAACAGAGTGAACGTATGCTAGTACAACAACACAGGTGTAATAAAACACTTGGTGTAACTTCCAAATATGGTGCATTAGAATTAGTGATGGAATTAGTACAAAGTTGAAAGATTTATTATTCCACCGTCAATCTACATCCGTATAAGTATGTTGATCGTTAAACTCGAATCCCAGTCGCATAAAGAAACACGCCAATCATTGTGTTAACGAATCATTATTAACGAGATATGTGGCCCTCGACTTCTTCGCAGAAGTAATGAACAATGTAAGTCGATTACGAAGGTATTTGAAAACTTTAAGTTTGGAACTACCCAGTACACGTATGTTCCTTGATCAAATAGATCGATAAATTATGATCCTTCTCTACCACAGATATAACTACAGCAGAAAGTGATCATGACCAAGCTCGAAAGAATGGACAATAAATGTCTCCAATTCCATCGAGTTATTTTTAGTCATTGCATTATGCACTATTCCAAACAAAGCACACACGTAAAACAACTGGAAAGGCAAATAGACTAGAATCTCCTGGTGACTTTTCCATTCTGAAAACAATAACTTCTGCTAATGGCCACCGTTAGGCGTCATTGCCATACTGTGCGCTTTCCATGTCTAGTTCCTGAAATTTATAACGTTCTGCGTGCAATACCATGTACACGCATGCCGTGTACAAGAGGAACGTGTGGATTGTCATTATTCATCCGTGCGTTGACTTTGCGCACGTGCACTTCGCTGCTTTCAACGGAACGAAAGACTCCTTATCCGCGATGTCTCACAATTATCAGCTATCTCACCCGACTACTGTTAATTAAACGCTTCTCTTTGCATTGACAATACTCCGAAGCGCGTGATTTCTTTCTTCGTGCAACATTTATCAAGTCATGAAACCTGTTCAACAATTTTTTCCAGATAATCAATTGTCGCTTTGACTGAATAATTCTATTGAATGACAAATAACTCATCAGATAACAACTAATGGTTAAGGAATCTATTCTAATTAAAATTTTCTTGTTGAGAGATTATTTTTGTACCATTTAACAATGCTTGCATTTTTCGAGTATACGATTAGCAAATGATATACAATAAGAATCAATAGTGTTAAATTCTTCATTTATACCAGTAGGAATGTGTAGAGATAGTAGAATAATTTGCTGACAGTGCGCTGGAGCAATTTCAATTAGCAGATTCGGATTACAGGAGCACACATTCGAGACTACGTTATTCGCAGGTTAAACATCAGAGGCCAGGGGTTAAGATGTCAGAACGGGCTTACCCTACCGGATCACACAAGTTTATTCCACTTCCGTTAATCGACATTCCCCTTCGCGCCGCCGCGTTGCGACGTGCTGTGCCGTAAAGGCTCCCTCCCAAAGTCGCTAATTGTTATGGGTCACTGACTGAATGCTTGTTGCAAGACACCAGAAGATAACACGAGTCCTCAGCTTTGCCGTTCGAATCAACGCTGCACTTGTTGCAGCTGCACACTTGTTGCACTAATTCGTGGCATCTTAACGATTTTAATGATTCAATTAATTTTCTTTCCGCCCTCTTGTCTGCTTTTCTTGCGTCCCCTTTTACTTTTGACGCTTGTCATGCGAGAAGTGATTATTGAGGAGGATCTTCGGCCTCTTTGATGCTACGTGTATAGTGATCAGTATATGTGACCATAATGCCATTATGCTTGATTACTTGTTTCGGTGATTATGACAGTGATACGGGTTAAACAATTTTTTCCCCATTATACATTCTTCCGCTATAAATAGGTCCAAGGCGAGGTGAGTAACGCCCATTTTTCTAGATGCTTTATTATTGTCATAAGTATCGGTACATTGACATTTTATTACCAGGGAATTAGAGAAAGGTTTTTCCTAGAAGCAATAACAATGCCGCGAAGAAATTGATTGTGAACAAGAGTTAGAGAAAAAGTGTAAAATCAATTTTATAATTCACTATGTGAATCGAGAATACTAAATTATTCACAATGTAACTTTTAAGGGTTGATAAAGATATACCTCATATATTTTACTGATTTTATTAGCTTTTCAGAAACAAATTTGTAAGCAGTATTTAAGGCCCAGTGACTTTATCATGTCCTCGTTCCTTTGTGTCACGTAGCCAACAGATTTACGACAACTAATCTTTGGCAAAGAAGAGGTAAACTCGTTTTTGATACCATAACAATAATTCATCCTGTTGTTTTACTAAAGAAGCGTGCGCTATCGCAATTTGCATATTGCGATAAGCTGTATTAAGTAACGCTGGGTTATAGTCTAGAAGATAATGGTAAGATCGTCACTCTATCGGCCTTTGTAATTCTGATTCATCACTGTAGTCTTACATTTCCGCTCCATTTCGCCGCAGGCTGTTAAGCAACACTCACTATATACCTCGAACGATGCAATTGTCTGTTGTAGACACGATTCATTTCATCCTATGAAATAACTTCTCCTATGTTCTATACCTAGACTTCAACAGTTTTCCACTTGAGAGTTCAATTCCCTATTCGCGCACTAGGCAGCGGTCGGGGTCGTTCACTCGACTGACGCACGAATGTTAATTAACACTGTAGTCACTAGCGTACTTGAAAAATACTAGTTTTTTTTCCACGATACCATTTACGTGAGAAATCACAGGTACCACGGAATCTGATGGATTTTCAATTGGACTAACAACTGTTCGAGCTCTCCGATCGATACTTCTAATTAAATTTCACGCTCCGTGTTTGTTTTGCTGGTGTTCCACCGTCAATTTCGTATGACCAAGCTTCGTTATTCTGCCAAGTATTTTTTCGGGAACAATACTGCACGAAGATCGAACAATTGGATTGAGGTTGTAAATTTATTTGCTGAACGTATTACTATGTAGATTCTACTGCAATCGATGAACCATGATCCGTTAACGATCTAACAATTAGTGCTTGCGTTGAACTGCGCTTGTACGAATTACACATGTGTTAATATTGACCGTGGCATCGTTTACCTAATGGACTGATAACGGGTCGACAACACTCGCGCTACACGGTCAGGATTTTCAATCTTCTGCATCAGAGAATTTTTCGATAAATTACCACTGTGACAATATGACCAGGGATATAATGGAAAATAGTCATTACGGAAGGAAAGGACAAATATTCGTTTAATAAAAAAGTAAACGGCAAAATTTGTAGATGTTCAATACGAAACGCTTCTGATAAATTGGAAAAAGCAGTACTTCAAATTAAACATATGTATATCATTATAGTACAAGCTGCTTTTAGTTGAATTTTATTTTTCGAAATGCTAATTATACGATATGTTAGATAAAGAGAAAATATAGATACCAAATAGGCGACACAGTTAATGACAATTTCGCGGAACAGAGAGATAGAAGAAATCGATGACACATATCCTCTGAATTTTATCTCTCATCTGTACTAATAACTGCCATTCGCTACCATCGTCATTACCGCAATAATTACCATTTGAGATTGATTAAGAAATGTGTCGTGCAATTGTAACTCAATCAAACCTAATAAGCTACCAACGACGAAATTACAATTTTCCATTCAATCTTCGTTCCCATTCTTCATAGCGAATAATTCGTACCTTTATAATTACACAATGGATTTCCATATTGACATTGTCATCAATTTTAGCAATCTCACCATACGCACACCGTATCAGGCAGTATGGATATCAACTAAACCGCTGACACCGCGATCCATGGTGTTTCGTCACCCACACTCCAGTAAATTTTTCCATTCCCAGTAGGTCATTATTGTTCGCAAAGAAAGACGTGATATTTCAGTGTGCAAAAGCAATCGCGTGCCTTGTATGCACATCGAGGGATTCAAGCTGACATTTGCAAAGAATCTAAGCTCGTGGTGTTATCCTCCAGTAAGTGAGTACACTATGTAGCGCTGATGAGCCTGTAGAATGCGTTATGCCGCATCTTGCGCCAGAGATTCTACAATTAGGGGAGAGCACGACCAACTAGGAGCCTTGTACCGCTTGGGAACAATCTCAAGGATCTTGGCTTGAGTCAAGTTTTCACTGAGAAGGCAGATGGTTTTGCAAGAGTCGTTAATCTTCCAGAGTTCATCGTTTTAGAAAAGGAGTTCTTCTGCTCGATCATATCGGCTTGTTCATCATCTTCTGGATGAAGAAGAGAGACACATATCTGCTCGCGAAGGACATTGTGAGTATGGAAATTAGTATGCGATCGCAACAACAAATATCCTATCCTTATCTACTTTATAAAGATCTATCCGTTGAATTCCAAGAACAATTTTCGACTTAGGAACTCGCTCGTATGGTGAAATTGAGTCGTAAAAAATAATTACATACGTCTATTGTATAATACTAATTAAAGGAGTATCTCTACTAACTCGATAGTTTTACGTAATGGTCTACTGTTTTCAAAATCATACTTGAAATCTTAATAGGAGAAGCATTATTATGTGGAGTGTGTATACGAAGTATGAAAGAACCTGCCAGGTACATGAATAAGACGAGGTAGTTACCAGGGTTACTATGATATATGACCGTCAGAATAGGTAGAGGATTCTTGAACTTATGACCCATGAGGTAATATGTACTACGAGATATTTGACTCTGCGGAACAGGACTTATGAGTAGCGAAACGGAATATCTGCAACTGCAACGAACCATTCCAGCTCATTGTTAACACAATGTTATATCGCCGGAAGAGGCGAAAGCCCTCTAGTCACCATTGCACCTTTCTTAATGACAGTGCAAGAATGGTCGTATTTCAACATAAACGGCACCGAGACATTAACCTCGCGTGATTTTAGTTCTGGATGGCAAGTTTGCGGTTTATCCTCGATTTGTCAGCGCGTAACCGCTGACGGCGCAAATTGCATGCTGCTCACGGACTTATCCGAAAGAAGAACCTGAGAGACGTTTTGATACCTGACGGATCTGATTTCCAAAGTGATTGCCTAATACAGTGAAACGTTGTACTAAACAAAAGTAGATATTCTTTAAGCAATTAAATAATATTTATATCCGTATTAAAATTTTTATTGAAATAATTAGTTTGATTCTAGAGTAAAAACTTGATTTATAACTTTGTCAACTGACAAAGAAACTGTTTGGAAAAACATTGGTATAGGGTTATACATATAGGATAGCTTATTGACTCATTAAACTTTCTTTGAGGTACTCATTGACTGAGTCCAGGCAAGACTGTATTATATACCACGTGCAACCTAAGATCAGTTTATTTGTAATGTGAGACACGTGGAAATATGTATACACTTGTTGCCAGCTGATCAGTACGCCTATGAGTCTCGGTGAGTTGTATAGCAAGTGATATACGAGCTAAGATTGCCACAGCAATCTGACATTGATGCTTCTCCTATTGTAATCCAAAGCACTCCCTTCGGATGAATATAATTCGACAGTAAATATCAATTCAAGATTGAACAATTATTTCAATTACTGACTGTTTGCCGACACATTTTAAGCAATCGACACGATTGGTTGAGCGCATTCACTACTGCTATTATGGTATTTTGTACTGTGTCGCGTGCTCGTTTAATACAAATGATTCATCACATATTTCCAGTGATAGTCATTCGCAGGTATTTGAATTATAAGTGGTGTTCGTCATTTTAGTACCACAACAATAACCTGCTATTTAGTTATTAACACCGTGGTAAATCACCTAAGTGTGCGTGAAGTTTCAGGGTACGATGACTCATGCTCAGATTGGTAGCTGATCATTGCACAATTAATTCAAGCAACAGCTGGGTAGTGACTATGTTAAATTCTTTTTAAGGGTTGGATTATTGCAGCACGTGCGTAATTATTTGTAATAATCCTCAGTTATATAAGTCAAGCTATATCTCATTCGATTTATGTTAAACGATTTATTTGAAGTTTGTATGCTCCAAAAATCGATCATTTCGTTTAAAAGGAAACTAGATTTAATTATTGTATATGGAAAGTATGGCAGATGTAAGTCAATTCAAATGATCAAAATCCTTTAAAAAACAACTCATATTCAAAGATAGTAATAAAATTAATTCGGCAATCGAACTATTAATAGGAGAGAGAGGTAATTAGCATACTACGCAAAGTAGGAAAACTAAGTAAGAGTTCAAATCGGTGGGAGTAAGGTCAACCAGACGTAGTTCACCTCGTTAACTGGAAAGTGAAGTCAATACGGATTTTCGTTGCAAAATCCTACGCAGCTGGCGGTTACTATTATAAGTCTTGTTCCTGGTTGAAAATGTGGGTAAGTGGCGTAAGGACGGTCACCCGTGGCCGCACGTGCACTGATACAAGGAACCTGCATCCGATCGCTCTGTTTCTTCGCTCCATAGTGCATACACACACTACAACTGTATCACATTAGCAGTAATGTATGCACGCAGAACAGAGCGTGAAAGTGCCTCGTATGATACGAGTAATGAATGTGGCGAAAATCCAGAGATAATCATTTCTACCTTTCTACGTATACAGTAGATTTCATCTACAATGCTGTGTATATTCAATAGTACTTCCACCTGCACGTGTTCTCTACGCGATATCGTTAATCGACTAGGAATCTCTGCTCCATTAACCGCTTAACGGTGTTCGTTGAGTATCTCTCCGCATTAGCAGAAAATTATCACTGTTACTAAAATATGATACAAAATATGATTCCACAATGATATGATATTATAAAAATTATAGTCTCAATAAAACTTAAAGAGACAACAACTTTCTACAATAATTATTTTGAAACAATCAAATTATTAATCATTTAATGAAATCAAGTTACAATATTTTTTACTAAATAGATTTCAATCTAGAATGGGTGGGTGGTGGGGGATTTTCTCAACGTTGGAGATTTTAATTAGCTTGACGAATGAACAATTACAAAACGTAATTCCGGAATTAAATGATACGCTTTGAATATATAATCGGGTGATTTGTTCCATTGTTGAATGCTTAGTAGCCATAGATCGTAGTTGATAAGCAGACGATGATAAATGGAATTTAGAGGGACTGCATAAATTTGCTCAGCACTCGATCGTGCATTGTCCCCTCAGTCGCGATACCGACATTGAATTTTATGGCATCCACAATTGATAGTCTCCAAACGTCTTCGCGTTATTTATGTCTTATTGTCAAGTTAGACACGCAATTTGTGGTTTCCCAGTGCTGTGGCATTGACTTTGCGTAGGCATGGGATCACATATCGTTCACTGTCGTTCGAAGTTACGTTTATCCATTGGTTAACCACTCGTTGATCCAAGTTAATTATACAGGCTAAATTTGCTCGAGTAAAATATACGGATTTGCACGTGAATGGCGCTACTACCTTGAGTTCGATCGAGTACATCCTGGTATTGAGTAAGTTAAAGGAGGCACGCCCAACGGATCGTTCATATTTATATCTACGTGGATTACAACAACAGAGAAAGTATCGCAAAACACTATAAAGAAAATTCATCCGACACGCTGGTATATGTATTACGAAACGCGTAATTAATTTGACGTAATCGGACTCTCACTTTAAGGATCTTCCGTGTCATCGAAGCTGATTGCACGCGTATGACTGTACCTCAATCGTTTACCCTGACCCGTTTGCTTCTTTAGCCTTTTAAAAAGAGAGAACAGATGTTTTGATCAGCATCCCAGTTTTCATTAGCATACCGAGAATTCTAGTCTGAAGACGAGTGTTCAATAATTGAAATATGCTCAAAACCAAAGTCGACCTTGTGAATTTTAGGTACGATTTTTGAATAATCTGCAGGAGGTCTAAACGCACGGTAAATGGCAAAAGCCATTTCATAGATGTTGGAACAGTATGGGCTATCAAACCGTCTTGCGGCTTTCGCGGGATCTCAGGAATGCAAGTCAACACTGTTGTTTTCCCACGTGTCCACGTGTCTGCCATATGCAGTCAAACACGGTAATCAAAAAAACTGTCTATGTTATTTGATCCTAAAATCAACTTATGTTATTAATGGTCCAAGCTACTGGTTACCGCGGTCCCAGAGTAAGTTATTGATAAAATCAATATTCTAAAGAACGAGACTTGGTTCGTTGTTTGCATTTACTATTCCAGTTGACACTAACTATGAGATTACTCTAAAAAGTGTTTAAAGTTACAGTGGTTCACTAGAATACGCCTTTTGCTTCCCTAACAATGAGTACAACGAGTCCAAGGCTACAATATTACTGCAATCCAACTTTCAGTTAACTCTGTCCTCTTCAGACTAGTAATTATTGCTAAATATTTCTCCTTCTGCCCCATGGGACAATAACGTGCAGTCTGCATAAAAAAAAAAAATCTGCTGTATTGTGTACCTTTGTTGGATTGTTTCTTATCGCATTTGCCTCGTTCGAAATTATAGGAATATGGCCGGAACATTAATCAACAGCGTGCACTATCTCAAGAATTTGTTAATGTAAGAATGTTTCAAAGGCTTCAATCACCTTCGCGCAGTTAATATCTAGGTCATTCGATCCTGTTTTCGTAATTATTTTCGGCCGAAGCGTCGAGCCAATTTCGTCAGTGGCTCCACGGTAACAGTCGATTGGCGCGAAATTCACTGGAGAGAGAGAGGTCGCGTTGCATAATAAAGCGTCATTGGAAGTTCTGGAGCGCGAGAGTCTTTTGCGCAGACAAGTTTTCTTCTGGATGAAAGACTGTGTCACGCGGCATAAATTATTCCATCGATATTTCACGATAGTTCTTTTGTACGATAAAGTCTCTCGTGACTCTTGTTTTACCTTGCTATTTATTTGGGACAATAAAAACTTTCGATGGTGGTTTGTAGCGTAGAAATTACTTGTTGGAATTGAATTTATTTATCGGAAGAAACTCGATTGGTGTCTTTGGAACAGATCAGTAAAGTGTCCGCTTAGAGAGACACCGAAGTTGAATAACGTGCCTGGTAAGTCAGTGCGCAATCTACCGGTGCATATCCATTATGGACGATAAGTTTACTTCCTGAAAGGAGTTCCAGTTCGAGCGGACCAGTTGCCAACAAATTGATCCTGTTCCTTTAAACATTGCAAATACCTTCGATCAACTAGCTAAACTTGCACTCACAGCTAGACTCGACTCAGCTTCTCACTCAGTAAATGTATACTACTCCATTTATCGAAACAAATATAAGATCTAATTATAAAACAGATAAAATTTGTCAGTTTCCGTTGGTTTTCTGCTTTCCGATGCAGCATTCGAGAAGATAGTAAAATTGGAATATTCGCGTTTTATCGCGTGTACTAGAATACGAGCGATTCCGTTATCAGCTTGCAACGGACGGAACAACGAATCCAGTAACGTAATGAGAACTGCACGGTTTCGTAAGTAGCACGTGCATAGTCGTCCCCCGGTTCTCACGTAGATTTTATTTCCAGCCATCGAGTTCGCTCACCCCGGTTTTGTCTATTCAATTGTCGGATGCGACGTTCTTGAAAGCTCATAAAGACAAGCAAGCAGTGTCGAAGCCTTTGGGGATTCACAGGTGGACAGTGGTTAATACGTGAGGGACAAACGAACGCACGACCTTAGGACTTCTTGATGCCTCGGACAAAGAAACTTGGATCAGCATTTACACGAGAAACCGATTAGTTACTCTACACGCTTCGATTTACCTAAACGTTACCAGTATAATTGCACTGAACGTTACAATGCATTTCCTAACTAATACGAGAAAGAGAATTCACCAGAGCTATCCTCCGAAATTAATTTTATGCATAGTCTGAAATGTGAGTTATGGCCTTCTTAAGATTCTTTGGAAGATCACTTCGTTAATTAGGCAGCAGAGTATCCCCGCTTTATCCCAATTATCTACAATTTGATTCAGGTGGAAGTGCAATGTATCTTCTCTTTCCTTTCCCCACTTAAATTAACTACTAACTATTATTGATGGTACACCGGGAAGCATGAGAAAACAAATCCCAGAAGAATACTCTTGACACTAAAATTACTGGAAAATAATTTCAACCTTACCTGTGTAACTCAAGGACTGTCCATCTCCCTCGCAGCGATTTATTCCTCTTCTCGAGCTTTCCGCCTCTTCGTTTCACGTTCGATGATCAGGACGAGTTACGATCATGGCAAGAAAGAGGCCTTTCCTCGCTCACCAACTTTTTTACTCCGTCTCGTCGTCGCTTTTCCACCAAGGTTCACCCTCGACCGATCATCCGCGCAACCAATCGATCCTCCTCCGACAGTGCACCCGCGATCCAAGAAGGATCTATCCGCGTGCAAGTTACTTATCAGAGCGCACAATCACTCGACTGAGTCTCGCGATCGATGAGATTGTCGGACCGCTTCGTGCGATCTTCGCGGCAGTCGATCGCATAGATAAGAAGTGGATAAAGAGGAAAGGAATATCCTTAGTGATCACATATGTGTCTTTGACTGGAAGAACAGGTTTGCCGATGTCACCGTATCGCTGCTCTGGTAAATAGTCCTTTGGCAGAGGATGTAGGATCTATCGATCGAACGATCGATCGATCAGGATCACAGCGTGGCGCGGTGGAGGCTCGCGATCGCGAGTAACGCGCGATCCTACCGTCGAGAGCGTGCCACCGCGACTGCGGCTATTTCGTATCTACTCGCGCCGAGCGATCGACGCCGTGCCGGTGAATGCGCGCGCGTGAACGCGTGCAACCGTACGGACTCTTATCTTTGTCTGCGTGCGTTTCTGTCCACGACTCAAGATCCCACGTTGTCTGTTTGTCCGTCGGCATCTAGAATCATGCGCGTATGGTTGCGATCCGTTGGGCGGGATACATACAGGTATCTTTACCTCGCGGTGGGTGGTGCAAGAAGATAAGAAGAACGTCCTTTTCCGAGGTGATCTTGAATAACTCGATCCTTGAGGATTGTCGGTCGATATATATACGCGAGACTTCTATTCTTGATCAGTGACGTCGCAGCGCCGGAAGAAACGGGTTTGTCTGATCTTGGAAAATTGATAATTATCCCATGCCTGCTCGTTGGGAAACGAGTTTTGAGCTGGTCCCGGTACATCGAAGATGTCCTCTCCGATAATGCTATGCACCTGGCTCGTTGTGTATATTGACTATACTAGAGTTTTCTTTACGCGCGAAGAATAGAATGCGAAGGAAAGTTATTTAGTATTCGGTTAGTGGAATAACACTATACACAATGAATCATTTCTGTTGTAGCACTTTTATATACATCGATAGTCATAAGAAATTGTTTTTGCTGCAGTTGTTGATCTGGTTATCATCGAACATTATGGGCGGTATAAACGTGTTTGTTTTTCAATTATATTCATTGAGTCCGGCGAGTATGACGTACAGACAATGGACTACCGTTAAAAGAATAAAAAGAAATGGCATTCTTAGAGGGGAATTCAGCGTTCGTTGCACCTGGTGAAAGAAACCGAAACAGAGCGGTAATAATTGTTAATTTGATTTACCGCAGCGCCAGCTCATTAGAAATTAACTTCGTTCTGAAAGTGATTCCTGTTCTCCCCTTTCCTTGGTTAATAATAAACTCAATCCGTGACACGATACTGGTCAGCTTCCGCTCTCACGTTTATTCGCTTCAAGTGCGATCAACCCCCTGATGCCTCAATTATTATTTGCTCACCGATGAGCACTTTTCCCTTACGGTTAAATGCTCGTGTCTCGTGGGTGTGATAGTAAATTTCTTTATCGGAATCGTATAATTTATGAATCGACGTTCCTTCGCTATACACTTATCGGGTATCCGTTACAGCACATTACGTCCTCGTTGCATGCGCGCACATATGTACTATCTTTAAAAGGGATTTAAATTTGGCTGACAACAGGAGCGTCCGCTGAGTCTCTAATCGCAACAGTGGTTTTTCACGTGCGATGCACCGATGCATCATGTACGCATACTCATTTTTGCATGCACATATCGGATGTAATCATTAAGAAATTTAAAAATAACTCAAGGTTGTTTTGTAGTTTATGTTTTGACACATTCGATATCAATTCTTCAAATTTTCTTATAACACAACTAGTAGTAAAGTCCTCAAATGTATTTGTAATTTACTACGTAGTGGATCGATAAAAAAATTCTTCCGTTTCAGACAGTTAGTAACACGAATGCGATCATAAGTCTGCTTGCTCTTGCAAACTGATATTGCAAAATTAATTATTCAAAGATGACTGAGAATAATAAAACATATGTCAGTCAATAAAGTGTTTAATAAAATTTCAGATAACGATGTATAGTCTCGATATGAGTTTTATTTAAAAAAGCAAGAAAACATTTATAATTAATCGACCAATTCACGATTTTAATGATAAGCCTCAATAAATTTCAAACTAACTGATGACGTGCTAATTACGATGTTTTTGAATAGATAAGAGTTCTATATCTTCCGTCAAAAAATAGTCTCGGTTCATTGACACAATCAATACATAGACTGAGTTCTATCAAAATGTTCATCACGCCTCAATCTCTTCCAATTGGGTTTAAAACCACGTTCCAATATTATTCCTCCAAGAAGCGTCTGTAACACAGTCCGGTATCACGTGTTACGTATAGTTGCTATACTCATACTTAAAGCTCGTGGACATCGAGTTAATTAAGATGCGTGCAAACAGGGCGTAACTTTGCATTAAGTTTCCCGGATTTACCCACAGTATATCGACGATCAAGAATGAAAAGCTAGAGCGACCTTCAAAAATGCCACTCACTATCTCATGGCCTTAGGACGTGTAGATACTCGTTCTTGCGTGAGCACTATACCTTCATAATCATTTTCTTCTGTTTTCACGAGCGAGTTCTATACAATTCGTACTGAAATGCGCGTTGATGCGTGTGCTAAAAATGGTACTCTCCGAACCACGCAAGTATTACCCGATTTCGTAATGAGTGCCAGTCAGCATTTCGAGCGTGAAAGTCCTGATATCACGTTTCGGTGAAACTCACAAGTATAATACTTCCCAGTATTGTAAAATTCAATTTTAATGAGTGAGATTCTTTTCTTCGTAGCGTTTTTTTTCTTTACAAGGTAGCAAAGTCGTAATTGGGAATCGATAGAAGCTTCACGACGGTGTTGGAATGTCTTTCTACATGGTTTGTCGCCCTTAGGTGGTTCAGACGTGAGGTGACCAGACCTGTTGGAAGGCTAGTTCAGGACGATGCTTAAGCCACCGCGAGAGAAATGACCAGTCACTGAAGTCAGGCAAGGGTGAAGGTCACACTAGTCACGAGCATCGTGTTCTGACCACGTTACTCGTCTGCATGAATACAACTACTTCTCTACGAAGCTGATCGTCGAGGACTACTCTTAGGGTTCTATTTATACCACTACGTTTAGTAACACTTTATATCTATAACTTTCTCCTGGTTCCTGATAAAGGACATTGACACTCTTCCCCGATGTAGTAACTAGCTGTGGGTTTTCTCTATGAATGAAGATTGCGCAAAAATACAATTACACATATCTGACCCTCGAACCAAAGATTTTCCACATCATCATTGTCACGTAAAATTCTAATCTATATTGTGACCAGTTTGAAACTTTCTGGAAAGTTGGGTTTTCCCAATACATAGTTTAACTCACGATCGTTCCTTTGCCAGGATTTATAGCCGTTGGGATAATATTTGGAATAGATAGACCTTCAAAACGAAGCTATTAGATCCGAAGGACTTTGGATACAATAAAAGGAAAAAACAGGAGATTAACGTAAATCCTGCCGATGGCGATACAATACAGATATTTCATTTAGTGTAAGGCAGGTTGCGACAGTTTAATATGCAAAGTCATTTGTGGCGGTAGTTTTCCAATGTGGCTGGTAGATATATGAGCAGGATCCTTTCGCTTCTTAAGCAAAGATTTGCCAAGTTGCATCGTGAAATATTTTTGTTAGACTATTGGCAGAATCCAAGGAAACCGGTTGTGGCTGCATCGGTAAGTATGTATTCACGGCCTTGGAATTGTACGTTATCGGAAATGAGGTACCTAAAGAAACCACTCGAGCGTAGAATATATGTATTTGACACTATAAAAATACAAGAATATCTGTGTGTATTCATGATTCTCGATTTCTTCAAAATAAACGTAAATTTCCTCTCGGAAGCAAAACATTCTCTGACAGCATATCTCGTAAATTGCTCATGGTCAAAGTCGTAGACCTACTTATGTCATGTAGGTTTTTTAATGATATACATAGATCTAATGAGCTTCAGGGGGCTGCTAGGGTCTGCCATTATTCGCGTAATTCTACGACTGTACCAAAGTATTTCCGTGCATGAAATCTATAACAACCACAGGTATTCCGCGATATTCTGTTAGCTTTTTTCACAAATTAGCGCAAAAAGAATAGATGAAGAATCATAAGTGAACGGTGATTAACCATTGGTATTAGTAATCAGCCGCGTTAAATACTTACTTTCGCTAATAAAAGCGTGCGAATATCCCTCATGAAATTGAAATTTCTACTGCGGTGAGTCGGCAACATTGGATAGCGACTATAAAATGGTAATGGGATTCTAAAGCTTCATTTGCCTGTAATCGAAGTATGTAAGATCTACTAATGTAACATGTATCCTATACATTGTCAGTATTAGTATACGTAGCAGCAGGATCCTTTTCACTCAATTTCTGTTACGAAACTCTAACCATCTGTTGATGAAGAAACCTGGTTTCACATCGGTCGATGAGGATGCGTTACTACCAAGAGACCGAAACTTGGACTCGAATGAAACGTAAACTTTTCATAAATAAATCACATGTTTGTATACATGTTCATAATGATTAGCAAATTTTCTAATTTAGAATTAAACGCAACGTTCGAATGGAAAAATATCCTAATAATTCGTGTACCATCAATCGTCAAACGGAATCCTCTCGATAACTTATCCAATGGCACTGCTGTTCCTTACCTCCTTTTAATTTGCGATTACTGTACATAGAGCTTTACATTTTTGCACAAAGAATTGCAAGCTGATCCCAAATAATGCACCCAATTAAATAAGATTATTTTAGTTTCTGCAAATACAACGTTCTCTAAATTATTATAATATTCGCAGTTGGATGAATAAATATGTTCCTTTTCACTAATTAAATCGAATTTGATAAATCCCCAATTGCAATGATAAAAAATATTTTGTAACTTCATAAGGGATTCAAAAAAATCACTATGTAAATGGAAAGTTCGTCTGCGAATCGCTGTTCTAAAAGAAGCAACACCTGACCCCGGATGATCAAAGCATAACTAGCTGACGACGCACTTGTCACGGCTATAAATTAGTTTATCAGGGTCTGTCGAAACCCTGTAGCACAGCTCCACGGCAGCGTGACCAAGTAAAAGGCGTATGAATGAAAATTTTCGGAGCCCACATAATAAAGTGGTCTTCACTCCTCGGGCTCTTGAGCTCGCTCGAGGGGTCGAAGAGCGGCGTGCATAATGTGCGCGCTGCGGCACGAAAGTCACTCGTGTAAAACAGCCGCGTACACAAAGGCTCGTGGTGATCGAGCGTGGCGGGATTTGACGATGCAACAGAAAAACCGATTATACGTGCGAGGATAGTCGTGATATTTCTCCCTCTCTATCCTCGCCCCTTGAAATAAGGAGGAAGAAAATGAGCCAGGAAGTGAGAGTATCGCGCGTAGGAATACAGCTGTCCGTAGCGAATCCGTTTTTAGGCTTGCGTAGGGGTTGTAAAAATCCCCCTTAACTCTGACGCAGTCCATCATCCTCGTCATCGACTTATCAACCCCATCCACCGAATCAACTTCAAGCCTGGCTATCGCTTTCGAGTTGGATTTATATAGCAGGCAAATTTCTACTACATAACAACTACAATCTAATGATTTGCATCCAAGATAATTAAAAATACGGGACCTATTAAGTTTATCCTTAAAATTCATCTATCGTTTCACAGAAATATCCTCTGAATACTATACCTGGATCTTTAATACACACTAAGAGTATCCAACATCAATGAAAGCTTAGTCACAGGATAATTAACCCTGAAATAAATTGCACAGACCCTGCAACACAGAGTTTCAATTGCAGCATCCTCAGTCGCTGGTAATGAAAACATTGGCACATTAACAAGAGTGGCAGCGATATCAAAGATTCTCACCGCCGAATGAATACCGAAAGGAGCTCAAATACTTCAGGGTAGCTAACGATGCCGTCTATAATTGTCATTAATCGCGTGACTCCCAACAACCCGAGTAAGCGACAGAAAACGCAATTGACTGAGTTCGCAGGTTTTTTTGGAGGGGGAGGAGGGAGGTTTCAGCTTCGTGGCTGTCAAGTGAGAGTTGGTAGTTGAAGGAAGAAGGGCGGGCGGGCGGGTGTCGCGTCGTGGGAGTGCGGTGGGCCGAAGCGTGACACAGCGCGGTTGGATCGCTCGCCACGGTGGCACAATACACTCGTCAGTGGCGTAACCCCGGCCCCGGTCCCGAGTGCGGCGTGGCAGTTCGCGCAAAGGCCGTGCGCTGCTGTGCTTGCATATTCATCTTGCGCTTAGCCCTGGCTCTGGTTCTCTATGCCGGCCGAGCGGTACATATAGAGAGCACGCCACAGTACGCCTGTAACAGCGTATTCATGGGTTTCGTGTGGCCCGAACGCGAGCATTAACACGCGGCCCTCCGTGCTCCCATGAAGCTGATTGATTGCGTGCCGGTGCATCCTCTACCTATACATATATGCTTGTATGAATCTATGTAAGCGAATATGTGTGGCTGCTTTATTCGCGGCAGTGAAAGGCAGGCCGCTGCCTTTTCAGCCACCGCTGCCCACTTTTACCTTCCTCCTATCTCTACTACCTTGCTTTTGACTTTGTCTTTGATCCTCTGGGCCTGATGCTTCTCTTCTCCTGGTCTCTCGGACTCTCTCAGGCTTTCTCTTGCTTTATCAAAGGCATGCACCGGATGAATGTAGTCATTTCTCGCTATAGATTCATTGGCATGTATCACGAGGAATAAATTAGAATTATATGACGTGCAGTATGTTTTCGGCAGTACATGTATATGCGCTCGAAGAGATCCGCTGGGGGGAGGGAGAGGGTGGCATTGAATCGCTGATGATATTACCGTTGACAAAATCAATTCTTTGCGATGCTTGTCACCCCTCGCTGAGTCCGTTATGCGATTACAATTAACTGCACCCCTACGCGTAGTCTGATTACATCAGAGTCGTATCTCTGGAGGCTACACAATTGGGTAGTTATCGATATGGGGGTATGCGCCTGTTTACCGGCAAGAAGTTAAACCCTGCGGTTTCCCCAATTTAACGGGGGTTTTGCCTAGGAGACTTTTATACATAATAGAAGAAAGAGAAAGTGGTAGGTAGCAAGAGCTGAACTTATATTCCTAACTTCAAAGGTACACCAACAGAATGCTAAAGTTTCCAGGAATAGTTTTTCGGAACTGAATAGTCAGTAGCCGAGCAGACTAGTTCATCTTGTCGAGAGTAGAGGTGTCAATGGAGTGGTAAAATTTGTAGAAATGTTTTTTTCCAAGCTCGATGGTCGTTAATCTACAGCTGTGTTAGGGGTGGCCCAGAGGAACTTCCGCAAAAGAGACATCTCAAGAGGCTATAATTTATGGACACCCGTAAGACCCTTGGACAACATTATCTACCAGTAGAGTAGTCCTGGTATCTTCATTCATGGTATCCCCAGGAGCAAGGCCCAATTCATCGGTGCACAATTCGCTCCATTCTGACGGGTCCGGCGAAAAACGGAGTCAATGGGCCGTCGCTCTGGTTCGTTCCGGATGGGAGCTTATTATTATACTCACAATTATGTGGAGGATATTAGGAGCTACAGGTGTACTCGTTCATAGAGACGCTCGAGTTGCATTCACGGATTCCTCTTCATTGAGAAAATTTTTCGCCAGTGACAAATCGTAGGTAGAACTCTCGGGGGAGTATGGATCCCATAAACGGGACTCTCCATTCACTGACGTTCTCAAGCACGGCCGAGTCGACTGCAAATGAAAGGTGCCCCTGGCACTTCACTTTGTGCCAACAAACGACAAACGATAATTGTAAAGCTCCGCTAGTCCTGTTTGTCGACAATAAGGGCATTTGTCAGAGAAGTATCGATGAGCACTTCAGGTTCGAATCGATGGATCGTTCACAGGGCACACGCCCAACTCGCAACATACATCTCAGTAGCTAGACTAGACCAAAATCTCTATTTTAGTTGCAAAACTATATAAGATAGACTTTCATCTCTTCGCGTACAATTTTTGTATATGAAGATAACTTCATGCGTGTGCATGATGGCAATGCGTCTGTACTTGAATTTCTCTCTCGGTGGCGAAGAATACTTAAGCCTCTATGATTTATGACACCAGATGAATCAATTACAACAGAAGATAATGAAAGGGTTCTTGATCAATTGATCGTAACAGATGATGTTCACACGTATGCAACTTCCTCCTGGATGTTGATTTTTGTTGGAGAGGTCGGAGGTTCCATCGGCAGACTTGCACGCTCACCAACCAGTCATCCGTTATAGTTACTGTTCAAGTCACTGAAATCTTTGTCCACAGCGATCCGAAAGCCGATGCGACGAACATTAATGAGTATTGATGTCTCTCTGCCGATCGATTCGTCATGACGATACTATCTAGCGGAAGTTACATCATAGTAATCTTGATTTGACTACTTCATGCTTCGAACGGTAGGTACCGCTGTAGATACTAGTCATTGAAATACTTTTTCTAGAGGTATTTGCGGAACATACATAACTCTAATATATGATATTAAAAACCGAATGACTAAAATAGAGGTTTTTAATATAATCAAATGGTCTGTTATTTTCATCTTGTTGTCAGTACAATATACAACGGGCAAGTTTACGGTATAAGAAAGATAGACTTTAAAATTACAGTTTAGAGTCGTCTTCCTGATGGCTGTAGTTATATAGTTTCGAGTACTTAGCCCGAATGCAGAGTGTTAATAAATATGCAAAATATGAGTATCTTTAAGAAAGAATAGATTTTAAAATCCATTCGGTACGAGTCCCCATTATCTGGAGCTCCGCACCAACGCACTCCCCCGTTTGATCGCTTTAGCGATCGCTCTTGAGCAGGCCACTCCAGTTGGCGCTAAGCGATTGGTATCGCTGCGGGGAATAACCGAGTGGCATTTTTGCGCTGTTTGCAAACTGTATCTACGACGGGAGATCTAAGAAGGCTCGCGCCGCGCCGATCGAGTGTAAGAGAGGCTCTGCGAGGGTAGCGAGCATAGAGGAGGGTGAACGAGAGGGGGTAGAGAGGGAACGATCCTAGGGGATACGCGATCGGGACGCATTGGGGCGCACAGTCGAGCACGAATAAGGGGTGCTGGCACGCAATTCCACCCTTCTGGATACGATCTTCAGACGCTGCCAGAGCTTTCTATGGACGAATCCGCGTATATACACGTATAACCGGCTACTACCACCGAGAGGGTGCATAGCTATTCGTTCGTTTCACTCTGCAGAACCGCGCGGTGAGCTAACGCGCAAGATGACGTGCGGCAAACATCAAAGCGGCCGACATCTTTCACAGACCGCCACCGCCTTAGAACTCGCTTCGAGAAGCTGCTTTCCCCTCCTACCGATCTTTCTCTTCTTCGCGTTCGCTATCTTCTGCCTTCCCTCTCACCCAATGCTCCGTATTCTTTTTTCGTCTCTCTTCGGGACGGCGCGGCGGCACGACTTGACTCACCGTGCCGACGATGCAATGGCTCGTTGGTTGGTTCCTCTTTCCCGTATGTGACCACCTATCGCATACGCGTAACCTGTGAAGGCATTCATTTGAGTAACGAGTGGACGCCGACGCGTCCACTGCAAATCCCTCGGCATCCTTCTAGCGCCTTGTCGATCTTCCTTTTTCAATGCCTCTCATACGTCTTTGTCATTGAATATTACGCCTTTCTTATATTGCATATTTTTCTCTCTCTCTCACACACACACGCTATCTCCCTTGTCTTGATTTCGCCGACGCCTTTATTCCACTCGCGTCAGCTTTGCACCCTTCCCCCGAGTGCACCGCGGCAACGTCCGAAGATCCAGTTGTTTTTCCAATGGAATTTGAGAAAGGGTTTATTTGCCTCGAGTCTTCGACTATCAGTGTACTACGTAAATGGTGAGCGAATGACAAGTTGTATTCAAAGAGAATTGTGCATAATGGCAGCTCAGAGAGCAGTGGAAGAAACGTTGGTATTTAGGGTTCAGTTACTGGCAAACAATGCTAAAAGGAGAGTTCAAAATAAGTATCTTTAAAGAAATACCTGTTGGCTATTGCTTACCATTGGATGGTGGTTCGAGGGAAAGCGCTGGCCAACCAGCGCAGCGGGCCAAGTTGCGCAGGCTTTGTCGAAGAGAGAGATCATCTTTCGCGGCACGTCCTTTAAAATCAGATAGCAGGTTCTAGCGAGCAACGGCCCGGTGCGACACGGTGCAGCGACGTCGTGGTAGGCAACTTGATATTATTTGTCACCCTTCAGTCAGGCAGATTAGACTCGGTGGAATCGTAGAAAGGGGATTATAGGTATCCAAATATCCAAGTCCCGGCTCATAATGAGGCTAAGCGGGGGCACCCATGTGTAAGTCTTGGCCCATTTTTCGGTTTCTGACAAGCCGCACAGGCACACCGCAGGTCTAGCAGCACCGCTTAGCCAGGCCAACTAACCAGACAATAGAACCACAGTTCCGGGGTCTTATTCTCGACGGATTCATTACACTTAACAAGGGGTTTATTATTTAAAAAGGATTTACGTTAATTCATGGAGTGTTCGAAGACCCGTCTTTGCCTTTGGACAGGATCCCTTTTCGAGAGAGCAGCAAACAAGCGATTATCTATTTTCAACCTGAAGACCTAGAGGAATGTGCTTGGCAGATCTTCGAGTCGGCCTTTAATCGCTAATTCGAAAGCTTTCGAAAGCGAATGCAAAGAGCTACCGAAATGGCTGCAACTTTAATTTTACTCACTTCTGATTCTCCGAGTTAGACAGTAGCTTTTTATGACGATTTTTTATCTACTCGCCTCGGAAAGCGGTCTTGGGCCACTGGCTATAGATAGGGGAATGGCAGAAAAGCCCGCCGGAGAATAAGGCACCGTTGACACGATGATGGATCGTCTACCTTGACCAGGCAGGTAAACGTACTTTCATACTAACGCGTTGAAAGTGTATAATTGTGGCGGCACGCAGCCACGTTTACAAGGGTCAACAACTCCATCAAAACTTGAAAATCATCTGATACATATTTCGGTCGCTTACTCGCTCGAGTCGCACGCGCTGAGAGCGGAACACGCGAGAGTACCCTTGGTCACGCACGAGGGTTCCGCTGTTGGCAGGGAGGAAGGACAGGTGACGACAGTTCGTTTTCCTCGAAAGTAACATTGAAAAATTTCGGACAACTAGCGATAATGATTTATTGCGGTATAATGCGATTCAATCGCCTTTCGCGTGGTAAAGGTAAGTGATACCTGGGATAGTGACTGAGAGTAACGTCCAGGTTGGCTACTTCGGGGTGATCTGTATTAAAAGTGATAATCGCAGGCGTGTCGGAGGTCTCCCGCAAACTGGATTCGCCCAGAAGAAAGGCCTCTGACGGAGGGTGGGTGACTACAATAAAGGTCTTTGCACGAGTAACCGAGAGTTAAGTCGTGGGTAATAATTACCGATCCCTCGTTAGCACTGCCAATAGAGTGTCTCGCCCACCTGCCCGTGTTATAATAATATAAGCCGCCTCTTTTGCGGTCGGCGGCCCTCGCACGTGCCGCTGCCGGAGTCTCCTTTATTCATTCTCTCTGCCCTTCGTTTCTCACCCTTTGTACTTTCCACCACACTCTCGTTATTCCAAGCTCAATATTGCTCCATTCTCCTTCGACCATTCGGCTCGGTCCACGAGACCTTGATCCGGAAAAAAGCTAATTTGCCGACATTCGAGTGGGACAAAAGTGCTAATTATCGCGCGATCACGAAATTTTCGTAAAATTCCTGCCCTCTCTCGATCAGTGGATTAGGCACAACAAGGCGTTCGATGCTGGGAAATTGACCGTTGAAAATTCTTTTCCGCGTTTTCCTCAAGATCTCGCTTCTTCCACCTGTGACGAGTCTTTGAAAATTATGAATTTTTGCGAGAAATCCCTATCACTTGGATGAACAGGTGGGTGCAGCTAACGTGCGAGGACACTTACATGCATGTGACATACCGATACCCGTCATTTACTTCGTTTTTCAACAAGACCCGCGCGACTTAGACCAATCTTTTCCAATCTGCTTGATATTCTCGCGTAATTATCTCGGCAAGGCTATCGTTCGGTTAATTGCGTTATTCAGGAACGATCAATCAGCAATTAGCAATGTACTGTCCAGCGCGGAAGACACCGGACTCTATAGGATTCGAGCAAGCTAAAATTACGGATCTGCAGTCGAGAATTATTAATTTTGAGGCGCACGTGTCATTAAATTATTGAGAGCTGGACTCTTTGATAATAACTAGCTTTACTCGGCGTTCAAACGAAACGCTACTCCAACCCTACTAGCTACATCCGCACGATTACCTATTGTCCATGCGGACAAATTAACTTTCATGGGGTCAGAGATTGCTTGAGGTCACAGACTGCTGACCGACTACCGACCCTGACAAAACCAACAAAGTTTGACTTAGGAGGCAGCTAGTAGGCGAATGAATCGTGAAATATCCTGTTCGATACCATACTCGTTTTCTCTCTTAAGAAAGAAGAAGTGGCCACCCCTGAATGGCGCGTTTATGTCGAGCGACTCTCGCTTGTTTTTCCCCGCCAATTTGCGGTATCTCGCCGGAGGAGAGTGGATGGAAGGATAAAAGTAAGAATAAGAATAAGAAGAAGAAGAAGAGGAAGAAGAAGGCGTGCAGCAAAGATCGCTCGACGACGAAGACGAAGATATGGAAAAAGATGAAGAGATCGTTCTGGTCACACATGACAATGTACGACGAAGGCATGATGGATGAGGGGGCGGCTAGTTTACGTGATCAGGACATGATCGTTCGCAGACGGGGTGGTCTGTCTGTCCATTTCTGTCCATCCGTCGATTTCTCCTTCTTCCACAGCTGTCTCTCTACCCTTCGCTCCTTTCTCGTTTCCCCTCTCGGTTCTCCTCTCGGTTCTCCTCTCGGTTCTCTTCTCGGTTCTCCTCTGGGTTCTTCCTCTTTCCCATTAGCTCGTCACGCACGTTACGCACACGAGCCTTCCCCGAGCGAACGCACCCCTGTCACCGGGCTGAGCGATCTTGTTGTCATGTCCTGCGGACGTAGCGTCCTCTCGCACTGGCCTGCACCGTCCTCAGGAGAGAGAAAGGGCATTTTCTCCGTCTCCTTCACGATCTCGTTCTGCGTGCCAACCGCGCTAGCTGTTATGCCGCGTTCACGCGACCAGCGGACACTCCTGGAAAGGCAGCATCCGGAGAATGCGCGCTAACAGGCTCATTACGAGCCTCTGCGCTTAATGCATCCCGCAAGGTGGCTTTACACTAGCCTACACTTTCCAGGCGGCTTTCGTCAGCCGGTGCAGGATATACCTTCCGCCTTAACACCATTCTAGATTTTTTCCTCAAGAGCTTTTTCGGCCGATGAAATGAATGTTTCATTCCCGCGGATTAATTCCCGTGGTTCATGGCTCGGCGAGTATGTCGTCTAAAAATCCAGAAATCACCAGCGAGGGATCATTTAAAATTCAAAGCGGCGTCGTATCCCTGGCAGCGTCTTATGTCCCTATGATAATGGCAGCCGATCGTTTTTTTTTCTTGATTTACATACGAGACGATTCGTCCCAGGCTGACGAGGCGCTGCTGAAATTCGTGCGGACGTTGAGGATAGAGGCAGCAGCAAAGTTGCGAGGCTCACGCTGAGCCGTTGTCCGAAGCCCTCCTCGTGTCTTCGTGTCCACGTGCACGCTTCAAGTTTGACGAAGGAACGAACGAACGACGTAGATAGGAGGTCCACGTCCAGGAGAAACCAGTAGCCCCTCGTCGAAGTATCCCGCTGACCTTTCTTGATTCCCTCCTTACCGAGGATCAAGCTTCGCTCAAGTCCTGACGTAAGGAATGCTTTGCCGGTGCCGAGAGACGCTGACGGCCAAACTGAACTCTATGCTGGCTCGAGCCAGGATCCTGCTACCGAACCGAAACGTGAACCTACACGTGAATCTAAACTCGACCCAACCTTCTGATTTCTCCTTACTCTCCTTCCACCCTTGTCTCCTTTTCCTCGAGAACCTTCATTCGAGAAAGATATGTATCTATCACGCGGTGAGCTGGATCAGCTCGGGAGCAAAATCTGTAATTTCTCAGACCCCTGCTTCTGACAGTGGCAAAAGTAAGTAGCGAGACGCGATACACGGCAAAGAAGCGTGTACGATACAGTCGACACATAGACGAATAAATCTAACTCGTCTGGCTCGGTAAAAGGTAAATTATGTCGTCTTTTTCTTCTATAATAAATGCGTGGGTGTGCGGTCGCCGGTGTCAGTTTGTCGGTAGAGAGAAAATTTGTGTAGAAAAAGTGGTTCTTGCTTGGAGGAATTCTACGCGGGAACGAGCTCGCGATAAGCGAAGCGGCAATCAAGGAAATTACAGGAACAATGTTAAGCTTGGGATTTAGGTGGAAGAGTCGCGGCAGGGCTCGCTGGTTCCCCTATCGAGACAAATGCAGTAGTCTGATATCACCGTAGGAACCTATCGATCCTCCCGTCGAAGGACATTCGTTTTCATCCTAAATCCAGCGAGATTGAGGGACGCGACTCGATAAATGCCGCCGCAGAAATTGATTTAGAAGAGTTTCACGGGCCGTTTGCTCCTGGACTCGTGGACAGGCCGCCGGAGAGCAGAGCGTAGCGTTCGTATTGCTGTTCGGTTCACCGTCTCTGCTGTAACGCGCTCAATCACACACAGATGACCAATCAGGAGCCAACTGTTTCCCAGCGGTCGCAAAACGGAGCGTGTTATACCTTCCTACATAATTCCTTATACTTTTATTTTAGCTGAACTGACTTTATGTTTTACTGTCCTTTATTACCCACCATATATTCTTATTTTAACATCTATGTACCATTAAATTTACTCTAGTTTCACAGTTTTACGCCTAGTTCTACTGGGTTAAAGCAACGATATTGATCATCTTAATATAACAGTTTTTGATTTACGTCCACATTATGATACGAAGAAAGAATTCGTTTCTCTTGCGCGTAAGTAATTAAAATATAAAGAGATAGATTCAATCTAAACCTTGATTCGAGGATGTTTTCGTTATTCACTGTACACACGAGCGTAAAAGTTGACATATCACACAAGTCGAGATAATTGGTCGTACGACGATCAGGACAAATATTATTTCGCAGAAGGGCAGAGAAGGATTATACTTCGATGATAATACTTCACGCTTGGACGGTTCTCTATAATAGCAAAGGGGGTCGTATCGGCTGGGGGAGCTCTCGCCGATTCGCTTTGCCATTATTCGTTGTAATCGGCACTTTATAAACATCGGTGATTCGTCTTCTTTCCCATTCAACATTATGCAATCATTGTAAATACGTATCGCATACATTTTTCTTCGTATGCAAAAACGATCGCTCGTATATTTTGAGTCTAAAGTATCTACAATTATATTCCGAATCTTTTTACCACCAGAATTATCGATAATTGATATATTGGGATGATAATTTCCATTAATGATTAAAATGATGAATTTCTATCAAAGTACCTAAATTGAAGCAAAGCGTATTTTTCTCTTCATTTCGTATAATTACAATTCTATTTAAACGATGTGAGTATCGTCCGAAATGAATGGGAGAAATAAATTGCTGAGCAAGCGAAGCGAATGAAAATAAGTTAAAATAGTCAAGAAGCTATATTATATCGGTGACGACATCACCGTGGAAGTGAAAGGGTGCAAAGGGTCAAGCCTTAGTCGGCGGCTCATCGAGAATTGTAAATTTACGCAGACGGATGCAGCGGCTCGGAAAAGATTTGAGGTGACACATTGAAGTGATTCGGGAATACGGTAGCTTCTCTCGCATCTCTCGAAGATGATACCGCTGTTGCGTCCCTAGGGTGCCTTTGTACCATTGACCCGGCGGCACCCCCGCGCGAATGCCCACGTTTAAGGGTCGGATAAGAAGAAGAAACAAATCCGCCACTTTTGGATATGAGGAGACGAGCGATGGCCGCTACGATAACCGACCGGTAAGCCGTCTAGGAATGCGGACTCCTCCTCGTCGAATCTCCCTTCTCATTTTCTTCCTTCGTTCTCCCTTTCGCTCTCGGGCTCAGCCTGTCACGACATTCGAGAAGCCTTCATCAGAGTCCTGAAGTCCCGATATACACCGCGTCGGTTCTCCGGCACGGATCGAATGCGCTCTCGGTCGGATCACGCCCGCTCGAAACCCTCTTTCTCGAGTTTTCGGTATCTCAGAGCCCACCAATCCATTCCTTACATTCTTCGTTCTGATAACCGCGGCGCGTAAGGCGAGTATCAAAAGAGACCGAGTCGAGAATCGGTGGCAAAGCCTCGGTGGGCTGAGTCGCTGCCAGCTACTCTCACCGGGTGCGGACTGTTCGAGAGTCATTCGAGCGAGTATTTTCTTTGCGGCGTTTTTCGCTAGCGCAACACGTTGGCCTGTACCCATGGAAGCCACTACCGGCACAGGGAATCCTGTATGTACGACGCGCGGTTCGCGATAAAGCTCGCGGACGGACGCCCAACGCAACGCCTCGGTTGGTCGGCTTCGTTGTGCCGCTTAATCCGGGAAAATTGTGTCGGCAAACAGGCGCATTGTTCGCGCAAGGAAAGCGGCATGCTCGTTTACGTCACGGCGCCCATCCTGAAAAGTAATCTACACCGCATTGAGTCGCGCGGTAGAGTCTCGGGGCTCTCTTCCTTTCCCTCTCTGTCGTTGCACCGCACCGCTGCGCCGCTGTTCTCGGCTCTTTAGCGCTGGCTTAGTTCGATTCACAAGGACGCAGCTTGATCTGTCACGGGCATTGAGTATCGCGGTCGGATGATCGCACGTAAGCACGTTATTCGTGGCGGCTTTTCAGACGCGCGGTATCGTTGCCTCTTAAGGGGGTTGGTTGCCTCCGGCTTTCTCGCTTGCACTCGTACGACGCGAGTGCAAGAGAGCTCCTCTTGCAGAGGGGGGTAAGTCCTAGAAGCGTCGTTCTACCCGGATTATCTCTGGCCGGTGCAGCCAGAGTACGACACCGGCTTTCTCGCTACCTGGACGTCCAGGTCGTCGAGATCGCACCGACCTACAAGTACGTTACCTGGCTGGGCTTTCCTCCGGTAAGCCAGCCGATTGCCCGGCACAATACCCGCCAATTTGTCCATCCGCATAGTTGCTTCTTCCTTCTTGGAAGATTCTTGCTTGAGAGCATCCTTCAACTTACCCATTGCTCCTTCCCCCTGTCCCTCTTTTCGGCACATCCCTCGAAATATGTAGTCTTTCTTCCTATACGCGTATTACTTATATCTGCATAATATATTATACATACATGTATATCTTCACAAGTATGCACATTCATATTTCAATTGGCATTGGTCCATCAATGAAAAGATCATCATCCTATAGGGCAGATGTTATAGTGGCTCTCGCCGCGATAGTACCGCTGTCGAAGTGGTATTACGACTTAACCGCCGAGGGAAAGAGAAGGTGAAATAATGGAGGGTACCGAGAGAAACGTGCCAGATATCCACAAGTACTATCCTCGCGCGATGCTCTTGCGGATCGCAGCTGTGTGCGCCGGCATCGCCACCAGATCCGGGATAGCTAATTTTCGAGAGGGCGGACAAGGGGAGGGGGGAAAGCAGAAACCACCTGGAATCCGGGGTTCAGAGGAGTGAGGCCATTCGGATGCGCTGAACCGTACAACGAGCCGCCACGGAATAAGGGATGTTCCTTCTATTCTATCCTTGTCCCTCTTGATTCGAACAGTGGTCCGCGCGCGCTCTTTTACCTTTCGACCGAGGGCCCACTTTTTACGGTGCGGTCTCTACGCGAATATACATATAACTAATGCGTGCCCTAGTGGATACACCCCATCCTCTATCATCCTCTCGTTCGCTCCTTTGTACTCTATTGCGTTCTCTCAGTCCTTTTTTCGAGGGTAGACCAGCAGATCGACGCGTCCAAACACGAGGATACTTACCGCATGTTGCCATAATGAGTCCTAGCTGAGCGCGAGTGTAGAGGAAGGGCCAGCCCCACCATTCTCTCCCTTCCACTGTGAGTAGCAACTATTTTCACCCTCCTCTTTTCATTGAGCAAGCCAAGGGGCGGCTGAGAACTCGAAAGGAAGATTAAAGTGCCGCGTTCCTCGCGAGTTTGTTTATCGCTTGTTCCTCTCTCTCCCTCTCTCTCTCTCTCTCTCTCTCTCTCTCTCTCTCTCTCTCTCTCTCTCTCTCTCTCTCTCTCTCTCTCTCTCTCTCTCTCTCTCTCTCTCTCTCTCTCTCTCTCACTTTCTTTTTTTTTCCTTTTTTCTTTCTATCGTCGACTGCATCTTTCTTCGGCTCTTTGCTTCCACGGCTTCGGCTCTTCGTGTTCCGATTCCACCGATAAGCGAGCTTCGTCTCTTCTCAATGCACCCCGTGTGCTGCGTGGATACGTGTATCAAAGTGTGCGAGGCAGAACGGGTAATTGGAGCATGGTGCTTCTAGTGAGATTTTTAATCAAGTTTGTTAAGTGTAATGTTGCGGTGGACATCAATTTTAAACACACAAACATCCCTAGACCTTATGCCACGGTGGTAAAAAATTGGTAACATGCATGATAATATATTGTTTTTTGCGATTAACGTTCTCTATTTCGAATAATTTTGATTTGAAAAAAAGGAAATTATTATTCCTTCGCATTCAATTTAATACGCTTGACTCTTTTTCTTTTTGAGGAGAAAACGATGGATTTTCCTATTGAGATATCCATGGAATATACATAGTGTAGGGTCACGGAAGTGTACATCGTGCAGAGATGTAG
The DNA here is from genome assembly GCA_963989405.1 of Trypoxylon attenuatum. Classification (NCBI taxonomy): domain Eukaryota; kingdom Metazoa; phylum Arthropoda; class Insecta; order Hymenoptera; family Crabronidae; genus Trypoxylon; species Trypoxylon attenuatum. The sequence continues at coordinate 7,326,046 of OZ022490.1, read as the reverse complement.
TATCGAGCGAATTATAATCAGCAGTAGAAATCCAAGCTGCAACGGGCTGTCTGTCGAGCGTAGAAGGTATTGGCACGATGGGCGCAGGAACGCATACAAGGGTTCAATCGCGGTTTGGCGAGGGTTGGAAAACCGGGTGGGCAGAGGGATGCGCAGAGGATGTTTCGGAGCAGGGCGGATCACTGAAGGGAAAACATGGTGGCCACTGGTTGCGGCATTCATCAGAGGCGGTGCTTTGCGTGTACCTTTTCGGATCTCCTTTTTTTCGGCCGCTCGCGCGTATCCCCCCGGTACTGGGATTGTGAGAAAAAAAGTTTTCATTGAAAATATTCGCAAGAAAGGGAACCGCCTTCGTCGGCTCCTTTTTACTCGCTAGCTCTCCGTGTCTCGGGAAAAAAATCATCGACGTGTATTTACACCTACTTTGCAGCTGCGGTCTACTTTGAAATCTATTATCCTACTAGGCGGCGTGATTCCTTTGGATACAGTGAATAATGCTCGCGATTTAAGCAGGATGATGCAGTAGATACTTCATAAATTCTATACACTAAGTATCCAAGGTCCCAATAAAGTTTCACAATAGTCATATTCACAAGATGGTACCCTTTTCTCCCGATATTAATCAATTATGCTGTACATATTTAAATATATTAGTTAGATTACTATTATTAAAAGTATCAAAATCAAAGTTAAATCTCTCGTCGAATATAAGATGCATTAGCAGGTGTATTGTGTATTTGGAAAGTCGAAATTAACGAGGAAAAAGAAACAACCGCTCTCTAGCAACCATCCTAATAAATATCCAAGCAGATGATCATTATATTTCCGGTGGATTGGTGTACATGGTCATATTAAAACGATAAATACAAAAAGGAATACGTACTACCTGTAGCAAGGTACGAATTAACAGTAGCCGGTAGAATATACGGAGTGCGAGACCGGCGACGAGAAATCAGAGAGAAATGACTTTTAATTACCGGATGGGAGAGAGCTGCACATTCAGAGCGCTGAAAGGAAGAAAAATAGAGAGGGAGCGGCACGGATCAGAAGCGTGGCGAATCTTCTCGGATGTTTTCAATTACATTTACATCTCTCCCTGGCTCGGTGTCTGATTACACCGAGATGTCGGGAGCCCCGTTGCCGCAAAATGCGCGCTCTTCGCTTTTATCCTGCCTCGTTGCCGTGCGTGCCGCGCTACCGCGTTCGGACTGAACATTAAGAAAACTCATCTAATGACGAGTCTTTGCCTCTGGCCTTTGCCTCTTCCTCGCGTTTCCGGGTATACGATTCTTTAGAGAAACTCTCCGCTCTGTAACTCGATACCTTCTCTTCGATTCGAACGCTCTTATTCTACCAGCTTATTCTATCTAACCCAAAGTCACTGATTCTCTTTTCAATAGCTTCGCGTCAAGGTCACTTTCATGAAGAGTTTGCGAAAATTGGCAATAATCGTCGATAATGAGGAAACATTGGAATTTTGGGTAAATGTTTTACACGTTTTTATTTGTCTCTCGCATCGAGTTCATTGGGATTTCTATTGCTATCCGATAATGTCGAATCTTGTGGATTCTCCGGTTCGATCGTTTTCCCTTTGCATTTTTAACAAATGCAATTCATTTTGCTCGTATCGCGGTGAAATCGGATATTCGAGACCCAGGAATGCAGAATCTATTGTTCGTTCGGATAATCTTATTAATGTGCGTTAATCTTTGCGTCCCTCGATTTCAAATGGTTGCATTGTAGTTCGTTAACTTAATGGTGATTATTAGGATAAAACGCACAACTCGTAAATGCACCGGACAATCCGGATAAGCCGAAAGGCAATAAAGAGAGAATTGTAAATGGTTTCGCTTGAAAATCCCGGCAACAATACACTCACGGTACTCTCCGCTCGCGTTAATCGTTCAAATAATGCAGTTTAATATGAAATTCGAGAGGCTAACTAAAGCATCTGACGTGTATATGCATTCTTTTTTCTCCTATACAATGCGCAGAGAAATTTTCCTCTCGGGATTAAGCTGCGACAAATTAAAAGGAATAGCAAAACCTTCGTTATTGAAACTAACGGAAAGGGAAGAAAGCGCGAATAACCAAATTTGTACGGTTTTCATTGATACAGATAAAGTAGAAAATGATTAATTCCACAATAAATGAATATATATTCCTCTTGGAAGAGGTGACTGAAGTAAAATTGAAGTTCGTTTAAACCCAATTGACTATATTAGATACAAGAAGTAAAATATCAATTATTATTAACGAGTTCATACATTCTACGAATAATCGAGCATCTATTCCATTAATACATTAATGAATCTTGTCAGTGTAGACGTGAGCGTTTTGTACGAGTAAAATGCTACAAAGGTAAGGTTCCTTTGATGCATTGGAATACTTGGATGAGAGCATGTTGGTGCAATGCTCCCATACGCGCGTTTCGTCCTTCAATATCTGGGCGACTTGTTATTCCCATAACATTCGCCGTCCGTGTATTTGGCGTATAGAGTCGTATAGCTGGGTTTGGCTTCGGCTTTGGGGCCACTCGTCGCACAGTTGACAGCGTACACATGGGATTCGTCGCGTTTCGACTTCAACTTGATAAATCCAATTGTACGCTGTGGATAAGCCGAAAGGTACACGAGAGGCGTAACGAAAGAGTTGCCATCAAACAGTGACAACGGTATGACGGTCGCGCGTTTCATGGAACCAATTCAATCATAGTTACTATACATACGTATATTGTCGGCACCATGCATAGAATGCATGTGTAGGGTTCTCCAGTGAATTGGACACTACACAAGTATATTACGGAACAACCACATACGCATGTTACTCGCATCAATATATATATACACGTTACCGAACAATCATCGGAAATGATTTATTCTTCAACTTTCTTTTATTTTCTCCGATGCTAAACAGTAAACTAGATTGAACGAAAAGCTATTACAAAATTAACACTATGGATTCAAATTGAAAATTAATTGTTAAAGAGTAATTTACTATTAGTCGTGAGTTTGGTTTAGATTAAACTATGCGTGCGCAAAATATGCGGATTGATTCCGTGAAATTAAATGAAAATATTCACAGCTTGTAAGAATAAAGAAAATGAACAACAAAGAGATAAGGTAATTTCATTTAAATTACATTTAAGAGAAATTATTCCTTTTAACGTGTGCCTTAAGTCAAACTCTACTGATGTAACTAAATGTTTTAATAATTGTAAAAGAGAAACTTCTTTTAAGAGATCCTTTCAACAACCTTCGATGCTACTGATTCTCGGGTGCAAGCCTAGATACTGAGCGTGCCTTTGCTTATAGGATCAAGAACCGAAATAAATAGGTCGCGTCAGTCAAACGTCAGGGTATAATTACACAGGTAGTTATATCTATCTACCAGTTGTCGAGTGTCGGGTTTTAACTCTAACTCTCCGATAGTCGTCTATCCAAATCTTTAAATTCCTCTGTTAAAAAAAGAACTCGCTATATTTCTCCCCTAACATAAGTATGCCCATAAAAAAACATTGTAGATATGTAGAAGATTCGTTCGAATCATCCCTTAAGGATCCCTTTAGTCTGATCAGTTCTTCTGTCCCGAGAAACTTTTTTTAAGGTATCTCTAAATATTCATATATCTCGGATTAAATGATTCTTAATTATTCGGAGGGTTCCTCGAGAATTTGCCAGTCGAATATCTCTGAGAGTAAAAGAGAGAGAGAGAGAGTATGAGTGTATATATGTGTGTTACGACAGAATTTTCGTTGAATGGCCCATACAGGCCGGTGCTTCAGGGTGCTCATCGATTCTTGTGCCCCGGCAGCAATTAGCCACGGATCGCTGATTAATTGCACACTCGCTCCAGTACACGTATTTAGTGTCGGTAGTGAGATCGCGTCCGTCCTTGGCGGCGAGCCTTCGCCGTTTTTCCCTCGCAAAGTTCGCCCGTCGTGTGCCCAGTCGCGTGTACCGAAACCAGCCAAGTGCCAGTTGGTGGCTTTTTAACTAAACCTCCAGCGCTTAAGGGAAATGCGTTGACAGCGCAGAGGCGACGAGACATTAGGATTGCTTGCTCAGAAATCTTCTTCGTCTTCTCGAAAAGTTACCATATCAATGGGGCAAGTGACGAAAGCGTACGAAACGATCGAATCGATTCACCTGGTATAATTATGCAAGTGGTTGGAACGAAAATCTTGGCACAATCAACTTGGTAATTTATTTCAATTCGAGATATTTATTCGCACGTTAGTTCGTTGACCGAACAAGATTTGCAATTCGGACGAATTGCTCTTTTGCTTTTCGACGAATAATGAGTCAACGGTGAATATTTAAATGATGGATGTGTAAGGGACTGTTTAAATTTAATGAAAAATTATACAATATTGTCAATGGATTTAAAAGGAATTCATTTATTTTGTTTGTGATGTGAATATTGGATAAATGTATAATTATACGTAATTAATCATTAAGTAAGTAGAATATGCCGTTCGTAAAGTAGAAAATCTCAGGCTTCTCCACGTAAGTGATAAAATATAATTTGAATATATTAATCTAATTGATCTATTTTAATAGTTAATGGAAAGAAATAGGTACATATTAGTGAGCGTCACTCGCATCCTAAATTAAAAGTGTGATATTAATATTCATCCCGAAATGTTACTCAACTACCACACATTAGTATTAAACCAGAAAACAAAATACCACTGCGGAATGCGAGAGCAACTCACAACAATGGCTCATTAATAAAACTTATAATGGGGCCAGAAAAAATCAAACTGTGTATAGCATCGCGTATGCAAGACTTATTATCAACGCGTACGCATGCCGATATTTTTTATTCAACGGAATGTATACAGTAGGCAAATGATCGCAGGAATTCAGTGGAATCGCTTGCAAATATAATCAAGTATAATCGGTTCTTGCGCTTCGTTACTAGTGCAACAATTCCCGAATCGTACGGTTAATAACGCTTTTTAAATTGCAACACAATTCAAAATTCCAAGCTACCGTCGAAAGCTCATTTCTTGCTAGCTGGATTCCGATGCATCCAAAGCTACGTAGAACGAGTGCATACTCATGTATGACCACCTGTTTTACTCGACCAAACCAAGGAACATTAGCAGTACAATATGGATCTTGATAACTGGAACCTCAATAACTTGGAAACTTTGCTAAATTGAGAATTTTATTCGTTTACTTTTCATTTCGTCGCGAAAGCCTTTAGAAGACGACTAAATTCATTTGAACTGAAATTACATGCCACATATTTAGTGATTCGAACTTAGGATAGTCAGACCTATACAAGCCAAAGATTATTTTTCTACAATTCCGCGTCTCACCGTCGCTGGCTCCAAAACTTGACATTATAAACATGTCAAGTTTCTGTGAGTTGATTTTTTGTATATTAATCCCGTCCTTATTCAAAAGTTTCTATAAATGTCAAAGATGTCAAGTTTGCCCTTAAAATTCGAGTTACCGAGGTTCGACTATTTTCCATGCAAATACAATGCGCGTAACACGACTAAGAAAGTCACAATCTACTGTTAACCGTATTGAATATTTCTAATCGCTACATAATGACGATACAAATAAATACATAAGCATCAGTCAGCAGAATAACGCGTCTTTCCACACAATTTCCTGATGAACTTGATCCTAAAAGGAAATCTGTAAGTAACAGGAAAAACCTAGCGATATAACTAACAGTGGTTTCAAAATGCAGCATGATTCAAGCAAACTAACAATAAGTTGATGGTCTGTAGACTGGAGACGTTATTCGATGACACCCGATCCTCCATAGGCGTCTTAAGTCTCTTCGACGATCGCTCTAATCGCAGTTCTGCCATTATGCAAGGGGATTCACAGGTACGTCCCGCGCTCCGCCGCTATGCGTGCATAGGGCAGCACTACCAGAAAACACGAGAGGGGAAAAAAGAAAGGAAGCTACACACGAGGGATGGGATGACTCGAAGCGGTGTGGAGACGAGCAGCAATAAAAGAGAGCAAAGCACAGAAGGCGGCATCAAGGAAGAAGGCAGAAGAGGGGGGGAGAAGCTCGTATCCACCAAAGGTAGAGGGAGAAGTAGAGAGGGAGGGAAAGAGAAAAGCAGAGCACGCGCAAAGTAAAGAGGTAAGGTACGACACACGTTTGCACGTCGGCATTTCACCCTCACTACCCTTCTGTCGCGAGGAAACAGTGAAACACCGAAGCTCGTGCAAACGCATACCGTCGACTTACCTCTCAGAAATTCGAGCATCCAGCCAAGGAAAGAGGCGGCAAGATCGCAAAGACTACGCCGAAGATGACGACGTGGATGACGAGGACCACGTCCACGACGGCGTTGCGTGCGAGAGTGGCGTCGCGACGCCAGGCGTGCAGTCGGCGTGCGTCGGCGCGCCGGGGCCGCCGTAGCCGCCGTTGCGTGCACGCGCGCGCTGTCAGAAACAATGGCGTCTTGCGGCATCCTCCAACTACAAAGTGCACCGCCTCCAGCAAGCCACGCCCATTGCCGGGGAATACGTCGCAGCAGGGTGTCCGGTGTATTCGAGATCACCGTGGCTGGTCTGGCAACACTGTTCACCAGGATCCCCCACTACGAGAGGCAGTGGCGTTGGGGAAGGGCAGGACGATATGGGATTGGTGCCACGCCGACGTTGGCGTGTTCCACCCCGACCAGATGCCGGGTTTACGGGTTCGAGGAGACGCGATTCTCGAGCTGCCTCGGTCGCGGGCTTGCCTGTCTTCCTGCCTGGATCGTGGGGCCCGTGGGTGCGAGGGAGAGCGACGTAAGGAGCAAAAGGGAAGGAGGGTTGGGCGCTTCGGTTCGGCTCGACGAGAGAGAAGCGAGCGATACGATAGAGCCAGTAGCAGATTGTAGGGCGAGGGAGAAAGAGTGAGCTAGAGAGAAGGAAGGAGCAAGGAGGAGGGAAGATAGATCGACAGGCAGGCAGGCAGGCAGCCAGGCAGCCAGGCAAGCAAGCAAGCAGGCAGACAGGCAGGCAGGCAGACAGCAGGCAGGATCGGTCTTGGGGTGGGGAGCGGCCCGAAATCGTGCGGCAGGGATCGTTCGCATGAGGGAAGGCAGACTCTGGTGGTCAATCGGGCGCCGCGCACCGCAGCAGCGACGCGTCACTGCACCCCTGTTTTCGAGTTGCACGTGCTTCTTTCCTCTCCACCGACGCACACGGCCGACTGTCGGCTTGCGTTTTGCGTCCGCTGACCAGCCAGCCGCGGCAACGGACCGATAAGCGCGGTGCTCCGGAACGGTCAGCAGTCTCACGAGGAACATCACCGACAAGGACCCCGGGGAAAACATCTCGCACATACTCGCGCCCGACCGCATCGTTCTCATCGAGTCCTCTGATTATTATTCCCATAAGAAGCAGTGTTCTTCTCTCATTTGTCACATCCTTCTCTCTTCCTCGAGGAGCAGAGTCGTTTCGCAAATCCTGGCTCGAGAGTGTGTTTCGCGCGGTTGTTGATCTCTATACTCAAAACTGTGCCTTTTATTGAGTGATCAGTGAGCGAGCTTTGTAGCTGAAGAGTTGGAGGGTTCCTCCTCGACGTGGTCGTCATCGTGGCGAACTGAGTGTCCTGGAAGTCCGCTCGTCGGCGGGAGTGAGACGCGCGCTTCAAAAAAGTGCTGTGATCCTCTTGCGAAGACACGCAGTTGCGGATTGTGCTTTTAGCTGGTGACTGGATCCGGCCTGACCACGGCCATTCTCGACACGGTATGTCTCATTTACTTTCTTATTACGGATATTATCTTCCTTTCGCGATTTCTCTGCACTCTCATTTCTTCATCGCTAAATCCAAAGTATGGGTCTGACGTTTCTGCATATGTACTTTTCGACCTTCGCTCATTCAGCATTGAAAAAGAGCATCAATTGAAATTGTCGTGGTACATGCGAAAAGGTTCAATTTTTCAGAGAATTTTCAGTGTTATTAACGAATAGTTTTGTGACTTTCGCAATAGTGCTCGTTACCACTACAGACACACACAGACACACGTTCAATTTTCGATGTTACTCCAATTGTTAAAACGTTATATTGCTCTGCTAAGAACATATTTTAAGTGAAAGTGACTATCCACACTATCAGTGTTTTTTCAAAACAGTTGAGGATCGATTTGAGAAGTGAATATTCGTCGTGCAAAGTTTGCAAGTTAATTCAACGTCTGTCAAGACAAATCAGTTGAGATTCTTTGTAATAGATGAGTAATCGCAGTGTAACCAAGTACAACGCTATCCATAAAAATGCGTTAAAAGCTTCGGAAGATAGTACAAAATCATTTTTCTGCCAACAAAGTTTCGTTATTATTGTTGGCCGTCGGAAGCCGTCGGATCTCACTAATACTCAATTCAACCAATATATTTTGATAGATTCGTGATCTTAAACCGAAGCGCAATATTAAGATTTATTATAACTTTGCAATTTCCTTGCTAAACACTCGTAAAACTTGAATTTGCCTTATAATTTATTCTTCTAATTGAAATTCCATCAGTACCTTGACAAACGTAACATTGAAATTTCGGTCAGGATCAACAGATTTAAACAATCAAACAATTTTTATTAAATTAATCATAAAAGTTCGGAGGTCTATCCCCCCGAGTTTCGCTAGATTTTCCTTTAACTACAAATAGGGGTAGGAATATTGTAATAATAAAGTTGAAGTTCAATTTAATTTCCACAAGTGTTTTTCGTCTTCGGCTACTTAACACCAAGCTATTAATAAATCGCGGTTATAGAATCCACCAATGCGACAGAAGAAAAAGAGCAATGCCAAGTATTTCTCTCGTACAAATCTCAGGAACGAAAAAGAGTCATTAAATTAGCTGCAAATTCGGGAGGATCGCAGATTGCAGTATCGTTCGGTCGTAAGAGTATTCTCCCAAAGTCCGCGCGGCGAACAAACAGTGTACTGGTGTTACCAGGGTGGTCTCGCTCGGTGGTAGCGATCGTGAAAAATGCAGGAGGACTCTCAGTGAGCTTTGCAGCGGAGTCGAGCGGAGCAACGCGATGTGGCACCAAGCGCTTTTCACCTTGTCGCGTTCGTGTTTTAGAAGTGTATACGGCAGAACGTGTATGTACACCCATAACACAGAGTATCGTGTATATTAAGTTAGCAAACGTGATGAAATGGGTCCTTAATCAATGTGCCCTTAAGCGCGGTTAACTTCTCTTCCACTCTCTCTCTCTCTCTCTATTTCTCTCTGTTTGGTAGCAGTAAGGCTGGCGCAAAACTCGTAATCCGGTGCGTCGGCTCTCCCGGTGCATTAAACCGCTTTACAACGCGTTTGTTAATTCAAAACTCATAAGAGACGTTTAATGAACGCTAACGGAAATTAATAGAGGAAGACGATGGAAGGGTGAGTCCAGACGGCGGCAGACCGCGAAAGTTTCTCTGAGGCGATCTAAGCGAGTGAGTGAGCGAGCGAATAGTGCTCCGAGCGCTCTTCTAAAGGAGGAATTAAACTTTCGCGTTGCGTCGAGGAAAATAAATCTCTGGTTAAAAGAATTGATTCCTCGCGCGAACGAGCGCGAGAGCCACCGTTATACTTATCTCTTTCTCTCTCTCTCTTTCTCTTTTGCTCTCTCTATTTTTCTCTGGTCTCTCCCGAACGACGCGGCATTCATCACGGCATTCACCGCGGCATTCAACGATCCAAGAGGGGAGACCACTGCGAATGCTTCATTGCCCGAGCTGAATAAGCGCGGAAAGAAATTTTTTTCCTGACAAATTCGCTGCCCCGCGACGGAAAAACTGTAATAAGCCGCGGGATAGACGTAATAACTTGAAAGCACGGCTGCCGCGTCGCGCTTAGCCGCAGATTGCGTGTGGTACAATGCTACTCTCTTTTTCTCGGTCGCTCACTCTCTATTTCTCTCGAGCGTACCCTCTCCCCACTTTTCCCGTCTGCTCCTCCTCCTCCTCCTCCTCCTCCTCCTCCTCCTCTCGCTGTGTTAACACTCCAGTGGCTCATTGTGATCGCGAAAAAAGCTGTCAATTGAAGGTGAATTGCATCAGGGTTTAGTTCGCGGAGGCGCGTGATTAAATGGCTCGTTGCTTGCTCCCGCGCGCCGGCGAAATTCACCGAGTAGCCCAATTAATGAACGCGAGCACGAACATGCCGCCTGCAGCAGGATTATTTGTAAATTAGTCGCTAAATTTCGATGTACGCGCTCGCAAAGTTTTATCGGCGTCACGGCACTTCCTCTTCCTCTTCCTCCCTTTTTGACCATCGACGTTCGCGTGCTCACCTCCTTCCTACCACTATATCCCCTCGATTGATCCGTTTCAATCGCTAAATGCCAATTATGAGAGCGCTAGATCAAAACCCCTCTTTGCTTTGCACTCGTCGCATTCTTTTGGTGACATTTGCCATGGCAAATGTTGATGCATCCATCCGACACTGAAGCGATTCGCGGCAACCTTTCGCCCGATGGATCCGAATAACTCGCCCGAAAACTCCATGGATTAATAATATTTTTATCGGTCCGTGCCGCGGAACGTATTACTGAAGCAAAAAGACATGAAAGTTTGATTGCTCGGCATGGTAAATTTTTCCAGAAGGACGATGGATTTCTGTGAAAGCGTAGAATAGAAAAGTCTTTGCTCCTTGTATTTTATAAACCAAATGCTTTTCGAGGGGAATGTAAGAAGTTCCGATCTTCATGAATGCTTTATAAATCATAGGTGGGATTAGGGAACGCACGACCGGGCGCCTTCTGTTGTTTCTGCGGTAGTGAGAGAGGCAAAGAAGACGCGCGAGACGAGTTCGTAGGTGATAGAATCTCGGAAAATAACAGATGTAGCTCTGTCGAGAGCGAGAAAAGACGAGTGGAAGGAACAAGAGATAGAGAGAAGAGCGTATACCTGAGAGATTTGACGGCGCGAGCCCTTTGTTGCGGAGAAGCGCGCTCGAAGCTAAAAGGACACGAGGTCCCGCGTGAAATCCGTTGATCCAAATTATTTACTAATTCCGGTTGCCTTTCCATCGCGCTCCAACGACACAATATCTACCACGTTGCAAACCGCGCTCGACGCATCAGACGAACCGCCTCGTGCGCTCGCCGGCGAAAGGCTGAACGCGCGAAAGAACTTACCACGGATTTAACTGGCGGAAAGAAGGAGACAGTCGAGCTCTCTACCTGCCGTGAGTTGAAATAGTCGCAATCAGTTAACGCGCGCGGCGTGCTCTCGCGTTACACTTAGCGTTAACGGCCTTAATTAATTGAAGTGAATGCATCGCGCTTAACCCCTTCGGCCTGACTGCCTAACGAGAGGCAAGTTGCTTGCGAGATCGGGTGCTTTTGTGCCGTCGCCCCTAGTCGCGTGTTACCGTCGTTTTAACGAGCTCAGACGACGACGGCGGCGACGACGTCGTCGACGACGACGACGACGACGACTCTGCTTCGTTCTTCGATGTTCTTCGTCTTTTTCGTGAATGGTCCGGAGATAGTAATTTCGTCTCGATTTACCCGCTCGGAAGTTTTCGAGTGCTGCCTTGCCGGGATATACAGAATTAGAAAAATCCCCATTGCTTTCAACTATTCTCCTCAGGGCAGTTTAAAAGTGTTGGATTCCAGAGAATTTTTGGAAAAGTGCTTTTTCCGTCGCTCAGAGGACTCTAGTTCTCTTTCTCGCTTCTTCTCTTTCGCTCCCCTTTTTCCTTCCTTTTCTTTTTGCCTTTCTCCCCCCCTTACTCTGGTCTTTGGCACGCCGCGGATTTTCTCCACTCGTCGTGGAAAGTTTTACTTGTGAAATAGGTTGAATGGAAGAAGACGGTGTTAACTACTTTTCGGGGCAACGAGTTTTTTTGCGCACCCCACAAGAACGCCGCGCAGCAGCAAAGTGCTTAGCCGACTTGGAATAGATTCTCCCTGATTCTCGCGAGGGTTTTCAGTTCTCCCTTCTGTCCCACATTCAGACGATTCGATCTCGTCAGTTTCGAATCTTTGCACCTGCGATAATGAGTTTATTGGCGACCTGGCCCATGCTTCGTTTGGCAACGAGAAATTCTGCGACAACTTTCTCTAAGTATCTCTTTGGTTACGGGATCAGTTAGCAGAAGCGTTTATTTGCGTCGGATGATAAATATACGTAGATTAATTAGCTCGTTATTTTCACGGTATTGTTTTGCTACACATACAGTAAATCTGATTGGGAATACGAACAACCTTTTCCTTCGAATTCCGAGAATTTAGCTCGAGTCCCTTGCGAGTATCTGAAATTTTGTCTAATACTGTCAGAATAGTGGTTTAGTTTTCTACTTATAGCATATATCCTTATTTACAATATTCCGATCTATTTGAAATGATCAATCATTAAAATTCAAAGGATCGGAGTCAGGAGTATGTATAGTCGTATGTATTGTCCATTTCTCTATACTTCCAGAGTTAACTTATTTCACTAATGTTTTACTGCGATGTATGTATTTACTTTCTCTCGATCACATGATTGGCAGAATGCTCAAGATTGTCGTCTCCTTGAGATGTGCTCTTCGAGAGAAACTGATCGGTCACGGTTCGCGTGGCCAAGGAGAAGACGCAATCGAGGAGGAGCGTCGCGTCGCGCCACGCCGGTGAACATTCACATCCAGCGCTACGCCGATAATCGCATTAAACGGTGAAGTTCAATAGCCGCGCTCCCTTTCGACATCCGATCCAAAAAATTGTGCAATCGCGCGAGACGATAAATAGTTAGCCGAACGGCGCGGCACGGCGCGGCGTGCGGACACTAACTCGAATTACACGATGGACCCTTTTCGTTAGTGGGATCGGCATCCTTGGAATTGTCGTCGGAGACGACGATGCTTATCTCGCGAATCACCGTGGATTCCGAACTGGGTGATCAAGCTAGGAATAAACTAGAACTTGACAGTAACCATTTAGCGTAATGTTCCGAGTAATGCAAAGTATGTACTTCCAGTGGTTAGCTTACCGCTACCCCCTTTTTCTTGAGACATATAATCATCAAAGTATTTAATAAGTTCAGAATAATTCGCAAAAGATTAAATTATGCAATTATATAATACTTAAACAGTATCCAAGCGGTATCTTTAACATGTAACTAGACATGTGACGGTAGTCCAAAGATCATTGACCTGATAGTGCTATTTTGTATCACGCAGAGAGTAATCCTTCCACCGTAGTTGGAGAACCAAGTTCAGCAAACTGCAAGCCCCGGACGGTCTTCACCCGTGGGAATTTTACGAGAATTCCAAATTATTCTAATTCGATGTAGATGTGAGTATAACATATTTGAGTAACATTTCATAATGTACCAAGATTCCGTGATAGCTCGTCTAATACAACCCGCCTCAACTATTAATTATCCAATATTTCCAACCGAAGATTATCTTTTTTTTTTTCCAACATTCTTCGAATCCTTTTCAACAATAAATCCGTAGAATTATATTGAATTCTAGTAAGAGCAGTTGTAAAATTAAACCAAGCTCGTGGAGAGAAGAAAATGTTATAAATAATCCGGGGGAAGTCAAAGTACAGCTTGCAGTTTTCGGCCGAATCGCGAAGGAGTACCTTTCGTGAGCATGTGCCGCATGAAAGGAGCTAATGATCCAAGAGCGAACGATAATTAGCGGCGTTCGCAACAGCCAGTCCGTGATTACGGTTGATGAACGAAAGCGACGCTGGAATGCGCGTAGGTGAGCTTCGGTCCGCGGCCAGTGAGCCTCTTTTTCTTTTTCTCTTTCTCTCTCCTCCCCATATACATATACATATATATATATATATATATATATATAAACTATACATACAGGCTTGTAGCCGGTCTGCCAGGCCCGAGAGTCAAGTTACGCGATGAACATTAGCGGTCGCCGATTTTTCGCGAACAATCTGCGCACTCGCGGTCAGGGATTAGAGGACTGCATCTCGCTCGGATGCGAGTGCGGTCTCCAATATGGGGTTGTAAAACTGTTGTTACAACTGCGTTCACAAGTTACACGCGACTTCTATGTATTTAGTTAGTGTGGTTTGACAATGTAAGAGAATAAATATATCCTTATTGAGAGAGAAAGAGAAAAGCGAGAAACATGTTCGATATCACGCGACGTCAGCTTTTAGTTGCGATCTTGCATAATGGGTTTGAATAGAATTTCGAAATAGTATTTGTAAAAAGAGAATTAATATATTCGATCGGAATTTATTGCGAATTTGTATTTCTTACACTATACGCGAATTTGTATTTCTTTAAGAATCCGATAATCCCATGTAAACGAATCGTTCATTTCTTAATCAAAAAAGTGAATAATGATCCGTATTCATGACTCGTTAAAAATGCTAGCGGAAGAAGAATATTGTAGCAATTTCAACTCGCTTTTTAGTTATCCTAAGCTTACCTTCCTCGTGTCGGACGCATCTAGATCTAATTCTCTTTTCTTCTCGCAGTTTTTTTTTCTCACCCAAGTATGTAGTTATTTTAGAGAATGACGAAAAATCCTCGATGACTCGCCGAGTAAATACCGAGAGGCTCGTACGATTTACAAGCTCGTGGTAGCAGGTTCTTCCAGTGCGCGATTTTAGTTGGAAGCGGCGGTATTCTCCGTGAAATCGCTTTCATTTCCAGGAGCGAAACCGGCCAGGCAGAGACTCTAATGCCGAGCTAATTAGTCGTAGGTTTTTTGCACTCACTCGCTCGTTCGCAAGCGCGAGAAGACTCGTTTTCGCCGGTGTGCTTCTAATTATCCCGCAAGTATTCGCGACAGTTTGTCTCAATTTTCGGGGAAATTTAATATTTCGGCTTTGTCCGCTTACTTAGCCGTCGCGAGGCTCGACGCGAACAGGCGGAGGCTTCGCTCGGCCCAACCGGAGACAAATGCATTGCGTCGCGAGCACGTACGAAAAAGGTGAAAACTAATTTTCCACTGCTTTACTGCCGGGAACGCGACTCAAGGGAAGATTTATCTCTGTCAGTATTTTTCGAAATTCGGTTTAGCTTACCGTAGAGAAAGAATTCGGAAAAGAAAATTCATCGATGTCATATATATATATATACAATGTAGAGTAGAGTTGCAAGACCATGCTAATAGTGTTCGTGAAAATTCCCTATAACGTTGTTGTTTATTGTTGCTCGACAGGTGGCTCGGGTTGCACTGTCAAATAGAGACAGGGTATTGTAAAGGTGAGAGGTCCGGCAAATTTATTCGCGGGGCTACGCAACCCGCCGTGGAAAAATGGAAAACTTTGCTGTCGACACGGCAATGTTTATTATTTGCCTCAACATTATTTATTTTCCGGTGCACTTTGAAATTTGCTTTTGGCCAACCAGATTCGGCGATGCCAATATTTGCCCCGGTTCGCGGCGCGATAATCCCCTGAATTATGTTCTTTGAAGCTGATGGACTTGTTTGTGTGCGTGGAAGGGCGCGCGAAAGAGTATAGAGCAGTGCGCCGCGATCAATCGAGTTCTCATGATTTACTGACAGTTTATAAAATTGTTGCGCCAATGTGCTGGTTATTTTGATAGTACGCCGCGTATATTGCATGCAAATGTTCTTCCCCTCCCCTTCACCTTTTTTATGCTGACAACTCACTGCCGTCGGCTAGTGCCCTTGGACAATCGTGCTCGTTTCGTGATGTACCCTGATAGTAAAACTCCACTGGCCGTTAGTAATATGTGTCTATTGCTACTCATGATTTTACTATGATAAATATTCCCTTAAAAAAATACATAACTGAGGAAAAAAAAAATATTTTTGTTATTCGATTCATTTCATTTCGAAATGTGCTTCTACGCAGGATTTTCACTTTGCTAATCCTATCATCAAAACTCGTAATACCTGCCTTTTCGATTAGAAGTACCAAATATGTATAGAATTATCCCTTTCTTTCATTGCAACACTATTTGATAGTAGAATCGAAGTTTCCAGAATCGGTTTCCTTATTCGTAAAAAAGTTGTTTAATTCAATTGCCGGTAGAAACAGGTAATTCTAGTGTCAATTACGCGCGCATCGATAATCCAATGAGAGGAGGGTCGAAACTGTTTTAAGCGGACATTTGCTATTTTATTGCAGGCTTTATATTAATATTATTCTATGCAAAAAGCCAGCAAGTTGAACATATAACTATGAGTGAGGCTGCTATTACTGGATTTAACTACTTAATAACCGGCGCAGAGTAATCGTGTATTTTCACGGTAAAGTAATGAGCAAAAATTTGTACAAACAATTGAGAAATTTTCCCGTGACAGAAAATTAATGAAAAGTATTGGAATGATTCGTTATTAGAGCAGTTAATTAGTACAGTGTTTACTCTTCCATTAGATATATGAGAAGACTCGCGTACCCAACATACCCAATTATTTATTATTTATTAACGGTTATTCCTGCCCTGCTGTCTGCGTTCGTCAAACAAAGCTTTCTGATTAAAATTATAGCAAGTCGGTGTTTCCGGACTCGTTTTCACATGATATAATATTGTCGCGAGCTCGAAAAAATCGTATTCCAATAGAATCGTGAAATGAATAAAGAGGTTAATGCGTATAAAAATCGATTAACAAAGATAAGACGTCGTACATTGTGTCACATTTACGAAAATACATATGCAGATACTCATTCTTCAGTCATTCGTCATTCACAGTAGAGAAATAGACGATAAGTTAATTATTCCTAACCCATTTCCATTTAAGTATAGTGCATAGAGAAGCGTACTGTTGATTTCACGTCTTGCACAATCCTAAAGTTTCTATTTCACCTTCTACTCGAAAGCCTAACAACAGTTCTACCCACCGAGCTTATTCTCAGTCTGATTCTCACAATCCATTCCAACATACTTTACCCCTTTCAGAACCTCAACACGCGAACCGCATCATTCGCCTGAGGAACCGAAAAATCTTAAACCACCCTAAAGCTCCCAAACGATTAAATACCAATAGAAACTGAACTGATCCAAGAATAATCCAAAACCATGCTGCGATTCAGATCATTCGCATTATCCCATCCGTATAGGTAAAGCCGGCCGCATAATTATGAAATCAGCAGTTGGGCCGATTCGCAGAGGTGTTGCGGCTTAGCCACTAAGCATTGCCGGTGGCGTTGCTTTCAGCACTGTGTTAGCGTGGCCGGAGGTGGCGGCGGTGGCGCGAGCGGGGGCGGCGGCGGTAGCAGCAGTGGAGGAAGCGGCGGAGGAGGAAGCAGCGGCGGCGGCGGTGGCAGCAGCAGTGGCGGAGGAGGAGGAAGCGGAGGAGGAGGAGGAGGCGGAGGAGGAGGCGGTGGTGGCGGTGGAGGTGGAGGAGGAGGCGGAGGTAGCGGAGGTGGAGGCAGCGGAAATAGTGGTAGCGGAGGCAGCGGTGGCACGCTTAGTGGTAGCGGCCGACTGAGTTTGAATCTTCGTCCTTGCGGAGCCGGTGGAAGCAGCGGAGGAGGTAGCGGAGGCGGCAGCGGAGGAGGCAGCGGAGGAGGCAGCGGTAACGGAGGAAGTACCAGCGGAGGCGGAGGTGCCACTGGAGGCAGTGGAGGAGCCGCCGGTATTGGGGGAAGTGAGAGCGGACCGGACTACCCGCCGAGCGCCGCGGCAGTGCGGAGCAGGGAAGCAGCGGCGGCGGCGCTGCACGCGGCAAGGACCCTGTTGGGTGCGGGGGTGGCTAACCCTTGCTCACCCACCCCCGAACCACCCTTCTGGAAGATGCCACATAAAGGTTGGTCCAACGAGCACCTTTCACGCCACGCCGAGGCACCTTCTTACCGCGCGCGTAATTCGCCTGAGATGTCGCGGACGGGGATGAGTCTGTCTTTTCAGGGTTAAAAGCGGGGAATCATCTTCGGGGATTGAAACCGGCTAATTCTAGAGAGGCTCGAGTGTACGTTATTGCAATAGGATTAAGATTCGAAGTTGCTCTATTGGAAGAATTTTTAAAGATATATTCCTTCTACTTTAGTCAAAATTATGAGTCTGAGTTTTAACGCATCCAGAAAAGAATGTTTGCTGGACAATAACATATGCGTCGGGGTTCGAATGTCTTCTTTTGGAGAATTTCGATTAAAATTCGGTGTGTATCTCATTGCTTGCCTTGCGTGAGTTCCGCTTGCGGGATCCGTGGCGCAAGTTTAATCGGGGCAAGTGTAACTCTTAAGTGTAACAGCCTCGTTTAGCGATGACCAAAACGGGAAAGAAGAAAAATAACAAAGACTAGCCCGTGATCTTGACACAGCAAATTCCGAGATGTTCGCGCGTATCGTTCTACACGGCTGCCTAATCAATTGACGCCGAGCTCGAGAACATACCAATTGACAAGGTGTCACGCTTTAAACGTATACAACAACGCACGAGCAAAGCGTGGTCCGTGTACACTCATGAATATCGAGAAACCGTGATCCTCGACAAGCGAGGGAAAATCCAGTATCCCCGGGAATTTCGTGCAACGAAAGTTATTAACGCGTCGATCGTATCGTTTAACTTCTCGATCGGGCCGCTTTTGATCGTCGGCCGCTTCAGGAATTTCGAGGGCCGATTATGGCTTGTCTCTGGCGAGTCGCTTTATCCGGATACACGTTGCAAAATGTGCGACCGCGAGTATTATAACTCCGTCGACTTTGCTAATAGATGGCCATTACAATGCGGCCGAGCGTCATCCGGCTCTCATACTGTCATCGATCGTTAGCGTCACCTTTCCGGCGTGCATTGTGAAACTCGTTCTCCCGAGGATTTTTGATCTAGTCACGCTCGAACGGTGCCCGTGGTTCGAGGATGGATTTCGAGTTGGCTGAAATTGCCGGCCCGGGTCTCCAGTTCCGCGAATATCTTCGAGGCTCTCGAACGGCTCTCCCTCTCGTTCTCTCTCCTACCTCAGCAGCTAGCTAAAAAACGAGGTCGTCTTCTCTTCACTCGAGTACACACGGGGGATGCGACATAATACGGAGAAATGCTGTCGAAAATTCTCGAAGCAGACGTCGTTCTCAGAAATATGCTGCGCGAAAGGATTAGGATTTCCTATGGATCATTTCATAATTCGATCCTCTTTGCAGTTCCATATTCGCGCATTTCTCAAATGTTTAAGTGCTAAGAATTCTTAAGAAAAAGTGATTGATCACTCTTGTCTAATTATAGACATCATTTTTCACAAATATTTAATTCGGTAAATTTATTATTGGGTTCATCGAGAAAATTCAACATTTAGCAACGGTTAACCTTGGATTTCTATGCGCTGGGAAATCAGCCCAAAAGTACTCATACCGATATACAAAAAATATGTAGCTGGGATTCCGTAGTTTCAGCAATTTGACTATTCTCTCAGTACATAATAGTAGCGGATTTGGTAGATGGTCTCTACAGAGTAGGCGCGGGCTTCGGGTAAAATTTGTGACCTTCGCAATGAGTTATACGAGGGGCAAGTAAATACGTGTACGCTTATGGGCTTAGGTGGGGCTCGCGGTTACCCCCGGGGTTAGCCGGTAACCCGACACGCCTTTGCTTGGCTTCTGTCGGGCCAACAGCCCCTTCGCCGTAGTCTCGACGTCGAAGGGTGGCGCCTTGCGTTAAAAAGCCCTCCGTCAGTTTGGCTCTGCGATCCCGCGGCAACACTCAGCACAATCGGCAGTACACTGCCTCGGATCAAACTGGGGCTCGCACGTTCTCTCTCTCTCTCTCCCTCTCTCTTTCTCTCGTTCTTTTTCTTTCTTTCTCTCTCGTCCCCCGCGAGATTCATACCGCCCATATATACCGCCAATTTGTCTCTCTTTTGTGCCACGTTCCACGGCCCGCATTTACGTCCAGCCTTCATCCGCAACTACCGTGATCGTATTACGCTATTACGGGGAACGCGCCTTTATAATAGCCTGGATAAAGAAGTGTGTAAGTGATCCCCTTTCGATGCGCGCACTCCTCGAGTGGTGCCTGGAGATCGGGAACGACTGGGCCTCGTGACAGCGAGCTTCTCTTCCGTTCTTTTATCCTTCAATAGATTTCGAATACCCACTCACAATACCACCTGCTATCTATCTTCGATTCTCCGTAGATCGTTCTCCACTTCTTTTCCAAAACAGTAGCGTAGCTAGTTGTGTTGAAACTTGATTATCTTCCTTATACGCACGACCTCAGCTTACCATTGCAATTAATCCGTTTTACAATATTCGTAATCCGACTGAAACTATTGTGAAATGGTTTCTGCACTTCCGTTAATTGATGACATCGTCATCGAGGTATGAGTGAAAAAAAAGTGTTGAATACGTTAATGATTACGCGGTAGAGTACGCATATAAGTCGAAGTGTTATCGTCAACGAGATCCACTTATTCTTCGAATCGTCTACTTTATATCGACTTCAGATTTATTAATGGGCACATACATGTATATGCTTGGCTGTAGAAATCGAGGCCCTTCCATCGCGCGCGAGATTAGTCGAGGCTTCGAGGCCCCGTAATAAACGTCGAGGGTGCAGGATTACCTGCGGCCAACCTATTCCACATATTGCTCCCCCGTAATACGGTTTTAGGCTCGCCTTGCTGTGCTCTGGGTTGTACATGTGTTGCCTCGGTGACTTTCGGCTGAACAAGGTTTCCCGAGGTTTCATCGAAGTCTTGCACTACTGCGCATTTGCACTATTGACTTCTGTGTCAAACAGTGGCATTGGCGATTATTTCGCGGAGTAAGATGCGTTAATGTAAATTCACGATCCGCGTTTGGTTCTCACTGGCAGATGGTACATCGCGGGATAGAGATTCGCGATGCCTTGCGGCCTTAATAATAACAGGCGCGATAATGAGTGTGTGTCGGAAGGTTTGCGTTGCTCCTGCTAATTCAGCACTGCCTCCTGACACTGTCCGTAATGAATTTCGCCACCCGTGGGGCGCGAGAGGCGGAGCAAAGCGAGTGAACAAGAGAGAGAGAGAGAGAAAGAAAATACATGGTGCTCCCTTTCGTCGCGATTCAACTCATTACAGAATGTATGCCTCGCGCGCTATCTTTGATGTCGCGGTGGGGTACGCTCAGATGAAACTCTTGGCTTCTCCTTGTGGGTCGCGAGTTTATCTCGAAACGCTTGAAGCAAGTTGTCGTCGGTACGCTACTGCCCTCCCGGCTTTCGTGCCTCTTGGCAACGTGATAATAACGTTTAATGAGAGGTACTCGGTGTGTGAGTAACTAAAATTTGTCGAGAGAATTTCGCGCCGTTTAGTTATCCATTCGCTAGGGGAAGTGAAGGAGGAGAAAGAGCGGATCGAAGAAAGAATTCTTGACTGTGAGCCGCTGAATGTCCTCGATAACGGTGCTCACGCGACACAAAGCGATGTCCCGGTTTATTCCCGCCGATGCGAATGGAAAATGGGTTCGAAGCGAATTGAACGTTCACGGTTGTATTTTAGGGGTGGCAGGAGCAATAGTCGCGGCAGTCACCGATGGAGAAGAGAGAGAGAGAGACAGAAAGAGAGACACACACACACTGTGAAACAGCGTTTTCCGCGATATTTCGTGCGTAAACTTTGTGCCGCGATGACGCTCCCGATAAGCTTGAACTTTTTTAATTAAACGCGATAGTATTTGGTGAGAACGCCAAGCGGAAGAATTAAACGGGGTGGCATCGCGATACGTTGTATCGAACGAATGGGATTCAGAACACAGGCTTAATTATCCGTATAATGTTATCGCGTCCCATTGAACAAACATCGCGATGTAAACCTTCCGTTAATGTTAACAATACCTAGTGACAGAACATATGGTACATTTCAGGGACCTAGATCTAAAAGTTTGTCTTATTGTTAATTTTTCTACTATCAACACTGTGAAAAAGAGAAAATTTCTTTTTCATTCAACGGATCAGGACGTGAAATTTGTCCAAAAATATTGTTACATTATTTATCGTAGAGACATAACTGCATCTTATAAGTGGCTAATCCTTGCATAAATTCATGCAATACCGGACGTACTGTAGACATTGGCCGATTGAAAATCAACCCGTCGGGGATATAATCACGGCAAAACTCGTAAAAGTAACGTTTAATCGCTAGGAACACATTTGTATACCTTAAGTACCAGCAAGTATTTCGTGCTTAAAGAGAGCGGAACGACAAAATTCTCTCGGTCCCTTAGCTCTTGTCTAGGGCGCAGTGGGAACGCGTGTCAGAAGCGGCGGTTCGCAGGGGTTGTTTGGCGGAAGAACTCGAGACTCGCGGGGTGGCACAAAACCGCGAGAAACGTCACGAGAACGCGACGTGGAGGACTTGACGAGAGAGCGGAAGGGCAGAGTATGTCAGGCGACGGAGGCGCGAGAGAGGAAAGAAAGCGGAGAATAGGTACATGGAGAAAGGAGAAGAAGAGGAAAAGGACGAAGGGAAAGAGAGAAACGAAGCATTGCTAAAGAAAGAAAGAAAGAAAGAAAGAACGAGAAAAGCAAAGAGAGGCAAGAGATAGAGAGAGAGAGAGAGAGAAGGGTGAGTAGCATAGGGCGGAGGAAGAAGAGGAGGGGTGCCGCGACGTCGTACGCCGGCAGGATGGGATTTAATCTGTGTCCCGTTTCACGCTCAGCCAAGTGGAACCTTTTTGCCTCACTTTGCGGCATGACTCGCTTTTGCGCTGGTCGTCGCGTAGATTAACGCGAAATTATATATAAAGAATGTGTGCGGACGGTGTGCGCACGGGTCGACGGTGTTGCTACGGACGATTCGCTTTTCTCGTATGGCGAGGGAGCCACTTCGTCGTCGCCGTGTAGTCGTCGTCGTCGTCGTCGTCGTCGTCATCATCGTAGCATACCGTGGGCTCGTGCGGTGCGACGGAGAAAAAGAGAGCTGCTGGTCGGCCGGCTCCGTCACCGGCCCGTACACCCGGTTACGCTACCCGGACAGCCCCAGAGGAAAGAGGAAAACTCACACTTTGTGCGTTCCTTCGCCGCTTTCTCTACATGTACGTCTAAGTCACACCCTCTTTGTAATGAATTAAACTCGTGAAAAACAGTGGGGTCGTGGCGTCCCTCAAAGGAGGGACCAGCTTTCTCACGATACTGGGATTTTGACGCTTCGTTGGCGTTTTATTTTCGCGGCGCGGCCGGCGAGAGGCTGAAAGGAAAACACGGCTCTTGAGGGTGGCGAGGATGCGAGGATTCTTACCGCCTATATCGGGTTCGCCCGTCTCTTCTAAATATACTTATTTTACAAGTCACCGCCGTGTCGTATACCCTCGATCGACCGATAATGTCAGCCCACGCGATAACGTGGATGCGTTCTCATTAGAAAATATTCTCTACCCAACAGGGTCTGCCGGTTACTTCGAAACTTTTGTTGCTTCGACTCGCTACGGCAACCGTGTGACTTACACACACGTATATTATATGCGTCAGTTGTTATGCACGGGTATCGTGGTTTCGCTTACGCACAATTTCGTAAAATCGACTGCAACTTGTTAGAAAAATACTGATATCGAGTAAGAATCTTCTAGAATTTTCTATTAAGCGGTTTATACAGTTCCGAGTGACTCAATGGAATATATTGCTCACATAATATACAGGTTATCCACATTTTAGAAACGTACATCTTATAAATAATAACATATCAAACGGTCGTTATAACCATTTTAAAAGTTTTGTTGTTGGTAAAAAGTTGAATTCAACTCACAGGTTAGACGGTATAGCAAGTGGCTCGCCGGCAAATAATGGGGCAGTCCCAGAGAGGTTGGAACATTCTCGCCAAAAGAACCTGATGCACAGTACTGCATTTTGAAGGATTTCATTCCACAAGAACGTTCCTCACACACTTAGTCACTCGCGAAACCAACTGCCGACACTTTTAACGCGATTATTCTGCAAGAATTCGCGAAAACTTTCACAGCAAAAAAGGCGCGACGTAGTCTCACGAAAGTTGGAAGGCGCACTAACAAGTAGCTATTCGGTGAAAGCGCAGGATGTCGCTGCGTGTACTGTATTAACCATAGTCTCAAAAATTGTCGCCGGCGGAAATTTTTAGTCTGCTCAATCTCTTTAACCACAATTTTTGACTGTAAAAATAATCAATCTTGAATTGCTGACATTAAACTACGTAGGTAAACTTCTATTTTACGACTTTCAATAATTGTACGTATCTACTCAATTCGTCGCTAAATTCATGTAGATTTTAGAACGCATTTTCGATGTTTTATTCTAACAAAGAAATTTCTTTTCTGCAATATATATTCTAATAGTATATGTTCTTCCATAGTCGGATATAAAAAATATTTAATACAACAAAATCATCTTGCCAAGAACAAACATCGAGCTAGATTATATCGAGACGAGATTCCATTAATGTTATAATGTTATGTAGTTGCTTCGTAATAAATTGCATACGGACATAGAAACTATGAATCAGGAAAATGCATAGCATACACAGTAAGAAATACACAAACTAGCATTGCAATCGCGATTGACTTGCGAGCATGTTTTATCCGGTTTCTACATACGTAGAGACGTAGTTTAAAGTTCTCAACGGTTTAAGCGGATCACGGCAAATGTCTAAGCTGGTTCATTATCGTTTTTTTAGTGTCACATGCATAATAAAGTAGACTTTAATTTTTTGAGATATTTACTCTAACCAATGATTTGTCAACGAAACACAATCGGATATTGAGATTTCTGTTAGTTAGAGCGAGCAGGTGTCATTCTTTTATTTTCTTATTAGTTCAGGCTTTTAATGTCTCCGGTTAAAGCATACCGCGATAAAATCAACGTGTCGACTTAGTAATCAGGAACTTGTTTTTTAAAAAAAACTATACCCGGTCTCAGTCAAACGCGTGTAGTAGAGTCCATTAGTATGGAAAAAATAGTAAACTAAGAAATAAAAGTTCTGAAACTCCTGGATTGAGTTCTTTTAAAAAATTCTTTCTTAACTGGTTAACTACCGATCCAGGAACGAAGACTGAAGCGTTTCATTAAATAGATATGAAAATGTACTTCTCACGTAGAAAATATGAACTAACGTCGTGTGGTAATGAAAAGACTGTTGATTTATTCACAAGATTGGCAAGCCGTAGGATTAAGTCGTATGATTAATTGCGCGCAGATTTTCGTAGGGAAGGCGAAAGTTCGCAGCGAAGATCGAAATAAGCAGGAAACACGTAACGAAATGCTGCGTGGTTGGACAACGGTGACAAAGGGTTGATGGAAATAGGCATGGATAGTTACACAAAGTGGTTTCATACTGCAACACCGCGCACGCCTATTCCATTCAAATTGCATACCAACCATTTCTTGTCGCTTTGCACTGCGACGCAAGAGCTTGAGATTAATTAAATTCGTTAATTGCAAGATCCATTTAAATACAAGCACAGGCATCATCATTCTAAATATCGTAAATTTATCCCGTGACATTAGATACGATGATAACTACCTCTATCCGTGGGGATCTTGATGCCTGAACTTACAAAGTCACCTGAAAGCAAATGTCAAGCCTGCTTTTACCGTTAACTCGACCTTTCCGACAACAGACACACTGAAGATTATAGGTTTACAAAATACAATATAACGTGTTAGAGATTAACTTCAACAGAAATATCCCGAGTGTTAGTAAAACAAATGTACAAGTTTCTGCTTACATAAACATTAGTAATTTTGTCACAAGGGATAAGTTGTTAGAAAATACACTCGTTTTAGCCAATTCCAAGATCAACGTAGGAAGAAACGAACGGGATGATTGTTCATCCCTAACGATGATTTCCGGGTAGGATCTAACGGTTGAAAGCAAAGTACACGTACTTCTGAGGAATCCACTTCCGCTTAAGTGAAATCCAGAGAGAACGAGGGAGCGAGAAGGGGGAGTGAGAGATAAGCACGTCGTTAGCGTGATCAGAAGTTGACGTTGGGAGATGGTGAGCAAATTGCTGCGAAGCTTCGCCGATGCGCGAAGATGATTACGCGATATGCGAAGCTGGATAGTATACGTATATCCATATCGTGGGCATTCCAGGATGATGCACACCCCGTGGTACACGTACCGCTCGAGTAATCGCTCGCGTTAGAATCAAACTAATGCCTAGCGCGTGAAGTTTGTCAAGCCGTCGGTGCAGCGTGTTAAAGCGTGTATCGGCGTAGCAAACATCTACCGAATTCGGCTGATCGCAATTGATGCTATCGCGATGTGAGTGTATGTGTGTGTGTGTGTATGCATGGTAATTAGTCTAATAAGAACGAGAGAGGGTGACCCTTGTGCGGTATACGCATTACACACTGTGTAGCTGTTTGCCGAACCGAGCGTCATCGGCCAAGTGACAGAATATACGTTGGGTGCGTTTTGATTCACAGAGGAAGACTTGATGCACGGGGGTGGTGCGGGTATTGGCGGGGGTTCTATGGTCGGACAGAACTCAATATTTGGGTGCTCGGCTGCAGGACACAGCGGGGTTAACCAGCTCGGTGGTGTTTATGTCAATGGACGACCACTGCCCGATTCCACCAGGCAGAAGATCGTCGAGTTGGCCCATAGTGGCGCCAGACCTTGCGATATCTCACGCATATTGCAAGTTAGCAATGGATGCGTCTCCAAGATCTTGGGCAGGTTGGTATTTCCTCTCTAACGTAATATATACTTTTCAAGCTTTTGTTTTTCATCGTGAATAAACTTATCGATAAGTCACGATACGTAGAACTTAATCGAGTCTACTCTACTCTCATTGTACTCCCGCCTAGTGATCGAGTTAAGTAAAGACTCGCTCGAAAGAGCCATCCGCGCGTGACGTGATTCGGCAGCACGAACGACGTGACCCGTAGAGATTGAGATACAATCGAATCTGTTGTAACGAACCGTTAGTTTCACTTGTGGAACCAGAGTCTAACTATTGCGATAGTAATTTGCGGTTTGGAAGTAGCGGTTAAAATAGACTTTGTTATTCCCCTTGAGTCTTACTTTGGCGAGTTTTACTTTGGCTTCCACGACAATTGTTCGGTGGTGGCTCTTCCTTGTCGGTAAAGTTGCTACTTGTATTAATAATGAAATTTATTTTTGTCGCAGGTATTACGAGACCGGTTCGATAAAGCCACGCGCGATCGGCGGCAGCAAGCCGCGTGTGGCGACAACTCCCGTGGTCAACAAAATAGCAGACTACAAGAGAGAATGCCCGTCGATTTTCGCGTGGGAAATTCGCGATCGGCTGTTACAGGAGGGCGTATGCAATAACGACAACATACCAAGTGTGAGTACTAAAACATCCCGCAATTTACTGCTAACAAATGCGCCATTCACTGGCAACGATTTATCTATTGATTCATCAATTTCCGTTAAATGGCCCAAAAGCAGCCTGTGCTTTTGCCCGAAAGACAAAGATCGTTTATTCGCAATTCGAAATCCTCGTTACCCAATTAGGGTATTCGTATTAAAAGCCAAAGTAAGTAAGTAGACGAGGTACGTAACCGAACTGGCACGCGGTACAATTAACCAGCAGAGTCGCGGAAGATGAAAGAAAAAAGCGCAACGGGTCCGGTGCGCAGGGGTCGTTTGAAGGGGCTGTCAGTTGCATTCTTGGTGCGGGGCAAGGCGTCCGCTCATTCGTTAGACACAGTGTAGCTTTCTACGTGCAGTCGGGAATACCGCCGGTTGATCAGGGTGCGCACCCGCTCGGCACTTACCCGTCGGATCTGGCCACTCGACCCTAATCAAAGTCTCGTCAATGCGATCGCCTGGGAGGGGTAATCGGTCCATTACGCGGACCTCGTATTGTCCACCCTCACTAGACCGATCGCCCTTCCGCGATCCCAAAGAATCCGCTCTCTCTTTCAATCTCTCTTTCTTCCTCTATCTCGCGCGCGCGTCCGCTCCGGTTGAACGTTCGTCTTCCAAACATCCTTCCACCCTCGCGATGGCTCTCCTCGATGGGAACTCCCCTCGATCGCCTCTGCTCGGAACATCCTGAAAGGTCGATCGGTCTCGTCTGGCTCCTTCGAAAGCACCCTCTCCAACCGGAGTCGGCAGCTCCTCTCCGACCCCCCCTCCCACAGTCTGTCAGAAATACAGCGAGGGGCTGCCACGCGTACGAGTCGTTATCCGTCGGCTCGTGGAAGAAGCACTCGCTTTGCCGCCGTGTCCGCACTAGTAGAGGAGAGCTCCTACTACTCCCTTGCGTGGGGGAGGGTGATCAATCAACGTGTGGCTACGCGTCTACCCGCGAATACACGTATCTCGTACTCACCATGGAAAAAAGGCCTGATTTGCGATCTTGTCGACTACTCTTTTTAACGTTCCAGTTTTTACCTACCAATGAAAGTAATCACAGCTTGATCCTTGATCGTCTATCACTCTCAGACTTTCGACTGTTGCAATCGAACCTCGAGGCTAATGTCTTCCTTTGGCCATGCTGTTTTGCTTGTACGTGTTCTTTTGCAGCAATTAAGTATCATCCGGTAAGCGAAGACTGACAATGAAAGAGAGACGAAATATACGTATGTCAGTTAGTCTGTCAGATTTTCCGATCGATCCGAATGAGGGGGAAGGGGGGGAGGGGCTGGTCTTACTTAACCGTGGCATCGGACGCTCTCGCAGGGTGGAGATTGCTGATGCTAACGGCAATGCTCACGATGACGATGATAGTGAGGACGGTGGTAGTGGTAGCATGGTGATGGTAGTGGTGGTGGTGGTGGTGGTGGTGGTGGTGGCGGTAGCGTTGGTTGTTGCGGCGAGTACATATCGCGTTGGCGATAGGGTGCGGTGCGCGGGGGTTGCCGTCGACGAGCGGATGGAAACTGGTAGAATCAGGGTGAATGGGATCAGTTAAGCGTGTTGCACAATTATTCGTGTCCGGTCGCGCGTGTAATGGTCTGCATCGGCGCTGCGGCTGTTGTGCGGCAAGAGCCGAGTGAAGTAGAGCCATGCCACGATCTAGCCAAGTTGCTTGGTTTGATGGAAAGCCTAGGCTAACCAAGCCCCCGCGCTGCATGTAGTTAGTCGGGAAATGTCCTTTCTGCCCCGTTCTCCCGCTATTATTCCACAGGATTGTGGCGAATCTTGCGATAAAACCTTTCTATACCGCTTTGCGCGTTCACGATTTGTCTGCTCGTTGATGCTACGATTAAGTTGTGCCCGACAACATGCTCGGCAAGTTGTTTGCTGAATTGTTCCCGTTGATCTTGAGCCAAACTCCGGTGCACAATTCCGATGGAATTCTTATAATTATCTGCATGAAATAATACGTGTGCACAGGATTTCCGCTTGTTAGAGTAGCAATCAGTACAATCCGATGTCGTGTTTTACCGTATCGGTACTTAATGTCTCGGGAAATATCCTCGTTAACTTCATGAACGAGAGTGATCTTATGAATTGAGAAGCACTCACACGGAGAGGGGGTGGGATTTGATGGGTGCACGAGCGCGAAGAGCGATTGAGATTATCGACCTTCAGGCTTCGTAATAATGCAAGCACCCAGTGCATGCTTGACCTGGGTCCGTCAGAGCAGTACGCACCTCTCAAACAACACCGTTAGCACCCGACCCTATACAGAGGAACCATTATTCCGAGGGTTTTATGTCGGACCACACGGGGGAATCGGTTTTGCACTCGTGCTTCTCTCGACGAAGCTTTCAGTCGAGGCCGTAATTAAGGAGGCTCTGGCTCGATATGACGTGGTCCTGGTCCATGGGGCTATAGTGAGCGACTCCGTATTTCAGGGTACCCGACCTGGTGCACCGCTAAGGTCGATCCAGGAAAGCTCGTGGTAGGGCGCGTGCGGAATACCGGGACTATTATGTGCGAGTCGAGAGCACAAGGCTCGCCCCCGTGGCTCGTTATAACTTTAGAGTTAGCCAGTGGTTCGGTCGCGGCGCAAGGTGAAGAAGACCGTGCTCTGGATAGGGGAGCGAAGAGCCATGGAAACCGTTTTATGTAATAATAATTGGATGGCGGTGTCCTTTCATCTGGTTTGCTTGCCCTCGACCTGGAGGTCGGGAGAGAGAAAGAGAAAAAGAAGGGCCGTAAGGGCTGCTGAGGGACAGTCAGCCAGTGCTGCTACTGTGCCGCGGAAATGATTCTCATACGGCGAGTGAAAAAGGTCGCGGAACTTCACAAAAGACTGCTCCCGAATTTAGATCCTTCTACGTTCGTCCTTCCTTTTCTTCTTTGACAAGAGTAAATTACGATAAGACTCCACCGTGGAACTCGCCTCTTCGTGAACTTAACCAACCTCCAGAACCATTACACCTCTATTTTTTCATAGAGCGTTAATTTAGATAAAAAGGAGTACACCTTTATCAAAAAATGGAATATTTGCAATGTTCTTCTTATCTTGTGTATGTGACAGTAATTTTAAGCGATAAACTATTTTTCTGTGACTAGGTGTCGTCTATCAACAGGGTGCTTAGGAACTTAGCCTCGCAGAAGGAGCAACAGGCGGCCGCAGTACAGGCGCATCAGGGTGCTGAAAGCGTCTATGATAAGCTACGGATGTTCAATGGTCAGGCTGCAGGTTGGCCACCAGCATGGTATTCCGCTACACCCTCTCATCATCCCCTGGCTACGGGCATTCCAACGGCGGCAACCCCCGGCTCTGGCCAGTCGCTCCTACCCGGCAGCCAGCTTCATGGCCGTGACGATTCTCTGCTCAAACGTAGCGGTAAGCCCCAATCACGCGCTCGCTACTAAATCAAATCTCTATCGGACTATCTTCCGGTTGAACTCGCACAATCGATGCCAGAAGTACTGCGCTCGGAATTACCGAGTTAATATGTAATAATCAATTGTCCAGGGAAAGTACGATTTGGTATTATTAGTTTCCCTCTATTACGATTACGGTGAGTTATCGGTCGTAAAATATATCCCCCTCACCAGCATTCTCCAATCGATACGTTCATTGTAATTTTCCGTTAGTTCGGTCTCCGTTCTAGCGGGTATAGAATATTGTGTTGGGCACACGTCACAATTTGTCAGCTTAAAATCCCACTGAGAAGCTACTTTGTTCGGGAGACGACCCCTCTATCCTCGCTCTTGACAAATGTGTCGGAGATGCTCCGCGTCTCAACGTGCGAGACCTTGATCCACTTGGCGACAATAGTCAGAGTATCGTACATGGTACAAAGGTCAAAAGAGACCAAAAGTCAAGAGAGTGTGCCCCCGAGGTATTGTAATCTCGACACGTAGCACCCCAAGTTCCTTCACCGATGAACCCACTCTTGCATTGTGTACCGCGGTGAATGGGAAGCTAAACGCAAGGAAAAGCTACCTGGTTCGGTTGAATCGAATATTTCGCGTAATAGGATCACGCTAATCGTGCTGGTGGTTCGGGTTGCGGTCAAAGGCGTGTTACGAATGACAGTTCGAAATGTGATTCCACTATTGAAATAGAAACGTCGCTTGGGATCAACGAACAGAGGGAGAGACTTTATTTCGCTCCCTTCTGAGAGAATCTCCGATTATCTAAAACTTTTATAAAACAGCATCTTAACTCGAGATTCGTAGTCACACCCTTAGTCGTCTAGGAAAATTAAAGAGGGAGTCGAGGAGCCCGCAAGCGACTAGTCGAAATCCTCGGTCGTTGGGTTTAGAGGGGTGTTCTAAAAGAAGGCAAGGGAGGTTGGGGGTGGGCTGGAGAAGTAGGAGGATGGCATATCCCGCCTGGTGGTTTTGGTATGCGAGATAGCGGAGGGTAAGAGAGACCGAATGGGCGCGAGGATGGGCGGTGGAGGATGGGCATGTTTGAGGGTGCCAGTATTTCGAATTGTGAGCGGAGAGGGAGGTGGGTAGGCAGGCAGGCAGGCAGAGGGTGAATTTGCGGGGGTCGAGGCGAATCGTGGAGGCGGGAGAATGTGAGGCCGAGGGCGATGCGCGAGAGATGAGCGAACGAGAAAGCGAGCAGCTGACGAACGGACGATGTATAGGTACATGTGGAAAATACATATATACCGTAAGGGTAAATATATAGGTATGGGTATAACGTAGGAACGAACGGAGGGACCGAGCCGAGCCGATTGGGGAAGGAGGCAAGGAGGGACGGAGGGATGACAGGAAGGTATCGGGAGGGATGGAAAGAGCCGAGGCGAGGGTTCGGTGCGCGGAGGCGGAAAGTAATCGCGGCTCACGGGAGTTGACGACGGCTACGGGACTCCTCTATTCCTACGCACCAACACGAATCACTGGCACGAAGAGACCGCGCGCGGACCCACCACTGTAGGAGTCACGCCGAATCTCTTGGATTCCTTAGGACGATAGTTCGCACTGCTCGTTCTGAAATCACTCGAAGGATATCTCGAAACGGGGCGCTCTTAATTGGATCGCCCTCCTCGAAGTCAGGCTAAAGTTCGAACGGTGCGGGTCGAATAGTACCGCTGAATTCCCTCTGTTTTCTTGTGGTAACTTTCCTGCGTGGCAAATTAGGTGCACTCGATGCTTCAAGTTGAAGGCCAATTCCGGCCAAGTTGTTGACCCTCGCCGCTAAGGCTTGGATTTTATTCCCAAGTTTAAATCATTTTCACTAAAAGTCAATCCCATTCATTAAGAAGTCGAGATTTTACGATAAGCTTTTGCATTGAAATATTGAAATTTCCTCGTTGAGACTCTCGGTGGCAATAGAACATTTTCTGATTATTTCCAGATACTGGCTCTTTATTGTCGCATCAGCAGGAAACGACATCCGATGGCAATTCGGAACATAATTCATCCGGCGACGAAGATTCCCAAGTCCGTCTGAGGCTAAAGAGGAAACTCCAGCGTAACCGAACATCGTTCTCCAATGAACAAATAGATAGTCTCGAAAAAGGTACATACGTGTTTTGATGATTTCGGATCATCACGTAGGATACCATTTACAGTCGCTCGGCATTTAAATCATAGAAACAGATTGCTATTTCTCTGTAATGGCTACATTGCCGAATTCGCTAATTGTCCGGGATAGCTGACATTCAACTGGCGCCAGCAATTATCAGTCTCGCGTCATCTCGCGGCCAGTGAAAATTTTGTGCAATTAATATGCCGTGGAATTAGTGACTCCGATCGTGGTTCCAGAGGACAGGCTTAATAACGAGCACTTGTTGCAAACTGGTTTCGTTTTAGAATTCGAGCGGACACATTACCCGGACGTGTTTGCACGGGAGCGTCTCGCCGAGAAGATTGGATTGCCTGAGGCACGTATCCAGGTGAGTGTGAATGTGCGAATGCGGCGTGTGCTTTCTCTTGCTCGTTCGCTCCATCCGCCTTCTCTCACCCCGTCTCTTTTTCCTTCTTCTCTCACCGTGGCGTCGTCTTCTCTTCTCTACTTTCGCTCCTCTCCTCTCCTCTCTTCTCTTCTCCGTAATTCTCTCATTCTACTTGTTCCTCGTCAAGAGGGTTTCCGGTAAGTGCGACGACGCCCTTTCATTAAATGCCTTAAACGTGTGACCACGCTACGTGGGGACATTAAACACCTCTGCCAACGAACCCACCACTGCAGCTTGCTCAGGGGATTCTCCACTTCTCCTCTTTGTTCTTCTTTTCCCTTTTTGCTCATCTTCCGAGTGCCCACCCCCCTTCCTGAACCCTCGCCAGCCGTCCAGTTTTCTTATTGCTCTGCGTATGAACACACTATTAATGTCTCTGTGCGCCTGAAATCTTTATTTCCGCTCAATTTGCCGAGAAAGTCTGTCGCTCGTACAGTTCTTGTTAACTCGAAACACGGCTTTGAGAGCTTCGGCGAATATTGTTCCGTTAATTAGGTGGTTTCCGGCGAGTCCCGTGTTTCGGCTGGAGAAGCCAAAGGCTACCTCGCGGGGACAGTGAGGAAGAAGCAGTATTGGGGGTGAAGGGAATTGAGGCGCATGGGAGAATTCAGAATGCGACACGGCACGTTACATTAATTAATACGAGTGTTCATTGAGTTGGTGGGTGACGTACCTACATTAGTACAAGCTAATATGTACCTATACAGCCTTATCGAACATTGTTCGACCTTACGATGCCGTTGGCCAGCCCTATTCGACCTCGTCCTATCCAGCCGACCTTCCTCCCTCGCGCTTTCACCCTGGTCCATCTCGCCCCTGCTGGCGGTGCTTTCGTTGGACTGCGCGGCGCGGCGCGGCATGTGCGGTGGCGAGGAGTGCGGGGTGGTGAAGTGGCCGGCGGGCTTTCGCGCTGGTGGTAGTAACCGGGCGCTGAGCGTTATGTGGACGTACAAACAGTGCAAGACCATGTTGACGCATGTTTTCAAGCCTCGTTGGCTGGTATTGATCTTGCTAAGTGCAGGAAACCGGGAGTGCCGGTGTGAGAGGCAAAGGCAGGACGAGAGAAATAGAGAGGGAGAGAGGTAGAGAGTGAGAGAGAGGGGCACATAGAGAAAGAGAAAGAGGAATAGAGAGTGGGAGGACAAGAGGTACCGAGAGACCGAGAGGGTAGCAGTCGAGCACGCTACCATCAGAGAAAGACGACCAGTGCGAACAAGAGAAAGATAGTCAAAAAAGAGAGCGAATCAGAGCATCGAGAGGAGGAAGATCAAGGGAGGAAAGTGGAAATCGGTTGAGGAACTGGACCTGACTATTCCATGAGAGGCTCACTGAAGAGCCGGACCAATGCACGAACAAGTGCGACGAATGCTCGGCGGGAGAATAGTTGGTGCATAGGCAGTATGGAAGCACTGTGAATGTAGACGGGGTTGTAGAACCTGATCTGGTTGAATGCGGCTGGACACACGTCTGGTCGCGCGTATGGGAGTAGTAGCTCGTGTGGCATGGTACGAAATGGCACGATGCCGTACGTAGCATAGCCGTGAGGGATCCGGCAGACGGCCTAAGAGGGTTCGGACGCAACCATGGCAACGACGCATCCCCAGGGAGGTTGCCCTCTGATTGGTTGTTCCTCGCTTTTCCACCTATACCTTGGGCACTTGCACGAGCTTCGCTAGGGCGCGCAACACCGCTGGCCGATTATCATCTATGGCGCTGCCCGGACCCGATGAGCAATGGCCGATTCACCCTCAACTAGCAAAAGACTTCCGGTTCTATTCTCTGAGAGCGCCTTGGCTTGTTACGCTCGATTTCTTTGTATCTACTTCTTCCGGTCGATTTCTACCACCGACAGAGAAAAAATAAAAACAGCCTTTCGAGAGAGTCTTTGGTATAAAGATTGACCCAAGGTCACTCGATAGAAATTCAGGGTCGACCTCTCATGAGAGAAACCAGTGATGCCATCTTTTGAGGTTCGCCGACCAAAGTAGAATTTCTGCTCGGGTCAAAGAGAACCGGGGATAAAGTCCTCGGCGCTCGAGTTTCGTAAATTCAGATTAGAAGGATGTTCGCTAGTTTTCGACAAGTACAGAATACTGTTGAAGAAAATGATGATACTAATAGAAAGAGCCACCGATAGATGGTAAATATTTGTCGGTCGTCTATTCGCGACCTCCTTCGGCACTTTCGGGATTGGAGGACAATATGTTTTTCTTGGTTGGAAATTACAGGTTGTAAGAATCGATGATCGTCTTAGGTCGTTAGTTCTGGAAATAGATTTCGTCGAGATAGACGGCAATCGCTTTCAACTGGTTCGCGATTGGTTGCATTTAAAATAATGATAGAACGTAGAAATGAAACAGATGCATATAACCATGAACCCTGTTGTACTCATATTCGCGTGTTTTGCTAGTCGAAGAGCGAGTAATTGAGAAAGTTGGCCTGTTGTCGAATATCGAATTTGTTCCACGGCTATTTTCACTATGGCGCGAAAATTAAGCATTATTTACGAGTAAGCAGCGTAGGGACGGTGATCATTAATGAAGCACAATCTCCTCATTCAGCGGCTGGGTACAAAAACAGCACATTTATTTTTTCCCGACAAATGAGCCAAGCGCTTATTTTTATTAAATTACCAACGGGAATACGGCTAATTTTATTGTTAATTTTCATAATTATTTCGTTGTGGAGAAACACAAATATATCGATGGTGTTTCGGAAACTCCCGCGTGATATTCATGGTGTCTTGTGGAACAGCCAAGTGTTAGAAAAGCGAAGGAAAATCGTTATATCGAAGGGGACGAATCCTCTTATCTTGACGAGGTATTTTTGGAATCAGGATATTCGTAGAAGCGTGACAAAGAACTTAAGCTGCGATTTGACCTCGCTAGGTGCAGGGTGGTACGTCTCAAATGAACTGTATTCCATAACGCCAACCACAACTACATAGTACTTGTACAGTACTTCTTACAGATTAACAGTAATTATCATTAGGCGTTAAACTCAATTAAACACCGTAACAAAATCTCTTCGCTCGTTTACTACATTCCCATTTCTCATTTACCACGCGTCGCTTAATCTCTACTCACTAGCCTTTCTGGAGTATGCAACAACTGTACATACATTCCTAGTTCGATGCATTTTAACTTTCAACTTCGTGGCTCAAAGTTTCGCATTCGGGAACGCATAAATGCATTCTAACAAGTCTTTACGAGGTGTGCGGGTAAAACACAAGATTTCCGGACAAAGAGTACTTCTACGGTGTATGTACTCAGAGCCGACAGACAACGCGTGGTACGCGGAACAGAGTGAAGCTTCGCGTTTCGCGATGCGGGGAGGAATACGGTGAGAGTAACTCAATTTCCCGTCCAACAACTGCTCAATCGCAATTAACAAACTGCGAGAGAGTCTCGTGCAAACTCGCACGGGTTTTTCCGGAGGTGGAAAAAGTATCTAGATTTCACGCTGCCGCATGGGCGGGCGGGAATGGAGAAGAACAAGGGTAGCAGAGGGTGGCTTCAGTAGAAAGGGAGGAAATGTATTCGGTCGAAAGAAGGAAGGGTTGAGGGAGACAGCCAGAGAGCAAGAGGCCTCGAGAGATAGAGGGAGAAAAAAAGGGTGGAGAAAGGTGGAGAATGGGAAAAGAGAGAGCGAGAGAGAGCGAGAGAGAGAGAGAGAGAGAAAGAGAGTACGAATGGAGTGTACGGTGAGCGCGAAAGTGCGAGGATGGATAGGTGCGGATAATGCGAATACATCGCGCGGAGTGACGCCCTTATCGTGACAAAAGCACCGTCATTGCGTCGGTTGCAGGTGTGGTTCAGTAATCGCAGGGCCAAGTGGCGTCGAGAGGAGAAATTACGGAACCAGAGAAGAGCAGCCGTCGATCAGGTAGTCGGTGGTGGCAGCGGTGGCAGTACTAGCAGTGCCGCACCCCCGGCGGCAACCCCCGCCACGCCACGATTACCTTTAAATGCTGGATTCAACGCCATGTACTCTTCGATACCGCAGCCAATCGCTACTATGCCGGATACTTACAGGTGAGACCAGATCCTTGTTATACTCCTAACACCGGATTACTCTAGTTGGAACATCTCCTATCCACGACGCATCATTCGTTAGGATATATCAACACTAAAACCATTGCAACGGTGAAAATCACTGTTTGACAAGCCCCAGTCTTTCTTTCTTTCTTTCTTTCTTAATTAACGCTGAACATATCGGAAGATATCTAAATGCTTATTATTAACCAAAAATAGTTTTAGCGTTAACGTACCAGAAGAAGTACTCTATAATTTAAACCATTTTATCAGATATATTTTCTTTCTTAAATTTTCAATGAATTTGGTACACATGTGCTTTATATCATCTTCTTCAATTTATCTGATCTCGATAAAGAATGCTAGCGAAATTAATTAACGAAAACCATTAGTTTTGTCAATTATTGAAAACTACTGAACTTATATGACTGAGGTTTACTAAAGATGAGAGGTTTAAGTAGAATGAACACGAGTAGCGTTTCAGCGGTTAGAGAATGTAGAATTTCGATAAAAGCTGACGGTTGGTCGGAGCAGCGGGTTACGGGTTGCAGCGCTGTCATGCTTATTATTTCTTGACGTGGATCCTCTTTTGCGTTACAGCTCGATGTCAAGCAGCCTGGGCGGGTCAATGGGTGGAAGCTGTCTTCAGCAGCGCGCTGAGGGGTATCCGGCGTACGTGTTCCACGAACCGCTTCACTCCCTGACGCAGTCTTACTCCCACGCACATAGCACTGCTGCGCATTCGCAACCCCATCGCGGGATCCCGACCTCTCATGGTGGAACCCCCACTACTCCCGGAGGACAGCCTGCAGGACCAGGTGGTGCACCCTATCAGCCGACGACCTCGACCGCCACTGGTAAGTTTTCGCTTAAGGATTGTTTGTTTGTTCTTGTAGACTCTTCAAGGCCGCCTACCGGCACCATTTTACGGCCTGGTGATGCTCTGCTAATCAAGGTCGCTTCGTGGACCAGCTACTTATCACCTAACAACTTCTCGCTTTAGTTTCATCCTGTAGGCTAGATTAAAATCCATTCTGCTACAAGTTCATAATCAACCGAATCTGTAAACATTCCACTTAGTTTTTTTTTAAGCAAGAAATTTAAGAAATTTCTCTTTGATTTACGCGTTATCGCTTCTAGCGAATGGTCGCTTCAAACATTCTTAAGACCCATACGGACGGACTCGCGTAATCGTAAAGAGCGTCAAATCTGCCAACTCGTAGAGTAAAAAGTGTAAAAACAGATGGCCTTACCGAAGAGGACGGTGACAGAAAACCTGAGTGTCAAAGCCGATGAATCTCTCTTCGAGAGTTCATACTTTGGTTTTATGTAGTTGAAAAATTTTCGTCGGCATGCTCCCATTGGCGGTTCCCGTGAAACTCCGAACCGTTGGAGAGAACGAAATAAAATGTCAGGGATTATTCCGAAGGCTCTTTACACGCAATCTACATAGCGGCTTTTGGCCGCAACAAAGAGAAACAGGAACTAACGGAGAAGAGAGGGAACGTAGCGGTAGGTTGCCGGCAAGGTGGACGAGGTGATCGAGACCCTGACGAACGCGACTAATTCGCCCATAGAATTGTAAAAGGATTTTAAAACAAATCTCGCATGGCGCCGCCGGGTTGAATCGAAGAATGGGATGTTCGGTGGTTTTCCACCCTCGGCAGTCGTGCCCGGTGAATTTTCCATTTTCTGGATTCTCACCTTCTCTCATTTCCTGGACCGCTCGGTCCTCTCTTCCACTGCTCGTTCCGTCAGTTTCCTTCCATCTCTCGTTGCCACTTCCTTTGTCTCTTGCGTGTTTCTTTTCCTTTCGTACAACTGTCTTTCAACTTTCCCCCTGTTTAGCGAAGGCCGTAGAGGGTCGATCCTCTTTGCACCCGCTCTACAGCCCCTCTTCCAGCAGCCCTTGTCCATTTCTCCTCTTCTCTCCTCTCGCTCGCGTCCTCTCGCTCGCGGTCTCTTGCTCGCCCGTCGTGCCTCTCCAGTTTCGTCTTTCGGGCTTGTTCGCACTGTCTCCCTTGCACGGGGGTTTCCTCTCTTCAGGGTGTACAGGGGTGAACAGAGGATGTGGATGGGTTGGGTCTCGCCTCGGCTGGGCGAGCGTTCAATAACGTGCGAACCCAAAGGGGAGGAAATACGGGGGCGCGCGCCGTATCTACAGGAATGGAGTGGAACGCCGTAGAATGGTGGAATACTGTGGAACGCGCGCGCGGCCGGCATTCCTCTTGTCCTCCTCGGGGTTGTCGTCCTTTCGCTTTCCCGCTTTCCGCGACTTCTAGCTAGATTCTGCATTCTGCATTTCCCTCTCTTTCTCTCATTCCCTCTGACGTTCCCTCGACTTGTTTCCCCCGCCAACCCCCTCCGACTCCTCTCCCTCTTGCCGGTTTTCGCTTCTTACGCGCGGAACGAGCCGCAAGTTATCCATCATAATCGCTTTACGTGCATGAGCACCGGGGACTTTCACTGGCGCTCGTTACCCTGCCGTCGTTTTCACAGCCAAGTACCACAGCGCGCACTTTGGCGCCGTCCTTGCTCCAGGAATCTCCATCTTTGCAAGTGTTCCGAGAGAATGTCGTTGAGCGGGCGTCTTTGACGTGCTCGATTGCCCACGTTAACGAGGTCACCAGTAAGAGAACTGACGATCCTTTTTCCTTTCTCCCGCTCCCACTTTCCATTTTACGATCAAGGATTACTCAATTCGCTCGTGCAAAGTCTCCACTGTCTCCGCTAATTGTTGGTGTACTAGCAATTAATTAGACAGTTGATTCATTGTTCGTCGATCGTTTTGTGGCTTGTTAGGGTATTATTGGCGATGGATTATAGTGAAGATCGAAATTCGTGTGCTTTCAGGTGTGATATCGGCAGGTGTTTCGGTACCGGTGCAGATTCCCTCGCAAACGCCCGACCTCACCGGTAATTATTGGCCGAGGCTGCAGTGATCCCAGCTCTTCGGGTTCCCGCCAGCGAGCTTGCTCGTTGGCCAGGAGAGCCCGCCGCCACCGACAGCCACGCCGGGTGCAGTCTCTCGACCGCTTCTCGCATCGCTCGGGATACCCGCGCAGCCGACGCAACATCAGCCCTCCAGCACGCCGGCTACCACTCCAGTGCACACCTCCGACACCAGTGAGTGAACCGATCAATCTCTCGAGCGACAGACCGACAGAAACGGGCATTCCCTTGCAAGGGACTAAGGCAAGGGGGAAAATCTTGTCAGAATAGACTGTCATGAGGCCCCTAGCTTCCACTGTCCGACGGCACTTGTTCTCTGCTGTTGGTACTCAGTGCAATTTCAAAGGCTTCCGAGGATCCGCGTAGCGACCTTTTGCCAGGAACTTCTAGATGACTGTGCAATTAAATCAAAAGAGTTTGCGCCGATCGAATCAGTGTCGGTTAGTGTTGTCTCTTTGATCCACCCTCGACTCTTCGACTCAACGATGGACGTGGCTTCCGCAGGTATGGCGTTTTTCAGATTCTAGCTACGGAATTGATCGTTTTGCTACATTTTATCGTGGTCACTCGAAACGGTGGATCGAACTTCGTTTTTCGATCCCGAGCTGACACTGCTGGCCACTGTGTTCGCGTTAGCCCAAATTAAACGTTCGTTCTTCGGAGTTGTCACCACATTTATTGCGACCTTCGTTTTTACGGGATAGAAATTTCCATCCGTGGTGGAAGATTGAATCAGTCTTCGGCTCTTTGGTATCGTCCTTTGCGAAAGGAACCATTGCCGGCTAGCTCATCGTACCAGGAGTATCTGCCGTGTTAAAAGACAGATATGGTGTAAAGCGATTACATTCTCAGAACAGAGATTTCCACAACTAGCTCGCAATGTCACCGTAATCATACAACCACGGACGAACTCTCGAGTTCTCTATTACTACACCATGATAATATTCCGAATCGAGATCAAATTAACTGCTCATCCTCGA
The DNA here is from genome assembly GCA_963989405.1 of Trypoxylon attenuatum. Classification (NCBI taxonomy): domain Eukaryota; kingdom Metazoa; phylum Arthropoda; class Insecta; order Hymenoptera; family Crabronidae; genus Trypoxylon; species Trypoxylon attenuatum. The sequence continues at coordinate 7,285,007 of OZ022490.1, read as the reverse complement.
TCCGCGTTTGATCTAGTGTTCGCAAACGTATACGGATGGCCCGGGTCACGCAGGGTATGCACCTACTCATTCCAATGTAGAAATAAATGTACGATTCTCAGTCATTATAGTAAAGCGGCTCATCCAACGATCCACAGCATATTCGCACTCACTCCTGTATTACCCTTTCCATTGTTGCTCGCGGACAATGTTAATTAAGCCTCACTTTGACACTCTCGTTCGAAAATTTAATTCGTTTCACTTCGCATCGTGCATCACGCATTCAATACTTACTTCAATTTTTTTAATATCGCAATGCAACTTGCAAAATACAAAGAATCTTTTATCCAAAAGTATTTACTTCATTAGATAAAAATATTCATCAGTTTCCCGAAGGGGTTGATTATTTCCTGTACGGTTTCCATTGATTTTTTCTGCAATGGTAGATGTATGTAGACGGATTTCGAATACGTCAAGTAAGGTTGGTGCGAAGATTACTACAAATTGGGGGGCGGTTCCGGGTCGAAATATTCCAACGGGTCTTAAGGGCGTCACGGATGAGACTGCTTTAGTGAGGGAAAAACGCTGGGGTTGATAACTGCGGCGGGGGTGGCTTTTCGTAGGTCGGCCATCACGTTTACTGCTAGATATGGCGCTCGCAGAAAACCAGACGAACTATATCTGTTCTAACATTTGAAAAATACTTAATTCAAAATCTTCCCCCTCCCCCTCTCTCTTTCTTTTTCTCACAAGTTTCACATCGTAATCAAACTACAGTTTATTTTATTTCACTATCCAGCCAATCGCTGTGGATCGTTTCGCGACTCGCCGCTAAATAATGTATGCCTGTTACGTAAATCCCTAGGGCTCACTTTAGCAAAGCTCACAGTCAGTCCCATTAAAAGCCGAGTATATTTCGCAAGACTTCAAAGACGGTTCGGGACACACCTAGGTTTAGACTTTTCCAGTGCAACCTCAGCCACGAGCGTTTTTCTGGACTCCAGTCACTTAATAGATCTGTTTTCACAGGACAAACCAAACGAACGATTAAGCTCGTATTACGCCATCATTAAGCACCCGCGCGTATATTTTCCCATTACACGAACGGTGATTACCTTTTGGTCCAACGTACACGATTTATAGATTAAGACAATCCAATCCCTAGATTTACGAATCTCAAGGAATACCTGCCGATTACCAGCATGGCACAGAACAACGGAGTGCAAAATTGTCAATATAGAAGTCTCGACGTATTCATAGAGCATGTTCACGGTCAGATAGACAGCGAGAGATTCGTTTGATCGAGCGTGACTGTGTGCGTGGAAAACAGAGAGCGAGAGACTTGCGTTTCGTAGATCTCAAAGTACATGATATGTACCAGGAGACAGACGCGAGGCAGAATCGCGAGCAGATATTCGCGTCGGTCTTTAATTAATCTAGATTCATAATCGAGCTAACGAAGGGAAGAACGTCGCTTCACTCTTGTCGGGAATCCTACTGGAGCCAGTCGATTTTCGACGGTACGAACCCGATCGAAGCAGCACGTCTCTTCGATCTTCTGTATAAACAAAAAAAAAAAAAAGAAACCAGTTGTAAGATAACATTTGTTACATTCACTAGCCTGTAATATACGAATTAGAGGCAATCGTTGCCATATTGTACATAGACCTAGGTAAGTCCAGGCAAAGTCCAATCGCGATCACCTGCGATCGTGGCGTCATCATCACTGTACACAATTTTACCCGGCATATTCAGTGTTTTCCTATGCAGGGCGGCGAGAGAAACTCGTTGCTCGTCGAACGACAGCGAAGCTTCAATAAGATTAGATTACCTGCGCCTAAATTAATTCGCTCAATCGACCACGAACTGCTATCGGCGTTTGCACGTTTCGTGCTTCGCTCTTGGAGGCTCATGGAGGCTCTTGGAACAGTTTCCCAACGAATGACGACCATGACAACGATTTGAGGGTCAGTTTGCAAGACCGCAATGACGTTGCAACGGTGTTGGGAAATGTGGTATGCTACAGATTAAACGTTGGTCAGGGTAACGAATAGTTTTTTTGTGCCAGCCATAGTAATGGTAAGTGAGTAACGATCGGTATGCAAAGTGTTGGACAGTTACGCGTACCAATCCCCTCACCACTTGGTGAGTCCGCTGGTAGCATGGCGCGGGTATGTACATTCTGTCAGAGATGTCACAGTCGCCAATCGTGCCGAAATGGAGCCGTAACGTACGCATTTTTAGTAATTGAACCGCGTGGCGTGAGCTCCCAGAATAATTCAGTCGCTGATTCGTACCTGATGCGAGCGCGGTGCAAAAATCAGCGACGCGTGACTCGAAACTGTTCCAGGACACCTCGCCGACCCTTCTCTTTTTTGTTTCTGGCTATCAGTGTTGCGAGTAAGGACACACTATCCGAGCATAACTCTACCCTTTTCAGTCGCACTTGACGTCGGTATTCTGTTTCGATCATTGACACGGTTTCTTCCGATAACAGTATTATATATACATGGAATTTTCTATTTTCGTTGGTCACGTTCAATAGCCAATATCGAAGAGTGTGCATACGTATTATGTCAAAGGCATCTCGCAGAGTAACGACAAAGAGGTCCTGCAGCGCAGAGTAGAATCGGCCGCTTCTGCAGAGTGTTTGCACGGTCGCCACGGGCCAGTGTAATTTGTTAAACATTTCTACGCGAAAAGAAGAACACATAACGATGAGCGTATTGTATATTAGTAAATTTATATTTTTGGAAGAAAACGAAAACAAAGCCGGCGCTGCGTTGACGAAGCGCACTAGAAAATCTTTCGTGGATGTGAAATAGTGTCCTTTGCGGATCTCGAGCATCAGTAAACCGAACGTTTCAGTTGACGATGCATGATTAAGTTAAAGCCACATGTACCCACTTCCTCGTTAACAATTTTTTTAACAGCAAAGAGAAGGACCTGACACTTTGCTTAAACCTTCAGTTCCTAACTTGCCCTTCTCTCAGACACTCGTTTCTACTGGAAGCCTTTCCGCTTTGTTTCTTACATCGTACCCGTCGCACGACATGGCATGACAATTGTCGAGCAATGGGCCGGTTCTCATTTCGTTTCATTTGTGTGTCGCAGCGTCGAATACCTCGAGAGCACGACAATATAATTTCGGGAAAAAACTTGGATGTAACATACCACGTTGCTCTTCTAGTTTACGGTGTAATTGCAATCCAAAGGTGGAACATTTGAATCGTGTTCGTATTTCAGGTAAAGGCATTCAAGCTCAGAGAACGGAACGTATATGTCTGTAAGCTGTACAAAGATCTTAACTCTAAGTGACTGAATGCCTGTACGAATAGAATTAGCGACATAGACTGGCACAGCGAACTTTTTTCTATGCAGATGTTCCCTCATTTTTTTTTTTTTTGTTTCAACGGGCTGTGTATCGTAGGGAAACGAAAGGCAAATCCTAAGTCTCTTAGGCTAATCGACAGAGCGTCTCGATAGTGTTTTGTTATGTGAAAACAATGTGCAATGCACTTTGTTAAATCGAACCTTACACCTTAACCATTATAGGATTTAACTGTGACGCGGAAGTGGTTACGCAATTTTCTTATTATCTGTAATAGTAATACTAATAATGACTACAGTGTATGAGTATTAACAAATTTATTAACGAGAATAATATATTATATTATTATTGCGACAGTAATCTACGTAAGTGTTGTGAATAATGAGATAATATTGTTGCTGTGATTACCTTTAAGATTGTAAGTAGTAGGAAATAGAACCACTGTTAGGTGTCACTGTCTCAATTCAATAAATGTTATTTCATTTTAATGCCAACGGAAATTACACATATATCTGCAGAATTATTACATTCCATCTGTATCACGTATCTTCTTGGCGTTAGTTAAATGTCTTGGAGTATTCCTTAAATACTCACCTCAATGTTTTCGATCCTTGGTTTCACGAAGGCACAGTACTGAAAGTACTTTCACGATTAAAGCACAATTTAAAGCATTGTTGTGACACATTTCTTGAGAAAGTTCATTTCCAATTACCAAACCAACTTATTTAAGAATTCACGAGTCATGTACTCGTTACAACGAAATTTTCTGTTCGGTTCAATTTAGGGGATGCAAGAAAAATTCAATAACTTTTTCGACTCAATACGAATCGTACAAAAGGATTTATTAATTTTTATAAAAAATACCGCAGTTTATTGAAATACTATTATTAATACTTAACAATAAAATTCTTGTAATATACATGCATTAACATACTATATTGGATACTGATTAAGTTTATTGTCTTGAGTAACTTGGTTAACTTCTAAGGCAGACATCCTTTGGTCGAGATTTTTGATCCTTTGATTATTATGCTCCTAACATAGTACACAGCTATAAAATTAATTCAATATTGATTACATATTAGAATTTCTTTCGATGGAGTAAATTTCATAGTAAAGTACCCCATGCATCTTTGATGTCAAACTTCGGCATATTAACTCCTGCTTTATAACTAATACCGCTGATTTGAAATTTAGTATTGCTTCAGTATAAAATCGGCAAATCTAACGATTTTATTTCATTCATTCTTACCTTATTCAGCAATTATAGTGTTATTGTGCCGTATCCTCCAGCAACCCGACCTATGTTGCCTGTCGTGATATGGCTACTCTCAGTATTCATAGTAACATGACCAATAAACCGTGTGTAGATATTCGTCACACAACAAGGATATCGCCAGCACTTGAAAATACCGCAAATTACTAGCAATGTCCACAGTACCGCTAAACATATGTCTGGAATGAGAATTTATTGTTACATTCCTGTACGGTCAATGATTGTTACAAAAGCACTCCTGTGCTGTACAATACAGGTCTAGTACCTGCTACTTGAACTGGTGGAGAAACTATCGCGATACTAAATTCTGGTATGGTCATCCTTCTGATAATATTAATCACGATGTACTTAAGGCTAGAGCCCGTGTAGTAATCCAAAGGTAAAATCATCATATACGCTCCGAAAAGAGCACCAGCTAGCATGTAACTAGCACCGCACAGGCAGGATGTAATCAAGGAAATTGCCATAACTATAACTGCAAAGAGGCTCCAAAATGCAAAGCCATTTCCCAATACATTCAGGCAGTCTAAAACAAAAGAATTCATGATTGAGGATAAGTTGATTTTCAATGGCAATATTTGCCATAATATTAATGAACCATCGAAACAATCTTCCGGACGATCCAGCCTGAAGAATAAAGAACGATCAGTCGATCGGACTATTTGTCACCCGGGGGGTAGATCGGCCGATATTACGCCGATACTACGTGCAGTTACGCATGCACGTACCGTGTAATCTAAATAGGTCCCAGTGCTAAATAAATATGGGGACACAATTAGGTAAATGCGAATCTTCCAAGCTGGTTAGATTGTTTCGTGGAAGTGGTTGAAAGGGGAGACCTAGGTTACGCGCGTATGTGCACGCGTCCACCCGACGATTTTTCCCGTACATGTACGAGTAGAAGAGGGTGGTTGTCGCGTTATGGTGAGAAAGGTACGAGGCAACGCGAATGCCCGATGATTCTGCATGGGGGGATTCGGCAGGCGAAGTTTCCACATGAGCGGTCTACATTGATAGAAGCTACAGGGGGAACTGACTGTGCTTCATCCCTTCGCCAAACTCAAACTAACTTGGCCGCCCCTCCCTCCCTCCCTCACTCTCTCTCTCTCTCTTTCTCGTACTCTTCCTTCGCCGTTTCCCTTCTTTTTCCCGTTTTGCTCCTCCGCTTTTAAGCCGGCTTTCATTATTTTCGTATAATTTGCAACAACCCCTCGTGATTTGGGGGCAGTCATATCGGGGAGGGGGGTGACGCTTTATGTATTTTGCTTCTCCGTTTTCTAGCATTTCACGCCTCCCGCACCGAGTGGATCCATACCTGACGAATGGAAATAGATGATGCTCGTTAGGAACAGTCCCACTGTTAGAGAAAAGAACACGGAACCCACTGGCGTGCATGCGATGTAGTAAAGCAGCATCCATAATGCGACTATCAGGATTCCTGCTACCAAACCTATAGTGATATTCACTAAAACAGACAATTAGTCGATGTATATGCAATATTCTCCCGTTGCATACGAGCACTTTGATTATACTGAAATTCGTACGTTCGGTGGAAAGATCATGGGTAGCAACAGCAATCGTGTAACCAATTATACTTCCGATAAAAAACACCGGGACTGTGAGACAGTTCTGTGTAAAGAAGACAGTGTAAAAACCCACAAAGAAGAGCGCAGCGCAGAATAATTTGGGAATTACGTGATCTGAAAGAAATTAAAAAAAGAATATATCGCGGTGCGTGAGGGATGGTTCGATGAATATTAATTTATTGGTATCTCTTATCAATTATTGGCACTCGTGAGTGAATAAAATCAGGATTAAACTGATGGTGTAAGCGTAATATGTTGAGCTAACGTACTTAACATTTTGCACGAGTCCGGATATAATACAGGACTGCAGGCGTATGAAAATGTCGGTATGTATGCCGAAGAATAATTTTGGTAAGTGCTCACTACAGCATACACGGATCCAACACCGATGTACGCACTGTAGACACGTCTCAATGGAGAAGAATATGGTGATGGTGGTATCTACCCAAAAATAATCTTAATTCTCATGCAATTCAAATAGCCTCGCATTTTTCTTATGTATATTCCACAAGCCATAAATCCATAAAACATATTTTGTTATACCGATTATAAATAAGATATTTAGTATGAGAATTATGTTAATTAAAATTTTTAGTACTCTCCATGAAACAAGCTTTACATGCACTCGTTTACCTTTTATTTCAGTTTGGTGAAATAATATTAAGGAAAAAAAGAATCATTAGTTAGGGATATGATAACATTTCTTGCATTACGGAATACGGTACCTTTTCACCATTTTTCACGATATCGTCGACGATCAGCATACTCTGGATCGCCGAGAAGTAGTTATCTGGACGAAAATCTTGCTCGCGCAAGTACATACGATACATTTCATGTCGCACAGAATTTTTTTGACAGTTTGGTACAACGCCATTAGGAGTGGGTAAAGAGGCTGGTTGCGCATCAACAATTACCACTGCGTTCCGCACAACTAAGTTCTGATGCGGCGCAACTTCAATATTGAATTCCATGTTACATCCGCCTGGTATAGGAGCTACGAAGAGAACAATGATGTGGCGGAACGGATTGACTACCCATTAGAAATGGTGTGAATTCCTACTTGTGAATCATGGATTGCGATTTCAATATCGTAGGACGCAATTTTTCTTTGCACAAAACTCCAATTAAATACAATAAGAAAAAAATTGACTGATTTGATTTAACCACACCCTATCCCATATATTCAATATTAATAACTTTTCAACAGCAAAGCAAATAATTTCAGATTACATTTAGTTCCATCATGTAAAATAAGAGAATAAAGAGAAATATAATGAATGATTGAAAACCAAAATTAAATTCTGATTTTCATTACCCTTAATTTAACAAAAGGTCAATGAAAATTAGCAAGAAAATACTATATAATAAATACGTCAAATATTTCATGTAAATCTATAAAAACAGGAAATGAGTAATGTTTAAAATTAAATCACGTCCGTGATCGAGATTCGTTGCGATAAAAAACTACCTGTGGATAGAAATTGTTAATGGAGATAGATACGATTAAATAGATTAAATATTCTTGAATGCGAGCAAACATATGCGTACGATAGAATATAGATGCTTCACTAACGCAATATTTGATTAAAATGATTGTACAACTTTGATTTCAGAATAGCATATTAAACTTGCTTGATCGGTCCATACCATTCGATAATGAAACTCAGATCACATAATTAAACGCGTATGCACCCAAGTAGATCGATAATCCGATAAATGTGCGATTTTACGCGATTGGTTTCGCGCTATTTAAAAATGCGTCGACGTAAAGATGAAGTAATCGAATAAGGGACAAGCTAGAGGTATTTGCGATGGGTTTATTATATACATATATAATACTCACCTTTGTCACTATACATCGTGATTACGAGTAAAGCCTCAACCGTGCGAACATTATCGCTCTTTAAGAACACTTGCATTGGTTCTTTTCGACCTTTCTTAAAATAAAGACCAACATTCGATCCGAATATGCTGCTGTTCGAAATTCGATTAACATTTTCTTTGTCGTAAGACAGCGTGACGTTAAACTGGTATGTGTGAATTTGGAAAATAAGAAACGAAGCGTAGGAGGGAACGTCTTTGATCTCAAACAATAGATTACTGATGGATGCGATGCTTATACGCTTAGTAAATACATCTCCATTGCGTATATTATACAGAGAAAACTCTGTTACGGAGCCATCTGTAAAACGTGTCGTCAATTATGCTTTAGTACTAATTTCTAAGGGTGTTGAATTCTTATGTACGATATACATATGATAGGATCGATACAAATAACGATACGCAGTGGAGTATGGGTATAGGAATTTCCATTACACAGGTTAGTGGGAGTAGTACATTTTATTTCACAATATACTACTGTATTGGGTATTGTGGGAGATAACATTGTGTTTAAATACAATCATAAATCCAAGAATGATTTTTATAAGTTTTTCTAATGGAAAAACTATAATAAAACACCTGAACATGGGATATTTGACGACGTAAATATATTTACTGTATATCATGCCTGTAACAGAATTCAGTCAAAATATTTACGATTCATATAGTGGAGGTGCATATATGACAATTGTATGATTATAACAACGTGATTATAACAACGAAACCAGCACCATTCAAACCCAAATACATCAGAATTACCTATCGCAATCGGTAAATTTCAGAATAAAGAATATCTGTTTACATTAATCAAATGTTGTATACATAACACCCAGAGTTAAATTCCACCGGGAGGAATTTCTGGTAAAGATATATGTCCTCGTCACCAAACTCGATGAAACTTAAATATGCAATTAACGATAACCCTTTGTCATTATATCTTTCTCTTTTATCGTCTTATTTTTTGGAATTGAGCATATCCTAGTAAAACTTTGCAACAATTTTTCAAGTAAACTACATAGTAGAATAATAGTCAAAACGTTTATAAAAATCAAATTGATGAAAGAAAAAGGAAAGACATGCCGCACGCATGATCCATTTTATACGAACAAGAAATGTTCAATAAAATCGTTCGCATGAATTTTCTTATGATAAATTCATCATTCGTAAGCATGGTCAACTAAAATGTAAACATTATTTTAGTTTTTTGTGGCTCTGTAGATTGAGGTAGGGCAACTTTCCTTAACCCTTTCTTACTCCAAGTTAGCGCGCGCTTCATAACACAGCTTTGTTTACCTGTCCGCGCAGTCCCATCGTCCTCGTTGACAATATAAGACTATATTTTATGTTTCGACGATGGATAAATTTTTTCAATCGCGCGCTCTTTTTCAATTAACGACAGATCATTTTATAATTATTAAACATTTCTCGAAAGTACAATATACAAAAAACTTGGCTAAACAGGTTTTGGCGAATAATTTTTCTGTCAATATAGTTCCCATGCATAATAACAAATGATTCGACATGGACAAAACCATATTAAGGTTATTTGCAAATCAATTTAATAAATTTGTTCGTTATTCATCATTTGAATAGAATCCTCGCAACTCTGTTATTGTTTACTCCGACAGTAGATAAGTAGTAATCGCCTTATGACGCATACAAAGGCTTAGGTACGCATACATATACACCGGATGTACTTCATGTTGAAGGTTTTTTGCTCATATCACCAAAATTAGTATAAAATCTCTATTATACACATTAGAAAATATTGTCTCAAACATAAATTTCTATAACAAATAAAAGAAGGATTCACGACAATGAGAACCAAGCTTTCGACAAAAAGAACTTCACTGGTGATTAATTAAATAGATTAATTTCATTGCTTGATTAATGATATTAAGAAATAGTTTTACACGCATCATCCCACGAGTCCCTACTCCGAAAACCTCCTTTACTTTCCTTAGGAATGGGATAAGCATATTATGCGTAGCCCTCTAGTAAGCCACTAGGATGAGTTTAGAGCGGAGTGTTGAGGTTATGAGCTTACCCGATATAACGTCGGTTTGGCCAGTGTTTACCTGGTGGGCGCTCTGACTCATCAGTAGGAGCAAAAGCATCACCACGCTGAAGTTCTGATCCATTGCAAGCGTGGACACGAGGCGCGTATGATAGGTTTCGTCGAGTGAAATCGGTGCGTGACCGCGTAAAATTAGTAGGACGCAACAGCTGTCACTCCGCGGATCGGTGGTACTGGTGGTACGTATGTAAGTAAGTACGGCGAGAGCGAGTCGAGCGCCGGCTATCGTAGACCGTGGAGCATAAGAGTACTGCACGGACGTATCTACCAGGAAAATCTAGGCGTCTCTGTCTCCCTAGCACAAGCGCTGAACGTTGGCTCGATCTTCCCTCTCCGTCGTAGCTGCGTGCCCACAGCCCGCGCGTTTCGAGAAACGGCCGCGAGGTGGCAGGACAGTCGGCCCAAGATGGCCATGCTGGATCAATGAAACGCGAGTAATCGTAGTAAAAACAGAAATTGACAAGTGTGCAGGTGAACATCAAGCCTCGATCCCAGTGTAAATGGGCCATGGGGAAGGACCAAGAGCTGCTAGAAGCAGCGAGAAGTGGAAATGTCACCGTAGTTGAGAAGATCTTGTCTCAGCGAGCGAAGAGGAGTGGTCCACTGGCAAGGTGGGTGTCACCGTAGCAGACTTTGCTTTTACTCGTTCCTTTCGTTCCTCGTCTAGACGCTTACCGAGTCTATTGACACGCACGACATTTCGCGCTCGCCAACAGATTTCGTGCGTTTCATCGGATAGTTCCGTTATCATTGATTTAAGACGAATCTCCGATGTTTCCTACTCTCGTTTTGAGCTGTCTCTTTGCTCATTCGGATTTCGAGCATCACTCGTTTGGTATTGGCTTGTGTTTTAACCTTCGACGTCTGTTTTCCTCGATTGCTCTCGGTCTGGCTAACGTCTCGGATTCGGAAGAGGATAATCTGTCTACAAGACAGAGGATTTAGGCCGCCGTGATATTGTTCGTACCGGTACTGTGTCTGGGCTAAATTACCCACGCTCGATTGATCCGCGCATTTTTTCAATTAATTCACCAATTTTACGACACCTCTCCGGGAAAGTGGTTCTGCACTATTGATGTTAGCAGTCGTTGCCCTCGATTTGTTCCGGTGCGGATCATTATAGCAACGTGTTTTAATTATAATACATACTTTTTTACCGACAGTGGAGTAATCGGAGCATTAAATAATTAATAGCAACCCCCTTGTAAAGCAACTTTAAACGTCGTCGTACCTTGTCACTTGTGGAAAAAATATCACACTCCCGTCGTAATATATATATTTACAATATAATGTATGAATGAGGACAATAAGTATATAATAAATACGCGAATGGTATTGGTAATGTGTTTTGTGTGACGAATAAATCGATTGAGAGATGGGCTCAATTAGAATAAGTACATTAGTGGCAATGTTTTTAACAATGTGCTTCTATTCTATTCGCGTAACGAGTTCGTCATATGCGTGTTATTACTCTGAGTGATTATTCATGATTTCACCGTGACCGTGAATCACCCTCACTGGACATAGTGTGACAAAGTCCGAAGATACTTTGATAAAGGAACAGAAGAATTCCCATTAATAATTAGGTCTATTACTTAGGGCATTATTTAATGCTACAGTTGCGTGCAGCATTTTAACTGGTCATTTTATTTCGTACTTCCTTTCATGTTAATATTTCGTAGAATTTATCCTAGTTATTTTAAAATATTTCCGGGACTCGGGATGAAACCATCGACGGAGAGGCCCTTACGCCTTATCGAGCCGCGCTATTTTCTATTTATGGTAACAGATAAAGAGGCTTATTCGGTGGGTAGCTATTTATTTTCAAGGGTCAATGATAATACGCGCTTGGACGCGATGGTTCGTAGTGGGACTGGTCATTGTCCTACTATGTACTACGTATTTCTTATTCTTCCCCAAGAATTGACGGGAAAAATATTTTCTACCACGCGCATTATCGGATGATCAGAAATGATCGGAAATGATCAGAATTTATGAACGGTAAGTATACGAGTTAGATTAATACAGCTGTAAGTCTTATGGTTGCTCCATAAATATTCTTTTTTAATATATCTATATGTTCACATACAGTCGTATACAGTTTTACAAGTCTCTTGCCACTTACATTTCCAACGAAATATTTTATATTATTCAACCCACTATGAATTGTATAAGCCGAATTAATCTCTAAACTCTAAAGGAAGATGAGATTATCACTTGATTCACGGCGCATTTATTTCTAGTACAATATCGTATTATGTATGTCATATAGGAAATGTGATATAATATTTAGTTACACGATACACGGTTAAATTGCACCAATAGCTATGTAACCAGTGATTACCGACTTGGATCGTTCACGATATCCTGTGTTAGTCAGCTGTTTTTATTTCGATCCGTGCGATCGACGATTGCGCCGTTTGGAGTAAGGCGATACACGCACAATTAGTCTTAGCACCGGGCGGTCTCGCATCTTTATTGACCCAGTCCCGGGAAGTTCTCAACAAAGAGGACTTTGTCGACGCCTCTCTCGCACTTCCATTAATTAAGTCGCGTTGAGACGGCGGCGGGACGAGAATCCACCGTTTGTTTTCGAGAGGCTCGTGCGTGCTCGCACACTGCCAGAAGAGCGACGTGCTCGCTCCCTGTGCATTCACGCATTTTAACCCCGATTGTCGCACAGGAGGCGCAAAGACGGTATATGACGGGGGAACCGAAGGGAAAAGGCGCAGTAAGCGAGAGGGGGTCGCTGGAATGAAGAGGAGGCAAGAAGTGCTTTCCCGTTATCCGCGAAAGCGGACGAGATCAAGCGGCAAGCGCGAGAAAAAGCGTGTATGCGGATCTCAAACTGAAAGCACGGGGTAGAGAAGAGTAGTGTAGGCAGTATGCGAGTGTCGGAGAGACTCGGTAGAAGGGTAGGTGAGCCAAGCTTCAACGACGACGGAATCCTAAATGTATCATGACAAACGGGCTACTCTTCTAACAAATTGCCTCTCGTTCTTCTCATCGTTGTCGCCAAGTTGCCACTGCCACTTGGTGGAACTTGTCCATGACCACAAAGCGAGGCGAGTAAGCCCGCGGCAAGTTTCTCCTGATGCTTTTTTTCTCCTTAGTCCTACGGTTTTTGGCCCCATGCCCTTCTTGTCCCGTTGCCTCTGCCTTCCGCGTTTTTTTTTCTATCGCGCGTATCACGCTTGGCCTTTATACTCGACCGGGCAAGATCACAGAAAAGTAATATAAAACGTGGCTACACAGTCCGCGCGCGCACTTATACACATATTCGGTGAACGCAAGGCCCACCCTTGCGCGAGGGAGACAGTTGACGTTTTGCGATGCTAATCACAGAGTGGATGTGCCACTTTTCGCATACGAGTGGCCACGGATGTGTTTGGCCTTTGTTTGCTGAAAGTGTTGACTCTGGGTCGGGCAATAATTTTAATCAGGGTCGAGGAAGGAGCTCGGCTACCCTGAAACGTTGCTCCAGGCGAGGGACCCTCGACGAATCAAGACTTTTAACATCATTGACTACTACTAAGCCACGGCTACCTTTTGATCTTTTCTTTATTTCACAAATTTCCCCCGAAGTCGGATCCTTCGAGTCCGCGAGTGCGATTCACCCAAGGCAAATCCGAGTTCTTATCGATCACCGGTCTACTTTTGATACCGCAGAGGTTTTTCCGTCGACGACCTCTTTTGAATTCCAGACCTTTTGCTGTGCGCACACTTGCCTCTATACTTACAGCTTCTCGGTGTGCTTTTTTTACCTCGTAGTTTTACTTCATTCCGTAAGCCCTCTATTTTTTTCATGCCACTCGCTCGTGAACCATGGTAGCGGCACCGAATTGCAAGATTACCAGCTCACTACAGCTGTTCCGTGACCGATATTTTGTGTGTTGAGTCTTTTTTCCTATTTAAAAGAATCTTTTAACGAATTTCTATTCCACTTGTTTAGTTAGTCGAATGAATACTTTCCGTGATCGATTGTTTCTACCTTCGGACCTACCTTCGTTGTCCTTTCCTGTAGAGGTAGAGGCACCTTGCTGGGCAAAGTGCAGTCATAAGAGAGTCTCAGCTTTTTTCCGACACCGTTTTAAAGTGACACTTGGAGTGTTTGCGAGGAAGGACGTTCTGCCGCATCAGCACGTATCGTGCTCCTCTCAGCCGGAGGAATTTATCGATTGATGCCCTAACACCCCTCTCATGTACACACCCTCACAGATTTCTGGTCCCTGTCTTTCCCTTTCCTTTCCTGGCGATCGCGCTCTGTCTTTTCACTCGGTGTTCGTCCTCTCTCAGCCTAGTTTTCCTCTTATATCCGCATCCGGCGTAAGGGTGCGTCCACATCAACTGCTTCCCTCCACTCAATAAAAAAGGTCAAAGTACAGAGCCCTTTATTTTTACTCCACCCCTTTCAAGGATCGTTTACAAGTCACGTAATTAAATCACAGCCAGCTTCCGCACCTTTATATTTAACAAGCAAATAATTTCTCAGCTAATAGTTAAGTCAATTTTACAATTTTTATTATATCCAATATCAATTATTGTACTACGTAGCGCACAATTATTATTATACAAATCCATTTCTAACGCTTAATCGTGCCATTCGAAATTCTCATTGGATCGTGAGAACCAGTTTCTTGAAATAACGCAACCGTGCACAAGGAAGAAAAACAATAATCAAAATAGCTCACGGTGGCTTGCGCTACGATGCAGTCATTTTTGCCGTCGATCTTTCGGTGACTTGATTAAGACCAGCAAGAAATTACCATTATACGCTGGCTGACAGACGGTACTTCTGCTTTCATTGGGCTCGGTTCCCCAGCTACGAGTCGGCATTCGTATCCCTCATGTCCCCTCATCGTCCAATTCGTAATGTTCGTAGACGTCGAGGGCACTGGGCGATGTCCTTTTTGCAGACAATCTTCAGGGTTTAATTAAGGAACTTGGGCGAGCGGATAAACTCGATGAATGGGGTAGGCGAAGAACGAGGGAGCAACCGAGGGGTGGTCGACATGGGGAGTCCGGGAAGGCGAGAAAGAGAGAAAGACGAAAAAGAGTCAAATGCAGCCGCCAGAAGCGTGGAAAGGGCGGTCGGGAGAAGCAAGAGCGACGCAGTCATTCCAACGTAACGCGAAACATAGGTGTGTATGGTGGCGGAGGAGGAGACGGCGCAGCGTGGTGCGGTGGCAGTGGCACACGGTGACCGTCCAAGGGACACTACCCATCCTGGCGACAGTACTACCGTGTACAAGTTGGCTTCAAGAGCCGAGTAGCAAGCAGCCGGCTGCTGTTAGGGCGCGCAAAACAAATACGCGTCTCCATCGGTAAAGAGCAAGAGGCACGAGTAACAAGGGAAAAAGAGGGAAATTCAACACGTGCGTCCTCCTCTCGATGTTAGCTCTCTCCCATTCTTTCTTGGGCCAAAAGCTCCTTGAACTTGCCGGTATTGCGAGCACTCTGTCGACCCTTGAGTGCTCCTTTCTTCTCCTCCGCCCTCTTCCTTTACTCTTTCCCTTCCGCGTTCTTCCTGCACGTTTTGCTCTCGTCCACCGCCCGCCTGGGAGGACTCGCAGTTTGACTTTGCGCTCGTAAAATCGACAGTTTCTCGTTTTTGATCTTAGCTACAATGGCACCCTGGCGGCTTGTCCCCTTCTCGTATCCACGTACCCCATCATCGTATGGTGGTGGGGCACAAGTGGAACCTTGAACGATCTTACCGACCCGACGTACGCGTGCCGGAGACCGATCATTTAAAGTACTGTGAAGCTATCTGAAAGCTTAATGACGTCGCTGCTTAATGACGAGACTGAGCTTTGATGTGCCGCGCTTAGCGGAGAAGTGTTCGGTTCCCGTAATTGTTTTGGGTAAACTGAACGCGAGGCTTTGATGGAGGCAGTACGCGGGCACCGATTGAGAATATGTACCGTTAACGAGGGGTTTTGTACAACTGAGGGTTTGTACTTTTGTAGGACTGTGGCTGGCATCGAGCTCAACTCGGCTGTTTCCAAGTTCGAAAGAAAATTTCGCGGTCGCGACGACAATTGATCTTTCGCTCTTTTTCTACGTACAATGTATGTGTATATGAGTCTTTAATATACGGTTTACTGATGGCCTTGCGTTTTTCATACATATACACCGCGGTTGCGAACGATTTGTGTTGGTAATCAGACTACGTCTAATCGAATATTACTGAAATGCACGACTCTTCATAGTAAATATAATATCGGGATATTATGTGTGCTTACTAGTAGATCGTAGTGTATCTAATAAGCTCAGAATTGATAGGAATTCCAATTGCGACAGTTTCAAGGGCCAGAGTAAATATAGAGGTTTTTGCAGTTCTGCCTTCAAATTGGCGTTATGCGAGTGCTGAGTAAATATTATTATATCTTGGTTACACTAGTCGCAGCATGTATCGAACGATGGACCAAAATATTACTTTACTCGGAAGAATATCCTTAAACCCATATTTCTATTCTGCGACCAATAGGGTCTGTTGATTTCTTAATGAAAAAATGTCAGTTTTGAAACAAAGCGAAAACTTTACATTCCGCTGGGTTTTTGATACGATAAGTATGTATATCCTGCCGAAACATAACACACATTCCCCAGATTTCAATGAAAATCGTATATCGTGCATATTACACAATTTGGCTCGAAATTTTGCAAGTTTGCAAGGCAAGAAATAAGCTTACATACGCATTTCCATCAGAATTTCAAATTCGTTGAAATATTCCGAAATGAGGGTAATTGAATGATTTACCATCCCGGTCGCCAGAGAGATTAGGAAAGTAATTCAATTTACTGGTCACCCCCTTGTTATACCAGTGACATTGAGCCGCAAGGATCCAAAGGTGGTGATATTATGGTAGAGGATTTATTAAAATAGGTAAAGTTCCATTGAAGGAATTAGTCGAAGGGGAGGACGATGTGTTGAGAAAGTAGCGAGCGTGCTATTAGGTCGTTCCGCTTAGCCCGAGGGAACACGCGTTTACACAGTGCTCGCGAGGGCAGCATGCGCAACGTTTATCTCGGCACGAGCGCAACAAAGGCGCGTAATGAGAACATGTGTTGGATGCAGGAAGCTTCATTAGCGAACCTGTTCCTGTCCGCGGTGCCCTATTGTGTGACCTAACCGTCAGCAATGTGTCGATACTGTAACGCGTTGCGAACGATTCTTTACTGCTATAAACCCATATTGCCGCTAGGTATTAGTTACCAGCAATCAACATGAATTCCTAATTGCGGAAATTGGTCCCGCGGTGCATGATAGTTACCACATAGTATCGCCTCGCCGAGAATCGACTGGGTTCAGGCATCGTACCAAATAATCCACACGCATCCGGTAAAGGTACTTTGACGTCCACCGCTTATATGTTTCTGTCAAATGGAATTCTCGGACTTCACCCATCCACTCTGACTTACATCCAACTAGTGGATTGCTAATTGTCATTGGTGAAATTGGAAATACTCTACTGGCATACAACTCAAGTCGTTTAATGTGATCACCAATAATTGTGTCGTTGCTAGTGGACCAACTACATAAAGTGCACTTTCAGTATTAGAACCCCACATCGTTTTGGAAATGTTTTAAGTTATATTACATTGATATAAAATATAGTTAAAACTTTCAAATAAACTCTGTTTTTTCGAAGCACACATTTATGTCGACAAATTAATCCGAGTATTAATAACATAGCAATGTCATTTTTGAGAATTCATTTTTACTGCACGTAGAATCGCCAGCCAATTGCAATTCTGCTGGTATAATAGAATTAGCCGTGTAACATACCAGAACTGTACTAATAGTTGAACAATGCGAGGTGGTCATGTTAGATGGTTTAGCAATCTCTATACCAGCCTCGATGGATGAGTTTCCATGTTCGACTACTCTTCCGACGAAATTGGTGATTTTATCAACGTGTAAAGCAAGCTAGACAGTATCGGATGCATTGAGTTATTGTGCCTTCTTTTTTATCATAGAAATTGAGATGCAGTTACCTCATATACGGATATTTTTCTTCGTTATTATTTCCGGTCATATAGCGACAGCTGTTTCTGTTTCGCGTAAACAACGATAATATTATTTCTGCTTCTTCGTATCTCATATCGAATACGAAGTATAAAGTCCTTTTGTACAATATTGTTCCTACATGAACGGAAAGAAGAAATTCTGAGAATTCGTAATAATCAGTAATATATTCAGTTTGATATCTTATGATATAATAATTGCTTGGCGCATTTTAGCTTACGGCGGGGTCCGGGAGCTAACGTGCAAGATGCTAGTGGGTATTCGGCACTTCATCACGCTGCTTTGAACGGACATCGGTATGTACATCATCACTCACTACCGATATTACATACCTGTCAATTACGCAAAATCATGTCATCAGCTTGGATCAATTTATAATAACGTGGACTCTCAGAGTAGACATATCAGGATGTAATTATCGATGACATCGATCTGCACTCAATTTGGCAATGTATATTTGTTCATAGGGAGGTGGTAAAGTTATTACTACAGTATGAGGCTTCCACTAACGTCGTCGATGCTAAAGGCTCGTCACCACTTCATTTGGCAGCTTGGGCGGGTGATGCAGAAATTGTACGCTTAATTCTCACCCAAGGACCTTCGATACCGAAAGTCAATTTAACGGTTAGTAATTATTTTATTTGTGCCATTTAACAAAACGCCAGAAATTATACACTTCCTTTTCATTTGCGTTTGCTTAAGTTTTGTCACATTGCCGTTAACTTTCATCCGAAAGACCCGCAGTCAGAAAACTGTGGGCATTTTTTAATTGAAATGTGCACTTTCGTATGATTACAGACAAAGGACAACGAAACAGCATTGCACTGTGCAGCACAATATGGACATACGGAAGTGGTGGCGCAGCTGCTGAAGTACGGATGCGACCCCAGCATCCGCAACAGCCGGGGTGAATCTGCGCTTGACCTCGCTGCACAATATGGCAGGTAAATTGGAAATACTACTTTTTTCAAAAATTAAAGCAAAACTTTCACATAACATATTTCTGCGCTTGGCACATACTCTGAAATTAACGGAGGTGTCCATTCTACTATTTAGTTCATGTTCGCTTATAACTTTCCATGAAATGCTCCCCCGAAGTAGTGATATGTTTATGCCATAGTTGTAGAAAGTTTTCCAAATAACCAATTCGGGATATTTGGATTTTTAAGAGATTGCAAAAAATGATTTTTATAAAATCATAATTATCTCTTTACAGATTGGAGACGGTAGAATTACTTGTTAATACATATCCAGAGTTGATTGTACCCCTTCGAAATTCTTCGTCGTCAGTGATTTTTCCTCATACTCCACTACACTTGGCTTCCCGAAATGGACATAGGTAAGTGTTCCGATGTGTGCGATAGTCTTCGGCTATTTGGTTGTGTCAAATGTCATGTATCTGTGCGTGTGTGCGTGTGCATGTGTGCCATAGAGTTTTTTCTCCCCTCCCGTTTTAATTGCATACTATGCGTTTGCTAGTAATTCTGTTTATATTAACGGGACATTGGCCTACCTTTTTACGGTATACGTGTCTATACTGGAAGTTTAGCATCCATTTGGCAACACGTTCAGGTCGTATTTTCACTATTTCAATGAGTAAATCAACCGTCCGCAGTTATGCAGCAATATGCATTGTCAGCAGAGTGGGGTAATTTTGGGTGCATTCAGAACCAATGTTTGTCAAATTTATCCTAGATTATAATAAATAGATCAGCCGTGGAGTAGGGCTTAACTCCGAATATTAAAGCACTTTGAATTATATTCCGACAAACAACAGTTACGTTTAGTGTCGCTAATCCGAGAAACAAATTCATTAAAATCGATAATTCCAATGAACGTTTAAGACATTATTATTTTTCATTGGTTTCATTCTATTACATCCAACGAGAAGAGTTTGTGTTTGAGAGTCGCATCAGTATGTTCTTGCGTGTTGCATTGAAGCGCAGTGACGAATTCGCGTGCACTCGAATAATACACTTTTACGCCAATATTTAAGAACTGCGAAACGTTTTTTCCTCGACTCTGTGCGCGCGCTAATTACTGAGTAATGCAGAGCGTGCATTGTATCCCAGAGCGACAATGGATCCGTTCGAGCTAACCATAACGATGTCGAGCCATTTCCAGCGTTGGCCATTAGAGCCAATCAGAGAGCACCGCGTTGCGTAATCCTGTCGAATGCGATATATACGTCCTCCAACTGGCATGATCCGATGCAGCCCTCTCCTGGTTACACGTCCTATATTACCATCCCGCCGATTGCCTTCTCGTTCCTTCTCAGAGTATGCGAGAGCAGCCGATCGTATCACGCTGCCAGCCGCTCTGTTCACCCGTGCGCATTGCCACTGACCGTCTCCCGATTACCAGAATCAGTATTAATCACTAGCCCCGACATTGATCGAGTCGAATCGATCTGGATCGCGTTTCTGCAGGGCTTGCAACCTGGCCTCAGGTGATTGCGCATCCTACTGCCGGCGAAAATCCGCTACGCTCGATGGATGAAAAATCATCTGCTGCCTCGGTAAATTTGTGGGTCAGCTAGACATCTCTACCCTAATAGGCTTATGTACTTGGTATCGGCGACGAGTCTGATCTCGCTTCACTCTAATAGCTCCAGTCACTTGTTTTACGACTCTTTTACGACATAACGACCGAGCGGCGATTCATTTTTCACGAGTTCGCTTATTTTATAAATTTTCAATATTCTGCTGTTGAAATATCGTCCCGGAGAGTTGCGGTGGACCTTTATCATTTATATGACGCACAGTGAATAAGGAGAGTTGCTAAATCCAATTCACTCATCTGTGCGGCTATGCTCGTATTCCTGCAAATATTGATGATTGTTGAATCGAACGGGAAAAATGTTCAGTTAACTAAGCGATATTGTAAGCACGAGCGTTCGTTATTTGATTAATTGAAGCGTTTAATCGGATGAGGAAAGATTAACCAGATAATCGGTTACACTGGTGTCGTACAATCAAATAACGAAAACGAATTCTACCGGGAATTGAAACGATTTTTAAGCCCTTCTTGCGAAATTAGTTTTTTAATTCGGATCGCGCGATCGCGGATCGTGTTAGTAATCAAACGCAATTCTAATAAAGTCCAATATCCGAATCCCTGCGATCGTAGAGCGCAACATGTGCCGCAATATACAGCGATTTCGAATATTGTCCTCACATTGCCACTAGTGGTTTTATCCTCCACTGCGCTCAAACAGAACTACGTATTTGCGATCGATAGTATCACTCGAAAAAGCGCAGTAGTCCCCGCTGCAAGCTTTTCAGCCAAGCAACCTACATTTAACGCTTTGCTCCTGCGATTCATTTTCATTTAGCATCGCGACGGTGCGTTGATAATCCTCTCGGTAAGCTTTTAAAATAATCGGTGCACCTCTGCAAGCAGAGAACGAGGGTTGGAGGTAGAGGTAGAGGGGGGGAGAGAGAGAAAGAGATAGAGAGACCACCGAGTGCCGAGTTTGCTGGTGGCAGGAGGAGGCAGCGCGATCGAAAATCGCCGGACGATCGTGACTCGCCGCGAAACGGCAGTCACATTGTAATCGGGTATAACGTTGGTTTTTCTATGCAAGCTTGCAGCCGATAATCGCTTTAAGCGGCGCTCGCCGCTTATAATGCGATCGCCTCGCGACACGCGCACACACCACCCACGCTCAGTGAATGCATTTTGCCTCGGTAGTCGCGCGCCTCGATGCGAGGGGCTGATCGCGCGAGGGTGAACGATAAATCGGAGGAGGGTGGCCCGACGCACCGTGGCATTTTATCGCACGAATTTTGGTTAAATAACGCGTTTGCCGTGGCGATACACGAGTGCGGACGAGTCGAGTAGCACCAGTAGACCATACCCTTATGCGCGCGTGTGCAGAAGGGTGCATACATTCACGCACGTCATGTTTACTGTGCACATGTATGCCGGATAGATGGATCGGGAGGTTGGATTCGAGTATTTCGAATGTTTAGATAGGTGCGAATCTGCGTGCCGGTAGGGTCAACTTCGTCATGTACGATTGCTTTGAGCGGTAGAGGCGAATAGAAGCGTGGTCGCCACGGTAGAACAGGGCTAGAACGCGAACGGTTATGCGAATGCGTTGGAACGCACATTGGGTCCCAATGTGTACAGAGAATGTGCCGATGTACACGCGTTACGTGTTGGTTGGGCTCACGCACGCGTTTCACAGGGCTTGCCGCGATATTTGGCGGATCTACTCGACTCGTGGGGGATGAAACTGGACAGCAGCGAACATTGCACGGGAATCGGGTAGGGGGGTCGTAGTAATGTCTATTATCGGATTCAATATCGGTGCTCTTGGTAAGCCAGTATACAAATACCCCTATGGCAGAGTAATAACAACATAGGTGCACGTGAATCCGATTCCCAGCCGCGAATCCTATATGCGACGGATGGCTGCGGTCACTGCAGTTGGTGGATGCTACCCGATAGCTATAAAACAAAATCCGCGCTTCGCCGTACCCATTATACGGGTTGGAAAATCTCTCAATGGCCTATTCTTGTTTTGTGTTAATTCCCAGCCTGCTTTTTAACGGACCTTTGCAAGGATGAAGTGTGCGTTCTGTCCTTTTCCTAAACTATCGCTTTTCCTAATTTGACTTGAAGTCTTCCATCCTTTTTTTTCATGGTGACTAGTAAACAAGGTTTTCCTCAGACTTTAGAAGAATACGTTTACTAAAAAATTGTTTTCTACCGTTTGAAATGCCATTCCGATTGTTGTTCCACATATGTGTTGAGGCACATGAGTGTGAGGATGATTCTAAAGGAATCATGGGAATTGGTTTTTTCCTATAGAGCGGTGGTGGAGGTCCTTCTTGCGGCAGGGGTTGATGTTAACACGCGCACTTCCGCGGGAACAGCAATGCACGAAGCTGCGCTTTGCGGTAAGATGGAAGTGGTGCGAGCACTTTTGGATCGAGGAGTGGACTTGGGGATCCGGGATTCCCGACAGAATACGGTGCTCGACCTTCTCGGACAGTTTCCACCGCACGTTACTCAAGATATCACCGCCGTAATAAAAAGTACGTCACGTTACCGCTTGCTCGTAATTTACTTGCGCGACTAGGCAAATCTTGTTGCAAACGAGCTGTGTAATTAACGAGTAATCAGTATGCGAAGTGTGTCTCATTAATCCCGAACGGTATGAAAACGTAACGTAAGGCAATATAAAGGTTCCACGTGCACAATGCATCTTTTAACCCAGTTTTATGGCCATTGCAAATTTATTCATACATACCTTTCACGTGTATCCTATTGGATTATGCAGTGCACAAAAAAGGAAAACATACTTGACAGTGTTTTCGATTTATTTTAATCTTGTCCAGGTTCGTGAAATTGCTCGCGTTGCCCAGTGTAACATGTAGTGTTATGAATTAAGTATAATAATAATAATAATAATAATATCTTATCTAGGGCACAAGTCTTCTTCGGGCGTGGAGAGCGATGCCGACAGTGAGAATTTACCACCTATTCCGGTTCAAGGAGGTGATTCACTGGGCAGCCCTTACGAAAATGTTCGCCCGGGGGATGATCTTTCCCCAGCGGAAGGGACATCGCCCACACAGTGGCAGTTCTACCACAAGCCTCGAGATGACGATCGTCGTGTTTCCGGTACTTCTGTTATATCATTGTGAGTATATCTCTTCCCTTATCCATCTATTTCTTGTTGTTTATCACTGTTCACTCCGTTTTATTGCATTTGTACAATCGTTTATTTTCGTACCGCTTTCTTCATGTCTTCGGTCTTGCAGCAGATCATCAGTTGCAAAGAGTTGCAAGAGTTGCAACAATATATGTATTATGAAAATACAAAACTACATTCTTCGTTTTAGCTATACATTTAAAAATATCAAATTACATAGTAACTATATTCAATAGTATACAGCAGCATTAAATAGTGACAAAAAACTGATACATATGAATTCAAGTCGGTTACATACACAAATCTCATCAATACATACACAATAATTTCGGTCATGTATTCGGCGCTCACATATCGCTTATCCAATTGCGCTCTAAGGATAGATATTCTTACAAAGTAGCCTCTATAAATATTTGCCACCTTCCTATCTTAAAAGGTACCAGCCGCCTACGCATCGGAGTAGCAGTAGGTATGCAGTGCTTCTTCTTTGTTGAGATCGGGGAAAAAAGTAATGGTGGCGGATACGGTGGTGTATTGGGCAAGCTTGCGGGGGCTGGTAGGATTTTCTAGAGAGACTCGATATAGTGTATAGGTGGGCATAGCATAGCCAGGGTAGCTTTAATATAGGAGATGTGGAGTAAACAAAAGTATAGACGTGGACTGAGCAAAGAGTGAATGAGCGAGTGGCGCGAGTGGCGCGAGTGGCCTGGGAGGCCGAGTTGCGGGGTGATGACGACTGGTGCGCGGTACCGCTGGTACCACCGGTGGTGTGCTCCCACTGGAGGTGGAGGAGCCTCGGAAGCAGAGTGCCGCTGGAAGGCAGAGGTGGCGGGAGGTGGTGACGGAGGAGAGAGGAGAGGTTCTCGGACCGAAAAGGGAAGCTGAAAGTGGAGTCGGAGGTAGAGAAGTAGAGGAAGAGGTTGGAGGAGGTGGCGCTGCCGCGTGTAGCCCCAGCGCGTTAAGCACCGCTTGGCTTGGTTTAATTTTCCTGATGTAGGCAGGCGATGGTAGGTCCGACCGCCTGCTTCGCCCCTGGGTCACCCCCGCCGTATCACCCCATTGGTACTCTCCATCTCTCTCTCTCTCTCTCGCTCTCTCTGCCAGTGCTACCACTGGCTGCTGAATACGACTGGTTGGTTCGACCAGAGTCAGACAGAGAAAAGGAGCATGCTAAGCGAGAAAGGCTCTGTTGGGAAAAAGCGAGAGGGTGAATTTGGCTGAGAGGGTGTCGGAGGGAGAAGATCCGAAGAAGCCAGCAGCAGTAGTGGTAGCAGTAGTAGTGGCCGCTCTCCGCACCTCCACCGTCAATGTTTGACGTCGGTAGCCCCGACTCGGCCGCCTCGAGATGAATCCATCACGTTAAACAATGTAAATGTTAGCCCGTCTCAGCATAAAACTAATAACCATCGCTCTCCCTCGTCCCGTGGGCATGGCCTCCAGTCGCGGTTCGCCGAGTTCTCATTCACCTCTACCCGCACCTTCTCTTCGCTAGCTCGCTCTCTACCTTCTCACTTATCCACGCAATCCTTCCTCTCCTTTTCGCCTCGTTCCTCGCCTCTTCCCGCGCTCTTTCTCATTCCTTCTCTTGTTCCGTCCACGGTGGCATGTCCTCATTAAAAACTTGCCACTTGCTATCCGGACGTGTCCGGTCAAAGTAGCAGTATATTGTAGACGGCTAAGGTGCTCCCGCAAGGGACTGGTTTCATTATCGTATTCGTGAGGGACATCGAATAATGCGATTTGTATACTCTTATGTTCGGTAATTTAGGATACTGTAGAGAATTCTGCGGATCAAGAATTTTGGAGATCAAGAAATAATAATAACGATAATGATATATCAGTGATTCGATCCTTTTGGCGCGTTAAGGTTTTTCTATTAGCTCGTAGATGCGAGGCTCAGCTATGATCATATGATCTTTGATAATAATTGGCTAGGAACCGCTGGGGCCTCACGATTCTTGACGATTGGGAATTTCAGTGAAGATGCGCAGATTGGGCGACCAGTGAATGGAGTACGGAGGGCCCTCCAGCTGACCGAGGACTCCGACCCCAGTTCCATCTTCGACAGCGTCTTTATGTCCCTGTCCGACACTCTCAACTCGATAAATACTCTCGAGAGTTCCGATCAAACTCCCGAAGACAAACCACACAACACCACAATCGACAGAATACCATTAGCACCACGCGACACTACACGGTAATGACACGTAAACATTTCACAGTGCAGCGGTAGCGCTTTCGATGCCAGTACTAGGAAGAACTTATCATCGAATCATCTTGCATTCCACGCACCACTAGATTTTCATCTTTATCATAAAACAGTAGACTTTGCATCGACGATTAATGGTCAGTTTTGCACTTGCTACACGACAAAGTTTCACTCGTGTTTCGATTCGTCAGAATCTCTATTCCGCGAAGCGTAGTGTCGCATTCGTCGCGTCCGTTCCCCGTCAAAGGCGCTACCACATTACACTAGTTAATTTATCGAGTATACACGTTGTCGAAGGAAGAAAATTCGCGGGGTTGTGGGGGAGAATGGGTGATTAAGCATTCGCAGTGAAAGGTGAATAGGTCTCGCTGAGACGTGCAGTTTGGTTGCGCAGGGGTTCTGACAGCGGCTTGTATCAAACGCCACCCGCGCCTCGTGGAACGATGGAGGGTAGCTTCGTGTCGGAAGATCTATCCTTGACATTGCCCACGGGATACGGCGGTGGCAGGGAATCCGACCAATTGAGCGTTTCCTCGTCCTCGAGCGTCGGTGGACCGAGCCCACGGGACCGGCGTTGTTTACCCAACGATTCCAACACCGGCGGGATTTACTTGCCAATGGCGCCCCTGTCCAGCTCTCTTCACAGCCCCGCCTCCAACAGTAAAGTCTCGGTAAGAAGGAGTCCCTCTCTCTCTCTCTCTCTCCCTATCTCTCTTATTATAGTATCGCGACCTCGACGAAAAGACCACGTAAGATGATGTAATTTTCTTTCCCTCTCTCTTTTCGCGTAAAAGAGGGTTTAAAAGAGGGTTTTAGTCGTTTGATTTGCTCTCATAACAGTGCATCTTGAGAACGTGTACTTTTAGTAATTGATGTTCTTTCACCTTTGCGCGCGGTTTCGAGGGCTCTTACCCGCGAACTACGGGCTGGCAGAATCTACATGGATAATATTGATTTTTATGTTCTTTGTCTCTTTTTTTCGAGCAAGACAAAGTTTTCTGCGGCAATGGGATTATATCGTTCCAATAAATTTTAATAAGCCGTACTTGGGTATTTTAATTTCGTAAGGCTGATCAGGAATTAATTGCTTGGGAAAATTCGTAAACAGTTCTCGTTTTGCTTTGAGTCGTGTTATCTCGATAGGAATTGGAATACAGATGTTTTTGTCGCATTAGTATGAGAATGCATGCGAGCTTGGAGTCTTTGAATTGTATTGTGGTCTTGTACAGCCGACACCACCGAAGAAACCACCTAGGCGTAATCTGTCGGTGTCGCCGACCCATCTGCAAACGCAAATGTCCCTTTCGGCGGATTGTTCATTGGGACCAAGCAACTACGAGTACTTGTTTATGGCTCGGAGCGGCGCCCGCAGCCACATCGATCTCGAGCAGTTGCAGAAGCGTCGGGAGAACCTGCGTCATGTTACCAGGAGCATGGACCAATACGTCGAGATGAAGTCACGACTGTCGAATTCAGAGGAGAGGCGTGAGACGAATGTCGAGCCCGTCGCGATCACGTCCATTTACGAGAACAGGCCGATCAAGATGCTGAATCCTCGAAGGAAGCTGCGAAGGCACGCATACGAAAGTTACGAGCCAGAAAGCAGTCCCTGCGCGGACAAGTCGCCTTGCAGCGAGGGTGACTCGAACATGCAAGAACAGACATACGTGTCAAACGCCTTTCTCACTCTCAAATCCTCTCAAGAGAGTCTTCTCGATGAGAAACGCGATACCGCTGATGAGCAGTCGGCGCCGGAGGGCCGCGAAGCCACCGACAAGCGGCTAAAACGAGTACAAATGCTGCTACCGACCAGTCCTACGCATTACGCACAGCCGCCAACACCTGATCATCCTCCGCCATCGGCAATGCAGGCTGAAAAGTCCATCCACGAGCGGATTCGCCCATTGAGTCAAGTAAGTCTGCATGCTACGTCGCCAAAGCGTCGGAGTTGATAGTAGTCGTGGCAACATACGTCCCGTGATGCACACTTCGGAGAAAGCTACCTAGATACCTAAGAGCCTCATCGTCCTTTGCTGCCAGCAATGACACGAGCTAGTCATATCGAAGCTAGGCACCTATTTACAAAAGAAGCTTTATTCGAACGTTGTTAGCCCTAGGATAGAACGTTAGTAAGCAAGCTCATTTAAAGCATCTCAAGCTATATATTCGGTATTTGGCTAGAAGTTGATAGCCGATCTTAAGTAAGACATCGCAGAGATATTCTCGAAATTCGTCGCGTAGTGCTCGCCGGAGCGTAGCTACCGGGGTTCAATTTTGCATCCTTCGATGCACCTCTTTCCCCAGAAGCACACTACCGACACATGTGGATAGAGACGTGTGTACACGTCCGAGGCATATACTTGCCGAGACGTCAAACGGTAGTGGCTGACGCGTCAGATCGCGAAAGTACTGGTCCGCCACGGCAGTTTCGGTAGCGGTAGTACGTTCAGAAATGTTTATCATTTGGCACGATCTGAAGAGATGGTCTTGAATGCACGACACGCCGCAGACGCGCGGCTTAAGAAAGCTGCGGCTACCGATACCAGAGGGTGTCATTAATGCTTCGGCTGGATGCGGAGGCTTGGACAGTAGATAAGCAGCCGACAGGATGCCTTACCGGGTTACGTTTAATATACGATTCCTGTTTGATCCGTGATGCGATTTGTAAGGAGTTGTATTCTCCGTCTCTTTCTCTTTCTCTCTCTATACCTCTATTTCTATCTTGTCCCCTTCTCTGTCCTCCTATCTTCCACTTGGCTTCCATCTGTATCGCTCGTCGTGCCCCGACGTTTGTCGCGTCATCCTATGATCGTTCTACTGTAGGACTGACTACGTTCAGTTTCCATCCACTGCGAATGGACGTCCATAACATACTCCAGAGACGCAAGCTTCCATCTTTCCTATCCTTCTGTATTCCGTAGCTGCCTTTCCTCTTTCCTCCTCCCGATGCTTCTTATCTCCGCGACTTAGTGTCTCTGTTTGCTACGATCTGATTCCTCTCCCCTGCGCTGCTTCCTCGCTATCTGTCCTCTTCCTCCTTACCCCTGGCTGTTATGTGCATTCGCAATCCGTGTCTTTCAGCGGTTATACACGCTCGACGAAATATCAGAGAGCGAATGTATTCTGCTGTAAGGAGGTGCAGAAGGAGCAGGAGTAAAACGATCTTTAAGGCACAACCGCGTGTGAGTCCTGCCTCCGTCACAAGATCAGCATCGCGTCTTTTGCTTTAATCGCGTGCTCCGGTTGCTAGTGGAGTAATGATACTGTCTGTCGTCTTTCTCGTTAAACAGACGCGTACGTCTGTTTATATCGGATGAGGAACTATTTGCACGATCCCCAAGGTAAAGGGACCTCTCGAAAAATTTGAATCATTAAATTTACAAGGATTTCGATTCATCTTGTTCGTTAGATAGTAAGATTGGAGGGCGCGAATTGAGTGACGAATCATTTCGAGTAAGTATCCCTCTTTTTACTTTGTAACGTCAGTGAGTCGCGAAATTCAATGGGTTCGATGACGATGGTTGAAGTGGTAGCAGGGTAACGATCACGGATAAAGAGGAAGAAAATAGAGGGAACGTTGCAGGAAGAGGCAGCCAGAAGACGGGAGAAAGGACGAGTCGAGGAGAACTACTCACGGACGGTTGCTTCACACCCGTCAACTTCCGCGGATCCAGCAGAGCGGCAAAATGCAAGACGCCGACACCCTTTGAATAATGAAGCCCTTGGCATCTATGCCTGTCTGACTTTCCCCCTCGCAGGAGCGCTCGTTCTCCTTACCGCGGCTGAGAGAAATCTACGAATTTGTAGTGACGGTTTCCGGCCGTCTTCTTGGAACGCTGCCGGTGTTCCTTTATAGACGCTTGCAAGTGCCGTCTGTTGAATCTCTGGCATCAAATTTTAATTGCGTTAGGACGATCCAAACGGTCTTACATCACTTCCGGCGCGATTTGCGTCCCAGGATGCAAGATTTTCACTCATGGCAAAATCATTGCGAATGTCTCTTGAAATCAAATACAATTTGTGAATTTTCGCGATTCGTGCAGAGATTGCTATCTCGATGTCATCGCAATTTGTTACGTGAATCATAATTATAATGGTTTTCGAATACCTCGCGCGAAACCGTGTATTTGCCGCAAGCATATA
This sequence comes from Trypoxylon attenuatum, assembly GCA_963989405.1. Taxonomy (NCBI): domain Eukaryota; kingdom Metazoa; phylum Arthropoda; class Insecta; order Hymenoptera; family Crabronidae; genus Trypoxylon; species Trypoxylon attenuatum. The sequence goes on along the minus strand of OZ022490.1, from coordinate 7,254,828 downwards.
TCGCGACAGTGCGCCGGCTATTTTTGGTAGATTCAACTAATATCGCGAAAGTGAAATTTTGATATTCTCCCGCGAAACACGTTTAAAAATTGTGCCAGAAACGTTGCAGTGCAATTCACTCGAATGACATTTATTTATATTTTTTAACCGATCTACATTTTATACGGTTTATTCTGTATAATCGTATCATCTGATTCGTTCCGATAAATTTTTATCAAGTTGGAAATTGCTTTTATTTGCATTTCATACGCGATTTTGTTCCATGAGCCCGAAGATGAATTTCCATACGCACTGTGTAAATATCACTACGTATAATTCCAATATATTCGCCGTAAACGCGAAAATAAAAATTACATTGTTGGCAATTCGGCGATATAGCCGGCGGCACGGCGCGGCGCACTGGGCAATTCTACTTCATTTTCCGTTCATGCCGGGCGTACACACATCATTCATTTTCCCATGTAATTTTCATCGTATTATGCATTCGCATTAACAGATTCGTAGAGCCATAAGCATTTGTTTCGCGGCAGTTTTCACTAGGTAGCGGAGATTCGACTCGGAATACGAATAATACGAATAATAAAATCGACGAAAGAAAAACGGTCGCGCTTGGTGTGCCAACAGGTATACAAGAGAAGATCCCGCGACATGGAGACAGAAACTGAGGAGGAGCTACTGCAGTTTCCGGCCGGTGGTTCCCTCGACGCGTCCAGCGGATCATTATCGAGCGTATCGCTGTCGGACAAGAGCATGTCGACCGACAATGTCGAGGAATACTTCGGGGACGTGCCGTTTGCAGGTAAACAGCAACGCACGCTTGGCTGCACCGCATGACGCTTTTCTCTGCCCACGTGTACATGCATAATCGTCTTGTGTTGCGTCTCTCTTTTTTTCCCCGTTTTGCTCGTGCCACGGCGCGGCTTGGCAGCCCGAATTTTTTGCGTCCGGGGTCATTGAAACGTGCGGAAATTATTGCGCCGGAGTCAGCGGAAACCTGGCCCGTCTCACGCGATTAGAATCTCAAGAATGTCGCTCGCGCAAAAAGTTTCGCAAAGGGCAAATTTCACTCGAGACTACGTAGTATGTATGTAGTTACGTTTTACGTACAGAGGTTTACCATCCGTCCGACTTTTTTCATTTTCACCTTCCATTCCGTTACTGGTCATTTATGCTACATCGTATTCCTTTGTTTACAACCTTTTTGCTGCTCTCATTACACATTGAAGGTTTTATCGCATTAATTTGTTGAGCTTCCCGGTGACCCGGAAGGTTCGTTTCATCTCTGCATCACTCTCGATAGGCAACGTGGCAGCTGTTTCGCTGTTTACTTTGCAAAATCGCAAGTAAACTGCCTTTTTTCATATTTCATGTATGCACATGAATTATGTACTCTATAAACACTCTCAGAGTTTTATCTGCAGTGTTTCGGAAATTCGATGCGCGCCAGCTGGACCACGTACATACTCATAGACAAATAGAGTATCGATAATTATTCAGAGTCAGTCATCATTCTCGAATGCTAGTTCTAATAGCGTTACGAGTTGTTCAGTTGGCACACAAGCCATATCTTCCCTGTTTATGCTTATCCACGTAGGTATCTCGCGTTCGATCTCGCAACCTCAGAATCTGCATATCCCGTCCACTTCCGGCAGAGATTTAATATCCAAACGAATCTTCCGGAGCCCGTGGCATGGCGAGATAAGTAAATCTCAGAAGACTGTTTAGAGGCAGAAGCGCTCTGGGAGCAAGAAATATACCATAAAGTACGTATCTGTCGTTCCGTGCGAAGGTTCGCATAGATAGATCATTCTTAAGTTGATGCGCGCGTTTTATCTTTTGTATTACAAGTCCCGTAAAAAAAGCTTCCTACAGTTCGTACCGAAACCGTCGGACCTTCCATTCTCTCTCAGTTTCTCCTAGGTTTTATGTATTTGGTTTATCGTTCTATCCAGCGTTGATGGTTATTGATACGCTACTTCGAATCGTGAGGACAGATCTAGGATCTTAGGAATACTCGCTTTCAGCCCGAAATCGATCTTAATTAGTATAGAACGAAAAACGTACGGAGCAAGCGTAACGTTACCTTATCTCCAAGAACTAGCGAATACAATAGTTACTTGCGATTTCAAAACGTTCTGATGTTATCGTGACTATTAGGAAGGTGCTTATGGCGGTTTTTTGTTCGACAAAGAAAGTGGATACTATTAACGATATTTCGCGTCTAGTAGGCATTGATCAATTCAGGTATTCAATTTTGATGGCCTCTGATTTACGCGTAATCGTGAATCAAGGTAGAAGACTTAATAGATTTATGTATTAGAAATTGAAATAGTTCCTTGAATTACCAGCCGATTATATTAACCGTACCAATTTCAATTAATCGTGGTAATACGCGCATCTATAGCAGATGCGTGTCCTAAGAATGTTTTCGCAAACATTCCCAATTAAGTAGTTTTAATAAAATTCTCTTTTAACGCGATTCCCTCCTTTTCTCGTTACAGTCAGGTTTCCTCGGTATTGTATCAGTATCGCTTATTTGTGCAATCAGTTTTTATGTAAACCACATTAGCGACGTTATGTTGTAAATACACGGTGTCTGTGCCAACCACATCCCCAGATTTTACGCAAATGTATCAGTTCCAAAATTCACGTTGATCTATCGGCATTCGTTGTCTAAAGTTTCAGTATCTATGTTATATAATATTGCGGTTACAGTTGTCAATGGAAATATCGCCCTTACCTGTTATCACGCGTGTCTAGTGTCTAGTACAGACGCTATTACGTACATACATATACAATAAATACGTGTATACATAGATATAATATAATAATGAAATTGGGGAAGTAGGAGCAATAGAGACTATAGACATACCGTAGAAACGTGAATTTACGTAAAGAATGTGCAATCCTTTCCTAAGTAGCCTTAAGAGTTGATAGTTACAAGGTTTATATAAAAAGTTTCTATTGAGTACTTTTACAAACTTTTTTGATTTTCAGTTCAAATATGATTATTATTGTTATATGTTGTGGTTACAGTTATAAGTATCCCTGGAGAAGTATCCCCGGGTATTGTTAACGGGAGTGGTTGATACTTTTTAATATGCCACGTTTCGTGTATCGAGAATCCGCGGATAGAATCGTTTTCGGTGAACGAAACTAATGATGAAACCAGATGACTCGTTACTACATAATATCAATTCCTGAATGGTATAAATAAGAAATATGAATATTGAATTTCATCGAAAACGAGATCTATCTTTCGGGTGAGTGGCGTTGAAATGGTTGATATTGTAGACTAAGGATTCTCATATGTTGAATTAAATATCTCCTCTCCCTGATGACACGTTATAGTTTATCCTTCGATTGGTTTTCACATTTTGTTTTTACGTTTAAACGCTTTATCTAGCAATTGTACTCGTTCGACGAGAAATTTTACCAACAATATAAATATACATATAACTTTACATAGCGCGGTATACAGTTTAGAGTTTAAACGTAAGCAATTATAGTGCGTTATAATACCGTTGGTGTGCTAATAAACGTTATGCTGCTATGTATGCGATGTCTTGAATTATTTTGTCGCTTTCGTTCGTCCTACACGCTTTCGTGAGAAATTCTTGGTCCTCCTCCAATATTCGAGAGCTTACTTTTCCTCTCGTCTTCCTCTTGACCTGCTCAAAAGCACGCTTCTAAAGCAGTCAATTTTCCTATGACCTTTTTTTTATACATCTACATACATACTTTATGTTTGTATATTTCTAATTGGAATGAAAAGTAAGCTACTCTTGATCCTTGATGACCAACTGAAACTGGTAGTGGCAGAGCGGTGTGAAGTGTATACCCTACTCCTACGTACCACGTAAAATAAAAGAGTATGAAAGTATAGAATATTCTTGCGGTATGCCAAATATTTGTTGTGACGTTGGTACATTTGAGTGAAAATGCATGTGATTGAGACAAACGGTATTGATATGCTATAATAATAATAGACGGCCTCTTAATACGTTAATTGTCATCCCGAAGATCCAACAAGTAATTTTATTAACGTCGCGATTGTGAAGTATGAGTATGAGTATGGTATCTTTTACGGCTATTAAGATATTAATTTAGCGAGAAATTGTGTATTCAGTATCTTTTGAAATATGCTAGATTCATTTATCCATGTTTTTTTTTTTTTATTGTATTTTCTTTGATGTTGACGTACAAAAATATATATTTCTATTTTATACGGTAAGTTTAACAAGTGTATTCCGTTTTATACGGAACAAATTTGGCTCGCCAATGCATTCGCAGCGTTTCGATGTGAATCATAAACTTTGTGGATTGACTCCACACCTGCACAGGGAAATTAAACCTATCAGAATGCCAATGGATTTACACTCAAACAGATATATCACATTATTCCGAAATGACTCTGCAAACCTGAATCAACTCTGAATGTTACACGATGCATTGGGCTGCCTGCGCATTTCGAATTTTTGCATGCCTATATTTTTTATTTCTATATTCCAATGTTTTATGTATTTTGTATTTTCGTATTTTGTATTTTTCGCAACCGGTGAAGCTTCGTAAATCTCACGAGCACTGATCGTTCACTCATCTCCATTGCAATTTGCAAATTTTTTACATCTATTCTGTAACGTGCGCATTCCGTTATAATGCTTTTTCTCGTGTCAGATTGAAACTGCATACATATTCGGGGTAACAGTAACAGGTATGACAGCGAGCCATTACAGTGCGAGCAGGCCCGGGGCGAAAAGTGCGGAGCTAACTTCAGGAAGTGAAATTCACAGAAAGTGAGTTAATTTACGGCCAGGTTTTCCGAGTTAATAATTACCAGCTATGCTACGAGAATAGCATGGTTTAGCGGAGAGTGCGCTATACAGCAGTTCATAGGCACTAGAAAACTACCAGTTTCTACATTAGTGCAATATATCTATATGTAGATAGAGCGGGTCGCGCTGAATCAACAGACGGCGAGCTTATCGCTGCTGTAACTTACACGGTGCACAGTTGCCCAGATAAAAACGCGTTTATGTTACTCCTGGGTTTATCAGTAACCAAAAAACATGCTTGTCGTAGGTTCTGCATTTTCGATAACATTCAACTTGCCTAATCTAAAATCACTTTGCGGAAAGGGTTTCAATACTTTTCGCACGCTCTTCCGATAAGTGACTCATTGTAGCTTCCACCATATTTATCTATTAGATCTCGGTACGTACTTGGTATATTTACAAAATGCAACGTGACCGCGTCACATTTGCTCGGAGTATACTCCCCCGAATTCGGTTTCACGCAGGAAAATCCATATTAGCGATTGTTACTGTGTAACACCAGAATTTAGTAGCTATCGCGCGGAATTGAAGCAATCGGGTTGGATTAGTAGTAGGATCGGGTCTCGTTCGACGCCGGTACCGTTGGTCACACACGCGCTGACAATAAGACATGAAACTCATTATGATATCCGGGAGGCAGTGCGCATCAAACAATTTACCGCAAACGAACTCGCGTTCCCAAAGGGATAAATCCCACCGAGCGAATCACCAGTGGCCAGTTTGACACGAAGTAGGAGGTTTGATTTTGAAGCGCAACCGCCGCGTAATCGACTCGTTGCCGATGTTTGATCGCCAGTGATCCATTGTTTCGATGGACCGGGGAAACTACGCACCCTTCGATTCGATTCAACGCGACACGACGGGCAAGCAGTAGAACTTAATGAGTTCCTGCCTGCGGAAATAGAGTCTAATTAAGAAAAGGTAATACGTATAGATACATAGATATGTAGAAACGTGAGCGAGTTACGCGAGCGTGTCAGTAAAGTCGAGCAGAAGCGCGCAACGACACACGAGCCAATTATCGCACGAAGAAGGTAAGCCAGTAAATCGGATTTGTGGCTAAAGAGTAGACACAGTGCTTCGTCTATTCCGGGATTTACTTTTTATCTTATCAGTGCGCAGCGTGTCTCGCACACCCGTTCAAAAGTTAATGATTACTTCAAGATAAATTATCGCCTGGGTGCGCCTGGGTTTTGATAATCGTGCCTGGCGAACCATCGCTGATTTGCTGTCCGAACTCACTTCCACACTACCTCGTTTTGGGGCTCGAGTAGACTTGACCCTTGATTCTCTCGCTCTCTCTCTCTCCCTCCCCTATTCTCTTTCCTCGCAATTGCAACTCCGCCAGTAACGAGCCCGAAATTCAGCATTATCCAAAGGAGCTGCATTGGATGAAAGTTTCCTGCTCGAGAGTTATCAGGAAGACAAGGCCCCGGGGGCGCTGAGATTACCTGGGACTATTGGACTATGCTTATTCAGTTTATCTCAGGGAGAAAAAACGAGGGCTTCGACCGAGACTCGCTCTCCTGCGGGGGAAACCGGAATGCATTTCTAGAGGACTAGTTACCGTGTTTCATTGTAGTACGTTTATGACCGGAACGGGAGGTACGCGACCGCGGCGCGCGCTTCCACGTTGCCGCAGTGGACAATGAATTTTACGCTCGAGATCGAGGCCAAATTATGATTTACTCTTACGATTGTTGGTTCATCGTGGCGTCGTTTGTACGATAAGCATACTTATGGAGTCGCTGCGAACTTGAAGTTTCTTCTTCGTTATTCGTTTGTGGGATTATTATTAGCCAGTGTAATATGCCTGTAGGCAAAGTTTTGACAAGTGGTCTCGTAGAAGACTAGGTTGATTCTATCCGGTCGCTTGGGACTGCGGTGGGTGGTTCATCGCGAACGTATATCATTAGTATAAGTTTTTAGGAACGTATGCCAGTAGGGCGGAAAAAAACGATTGCGTATTTCCTGATAGTCAGGCGAAGAAGCCGCTGTCGCTCATATGAGAGTCACATTATGACATCATACTGGAATGTACAAACCGTGGGATATGACTCACCCTACACTGTCGCTTCGCTCTTTTACTCGGTATCACTGTTTTAGGCGATCTTTTGTCGTCCAGGGAGGACACTGGTAAACTGGAGCGTTCTCACGGTCAGTATGCGTGCATTGTGTCACGCATGATTAATGAGCAAATCATTCTCTTCAAATCTTAGCGATTCGTGAAATTTTCTCCGCCGAATTTCAAAGCCGAAAATTGGTTAAAAAATCATTTATGAAATACAGTTTTATTAGTTTACTGTTACAATTTCATTATTAGGAAAAAATCGAGTATAATAAATAACAGCAATGAAATTCATGTCAATGTACATGTCGTCGGTGCACTTTTGTACACGGGAGTGTACTTTTATCACAGTTGTTTCGTATAAAATAAACCTGCAGAACCAGTTTTTGCGAGTATACTGTTGCAGGTATTTTCTAGAAATAGTATGTGGACCGTGTTAATTGGATAGCTCCGGCCTAATTATAGCAGCATTTAGTAAATCAAGCGTGGTGTAGTGCCCTTAGCGTTTACGCGCAACGTGCTTTCCTGAAACAGTCTACTCGTGACTACTCTGCTCGAAGGACAGGAGATATACGTATGCCTAACTCTTAATTATGGACGGAAACGTTGGAGACTCGTGAGCTCACGCGCGCGTACATGCACGCTGCATTTTAATGTACGATGTACCGTTTTGTTCAGTGCAGAATGGATTAGTCATGACCTCCAAGAACTTTCGCAGAAAGGCCGACTAATGAAGTTGTCGACTGCTCGGTACCGGCTGACGTATACCGCGAGGCTTGCTCTCGCAAAATCTGTTTATTCTTTCATTGTGCAACCGCGTATTTTAGAGGCTCTTTGTGGCTGTTGTGCTTTTCTTCAGCACAGCTAGCATAATAGAATATAGGGGGACTTGACCTGTAGAAATTTTTTGACTTTGGTGTCCTATGAATGAATTTACACTCGAAATTATTTATTATTATTATTACGATTATTGCTCCAGTCGCTTTTCTTTTTACAAATAATGATTTATTACAATTATACAATATTTTTATGACATGATCTTGTTCAACATCTTTGAGCATACACGAGTTACGAGCTTCGAAAGATGTTTCTGCCCATTAACATCAGAATACTCGTGCCTGGTCAGCTGGTATGAACCTTTACCATGTGTAAGCAAACTCCACGCCAGCGTACTCATTGTCTGGCCCGTGCCATTCAATTCCCTCTCAGGGTCGCCGCACAATTTTTCGGAACCTCGAACCTTCCTACTAACTTCCGACATTCACAAGTTGTCGCTTTTGGTGCGACTAGAGTGAATAAGTCACCGAAATTTATGAATATACTAAACGACTCGAGAATGCGAATTCTGCTCGCTAATTCAAGGTGCCAGTGCAAGAAGAAAGCACAATTTGGCAGAGACTGGTCTTACTACTCCACACCTCTGTAGAATGCACTCCAATTGGATTTGGAGCACTGCCAAGTGCAGCACATGCTCACGCAGCTATGGAAACTACGCGCACGCGAGTACGCAAATATCGTGCTGGCTTATGTTCCGAAAAGAGCCCTAAATACAGTGCGACAATAATCACACAAATCACGGGATCAGAAATTGGACGGAATTCACCCGGCACAAAGTGGATTGAAGTAAGAGTAACAAAAAAAAACGAAAAGAAAAAGAGCGAAAGAATCTCTCTTTCGTTGAACGACAACAAAAGCGGCAGTGTAATTCAGGCTAGGGTCCCCGTAAATGCTAGTCCCATCTCTGGGGTCATCTTTCCATGCAACCAGTACTCTGGCCGGTCAGTATACGAGTCGAACGACTTTCTATGCATCCCTGTCGGCCCGTTTGGCAGCCTCATGGGCTCTCTCGGTCCCTCTTGGACACTACCGGACGTTTGTGCGGGTGGTGAGGGCCGAACTCCAAGCTCTTCCTCCTCCCCCTTCTTTTTCTCCTACTCCTCTTATGCTGCCACCACCACAGACATTGCCTCCTCGTGGACCTAACACGTTTGAATTAGTCGTCTCGTTAACCAGGCTCGTGGCACGTCGAGGAGGAGTGCACCGCGTTAGTCGGATGACCGCTTCGTTCCATAGTAAAACGATAAGAAGCCTCCGGCGTGCACAAGCGCACGCCTTGCAAAGTACGACGTACGACTTTACAACTCTGATTCTTTTCCCTTCAGTTTTCGCCCGCAAACATCGCACGCGACGATAACAGACTCGACAGTGAACTCTTCGAGAGTTTCGAGACTTAAAATTCGTTCGAATACGTACCTCTGTAAAACAGATACATACATGTACAGTATGGAGGTCACGATGAAGAACAGTGTTATTTAAACCTGAAGACAATGGTGTTATTGTTCCTCTGGCCAGAAATATATATTTCACAAACTTCTGTTGGTATTGGAATTGGCTCATCCTTCTTTATATATTATACTCAATATGTATTCAAAAATTTTGTACGCTTTGAGACCAATACGAAGTAGACGTCGTAACAGATGGAGGTTGACTAAAATTTGAAGAATTCCGTGCATCATAAGTTTTCTAAACGCAGAAGAGAATCAGCGGCAAAAGCTGGCGGCAAAAGAGGGGGGATAAGGTCACGTGCTCGCGGCTGACTGTGCCCGAGCGAGAGGCCGATCGAGGATCGAAACGGAGCAATCGCCTCAGTGCACGCTCAAAGGAGGATCGATCGAGACAGGTGGATCTCCATGGCCCGTGCTTCAAGGGCGTGTCGCGTGATACAGAACCCTGGCAGCCTTCGCTACACGCTCGAACACTGTGTCGGTCAATCATTCATCTACAGGATTCAAAATCACATACACCCATAGTTACAGTGAAATCGGTTTTTCCAAAATTAATAACATCGTGGTCGGAAGATTGAGTGCCGTTAAAGAACACTTGTTTGATCGTGAAACTCGAATCGCAACTGAAATTCCACAGATTATTAAAATCGTTTCAAGCAGATCCATGTACACTGTTTCAAAATAACGAACAGAGTTTTAAAAGTATTTTAAAACTGAGAATCCTGGCAAGCAGGGAAAAGTGAGGTGAAAGAGGGAAGTTTGGTGCGCATACCTGGCAAGGATGAAGCGAGAGGGACGAGGTTGAGGCAAAGTCGAGCAAAGGATACCCAATGACTTTATTGGAGAGAAAAGGAGAAAGGACGACCAGTGTGGAACGTGTTGGTGCATCTGCAATAGGGCCCGTGCAATAGGTAGGCCGGTGGACTTTTAGTGGCCTGATGTTCCGGTGTATTCGTGCGTGCACACGTGTGCGGTCATGCCACGTGCACTCCCGAGGAATGCTGCGTGTCCGAAGTTCTTGGCGTGCTTCACAAAAACCATGGTACTTGTTGCTCCGTTACGTTCCTTGATGTAATAATAATAGCTCGTACTACACAGCTCTGCGTTACATCACGCAGCGGAAGGACGATCGAGGTGAGATATATACATACATATACACTATTCTTCCTGTGTTTTTCTATCATTCTTCTGCTAGTCGTTCTTTTGGCACTCAGCTAATAGCAACTGGTATACAGTATAAGAAGACTATGTACTTGTATGCAAAATTGGATAACGTACTGTGCAATTATTCTCTTGTATTTATAGAGATCCAATATATTTAGCTAAAGATCAAACGATTATTTATATCTCTACAAGTGTAGAATCTAATAATTTAGACAATTTAATCGGTCGTTCTCATACTCACCGGCTGATCGGAACACGTGCTCTGATAGCGATCTTAGGTCGTCGACTCTTCCCGCGTCGATTAACTTTGCCCAATTGGAATGCATTCTTTCGGAGAAAATTCACAGAAAGAAAGTTGGACGTTTCAAGTCATGCAGATTACATTCTTGCTTTCTTATGTCGCAGTTTTCCATAGGAAAAGTAGAACGTACGAGAGATGTTGCAATTCATTCTAAACGTGAAATTCTCGAATATTATTGCTTTACACGCGTGGAAACACCAGAATATATTCGAATAGTCATTTTCTCATAGTGTTATCTGCCTCGTTTATTTCGGCCTCGCGATTCCGATATTTTTAGACGCGTGTCTAACTTTGGCTCCGGCATAGGTCTTGGCATAAGTGTTACGTTATAATATTCGCTTTCGAGCAGTTTTCGTTTGAGTAAACATTCTCGGCTATTTAATTCGAATACAAGATTACTATTGATACATAAATATCTTGCCTGTCATTAAGCTTGTTAAAATTGATTCGATTATTGACGAGTTTTTTTCTTTCGTCGAGTGACCGAAGACAAGTTTTACTGAACCATATTATTTCTGCTTTCTTTATTATAAATTATTCTGATTTATCTTATTAATATTCGGTTCCTGGAATTCGTGGAATTCTCCAGAAATTTGTGGTAAGATAACACGACATTTAGCGGATAGTAAACACGGGCGTAAGCCTTGTAATAATAGGCCAAAATTACTCAAGGATTTCGGCTTAATTTACGCCAATCTCTGCCTGCATTGTGATTCCACTCGGCCACTTATTAACATTGGACTTCCTTTGTCGAAGGTCTTCCATGAAGCGATTCTATGCGATTATGCTTTTAAGCAGCAATCTGATTAATTATGGTAGCTCATGCGTTAAATCTGAGAATGTAGTACGTATAGTATGAATATAAGTATGTACTTACATACATACTTCGTGACGAACAGGTAAACAAGCCTGAATGTGCAGAACCTCGATACGGTAATCGGACAGCGTGGTATGCATCACATTTGCTTCTGATAACGATTATCTTTAACAGATACGTATACGTAATGACATACTATGACAGGCATAGAGTGACTGTACTGTCAGGGATCCAATAACATTGTCCTCAATTGGATGATTGTAAAGAATTAAAACAGCATTAATATTTAGATCAATAATATTATTGTTCTTACAATTGTCCAGTATTGTCATTTCAAAACGAATTCGAGTCATAACGATTCTACCATATTATACAGTTCAAGCTTGATGCATATGCAATTTTCATAAATTTATTTTCCGTATTTATTATTTTACTATAAATTAACCGAACTCGAAAGTTGTGTATTTTTCTCGCGTTATTTTCCTGTTTCCAACCTGCATCTATCGAGTCTAAGGATCGTCGTCTGATTACTCGGGTAATTTGCCGAAGAATGTCTAGCACCTACGATCAATTGAGTTTAATTGGTCGAATGCGGCTTAAAGTTGCACAGGGAATTGTCTTGTCACACAGAAACGTCTACGAGGGCGCAATGGAATTCGAGACTTATACACTTTAGTGTAGGGGTATACTGTCGGCATTGGATAGAAAGGTCCGGTCGATTGTCGCAGCATTACAATACATCTCTTCGTTAATGGGATAAATGAGCCGCTGGTACATACTTTAAGTACCGATTGAATAACAACCGCTAGCATAATTTGTGGATGAGTGAGCTATTATAGGTCCACTACGACCCATCGTGGTCCCTTCCACGCTCTCTGAGTAGGATTTCAATTCGTTTCATTAATTCTACCAGTTGAATAACTAATATCTAATATTCTGGATCTCGCAATTATATACTCAAGTGTTTTTTGATTCTTTCGAAACAAATCTGCAATTGTCACGATCGATAATTAGTAACGAGGCGTGGTTATATGGACTGTTTAAATAAGCTAGTAATCAAAGTGTCGCCTCTAACTATAGATTAGTGCATGTTAGCGCAATGCACAAGCGAGGATATTTGCAATAGATGCTTCCTGTCCTTGCAGTCTACATATTGCGAAATTTAGTACAAATATCCGGTCTGTATGTACGTGAAGCAATCGTGGGTTTTTCTGAAAACTTTCCAACCATACACGGTACGCTCTAATCATAATTGTAGGATGAATTAAGCTTAATCGTATCACATTCTGATACCACTGAGCCATGTATCTTGGAGTTCTTAATAAGTAAGATTATGAGTCTTCTTCAATCGGTTCCTGGAATTGTGCAGTTCAAGTACGGTAATTAGGGTTAATAATGGCATTTTTTAAGGCAATTCTGTATTAAATTCTAGAGACACCAGATCTTACGATACGGTGAAATGAGATGTGGACCACATTTGGTATATGTATAAACGTGCAGATCTGGTATTTCACTTATTAATGCGATCTTCGTGAGTTATTAGGTTCATTTGGCGCCAGACCAGTCTATTCAGGTTATGCAGTGAATTAGAAATCATGCTCAGATTAATTTTTTGTACAGACGTTCGATACTGGATTACTTGCTATTACGTATTATTAATGTAATACGAACAGGCTTTTTTTAATTTAGCTCTACTTTACTGATGGCCGTTACAGTTGTCTTATTTTCGAAAGTACACATATTATGATTTCGATTATTTTAGAAAATTCGGAGCATCCGTGATTTGCTAAATGAACTGACAAGTACTTAGTACATATCTTACTCGTTCCTAGAATCCTTCTTGAACAGTTCATTTTGTCAATGAAAAGCAACGAAAAGGGATATTCATGAGTTCAAAAATCATAATGATCTTTCGTTTACGACCCTCTTAACTGTTCCGCCTTTTAATATCCGTCGAATACCGGTCGTTGTCCTCCTCCACCGCCGCGATTCGTCCCACGGTATATTTGATCCGTGCACTTAATTACGCAAGGGTTACTGCGCCGTTTACGGCTGAAAACGTATTTCCCTCGGATTTTAATAGTCAACCGTTTAACGCGAATTCGAGCCAACAATCGTGATGAAGCAAGGGAGACAAAAAAATCATGCGAAGGAGAAATAACGAGCAAGGAGTCATTACGCAACGTCAAGACATATCAAGAACGATAGAAAAATTGAGAATTCTACTGAAAGATGAGGAACATATGTTGGTTTCCGAAGAATTTTCCACTAAACTCGTGATTTCCATGAATATAACGGGAATAGTCGAAGGTATACTTTTGTATGGGAATTTAAAAGGATTTACCAAATGACGCCAACGACGAGCAGCAGTGAGCAGTAGTTGAATCAGAAAATATTAAGCCAAATGCGAGTTGCATAAGGAGCGAGTTCGAACCGCAGTACCAGTTGAAGCTACAATTCGAACTCCCACGGTGCGCTGATACGGATGGGCACAATTGCGGCCGATGCAATTCGGCGAAGCTCTTTGGTTCCAGAGCAGGGCAGAGCTTTGCGCGATGCGGTGCGGTGCGGCGTAACGCGGGTGTACCCACTATAGTCGTATATCCGTATGGTACCGTATTCGGTCCAGCGCAGCGGTAGTGGGCTGCGCGGGCGCGTACGAGCCCGATCTCAAATTGATTTCATTCCGACGTTAGGAGCCAACAAAAAGCCTTCGCGCGAGCGTCAGATTCTCACGGTGGAAGCGCTGGGCCGAGAGTCGGCGGTGAAAAAAAGAGGAAGAAAAAGCGCACAATGTCGCAGCTCTTCCCAATTACTGCGATTAAACGGATTCCCTCGCGAGGGAAACTATTGCGCCGTGAAAGCCAGCGGTCGTCCGTGCGACGAGAGAAACTCGAGAAAAAAGGTGGCGCAGAGAAAAAGAGAGACAGCGCGCAAGCTGGAAAGAGAAAGAGAGAGATAGAGAGGAAAAAAAGAAGCGGCGAAAAGAGGACGAAGAGGAGGAACGCAGCAGCGGAGAAGCAAGCCGAGGGTTCGGTACGAGGAAGGGAAAAGAGAGATGAGAAGTGCTAGAAGAAGAGTGGTAGCAAAGGGAAAGGCAGATAGAGGGTGGAAGTGGGAGAAAGGGACGACGATGAGGATTTATGTAATTTGTGTATATGACTTGAATAACTGCCTACATAATATAAAGCCGCTGGCTGGAGTACGCGCGAGCAGGCGACGCCCTCCATCATGGAGCTTTAATTAAAATTACGTACGTTTGCTGCTTGTAACGCGCGCGAGCCTCCCTACTCTTCCTTCCACTCCCGCCCTTTTGCCGTTTTTTCTATCGTCCTCTCTCGTTTGCTCTGTCTTTCACGCAGTCACTCATTTTCCGTCTCCAACCCTTACACGCATCCACATCCAAACCCCCCCTCTCTCTCTCTCTCTCTCTCTCTTTCTTTCTCGCTCTCGCTGTTTAATATTTTTATGAGCTTTTCACGAGGCGCGGATGTAGCTACGCACGTCCAAAGCCGTGTACGAGGAGGAAAAGTACGAGACAGAGCGAGAGAGTATAAGCATACGTTCGCGCGAAGGCTTTCGAGTATACCTGTACAGAGGATACACGACATCTTTGAAAGGCGTTCACAGCCGCTCCCTAAAGTGGGTTCTTTTTTCTCCTGTTCTCTTCACCACCGTCCATGTCGGTTCTTTCGTCGGCGCGGCGCGGTGGTCGTCATTCGTACGAATTCTCATTTGTAGAATCCATATGAAAGAATTTCCATGGCGAACGCGCTTGGGCCTGCGTCTGTTGAAATCGCGGATTGTCTTTGAGAACGGTGCGCCAAGCTAAAGACACTACCAGGACCAGGGTAGCAACCCTTGCGCGGAAAAGGGGCTGTCGGTGCAAAGTGGACTCCGGTGAAAGGAGCATGAGAGGAACAACGAGGAGGATTATTTGTACCTGTCGGCGCGTGACGATGTAGCGTTTAAGTACCTGAAAATGGCAAACACTGCTATCGTCTCAATTTAACTGCGACCTCTTGTAAATTCGTAGTTGTTAGATTTTTTAGTGCATATTACATCTACAGCCATTAAAATCATTGGTACAGCTAGTTTTTCGTCATCTCCTATGTTCTAGGTCGCCTCGTTGCTAGCGTGGTTCGCTATGAATTATTAGTGCTGGCGGATAAAAAAGTGTCGATTTCGGCCGATCCCTGTTTGCTGCGGTTATTTGTACGGACGTGTGCCGGGCACTCGGTATTTATAAAATTGCGAGATGCTTGTTTGTTTCCTCCGTCACGGTGAGCGGACTGATTGCGCTAAATGTAAATACAAACATTACTTTTTTATGGAAATGTCGTGATCCGAATATTTATCATTATGTTTTCGAAACGCCTGTGGATTCGATATCATTTATTCGGAGTAATCGCATGAACTGGATTTATGGTGCGACACCAGACCTGCCTCGGTTACGTATTGCCACGATATATTCCTCCCTTCCTATCCGCATGCTCGATGCGCAGAAAATTTTAAAATAAATTCCCGATTGGTATTTTTTTTGAGCATCGTATCGAACGTCGAGAATGCAATTGGTTCTCGAGAGTCGGAATATAATTGGTTGACGACATCGATGTGGAGAGTCAGTCTCGATTATTCGCTGCAAACTAATCTCATGAAGGCATCGAACTCGGCAAATGAATATTCAGCGTACCTGTGAATCCGATCGTATGCCCCGAATATCCATTATGAATATTTGCTAGATGATTCTACGTATCCTATCGAGTATTACTTATTCTCGGCATCGGATAAGAGCATAATATGTAATGATCGCAAGTTTCAAATGAACGGTACTATGTATACTATGTATACTATGTGTACTATGTATACATATACAGCTGCCCTAGAGATGGCAAACTCACAATCAGTAGTGTTGGATATTGTCAAAAGTTAACGATTGCGCACGTTAAAATTCGCGATCAAAATCCACGATTCATCAAGATCCACATCATTCAGCTTTCTTGTGCCAGATAGAGTCATCCTGTATTAATGCACGATAATATTATTAGGTTTGTTAAAAGGATCCGTGACGGCGGAACGACCGCGAACACTGCGCCGTTTGCGGAACGTATACGGGCCGTCCGCATGCGGGATGGGCACCGGTGGCGAAGGTGGAGGTGGAGAACGCCTCGAGAGTGGCGAAGTTGCCCTTCGACTTTCGGACCGTGACCGCGAGAGGGATGAAAAGTCCTTGAGCATAATGAGTCCCTTTGACGAACAAGAAGAGTGGGCCAAGATCTCCGAGATTATGGCATCTTTTGGGACTGGTCTCGTCCGAGAATCTGTCTTCGTCACGGAGCTCGAGAAAGAATTCCAGACACGATTAGGTATTCCATTTTCTACGAGCTACAGTAATACTGAAAACGGAGAGTAAGAGTATCCAAATATAGTATCCTTCTTTTAATCAACATTCAATTTACCGATTAGACCGATTCGGAAGTTAAACGTTTAAAAATCTACTTATTACTAATTTTAACTTAAACCAATTAAAAATATCAAACAATTCCTTTAAACATTAGTTATTGTCATTGGGGGAAAACCCGAGTTATAAACAAAACAGAAATTCAACTGTTTTCAGTCAAGAACACGGAGAACTTTTTGCGAAATAGAATTCTAGTTACCGTAACTAATCGCGTAGTCAATAATGCTTCTCAACGTCTATATAGGTTTGAGCTCGGACAACAGCAGTAGCCCCATTGTGTCGACTTCCGTTGGTCAGTGGCTGTCTACCTTGGGCCTAGTCGAGTATGAGTCCCTGTTCTTCAATTATGGCTTCGACGATCTTGAATTCATTGTAAGTTTCCGAAGGCTGACTCACGTATCCTGCCACTTCGACCTGAAACATGTTTACAGCCTCCGTTATGTTTGCTCTGCAGAACGGTGTGCTGGACGAAGCTGATTTAAAGGACATGGGCATCAACAGCGAGCAAGACCGTGCGACACTAATAGACGGTGCTACAGTGCTGAGCAAGCGCGTGGAGAAGCGTTCAGGAGGACCAAACCAATCCGTCGAGGAGTGGCTCAAGAGCATTCACTTAGAAAATTACGCGGAGACCTTTAGGAAGCACCTCTATACGGATATGGACCGTGTCCGTCGGGTTTGGGAAGTCGAATTGGCAGCGGTATTGGAGATCCAGAAACCGGCACATCGTAAGAGGATCCTAGCCTCGGTCAGTGGCTCGAATTCTCGCACCCCAAGTCGGAATTGTACCGGTCCGAACTTGGAAGATCTCAACAAGGATCTGAATACTTTGGTGAGTAAAACCCTTTGACATTTCCATACGGGTGAATTAAGCGTAATACTCAAGATCGACTGGAATTGTGAAGATTCATTTTCAACGTAATTACGATAGACAGCGAATAATTAGTAACGCCACTTCCTCGTTTCCCAATTATAAATGGGGCACTTTTGAAATTTCGGCTGAACTCGACGAATCAAGCTTGTACATACAGTAGAAGAAGGCTTTTCAAGTGGCAGAGATCTGCGCTTGTTACATTCGCCAGTTGATCGAACGAATACTCTTCTTAAATTGACAAAGCATAAAGTCCGTATCACCTTCTCGCCACTCAGGGGAGTACATAATAGGTGTCTCTTCTTCTTTGTAAGTACCTTCGAAATTGTAGCGCGTCACCGCGAAAGTCGAAGATCGAGGGGTGCCAAGAGACACGGATGAGCCTATTAAAAATTATTTTTAACGGTTGATCAGGGGTGTCTGACAAGGGTGCGCACTTGGACGGTGAGGGCGAAATGCTCTAGGGTAGAGGAGGGTGGATGCGACATCATCTCAAGCACGATCGCTTCCGACAACTTTCAGCCGATCGCGTCATAATGTAAATATCCTGGCTAATTGGAGAGCTGTCATTGTAGCGCGCACGTATGTACCAATCTGGCGCCCTACGCGTGTACATCACACACTACTTGAGGATGCTTTCAGCTTAATCGTTCGAGCGTGCTCCGTCGTTTTTTGTTCAGGCGCCTTCAGCGTGTCAGGTGTGATAGCTGTAGCCGCCAGTTTTCCGTTGCACTTCCAGTGACGACGGCGTCGACACTCACTCCTACTCGAGCTCATCCTTTTGGTCCTGCGCCCTTTAATTAGCTTATTAAACTCGTTGAATACTCATCCTGCAGGAGGAGCCATTGGCTGGCGCGTGCGTCGTAAACGCGCCGGCAAATTGATGCCCTTTGTTTCCGTGTTTCCCTGATTCTTACTCGGTCTCTCTCTTTCTTTCATCCTCTCATCCTCTCATCCTATTTTCGACCTGCTCCCTTCCACGTTTTCCCCCTGTTTGGACTTGGCTCGCGATCGCATTTAACGACTCGCGGCTCAACTGCGACACGCTCACTGTCTGTTCGACGAATTAATCCGCCGATTCTGGTTGCTGTGTTCGAACCACTGTGGCCGCTTGTGCTGTGTCGCATCGTCCTTTTTGCGGGACAGTCCCTTTTTTATGTGACCCGGCCGAAGCCTGGCGAGGCCAACACAGCAAATTATACAGGAAAGCCAGATGTAACAAACGATTCGGGATATAATCCAAATTCGAGCGGTCTGCCGGCCGATTCGCGTTCGACCCGATCGTAATTCCTCGAACACTGTAGATCGCCATGCTGGATGACGACCGAGTGCGTTCCAGCGGAGATCGCTAAAAGTTCCTTTTTCCTAGCGAAACGTTACGGCCGTTCGCCGAACTATGCTTTTACGAGTGTAATTGCACGCTTTACACGGCAAAGCCTCTTCGAATTTGGCTTTCTGATCCATTGTGTGAAAAATTTGCTAGCCATATTTTTTTTTTTTTTTTCGCGTTCCGCACTGCGGCCGCGTGTGTGATCTTCCGGTGAAACAGATTTAGTGGAATATCGCCTGGTGTACTGAAACAAATTTGGAAAAATAACACCTGCGAAAATCCATCAAAAAGATACGTAGTCGCATACAAATTCAATGACCCGCGCAGCGAGAGGAATTAGTGTGGGTTTTTTGGTAATACTCTCGACCGCGTGCAACCGCTCCATAAAAGCTGCTATTCGACGAATACCCATGGATACTCCTTTTTCCCCCCGCAGCTGCAAATTAAACGCGCACGGTGATATCCGTCATCGAATTATCCGTCGCCGTGTACCTCGATTTTGCGGTCGCTAAGAGACGAGACTAAAAAGCAGTATCGCATGGAATCGCGTGTGCCCGCAGAAAACGAATATACAGCAGCTGAAAGAAGAAATACGGGAGAAGTTACCGGAAACGGCGCCGGAGGGTAATGGCAGTACGCCGATAGCCGGAACGAATTTGACTACGACGGGTACATTAAAGCACCGCAAAAACAGACCGGCCCCGCAGCCTCCCCAACGACCCAGTTCGCATAATGGAGCGATCACGGCACCGGAACAGTTAGAGATCAGGGCACCCTCCGAGCTCCTATTTGGGGTACCTTCCACCCTGAAGACCCAGTGGAGGCACCAGCCGAAAGCTCTAGTCACCGGTTGTGTCACGTACGTCGCTAATGTAAGTCTCATTACACTTTCACCCCCTATTCCGATTTTCCTCTTCATTGTAACTATTGATTAATTAACCGCGATCAGTCGACAGTTTCTGTCAGGATTTTTTTACCTTGTGCTTTTGATAAAACCCATGCCAATTCAATTAATGTTAAATGTACTGACACAATATCAATTCGTGTATGGTTATTTTTGCTTTGAATCTTTCTTGATGCGCATAACTCTTATGAGTGGGCTTTTTAAATTCAATGCTAAATTATTCATCGCATTAAGCGAGATGTTAAATAAATTTTAAATATCAATGCAAAGTTTCAATTGTTAATACACGTTTTAAGTTCGATAACTCTAGGGAACCGTGTTTCGTTTCTTTTGCATAGTATTTGGGCTCCACTGTGGTAAAGGAACTGAGGGGTACCGAATCAACAAAGAAATCAATACAGAAGTTAAAGAAGACGTTGCGCGAACCTAGGATCACGCCAGACATTACCTTGGCCATTTCCTATCGCGGTGTTCGTTTCCTCAACACAGTAACAAATGTAAGACTGCCCATTTATACACAGAAGCCCTTCAATGAATATTCGGTGTATCTCCGATTATTGACTTATTTTCTCTGTTTTGTAATTTGTTAAATGCATGAATATGTGTTTTCTTCCAATCTGCAACAAATAGGATCCAATCTGCGAACACGAGATTCGTAACATCCATTGCGCTTGCCAGGACGCCGATGACCTCACACATTTCGCATATATTACAAAGGATCATGCCAGTCGTACGCACTATTGCCACGTGTTCTGCGTACCAACTATGGTAAAAAAACCTTTCCGTCTTTTTCAATTGTCTCTCTCTTTCCTGTTTCTCAATCTCTCTGTAATCACTGCAATATCGGTTGCATTGCGTAGCCTCGTAAATTTCATCACCAGATCAGATTGGTGATTTTAATGATTATCGAGAGATTATCGTGTGAAATGTACGGGGCGATATTCACTTGTTCCAGGATCAAGCGACGGAGGTGATTTTAACGTTAGGTCAGGCGTTCGAAGTGGCATACCAAATGGCACTGAGGGATAAACTGGGTGGCCAGGCGATCCGTTCACAGTCTGCCAACCAATTGACTGCACTTTCTGGCTCCCAGAAACCGACGACACCGAGCAAAACATCGGTCTCGCCAGATTCGGTATTGGACAATGCTCGCGAGCTTGACCAAAGCCAAACCTCTATCAATTCCGGCGGGAGCGTGAATCCCAAGGCGAAGCCGCGATCGAAATCCATTCCTAATCCCGGCATCCATCCCATAAATCCCATTGGCCAGCACGACGCGAACTCGAATCCAAATTCGAGCTCAAGCTCAGGCACAACCGCGAACTGTAATCCGAGCTTGAACTCGGCGACGAGCCCGAGCATGAATTCAGTGAGCAGTAGCTCGAACTCCTCGAACATGAGCACGAATCAGACCGCCAAGCCCCTCGTGACCCACGGCCGTTCCCATTCGGTTAATGACATCAAGGTGAACGGTAATCAGCTCAAGTTGGCGCCTACTCCGGTCGACGATATTGGCATCGGCGTTAAGGACATGAAGCCTGGTTCCAGGGCCCCTATAGCTTTGTCCGAGGAACTCTAGGCTTTCTTTCGGTAGATCATTCTCTATTTTCGTCCTGGCTCGTTGTCATGCCATCCTTCCTTCCTCGAGGACACACTCCGCAATTAGTATGCTTGTCAGCATACTCGACGCTCGAAACCGTCGAAGTTGCGTCGCATCGGGTCGCGATAACGTTCGAACCAAGTTGTTCGAAACAGAACTTGCATTTGGAATCCCCGATGGGATATAACAGAGATTTTGATACTTGCGGTTGATACCGCTTTGGTACCGAGTTTCGAGGTGTTTTTCTTCGACGTACAATTACAGGTTGTACGATTGTGCATTTTCGAGTAATGTTATCGTGTTTCCAAGTCAATCCTATGGAGTCGAGTTGTTAGTAGGATTCGCCGCTTAAGGCGCGCGTTAATAAGTAACTTTGACGATAAATCGTCGGTAATCTTGATGATTGCATAAGCTGCACAAAACGAAAGGGCATCCAGTTAAAGTTAAGTCGCATAGGTGATACCTCTCTTTTTATCTCTCTACTTTTGTAGAATCGTATACATATGTGTGTAGTACCTACCGTTGGACATTGAGAATGGACAATTTATATAATCGCATTGGGGCATAAGCGAATCGCAGACAGGGCCTCGTGACGGTGAAGGTAAGTGGCGACCGTCGTTTTTTGCCAAATTTTGCATTTTCACAGTTGCATTTGACTGATTTTTCAATGGCGACACTGTGATTTTTCGAAATTCATACTCGCAAGCATGCATCGACGAAATTTCTTTAGACGATAATCGAATGCTCACTTTTATACCCTCTCGTGCATGAGACAGATTCAAATCTACAGTATTATTCCAGTAAAATTGGGCACAGTAGCGTTTTCCGAATTTGTACGCGATTTTTCGCTAGAGCATCACCTATCTATACTTATTAAGATCATTTTATCGAGAGTAAACGGACGGTATAAGTACATTGCAGAATCGCGCTACGTCCGAGTTAAAATATCTCTCGCATCGTATTCACTTGCATGCATCATTGAGGGACATCGATGTGCACGACTATTTACAATACATTCCGAGAAAACAAGGTACGAGGAGGAGACAGATTGACGAAACGATAAACGCTCAATTTTGATGATTCATAACGCGTACTAACAGTCTATCGAATTTTACAGGCTCAATAATTGCTTTTCCCAAATCGCTGAAAATCGTTTGCCACGTTAAATTTACTATTTATTTATCCGCTAAATTTGCAACGATTTCTTTCTCTCTAATATCTTTATTGTCTTCGTGACGCAAATTACTTTGCGACTTTATTCTCCAAGACTGAGAATATTCGTTTTTCTTTTCTATATGAGGGATCACAGCTTACATTCGTCCGTGTACGTATGTCGTATGCACATTATCATAAGGCGAAGCTCCAAATCTTAAGATTAATATCTTACAATTAGATTATTACGCTAATTTCACGAACCTCGCGATTAAGAAACGAAACTATACACGAAGCAGTACCAAATATATATCGAGATATTTAGTAATTGACAGAATCCCCTTAGGGGTTAACCGAACAATAAGATAAGGAATAGTAGCCGAGCGGTGAACCCATAAACTAGACGACGTTCACCGAGGGTTTCCTTCAAGCGCAGCTAATTGTAACTCTAATGCCGCCAGCCGGCTCTAATTGTATCGCTGAGGAATACGCGGTCGAACAGTGTCGATCGTTCGCTCCGCTTGATGAGGAACGGGCCTAACGACCTCATTGACGCTATTCTAGAATTATAGTGATATTCGATTGTAACTGCTCGTTGACCACTCGAGCGTTGGGAGGGTGAGAAGGAGAAGATACAGGTACGAAAGAGGTAAAGATTAAGACGATACCACTTTAGACCAGCTCGATTACGCTCAGTGAGTAGTAACGCAACCACGCGAAACCAAAGACACATTACATATTTGTACATATAAGCACACTGGCATATGATATTAGTAACGTACGCGCAGGACATATAGGAGCAAAGGACCTCGACAGTTGCAGGGAAGAAACGATGGTTGCGCTTTCAGCCATCAGGTGATAACGTAGGTAATGTGGAACACGAAAAATGTTAAACTGCCAAAAAAATATTACCACTATTATTCCGTGGCTATACGCACACTTTGTATTTATCTTCTTTACAAGGTAGACGAAAACGTAGATAATTATTAGCATGTACGTATACGTGAGAATGCCTCTTAAGGTGTTCGTAGAGAAGGACAGTGTACCGCCCGCAGGATCCAAGACGATAGACGCCCTCGATGCGGGCTGTAATTAAATATTGTACTCATCGGTGTATTCTCCTAGCAGCTATATTACAACGTAGAGCAAAGTACGTAGAGAGCATGTTTCCTTGATGTGTCGATAACTACCAGCTAGATGGAGAGCTATTGTCGAAAGACAAACTACTTCGTGGATATGCAAGTGGCTGGGAAGCAGCCAGCGGCGATAGTCATTGCCAAGAGTAATTCGTTAACAATAAGAAAGTTCGATGGTTGACCATGTACGAGGAGCTTCGTCAATGACGATCGACTTTCTCGCGATTACATGGTTGTTTCGTGCAATGTAATTATCAGTAATGCAATTCTGAAACTGCCAGAGAGTGAGAGCCTATTGCTTTACCTGTACGATCCGCGGCTCAGATCCAAAATGGATCTATACATACATACATGTATATTGTAGTCGCTCGATAAAATCTTCCATGCAACATTAACGAGTACTCTTACAAGAGGAATGTAAATACATACAGCGATACTCGACAACTCGTTACACTTATCGTTTAGTGTCGAAGTAGAATTATTGTCCATACACCATAGGAATTTCAGCGAACTAATTTATTTCGATCCGCAGCCACGCGGATCCACATTAGATCATTGGAAAGGCGGTTAGTATAATTTTTAGGTATTTACACAGACACACTTGCCAATCGAACGGTTAATTGGCAGTATAATTATGCAGTTGTAAACGTCAGGCATACCAATATGTATATCTCGGACCAAAACGAAGACGAGCAGTGACACAGTCCATTCGTAAGGGATATTATTCTGAAGCATTTTTGAGCGCAGCCGTCGCTGCGGATCTTTTCATAGCGGAGTATTATGGCTAATGTATTCGTTGTCGTGAGTAGGGATCTTGAAATAAAGGTTCGTGGTATTGATATCAGCTGTAAGTTTGAAGAGTGTAAATGCAAGTATTGGAGTACGCGAAGGCGGCCACAGTGGATCAGTTATAATAGTGTAACGAGCATCAAAAGAGCTTTCGAGGGCTCTGCAATCGTAGGTGATAATTCATTACAACTAATCTTCGATGCAGTTTCTTTCACAGGTTTGAATGTTCTGCATCAAATAAATCTCTGTAAATTCTGCCAGGTTGGCAGACGTTGCGAGGATTTCACAGGGACTATGTATTTTCTGTCTTTCACTAGTAATTTGCTTCACCGTACTTCCAAATATTTAACGAGTGATTCTTACAGAGCGTGAGTCAATAGGTGTAAGATCAAAAAGTTTTAATTTACGTGTCGCGTATTTTTTTTTTTTCTACTCAAACGGGACCGCTCACGAGTGACACATTTCTCGTAGGTGCTGATTAAATTCAGGCTGACTATATATACGTATATATGTATACGTGTATATATATGCACATCTTGCAGAAAGTGCGATATCATTAGCGCGCGGCGCTTAAAACCCAAATCGCATCAGTTTACGAGATGGAACCGCGCAAACGTCCTCTTAACTGACTTTGAAAATTACTGCGTAAGTTTCGTTAGTCTGGCTGAACGTGCTTCAAGAAAATCGCGGGCCTTTAATTATACATCATTAACAGTACAAATTGCGTGATCGAGATACCTTCGTGCAGGATGTGCTAACGCCTGCTGGGATCCGAAGCGAGAATTTTTGCTGATTCGTCTTCATAGCTTTTAACAAGTTTTTTCTGGATATTTATCTGTGTAAAAAAAAAAGAAATACTTCTCTATGTAGGTAGTTACGGATACAGTAACCAACTGAATGTTCCTTCTGTGTACACGAGTTTAGGTGTTCGATGATACCTCTAATTCAATCAATTTGTAGAATATTCTCCTGTCTTTCGAACTTATCACTGGTTGTTTATAGACGCTTTCACTTTGTATATGATATCTGTTTGTTAGATACTACACGTGCATGTAAATCCCTGTGTAAACTGATCCCGGTGGCAGTACTGCCTTCGATTAGCTTCACGGTAAACAGAATTTATGGCTGATTGTCAATATGAGTTTTCGATACCTAATGGACTCAATGTGCTCTATTAACGCATCCTTTCATTCTCGATCCAATACATACCTTTACAATTCTGATCCTCTTCTAAATATACTGATACCTCGATTTATGCACACTCACTATACATTTAAAAATATTTAATTCCCAAATTCTTGCAAAAAAATAATGACACTTTAAAGAAACTCGTTGTCTTTACAGTTCAAATTATTTCGTGCTTCTAGCTTACTAAGCTCGGCACAAGACCAATCAAAATAGACGGTATCATTAATTCAATTAGTATCGTCAAATGTATATTTTACGATTACATAAAATATACCGCATAAATCGAGGAACTATTCTTTTTCGTTTTGCAACGAAAGTTTCGTATCTTACACCTGCAACATGTGAAATCAAATGCAAAGAATGTATAGTCAATATACATATATTTAATGAGTTAGAAGAAACTCATTTATGACAATTCAGCATTAATTATTCGTCCCTAATGATACCTGTTTGTCATTTAGATTCTTTAGCCTGTCTGACCTCACCAATGGTTACACTAAAAGCTGAAGGAAGCATCAAAGAATTTATCTTCTCAGCTCACCGCAAAAGCTTCATTCCGTTATTTTCCTAATCAGGTTTTTTGCTCAATTAGTAGCGGACGATCTGACATTTCCTTTTCAAGCTTTCCATATCCCAACGTTACAGCAATACTTAGATCCCTTCTTTTAATGAACACGAAGGTTAAATAACTGCGGCGGCAGGTTTTACGCTTTCACGCTTTTACGATGAACTAATCGTATCAACATTGTAATATAGTATCGTCCGGTAAAAGATTAAGAAAGTTACTACTACGTTCTTCGATTTCGATTGTAACTATACTATCGTAAAAGTACTGTACTAATTGCATGCAGGTTCGGTCCGATAGATGCTTGTTCCACGGTCCAATTAGTCTGGCGAAATAAGGTAAAGTCATATAAACGTTGCGTAATTGCCAAAGTAACACTGATCCGCGTAGAGTCAGTTCCTCGATACCGTGGACTCAATTATTAGGTTGCTATTTTCGACGATTCTTGGAACTTTCGAATAATTTCGGACCGATATCTTCGATGCGATACGTATCTATCACGATTCTGTGGTATATTTGAATGTTTCTCTCCTATTCTCGGACGAATTCTCGTGTGTACACGTAAGTAAATGCCATTTGTGCAGATAGGTCTTCTGCTGTTTAGATGGTGTACTCTGTGTGTCTCTTGTCTTCTTAATACGATAGGAGTTTCCGCTGAAAACTGTATACCCTAATAGCATCCTGACAACCTTGAGCGTATCATCCTAGCAAGATGTACGACCCTGGAGAGATTTGGCGCGAGGTGAGAGAAAAGAAGAATATTGCTACGAGATTGAAGACGGAAAATTTAAAACTCGGGTAAAAAGCTGTTTAACTTCTATATTTGTGGGCAGTCGTAGATGTGTGTATATAGCATGATCAAGAAGGAGAGTGTGTAAAATAGGTAGAATAAAATCGATGGATGACGCTGTACTTGAACGATTGGAATAGAGAAAGAGAATATTAAAGGAGGAAGATGCTGAATGCTCATCGACCACCTGATCCAGTATCCTCTGCTTCCATTATACCAAGATTTTCTTCCTACTCTCTGCGTAAGATTGCGTTCTTTTGCAGATTGTATATTTTGGAAGCTCGGCTTTCTGCTTATCATAGTAGAAACAGAGTAACGCGGAAAAGGGTGTTCGTTGAGCCTCGAGTGTTCGATTGTAAAATGGTGTAAGACGGTTTGCAGAGAGAGATGGGTCGCGAAGTTGATTCTTTCTCAAGGAGATTTATTTTCGCTGTAGTCTAGTTGACTTACGATTAGTAATTTATTGGTAATCGTACCGTGTAGTACATTGCGTTATTTTCGATTCGATTACATTAACGATTGAGATATACGATAAGTATCCAAAGCCCCATTGGCAGTATCGCGATTAAATCGCTCATCTCGGTAGAATCATCGAGAAGCGTGTATCGCACTTTCCTAGTCAAAACGCGGCTACTTTATTTCGTTGTCTGTTACTCACAATCAGAACAGTTCAGTTTAACCATCGATGCGCGTGGTGGTATTTTCCCGCTATGTATCTGGACCGATCACTCCTGTTTCCACGTAGTTCTGGCCCTTCGAACTCGACCGTGTAACTTTAGCAAAGTTAGCGATCGGTCCGACTGTAGATGCATCTTCAGAGTCTCTTGACTTCCCGTGTGTCTACTATGCTTTCGATTCTACGCGAAACAACGGCGCTCGATACGGTAGAATCGCGAAAGAGCGCATCACTGATCGCAATGCGAAGGAGACGTGTGTTTGGCGATGAACCGTGTCTGATCGGACTCCTTGCGCGAGCGCCGATCCGCGAGGATGCGCGTGAGGTTTGTCGAATTTTGAGTGAGATTTATCAAAGAAATCCGAGACGTCTCGGTTGTGCATGAAAGCCGTAGCGGCTTCGCAAATCAGCTTCGCAAATCGGCGACGCGCGAAGGGCCTTGCTCGGTACGGACATTGTGCTGGGGGAACGTACAAATACATGTAGAAGGAGAAGAGACGGGACGAATGATCAGTATCTTTTTGAAATCAAAAGAAAGAACTCTCTATGAAGCTATCGCTGAGAATGGCATATATAGACGCGCTATTTTGTACCGAGCAGCCTGATTAGATGCGAACTTCCTTCGTTCTTGTATACAGTATATTTATTATTGTTCATGTTTATTAGAATGATATATATATGAGACAGAGATTATTCCCTGGATATCTATAACGCCTTGAAAGAATAAAACAAATACTTTACGGGAGGATGGTGTGTGCGATTATTGCAACCTGCGTCCTATAATGATTCTTTAGTCTTGGTCCCTGAAGTACGTAACACTTTTTAATTGCCCTATATCATTAAGTTCTCCAAAGTAACGATACGAGAATTTGGAGAAACGTTTTTTAATATTGAACTATTATTTTTTAGCAAATGCACGCGTTGTCTTGGTTGCCTCCTTGGTTTCTATTTACCGTATCGATTACTGGAGGGTGGTTTTTCCTTCTATCGCGAATATTACTGGTTCGTATTTACAATCAGCAGTACATAATTGCAGCACGTTGCAGCGAGAAGCAATCGGGCCGGCGGCTTTTCCATTAGTCATTAGAGGAGAGGAGTTTTTCCGTGGCTTCGCTCCGTGAAATAAATTGCGATCGAACCGCGAGGGCTGTCTTGTATGAAATTAGCATTGTTAATCGGAGAATCGATACTGCAGCTTGTACTTTGTATAATTTCTTCTTCGTTCTTCCGGTTGAGAGAACGGAACCGCAAGGTAAGCAGGCACTTCGGCAAAGATGCTAATTAACCAAGTTTCAGTCTTAACAAAGTTTTTCGATTAGCCGGTAAATTGTTATACGATGCGGGCTCTGCGCCGTAGCAAGCTCGTTATTATCTTTCCAAACAATCCTAAAATCGTACGATGAAACGCAGCAAAATAATGAAAACTGGGCAAGTTTCGTCGTTAAAACTGTCGGGGACGTTGCTGGCGAATCAATTATTACGCTCGCTACGCCCCCGAAAACTTACTCTACGAAAGTCTTGACACGTGAAAATGTTCCTAGCATTTGCACTGCTTTTTAGTCGCGTTTAGTTCCTGGAACAATGCTCCTCAAACAAGTGGTTTTGTCAAGACCTCAAGAATAAGGATTCTATTCCTTTTCGTGTGCATTGCAAACTAGGTTTCAGAGTAGTTTTCGAAAAATATCTGATTGAAGAAAAATTTTATATACCGTATTTCGTTGAGAAACAATGTTTGTTTTGTAGAAGTATTTTGACGATTCATCGCGACCCGATTAGTAGGGTCTGTTATGAAATAGGAGATATTATACGGTTGTGGATCAATTTCGCGTGTGGCAGTCCTCATGTGTTTATCGCTCTGATCCGGTACGTCTTTCCGACTGTCGGAACCACCCCGTGCAAGAGGGCACCCCTGGCTACGACGCGGAACAAAAGAAATAAACGAGGGCGCGGTGTGTGCGTGACACCGTTATATATGTACATACATACAGGTGCGTGTAAACAATGACGCGACAGGCCGCACGCGAAAGGAAGAAGGAGCAGCACAAGGGAATTCCGAAAATCCGGGATTCGAGAGCAGCAGCGACGTGCCCGGCAAGAGCAAATCACCGATTTCGCAACTGTGAGACCATGCTACTCCATTCCGACGACAGCCGTATTCTGCCGACAAATCGTACCACCTTTTTTCTCTTCTTTCTCTCTTCTGCCGCAAAACCATCCAATTTGTTCTCCCAAATGTCATCGGTCCGAGTGTTCCATCGATCATATCAGCGGCCTAGATGCGCGAAAGACGGACTTTTTCCCCACTTGGTTATTTTCTATTCCTGATTTTCCTTATATTTCACGGTGACTTTTATCTCACAATCAGTCAGTTTATCGAGATAGTGAGACCAAGCGAAAGGCGACGGGCGATTGGGTGTGCGCCGAAAATCGAGCGAAGCGACTACTGGCAAATTAATTAACGCACTTGGCGTGCTCGCGTGGCCTTTTCTCTCGATGGGGCGTAAGGGTCATTACGAATGGGTTATATATCAATCTCCACAGGGCCGCGCGAAAGGCGTAATATACGCGGCAGGAGGATAAAACGAATGGGGTTCTCGGCGATGGCGCGAGCCGCGATACGTTATCTGGCCTGAGAGGGGCTGGGTGCTTCCGTGGACCCAGGTCAACGCGAGGGGATATCCAGGAGGTCAGATAAATTTGGCCTGGATTACGTGCCCGTCACTTTCATATTCATTGAAATACTTCACTCGAACGACCGCCCGTATTTTTCTATCGGCCGAGTACTCTACTCGCTTGTCTTCTTCCGCTACCTCCGCCACCTCCGCCTCTGCCTTCACCTCCTCTCGCGTTCTTGCGTCGAATCTATCCTCCGATAAGAGGGGAACGCGGTCGCGAGTCACGCTCGTCCAACTGATCGCTACGGAAAGATATCGTTACCCGAGTAAAACTGATATAATTGAAATCCGTCGAGGAAATTCGTCCCGACGTTCTTTTCCACACGCACTTACTGATACGAATATAATAATAAATGTATTATATTTGACGGCGTCCCTGACTACCGTGTTTTCTGATAATTCTATTAAACTCACAATGGTCGCGCGGTTATCGTACGCGATATTTATCTCATAATACTATACCATGTTATATATTCCATTGAAATCTGCGTTTAAACTCACAATTTCCAAGCTACCGTTACAAGAGGAAGAAATCTCGATAAACAGAGAAGTGAAACAGTAGTTTCCCTGCAGCAATTTCCTAAAAATAAGAAAAGGTGTCCTGCCTCGCATAATACCGCCAAAGTATTTACCCCTAGTCGGTTACTTATTTCACCGCTGAAATCGCTGCAAGCGATGTTATTGAGTCCCTGTGACAATGTTTGCATAGGACAGTCCCCCTAGTCGCATGTTGCGCCTACTTAAATAACAATCAGTCCAGCACCGAGCAAAACCGGAACCGTGGTTTGCCAAAACAGGAACTTTCCAACTGTCGTCCTAAGGTCAAATTAGATATTACATCGAAATAATACTTCTATTCGGTATTTTTCTAAGAGCAATCTTTCCGCCAATATCGTACTAATTCAATGTGTCGTAGGCGAGCCCTCGTAAATCTCAGGAGCGATTACTGGGTTGTAGGATGGGGCGATTAAAGACCCATTAAATCTCAGCTTGCCTACCTATTTAAGCGGCGCGGTACGCCACCCTGAGCTCCGGAGGACTGCTCCTTCCTTCCGTAGGTCCTTTTTACCGGCGCGCACGAGACGCAACTCACCCGCTGGCGCTGTCGCGCTCGAGCGTGACAAATGCTTGTACAAACTACTCCCAAGCGAACAGAGTATGTATATGTATGCGACAGAGATCTGTTACGTGTCGTCAGAATGAATTGGCGTCTCTCGCCGTATTGTCGACATTGTCGTGAGCGCGGTGGCCACGTGGCCGAAAAAAACGGTCTCGAATTGTATTTTTCTTCTTGGTGCCGCGGGAACCGGGGGACCGAAAGGGGGTGGCGGTACGGATGGTTACCGGGGGGGAGAATGCGGGTTTTCGTTCGGGGCGTTCGACGAGAAAATACCCCGTGCACGATCCGGGAGAGCCACTCGACGCCGGGGACACCCGGGGACACGCCTGCACAGAAACGTCAGTCAAGCTTAGGACGAGCGGGATCTAGATGTTATCTTCGATATAATGCAGTACACGGGCCAGTGCTTCGCTGGCGCGCCTATACCGTTAGCTAATTATTCCGTGAACCCTCGGAGCTTTTTGGGCATGGCCCTTGCGCTCATCCGGCCTCGATCTGCCGATGACTTTTAAACGCTTCCTACCGACCACGTAGGAAAGGTCAGGGAGACCCCATGTAGTTGCCGATAACTGCGGATGTACTTTATTTATTCCTCCGTTTAGCGTGTATGCATTGCCTCTAGGCACAGGCAATAACGTGGATGTTTATTACGAATCAGTTGGAATACTCGTTGGAATAGAATTTTCAATATTCCGGTTCATTTGCAAATTTGACGACAAATGTGATTACACATACTATTTACTTTCATGGTATCAGGGGAATATTTCCGGGCGTGATTGCTTGATTATCAATTGTCATGGAATTTATGAAACAACATGCTTCCTGTATGACGATAACTAGAATTCGTACGGTTTGAAATAAACAGTAATCTGCGTATGATGTTCAATAATGAATTCAGCGTGATCGGTAGTGAGTTTGTGTGTATTTTGTCTTGTCAGATACATCGTGAATATCAATGTTTGAATTACAGTCAGTTTACTTATCACTTACGATTTCGCATTCCATTCAAGAAACAGTATTTTTCCACTCTTTACGCCGGTAATTTGTAACGCATAACGCTTCGATACTTTCCCAACTATAAAATCTAGTTGAACTTGCCGATGAAGGACGCGTAGCGTAAGGTTGTCAAGAAAATTACAGATTTTCGAATGCATCTACTAATTGAAAGAGCGCATTTCAAATATTCGAAGATCAAACGCGAAAGCTCTTGGAGTATGTACCTTGAAAAATGTTACTAATTTCGTCGCAGTACGGCGCCGAAACCGAGTGCTCGCGATGAAGAAGGCGTATCAATTTAAGTTAACGATGCAGCGAATCCGAGGGAGCTCCAGCTACATATCGACGTCGGTATCGACATTCGACGGCGAGATTGATAGGAGCGATGCTGACAGGGAGGAAGAGAGCGAGAGGAAATAACGAGACGTACGGACTATGTGTAGGAGAATTGGTCGAAGCGAGATAGATGTACATATAACGTAGCAGTGCTGGCCGTTCCATGGAGTTCGGTTATATACGCCATATTGGCAGTATTCCTCTTCGCTTTGCTACCATTCCTCGGTTGGTCTCCCTTTGGCAGGTTTCCTCCGTCTTCGTCTCTCAGGTCGGTGGTCCGTACGAGGCGTGGAGCGAGAAGAGGAGAGGAGTAAGCGCGGCTGCCGCTGACGCCGGGCATCGGGACGGCTCCCGGGTATCTATCGGATAATTAGCCGGTGATTACGTGGCAGTCATTCGGGCGGATATCAGTGCCTTCGACCCTCTGCCTCACCCTCGCCCAAGTCCTCGCCCTCGGGCAAGAGGCTCCCATACAGCTCCGTTTGCAACCTGCATTCTCTCATCCTCTCTCATCCTCTCTGCCTCCTCCGCCTTGCCGCTTTCATCCCTCTCCCTCGATCCACTCTCTTCCGCTTGTTCCCGCTGCTCGCTTCTCGCTTCTCTCGATTCTCTACTCGATTCTCCTCTCGATCCTCCTCTCGCTTCTCATCTCGCTTCTCCTCTCACCTAATTCTCTTCGTTCCTCGCCCACGTCCTCCCCTGGCTATTTCCAAGGTCCACAGACCGCGCGCTATGCACCCCCGCTCTGGAGAACCTCGCCCGCACTTCCTGCATCTCGTTACTGACGCCCAATGCTCTGCTGGCTCGCATTATAGTCTGTGGATAGCGTCGTTTCAGGTGTGCGCCCGTGTGGCATTCGGTTCTGGGAGTAGTTGTGTTGGAAGCCGCATCTATATGCCACTGGCTGCTTGTGGAGAGTAGCCCCCGGACTTGACCAACTAGCCCGTCAGTCGACGCCGTCAAACAATCTCATTATCATTCGATTCACGGTAATAGAGAGGCCGAACCGTCTCTTCCACTAAAGGGACTGTGTTGCTTACGCTCAATTGTTTCCTTCTCTTTTCGCCAATTCACCGGACGATTCATCTGGACGTAGCTCAACAGGAGTGCTGGTACACTTGGGATACTCGAATTCCAGTCTTATTTCACGCTTGCACGTATCGTATTACGAGAATTCGAAAGAATCTTCGTAAATCTCCCTCGGAACATTGAGTTTTATTCCAACTTTGAGGCACATACCAATGGTGAGAAGCACGGCCCCGACGACTATTTCAACTTCGGTAACGAGGGCAAAAATCGGCAGCGGCTTAAGCCACGGTTGACCCACTCCAACGGGAAAGTGGCAAGCGTCACGCAAGCAGAGCGGATCGTCAGAATTCTGTGTACCCTCGCTTCTCGAGAGCGCAGCAAGAAAGAAGCGGGTTGACGAGCGAGAGGGCAGGGTAGGTCTCGAGAAAAAAAGTAATGCGGCGCAATTAAACAATTTGAGCGGTACTGGCAGGCGGCAGTGCACGCGACGCGAGAGACTTCAAAAGTGCCACCACATGTGGGCACGATGTAATCAGGGAAGTTAATTGAAGGCGGCCGCCCTCACTCGCTCCTTTTTTAGCCCGGCTGTTCTTCCTTCTCTCTTTCACCCTTTCCATCCAGCGCTTCGTGCAAAGCAGCACCCCGCCGACATTGAGTATCGCACCGCGATCTAGTATACGTACGAACTCTCCTCGAGTGTTCCCGTTGGGGGTCAGGCGTACTTATGCGGCGGATGCAAAGCCAATGCAATTGACTCATTCACCGAGAATAAAAACACAACAAAC
The DNA here is from genome assembly GCA_963989405.1 of Trypoxylon attenuatum. NCBI lineage: Eukaryota > Metazoa > Arthropoda > Insecta > Hymenoptera > Crabronidae > Trypoxylon > Trypoxylon attenuatum. Next base: position 7,219,955 of record OZ022490.1, on the reverse strand, counting down.
GTCTAGTGAGAAAGTCGAGAGGAGAGGCCGCGTCCCGTCGGGAAAATTGGAGGGCGAAAGAAGGATCGAAAATAGGGTAGGCGGATGGAGAAGAGAGTGAGGCAGGCAGAAATTCTAAAGGGGTGGAAGCAAAGTGGAATCGGGAGAGACGTAAAATCAGCGAAAGAATGACAGAGAAACAGAGAGAGAGAGAGAGAGAGGGAGAGAGAGAGAGAGGGGCGGGGGAAGACGGAGAAGAGTGAGAAAGAGAGAAAAACTAAAAGAGAGGGGCAAAGTCGTGGGTTCACGTGACGTCACGAGCAGAAGGCATTCAGATTGAAGAGCGTTCGATGACTCTCGAGATTTGTATTGCCATTAATAACGAGGTGAGGGTGCATCAAACTCCCTCCTACGCCCGCTCTCGAAATTGCTCGCCGGCATATACTCGTTCTCTATCTCGCGAGCCACGCAACTCGTACAACTTGGGTGCCTATGCGAATTGCAACCCACTTTTGTCAGATGAACGTATGTACCTACACGTTTTTGTATCCGTCAACGAGCTATATCTTTACGAATCAATTGTGTGGACCACTAGTTACGATTTCACTGTTCATAGAGTAGCTATTCTCTCAATAGAGTTAAAGTGTTCCGTCAATGGGTTGTATTTGAACTGCCTCAATGGAGACGATCGATCAACGTAGCTAAGAAATCGAGAGGGTCGCATTGCGTAAGAATGACTGACGAGCGTGTAGACGTATGTCTGCTGGACTAGACTCGATTATGTTGCACACGGTATGCAGGGTAAATACATATGTATGTATACCGCAGTTTGATCCGTAATTGCAGGCGCGAGTAGTTTGCGTGGGTGTATTACCCCCAGCCGGGCATCTTTCAAACGTGGCTCGTTGCCACGCCATCCAGCCGACACTCAGCCGCAAATATAATTACTGGCGTTTAAGCTGCTTCTATTGTGTGTCGAATGCTTGACATGGCGAACGCCGCGCCGCGCTACTACGCGTACAACCGTACACTGCCATAGGACGCTCGAAAATCCGAAGAGGAATCTAGGCTGGGGTGCCGAATAGGGTGCGGGCGAAGAACGGGGTTCTCGCCGATTCCTGACCACTTCTAGTCACGTGCATCATGTTCTATTGACGAGAACCGAAATCGATGCCGTCGAGGACCCATACAACCTGGTTCTCACGTTAGCTTTTCTTCGGAATCGCCGACGGACCGCATAATACCACCTGCGATCTTTAATCTGATTTTCCCTCGCAACTCTCCCACCGCGAATCAAATCCGTGACCGTGTGATATTACGAGCTGTTATCATCATCTTTTGAGTCGTCAAATTTTCATGTTACCTGCAACGATCCGAAGCGAATCTTTCGCAGGAATATGTTGTGTACTATTATTTCGGGGATTTTCGGGGATATTGAAGAAATGGAGAGCTTCGGAACTGGAAATTGATTGTACAGTGAATCGATTATCTGAAAATTCGCAGCTGACATATTCGTACGCGCTATCCGTGGGATATTCGGTCTTGTGTTTTGGACACGTGCTTGGATATTCTGCGTCATTTCGCTGGCTTGTCGACTGACGAATAATTCGATTCAGGAGGGGATCAAGAACTGCGTCATCACGTTGCCGGATAAATATGTTATTATTAGCGTGGGCTAAACGGCTATTAATTCTCTACTCTTCGCTGTGAACGGTGTGTTGGACTTTTCTCGTTGGGGCATCACGTTTGCTGCGTATTTTCTGTGGATAAATTACGTCGCCACATCCTTAGCATTACGCGACGTTCTTAGCACAATCAGCGGATGAAATCTGGATATTTTCGAACTCCCTCACATAGCCCACTGACGTAAAGGGTGAGGAACATTTTGAAAATAATTAAGTAAACCCAGACTGCCATTAAATTCAAGTCTGAAAATATTAAAATCTAAAGCTTCATTGCTTTAATCCGTACGTTTTCTTCTCGCGGTTTCTACTACTTTTCCCACCTTGCAAAAATGTTTCATTATTTCCTCGTTAGTGTAGATGAGCCGTGGTAATTAGCTCATCACAGATTTGCAACTTTTTATTCTGCTTTAATTTGTGCGGCATTTTTAACTGAAGTGGCGTTGGAGATTTATCCACGCGGAAGGTGCAAATTAGTTCGCTAGTGACTACAACCGTAATTTAATAAAGCTTGATCACTTAGGTGCTCCAGTTGTAATTTGACTTGTCGTAACGGGTGCATGGTATCTAGTGAGGAAAGTTGCCCGACTATTCCCGGAGCAATTTGAGGGAAATTAATCACCGTCACACTGTGCTCCAAAATTTCAACGCTGTTAGTCCCATTCACAGGCAGATGCGCGTGAACGAAGGAGCTGCGTGAAATCCATAACAGTCGCGTCCTGATCTACAACGCTTCTACGAGAACTCATTGTGTCTACGAAGTTCCAGCAACCACGATTAGGCTATTCGCATACTTCGATGCTTAACATCCCGTTTGGGAAGTTTTCTGCATTATCTTCTGGAATTATTAATCGCAGAAGTAGCTCCGTTCTAACATCATTATAACAAAAAAAAAATGGACGCCGAATTTAGACAAGAACCAATTATACAATTTAGCTAAATTTATTCACAATAGAACGGATTCCGCATAATATGCATTTTCTTCGCAAATCACGTATCTTTAAATAAAATTATTCATTTTAATCGATGGTAGAATTAAACCTATGTTAATAGTCGGTGACACGAGTCTTACAATTAGACTTAGAGTGAGTTCCAAGCATCACTTTACATTTCTTCCAAAGCTGTAATTTCTCAAGCTGGTTAATTAACAAATGACTTGTCCCATGCCTTAGAAATTGGTACTTTAGCAATTTTGGACCAACGAGATTGCTGGATGACGTTGATTCGAAACTCGGCCAAACGACTGGCAGCAGGGGCTAATTCCGCAGGGGAGTTCCGATTGAAAAGTCAGGGTGGTCGGTCAGGTGAACGATATCGACATATATAGTTATAGAGGAACCCTAGGAAACGAGCTTACTGGTGCATTCTGGGCTCGCTCACTGGCGAAGGCTCCTCGCGCGCGTGCAGGAGCACCCGCGCGTTCGTTCGCCTGACGCTTAATACCAGTTTCACGGCTTGATAAGCAGAAGCGTGTAATTTTGCAGCGGCTCTGGAGTCGGATAAGCACCAGGTTTTCTAGTTAAGTGGACCACAAAATTCGGGGAAGCCTATATAAGGCTTTTCGAGGCAGAAGGCGATCAGTCGAGCTACGGAGCTCTACGGTTCAGCATCCGTGCCCGAGTTGTTTTCACCCACTTCCCTGTCGCTTTGTCTTCCTTTTTTGTTTCGCCTGATTTCCACGCATTGTTTCTGCGAAGCGCCTTGTTTACCGTGCACTACTTTCTTTTCTTCAACTGACCTCCATAGGCACGCCTTGTGATGTATGGATGAATGTATGCCGAGGGCAAACCGGCGTACCCAAAATAGTGCTCCCGTTTCGTTCTAGTGTCAATACAAGGAACATCACGAGCCCGAGTGATCATACAGTACACAGCATCAATCAGAATCTGAGTGTTAGATCTGAATACCAATCGTGTTCAATAAGTTAATTATCACGACTCCTGTTCAGACACATTTTTGGTAAAAAATAACAAGAGTGTTCCACGTTAGTTGCCGTAAGCAGATGTTAGATGTGCTTTTTGATGTTCTTGAATCTCTCGGAATACCGTATTTGCTTGCTAAATACGGAGGAAATTTATCCTGAGTTTTCGTGCGTAACGCTTTACTGCCTTTCGTGATTTGTTGGCCGACAATTTTCAGCGCACCGAATGGAACAGGCCAAATATCCTTGTTTACGTACGTTTGGCACGATAATGCTAGTAAATAATGGTCAAAGTTTGTTGGCTTCCCATTTGTCGATCGCCAATCGGCTGACTGAACCAATAAGCCTGCCGGTCGTTTATTCCTCATCCTATTTGGGAGGAAGAAATTAAGAAAATCGGTTCCTTCGCAAGAACTTGTCGAACATGAAATATTCAGGGCAATGTTGTATGGGCATGTCAGAAATAATCCAAGTAACATATTCGAAATTAGATGCAGCAAGATAATAAGCATCCTCGCGGGTACAAGAGTCTCTTGGCCTCTTGAACCAGATATGAAATCTAGCCGTTCATATAAGCCTCATAAAAGGTTTCCGCTATCCAGCTTTTTTCCAGGTAAATCTGTTCCAGCCTTTCGACGTTACTTGCTTACGGTCGCGTTGCTCGCTGTGAAAAGATGTTCGCAAGACACTGTACAAAGGAAGATGTCTGGAGAACGTTAGGTCCGAAGAAAACGGCTACTAGGAGAGAGGCCGGAACGAGAGGAAGGATAGTACAAGGCGAGTAGTGTTCATAGGGCAACTAAAGGAAGGTCGCGAAAGGAGGAAAACGCGATAACGGAGCCGAAGTGGGACCGACAGGAAAAATAAGGAAAAAGCTCGGAAGGACGGAGCCGGGTGAAGAAGAAAAAGCGATGGAAAGAAGCTTCCCAGCCGAGGTTCGAGGATGTAGACGAGAAGGATGTTTGTCGAGTGCCATCAACTTAACTTGTACCATGGCACAGCGAGCACGAACCCATCCTCTTCGGGTGAAGAGAGCCAAGCCGGCATAATAAGCTTTGTGCGTCGACTGTCGAGGCATCCCTCTCACGGAGGGCTCAAAAGCCACCAGAAGCAGCATCGGCAGCGGTAGCCGCAACGCTCAGGAGCACCGCTAGAAGCCTTTAGCTCCACTTGCTGCTGCTGGCTCTGCTCCTCGGAGCTCTGCCCATACGAGAGCAACCGAAGGATCGAGCATCTGCTTCCAAAACAGCCCATCCTGGATTCAAACGTTACGCGACTCGACTCGAGTCGACTCACTCCCGTTGCTCTCAGTTGCATGAAACACGTCGTCGAAAAATCTGGAAAGCTAATTAAGGCGCCCTTTTGCTCTGTCAGTCTTACGTTTCGTTCTTGCTATCTTTTTCCTCTTGGGCAAAGTCTTCCGCCCACGTACACTCGCAGAGTCGCTGTGCTTTTTGAATTGACGATGATACTCGTCGCACGCGCTCCGTAACCGTACATGCATCCTTTGACGAGAGTTGTTTCTCGGGGAACGTCTGGTACTTGGGATGATCCTCTTGGGCTCATTTGACGTCGTTACTCGATATGGCTTTCCCAACGCTTGTCTGTCGTCGATACGAGTATAGTGAAAATTAGTTGTAGTTTTCGGATATCCATCAATATAAGTCCATCCTGTATTTGTCTGATTTCACTTTGCATAGACAACACAAGAAAATTGTGCAATACTGTAGAAGTTAAAAAGCGGGAACCCGAGGGTGGTTCATTGTTGTCGGAGTACCATGGTCGTAACACGGATAAATCAACTGCTGTCGACTTTGGCCGTGAATATGTGTCTACGGCACGTTGGGGCTGTAAGTGGGTTAAAGGTACTGGTTGTTTAGAGAGTAAAGTGCATAGTTTACCCGCGCTTCGGAACAACGAAGAGTGGATCGCCTAACGAAGTGTGTTTACTGCGGAGACCACGAGAAATATAGGGAGCGAGGCAAAGAAAACACAATCGGGATAAATCGTTAACAGTTGACTCATTCTTCCGATTTGAAGCCGGCCTCGATGACTGCGTGAATAGAGCACGAACAAATCGCGGCTGGAGCTTGAAAGAGGATCAAGAGGAACCCTCGACGTACCTCCTTCCTATAAGCAAAAGTAGTCGATTTCACAGGGGTTGCTTGTATCTTATACTCCATAGGCGCATCGGGATCCACTTCTGACAAGTGCGTGAATCCCTAGTGACTACAGTCGAGCTGACACTCAAGATTTTTCCGTATTATTTGCATTTCCATTAATAAATCTCTTCCACGGGATATAATTATCATGGTAATATTAATTTAATAGTTAAATCTACTGAAAAACAATAAGCATATTTCTATCTGCTTTGGGAAAGAAATTGAAAATGTATCGTTACTCCTGGAAATATTGTAGGAACTAGAAATTTATGTTAATTAACGCAGCTGTTAAAATTTTAATCCACCGCACGAGTGGGATATTTTCTCAGTGAACACTGTGGGAAAATTTTTAGCTGCGGCAGATTCGAAGGAGTAATTTTGAAACAGCATGAAAACAAACCCGTAACAGCCGAGACCGAGGAGAAACGGGGTAAAAATCGGACTGAAGAAGGAAGCGAGACGGCGAAGAGCCGCAATATACGCGATTTCACGACCCAGGCTAACCAGAAAACCAGCGCGCCTCTCCGCTAATCCGGCGTATACCGATTAAGCCACTGTCGAGGATCCATTGTCGAGTATCACTACAGAGGTTTTCAGCGATCCTGATGGTCGGACACGATATAATTCTTTCCTCTCGTGTTATCCTCTGCTCTATCCTTCTCTCTTTCTATATGTGTCTCTTTGACTCGATTCGACAAAGCAACCGAGTCTACGGATATCCCACCTCGGATCCGCGGTTGCGGCGTCGAGCAGTTGGGTGGTGAAGCAGTCCGCAGAGAAAAGAAGAAGGACGTAGGATCCGCGAATAGAAGGAGAGAGACCAAGAGAGAAAGGGAAAACAGCTGCTGGAAGGCTGAAAAAGAGAAAGAAGCGGCTCGTAACGGTGGCAAAAGAGAAAGAAGGAGAAAGGGAGAAGGGTGGAGGGAGGTAGTACTCGTTGATTTCCCGTTTTCATATTCAATATGATCTGCCCCGGCATTGTATTCATTGAAAACGAGTCAACCGCACGCAAGATCAGGAGCCGGGCGCCAGAAACGAGAGTGGATCATGGAAGCCTGAGCTCGTCGGTGATGATGGTGGTGGTGGTGGTAGGTGGTGGTAGTGGGTAGGTCGTTGCGGTGGTTGGATGGATGGTTAGTTGGTAGGTAGGTTGGTTGGTTGGCTGACTGGCTGGTTTCCTACTCCAACTAATGAAAGGAGACTCGTACCAGGGTCTGGAGGTTGCCCGTCTGCCTGAGGTTTAAAGTCGATGTGTCCTCTTCACCGTGAATCACGGCGAGAGCACGCCGGAAAGCAGGAAACGAAGATGGGGATGGGTTAGGACTTGGATAGGGTTGCTGTCAGATCATTCACCGAGGTATCTTTTAAGACACGCGTTGACCACTGAATGCGACTTCGTACTACCCGAAACGAAGAACTTTCGTCTTTCGAGCAGTAAACTTGTTTTTGACGACTCCAACTCGTCCCCCATGGTTCTGATACTCTTCAGTCCCACGAGTACGTCTGTATGGTGGAAGTTCAACCTCTCTCGACGTGTGAACTTTCTAATAAAGTTGATTACCATGCTACTGGTCATACTATGCAAATGCAAAACTAAACTTACTACTCTGCAGTGAAATACTTGGTAATATGTGACTCAATTAAATAATTATATATCACGTCAGCACATGTAGTGCGCTACTACACATTCTCAATCTGCATATGGAGGTACGAATAAATTATTGAAGACCTAAGAAAAATTTTAACTGCTGAAGGGATCATCGGACTTCTTACGAAAATAACCCATTACCCTTCAAAAATTCATAATCTTTACACTTTTATTAATTTCAGTTCAGTTGTTATAAAATATTTAATGTTCAGGATGGGCACACTAATGATACTTCAAACTAACAATAAGGAAGAAAGCAGTCATAAAGTGAAGTCTAAGAAAGAAGCTCTCGCAAAGAAAGAAGCGTTTGCAGAAAGTTAACACCGGTAGTAATATTGGACAGAGTGCCAGCAGCTGGTGGATGAGCATTACCGCGAATCAGGCGAATACCACGAAGTAGACCGCAGAGATCTAAAAGGGGGGATGGACGGATGAAGGTAGCAGAGTGTCTGAGAAAGGGTTGCGCGGAGATATCGAAAGGAGCATAGCGAGCGTGGGGTTGCATCGGTCGACATCGTCGTCGGCGTCGTCTTCGTCGTCAGCGGTCCGTGCAGCCCTATAGGGTAGTGTGCGCCGAACGCGTACTACGACTATTGGGGTGCAGTCAGAGTGGTGGCACGGGGCGGAGCGATGCCGATAGGAGGGTTGCAACACCGGCCTCTCTTGGGGTGCTTTTTCGGAGGGTTGGATCGGCGCGTGGTGCAATGCGCGATACGCATAGCGCTTACCGCCACCGGCACTCTGCTTCGCGCATTGCCGCATGCGGACGGTCTGCATGCGCTCAAATAAAGTCTTGCTGCAAGTCTCTCGTTCGTTTACGAAGCCTTTCAAGGCTCGTACGTTACGACCCCGAATATAGATAACTCTGTAATGTTATCCAAAACTACGACTATACGGTCCCGCTTACTGTTTGTACAATGAATAGATGGGATCAAGAAAGATGGAATATTCTTGAATTCTTTCGAAAGATTCCGTGATCGTTGCGGTAAATCACTTGGGGGTTTTAGCATGATGTTTTTTGTTTGAATTATTATTGGTAGTAATGTAAGTTAAGTTAGATTGTATGGTACAAATTTTAACTGTTACGTGTTTTTGTGGTTCTAAAGGGGACTTGTAATATTTTCGTGAACAGGAATGCAACAGGGTCTTTATGACTCTTTTATAACATTTTAATTGTAGTAAAGATTGCACAAGTACACCTTGACAATAACACTCCTACGATACAGAGGGAATGCAATGTTTTATTCGTAGCATTGCATAATTGAGTTTCTTCAACTCATTTGAATGGATTTCATTATTTTGAGACAGTTTACAGGTTGTGCGCAGAGGGTAACGCGAAAAATTCACATACGTTTAAATTCGGTACTGAGCACCGTTGTCTTTCTCCACGTGTGCTTGATAATCTCGAAAAATTAACTGTCATCGAAAATTTCGTTTGCTCGCTTTATATTCTCGCCATGCAACCGGCACGTGCGAACTTATCGAGCCCGAAAAAATTCGATTCGACGCAAGAACGTTTTCAGATTACGTGAGGTGCTGTGTCGCGCCGAATGAAAGCCGCGTGATTTAAAATATCTGACATTGCCACGCGTGCCAAATTACAGCGGCGTATTTCCAGCCGGATGCGCAAACGTACACAGCGAATTTAAACGTGTAAATGACAAGTCTAATTTGTGGGATTTAGTAGTATAGCAGTGAGGTAATGCGGTCGAATACAATATTAGTTTACTCATTTACAAGCTTGGTTGTGCACTAACTACCGATATAAACATGACACACTTTTAATTAATTATTCGTATTCTAAATTCGAATAATACAATAGTATTGGCTTGATCTAACATAAGTACAACTCATATCGGCGTTCTAAATATTACCGTGATCTCATCAACCAAGGGTCTTCCATCAAGTTTTCAACGCTCGAAAGAATTTCCACGTAACATTGCATTGAAATCCCTCAGGTCGTTCACGCACGAGACACCTTGCCGCCGTCGTCGTCGTCATCGTCGTCATCGTCGTCGTCTGCTTTTAAGAAATAGCAGGACGAGTCTTACTCAGGGTGCTCTTAAAACTGTCAACGCACATCATCTCACGGTCTCCTGGGCCATCTAGCCTTCCGGTTGCTCGCGAGAAATGCGTGTGTGCATGTAAATGACGGGTGAAGAGGCGTCGGACAGGGGGAGGGGAGTGACGATCGTGGTGTGCGAATTGCAGTGATGAGTACACCCTGCAAGGGGTGGTAGAAGCAAGATACGGTAATGCAGAGTAACGCCGGTCAAAATGGGCGAACGTGGGAGTAAAAGAGAAAGGGAGAGGGAGAGAATGCCGCGCGAAACTGGAGAAGAGAAACGAAGATACGATGACGAGGAGAATGGAGAAGAGGGAGGAGAGCAGATGAGCTAGAGAGCAGGATAGAGTGAGAGATGGAGACGCATAGTAGGCAGTAGTCGCGTTACTTCCGGTCGAGCGGTCGCTGTGCCTGGCAGCTGCGGAGTTTGCAGGATGGGGGGTTGTTGTTGCACATCCACGCGCCCCCTTTTGCGTATCCATCGAGCCACCCTCTATCCAGCCTGCCTTCTGCCTCCTCTTCCTCCCTCGCGGGATTCTGCTCCTCGCGCTCTTGCACTACCCTCTATCTCACACCCCCTGCCCCACTACCGCTCCCACCTCCCCCACCCCCCTCTTTATCGTTCCGTATCGTCACATCGATTTATTCTCTAATTCGATTAGTTTAAATGGCATTAAAACAATCCTGTTGCGAGTGCGTCTAACGCGTCCGCTTGCCTCCGCCTGCTTCCACCGACAACACGGCCTCCACCGTTGTCGCCGATGCAGCTGTTCGTTCTCCCGAGGGGGGCCCGCCCCCGAAACATTTCAATTTTTTTCGACCGGCAAGGAGTTTCGCTAAATCCACGCTCAGTGACGCGAACCCACAAGACGCAGAGTTTATCGAACACTGAGGGGGTGTTTTGCTCGTTGGACTAGTTTTCGACAGAATTTCGGAACAGTGATATTTTTGAAATTCAAATAGTTAAATAATAAGCAAGCGCAGGTTGCAATTAGTTCGTTCTTGGGAATAGCGCACTTGGGATTGTACAGTTTTAAATAATGCACTCGGGAACGTTGACTTTTTTGGTAGAACAGAGTTCCTGGTGCCGAGACTGGCGGAAGAGGTGCCTCGAGCGAGCAGAGAGAAATTGCACATATATCCTGAGTCGCGTCAAAAGCAATACGCTAGTAGCGAATTGCCATCGGTAACGGGACTAAGGCCATTGGCTCCGTGAGTTATGGGACAAGTTCTAATACTCTAATAATCTCAGCTCTGATCGCGCTCGCCGTGCGCGATTACGAACGGCGAAGCAGCGTGCGCGCGTGCATGCGTGTGCGTGTGGAAGATTCCTGTGCCGAGGCGAACTTTATTCTGGTCGATCAGCTGCACGCCTCCCCAGAATACTAGCTGGATCCTGTCCCGCGTTGGCGGCATTTCCTGGCGTCCGGAGCAGTCGGTTTCAGGGGTGGCAGAACCGAGCCGAAGGATCGGCCGGCGGTCGAACCCTCGTGCGTCGCGCGCCAAGTCAGTGTGAAATTCGGCAGCCCTTATTAAAGCTTACACCCTCCGGATAGTCTGTTCTCGGTTGCAGAGTCGCGCCGGGATCGTCCGAGTGCAGCCAGGATCCTGATGGAGAAGGAGGTGGTGGAGAGGCATTTACGAAACGGCCGCGATATACTATATATAATGCTTTTGGCCCTCTAGTTAGCAGCGCGAGTGGTCCTGCTGACTCATCCTGTCCCACATCCGCCGCGCGGTACATTCGCAAACCGTCGGGTGCACGCGAGCTGTAACTAAATTTTAAATTTTTACTTACTTCCAGGCTACTGCTCACCCCAGCCTGGACGGCGTCATTACCCGCTGCAATCAGCAACGCGCTATCCTATACCACACCCCCTCACTCTCCTAGCCACCCTTGGTTCGCTTTCTTCTTTCGTTGCCATCACGCTCCTCGCGTGTTCGTACTCGCTCCTGCTTCTCCCGCGCGACGACTTACTTCGTAAACGGATTAACCGAGGATATTTGATAAACGGCCGATGCCCGGCGACACGCTCCGCAGTGCCATACGAGAGGCCGCATTGTCCGAAAATCCTTGGGCTGCATTTTGATCACGAACTTCTCCTCCAGTTTTGTGAGAACCATCCAACAAGATTTTGCTGACGCGATGCACCGCGAAATAACGTTGCTTAGGTGAGAATTGGACACGTTTGGTTTTTCGCACGGATGGATCGCGTGTCTCGCTTCATGATCACAATGCCACTACTAGTGGAAATATATATTTTATCGAAAAGCCGAAATGATCTTCTTCGTTGATAACTAACGAGTGATGATTATCTCGGATCACAGTATTCGCTCCGGAATGAAATCATTTTCAGCAAGCCGGCTGATATCCGAAAATCTGTCTGAATACTTCCATTGACGTGAATTTAACGATTAATATTGAAAGTGTAACGCGTAGAGAATGGGTATTATGAGGCCAATTAATCTATAATTTTTATCACTGTTTCAGCATGCAAATAACAATTCCTTTTCAAAAATCATTTGAAATTGTTCACCGCATGCGAGGAACAGTAATTGTTCGGTATGCTTCGCTTGCCGCAATGCAATGGAATTTACTACCCTTTGTACCGTATGAGGTAGCAAAACGAAATTAAACTCAAACAAAACGTATCGAAAGGATGAAGTCAAGCGTCACGCTGTCGCATTTGTTTGAGAGGGAACGAGAGGATGGCCCGTGTATTATTCCTATGTAAAATATCCTCTACCTGGAAAATAAATGTAACAGAGTGCCAATCAGAACAGGAAAATACAGATTTGACTGACAACACTCGGAGGCGTGATATGATCATTTCGTTTTGTTAGGTCGCTTCAAATTTGTGATACTATTTACGATGGCCATGAGCCGGCCAACCTCTATCTTTCAAGTTTCTTCCGCAGGATAGACTTAATGACTTTCTCTTGTAAATTAGCATCCGACAAATGCTTCATCACTGCCGATGGGAAATCTTTGGAGGGTTGCCTCTTCTTCTGTCGGATAATGTAAATTATTCAAATCGAGTTTTTACAGTAGTCGGTGGAATATTAATGAATTGTTAAAACCATCAGTATTCAAATGTACCATTATAGGGAAAGAAAATAATTTTGAACAAGCACTAAAATGTTCATTATGCAATTAATAAACATGTTCGGGAAACCCATTGAGTTTGTAGGAAGCACGTTTTTATATAGTCTTCGATACAGATGGAAGTTCTTATCTCCGAAAGTTTGTCAGATGTAGAGATCTATAAAAGGAGAAAGGAAAATCGGAAAGCTCGGATGCGAAAAGGATGGTGGAGTCGCCAACAATTCTTTCGGAGCACGAAACTTTGTCCTTTTGTCTCGAGGACCAGACAAGTTTTTGCAATTGCAAGTTTTCTCCGCTTGCCCCACGAAACGAGATACCAAACGACGACGACGTTTCCTGAGAGAAGTGAAATACTGCTCTTTCACAGTCAGGACATTACTACTTAATGCTATGGGAGGACTTTACCAAGTGGTATTATTAGAGTAAAGTGACGACTTTTTGCAGAATTTTTACTGATTTATTTCGTAGCTCCTTACACCACGTGATTTACAACATCTTTTGCGAACTCATAGCAATTTCTAAAGAGAAATGAAAACTGTATCAAAGTATCTTTCGCTTATTATAATGGGAGACAGATGTAAGTATGACAGTAGAAAATTAAATATCAACTCTGTATAGCAATTCGGCTTTGGATGATATTGTTACGAATCTACGACTTTCACAGGCTCTGGTATTTTACATGTTGCTTGCTTTGAAGGAGAATAACTTTGCCAAGGCGAAAAGCATTTCGTTACAACCGTAATCAGTGTCCTGTAGAGGAAAACGTTCCTTCGTACTTCTCTCGTCTTTATCTCGAGTTCTCTTTCGTGGGTTCCTCGACTTTTTGTCGTTAATTCCTCGTGGGCTGCTGAGCATAAACGGGATTGTAGAATAACACGGTCAGAAATTTCCCAAGAATCTTATTTATTATCCACGCGGGTTCGGCGAGCTGAAGAAGAACAATCGTGAACTAATTCAGCTACCTTAATTACCGGCGTAAGAACAATAAGATTTAGCGCTCTTTTGTCTCGGCAAAAATGAGAGATTGCTCCTCGGGTCAGCGACTGCGAGCGGTGCATTTGCAGGTAAACGGGCCGGAGCACGGATGCATCCTCGCGAGTCAGCCTCCATTGTTTTGCGGTGCGCGAACAAAAAGTCTGCTGCACTGTGAGTGGATGCAGAGTAGATGGACTTTTCGATCTTGAAGAGTACTGCCGGCGACGTCGTTTTCTGCACATTGTGCGGCCCCGCACTCTGAAAATAATCCAGGAAATACGCGCGCGTGAAATAATACATCGCCGCCCTCGGTGCGATGCAACCCGAATTTCGGGTTAAGCGATACCAATCTCTGGGAGCCTTAAAAATCTCCGGCATCCTACTACCGTCATCAAAATCATGATTTACGTATACTCACTACACTCGACGTTCTACGTAAATCCCAAGTGATGTAGTACATCAAGACAATATGTACAGGGTTGTTTTTTTACATGCGAGCGAAGTGTACTACTCCGAGGAGACGTCGTCGGGTTCCCGATAAGGCGAGGACGTCTTTATCGGAACTTCGGCTTGGCAGTGTTCCAAACTGCTGCGATTGAACATACCGCTGGACTGGAAAATGGAGAACAGCTTCTCTGTCGTGGATCTTTAACAAAGTGCCTGCGATAGATCCCGAGATTTCCGCTTGGAGATGTCATCAATTATTCAGACCAAGGAGATAATCGTTCGATAATTTATATAGCGATATCGCCTAATGCCGCGTCACGTGACTCGCTAGAATACTATACTGTATATTCAATTAGGAGAGAATCCGAATTATTTGGTAAGACTGGCTCGGATTTTCCAGCATTTAATCGTATGCTTCCTTAATTTCCGCTTGGTCGAACACGCACGCACGCACTCGACGATATTATCAAAAGAATAGGAATTAAGGAGTAGGAGTAGCCGAACAGTTAAGCGGCGTTTATAACGAGGAGCGTCTCGTAAAAGGGGCGGCAAAGTGATCGAAACTTCCGGTCGGACTCATCAGCACGTGTCACCCCATATTACGGATAACTATTCTTTCCGTTCGCTGCGAGTCCCCAGTGCAAGGGGAGGCACTCGCGTAAGCGATACAGTTTCAGATCCCTAGCTCTGTCCCCCGTCGACTTACAACGTTAGAAGAACAACCCTCCGCTCTCTACTACCCCCTCGCTCTCCCGCGTTTTTCTCTGCTCTCACCTTCTCCTTCTTCTGCTTCGGAGTCCTAACCGCTTCCCTTCTTCGATCATTGTGAACCTTGCGTCTCGCGCAACCCCTTGGCTCCGTCGAGAGCAGAACGCAAAGAATTGCTGGTTGGAAGCGAGGGAGAGAGAAAGAGAAGGCGCTGGAGAAGCTGGGTCGCTCGGAACCACCGGAGGAAAACGATCGTAAGCGGCGCGGTGAGAGGAGAAGAGTAGGGTGAAAGGAAAGGAAAGGGAGAGAAAGGTGGACGAAGGGACCGGTTCCCTCGATCCTGGTTCCGGATTAAACTTTAATTGATTCAACTCCGCGGTCTGTAGCCAGCGAGGCGCATCGGAGAGGAGGGCACTCGCCCCCTTACGGGTGAACCTTGCTAAGGTAGAAGGTCCTACTCTCTTTTTCCTCTCAATCGTCTGTAGCAGGATGCGCCTATTATTCTCTTCCGTGGTAGGCCGATAAGTCGAGACGAATCGACTTGGACGAGAGGAATATAATAATTGTCAGCGAAGGAGCCGCAGTAGGCTGTGGCTGGTCATGCTGGTCTGCGATTGTCAATCCGACTTTGGCAACAAGGAGTAATTATTTTTAATGGAGGTCATTGCACTGCTTTCAGCATTGATTAGCCGCGCAAATTATGATTCGTCCTTTTACTCTTGAATCTTGTGCTCACCGCTCGCTCTCTACTCGACTTTCCTTTCTTTAAAAGAGTATTTACTGAACCATGTATGAACCATCTTTTCTACCATATAAATTTAATATTACCAAAACGGAAGATACATTGATGATACTGACGATACTAAGAGTATACTTGATAAATACTCCGGAAGTTCGCATCGTGGCTCGTTGCCAGTGCTTTTTATGCTTAAGTCTATAATTAATATGAAGTGAGCAACAACATCCCTCGAAAGTTCTCGCTCACGATGGTTCCCAGGTAGATACAATGAAGTCTGCGAAGCTCCGCCTATGGGACTTCCCATCCAAGAATATCGCTCTAATTCTCCAGGAGGGTGAAAGAGGTAAGGCAGCCACAGTTCTGAACAGCCGAGTGGCGGTACGGGTCGAGTGGCAACAGGGCAGAACCAGAGGAAAAAGAACGGCGAAGGGCCCTTGCACGCCCTTTTATTTGCGAATAATTGAAAGGGTCGCACAGAAAACAAAGGGAAGGTCAGTTTATAGCTACGTCGATGGGTGGAGGTTCGATGTGGCTGTGGCATAACTTTAGAAGCCATTCCAAGAATCGTATTATGGAGAACCCACGAAATAAGTGAGAAGGAAGGATGGACCTAGTTAACTTGATTTTCCCTTTCCAGCAAAACTCGACCTTCTGTTCTTTTTGACTTTACGTCGTTGCTCCGTAGCTTCGCCTGATTCTTTCTCTCCTCTTCTACGAACAGTTTTCCTCCTTTCATCCGCGTTTTTATTTCAGTCTATGGCTCGTTATCTTTGTTGTATATTTTTATCGAATTTTGCTTGGAAGCAGTGGGAGAGAAACGGTGGTATGGCTTACCTAGGTATGGCTCGTGCGAACGTGCGGCAAAGCACAGCCCACGTTGATTGGATTTTACAGCTAACAAGGAAATTATATTCGAGATTGGATAGGTAATCGCGCGCGGTATATCGTGGATCGCGCGCACTTCCACGCCATACGCTTCGACTTCTTTTTTTTTTCAATGCCCCTTCGATCATCACCTCTTACAGGAGTTTCACCCCTTATACAATAAATGTTACAGAAATAACTCGACGACGCGATTGCTGTGGAGGTTACCTGATACATGTCAAAGTGCAATGGGTGAAAGTAACGATTGCACTTGTTTCAAAGACATATTTCTCTTGGTGTGCTTGATATCAATTCCGCAAGATGCAAGATTGTCTTTTCGAAAAAATAGTCTACGCGGATAGCAAGAAATATTCTCTATATACACTGGAAAATGTTTGGTATAGCAACCAAGAACAGAACACGTTATATGAAATATTCGGAATTGCAGTAAAGTTCTCCCAAGTCTAAAGTTTATAGATGGTATGGTAGTCGGAAGTTCTCGAAAATTTTGTCAAAGGGGCCATCAAATGGATGCGGGAGGGAGATCCATTTGGAATTTAAGGGATCATAAAGCCACGCGACCGGAGACGTCTACCAGGCGCGTCAGAGTACCGGGGACGTTAGCTCTTCCGCCTTGGTAGGAATAACTAAGTTTTCGGTCCTGTTCCTCCCGAACGCAGCGTTTCTATAGACGACCGCTGCAATAGCATGTTGCTCGGGTCACAGGCCATTAAGCCTCAGGTTCACCACAATAAGCACCATGTTCCGCTCTGACCGGCGGGTTACCGCTATTACCGAACCAATGAGCCACGAACACTGATTCACCAGATTTTTCCCATTCCCGGATGCACGAACAGCCTGCACTTTAAGATATCTCTGCTAACAATAAGTGGAATTGTATCGAGTGCGGATTCCTCACTCCAAGGAAAATTTGTTTTTGATTCTCTACTCCGTCTTATTGATCTATTATAATAAAAGAGAGAATCCTGAATATCTCGTACTCTTAAAATATATTGTGTATCATCCTTGAAACGAAAATTTGACTGCGCAGTACTTTTCCCTGGAGAGACCGGATTGAATTTTGGAGTATAGGTTTTGCACATTCAAACATATCTCGCTTGATATTACCACATCTTCCGGGTCAGTCGCTGCCTTGTCTCTGGGATCTAGGAGTGCATTAGGAGGACCAGTTGAGAGACTCAGTCTCCGCTATTCTGCTTTTATTGCATCGAGGATTTGATGAGAATGCCTGATACTGTCGGTGCTGCCACGAATGCAATAGTTTTCATCCACGTGTATGTTTGAATTTGTGGGCGAATATGTGTTTGTGTGTGCCCTGCAGTGGTGGCGAGTACCAACAGCGCGGTGAAGAGCGGGGGGGAGGGCGGCCGAAGTATATTACTAGCGTTACGGCAGTAGCGACCCCACTGTCGCTATAATCTGTTTATAAAACAATTTGTGGAGCAAGTGATGCGTGAGATACAATATATCTGCAAACATTGTTAGCATCGGCCCAATGAGGATTGCGGAGCTAAGGGTAGTGGTTTGCGGTGTGGAGGAGGCCCCGAAAGATCAAGGGGTGCGGGTGGTCCCTTCCGTTCTTCTGAGGATGATCAGACAGGCTTCAGCGAAATTCTCCTGTGATTCATCATGATTTAATAACGCCGAGAAACGAACCTTCGATAGCGGCGTGGTCTGATGTGGCAAAGTTGCGATTTCACGTCGCGGTCGGAAAACTTTATCGCAAAACCCATCTGAGGATCAGACGAATTGGAAGCTGGACACACAATTAATCGAAATCTTTTCTGATTGCGACGATTTCCGTCGAGGGGAAATCAGTGGCTTCCAAGGAATATTCATCTTAGATTTGTAACTCTTCTTCAGAATTCGGATGTGCTTTCAACTGTTTTGTTTCGGATGTCGTTAAAATAGTATATTGTATCAAACTGGCTGGTTTTCATTCCGAACTATGACAATTCAGAAAAGAAACTGTTTTCGGGATGAGTTACGTTAACGACGGACCACGGCCAAAAGTAGACAAATATGAGGAGCTCGTTTTCTCGAGTCTGACCGGATACGTTATCATTTTAATTAATCGGATCCGAGATTTCGTTATTACCAGCGATTAGCTTACGTGCCAGTGCGCATATTTTTTCGAACGTAAAACGCGAGTAGAGACTAAAACATCAACGGGCCGACGGTCTGGTAGTTGATGATGGACAAAACGCGCATCACAACCCCTCCCGTGTAGCCAGCATACCTACTGGCCACCCACGGTCCTCTCATCCGCCCCCGCATATCCCCTTACGCCTCGCCCACCCTTCTGCCACTGTTCCCGCTGGACGCTCGTCATCCTTTTGCCACGGTGCATCGTGCATTGGTGTCCTGCGTGACGCTACACTTCACGCAACAGTAATTTCATCGTTATTTTTATAAATTGGGTGCCCAGGGTTAACGCTTCAGGTAACTCCGTCCGGCGGATTACAGCTTTTTGTAATATTAAAGTTCAACGGCGCTCTACGTGTCCGGTTGCAGTACATATTTTGTGCGTTGGCGTCTCCATCCTCGTCGTTTCGTATTTTGTTTGCGTAACTCCGAGCAGCGAAATTATCAGGACGACTCCACCAAACGATCATAAAACACCCTACCTCTCTTATAATCTTCGTTTTCTCCTTTTACGTGTCTCTCTACGCTTCCATTTCTACCTTGCGTTATACTGTAATATTGAATACGTTCCGTTGCCTCTACGGTGTCTTTACCCGCCGTTTAGAATGTTGGCACAGAATTCTTTCCGTAGAGTGCACCGACGGTACCCAAGAGAGATTTCTTATAAAAATTGCATTTAGGATTGGATGTTAGACACTGTCGGTGGAATTTATAGATAGTATCGCTCGTCGTTCGGATGCATTCATGATGGTGCTTAAATTCACTGGTGGCGCATACTCTGCCCATGGGGTCAACACCCTGATCACTTACAGCACATTCCTGCAACGCATACCGGGACTGATTCCCTAGGTTGCGAGAGGCAGCCGCTGGGTAGCGATCCCTTGGTGCTCGGCAATAATTCCATCGCAGGGTGGCAAGCGTAGTACGAGAGGCGTCGAGGTGCGCGACGTGCCGCGTCGACGTCCAAAAAGTAAGTAGGTTTTTATTAAAGCGACTACGAGCTTCGGGAAGGTAAGGCAAGCGAGCGCGCGCGTATCGTACGCGGGTAAGGGACGAAGAGTAGCGGCCCCGGGGAAAGGGCTCTAGAGGGGCGCGGAGATAAAAGCGAGCGAGAGCTCGTTGCAGAGGTGACGAGGGTAGGTCCGTATCGGTGCTGCTTCTTCTTTCTTTCTCCTTTCCTCTCTTTCTATCATAGGCTGTTTAAAGTGGGCGGCTTGGTGACTGAGGTGCGGGTTGAAGGAGTGTGCCGCTCGAGGGATGCCTCTGCTGCACGTGACTGCTTGTGCCGCTGTAGGAGGGCAACCCATAAAAAGAGCGAGAGAGCTTACACGCAGAACGGGGGTGAACCGAATCGGCGAACGGACGGGTGGACGCTCGCTCAATGATCCTGAGGATCGACACCCGCCGGCGCGAAATACATTATCGTTGCGCGCCTGCCGCGTGCATCTCTTTGGTCCCGTTGAGTCGCGCGTCGTAAGGGCGGAACAGTCGTGTGCAGGGTGATTGATAGACGATTTATGAACAGGGTAAATTTTGAGATTGCTGTTTGTTCGACATTCTTTATAGGCCTTTGTTCAGTGTTTTGTGTATTTGATATATTAGTCGACTATGTTCCGAAATTGATATTGTCCAATAAGAGCCGCGATTAACTTGCAAGAGAACTAATACCGTAGATTGAGAGATAAAAAGAATTCTTTTAGGAATGGCTTGTATTTGATTCGTATTTTTTGGGGGGATTTAATGAACATTTATGCTGTACTGACTAAGTGTTTGGAATCGAGCGCCGATAGGCGAGACTCGTTGATGGAGATATTAGTGCTCACTTTTAGCCACCCTTCCAAATGGTGCCCATTAACCGGTTGACCGTCTCCCATAACAATCGCCGTGTAATTCGATTCGATATCGGGAATTAGAGTTATGATTCCCTAGGAATAATATACGAGCAGGTCTTACTGTGATCACTCGGTGGCATAGAAGCGACACGTGCTGGACGTGCGTGCACAGCCACGTTCCAATTATAATGCGCGATTTGATACGCACCGTTTCGACGCGCGACGACGACTCAATTCGCTCGGATTCTCCTTGGATTGCGCAGCCGTCACTTTTGCTGATATCTATAGATTTAGCGCTTAAACCAGATAAATAGCATACCGAGTAAGCAAGATCAGCTTTCACTGTTGCAGACTTGAAAATTGGTTGGATTGAATAAGAAGAAATTCATCATGAGATTGTGATGAATAACAATTAACGACTATACCACAGCGCCGAATGGAGTTTGTTATCACGATAGCAATAAAAGTATAGTTATCGTTAAAATTCGCAGGCCTTCACACGGATGCCGAGTATAGTCAGTGTAAATCCGAAAGGGTTAATGAGGTAACTATAGGACGTTCCGCTAAAATGTTCCAAAGAGAGGCTGCTTTGTGAGTTTTTTCGGGCCCAGATTCAGCTCGTCATAAGTACTAGTAACGCCCACGCGAATAGAGGGTAGTACGTGGCAGGGTTATTAAAATGCGACGGGGAGGAAAAAAAAGCTGATCGGTAGGCAACGAGGCGCGTGTCAAGCAGAGTGGCAGCCGATTCTCACCCCGTTAACGTGCCCCGAACCCTTAAACAGTTAAACGGCGTTACGCACACCGCTTGCCTGCTTGCTTGCTTGCTTGCTTGCCTGCTTGTTCGGCTAGTCGCTCACTTGCTCGCGTGGGACCACCTCGCAAACTCATCGATCGAGCCCCGCTACGATTTGCATTTAGTAATGAACACACATGTCCGTGACTGGCGGTCCTCTTCGGCGATTGATATTGAAAATACATCTCGCTCGATACTTTTTATAGCTATCGATTTGCTAGCTAGAGCAGGGCTACGCTCATGGGACTAGGCGGCGAGCGTTTCCGCCGGAGGGACTCTCTCTCCGCTCTTGACAAAACATAGTCAATTGTTGCGCGAAGAGATTAGCAGGCGTGAAAGATGGGCGCAACAAGGTATGCGCGCGAAACGTGTAGACCTCGATAGACATAGAAAAACCGCTTGCATCGTTTGAAACGTAATTCCCCAAGGGAAAAAGAAGCGAAGGATAATACTTACGTAATACGTTTTTCCGTAACTCACGTACACAATTCGAAATTACGTTCTGTCTCTTTCGTTCTCTCTTACGAGTTGTTTCGCAATTCCTAAAAAGTAGCGCAAGTTGGGGTTTGCCGGAGCGCGGCGGAAGGGAAGCAAAAAGGCGCGATGGACAGAGAGGTAGCGGGTCCGCGTAATATAATTCAGCAAGTTTATGACTAGCCCGAGGGAACGATGGCGGTTTGCATATAACCGGGGGTAAGTTCCCGCGGGCGCGAGTCCGAAAGGGAGCGAGAGAAAAAGGACGGGACAGGAGAAAAGGGACAGAGAGGATGCGGAGGACGAAACGGAGAGGTAGCCCGGTTGGCCGTATTTCTTGTCTGGTGAGCTTTACGGTGCCGGGCTGCGTTATGACCGTAGAATGGATTATCATTCCTCTCTCTTTCCACTCCCCCTCTACCTCCACTGTTCGCGACCCCTAGCCGCATCTTTTCCTTTCTGCCTTCCTGCAGTCCCTTTTCTTCTCCTTCGTTCTCGATCGCTCGTCTTCCTCTCTCTCTCTCTCTCTCTCTCTTTCTACCTCGCACTCTTACGGTCCTACCTTCCCAATCCCCAGTCTCCGACTCTTCTGCCTGCACCCCGTAAGAAAGCTTACTCCAGCGACTCCTTCCTCGGAAATACATGCAAAGTAGAACGGAGAGAGGTCGGCCCGTGGGCGGCGGAGCCGCAGGGACGGGGTGCGCTGGAAGAAGGATCGCGAGCAGAAGGAGGATCACGAGTGTGAGGCAGGCACGGTTAAGGAAGGAAAAATCGGAGAGAGCAGAGAAAAGGAGAGGGGTTGCTCTGTAAAATCTTCCTTTTGCCGAGAGCCTGCTCTTTCCCAGCGTTGTTACCAACACGATCGAGCGTACTCCTTGTATGCAAGATGGAAAGATAGGTAGAATGATACGGGGCGGCTGGGTGAAGAAGGCAGGGGAGGCTGATCGTACGAAAAAGGAGAGGAAGGATGCTCGGTGCCACGGTGAAAACGGGTTAGAGGGTGGTCTTCGACGTATAGCTACGTAGGTATATGTGCATCCACAATCGTTCCTATATAAAATTCTACATCCAAGCTGCTGTGTACACTCGCATGTTGCAAAAGTGTGTGGGGCCGAAGGTTTCATCTTATGTTGCACAACATTGGCCGCCATCATTGGGGTAAGCCAGTTGGAATTAATTTGAATGTTTTTTGAGCGGCACCGCCCGGGGGCCTTCGTCTCGCAAGAAACAGCGGAGACCTCTACTGCCGGGCGGTGAACGCCACCCTCGACCCTCGTCTGCTTTGCAACACACCCTCTCTCCTCTACCGCATGGATCCGCACGCCTCGTAAATATGCGCCGATATTGCGCCCAAGACTAGCGAAATTTATCTTTTCCTGCGTTGATCTACAGGAATCTTGTTTTATTGGCGGTTGATGTGTTCGCCCTACGCGGTCATTTACTCCTTGCTCCTTCGTTTCCTTCCTCAAGGGGAATTTAATTCAACGCTTGTACATTGGAAGATGATCTAGATTACTAGTTTCACCGAATTGCGAACATCCAAGTAGCCACTATTTCGATCACCCGTCATGTATATAAATTACACTGCAAGCAACTGGAATTGTTGTATTTTTGGTTGGTTTTCTCAGTTTGTTCTGCGTAACTACAGCCGTCGCAGGTCTGCGTAATGCTTAAGACAAACAAATTATTTTTCTTGCAGAATAAACAGGGTTCGAATTTCCTCCTAAATGTAACGGGAGACCGTATATTGACGCGTAAATATTCGTCAGGCAAGTTGAACGTCCATCTCGATCAGGCCTGGCGCAGTTTACGAATGCAGAACCTTCTCTCTTTCCCTGGTGGCAATCGGCAGTGTGTACTCGTGGATTCGCGCACGACCACTATCAGCACCATCGGCGTCGGCAGCCAGGCTGAGCATACACCGGTATAGGGGTTTATGTACCAGAAGTGATGGGTACATTTGTTCGTTATTTCGGCGTGTTTTTGTTTTTAGAGGGACTTTATTTACGACCGGATAGCGGAGCCACAAATATGCGACGAGATCGGCTGACACGTTTTGTTCGGCTGCACGTATGTACGTTTGCACTTACGTTCGTACTAGTCGGTCATTTGCTTGCTGGTTCGCTTCCTCTTTGGTTCCCTTACTCGCTTGTTCGTCGGTTCATTCGTTCGTCCGTTCGTCTAGCCGTTCGTTCGTTCGTTCGTTCGTCCGTTTGTGCGTTCGCTCGGCAACGTTATTCCGCGGCGCTTTTATATCCACAATAATTTGCGGGAAAGAGTACCGGTACACCGACGTCATCCGCCACACACTACCCGTTTGGCGTGGCGTGTCACGTGAACCGCGAGTAATGATAATGAACCGCGGCCCACTGGCGATAGGTGATTTATACGTATCTCTCTCCCTCTTTCTATTTTTCTCCGGGATCGCTTGGTTTTTTGCCGCGGTATTTTCAACAGGAGAGAAAATGATCCGGTCGGATTAGTGCGCGGCTGCCTTTAAAGGCTTATGTTTTGCGGTCGTTGTTCGATCGGTCTTTATGCTGGATCGATTGCTAAAACCCTCGTGAAATATCTCGAATACCACCGGTGAGGTTGAACCTGAAGTTCGAGCAAGTGCATGCCCGGATGTTTGCGTTCCGATTGTCGGCTGCGCGCCGTCGACAGTCGGTGCGGCGTTAGATACGGGCCTGAAGTAGATTATTAATTAAAATTAATCCCGGCACAAGTCGAAATGCCTCGGCTCGCTCATAGCGCGCGCGAAATGAAAGGACATTTATAATTAATAAAGAGCATTCGGTCCGAGTCGGGGGTTTGGATGGTAATTCATTACGGGGCTCTAGCGTCGACTAGAACCGAGCTACGTAAGTTTCCCTTTGCCCTCCTCGCTGCGTTTTCACTTTACTTAATACGGCATAAAGAGACGTTGATGTTGAAATAAAACTTATTAAAGGACTCGTTCCCGATTTGAGGAATCGGAATGCTTTTCTTCGGCGTGTCTGCTGCCGGTACGCACGAGTGCGCACGAAAGAACACCAATTTTTTGCTCTCAAAACTTTCAGGAACGTAGTCGTTCCGTGGCGGCAAGGCCGGAGCGGTTTCGCATAATAAATCTGAGAGATATTTGTTAGGGAGGGTAGGAAGCATTTGTCTATGTTAAGGGGGTAGGAAGAGGGCGCCGACAACATGGGCGCCTCCATCTATCAACGGCTCCAGCAAACACATCAATCCACGACTCACGCCACGATGAACAATTTTAAGGGTGGGAAAAAAATAAATGTCGATTGGCAACGCCGAATCGTGATCGCTGCTTCCTACCGGTTTACGATCGATGCTTCTAACGCGGTACTTCTTTGCGCGGGCCTCGAATGCAAACAACGCCAACATTGATCACTCCTCCCTCTCATTCGATAGAATAAATTGCATTCGGTCTAAGGAACAGTTAATAACAAGACGATATGAAAGATACTGAAACGATAAAACGAAAAACTTTGAGTAACGATATCCTTTACTGTATCATTTTCAATTTAGTTGACTACGTATTATTCGAAAGGAAGGACGAGAGCGTAGAGAAAATGTATCGGGAGTTGAATTTCGATTACAGACTGCGGACTGTTCCGACCGCGAAACCGTTGACAATAGGCAATTTCGCATTTCAAAGGACAATATAGGTACTCGTTGCGATCAGCATGTAATTAGGTGCGCTACGTGAGCAGGCACGTGCGGACAATTCATCAAGGGGCCTTACCCCTGAATGCGGTTCGATCCACACAACGTCATTTACGGGTGTTACGGACACGAGGCATTTTGTGCAAGTTGCCTACCGTCACTGGTACAATGCTACAATTGCCAACGCGTTAGCACTGCTTGATCGCTTGCTCGGCTGCCGCAAGCCTCAATGAAACATCACGTTCGAGTGCCAGTAGTATTAGTCAATGCCAGATCCGACTGCTCCTACGAATCTTACCTGTGAGAACTAACAGCAACTGGGTTTCCATCAGACAGTCCTCACGTGACATCTTACCGGTAATCCACTTATCGAGGATTTTTCGGGTCTAACCAGAGTCGCGGTAGTTTCCAAGTCTCGGCATTCCTTCATCGCACCCTCAGGAACCACCCCTTCTATCCCTCTGCGATTCGAGAGGGTGGAGATTCCGGGTGTTTCGCGGCAGGCGTGCAACGACTTTTTAAAATGGGTCACCTCCATACGCAATGCTCGGCACGTGGGTACACGCATGCTCCCGAAGGACGAGGCTCTGTGTAGTTGCAGGCAAACCCAGCTAGCCGCGCGACGTTCCCTCGTTTGCTCCCGGTAGCGACGGGTTGCTATAGAGACGCGTAACCATCTAGCAAAGGGAACATAATGGCGCTCTGAGGGAACCAGAGGGAAAGAGGACAACGCGGCCGGGACTGGTCTGCCCTGGCTTTTGTCGCTAAGGAAGAGCAATGCTGCTCCTTCGTGGGAGAAAGAAACCAGTCGACCCTGCCGCTTGACAAGCAAACCCGAAGGATCAGCGCGCGTGCCGAGTCACTTTCCGAAACGCATTTGTAAATTGATCCGGCTTCGTCAATTGCTGTTATTGGGAGTCACCGGTGGAAGTCGGTTTGCTGGTCAGTTAATTTTATATTAGGACCCTGATACCTCTCAAAATGCTGACTAATCGATTGAAAGCCCAGTGATGTTTTCTAATCTTATCAGGAATGTTTTACTTTGCAAACTGAGCGCAATACACTCGGCAATGCTGAATATCCTGAAATTCCTTGTCGTAATAAAGTAATGGGAAGAATGCAATAAGAAGGACATGAGTGGAATAAAAGAAGTCAAATATAAACTGAACCCATACAATGACAATTAGGAGGATTAAGATGGTTGACTATGATATAAAGTTTTCTTCCTGTATTAAGTAGTCAGTTTCCCGTTTAAGTACTCGGATTAACTGGTTACCTCGTGATGTTATTCATCTGCAAAATCCTCTTCGGTGACTGATATTAAAATCTCGGGACCAGTTACGGCGTGTCGTTGCGTGATTCGCGCTTGCACGCTTAGATTCCGACCTACTTCTTTGCAGTACATTTTTTACGGCGAATGGGCCAAGAGTGAAAACGGCATTGCGGTGTACTTGAGAGTCGGTCTATGTGACAATATTAAAAATTTTCAATATGCCGCGCACCCGCAAGTTCGGAGAAAGGCCAAATAGCATGCGCAACGTTCGAAATTTCTCTTTTGGCATTTTGGCGGAGGAGTTATGCACTGAATGGAGAAGTTCCATGTTAGTCAGGCCATTATGCGGCGATGAAAAAACGAGTTTCGCATCACGTTTGCGGCGTTTATAATGACGACGCGTTTACAATGGGGACTGGATGGAGGAAAAGTTTCCTTGATATTGTGGCGAGCAGGCTTGCAGCGTTGCCGACTTCTCGTTGAATTAACGGCGTTCCGTTCTCTGTTCATGAATGCTAATAAGCTTTCTCTTAAAATATTTAGCGCATGACACATAGGGGACATTGAAAAGCTCGTTAAGCGACGTATAAAGCAGTTCGTTTTCCCGCAAAAAGAGTGTGATCCCGACAGTTGCGGAATACGCTAAATGATATAGTCATATGATACGGTAGTCTAGGTATGTGTATATCTGTGTGTGTGTGGGTGTGCGAGCGGCTGCCAGCGGAATTTTACTTGCTGCCAGTGCTCTCCGCGGTATCTAAGAAGATTTCGAGTCTGCACACTTCCCACAAGGATTTTCCCACAGGTATTGAATCTCTTC
The DNA here is from genome assembly GCA_963989405.1 of Trypoxylon attenuatum. Lineage (NCBI taxonomy): Eukaryota > Metazoa > Arthropoda > Insecta > Hymenoptera > Crabronidae > Trypoxylon > Trypoxylon attenuatum. Next base: position 7,192,632 of record OZ022490.1, on the reverse strand, counting down.
CCAGCTTTCACCCGTTAGCCTCGCGGAAAACCAAAATAACTCAATTAAAGAATTTCCATGAATCCAGCAGTTACCGGGGGATACATATTTATGATCTGATCATTCCCGCGCAAGAAATTTGAATCAAGCTGCCGTGCGGAACTCGGCCTCTCACAAGTTTTCCCGTACCATGACAATCGAGTTTTATTGCTACGAGAACGGAATGAAGAAAGTTCGGCGAATCTGCTCAAGATTTTTTTGCCTAACCGAATTATCCGATACATCGTAAAGGGTTAGTTCGAAGCATTTTGGTATTACCGAATTTTTGTAGATTATCTTGGTTTTGATAAAACGCATAGTTTCACTGACTTCCTATATCCTCATTCTGAAGCACTGGATACATTATACTGCATTATACTTGATATTCCGTTTTAGCATAATCACAACGTTCCGCCGGTAGCTATTTTTTTAGAGTGTTTATTTAACGTCCGGCAAGACGAGGGAGAGTGATATTAAACTTTCGAGTGAAACAGTGTGATTAGTTATATTGTCTCTGCACAGACTGGCTTTTCTGTACGTAAAGGGTTTGCCCTTTTGCCGCGTTTGTTCCTTGTCCCTCCCGTTCTTTGTCTTCATCGTTGGCTTTCGTACGCTTTTCTCTTGCGGGGTCGAAGCGGATATGGAGTGTCGAAGGCTGTGGAAAAGGCAAAAGGAAAAAGTGTAGCGCGCAGACGGCATAGCAGGAACTGCAGGCCAAGAAAAGAGAGTAGATAAAGGAATGAGGACGGGTAGAAGCGAAACGAGAAAAGAGGGGAGAAGACTCTCCAGTCGGGGTGGCGACGGGTAGCGGTTGGATTTCATTTCGTCTTGTCGCTTTGATGTCCCTGATGCGTGCTGCTGGCCCGCTTCTGCCTTTTTAACAAACTCATCTCCTCGGCGACCCTTAATCTCCGCCCTTTGGCCTGTTCTATCCACCTTTCTTTCCTTTCCTCGCGACCATGTGTGCGTCTTTATCCGTGCGCTCTTCACCAGAGATCCACGTGCATCTCTCTCCGCACGCCAACACTCTTTATAAGTCTAACTGCAAATGTCTCAGCAACACGCATTACGTCATTTATGTGCTGTTAGTAAGGATCAGTTGCGCTTTATCACGCGTAAATCGCTTCGTTTACTCTTCCTGTCATGTAAGGCATGCGACTGTTACAAGTATTCGCATATGATGCACTCAATTATTCCGACAAATTTACATACTCAAATGACAAATTCACTGATCTTACTGCTCGAGAACAGTCCGAAACAGCGTTAGTCAAGTAAGTTACGCGCAAACGAATGATTAAAACTTCTCTCGAGTGGACAAGGGTTGGAGGCGACGAGAGGGCTGCTTCAAAAGGCAAATTATTGCCGAACTTTATTATTTCGTAATGACGGGGCTCCCCCGAGTAGAACATCGTTTGCGGAAAAGGGTCACATCCGCATTGTGCTCGCGAAAATTAAGTGGTCTCCTTTGTGCGGCACCCCTCACCAGTCGATGATCGCCGTCGTGGCCGTCACCGTTACTGACTATTACGTAGAAAGGGACTAGCGTTTTGGCACTCTACGATTATGCTGCGGAACGACGCTGCTTCTGGATATAAGTCATCTGCCGGCGAAGAGGTGTCGTAAAAAAGGGGGTGGATGCAGGGAGGCCAACGCGCGTCCGTCGGAACACAGGACAGAACCACTGTGCTAGATGGTGCGAACGGATGTTCCAAGGCGCATACACATCCCTCCCTTGCAAATTAGTCGGAACGAAATCTCACCGCCTTCCGGTTTGCCAACCGTGCATGCGACCATCCAGAGGAACGACTTCCTTCGAGTGTTTAGACACTTATTTATGACTCGAGGAGTCCGGAAAAAATTCCTAACGCTAAGATTCAGGACTTTATTTCATCACTTTACTATTATGCAAATTTATTTACCACGCGTGAAACGGTATTTCTGGTAAATACCCGTGGACATAGACAATTCGAACGATCCTATTGCAGCGTCTTTAATGGACCGACAAGTTGCTGCGCAATTGGTTTCGCGGTAGATCCATTCGAAGGTTGGCATTTTCGCGTGGGAGCGAAGGCGTGTTGCACACGATATCAGTATGTTATTAGCATTGAGGTGAAACCGTTTTCTAGGATCATTGATACGGCTGGGTAAGGGGGTTCCGGATCTAGCAAGGGGTTGCGCAGTTGCCGAACAAAAGGGTGTGTACGTGGGAGGTCGGGAGAGAAAGGGAGACAGTGAGCAACGGGGTTTTAGTTTAGCGTGGCTGAAGCGTGACCGCTTCCACGCGCTGCGGGAGTCCTTGTTAGGGCGAGGAACAACGACGCGACACGCATTGCATCCCTTGGGTCTCTTTCCCGGTTTTGCCCGATGACTATAACCTCACGCTCGTTACCACGTTACCACCTTCCTCGGCTTTCTATTTTGTCGCATTTGCATTTATTGTCCCTTCGCGACATTCGATGGGGTTCTTGTTAGGTCGAGCATCCTTTTGGTATCACTGGGTTATTAGGTTCACGAGAGGGAGGTTCATGTATGTTTTATAGCTTCCAATTATTTTATTGGTTAGTTATAAAAGATTTTTTAACGCATTACAAGTAGAATACGTAGTTTGAGTCTCTCTGAATATACGGTTGTGATCCGAAATTGTGTAAATAATAATGTCATATATGTGTCTATCGTGTTAATAAGTTAAGTTTTAGGTCTGGAAAAAATGTCTAGACGTCGCTAATACTTGACGCGGCAGCGCGTTATTAATAATTTCAATTTTATACAAATTTGCGTTTTTCTTTGAACATACTTTTCAATTGAAAAAGCAATTCTAGTGAAAGTACAGATTCCACTGTATTGAACAACCTCAAAGTAATACCCCGAAGTCATAACGTTCGTGAATAGGAAGTACCGCAAAAAATCCAATGGTCATTTGTCCGTGGTTTTTTATTTACAGATGTTTACACATGGTATACGTGTCTCGAATTAAAGTGCAAGCCCAAAAAAGACGGTATAAAATTTGTCGTTACAGTATAAAGCTCGCGTGGAAGCTTGCATTGGAGCGTGGCTTGTGCACTGCACTCTAAATTGTCTATGTGGACGAACGTCATCGGAGGATAACGTCTGTTTTTAAGCGCTAAATTCGAATGTGCACGTGAATAGCAATCGATGCCATACAGAGATCGGCAGTCGATCGCGGATCGCGGGATAGGTATCTACGTACCCTTTAAATCAAAAAATCCAATCCCCTCGAAAACACGAGTCTGACAATACTGGCGAGCAGCCGGGTATCCGGTATTTCGTGGGGCTCGCATGCAACAGCATCAATCCGGGTTATACGTGATCGTAACGTGCCTACCTCACGTTCGGCAGCACACATCTACATCTATTCGATAACCCAAATAACGAGTCCCCACAGAGCAGCGTAGCACGGCGTAGCGCGGCGTGGTGCGCCACGATGCGGCGGCAAACGGTCCATGATCCTTTTTGACCATTTGCTATTTGTGAACGCCATTGCATTGCGGCTGTGAAGAATTAAAAGGTATAATAGGCTCAATATGGCTGACACTGTTGGAACTACGCGATGCTACACCGGTTGAATTGCTAATGAGTTCGATAAACGTGTGTATAAAATTGAATGAAAGTGGCAACTGTTACTTGTTTCATTTCACGGGAAATACCTATTGTTATTAAGTGCAGCTTTATATAGGCTTTGGGTTACAAAATTTCAATGGATATACGCTTCTGTTTCGTGATGTTGAATTGGCATTTAAAAATAATTACTTGGCCGTATTCGTGGTAGCTCACAAAGAGCTTCCCATCGGTATCGTTCCGATCAAAAGGATGCTTTTCACAAAAGATGAACACATCACCATTTCTATTTGCAAAGTTGATCGAGCCGTATCGAGTATAAGTCATTACAGATACCTACGTACGAAAAAGAGCGAGCTTTTCAAGGGATTAGGGGTAAATCGCAACATTAGTTTTTGGTGGATTTAGGCAGAGCCCTTGATCGACCAGGGTCTTTCGGCACAAACAACTTGGGATATCTTTGCGCGAATCTTTCTATTCCGACAGGATATACATACGTATATAGGTACCACACGGAGGATGTGTGGTCGTGCTGAAAGACACTTGCATGCATGGTTCGTACATGCGAGAGATTCAAGTAGTACCGGGGGGATTGGCACCTGGTCTATCCATTCGTCTCGAATGAATCTCTGAAGGGGATCAGTATAGGATTCTCGGGGAAGCCGCCAGTAGATTTGGTTCGCGTGTAGACGGGCGCACAGCCAGACAACTAGGTGAGCGAGCAATCCAGTAGAGTATGTGGCCGAGCAGTACCTAGTCAGGCAAGCAGCCACGCAGTGGAATAGGTAGGTTGGTACGTAGGCAGGTAAGCAGGCGTTCAGGCAGCCAGGCAGACGGATAGGCATGCTGTGTTAGGCCGTTTGGCTGCCTGACTGCCTGACTGGCGGGATGGTTGGCTATCGAGCGACGCCGATGCAATTCCAATTCCTGGCTGTCAGCGGCAGAGCTGCGGGAGACGCGTCCATTCGTGATCAGCCTACCGTGAAATCCTGTGCCTCCCCCGGTACACCCCGAAACGAAACCCACTCTCTCCGCGCCCCTCACTTCTCTATCATTCTCTCACTCTCTTCCGACTTCTCTCTGTCCCATGTCCCCTTTTTTTCTTTTTCGTTTTTATGCCTATCTATCTCTTCTCACCGCTGGCCCTTCGTCCTTTCCTTCTTCCAGGGTACTGCTTTCCATTTTTATCTCTTAGTCTTTCTCCCGGTTAAACCTGTACCCAGTCTCCGATTGACCACTGGTGACTCTTGAGCCTCAGCCGTTTCCATTGAATATCGAAACTCTTTGAAATTTATCGCAATTTCATTTATTTATTTAAGAGCATACGTAGATGAAATGCAGTGATTAAGTCGAACGAAGAGTTAAGGCTACGTGACTCGTAGTGGTGTGTACAACTCGAACGGCAATAAGAAAGAGCTCTTAGAAGGAGGTAGAATAGATGGATAACAAGAACCGAACGAAGAGATAACCGGCGCAGCACATAAGACTTGCCACATACGTATTGTCAGGTGGGTGTATCTACCCCCTCAACATCCGCAGGTTATATCTGTAGCAAGCTAAGCGGGTGTACCTCAATGTTGGCTTCTTTCACAGGGGCGTGCGCTCGGTTGCGACGAATGCGCGAGGCGCGTGGGAGAAAGAGAGGCTATGGAGGAAAGGCTCCGAAGAAAGAAGAGAGGAATCGGGAGATAGAGCGGAGGAGCCGGAGACACCGGAGCCAGCGGTGAGATTGCCCCAACACACAACACAATCCGGCGGCTTCGTCTGCTTCGATGGATTTTAAAAGATCCCCGAGATTATTACTTTTTCCTTTTCTTTCATTTTTATTCTTCTATTATTCTTTCAGAGGAGCGAAGAACGAATGGGTGCTCCGGTGTGTACGGGCGCTCGCGCTCGCGAGTATACTCTCCATTCCAGTAGTAGTGATGGTGCTGGTGGTGGTTCCGTGGTGGTGTGCTTGCCATTCGCCTGGCGAGTCTATATTTCTAGGTGTGCGTTGCGATTCTCTTGCTCCCTCTCTCTTCCTCCTTCTCTCTGTGTCTGTGTACGTGTGTTGGTCGTATCCCAGGTTGAGCTAGGCAGGGTTTGGGTTGGGTTGGATGCGTGGAAACCATGGACGACTTTGGGTAGGCTCGTTGGTTTCCCGCCGCGACTATCGGCGCGTATTGAAGCTCATCGTCACGGAAGTAACGTCGGGACAACGGCAGCGGCCTGAACGGGAGTGAGCGAGAATAGGGAGAGCCACCGCGCCGTTCCACGCCGCGCTGTGGAGAAAGACGGACGCGAAAAGAGCTCAGAGATACGTGACGGGAAAAGAGACGGAAACTGGTCATACACACGAGCATAAAATACACGTACACATACACTTATAGCCAGTGTATGCTGTGTGAGAGGGAAGAAGAGAGAAGGAAGAAACGAGAGAGAGTGGTGAAAAGAGAACGAGATGGGAAGGGAAACGAGCACCAGATGCTGCCGCTACCGGCGTTCCCTGCTCGTGCCTTTACTTCCATTTCATGTCGATGCTCCTCGGTTTTTTTCTGCCCTCCTGTCAGCAAAGGAGACAGATACAGCCAAGGTGAAGAGCTGACTGATAATGGTTCTTGGAATAAATTCGAGAGTACTAGGGTGCCCTTGCGAAAGCCTCTACTGCATAATATCCTCGACAACCAAATGTGAAGGATATTTACTTTGATAATCATAAGGGCTGTTAAGATGAGCAATAAGCCCAACTTGTCTGGAGGTTAACCCAAGTATATCTTGTCGAGTTGATTTTTCCTTTTGAAAAAAGTCCTACACAAGAACGAGCGTCTTTTCTATCCCGCTCGAATTATGTTTCTCCTGATGAGTCGACTGTTCGAACCCTGCCACCTATTGTTTTATGATGAATTGGCAAATGAAAAAAATCTTCTTACATCGCTAGTGATACATTGGTCAATTAATTAACAGCAGAATTGAACCCCAGCTTGTGTCGTTAATTCCGATTTCAATAATGTAACAGAACCGTTAAGTTTTTACCGAATAATTTTTTCGACGACAATGGTGCGACTGGTACATCTCGGTGTATCCTCTTAGGGAACATGCTGTTCGGTGAATCCGGTCGAATCCCACACGGGTAGCGATCTTCGAGCCACAATATGTGCGGGGAACCACAAAAGCCGAGCACTATTATTAACTCCGACCGATTCCTTACAATGTCGGATTTAGTAAGGGTTGTCCCATTATGTGCAGTTGATCACACTCGAGGTGCAGGTAAGCACAGGTGCGGTTAGCGAAAAGCTAAATCCGGTAGTGCGGTAAGAGGCGGATCGTTATTCATCATCATCAGTATCATCACTCGATCATGGGCCGGACTCTTATCCTTTCTAGTGTAACCAATATTAAGCGTGAAGTATTTATAATATAATTAAACGATGAACAAGACAAGGCTCATTTACTGTATAATTAAAACTGTGATTGCGGGATAGGACTGATTCTAACTCTTTCATTATATTCTCGAAAATTTGGAATTGCCGTATGACGAATTACGCAGAAATACCGAATTAATGTTGAATCATATTTAATAAACGAGTTTTCATTACTGTACATAATGAGGTGGCTAAATTCCGCGACTAGAAAAATGAATATTCCAATCGCGTTCAATTCGTGTCAGTCAGATCCAAACTCTTGGACGTTGACATTTAAATTAGCTTAGCCATTTGACCTGATTAACTTCGTTTAAATGAATATGCATGAAATACCAGCTATTAATTCCAGCATGCAGACGTATTTATGTCAATCTGCTATTCCAGTAATTACACTATCATTTTCAGATCATACTTCGCATTTATGACGCCCAGACATGGAGATACCATAAATGCACGGTATGGCTGCACAGAGGCAGATATACAGCATATAGCCTATCTGCAGATACTAATTGGCTTCGCATGGATTCTCTCTGACCCTTGCCGTTTATTTCAGTACATTATACGCTTGCGCTACTGCACTTTCCATCAGACTCGAGTTACATTCGATTTGTGTGAATCCGCATTACTATGCGAACATAAACCGGTATTACTGTGATAGATACTTGAGAAAACTAACTTTTCGAATGAATTATTCGAAAAACTAGAAGCGATTATTCGTTTCATCCACAATCAAACTTATCATACATATTAGTAATCCATCTGAAATATGTTATTTCAAATCTACAGAATATCTTTATAATTGTAAGGAAGTCGGTCATTGGCAATCAATATGTCTGCCAGTTTTTATGGAATCTATTGACTGTCTTCGAAGGAGTGGGTAAGGGAGGAAGGTCAAGCAGTACGATGGCGATCCTCGCGTGTGGGTCGTGCAGAACCTACGATACATCATTTTCGGCTGGGATGATCTTACGGTAGATTTACCATTTGTACAGTTTATGGGCGTCGGTCTGGGCCATAAACTTGGTTGGCAATGACGGCAGAGCGCGAGCCGCTGCTACCACCGCCGCCGACCAAGTTGGGTAAGCCCAGGACCAGGGATGGTGGGTCCGAGAAGCTGGAGAAGGGAATACAAAACTACGGCTAGGGGTTGCGGGCCGAAGTAAAATCCGGCGGTCACAGGAATCTTGCGGGGGTGCAAATAGTTGGGTGTCCCGTGGAGGCAATAATCGTCTCCCCCAGGGTTCCGACCGACAAAACTGCCGTCGATCTATTTCCCTCTTTTAACCTACGGGGACGTCCTATACCATTATGCGAATTACAATCTCGAAGGATTCTTCTTACTCCCCACATCTGCTTTACGCGATTTGATTATCGTTTTACAAAATACTTTTACCAATAAAAAAAATGTGTTCTTTTTTTAGAACCAACCTGAAAGCTCAATTTTTGATTGTAAAATGACTTTTGAACTTGAAGTTTCAGCGATGCGAAAGCTGGAGGAAGAACGTATTGTTCCGGTGAAGCAAAACCACTGGTAGCAGCATGGTTTTAGAGAAGAGGAACAGACTGGTTACGTAACAATGCGTGCAAATCCGATTCGGCGTGCGGGTTCCAGATATATTGCGATCAGATCATCGGAGATTCGTCGCGGAACGCGCGAAATCCCTTTCGCGCGCCGCCGCTCATCGGGCATGCCCTGTTTCCAGGATAACCACAATAGAAGCAAATGTATAGCAAGTGCTGGACGCAGCGAGGCTCCAGATAGGCAATGGAGGGAACCCACAGGATCGCTCTGCTACCACTGTCGTTTCGTTCTCGGTTGGAAGCTGAATGGAAATTAAATGCCCACTCAACCGTTTCGTTGATTGATTTGTATTCTTCGATCTGCTGACATGCCAAGGAAGTGGACCAAACCACGGGATTTATGTACCTTCCTAATTACATTCTACCCCACTATCGACTTTTTCCTTTCAATCCTATCAGACAAATCATGATATTGGTTCGGCTACTTTTATTTCTCAGACATTTGTTCTGTCTCAAGATTTGGAAATGTATTGGACTAGTATGGAAAAATCATGCTGATTCCAATATGGCTTTTTATTAGTTTTAATCATTTTCTATTTTGACAAACAAAACTATATTCTATGAAGAATTTATACATTAAAGCTAATTGTAAATATCCACATTTACAAGATATTACATTTCCTCTAATTTTATAAACAAATACGGAATATTTGGAAAAATCAAAGGACCATAGACGCTCATAGTTTTTATTCTTTTAATGAGAGGTTTGTTTGGTCATAACTGGGATGGGCTTAGGAGTATAACGTTGGTGTTCAGGGGAAACAGGAGAAAAGCTGACAGTTGATAGTTAATTTGATAGAGAGTATAAGAAGGAAAATAGTAATCGCGAATAGGATAGTGTTTCTGATTCATCTAGTATAGCACACTGAATGCTTGTCTCCCCTTCTTAGCGATTATCGTTAATATAATAATACGGAAAAGTCATGCGGAAAGAACGAAATCAGGTTTCGCAGAAATATGGCTTTCGTATTAATAACAGTATAAGTGTGATAACACATCAATGGCCCCGTCCCCTGAATTGAAGTCATTACCATAGATAACGTAACCCCTGCGTTCAACATCCCCATCTGAAGCTATATACATACATATGTATATTTCTTCACCCCTCGTCTCTTTTTCCCGGCTTCGCATTATTGATGTTAAGCGAATTTGTATAATTGATGTAAATATTTCGCTGACTGGAGATTGATCCGTATACATAGATGCTCTATGAAGATTGATAAGTGTGTTATGGTGCACAAACCTTTCTTTAAAACAATATATTTTCGAATTACATGAACTTTAATAATATATTCTCGAATTACATAAACTTTAAATTATAATCGAGTATTATTTGTTCCATCAATAGCATATTATTTACGGTAACAAACGGAATAATTTTAAACATTTTCAATGTAACAAAATGAATGAATATTAACATTGTAGATTTTGAGTAGTTGCTAAGAATAGGGGTTGCGATTGAACCGTGCTGCCCTCGGTTGCCGTACATCGGAGTTAGGGGTGAAGCTACCCTTATGTCCAGATTACCATCAGCGAAATTTTAATATATTTTATAGACATTTTTAAATACACGATTAGATTTACTCTTATTAAAGTATTTCGAATGATTTTTTCCACAATAAAATACAAGGAAAATGATATAGTTAGAAAATTATTATGGGGCGTGTGTTATCAACAGCGAATACATTTATAGCTAGATATATTGATCCTAGGATTCTTCTAAACCGGTATACAATAAGGACAGCATTTCTGTTGTACTGTTGTATGAATCATGGATTTCAGTTTTATACATTTATCCTATTAGGGATACGTACCTTCTGCTGTTTCAAATTTGAGTTGTCAACTATTTTATATCAACTATCGATGATTAGTATAGTTAAATTTCATTTGATGTTTATCTACATTCGCTAACTCCTACCAGACGTTGATACCAGTTATATACAGCGAGAATTGATCTGAGGCGCCTCACTTTTCAATTTACATACAACAAATATCTACTGAATTTGAAGTCAGTATTACGTAAAAAAGTTTACCATCTGTATTAACAATTTTATCATCAGATTTCTGAAGAAGTAAGTTTACCAACAGCAAGCAGGTCTGGTTTGATCTTCAGTGATATTGAATTTCACCATTTCGCCGCAACAAGTCGCGACTAAATTACAGTAGGCTTACGAATTTAAATCAGTGGGATTAAAAATGATTAACTAAATAATTCTTCTGGAAAAATATGATTTTCTAGATAACAGTAACTTATTTAAATCTATGTGGTTCATTTAATATCCTCTTGAGATATTTCATTCGTCAAATCATACAATTATTCACGATTTATTTCACTAATATTTATATGTATTACAGATACTTATTGAATAAGTGGTTCAAATTCGATAGCATTAATATTTCCAGTTTTTGCGTGTCGTACTTCATAACTTTTATCGAATGCATCATGCGGCGTATTCTAAAAGCATCAATATTTCGCAGTTCGTAGGCTGACGTTGTTGCATGTCAATAAGGGCCACTTTCTAATCAAAATGCAGTGCTCGAGCAGAGCCCATTGCCGATACCTTTCAAGGTACAACGACTTTAGTTGGACTTAAGATGCGGAGCAAAATGCGAATTCGATGCTCTAACAAGGATTCCAGATGCGAGGAAGAGCTCTGCTAAGTAGGGCGGCTCCCAGTTTGAAGGTATTACATTCCATCCCAGATTTTCAAATTACTGGATTATCTCGGGCAAGCTAGCTGCCTTGGCAACTATCTAAAGCGCTTAACGTCGCTTGCACCGGATTGCGGCAAACGTTTCACACGGGCTTAAGTTCGATCGTTTTGACGTTGTTATCCTACTATCACGATAAGAATCTTGCGTGCGATCTAACAAATTGATTAGTTTAATTTTAGTAGATCTGTATAAAAAATTTAATTATTTTGTAAAATACTTCCTGATCTCAATTGATTCCGTTTACAAGAATATTATTTACATTGAGTGTGAAATATGTTAGTTTCATGAGACTGGTACAAAATAGTTAATAGGATTTTAGTAAATATTGTTGGTGTGTGATTTGGTTTTCTACTTGGTGTCAAGCATCATTTGGCTAGTTACGTACAATCAAATATCGTGGATAGACTAAAAACGGAGAAGCAATGAACTTTCTTGAGTCTTATAACAAACTGCGTAACAATCGGTTATCTGGAACCTCTGTGTAACAGACATGCGATAATTGTTGATCAAAAAACGGTTCACGAAAAGAAATCGGCTCTTGAGCCAATCGTTTCGGAGGCGAAAAACGAGAAGCGTGCAGGAACAGTACTCTCGAATCCGTTATGCTACGGCGTTGTTATGTTACCCACTGTTCCTCGATAGCTCTCGATCGAGAGACCGTAGAGAAAGAACGAGTTCACTCGTGCGATACGCATGCCACAAATGCGATCCGCTTGGTTTATCGATTACCGATTATGGCAGAACGCACATACTGCAATATAGCATTTCTCTCACGTTACGATTCGACAGTCCACTTACTCTGGAAAAAAGAAGGATTGCACAACCGACTGGCTGAGCAGCGTAATCTCCTATTTGCTTCACCTGACATCTGGAAAAGATTGTCGTCAGACAAAGAGACGACCGACCATGACTTCCGTGACTTTCACCTGTAACTATGATCAGTTGCGGTCTCTATTTTCAATCGTGAAATAGTACGAAGACTAAGAGAGAAATCTGTCAATAATCTTGGATTCTGTATCTATAGTTTTCTCCTTCGCGAAGAAGCCGAAGGCGTATCTTAGCGAGGAGTGTTGGAGTTTACCTCGTTACCAGTGCGGACGGCCGCGACCGTTTGATCTTACGAAAGAGATTCGACGGTGGTATACGTGTACTCGAATTGTAACATCCCTCTCCTGCTGGAGGAAAAGCCACGCGCCAGTTGAGCAGGAGAGGTATAAAGTACAGAGCTTCCAGCGATGCTTACCGCCGTAGAATCGTGATCAATATCGGCGAATTGAAGCTCGGTACCGATATGTGGCGGGGATTGTTTCTATTATTCGCTCTGCCGTATTGCTCTTCGGCCAGGCTCCCAAGTTTCAATGAGTATCATCTGGCTTTGGAGGATGATATCGCCAGCATCGAATCGCTCCACCGACATATTCGTGCATCGCTACCCATCGCTACCGAAGTTGCCGATCTTTTGGCCGATCAGAATCCGCCGAAGAGGAGTGCCGACATTAAAAAACCGATGAAAAATACATCTGGTAGGTGTGGTATCTTCTCGTGATGATGTGTATGTATTTTCAAGAGCGCTAGTCAAGGTTTCTCGTATCCAACGGGAAAACTTTTTTTTGCACAAACGGGATTTTAATCTTAGCACACGTATGTACGATAACCTTAGGAAATCCGTGGGGATAGTGGGTATTTGTCGCGCGGTAAGTACTATCTGGAACGAGCAACACTGTGGTTTTAGGGAAATCGGCCGAGGGAGGATTGTACAAGACGTACGGCAGTGACGCCGAGGGCGAAAAGGGTTACTTCAAGGAGACGTATAGTAACGACGACCAAGGATACAAGAGTCTCGATAGCTTCCACAAGAAAGACGGCGATAGCTATGCCTTCGAGAAGCACGTCTCTTATGGTAAAGCACAAGGCGATAGGAATGGTGACGACAAAGCCAGTAGTGGTTCCAGTGACAAGAAAACTGATGATCACCACAGTGCAGGTAATTCGTTGAAGAAATTGCTACCCTAGCTGATTCCTTTTTATCAATTTACACCGAATCAACGTGAATACATATTAGAAGGGATATTATTTCATTCTGCTTTCGCCTGCTGTATTTAATCTGCAATTACAGTTGAGTTTCAAGCTTCGAAACTGTCCATACGCGTGCATATTGCTATGTGGGATTATGCTGTCAAAATAATTGTATTAATCATATGTATTACTGTACTCGTCGCATATCGATTTTAACGGCAAAACAGAACCGCCATTCTGCTAATCCTTTTATCGCGGGACATTGTTCACGGGTTCGTGCAATATTGCCGGCAATTAGGTTCAATATTTCGCGACCAAATTCACTTGTCGGTTTAAAAGCATTTCGGCCGGAAATTAAAGCACTTGTTACACAAGCGTTGTTTTAAACACGTTTATGAAGTGCATTATAAACTTTTATAGATAGCATCTCTGATACACGCTACGCCGAGGCAGAAGGTGATCAGGTGGATGGTGCTACCAAGTTTTCCCATTATACTACCGGCGGTGGCGATTCCAATCGCTATTTCGCTGATTATGGCACTCGCTATACCAATGAACCAGAATTGTATAGTTACAAACAGGGCGAGGCCTATTCCGCGGAAGATGGCACTCATGACCCTTACGAGAGCCACGGCTCTTATAGCGTAATCAATGAAGAGGATGATGGTGATCATCGATAAATTTCCATTTATTTTTTGACATCATTTCTTTGTACATATTCCGACTGGAAAATATGGATAAGCAAAACATGACATATGGGCATTGGTAATTTTAATATAAACCAGATGATGTAAAAGTTTTGTTTTTGTTTTGTTTGTTTTTCGATATCACACTGTTATACTATAATATCTTTATTGTATTTTTATTATTTCTGTTTTCATTACCGTACATGTATAAATGGAAATGTATGAAGAGATGCCTACATGTGAATTTATTTTCCTGACCACCGTTTGTATTTAGCAATTATGCCATTGTGCACTCTCGTATCATAGACATCGATATGAATATAAAATTGTGTTCTTTTTTTTGCTAAAAAATATCCTACTGGCGAGAATGATTAAGGGAGGTTAATTTAATTCATATCCACAATTATATCTTCTTATAATATGTATATAAATTATATCGGCTGTAGAATACCACATTAGATGCGGATAGAATGCTAAATTAGCTAGAAGCACTCAATGATCGTAGGAGTTAATGGAGTCGAGCAGTTCCATAACTGAAATCGATCTAAAGTATAATTAGTTACTGGAGGGTGTTTACAAGAGAACCCGTTACATTAGCACTGTCTGCGTATGATCGATTATTAACAGCTAATCCATCCTGGATTATGTACTGTTCACGTACAAACAGCTTGCTCTGAGAAGCTCTACACCTGTACAATAATCTAAATCGGATATTCAGACAAATGTATATGTCAAGTTCTCCTTCGTATATAATAAAATAATTGTTTACATACATAACAACGACATCAGTTTACTGCCAGCAAAATGAAAAGAGAACATTTTATAAGTATGAGTAATACGTTTTTAAGCACGGAAAAAGTCGAGGATGGAATTGAATCCCTATTTTGAGTTTAAAAACAATGGTGCCAGAGTTGTAAGTATCGATCGTTATGCAGTGATAAGATCTAGTATTTACCAGTGTTAGTAGTTGAGGTACTTGCGCGAGACACAAAAGCAGATAGCGGTAAAATTGAGCTAGTTCGTGGTAGACAAATCGATTCACGCAATTTGAAATCACACAAACATAGAATACCATTAGCATAGGGTAAGCTGACAGATGAAGAATTCGCTGGTCTTCGTTAAAAAGTATGCTCAGTCACGCGATGGACTCATAGCCCCTGGTCGGCGTGGATAGCCGGAGAATCGCCGCAGGAGTAAAGCGCGTAGCATTTTGCAATTATTTATAACGAGGAAACTTTCCGAACGGTGTTCGTTCCAACCAAGGCTGGAAATCGGTTTGTTAATTGTACGAGATAATTATCGTTAAACGCCGCGCGTGACAAAGGATGATTTTGTTGTCATCGCGGCTTTCCTCTAATTTGCTCGTTCCTAGAATTACGTGCAACTTTCGTCGCGTGTAGTGGTAATTTGAACTGTGAGATTGCCAAAACTTTCAGTTCGATTCACCGGCGACCGCACTTCCGGATAATGTGCTGTCGGTTTGTTTAGCCATAAGCAACCCTCAAATCGGGCCACGGAAATCTTTCCATCCCCAAAACGTTTGTTTAAGCCAGAGTATTTGCATTGGCAGGATTCCTGCCGCTTGGTCGTTGGCGAGAATGTTCGCCACGGATTACCAGAGGTGCAAGTGTTGTCGGAGAGAGAGATTCTACAGTGGCCATCGCTGACAGTCACAGTTGAGGATTATTTCTTCTTTTCATGGTGCCAAATCTTCTTTTCTACTCGCCCCCCCCCCCCCCCCCCCCCCCCTTGATACTGGTACGAAAGATTGGTTCGGGATTCGCGAGATTAGCAACTCTGAGTATCAAGCTCAGCACGAGCCTCGCGGGAAAACGTTGCATCGCGAATGAATCTTTTGATCGGAGAGTACAGGCCGAAGACTCCAGTTGGGTTTAAATTAGGAAACAATTTCGTTAGGCGCCCAAGAGGCAGTGGAGGGTTTAGTGTTCGGCAGCGCATAACCCTGCCGATTTTATTCACCGCAGGGGAACCGAGTAAGGGATGGTTAGGTTGGTACGAAAGAAAAAGGAGCGAGGCGGTCGCGACCGCGGCCGGAGCCGGGGTAACTGTGGAGGACTGCTCTCGAATGTGAGCCGGTACAGAGGAATGAGGTAGGAGAGATGGTGGCTGCTAGAATGGGGGTGATGGGAAGCCGAGTGGCAGGAGAGGGTTGGGGTTCACCGAGCCATCAACTGATTGCATACCCGCGAGACGCTGCTACAGAGAGCGCAGCGTGGTACTACTAGTCTCGCACCCTCAGACTCAGCGTCCTGGAACCCACAGTAATTAAGTAAATCTGTAAAAGAGATATTCAAGTTTAATATCGTCGTGGGACGCTGAGGCACGCCACGTTGCTGGGAGAACTTATTTTTCTCTGGTTCGCTCTTTACATACAGGAGGAGGGTGGGGAGGCGGCTAAAATGAGCATCAAGGGCCTTCCCGACTTACCTTCTCGGCAGGTCCTTAAAGCAGAGTCCTTACCCCGTGGTCTCGGCTATCCGCTTTTGTGATTTTCCGCTCGGCTCCGACATTTGTGTGTAACAGTGATTTACGTTGATTAATCTTCGCTTCTCCTCAAATCCGACTTTAATGATGTAAGACTCACTCGCACTCACGGTGGAATGTCGCAAGTAGGGGCGCGTGAGACTGATACGCCGGAAGGCTTCATTGTAAGAAATTACTCGAGCTTGAAATATTCCGTGAGGATACGCGAACTTTTGCGTAAGAACGAGTACTTGCAGGGGAAAACGATTTCGAGTCGTTATCGTAATAAGTGACTCGACAAGAATAATGGGAATCGAGTATTAATGCCATGACGTTCTAACCACTAGCAATACTTTAAGCACTAATTCAATGGGCCACGACTTCTTCCTTCCGAAACGAAGGGGCGGATATACTTTTGAAAAGATCTACCACCGTCCTTGGATCTGCTTACAAAGCAATCTCTCCATCTGCAAGGTCCAAAGCGAACGCCACCTAATCTAATCTCCGTTACGACGATGCCGAGTCCAAATCGAACTTGGCAGAGCCTCCACTATCCAGTTTCCCCTGTCTAAAGGAGCTCTGTGGAAGCTGGGCAGTAACCAATCTTTATCTTGATTATGCAGCGCCAACACCGAAGGAGCCAATCTCTAACTGGAGAGCCTGCCAAATAAGGTCGTAAAGACCCTGAATCTATCGATCACCGTTTCAAACTGCGAATTCGGCTCTTGTGATTTGCAATGGAGATTACGCCCGCCGATGCGCTTTACCGAATACGCCACTTAAAAGTAAACAGGATTTTGTATCGTCTCTTTGGAAACAATGAGCGAAGAGTTTATTGCTTTTCCTCCTATCTTTGTCTTCTTCGTCGTTTTCCTCTTTCGAGAATACATTCTCTCTTTCCTCAGTTGTCTTTCTCTTGCATATCTTTCCGTTTTTCCGAAAAAGCTTCCTCTGCTATAGTGGTTTAATTTCGGAGCTTAGTGGGAAAGAAATACCTTACCGACCAGGTTTTTCGGTTTCCGCTGGAGATACTGAATCTCTAAATGTGACTTCTTCCAGATATTGGTATGTAGTCCGTTTGGTCAAAGTCATTCGATAAAAGAGTTAGCAGAATGGGGGCAAATGGTCGAACAGTTAGTGAAACGGTTCAAGTAACGAGTAAGTAGTATAGTTGCCGTGGGTAATAAACGTGTTGTAGAAGTCTGCAAAATTCAATAAATTGTTTTCGGCTTATGACATTGTAAATAGTGTTTCGTTTACGAAGGCGAAATTTATGTTTCGGATAATAAGATTAATGGTGAAATTAGACGGTTTATCGATGAGCACGGGCGTGCGACGAACTGGCGCGGAATGTTGACAACAAAGCTATCGCGAGACTCACGGTATGATACATACGTATACATACGTATACACAGTGCAATTGTGAGGCACGACATTAATTAAATTCATTGTGCGAACATCTGGAAAGCCACTTAATATTGAATATCGATTGAGGTCGCGCATCGTCATGCGCGGCTCTATTTACGGTTGCCAGTGCCGCGACCGCGCGAAGGCGTTGACTGATCAAGTTCGCTCAATGAACAGTCACTCAGCCCGGAAAATGTTGTTGCAAATTTTGATCGACCGTTCTTCTCCATTGAAAGATGGTTCAACGTGCACAGTCGAGGAATTTTATTCGACGAGCGACAGGGTGTATCATCCAACTTTGACATCGCGTGCTTTAGCGAGCGGGCTCTTTTGTTTTCTTTTCAGAAATTGTTCTTTTCACTTCGCCCGATACTTCTCCAGGATATCAGCTGTAGTTACGTCAGCGCGGTTGCCGAGAACTTTTTCCAACTGTGTCAACTAGAAGCGACGAAACATTTCACTGAAATAACGTCCCGAATCGGCAGGCTCGAGAAAGTGTGAAAGGGTACCCCCGCCTTTGAGACGAGATACCGGGATAGTCGAACGAAATTTAGGCAGATTTGCGGTTGTCCGAATGAAAGCGGCGTTGACAGACAGGGATGCCCAATCCGTGACGGTATTGTTGGCCAGTGGATATTTAAGTGTCACTCCAACCATCTGATCAGCATTAGTCCGATCGAAGCGAGACGCGATCGAAATGTCGCGAAACGTTGTTCTCTACTCCTTACTGGTCGCGTGCTGTCTGCTTGTTCTGCAGACAAGTCATGCCCGAGAATTCGATGCTCCTCACGTACGTACTCGCCGGGATGTACAACCACCGGCTACCGTTGATCATCGATCAGGATCCTACTCGGTGATAGAGGACGACGCCATCGAGAGCGATCTCGAGACTGCAGCCACGGGACACCACGGTCACCATCACGAGTCAGGTGGCGGCAAGAAGCATCATGCTGATCACTTCGAGGAGCATGGCTCAAAGGGCGACAAAGCTTACAAGAGCCATCATCACCATGGGAAGGGTGAGAAGGGCCACCACGACAAGGAACATCACGCAGGCCATCACGAGGAGCACGGTGGTCACAAGAAAGGCCACCACGACGAAGCAGAAAAGTATGGCGAGCATCACGAAGGTGAGAAAGGTCACAAGGCCGGCAAGTTCGGTGAGAAGAAGGGTCACAAGAAGGGCCACAAGACTAAGGGTTATCACAACAAGTTCCACAAGGACGAATACCACAAGGAACACAAGTTCTATGACGACTATCACAAAGGTGGTCATCACAAGAAGCACGGAGACTTCCATGGACACCATGACGCCAAAGAGGGCCATCACAAGAAGGGAGGTCACCACGAGTCCGGTTATCATGAGGATCATCATGGCAAGAAGGGACATTTCGATAAGGGACATCACGACGAAGAGCACAAGGGCCACCATGGCAAACACGGTCATGATGAACATTATGCTCATCATGATTCTTATGGGAAAAAGGGTGATCATCATGCCGGAAAGAAGTACGGATATAGCAAAGGACACTAAGGGATAAACCTACGAATTTAAGACTGACGCACGCTTCCCTGACACAATATTGTACGGGGTAGAGTGGAATCTTCGTCCGATAAGCCACCATTTTGCCTGCAGTGTCTCGATTCTCTTCTACGCGAAATCGTAGGGGAGATCTTTCCATTTTTACAGTTTATCGCACGTTAATGGCGCGTACGAGTTTCTGCTAGTGAAAGGTCCTCGGTAGCTGAAAAATAAATCGCGTATACATACGTTTTACATACATGCGTATATGGAAAAGGATAAATGACGTTATTTAAACGCCGTCGAGTACTACGTCCATATCTGCTTTGTCAAAGAGGCAGATGACGCTTTCAATTTATTCCCTTCTCAAGCTTTCCAGTTGCGACGAAATCGTTGGGTTTCTCATATTTGTTCTGCCAGTTATATTACTGCCAGGCGACAACCGACGATATTACGTCCGATCGGTCTCCCACAATGTGTTGTGTCGGTTTTTCTCAATACTACGATACTGCTTCTTATGAAACCTGCTGAAATAAAATGATTCCACTCTTCTGCCCCGTCTCTTGTCCCTCTCCCGATCTTCTATTGTACTGTTGCTCCAATTTTATAAAGATTCAAATACTTAGGACTACTATTGTTGACCTCTTCGTTGTTATGAAATATCGCTGTTATAGGTTTTAAGAAGTTTTATTTGTTAATATGGAAAATCTTGATATCACCGAGCAAGAGTGCGCCATACTTAATAAAAAATCAGAATGATGTATATGTACGTGTAATAAATGACATTCGATGAAAGACCTAGTATACAAAATTACTGTACGCCTGATGAGATAATAATAGAAATTGTGAAATTATAGGCAAATAAAGTCAATATTAATCCATTGATCAAGCTTAATTGCACGCATTGCTGTTTCAATTGATTTTCGGATAATGTTGCATTAGGCGGAAGTACGCATTACGCGTTGAAGCGCTTAAATTTCTGAGTAAATAATACACGAGCAACGATAATGTGTAGTAGATCTCTCGTGATTATACTGGCAACTATATGACGCGTTACTAAATATTACATATGGTGTAATGTTAAGTAAAATGAAACTGAAGTAGTTTATATATTCGCAAAGCGTATAAAAGCGTTCATTACGTTGCATAATTTCTTCTAATAAGACTCGCTCGAAGCTACATATTCCCTTAACTTTCTTCTCAATCGATCGAGAGAAATTCTACTTAATAGGGCCACATTATGCGTGCGAACGTATCCGTTGTACTTCTGTCTATTTATTCATCCGCCTGTCTGTCTCATATAGTGCCATGCCTTCGAAAGGGTTATTTACCGGAACAGCTGGTGCAGCACGTCGAAAACACATGCTGGTATTTCCACAACGTTTGGCGCGAGAACATGCCTCTAATAATGAGAGTCGAAAGTATCAGGTCTTCTACATTTACATGTACACATACATATGTACAATCGTCGACGTCGCAGGTAACACACACTCACACACGTGAATCCAGAAGGTATTGAAATTTTAAGCATGAATCATTTTGGTCTCGGCAGCTGATATTACATTAGAAATTAATTGTGACAGAAAACATTATGTATATCGCATTTTGCCACCTTGCATATACATATATCGTACGAATACTTGCTAGAGTGTTCATTTATTCCTTTAGAAATGAAATGCTCTTGTGAACAAATGTCTCTTAAATGTCAAAGTATGTCGCGTGGAGGCGTGTTGTTAACTATAATTCGAAAGTGGCGTTGAAAGGGAATTGTAATAACAAAGCAATGCCTGTTAATGAAAGCATTTAATCTAAAGTGACTGCAGTATCAAAAGCTTTTTAGTGTAAAGTTGTCATAGAAGGTTTACGACGAACCTTTGCATTCGTTTATTACCTGTGGAAATGCTTCCACCTCGTGAACTCTTTATCAAGAGTCTCTCAGTTTAGAATAATACTGAATTACAGCCGGAATGTTACATTACTATGATACTGCTCTTAACTGTATACTCTGGCGTTTCTATAGATTAATTCCGACTTTTCGCCTTGACTGTATTTTCCGTAATAGGAGTGTAAAACGAATAATTGTCTTTTACAGGTAGATAAACGTCAAGTTGTTCTTGAATGTTACTATATACAATACGTTAAATTTCACGCTAAGCTATAGAAGATTAAGCTACTGTCTACTAAGTTTAAAGGAATTTATATCCAGAAAGGGACTGTTGTGTGCCCAGCTTCCTATTTGGGGATATTGTCTTTCTGCACTCTTGTGCAGTAGAATGCCACCGCAATAAGTCATACGTGTTTCACGGATATTTTCGTATTCTCAATTTCTCCTTCCATTCGCGACGAGTGTTTCGCGCATTCTCTATTATTTAATCTGACTCTGTGTTCGTCTCGAATTCGCATACCCGCGCACGTTTCACTTGCATTCAGCTAAAAAAAAACCTTTATTAGCAGATTCATTTGCAACTAGATTTCATTGGCGTTCCACATCTACAATAAATATTCTCCTTTTAGATAGAGATTACATGAAATAAAAATTTATTTCGAGTTTCTTCGTTTTACTTTAATAAAGGCTATCTATATGGTAAATTTTGAAGCGACAGTTCCACATGGATTTTGAAACCAACAAGAACATTAGTTCCGTGCGAGGTATTGGCGAATAAAGTTCAGTACGAAGTGTGCGATTGATTTGAGACAAGGATCAAGTAGAGAAAAAAGTGATTGTTCCGGGTGCAGTGGAGGATGGTTGCGGTGGGGTCGACGTTGTCGACGGTGCCGAGAGTTCGTGTCCGCGGGCGAAAAGAAGGGTCGACAAATCGCGCCGATACGTCTCGACGTCCGTGAAGCGAGGAGAAAGCCTTTAATTAACGGGCGCAATTCGATCGAACTTATGAACCAATCAACGGCTGTGCGACGGCGTGGCGGCGAAAGAACCGGCAGACTCGAGTGGAAAAACAGAAGAACCGGTGCCGCGCGATACGCTGCTTCGCGTCATTCCAGCACACACAATTCAATACGACAGAGCCAAGCTGCGCGCGCGAAATGACGAAAGCTTGGATTGCTGCTTGAGGTGGGAAAGAGGAGAGCGAGAGAGGAAGCGATAATTTTTTTCACACTGCTCGTCTCATGCCTCTCTAAAGAGGGAGACATAAAAAAGCGGAGAACAGAGAGGAAAATAGAGTCATGAATGCGATCGAGACGAGTAGGCGTGGAAGCCTCGAAAGTTCTCATTAGCCCAGTCGAAACATGTGGGTTGTTGTGAGTTCGATGGAAAGAACGCGCCTGACCGAGTCTGCCTCGGAAGGCCTCTGCCCTCTCCAGTACGCGTTTCCTTTCTTCTCCGTTCTGTGGCCACTCCAATTAGATTAATTAAACCAGCCACACGTAGATGCACCATGAGTCGAAACAATAGCCGTCCGCTTTCTGCGGTCGTTGGAATTGTGACACGCCAGAGAATTACAAGTAGTTTCTACCTATGTTGTAGCTACCACCTTGAATGCTAGCACCGACTGAGAATAAGTACTCACGATTCTACGAGTGTCTGTAACACTGCACTAGACCGAAAAAGTGTACGAGGCACCGCTAATTCAGAGCGAAGTGGAATTCAGACTAGATGGACCTACAAATGGCCAGAGTTAGCTAATTTACCCAGGCCAAGGTTACTAATCAAATTCACATTAAATTTGTTAATTGTGTCTCATTATCTTTCTCCTAGTGACGCGCTAATTATCATTGAAACTGACGAGGGAGGAAGGGTGAGTTTTTTATGCAAATGCCAAGAAAAGAAACGAAACGCTTCGATACACTTTTTAAGCACATAGTACCTACCTTCATGAAGTTTAGTACAGTTCTAATTATGTACCACAATGGACACGTTGGTTATGAAACTCCATAACTTTCATAGTGACCACTGCCTAGTCCCTCTAGCCAAAATTAGTGAATCCATCGTAGATGTTCGTATCCTTTCCAAAGTTATTCAAGCGTCCTATCTCGCGCTTTGTCCATGATCGCAGTCGCCACTGTCGCGAAAGCTGTTTCCATCTTGTGTGGGACGGCTCTCTTGATAATAGCCAGTACTATTATTATAACCGTCGCTATTACCACCTTGACTCTAGAAGCCCAAATTTGAGCATTGTTACGATGACCGCCGCATCCACTTTGGTTGCTTAGAACTTCCGTGTCCAGTGCTACTGCTACTGTTACATGAACTTCTCTGACGATAACGTGAGCTATATGCTATTACTTTTGTTCGAATGTGAAGAGTGGCCGAATGTAAAACGGCTTAAATTCGAATTTTTAACATTTGCAATGTGGACTGTGGATTTAAAATGATATTCTTATTCTAATCATTAGGATATATACTTATAAAAGATAATTGACTTTGAATTCCTTTAATCTTCATAGAACGTCTTGACATTTGTAGATACAATTTCTATCTGCAGTTGTCTGATAGCATCATAAATCAGTTTGACTTTCGCTGTATTACATTTTTTATAATTTTACTCGATTCATTATTTTAGAGAGTTCCTGCACTATTTGATTTTCATTAGAATCGAGGAAATCTAAAATCGAATAGATGGGTGATAGAAAAAACGATTTATACGATTTATGCTTCGTTTCTGCTCTTTAATTTCCAAAACGAAGAAACATTACGCCCTATCGGGAATACAATGTTTAAAATTAATCAACGAAACAGTAAAAACAACAAGGGCAACAAACGTAAATGAATTGCTAATTTGTGGTTGGCGAATGAGTCAGTGTTAGGCATTGGTCGTTGGTCCTTAAGTTTAACGACGATGGTATCCACCATGGCCACCGCCACCTTGACCGCCACTACCGTGTCCACCGCCTCCACCACCCCCACCACCACCGCCACCACCGCCACCACCACTAGAGTAGCCATGTGACTTTCCACCGTGATGCTCGTCTTTATGTCCATAATCCTCATGATGCTGATGATGCTCGTCATGTCCGTGCTTCCCGTGGTAACCTTTGTGGTCTTCGTCGTAATGTCCTTTATCAAAGTGTCCCTTTTTGCCCTCATGATCTTCATGATGTCCGGAATGATGGTGGCCACCTTTCTTGTGATGACCTTCCTTGCCATCGTGATGAGCATGATGATTTCCATGTTTTTCATGATGACCACCCTTATGATAATCATCGTAGAATTTATGCTCCTTGTGGTATTCATCCTTATGCGCTTTGTGATGATAACCAGTGGTTTTCTCTCCTTTCTTGTGTCCTTTCTTCTGACCGTGCGCCCCACCTTTGTGACCGTGTCCAGCTTCATGGTGGTGTCCGTGATTTTCGTGTTCGTCATGGTGACCCTTCTTATGTCCACCGTGTTCACTGTGGTGTCCTTCATCGTGATCGCTGCCATAGTGACCCTGGCTGCCACCGCCGTGATGATGCTTACTGCTATATCCTTTGTCACCTTTAGAGCCGTGTTCCTCATGATGATGTCCGTGATGCTCTTTACCACCACCACTCTCGGAACTAGCATGTTTCGATCCGGTAGCTGCCATCATAAGGTCTCGCTTATCTCTTGCATCCCTAGCGCTCGATTCTCCGATGGCCGTACAAAGTACGGCCATGCCAAGGCAAAGCCACAAGCATAAACTTTTCTTCATGTTGGTACTTGAGAGACCAACGAGTCCACGACTGATCATGTTCCTTTAAAGCATACCTTATATACTAGCGGTTCTACTGTCGTTCCATACGTAATCGCTTTCATTCCTTAATAGCTGTTCTATCAGACGACGGTGTGCTTATTTCGTAAAACTTGCTAAATGGCCACCGATCCAAGCTAACCGACGGATTGTCCTCTTGCTTAGAAATGTCTGTCCAATCAGAAATTAAATGCCTTTCGTGAGCTCCGATTGTGATAGAAGCGAGACGTCTTTTTCCTTTTACTCCGCGTGAAACTGGTGGATCAGGGCATATAATAAGTAGAAAGTATCGAGATATCTCTAACAAAACCCACATTGGTCACAATCGGAGTAAAAACTTAGCTGAGGTTAATCTAACGTAAAATACTGCGTATCGAAAATATCTAATCCGATGGTAGTCGATTATAATAGGTAAGCAGCCTTCACCGTTCAACTGATTTTCTTGTGCGGGAATTTCTCTCAATTTCTAATTCTCTTTGAAATCAGAAATTTTCTGGTTTTCTACTAGGATTTCGGGTATCTTGAGCTCGACGTGTTCCGTTCATTAAGCTTGGTGTTTCCATTTGAACTCAAGAAGAACGTTCATGGAAAATTGTAATGTTGCATTTGAGCATCCTGTATAATTCTATTGATATTGGTTGAAACTTCAGAAGCTACAATCTGTTGTTTACGTTTCTAAAGCAAATTAATGGAGTCAGTCGACTAACTAAATGTTGAATAATGAAAGGTCCTGCAGTATTATATTAAAGCGAGAACCGTTTAAGCATCTCTGTATTAATACCTTTGCCCTCCCCACAATTACTGATTATTTATCTAGTTTAATCATTTTGCTCATTCCGGGATTCATTATAATTTTGAAATCCATTAATTTAAATTCACTAAACTTGCATCAATAGCTCATATTTCCTGTACGAATGAATTGTATGCAGCTGACATTAATTTTGGGATTACTGAAGCCTGATCGTTTAGACAAGTACGTAAAATAAATTTTTTGCAGCATCTATAAAATACTATCAAAGAAATATGTTAATGTCTGAGATCATTTCAGTCAGGAAACCTTTACCAATTAAATGTATTACTACTGAGTAATTTAGTAATTATAAATTTGACAATTGAGTATGTTTTTAATTACTTCGTCAGATCAATTAGTTTAATGCTTTCGCAATATAGGAAATTAATTATATAGAATATTCTCTACTTCAAGTATCTATTTATTTAATCGTACCCACCAATGAAATGAACCGCCACGATTCGATTGGGTTACATTACGCAACGGTAGGCATTAAAAAAATATTGTTTGTACACAATGGGAGTAGCATAGTTTCAGCATAGTAGACAACGATTTCGTTCGCGTTGCATAACGGTCTCGATTGACAGCGCCGAACAGGCTGAAATCGGCATTACAAACTAATCGGGTTAAGGAGACATTACTTTCGCAACGAAATATTCAGGCAGAATAGAGCCACTGCTTCCCTTATGTCGATTATTCCCCGTTCGATATATAATCCCAGCGTGGTGACCGGATTAATCATACCGAACACGGCAGCAGACTCGAGCGTTTCGTTTCGTATCAACTAGACGAACGCGAGCCAGCCGAGAGAATGAGGTCTCTTTTCACGGTGTCCCTTCTGACGATGTACGTCGCTTGCCAGTTGACTACTGCAAGGCAAATCTTCTTGGATCACGATGATTTGGCGGTCGCTGCATCCGGCCACCACTTTGAGAAGGGTGGAGGCGACGAACATCACGCCGACAAGTTCAGCAAGCACGGAGAAAAGGGTGATAAGGGTTACAAATCGGACCACCACCATGAAAAGGGAGAAAAAGGCCACCACGATAAGGAGAATCACTCTGGACACTATGGTGAGGATGGGGGACACAAGAAGAGCCACCATCACGATGATGGTTACTTTGCCGAGCACCATAAGGGTGAAAAAGGTGAGAAGGGCCATAAGTTCCATGAGGAAGGGCACTACGGCAAGGGACACAGTACAAAGGGACATCACGAGGTTCACAAGCTAGACGAGTTCAAGAAGGACAAGGAGTTCTACGATGAACATCATGACTCGGGACACCATGAGGAACATGGTGGACACCATCACGAGCATGGACACAAAAAAGGTGGACACTTCAAGAAGGGACACCACGATCAAGGACATCACGAAGATGCTTATGGAAAGAAGGGCCACTTCGAGAAGGGACATCACCACAAGGACCACAAGGGATACAAGGACGAAGGTGGACACGATGAACACCATGATTTCCACTCCAGTCATGGCAAGAAAGGCGGTCATGAGGACCACAAAACTTGGGGATTTAAAAAGGGACATTAATAGAAATGTAATTTAAAACCAAATATATCTGACTTATCGTAATCGTTAAATGTTGTATTATGTTTGTTGAATACCGTGTTACGTTCCTAATTGTATTCGAGAAAAGTAAATAAATATTCAATCTAATTTCTTGTTACACAGTAGCGATTGTTTATTCTTATTATGATTCTCGCATCAATGACATACGCTAATTATCAACCTTTTTTTTTTAAATTTAATATCGGGAATTTTTCAAAGTAGCGTTTTCGACAATAATCCTTATTGAGTATTGAGACGCGACTTAGTTATAAGTTAACATTCTCTTTCGATTATATTCTAATTTAAAATTCTAGCAATACTTAAGGTGTTATGTGTATGCGAACAATTTCTTTCTTAAAATTGGTTCCGAATTTCTGTTCCAATTGGTTCCGTAACAAGGAAGTTACACAATGGACTGCGGTTACCACCGTAATAGTTCAGTGATTTCGTGTTTTGCATGAAACGCATTTTCACGGTACGATAGGTGCAAAAAGTTCGATAAAGAATCCCTTCCAAACCAATTACCTCACGAGCTTGTGCAACATATAATAGTGCTGCAGTTTAAGGACTTTCTTCGATATTTTATTGGTTTCCATTTCAAACGCAAATGAAAATGACACGAATTCAAAGGTGTTCATTCTGTAAATGTTTAATATCTATCAATACTATCGATTCGGTATTTAAGAGGGCGCGTGTCGGTACAAGGATTAAACGGAAACAATATATAGGTTTAGCAAACGTTTATTTCTGTTACAACCATTATAATGTCTGCTTCGTATTGTAACCGGGCTGCGATTGGAATTGACTTCCGACCGCGGTGGTCGACCTCGATTCAAATGTAACAGAGTCTTCTGATATTTCTCGTAAACAATAGCGCGCAATTAATTCAAGGTCTCAATTCACGGACTCCGAAACGGTTTTAGTTAAGCAGCCGCTCATAAATTGCATACAGGAAAATAATTAATAAGTAAACAAAGACCAAGAATGGGTTTAAATATTTTGTATCACAAATTGGAGCTTTGACTACTTATTATTTTATTAATAATATTTAATAGCTATTAAAGCGTTGGATATAAAATTGTTATCACCATTATGTACGCACTTTGTTTTGAAACATATGATTAGTGCATTATAAATTTCTGAAGCTCGTTCAAATTGACTTTAGTCAACAGGTCATTGATTTGACGAATACAATAGGTGTGTACAATCATTTGTCGAATGCAAATTGCACGTGCAAACCTAATGCATATTTTGTGTAGATAACGACATTTATACATGAAATATATAGGATGTGTACATGTGGTTATTTATAATTCATGTATAAATGTTTTATCCGGTTCTATTACTTGTCCGTAGAATTAGAAGTTTGTACCTACATGATTGATGATTTCGAATGATATACTTATAACATTACGCAAGAGTTCATAAAGAAACACGGAACATTTTACATTGTTCATTAATATTCTTTATTAGGTATTTAAAATTATATTGAACACATAACAACAACAGATGAATTGAACTCGCTCAAAACGATTTCTAAAAATATCAATGATGACCGAGATTAGCTACTGAATCCGTAGTTTTTGCCTGAATTCGTGGCACCTTTTTTTGCATACTCTGAATGGTTGTCGTAATAGGAATCCTGTCCTCCTTCTGCTTTGTGACCCTGGTCACTACTAACGTGATGTCCTTTGTCGTAATATCCTTTCTTTCCATTTTCTTCATTCTCAAAACCCGAATAATGATTGCCACCCTTTTTGTAGCCACCTTCCGCTGCCTTGTGCTGTTCATTTAGAGTGTCATATTTCTCAAAGTGTCCCTCTTTCTTTGCATTATCATAAAAATCGCTGTCCTTCTTGTATTCATCTTTGTGGTACACCTTGTGGAAACCCGTAGTCTTGTGCCCGTTTTTATGGAACGATGACTTCCCGTAGTCACTGCCTTCCTCAGCTTGTTCCTCATTATGAGTAGATCCATACTCACCAGCTGTATCTGTGTTCTCCTTTTTATGCCCTCCTTCTATCTCGTAGTAACCTACCACGGCACAATATACAGACAAATCAGAATGTATAGCGCGGAATATGAATATAACGCGAAACGTGTCAGTGATAATTAAAATTACCTTTCTTGCTTTCATTGTCACTGTGACCGTCTTCTCCTTTGTCGAATTCGTGATGAGTCTTGTAACCTTTGTCTCCCTTTTCTCCTCCTTCAGAATATTCCAGTGCAGAAAACCGTTTACCATTATCACTTTCGGATGAACTTCCACGATGATTATCTCCGTTTTCCAGTTTCCCAGCAAAATGGTAATCATTAAAGCCGAACGCTTCCGGCGCATGATGATTATCAGAATCCTCATTGTGGTCATAATTGTCATCATCTTCGTCTTTGTCATCTCCATCGTCATCGTGATCACTTTCAGCAGTGTTTTCTTCACCATCCTGACCTTGATCTTCATCACCGTCATCGTCATGATCTTCCTCATCGGTATCAGCATCATCCCCATCGGTTTCCTGTGTTTCACCATGTGTTTCAGTTTCTGTCGGCTTTTGAACCTCTTCGTAGTAGGGCGCGAGTGCTCGCTGGTTAATGGACACAAGTGCTGGCGCATATTTAGGTAATTGTTCAGCTGCGTAGTTGGCAATTTCACCCTTCGTGTAAGACTGTTGCTCGTAGGGTATAGTCTCATGTAGCGTAGTTGCATATGCGGCTACAGCGGGTGCTGCTTCTGAAACGACAGGCGCAACAGGTGCAGCAACGCCGACGACATAGTGCAGAGGGTCCGGTGCATCGTAGTAGCGTCCACTTCCGTGATTGGTGTATTGCATGTAGGAGGCCGGAAGACCCTGTTGCTGATGGTACACGTATCCTGAGGCTGAGGTCTCCAGGTCAGCCATTCTCATTTTCGAGACGGTCGTGCGTTCCATTCGGGTTGGCGCACTATCGCCACTTGCGCACAAAAGCAGGACACCTACAATCGCGCTCCACATCATGTTGAGAAGATAAACACACTAGTTTTTGCGGAGAACTCGCTACAAGGGTTGTTGCTGTTACACTCGATAGCTCTTTCTGTTTATACTGCTCTATCAACCGCCCGCACTGCTTTATATATACACACGAAAACGTGATTTGTTCGTTTGCGTCGTTTGGTGCGTCAACAAGGGATCGTTGAGTGGAACCAAGTATTCCACGGTTGAACCGATAATTCAAGTACGCAGTGTTATTGACGGCGTAGCTCGCCTTGCGCGACATTCCTAAGAATCGCGCCTATTTGCGTAATGCTGAATAGAGACATGCTTGGCGGTCCGGATTCTAACTTGCCGTAAGGAGACTTTTTGGTAATTTGTTGGTCAGAGCTAACTACGAATTACCGGTTTCGAAATAGTTTACTTGAATCAGATGTAATACGTCTTATTCATTTACTTTTATGACGATTAACTAACTCTGTGAGAGTTTGTCAAAAAGTATTTTATGCGGTGGAGCACTGTTATATAAACGTTCATAAAGTCGCTTAAGAAAGTAGTGACTTAAGACTACAATACCTTGTTTCATGCATATGTTTTATTAGTCAGTGCATTAGATACTGTACATTTTATTACTTTAGCAATACGTTCTCCTAGTTCTTATCATTATACTTGTGTAATCAGGTGTGTGAGAGGATATACAATGTTATTCAAACTTGTCGAATATTAATTTCGACCTGAAAGTAGTATTAAAGTTTTTCTAGTTCCATCTGCAGTGGTTCCAATTGAATCAGGCGACGCTAATCAAGGGTAAATCCAAATTTCGCCAGAGACGATCGAACGGTAGGCTAAACACGAGACCTTGAAAACCGAAAGTCATATGGTCCAAGAGGTCGTGTGAAATCAGAAGTCGAGATTTGTCGAAATGTCATGGTAGTCGTTCTTCCAGATGCATTCCGGCAGCTTCGAGTAAGAGCCAATCGAGCCGGATCGCTTGATCGACTGGCGCAAGATATAAAAGAGGTGGGCTTATGGTGCGCCGATTACAGTGTATTCCAACGCGTTTCTACGATCCAAGCCCGTTCACTTGGATCCACGCCATTCTGTAAAGCCGTTATGCACACCGGTCCAATTGATTTCTGTGGTTATTAGAAATTAGAGCGTACAATATCGCAAATCCCGACGAAGAAAATGAAAGCCTTCATACTAGGGTGGTACGTTATCTACGCAGTTCTCTGCGTTTCTGCCCATCCAGTAAAAAAAGGGGGCAGTGAAGCGCGTCGTGAGGCTTTGGAAATTTACGACCTACAAACCATGGCCAGTGCTCCGATATTCGAGGACACGTCCAGGGACAGGTTATCAAGGGTGGCAAAAAACAACTTCGCCGATTACGTAGGAGTCTTGATTCCTTTGAAATCAACCACAGTGCCAAAAAACAATTTCCCAATGATGGCTATGCCCTTGGAACCGGACGCAGAGATGTTACCAGCACATTATACTGGGGTCGTCCCACCGGGCGTCGACCACATGGAACTTAAGCGCACCGATCCGGAGAGCTTAGAGAGCAATCCGAGAATCATATATCTCGTCGAGCCCAGTGGTTCTTTGGTGAAACCCAAAAGCCTTGTTCAAGTAGGTGGTACTCAAGATTCGACTTCCAAGGGGGTCACTGGCGCCGTAAAACGTGGTTCCACCACAAGCAAAGCTGGTACCTTGGAGAAAGCATCAAAGGGTAATGTCGAGAAGCAGAAGCAAAGGTCCGAATACGCGGAAGCTAATGGAAAGAAGAAGGAGCATTCGGAAGAAGCAAAAGCTTCAGGGAATCAGGAGGATCGAGGCGAAGGAGCATCGGGTGCTGATTATGAGGAATACGAT
Source organism: Trypoxylon attenuatum (assembly GCA_963989405.1). Lineage (NCBI taxonomy): Eukaryota > Metazoa > Arthropoda > Insecta > Hymenoptera > Crabronidae > Trypoxylon > Trypoxylon attenuatum. Next base: position 7,160,365 of record OZ022490.1, on the reverse strand, counting down.
GCACGCGCAAAAGAGCGCAAAGCCTCGGGATACCACAATGTCTACCATAAGGATGAGCGCAAGAAGGACGCGGACTATTACAAGAATCATAATGAGGGAGGACAGTTTAAGAAGCATGGACATTACAATGAGAAGCACGTCGCGACCGAGGGGGAGCGCAAGAAAGGTAGTAGCGGTGACTCTAGTCGCAGCGAGGGAGGATCTGGCAAGCAAGGGATGTTCGAGAAATCCCGAGTCACGCAAGAAGCCAAAGGTCATGACGCTCAACAGGGTTACGATGGGTTCTTCAAAAACTTCCAGGGATTCGGGAAGGAGGGTGAATCTGGGAAGGGTGGAAAGTTCGGCTTCCTGAATAAGAAAGCTCGTTAGACGCACTTGTAATGAAAATGAATCGTAACGATAGATGAGATTATTTGATTTCTCGAATTCTGATTATTTTGTATATTCCAACTTCAATGTAGTGTTTGTTAATTTATTGTTATATCAACGCATCCGTTTTCTATTTTCTCGTGTATATATTGGCATATTTCACGGGAAATCCAATTATGTTGAAAATATTTTACATTGGCTATGCGTATTAAACTCATATGAATCATCAAATGGTTCGTTACAGAGCTTTGCCCCCAGCTCCAGCGAACCGCTCGGAATTTTAGCTTTATTCTCATAATTCTCAATACGCATCGAGCACTCGATTTAATTAAATTCTTCCGCAGTGCGTGTGATCCGAAACTGTACGAAATTATCGAGAAGAGCAGTTATTTTCGAGTGCTCCTGATTTCACTGAATTTCACGGTTTACGCTGTTTGGAAATAAAGTGTTACGTTCTCTCAAGTTCATCGAGCCACTCTGATCTGCGGTCATGGCTTCCCTGCTTCCTTTCCCGTGCCGCAGGTCAACGATTCACCAAACCCACTCATTTCGTACAACAGCATTCATACCTACAATATTCTGTATAATTAATGTCTATTGATAATCATACCGCGACCCTGATAAAATGCGATATTTACGAGTTTCATCGAAAGTGAAATAAATTATTGAAATGAAAGTGAGTGACCACCGAGGTGATCGCGACTGGCTATTAGTATCTATGCATTAGCAAAACTTTTCCAAGTTATCTTACAGGTGTAGTATACATTGGCGAGTAACCAACACATTTTGCCGGAGTATACAGCTTCACCCTGTAGAATGATACAGTGGAACCCAAGCGTTTCTTCCTCGTGGTTCACTGAGCTGGATTCCTGCATTCATCAAGAATAAGCCGCGGTACCTGGAGGCTTACCTCACACACGCAGTCTCTCGCTCTACGGCCGAATAAGTGCGTCTGCCTACGTCTGCTTATGAGTTACGCCTATACACGGGATTACTACAATACCTCGGCGCGGCTCTGCGTGTGTATCCGTACGCTAGCATTTGTCTGTACGATACATAAATTTACGTACACCTGGGTTTGTATAATGCAGGAGACTCCCAATCCACAGTCGCGCGTGTACGATGGTAGCCAACGCACGAGTGTGATTATGTGAGTGAGTGTGAATGCACGTATTAGTGCACACATAGATTCGAGTATGTATATGCAATAGTTGAGTGTATACGTGGGCTTGTATATTGAGGGGCGGTGGAACGCGCTGCGAATAATACATAAATCAGATGGTCTGCAAGCTGCCTGCCATATCACTCCGCACAATGGTTATGAATGAATAGAAGCTTCCTTGAGTTATCGCCGCGGCTGCTCCTTGAGAAAAGCTTGCGAAAGTGCTGGGCAAGTGTCTTAAATTTTTATTGTGTCAAACCTCCGGCATTTGGATTATTATCGGAAACACTGAAAATAGAGAATCTCATTCAAGATTTCCTCCTTTCTTTCGGTGGAGGAACACTTAAATCGCTTTGTTATTGAAATATAATCCCGGCGAAATTAATCATTTTTCCACGCAGCCCCTTTCCAGCTACGCGAAATGAGAGAAATGCGAAAATTATGGCAGTACGGTATGGTATGACTTTACAGAAAATTAATGAATCGTTCGACTCTGCTCTTGGTAACAATGTCCTTAGATTTAAGGTTCGTTCGATTGGCGATTTATTCCTGCAGTTTCTATCAGAATGTCGTAACAAACGACGAGAAAAGAAAAAGCGAGAGGCAAACGAATTTGCGATAGAAAGCGCTGGTATAAATCGTTATTCTAAACGACACGGAAAACAAGCTCTACGTTGAGGAAAATTTCGTTGAAACAGTTTTCAATTACTTAGTTTATTCAGATACTCATTTATAATAAATTTCAAGCACGCTTGTAATTATTATTACATTCACAATTAATAAATGGTATTGTTCATCATCGCTGCTTCGTGTATTTCCAAGAATTTCGTGAATGTACATTTGCCGGAACAATTAATAATACGCATCAAATTCGTGTTGATCGATCCGAATAAATACCCCACTTTTTTCTCAATTTTCCGAGCAGCAAATGATGGGCGAAACAAAAAAGCGTTTCTCTTGGATTCGACAAATATCGGGAAAGGTTTGCGTGTGTCTGCTGTAATTATTTGTCGGCACGCAAGGACAGCCATACAAATAATATTATTTCTCTGCTTTGACCTCCGTGGTAATGATATTTTGGGGAATCGGCTAACGCTAACCCGATAGATATGACGCTGCGATTATTTCAGTCATTAAATAGCCCTATACTAAAAACAATCAGATACGTGATAACCTTTAACAGACCAGCAACAAAAATATTACGTTCCTGCCTGAGTACAAGAGCCTCTAAAACAAAATCTAACGTTAGTATATCCTCCCAATATCTCATACAAATTCCCACATTATTGTAATAATCTTTCTGTAGTACACTAGTTTTCAAAGAAGTCACTGTTTACAGTACAAAATTGAAATCATCGAATTTTCATACCAGAAAAGAATTCATTTTATTTCATATAAACGTGTGTCTCGCACGTTTGTAGGAAGAAAATTGAATAATAAAAATATAGATAATAAAATAAGTTCAATAATTATACTGTCATATTTCGTCAGCAAGATGCGAACTGTACAATGAGACTGGCATACCCAGAGGACTACGAAAAAGTTCTGAAATTCCTGACCTACGCGTACCTGCCATACGAGCCAGTGCTAGTAAACATTGGCTTGGGATGTTCACCACCATCGGAGTATTTTCTGACGATGCTCGAGGCGCAAATAAAAGAGGGTATGACGCTAATCGCAATCGACAGCGATTGCCACCTTATCGGAGCTGCGGTGAACGCTGGCTCTTGTCCGTGGGATTCTGAACGGTTAATGGAGCTGGCGGAGTGTTGCGAATCCGGCCCAGTTCGCGATGCGATCGAATTCTTCGCATATGTGAGTTGCAAGCCTAATCTCTGGGAGAGGTACAATGTGCTGAAGATATTCGAGTGCAGCAGTTTGGCGGTAGAACCATCGTGTCAGAGCCGCGGTATTGGCAGGCGCCTCCTCGAGGAAAGTTGGCTGTTAGCGCGCGATTGTGGCTATCGATTGTTCCGCATCGACTGTACCAGCAGGTAAGTTCGTGTTGGATGACCTTGGTATCTCGGTTGCGGCTCAACATCCTCAGGAATCGGTGTCGCTTTTCCTGCGGTCAATTGGACTTCGAAGAATTCTCGGGAATTCGAGTATCTTCGCCCAGTATCGCGAACGGCCGACCGCTGTTCCAAGATTCCGATGTGTTGTGGCTTTCCCTATAAGCTCTATCCGTATTTCCGGTAGCAGCTGTACGATCCTCGCATTTCAGATTTTACATTGTCTTCGAGCTATTCTCCTTGGTTTTGCTTGTCTCCCTTAACCCCTCGTTCTCGCTGGACTATTTGTATTTGAAGATACGGTGATGTTGTGTTTGTTTTTTTTTTTAGCTACACTGCCAGAATGGCGAAGAATTTCGGCTGGAAAAATGTGTGGACGATGCCGTATAACCGTTACGTGAAAGACTGCGAACTCGTTTTTAGGAACATCAGAGAGCCCCACACCGAGGTACAGGTGTACGCTGATCCTCTTACCTATTGTAAATCATATTATCCACCTTATAAAAAGAAGTGTGGATAACGTGTAGGTAAGCAATACAACTCACCATGTAATACGAAAGTAAACGTGTTCTTTGTGTTTAAACGATGTTAAGAGGAACTATTAATTATTAACTTCCTCCTATAGTTCATTTTTACTTGGTACAATAGAAAAACTTATTGCAACCGATACTTTCTGAAACACTTATCAATAAATAAAAACGACAGTAATGTTTTACACCTTTATATACACGCGTGGAATAATTGTGCATTTTGTTGATGTTTGTTATTGTGCATCAGTTGAGGTAGAAGGATTCTAGAACGAGGAGAAATAAAACATACTAGCATTCAAATTCAATTCTCAATATTTGTTTTTTGAACTTCCTCACTCGACTACAGGTTAAAGTTTACCTTTTGTGAACTGTGCTATTACGAATGCTCGGAATTTCAAATGAAACCAAATTTACTATCTAACAAGTTGTAAGTTGAACTTGAGTGGATAGAGTCTGACATAAGGTGAAGCGTTAATCGAAAGCTTCCTCCAGAACATGCAGTCGAATAATTGCCGTTGTAGAAGAGTTGCTGATTTTACCACGTGAAAATTCATACAGCTTGTGAACAGGCTTGCGAACGATGGTTCGCGTACCATACATTTTCGTTATCGATGTGTTCGGAAATGGTCGGCATATTGCTAGTTCAGATGATCTATCACCAGCTGAGTCGACTCATTTGTAAAACAATTTCAGGCAAATGTCGGGGCGTTCATTACTATTCCGTTATTGCTGAATCCAGATGCGCTAGGTGAAAATGTTGGCTACGATAATTTAACCGGCTGTCCGCAGTAATTTTGTACACCAATTGATCCAGATGTTCAACCATTATATTCAACAGCAATTTTGAATTGCGGAAAAGGTCAAAAGCCGTTTCCATCGATTAATCCCTCTGGACGCAATAATCCTGAAATGATTTTTATTCTTCATTGGAGTAAAATTCCGATAAATTTGTTATTTACTTTTATAAGTTGAATTTTTGTTCTAAACGTTTTTAGAGAAATTTTATCTCGCACATAAGTACAATAATCTGTGATACCCAAATGCAGGATCCTGAAGTTGCTTTAATTTATATAGACTGGAGGGTATTCTTTTATTTTAATTTTTTGAGGCATCGTGATTGACGTCAAGAATGTAACAAAATATTAAATGAACCTCATACTTTAATATTTTCAGTTTACAACCGAATAATATTCGTGCAGTGTTTAACGATAATCTATGAACTATTATTATCATTAAAATAGCCACACAAGATTAATGATAAGGATTCCTTGTTATACTATTGTTCTAGTATTCATGAATGCTGGCATAGTTTGATCATTCGACGAGTAGATCTGTAATCGTCTGTGGAGAATTGAATAGGAGACTTGTCTAGCACCAATCTTAGTTTGCATAGATTCACGGTTTGTTAATTACACGACACTATTTGCTCAGGGTCTTACAGCGCCTCCTGGTAACATAATCTCGTAAAGTTCCAAAGGCGAAGTGTACGTCAAACACTGATGACGATGCGACAGAGCATATTTTCTTTCATAAAAGAACATTGCACAGTGCAGGTACGCCTTTTACCCATTTTCTGCTTTGTCGCAGACGGCGAGTTTTTCTTCCTTTTAATGTTGCGACTACCTTTTTGCCTTCTAAAATTTCGCCAACGCTGATTGCAATGTAAAGGCAGGCGAGCGCAGATGCAGACTCCTCGAGAACACTGTTCTCCCGGAGTCGTACACAATTACCATTCTGGCGGCGATTGGACACAGCACCGTGTACACCCTTCGAATCTGACCTGAATCAAAAGAAGTCTGTAATGAATGTCCGTATCTTAAATGAACTACCATCCCCTCCTAAGAAGACAGGAGAGAGGGTAGAAAAGAGCTAGAGGATAAACTTGCCACCCTCTGATTCTTCCGCTTTACATTTCTCCACAACAATTTCGTTGTCCAACCAAGGGCAAAAAAGAAGACGAAACTTGTAGGTTATTCTTTTTTTTAATTAAGCGGTCCACATACTGGCAAGCGTATAATGTATTCAGATTTCGTAGGAGTTGACGGCATCATGTAAGTGGGCTGTACGAACAGTACCTGTTGATAATGTCTCTTGGAAGCTCGAGTTTCAAAGCTCTTGCCTCAGGTGGCATAACAAATTCTGTCGAGCGAAATAAGCTCTTTGGAATAAGTAGGCAGGGAAGCAGGCAAAGTCTTCTCGATCGTAAGGTTCCGAACGAAATACGACTTTTACCGTAAATATCGCAGCTAAGGCAGATTAGAGGCGGAGTAGCTGGCACTGTTTAGGGCTCTTCTCAAAAACGATCTCGTGCCGATCTCGAAGCCGTAATGATTAATGGAGTTAGAGAGCTGCGCGCAGTTCCGTAATACCGTAGCAACTATCGAGTCGGAATTACAGTTGAGAAACTTCGAGGTGAGTTAGGGGACCGGCGTCATCGTCTCGGTTGGGGGATTCTCTCTCATCTCCTTGGCTCCGCAGCCATCCGACCACGTACTAAACTCGATTTGATTTTGATTCGACGTACACTGGAAACGCATTTAATATATGTATTTATGTGCCAAGTGAACATGTATCGCCTAGAAATGAGCATTACTTGCTTCTGATACCCTAAAGGAGCGCACGTACCACAAGGATCCATATAAACTTATTCGAATTTCATCTTACTCGCTTTAACATCTGCTAAAAGATGTCAAATACAAATTTGAAATTTTTGAAGAGTCTCGGTACTCATGTCAGTATATCCGAAATATCGCTTACGCTGTAGATTCTTTGGAAGAAAATATTTTTACGAATATGTATAACGAATTATTTGGTAATTTCGCTGACAATGAGTAGTCTTTGCTTTACATTTAACCAAATTTCGTGGAAAAAATCTGTTCTCGTTTTCGTGAAGGACAAAGATACCGAGAGGAAGAGGAAGTGGCTTTCTCATGCAAGAGGGTGTGGGAGTCAACGTTTGCCGAGGTTCCGGGCTCGCGGACACGGTTTAAACGAGCTTAATCTACATAACTTCAACTTCTCTGGAGTCGTGTGTTTCGAGGAGCACGTGTGTCTCTGCGTGCCACGCTACCCCTAATTCGACTAATATCGGGAATTGTTTGCCGAATTGAAATAGTTCGCCCAAAGACTTCTACCTCGTCTGGTAGCTTAAGCTCCACCAGGAATGAACTATTCCGTACAAATGTACAAAAAAGTTATGCTAATGATTTTTGAAAAATCTCAAACTCGATGTTATGTCCAATAATCGTTTCACCGTGACTAACGTAACGGTAATTGAACATTGTGGTTTTCACGTGAGCAAGTTTCTTGTTGGTTCAATAATCGCGGTCACTTTCATCAACAGTAATAATAGTTCGGTTCGAGTGACCATCGGCGAAGTTAGGCGGGGTCAAACTCACCTAACTTATATAGCTGTTTACCCGTGTTGTTTGACAAGTTCTTGCCTTAACCGTGCCAGGCCACGCAATTTCGAGAGGACAAAATTCTCCTCCCGAAGAAAGAAAGTTTAAGCTTAGTCTCCTGTATTTCGTAGCTTGTGGAATACTCGAATGTTAAAGTTCGACGACATCCAAATGTAATGGACAACAGTACGGGTACAAATGCTTGTTTTTCTACTCTGTCACATTTCTCCATCCTTTGGTATATCATACAATTTTCGTTGAATATCTCTAATACAGTATATCATTATAGCAGATCGACTGTTAAACTCTTACATTAAGAGCATTAGCGAACAATTCGAATCGTTCGTTAAATAATAATTTTATCAGGGAGTCTTCGCGCAGACTGATTTTATTCAAGCTCCCAGTCGACGAGAACAGATCGTTACTAAACAAGTAACAAGAAATGCAGTAGTTGCAATTACTTTCTATAGCTGTTCGTTCCGTGGACAGTATAGTCCGGGGGCATGAATAGTAGTAGCCTCTTGGAAAATTAAAAACTTATCCGTGCTTTATCAAGTTTCCTTGCTCAACGGCTGAAACGAGCAAATGATGAAAAGCGGCTTCGCTGAAATGAAAACTTCGGACATTCGACGGATTTCAAACGAGTTTCTCAGCCCCTATACATCGGGCAAACGTTGCCGCAGTGGGATCGACAGTTTCCGCAAGACCGTACCGTAATTCGAGTAGCTTAATTACCGTAACTATTGATCAGGGTCGTCAGAAAATCAATTCGAGCCAAAAACCTTAACAATTTGACTAATCGAATTACAAAAACTCGTGGCTTGATTAACCACGAATACGATACCGTACAGACGAATGATGAATGCGTTCCGAACATCCTGGTAATTAGGACTCCCTTGCTGGCAACCTGTACGACCATTTGGCAGATGGACCTAACTCAGCGTGCAAGCATCCATTAACACGTATATTCTCGCGCGAAGGAACGTATAGCGTGGGTGATGTATACGGCGATAACACCCCACGCACATTCGCCAGACTACACATAACTGCGGACCGGTCTACCTAAACACAGCCGAGGCCAAACGATGCTCTCGAATACGCATATACGCCAGGAACATTGCGCCAACAATTAGGAGGCCCCTTTGCTACCGCCCGTAGTACATACCAACGTCTATTCGCAAAGTCCAAGAGCTATCCGGACAATCCCCTTCAGTGGCTTCTACTTACGGAATCTTGCTGAACTAAAGCCAGTTTTGGGTATGATGCGCCGATCACCTGGTGAATATATGTAGATTACGAGTACCGATCTACGGTAAACGAAGGTATTGACAAATTTCCTCGGTTAAACTTTGAGAGAGTATACTTTCGCGTTATGCTCAAGAGAATACTGACATATTTTTCTTCTGCATTTTACGCACTGATGTTGCACGATAATCGAAGATATTAACAGTATTAAATTATTCGGAGATTGTATTTGTTCGTTGTACAAAATAATGTTTGAGATAAAGTTGTACCAAAGAAAGTTAATATACATATGTATATGCGTTATTGGGATAAATGGCGCATTGGCGTTCTCTGATTTCAGTGGTGGATTGTTGGTTTTCAAAAGATACAATTGGCAAGCGGAACAGATATGTGCATTATGTAGAAGGTCGAGTTCCTGGTTTCACCTTTGACATCGCTGTGACCAGTGTAGCAAACTTCAGTTTTTCCGCTACGTGATCCGATAATACTGTTGTCAGAGGTTTCGTTCCTCCAGTGCCGTCATGCATTTATGTATTTAACAATTAAATACGGCAATGTTATTAATGAGACTTCTCGAATCAAACGGAGAGTTTGCGCATGATATTTATACATAATATTTATTCGTGCTGTTTATTTGACAGGAATACATGGCCAGCGGGAAAATGTGAAAGGACACACGAACCGAAATGGTATTCGCCTCAATTGTAAAGCTTTGGATATAATTGTCCCAGTCCTTTTGAAGTATTTTCCTTTGTTCGTCGCCTAATACCTTTCTGCAGCATTTATTACAAGAGAATTCCATTTTAAGAGATCATACTCCTCAATGCTATCGTTTATTAACAGTGAACCGCTCGAAGCGAAGCGATTCATTTATTTCTTTACCTTCTAGATTTTATACACGCGAATCTCATTTTACGCGCGGTTAATGTTTAAGCCAAATTATCGACGAACGCGTGCCTCTTCATGTTATATCCCTGCTTCATGGTCTAATGCCGATGACGATCAATTCAGCCTGAGATCATCCCTTTGATCCCATCTCCTACGTAGGAATTTTTCTGAATTTTAGCTTCGATTAACGCTGAGTCGAAGGTCAAAAGTCGAACATCGAACTCAAACCGGCTATTCAGTAGTGTTGCCGCAAATCACGCAGAAGTCAATTTAAACTTTTTCAATTATTGCGATATCTTTTATCACGGATGCTGGTGGTTCTCGTAGCAAAGCATTCAGACGCCTCAGGTAACTCTCTACTTTAGATACCTAAGACCGAGTGAGGGGGTCGTTCGTTTCATAAATAAGCCTTTGTGCGACCCATCTGGAAATTGAATCCGAAAGTTCGCCGCCGTCGAGAGAAAACTGGAACCGTCGGCGTCGAGACTGAATCGAGCGACCATTTCGTGTGCGTCCAGCAACGCCTCTGCGATAGCATCGATTTTCTTCCAAGATTTTTCCCTTTCACCGAAATATCCGCCACAGTAGCTCGCTCTTTGTTTATTCGCATTCGTTTGGTTGAAATTGTATTTATTGTCCCATTGTGCTTACATCGCGTGATAGAGACTCCCTGTTTTGACCTGATGGAGAATTCTGCGAACTGCATGCTAATATCGGGCTATATGCTGCCTCGTTTCGGTTACCACTTTGATAGAATTCCGTTTATCATGGTTCACAGCCCAATTTCTATTGCACCTAGGAATACTAACTCGCGTACCTCAGTTCCTATTACTGGTGATGTCCGCTTTGACGAGCTTGCATTATTGTCAACAGAGCAGAACGATCATTATATTTGTCATCCGCATTTCTAGACTGTACGAGAGCGAGTGTACTGAAAAAATAATTCGCAAGTTGGCAGAGAGGTCGATTGGGAAGATGCGGTCACGAAAATTCACCTACCGGTACCCCTGTCAATACCCCGTTTACGATGGTAATCCCGTTATACTAATCATGTTTGAATCAAATTTCTATCAGTTGGTTGAGTATAGATCAATATTAACTTAATGCAAATATATGTCCTGAAGCTCGATAAATCACGTTCTTTGTTCTGCATTGTTCAATAATGATGCGATATCGGAATTTGCGGATTCTATTGGATTTCGTATTTTCATAATGTTTGTAAAGAATTTTCGAAAATCGTTAGGTGAGTCTTCTAACGCTATAAACTGTGAATTGTGATAACGTAAACAATATGTATAATACGAAATTTGTTAAATTATGTATAAAATGGAAAGTGGGATACTATGAGGTTCTTTACCAGGTTCGAAAGAAGCATCATTAAACATTGTTTTATCCCGAGCTTAATGTTCCATGAGAATTATATAGACTCTTCTAGCAATTTGCAGATCGATAGGTTTCAACGCACTTGGCAAAGCTCGAGTAGAATTGGAGAGCTTCCAGCGGGAGTGTTCCGGAAGAGTTGTTAGTCTGATACGTAATTGGTATTCTTGATGCAAAAATTAATTTACAGCGACACTGTGCGTAACGAGTCTGCGATATTTTTAATAAAGAACTCGATGCACTTAATTTCACGACACGTATTATACCATAAATTCACGAGCTTTATTACTGCGTTTGCATTATTGTACTTTAGCGTCCTCAATCTCTGTATGCGTGTGTTCAAACCGTTGAATTACCGTCTCATTTTGCAGTGTTTTAGCACTCGGTAAACCACGCACAAGCACACTTTGAAACATATACAATGGGCATAGTGCATCTTGCATCCGGTGCTTGCAGTTGTAGGTGGAAAAGTTTTCAACCGGGTAGAAGAATTTCCATTTGTTCCCACTATTATTTAATTGTGATTTTCAAAAGAGGATTGTCCCACTTATTCCAGAACTTCTTGGTGCACAACGTTCTGCAGGAATCTAATTCAAGAGCTGACGCTGAAATTCGCAATTAATTCAATTCAGTCATAACGCGATAAGATTTGCAATTTTTTCAAGCTTTACTTCAGCGGACTTTAAAATGGTGAAGCAGAAAGTAACGTTGAATTTGCTCAGTACTTCACGGGTATTCCAGCTCTTGCGATTTTTCCAGCACACTTTACTCAGTCAGGAAATGCGGGTTTATATACCTGGCGGATATAATTACGGTTGATACGAGATTTACTTCCGTTGCGCTAATGTAATGGCAAATATTTACAAGTGGGCGGCTTTGGGAAATCTTCCACGAAGAAATTAGCAGTCGGTGCGCTGGCCGCCTTTGCTCTTACTGAAGCATATTTGCGAAGGGAAGGTTTATACTATAGTATATCATACCTCCTCTCATTATATGAATCATCATGCTTTGATTTAGCATCAACACGTTCCTTCATTTTTTTCCCCCTCCGATCTTTTTCGCATTATATTTGCCTCGTCAATTTAGGGGGGATTTCAATTTCAATGCTTCTCTCACGTTGTTATTTCCATTTTTCTTTTGCGCTACGCTTTGTGCGAGCCTGTGGCAGGATAAAGGAAACGAGGCTGACGCGTTATCTTTCAATATTTCTGCCTCTGCTCCCTCTTTGTGCTCTCGTATTTTTGTTACCAATTTCCAATTGGCAATTTTGTTCGTTAGGAGAACTTAAATGCCGCATTGGTCAACAGTACGCTTCGCTGTGAATGTGCATGCGCTGCCAATTCTGTTCGCGCATCGATATTAATTCTCTGCACTTCTGCAAAAAAATACCGCGGATGCATTGCACAAGCGTATTTTGATGACAGCAAGAACTGCTGATCAAAAGAAAACGAATGATCGTGCGAGGTAAAATACTGCTGCATATGCAACGAATTATCAGTTGCAATTGGTTTTTTGTTGTGCTGGCATCATAATGAAGAGTGCATTAATACGATACACGTGTCGAGACATGACACGCAATCAAATAATCATTGTTCTGGGTAACTAATAGGTTTGACAGCATTTCCCGGGTTCATGTCAACGTGTACATTTGCTTTTCGCAGAATTAATTTAACAATTTTCGCGTGCTACTGAAGAGCTAGGAATTGCTTTTACAGAAGACTGTAAGTCCATGTTCCTACGGGCCTCATATTGGCGTTTGCCGGGTATTCTAGGAAATTGAAAATACTTGAAATTCCATCGATGCGACGAAATGCAATAGCATGTCCCCAGAATAGTAGAGCTTGGTCCGGTTTTAGTCGCAGACTGCTGAAATAACAGCGAAACGAAGCGACTGTTCACGTTCAGAAATGGTATCGTATCACAGCTTTTCAATTTTTTGCTACTTCAGATTCTTTTGCGTTTGTCGCTTTTCCAGTAACTCCCAACATTCGAAATAGGATGAATATTAGCGTTTACCACTAAAATCACTCTTACGCACGAATAGCAAATAAGAAAATTTAGCATTAATCGTTACCTATCGGCCAGGTGATCGTATCAGTTCGAACACAATTTGTTCCTCAGGATAGAATTTTCCACAGAATTGGGATTTCTGGTGGTTACCTTTCACTTTCGAGTTATCAGTAAGGATGCCTCAGCTATGTATCAAGCTCCACGGCATTACCAGTCTACGGATGTGCCCTCCGGGAAATAAACTTTTCTCCCCTATAAAGTTGTACCTCCAGAAGCGGAATCTCAAGTTTTAAATAAATTAAGTCTTCATTTCTGAGTCGAGTTGGGAGGGAGAAAAAAGAGTGGGCGGGAGGGGCCCAACGACGGTGACTGAGAGGCCAGACCAAGTCAAACACTCGTGAAAAATACATTACGGTCGGTCCGTTCGTAAAACTAACAAGGGTCGAGACTTTGGACGCGGGGGTCAAATGGCTAGGGGTAGGATATAAACGTTTAAAACGTCGGATACCTATAGGTTCAAGGCATTTCGATCGGGCAGTTGGACAAGTTGAGTGGCAGGGAACCTCCTCAGGCGCGAGCGAGAGCCAACCAGCGGAAACGTAGAAGAGAGAAGTAGACAAGAAGTAATCTAGAGCGAGGGTAACCCACTGAACTTTCTCGATTAAAAGTTAATTACCTTTCGGCTAAGACCACAGAATTTCAATCGGCAGACGAATAACAGTTCTTCGAATTCGAACTATGGCGAAAGTAATTAACAGTATAAACATTTACCCTTGATTCCTATGGTTTCTTTTTTTTTTCAAGAGAGTAATTGTTCCGGAGGACCGTCCACAAGAATTTGGCAACTGGAACACTCTCTTGTTTTACTGTCGCTCGATTGAAATTCAATTCTCGCGTTGAACCTCCCGGCTGACGCGGATTGAAATAATCCTTTATATTAAATTCGCAGTAGAGTGACATGTATTTGGTTAACTCCATTTCGCCTGATACCGATTTCAGGACCATCTTTAGTACTTACTCTCTCGTCGATTACATATCGTGACAGATTTGTAGAGTGCTTCAGCTTCATCTAAATGCAGCACAGATTTGCCAAGGAATTATATCACTGTCTTACTTTGTGAATCTGATCAGATCTGAAGATACGAATGAACATTAAATTACGCCGGTACAAGTATATTGTGGCTTTCGGTAATAAAAGGCTTTGTAGAAACGTTCCTGAAGTTAGATCACTTTCAAACAGTGCTCCCATGCTGGTATGCCTTAATCAAGTACTGTTTTAGAAGAAGAACGCTTGAAATTCAAAAAGGAAAGTGCAAGTTATTCACGGACAAGGATTCTCGGGTTACCATTTTCTCATGGCAAACGCCAAGTAACAGTGAGAACGAACGGAAGCGAATTATTTGAGTATTCCTTTTAAGGCAAAATCACGCGAGATTGAATAAAAGAAGAATGTACTCCGACGAAAGAGACGGGGTGAAACTGGGGTCGTGCAAGACGCAATAAGGTAAGGAGAAATTAGCAGGTACTAGCGAGATACGTTAAATTGAATAGGAATTCCTCGGAGGATGAAGTTCATGGAGGACACATAACTCACCAAGAACTCCAACTGGAACTCATAGCCCGTAGCATCCCCATCGAGCTTACTATCTGTTCTGGCTCTCCTTATCCTACAGCCACACGCTAAGCCCCTTTGTAAGTGAACGTAATGTCCTATAAAACACCGCAGCTATCGCGAAATTCCAAGAAACGTCTGCCACTAGCGATTTCGAGACGAGGACTGGTAATTAATGGCAGAGGGACTCTTAAGGCTTTAATTGCAAGACGATTAATTATGTAATCGTCAAAGCACTGCGAAGCTCGCAATTGAATTAGTCTCCTGGGTATCTTTGTCCTTCAGACTTTTCGCTCTCTTTTCAGATTCGTCACCGTCCTCTGTCTTCCGAAAATGGCTCCCGTGAGAATCGACTCCCTCACACTTTTCATCGGTCGAGACTTTTCAGCAAGATTCGTCCCGAAAACGGTTCGGCAGACGTAAAAACGTGGAAGATTGCAAAATCACGAGGTGCCACAACCACGAGCTACGTGAGTTGGTTTCGGGAGTCTTGCAGAAAGTACCCTCCCTGCTGTCAGTTGCATCGAGCTTGGTTGTTGAGCGAATATTTGCGAAGGTTGGTAAGTGAAATTCGTTCTGCGTTTCGCGACCTCCTCGTTTTAAGAATATGCGACGTAATTTTCGAAAAATTTCATGTGTGGAATGCTGTATGAGACAACGATGCCACGAATATAACGTACGATCGGGCATAGGGAGAATTTGCCCTCGCGATTTTCTCGTCATGTAGAAAATGCCTGTATCCATAATTCTCGTGAAAAGAAGGAGGTCGTTGAATTTTTTCTTTCTATCCTTACGACCACATCGTCATTGTCTACCCTCGACGTCGTACATCTGGATCAGAATACGGGTAAACAGGGAATAATTGCTATTCCCATCACGAAACCGCCACCGTCTCAATTGTCGTCGTTGTTGGGGTCACAGTTGGTTGTGAGTGTTCGTCATTCAGGGAAGAGAAGTCAAAAAGTCAGTTGGGTACAAAGGAACAAGGGACCAACAATAGGTAGGTAGGTAGGTAGGTAGGTAGGTAGGTAGGTTGCTAGGTAGGTTGGTCGATGCGAAGAGCAGAGTGCGAAAAAAGAGGAAAAGTCTTAGAGGAAGGCGAGAACAGAGGTTTAAGTAGGATTCTTACGTCAGTCGGATTCCACTTGAAGTAGCAAAGAGAAAAGGCCGAACTGAATTGAGCGCATCGAGGGATACGACAGAGGAACGTCGCGTCTCGTCGGAGTGACAGTGCAAAGCAGTTAAGGTGGTTGCCGCGTCTGAGACGAGACCAAACAAATCGATGTACCAGCGCATTTCTCGGTTTCAGCTTTACTCTTTCATTGGCATCGTGGTACTTTGCGATTGCCGCATTCGCGGCAACCTATTCTCAAGAGCTCTATAACCACCTTAGACTCCGATTCTTATTATTGGCATCAGTCTATATTGACGATAAACAAGTGGCTTGAAAGAAACTCTTTGCTCCTTTCATCCTCACTTTCGAGACTTGCTGGTCGAATAGAGTATCGTTATTATTCAGGCATAAATATCTGCCTTATTTCTCTTTCTCAGCAAATATTCGTGCATATTTTACCTCTCCTGTGATAGTATTAGGGTGACTTAAATGTAACATATCGTTCTATTATAATGGATTAAGTGGTAAGAAAATTAACTCTACAAATTATACTGGATAACATTCTAAAGAGAGAATAGAAGTAATAAAAAAACTAAGGTAGTAGTGGAAAGTAACCCTATAGGGACTACTAGACGGTACTATATTTTCACAGTTATTCTCCAGTGGTCGGCAAAGACGGAGATAAGAAGAGAAGGATACAAGAGCCGGGATAAGAACAGGGTGGTAGTACAGGGGAGTACTCGAAGAGAAACTCCTACCCCCAAGGGAATGCCAGGTGAATTAGGGTGGCGGTACAACTCTCAGTGAGCACTCTTATTAATTAAATGCCGTTGTTCGGTTCAGCTTGGCTCTTTTAATTGAGTTATCGTTTAAACAGCGTTCATCCGGCAAAGGGGTTTTTTAAGCGGATCGTGTTTAAAAAGCACTCTTTGCGTAAACATGTCAGGCTGACGTCGTCTCTTCCTAATTAGAGCTAATTTTCCCTACTACTATGAACATTCCCTGTCTCGCTGCTACTCGTGGCTAACGACAAAGTCTCTTCCAAGCTCTTAAATTTTTCAGTACCCGTGTATACCATTTTCCGAAGGTTGAACTGAAGTTTAATTCTAGCCTAAACTTCAATGAACTTTAACGGGCAACTGCGGATCTTTCGAAAAGAAATTTGTATCTCTTTCTCTCTATACGAATCCTTGAGATTTTAGCCATTTTTCCAAGGCATCCTTGTAATCCTTTCAATTTTTGTTGCCAAAGGAGAAAGCTGAGAAGTTAGTCGCTAGTTATCCAGGTGTTGCTTGGTGAGGCATCATAAGGCTATTTTCGACCAATTACTCTCTTCATGCACTCTGTGGCCATGGTTCTTTAGAGGTGCATTAAAAGCTTCCTTCCCATTCTCTCTCCTTATACCCATCTTGGCTTTTTACTTCGACCGCCCCTTTTTCACGAACGATAGTACCGCACAATCTCAACCGACACTTTGTCACTCGCTATCTGAGTTTCGAGAAAAATATGATAATCCTCCAGCAGTTCTTGCTTGAGTCTTCAGGCAACAAGAATTTTATAAGCTCCCTTGCATCTACTAAACAATATTCTTCACCGCTCTTGGCCGCACCAATTTACTGACACAATTTAACCCCTTCGCTATGTATAAATTTATTCCGCATTGACTGCTACGAAAAATATCTATGGGTAAACGAAGGTGAAAGTTTGATTAGGAAAATGGTTGTCATACCCGAAAGGTAGATGCAGCAAAGCTTTTTTAATTTAAAGAATCCTAAAATGTTTCGTGCCAATTGGCAACCTGCATCCAGAGGAAAACACACTCTCGTTTACCAACAAACTTTTAACAAGCCGCATTCTGATGCGAGTTACTTCGTGAATGATGTTCACGAACTTGTAGATGAGGGTGTAATGGGAAACGGTAGACCAAAGTGATTTAGGGGGTACATAATTACGAACGGCACGTGTCCTGTAGTCCTCGCGTGTCCATTGGAATGTTAACTTTCGGGTCCAACGAAGTTGCAATTTTTAGAAGTAATTCTCTATCTCATACCGCGATTGTGTGCATTCAAGAAAAATCTAATATCCGCTTGTGACATAGGAAGAAATCTTTAGTTCATATAATAATTGGTACTAAAAAGGGAGCAGCACACGAATTTCGCAGAGTTTGTCGAATATTGCTGGGCTTGTTATTTATTTGCCGTTAATTGGATTTTCTGAATTCAAGTTTGCATGTTCGAATAATTTGGTTGGTGGCATTTTTGGGAATACATATATGTATACCACTGTGGTCTACACAGTCCGGTGGCACTGTCGATATAGTATAACTGGGTCGGCACCGACACCTTCAAAGCATTTAAACTTAGTCCTGACAAGGTCTCTAGGGATCTTCAGTATAGTGGTAACGTGCATAGGGTATATACATGTATATATTCCTGCAGAGAGAGCCGAAACTTTGGTTAGAACAGATATCGGATATTCGACATGAGCGCGATGTTTCGAACTGATTGTAAACTAATACATCCTCTGAGATTGGAGAATTGAGTATGACACATCCACAGATCTGATATCAGTTGGAGTTTACGTAGGTAGAATTTAATTAAGGGTTATTTAGCCATTCTGTTCCGGTATATTTTTCGCACTGATTTTAATGTGCGAAAAGGGTCAAAAAGTGGATGACAGACAGCAATTTGTTGAATGGAATGCGGTATTTGCTAAATAGCACGAAGCAGCAGCTGACATTCATAATACATGGTTCATACAAAGAAGAAGGACATTAATGAAATGTTAATTATTTAGCGCAAGTTTTTACGACGGTTTAGCTGTGAATATCACATGCCGCGGGCATTGCTGTTATGCTGATAACAGTACATATAATGTTTTCGAGTGCACAGCCCGAATAAATTACTGTAACATTTCGTATACGAAATTTGTGCCATTTTTCACTGCCTGCTGGCGAAATATGCAATTTCTGCTGCAACCTTAACACGCGCGTCCCAGGTAACGAGTTCCAAAGTGGGTGATAAATATGTCGTGGGATATCGAAAAATTCAGAGTGCGAATTGCAAACAGAAGATTTTAATGCATGTTTCAAAATGCTTAAGCCACAACAGCTTTCAGTGACACGTGACAAACATCCTCGTTATTTTGGATTTTGAAGACAATGAAATAATTGAGCGGATTAAAGCGAATTTAGCGCAAAAGGTAATCATCGATAGTGTGGGACAGTGAAATTTTACCGAATTAACTTTTAACGCAGTATAATAATTAACGTCATTCTATAGTCCGACATCCTTCAAATTACAATAGCGTTCATTATTGGCGAGTAATAGCACCGGTCGAGCTTACCCTCCTCGCGGAATCCTTCGTTTTTTACATTTTAAACAAACCATTCTTACGGTGAAAAGTTAGGGTGAGCTACTCGCCTGAGTACCAGTGGAGTTGTGAAACCGTTCGAACCTGCGGAGAGCATTTAGCCGAGTTCCATTCGAACCATCCACTCGAAGCGAAAAAATTCTACGGCGGTTTTGCGGCGCGATTGTGAACAAGCGCGTATTCACCGAAGGAAGAGAGGAAACTCCGATCTACTCCCTCACGAAATCAGTTTCTCGTTGGTTCCAGAAACGTTCATTCGCCCTCCGAAATTCACCCTCGACCGTCACTCCACGGAACATCGGTACCGTCTGAACAGCTCGATCGAAAGTTTCCCCTCAAGACAATATATAATATTTTCCAGTAGAAAATCTCAGTCGACCGCCCAAGGCAAGTCAGCACCCATCGAGTAGAAACTTGAAAGAGTCAAACACTGGTCAGAGGGTTTGATCAGCACGGTTTGATAATAATTTATCTCCATCGTAGACCGTGAAAGCTGAGAGGACTAGCAATGGTATCAGGTTCGGCCTCTTGAATTAAAGTGCAGCAGGAGATATCGGTATAAACAGGGAATAGCCGAAGGCTACGTGCAGTCTATATCAGACTGGAGGTATCGGACCTGATAGCAATTAAAGATCTGTTGGGATCGATTCGCGGGAATGTAATAGAGGCCTTTACCATCCGGCTCAAGGGATCGCGTGATCCGGTCTCTTTTCTCTTTTCCACGCTCCTTACGGGAGATATGATCCCCTGTGCTGCTGATTCCAACCCCCCGTTGGGTTCTCTCTCTGCCACGGTACTGCACGATTTTGCACCCCCCCCCCCCCCCCCCCCTCTTTCTACCATGTATAAACCTACACTTTAACATGTGCACCCACACGGTTCTCCGCGAAGTTTGCTCTTCCCTATAAGCGACCGCTTGTCCCTATGTGGCAACGATTACTCGCGAGCACGCCAGAGGCTATTAATCCGATTGGCAAACGACGCAGCCTCGGTGTGTTGCACACACGTGCCACGGTTTGCTCCTACTTCGGGTCCAACTGGATTTTTCATTTGCGAACACTACTTTCTTTTCGCAATGGGGGTTAAATAATTGATTGCCATACGTGAAGGAGACACGCGTTGCTACTGACACGCTGCACGTGGACACGGAATTCATTCAACGTTCAACTCGGACAGTGTTTTTTAACAATTTTCACAGATCGCTTCCGGTACTGCAATACAGGCATACGCTCTGTAACGGGGCTTTTTTTAGAAATGGAGATCGACAGCTGTACAGCTCGCGAAGGTACACAAATGAAAGGTGAGGGGTGAAATTTGTCAAAGTTCAGCTTGATCCATTTGAACACTGGTTACAGGCTGGCTGCCAAAAGGTTGTAAAAGTGCAGCATATCACTCGGTTTGTCATACGATCGACTATCATATTTGCTTCCATTTTACTTGGCATACATATGCTTGACACGAACAAAAATCAGTTCAGTAATGGAGAGAAAAATTTGCAATTAAATTATGTGTAGTCCAATGTTGCTGTATAGAGTTGGGAGGGTACATTTTAGTTTTTACGGTGTCGGGTGAATTTATGGTTGTTCTAGTGGATCGTGATTCTTGTTGGCGTTGCAGCATAGTTTCGGAGTAGAGCCATTCATTTGGGATCATCTCCATTAAATCATCACAAAGGGAAGCACTGCTTAATGTGCGCCAGGAGTCTCGCCACGTTTTGTAGCAGCCAGTAGTATAGTCGCCTTAGCCAGTGGACACTCTGTGTTCAGCGAACGTGCCGTCTGTTCGGCACAAAACCAGATCTACTTCACGGCACGATAAATCACTCGAATCGCAGCCTGAAAGAGCAATACTTACTTGAAGCTTGCCAAACAAACAATACCGTCTGATAGAGAGATTGCTCCACTAAAGCGCGCATGCAATTGTAGGACAGTGAGACGTGAATTTTTCTTGGATTTAAATCGGATTCTTTATCATCTTCAACGTTTGTTAAATTTCATTAAGTCATAGGTTCCCGGGCTACGTAGTTAACTCCGGACAGGGAAACTTTGTTGTTCGAACTTCCTTCAAAGTAACTAGCTGGAAAGTTTCAAGGTTTTAATTATTAAGTAGATAGAAGAAATATCATTGAGTGTGTATCGGTGCACCTTGTGCTGTGTTGCTTTCGTCAAGAGCTCCACCACTTCTATCCACGCGAATGTTTCAGAAACTTTCATAATCAGATGTGAAACTTTTCGAACTTAAGACGTGTTTGAATTTTCTGCCAAAACTCTTTCCTTCTTGGTTGAAAGGAATGCAACGTGTGAGAGCCTTTTCTGACGGTTCTTTGCGCAACAATTCCGAAGACGCAAGATTTATGGTAAACACTTTGATTGCCTAAATAACTTTTTAAAGTTTGTATTTTGCATACTTGAAACAATATTGTATGTTTACCGTAGTATTTTGGTAATCTTGTGCGACAATTAAACTAATACTCCGAATGGAAAGTAAATTGTATTGTTTCGTCTTTCTCTGCTGCAAACTTTTGATGTCAGTCTTCTTCAAGTTGGGCACACTTCCATATATAAAGCGCAACCCTTCTTTATTCTATTATTTTCCATTTCATCCTTCCCTTGCTCCACGTGTGATTCTTAAATTTCGTTTCCTCGCAAGTGGTGTTGCATACGAAACGTCCTAAACTCTGAAACTCT
Source organism: Trypoxylon attenuatum (assembly GCA_963989405.1). Classification (NCBI taxonomy): domain Eukaryota; kingdom Metazoa; phylum Arthropoda; class Insecta; order Hymenoptera; family Crabronidae; genus Trypoxylon; species Trypoxylon attenuatum. The sequence goes on along the minus strand of OZ022490.1, from coordinate 7,138,583 downwards.
GCAGTGAAACTTTCTTACTCAGCCTTCTATTTCCTGGCTTGTCCTCTTTGAAGGAACACTCAGTTTCGAACTGCTTTGAGTTTCCGCGCACGCACGCCGCTTACAGCCAGTCGAAACATATCAAACTTTATATTGCCGGTCATTAAAAATGATGCACGATACTTTCTATCAGAGGTGGCTTTAAATCGTCATAGAAAAGACTGTAACTATCTTGAACACACATTTTCAGTTAAGTGGACACTTTCGCTTACAGTAGAAATTCTACATTTATAAATCTCTATTGCGAAACTTATGGTAAGTATAATAGTAATATTGTAACTAGGATAGTTATTAATATTGTCAATAATGGTTCGTTAGTGGTACATGAGATTTCTTTCGAAGAATTGCATTAAATCCGAGTCACCCCGAATCTTTCGTGAGCTTTGTGGATTCGTTCGACCTAATTAGGTCTGTAGCAGAGTAATTTCATTGAGGGTGAGCTGCTGATGAGTCACGAGAATCGGCTTGGCGGAGGGCTGTAGCAGCATCTGCATAAAGAAAAATTAATGGGCGCCGGTATTGAGACTACGAGAAATTTCTTCAAGGAACGAAGACTTAAACTCTGACATTACCGCTCTTCGCGGACGAATTAGCCTCTGAGCTCCCAAAGTCCACAGACTTTGCTCCCTCTGAACCGGCATGACTTGGGATTTGCCCATCGTCTTTCCTCGTCTTTCTCCATCTTCACGATGAAGGGACACGCGACTAGGGTAGGAGGGTGAAACGTGACAGGGAAGAACGTTTTATTCGTTCATTAGTCACGTGGACCAGATTGAATTCCTCTTGAGTTTTCTTCTAGGGTACGATCACGGAATGTAGGCGCGGGGCGAGGTTCGGGGTTACGAGAAGATCCTCCATCTTAGGAATTTTATGAGAAGGACCGCGCAAGGGTGAAAGTCAATTTTTTCGAGGATTTTCATTAGTTAGCTTGAGCCAGGATGATCGAAGGATGACAGAGCTATCACGGACAGGAGTCCTGGTCCGCCCATAATTTAGCTTGAATGATAGTAAAATAAAAATATCCACCGTGAGATTGAATTTGCCACTGCAGCCAACGATCTCCAATTCTCACAACTTTCTGCTCCCTTGAACTTTTTGACGCGGGAAAATCCTGACATTTTATGTCAAACTACCCTACAGCGAGCCGAGAACTTCCAGCTTAATAAAGTGACTGCTTTGGCCTGTCGGTTCGCGTGCATATGTACTGGTGGATTTTACGGATTGCTTTTTCAACGATATCTTATATTAGTTCGCACACGTAACGATGTCGCGACAAGGTCCTCGGTCAGCCGGACCCCCCTCTGTGATGATTTATTACTGGCGTATGCGGCTTTCTGGTAATTTATGCATCGTACCCACTGCCCGCAGCGTCCTCTCATTTCACAGTGTTTGCTGTAATTTCGCAAAACGTCCGATGGCCACCGAGTTACGGAATGGTGACGCGTCGAAAGGAATCATTTGCTTCCAATTTGTGGTTTGCCGTATCCATTCTGACTGGCTGTGTATATTATTCTATCAACTGCTCGCCCGCTATTAGAATCAAGCTTTGCCGATCATCTATCGCTATTCCGATACACTATTTTTACTTTCAATTTATGACATTAAAATAATTGAATAATTTCTATCAATTTCGCATTGCGCACCACTTTATAACAATTTCTTCATAGTGAATATAACGGCATTTCGAATCAGTTTATCCCAGTTGCATTAAAATCTAACAATGAGGCGAATCAGAATCTATTGGATCGTACATGAAGCAAACTAATCTATCTCGCATTTGCTGCGAACATGAGAACCAATAATCAAGAATTGTTCGCGAGGATGTACATAATGTATCATTTCATCTCCACAAGCCATTGTGTTCGAAATTCACCGAATCCCACGCAGCCGAGCTCCTCAAATGTCGAAATCATTCAAATCGATCATAGTGGGGGTGTGGAATTAAAAGGATTAGGGCAGTTCGTGAAGAATAAATGAAATCAGCGTCGGCGATCGAAGAACAATGATTGCCAATCCTGAGCAGATTGGCTTAGCGGCTGGGCCAATTCTATCGATTGTCAGCTAGCTCCGAACTTGGCGAGGTACGTCGACGTCCTTCGTTAAGGATTACAAACGCTTCGTCCGGATGAAATCCTCTTTCGTAAATTAACTTCTTCAGTCGGTGGTGCGGCGAGGCGGCTGGTTGACCCGCAGCTTCGTACTAGAGCCATTATCCTCGCGAATTCACCCCTTCTTCGTTACGGCGACGCCGGTTTTGGCAACAAACCTCCCGTAAATTCGCTGGATAATTCTTCCACTCGTGGTTCTCGAGCCCACATTACCCACGATTTATTACCTTTTATAACTCTGCTATCTCTCTGTCGCTCTCCCTCTCTTGGAATCTTTTGCGCGGACAGCAGTACTCCACGAGTTTCGCGATCTGTCCGCTAAGAATCGGCGAGCTTGCCAAGTGCGAACTCACATTCTCTGCCTGGAGAACATTGTCTCCCCGTGATAGAGAGTCACCGGGGCAACGGCGGCAGCCAGCAACTTACTTAATGCTCGGCATTATCTGTGCAGCATTACCATTTGCTATTAACTGCAGTTACACCCGTGTAGTTCGAGGCTGTAAATTCCCTAGCGTACGGCCTGTTTTCAACTTGGTTTTATGAGGTATTTACCACCGGGTTACAGCGATTAAGCTGACTTTTTGAATGGATTTCCGATGCAAATTGCTTGCAGCGTTAGAGTAGGTCTGACATTTTTTTGGTCTGCGTTCCCTTTTACCTCCCTGTTTCCTTAAGCAGACCCAAAGTCGTTTGTTACTGAGGGTCGCATAGTGTTACTTAGGCTTTATCATACCCTCAAATGGATATAATGTATTTGTCTTGTTTAAGAGATTCATCTTTCAAGACATTTGGTACCCTCGTTAAAAGAAGCCATGCAGAGACAATGGCTTTTTCAAGTACCTCCGTAAATCCTCCGTTATTACTTTCAGAATTTGCCATTATATTCCAAAGGTGAAACGATTAGATAAGCACTCTTATAATACAACGGCACTATTCTCATGGAATTTTTGGTTAGCAAACCCAATTGCACGCGTGGAATACGAGCAGAATTTCGTTTCGGAATAATTAGTGAATATTTTTCTCTGGAAACGCCCAGTAGTTATCCTCCACTAGTGTTTATTGCATTTCCAAATTTACTGGCACATGCAGCGCAATTTGAAGGCGGTGATGTAAATGCAATAATTCCTCGGTGAACGGTGTGCTAAATTTCATTAATACGCGGCGCCACGTGTAAAGTACACACACGTACATGTGTACTCACACGCGAATATCGGCGTGGAAATATATGGTGACACAACACATATACAGACGAACACACCTAGTCAACAAAGATATGCGAATGCAGTGCTAGTCGTCCAAGCGGAATGTACGGTAAGTTGGGTCCGTTTGCAGAGATATCTGGGTTAATGAGAAGTTAGCTAAGCTGTAATATAGGTGCACACCCAATGTAGGCACGTATCAAATGCATGTACACTACGATTCCCCTGATCTATCGTTTCATTCTCGGATTTTCCACTCTCACCTTCTGATTTATGTCATCCGTACTTAGGAATTTTTTATACTGACATTTAACAGTCAAATGGTAAAGTTCTGTACAACTGAATTAATGCGAAGTGATACTTCAAGTGATCACCACGGCAGCGTTGCGCTCGTTGACATTCATTGCAAGGACTTGATTCCGGTGAAGCCCGTGATCCTGATTTGATTTACCATGCAAATGGTAGCGAAACGTCGGGCTCATTAACCGCAGACCGTTTTTATTTCTGGAATACTCTTGCTCGAGTGCGGCAGAATTGTTTTCAAGAGCCGTCAAGGAAAGGTAGAAATAATTAAGGGAACTTGGAACCACGTAACATAGGATTCTCGGAATAAGTACTCAATGAACGTCAAGCTACTAACTAGGTAAATCCCTCGGTCCCAAAAGTTCGGCTTTTAATAAAACTTTCTCAGATTATAGGACACATTGATGAGATTAGATTAGACGACCCCGAAAACTTGGGGTTTGAATTTTAATTGCCATTACCGTAGCTGGTGACGAAGTGTTAGCCGAAAAATCGTAAAACGCTAAATCTTATGGAATCATCTTCATTCTACGAAAATCCTTTTTCCATAGAGAAGCATCGTTTATCGCATACTTAAGCGTACTCGACTATCGGACGAATTTCATGTCGAAGTCAGAATTTTCAGATTGCGGGAAAGGTTTTTAACACGTACTAAATGCCACCACACTCGTCGTTAACACGCTAATTTTTCCCACGAGTGTCGTATAAGTTCTGAGCTCACCGGTATTGATAAGCGCAATCGATAGCTCTGTGTGGGTGCGAAGCACTGTAAGGTTCGAGTCGTGCTCGTTTGCGTAATTCGATTGCACAATGGGTTGTGGGCTGGAGATTCGTGGACACGTTCCTCATTAGAGCACCCCGGCTCTCACAGTCAGTCCTTTGTGCGATTCTTCTTTTCCAACCGGCTGGGAATTCACAGTGGCGGGAGAGTGCCGTGGAATTAATTCCTTTTTATATGCACCCGTTGGCGTCTCATTTCCTCACGGACTCCCGAGAATATGACAAATGGATCCGATCGTGGTTCCGCGTGAATTTCCGATGGAGATTGGGTAAGGACACTTTAGGAGGAGAAGAGTGGATCTCTGTCGCCCAGAGGTGAATTCAGAATCCTATTTGGATACGATCCCTTTAATCCGGACTCGAAAGGGATTACAAGGATAATTTTGCCGAATCGCTCTTAATCAGTTTTCGTCTGGCGGAGCTCGACCAGAGATTCGACAATCCGTCTCGCCAGCGTCAAATGCTAGGCGAATGGGCTCTTAATAAAATGTTTCATTTCGCGGTTGGCTTCCTGCGGGATCTCTTTCCCCCCCTTCGTGCGTCGATATGAATGAACTCAGCACAACCAAACCAGGAGAACTCGTAGAAGCGAAGCCAGCAGGATCCACCGAACCCAGTCAATTCCCAATCTAAAAAGTTTCACGAACCCGTGGATTCAACGCGCTGTTCACCACCGGAAAGTGTGTCGATAAGTTGAAAAGTCAAATCGGACCGAGAGAGCAAGCACGTAATCGGCCAGGACCATCTCCCCTGATCGTTCTATCTTCTCGGTTTCCTAAGACTGCGATTGCGGTCTGTATCAAGCCCATTCAACCCGAATGTTCGTATGTGTACGAGCTTCCGGCGGGGCAGTGCGCAATTATTAATTCAGTGTATCTATTAGAATAGAATATAAGAATATAGATTGCAGTATTCCCGTGAATGAGAATTTGATGGTGTCCGATAAGATAATGAGTCGGATGATTGCAGGACTGATTCGAGGAATGCGTTGTTAAACCGACGCGCGGGACTGCTGTATTTTTAACGAAGCTGCTACCGCGAAGGAGGATATGCCACAAACGAGGTCGATTCGGTGCAAGCAAGAATGTTGCCGAAATCATCTCAATTTCCTACGTTTCAGCGAATCGTCGATTCCATTCGTTCACGGTAGGCGAGCTGATCGAGATTAATCGCATTCCAGCAGTCCTTGTGGTCGCCTCTGATTGACGACGACGATTAATGCAGGTCGTCAGGTTGTACTCACAGGGTAAACTGACGCGACCTCGATGCAGACATCCGCGACGCGACCCTCTTCACATCGACACAAACGTACATTCGCACACAACTACCTTGTCTTCCTTCCGACCTACTCCTACATGTCTCTGGCTAATTGACGCATCATTCTCGCGTTACTGACTTTGCTGATTCTCTGCCACTATATATTCGAAGCCACAACTGCAAATTTTTGCTTGCTCGTTACTTTTCTTCTATAGCTACACGTGTTTTCGGACCGACCAAACTCCCTTTTTACCGTGAAGGACACGTCACGGTCCCTCTCAGTGGAATCGTTTCGACGAAGAACGGACGTGAATAATTCATTGAGTTTCAACCGCACTTTTCGTACTCACGGTCTGCAGGAAAAACCGAGCGTAGCAGTACCTCGAGGTTTTTTTCTCTTCTTTGCTTCACGTATTCATAGTTCGTTAGCGCCTGGCCAAACAGAACGCCGACGCGGCTGGCATGCATCTGGGACTGTTCTTTAAAAGGTGCTGGCATCTGCGTTCTTGATTTGTAACAGTTCTCGGTTCACTCTTCGACCATTGTTCTATGGTCATTAAATAGTCTTGGCGTACTTTTTTCTTTATTTTTAAGAAAATTTAAATGAAAATCAAAATTACTACTCGAAGCTAGGTGATTTGACCATTTACAAACTTCAATCAAACGTTAAATTTAAAAGTGAAGTTTTACGAAAAGAAGCATTAAGAAGAAAATATATTCTTAAAATTTGAAAATCAAACAGTGGGAAGATTGAATGCAACTTTACAGAAATTCAAGTTTTATAAATCTATCAAAAGTTTAGCTTTCAATTTTTCTTTCTTACCGTTTACCTTGCGTCTACCATTACCTTTGCCCGTTTCTCTCTCGTTATGTTATACAGAGTATGATATTTGGCACTCTCATTCCACATAATTCACTACTGTCGTCGAAATTACGAGTTCAAATTCAATACGTATTTCGTTATGCATGCACATTGTCGGCGTCGATTTCGAAACTCCCGATTTCATCCCAGAATTATTTGCAATAATTTCATGAAGCGTACGCCGCCAATTCAGAATCCATTTCACCAAAAACAGTCCGTTCGTATTTGTCACCAGTCGTAACAACTGTCTGTGCGTTGGAATGCAAATTCAAAGTTACTGTAACCTCCGTTTTCCTCTACACCTCGGCAAACAACACTTTGAATTCTCCTCTTACAATCTTTGATAGCATATCACAATTATCAGACTGCGGATTTTTCTGCAAATATGAATTTCATTATCTGTACAGGATTATGAACAGTGCGTTTACTGCCTTTTAGCTTAGCCTCATGAATATTATATCCTGCATACTCAATTTCAAAATACATATTATAGTAGTAGATTGTATTTACATACCTAACATATTACATTGAATTCAAATATCTTTTAAATATATTTTATATTACCTGTTTGGCCATTTTACGTAAAAATTCATAGTTTAGTGTTCGGGTGGGTATGTAGCTAACGAACTTCGTTACATTTTCTCTAAGATGATGCATAATAGTTGAAAGTGCATCTCCGATATTACGAAACTGGCCTGCTTCGGCCGAGTATCGCGCAGCTGGCAGCAGTAGATACGCCGAAAAAACATTTTTATCCGAGTGAATTGTCAACGGCATTGCGCGCACCTCGTGCTTAATCCGTGGGCAGCTTTTTCCATGGGCCGTTCCGTTTACCCGTACGGCAGACGTATCGATTATATCAGTCCGCGGGCACGCTCGCGCGCGTCCAAGTGGCTTCGTTTGCCGTGGCCAAAGACCGCGTGTTTTTCCTGTATACGGCAGCACTTCCGTAACTAGTTTTTTAATGACAGATCCGCTGACTCCGCCGCCGCGGCAGTCGCTCATCTCGCGTGAATCTCGTTACTGGTTATCCGCTGCTCGTTGCGAACGCTTCTGTCATGGATCGTGGATATTCGACGTGTCCCGTTCGTCGGTTTTTCACGCGAAAAGAGTGTTGTACCGAACAGACTCGCTGTTCTGTGGGATGCTTTATTTATGAATGCGACACAGCAAAAGTATAGCCCGAAGGTTCGCTACCTTTCTGTGTCACCATAATGGGATCGTTAAAAGAACACGCGTAAAAAACTCCCGATGTCATGCAAATATCAACTGGTTGAGCATTTTGTAGTCGAACAAGTAGTTTGACTGTTGTTTGGAGTATAAAGTAGGAATTAGGTCTATTTACAGATAGTCAGTATTCTGGGAAATGTTTGCGCGTCGCACTCGCTACCAACACGTAGGTACAGTCCAGTATTATTTATCTGCTTCACAATTGCAGCTGGAAGATTGTGTAAAGCCGGCAGCAGCTTATATTTAATTTGAAAAGAATAGTTAGATCCATGAACAAGATAGATCTATGTCAAAATGGAACAGAGGCGAAGGGTAAAAAATCGAGCTTACAAAAAATCCATCCCTCCCAATCTGTTATTGAACGCCTTACCTCTTTGCATGCTTACATTTAATCCGTTAAATGCCATTTCCTTGTACACGTCAGCTGTGCATCAATGAACTTTCCGAGTCTTTGAACGATCGGACAGTTATCCCCGAGAACTCCTTTGCCTCATTTCGCGTGAATTCTTCCGCACGTATAACTTGTATACTGCTATTTGTCGACGGGAAAAACTTTTGCTAACAGAATGCTCTGATAAATCAAAGCGAAAATTCTTTTTAGAAGAATCGCAGTGTCCGTCATGAAAGAATCCAAAATTAAATACCCAACCCATTTCATCGTGATGGAAATGTATTTATCGCACATTGTACAGCTTACACTAAACGTTTTGCGCATCGTTTTGAATAAAGAGGATATTTGTTGCGCTATGTGGTACATAGGTATGAAACCTACGATTGCTCGTGCGCACATCTGGAACGTAAGAGTCTCCAATATCCTAACTGTTTGCGAGGCGCCTCGCAGAAGATATTCATATTTTAGAAATTGTTAGCAATATGCTACGGAAATTCACAGCTCCGAAACTCCGTGAGAAATAGGAATTCTTCGCCACGCATGGATTTCACGACAAAGCTTTTACGTTTATGCGTGAAGAATCGTAAATCGTGTTAGAACTAGCATAAAGACTGACAGCTATCTTATCGAATTGGGAGCATTATCGCTGTATTGCTTTGCCCTTTCCGCTCGATAATGTAGATTTACGTACACTTATGTAGGTCTCATTAGAAACTTGGATAATGCAAATTTGCGGATTCATGACGAGCGCGACCACAGCTTAAACCGACAAAATCTGAGGTGCAGCCACACGCGAACGCACACGTCCACTCGGTTGAACGGTACTTTCCGACAATTTTTCATAATTAAATCATTCAAAAAATATCCTGCCCGGAGAATTAATGCAGATTTTTGGGTAAAAGTAATTTACCGAGCGTGGAATTTTGTCGGATGAAAAAAAAAAGCACAGAACCGCTGGGCACTCGGTGCTACGCTTAAATTAATTCTACGATAATGCCCGCTATAACTCTTGGTTGCAATGTAATGCAAAGTTAGCTTCTAATATCAACTAATTTTTAACTATTCTTCTCATGCTATGAAACGAATCTTATTTTGCAAATACTCTATTACCTTTAATAGTCATATTTAGAATACCATTGCAGCGCGTTGCGGGGATCATGGATTATAATTGGCCAGTTTACGTAGAGTATTAAGCTTTGGATTAGGAGTGTTATATTTCTCTGTATATACACAATCATACTGCATGTACACTGATTTAAAGGAGAATTTGCAAAATGTTTCATTCCCCGGCAATTTCCTGAAATAATTTAAAGGATTGAATTAAGTTGCTGTTGGAAAATTTATGAATTTTTTTTTCTCAAATCTCGTTACTCCATTCTCCTGAACATTGGAAGTTGCGAAAATGGCACATGCAAATATAGACAGCTGTCAATTAGAGTCCGTACCGTTGCAAGAATAAAATGGTAAAAAAAAAGGATTGGAATTTAGTATCGAAATCCGTTTTGCCAGTGTCCATCTCCGATTGATCCATATCTCTGTTCCATTTAACATTTATCTCTTCGACATAAGCAATAATAGTAGCGCATCACGGGGCACGCGAAGACACATCACTTAAGTCATCGGATTATTTACAAATCCAAGTGGTTGTCCTCATTCGTGGTAGGTAAATAGAATGCGCAATTATACTTATAAAAGCAATCTCTACATTGGAAAAATATTGGAGAGTTAAACTTCGATATAGGAGAAAACACACGGACTCAGCTAGCACTCTAGCAAGTGATACGTGGCCACTCAAGCCCTCGCTGCTTATATGTACTTGGCGCAAGACGCGGCCTCGTCTCGACATTTCATTCGATCTCGAAGAAACTTTGCCCTTCGCTTACTCGGCAGTGCAATTCGTCAGAATCTTTCAAGAAGTACTCCGACTGTAAACACTAAGCTATTAGAGAAACCGTGGTTGCAAGAAACGAGCCGAGTCAACTAGCGTAACAAGATTCTGGAAATTGTAATGAAGTTGTAACAGAGGATTTAAAAAAGATCTTCTCCGCAACGCCAATCACGGAAAATAATGAATTCGCGGTAGCAGTGTACGGTGGGGTTAAATTACGGGACTCAGCCAAGCCAAATTTGGTTGGACCTACCGCATCTGGCGTTGATTACGAGACAACGTAGTTGGAGAGTGGCCTCGACACGGTAATTCACGAGAGAGCGACATCAGATGACGAGCACCGAACGGTATAACACAGGATAATATTTTCTAGTTTATCCTCGGTGCGACTCGCGGTCTGGAAAAGCTCCGAAGGCCGTTCGTTACATTCGCCCCGGGTGTTCATCGCTGGTCGCGAGATATCTCGGCCTCACGGCTCGCGTGGCACGGAAAAAGGTAGAGAAAAAAGGCAAGCGGCCGTCTGCCTGGACGTAAAGGAAATGTGGATATAAACGAAAGAAGAGCAAAAGAGAGAAAAAATGTTTGAGCGATGCGACCGAATGAAGCGACCCTGCGAGGCGCACCCCTTCTCTATTCGTGCCCTCGTAAATCCTCTCTTGGCGCTCCGTGCGTTTGTAACCCGTTCTCTCACCGTGGGTCCGCTCGCGGCCCCTGCCGCTTGCTCGCAACCGGGCAGGCGAGCTTGCTTATAATTAACATAGGATCATGCCGGGTATAAATTATAATTACACCTGATTTATGCGCTCCGATAGTTTCTGCGTTTCTGTCGCAGTTTTCATTCCTTTCCTGTCACTCCCTATTCTTCTTCTCTGCAGTCTGCATCGTTGTTTCTTTTAAAACACATTCTTCACGCGATCAAGTCCTTCAGCAATGCGTTCCCGAATAAACGTGTCAACCTCGACCGCGGCTCTCAATGCGTCATGCTGACGCTTCAATGTGTTTGCTTTGCAGTCGTTCCAAGGGCTGCGTTAAGAGTTTTAAGGCAATACATTTGCAGTGTTGCGTAGGGTCAATACGCTAAACCGACTGATCCTGTGCAACCGGATATGCAGAATTCGATAACGTATGAGATGGAAACATTGTACACTTTTCATCAGAATTGATCTAGCTTTTATTTCGAGTAATGCCGGATGTGAAGACATTTTTCACATTCGAAAGAATAATCTTTTTCACGGAAATTTAATTTCCATTATGCCAGGGATATCTTCGATCGAAGTCCTCGTCCATCAAAATGTCCCTGTTGATGGATGTTTTTCTTAAAACGACAAGGTTCATTATGTAGGGTAAGTAAAATTAATAGTAGAATTACGCGTCCCGATGCAAAATGGTCTCATGATCTTGTAAATGCGGAAAATGTAGTACAGTGGCTAAAGTGTGTTTACGAGTTCCGTTACAAGCCTCTGTGGATACGGTCGCTAAAACATGTTAAGCTCAATAATCAAGCAATACAGCAGCGATATCACTTACGATAATGCGAATCGCTTTACAACGTGAATTTATTCCTAAAATGGAAATGTTTAATCTAAAGCGTTTGACATTTCAGACAGGGAACAAGATAGGAACGCGTTTCGTAGGTTCCGAGTCGCTTATCATTTTCGTCAATTCGCCGTTGTCACGCAACTGGCGGTGCTGTCGCGATTTCAACGTTTTTATTACGAGCGCTGATAATCTTCTTGCAATTCCTCGGAGCGTTGTGCCACAGCACGCCTCACCCCGCTATAACCATTACAGCTTCGAAGCAATTTCCAGACATGTCGCACCTTGTTCGACAAATGGATCGTAACTTTAGATATAGTTTTGTCAGGTCTGGAAAGTTCATACCTGCTGCCCTACCCTGAATCGTGGTGTCGCATCTAGAGAGTCCTACCATGGATGATGGGTGCAAACGCCCATCCTTCGTATGCAGACGATGCTCGAGTATCCAACCTTCCTCCATCCGCATTATACCTGCGGTAGTGATGGGACGACGATCCACTTTACTCCCATTATTGTTCTCGAAGCTGTTTCTCATCTCAGGATAATTTTTCACATCCGCTTATCGACGGTGCCGCAACGATCAGCATTACGCTCTGTCGAGCGACGCGAGGCGTATGCACAGCACGCGCGGATGCGCCGCAGAACGCGGCAGACCAGGTGTACGTAGCCATGCAATTTCTTCGCTGAGATGGAAGAGATCGATGGCACTTTGGCAAGCCACCAGGGCCTTGTGCGAGCGTAGAAGATCGGTGGTAGCGCGTGGGGGCAATGCAGCTCTCTCGCGTGTCTCGCTCGGTACATCTATCACATTCATCGCGGCGGGATGCTCGCGAGTACATCCGGCCATCCCGCGAAATCCGGCCAGCTGTCTGACGGATCGTCGAGCGGGAAAAGTGCCCGAATTCCCCGGTAAATGTTTGCCTTGCTGGGATTCGATCACGTTCGCGCACCGGGTGCGCCGTTTATTGGGAAAGAGGCGATCTGATTGCTATTTATTCAAGGATCCTCTTGCTCGCACGTATGCGCGTGGCATGGGCAACCCTATCCTCCGCGGAGACGAGCAGCAAAATCGCGCGAGAGCAACGTCGCTCTCTGCGTGTGGCTGCTATTAATTCCACGTGAATAGCTTCCCGGGGAAAAAATTGGCCCCCTCACGCGTGCCACGCCCGGCAAATCGGTAATTTGCGGAGAGAGGGGATCGCCCCTGTAAGATTGCCCAAGGGAACAACACAGGCCCAAAAGGACACGCGCTGAATGAGAAACCCAATGAAAGATGCCGGAGAGAATCGTTTTGCTTGGTGTTGCCATACATTGCGACAGGCTGTGTGGCGTCGGGATTTCACTTTTCTCTGTGGTGGCTCGGAAGCTGGTTGTGGCGAGGTGCAAAGAAAAATAGTGACAGAAAAAGAGAGATGTGGCGGAACGTGCATTCGTGGTAGTAGCATGGTTTTTCGTTCGAAGTGGACCACCGAGCTGGTTACGCTCCAGCAAAACCTGCGCTCTTACTTTCAAGTGAATTTCACTATTAATCGGGAACGATTTCACTTCTGGCGCTTGCATGTCGTCATGTAAATTGGCCGTGACCTGTTACTCGTTCGAGTTATGACATTATCGGAAAAAATACAATCTTCATGGTAACTGTTGTCGGAAATGTACAGGCAGATAATTTATCGAACTGAATGTTTATTAGCATGTCTATGCATTATATTTACATACGTATCTCACGGCTATAAGTTATTGGCAGCAGACCCTAGGTATGAAAAGCAACCCATATTTATCCATTGACAGTACACGTTTAAATTTGATTAACCAAAATGATTTGATGATTTTAGCAACTTTTATTCATATATTTTTTCATTGCATGTTGCGTAGTCTATTGAATTTGGTATTCGACACGAAGAGGTACTTCCACTCTCTTACAATTCGCGAATCACGGTACTAAAGACGGAACATGAGCAATGCTTCCAATTGCATTATTCATAGAAGTTATCTACACATTATTCATCCTTTTCAAAGTCCATCAGATAGTAGTTCAGTTTTACGCTACTCAATAGTTGTACGTGAAAGTCAAACCAATTTAATAAAATTCAATCTACGATGTGTGCGATATGTTTCATTACACATTCACAGTTTTAAAAGTATTACTATTGATATTTGAGAATATAAAATTGAATGAATGTCCAATTAATTTTATGCGGTTCAGTTAGAAAACGTTTCTTTCACGATAATATCGGTTTCACAGTACATCGACTTGATACATAGCTAAATAAGAAGAGACGAGTAAAAAGGTAAGAATGCCGGAGCGTGTAGCGGGAAGATGAATTAACCTGGTGATTGATAAACGCCCGGAGTGGTCGACGGCTAGTTTCGTATCAAGTCATTATGTCAGCGGATTTTAACCGAATCGATAAGGTTTCTTGTTTCCAAATAGGTCTGCTTCCGAATCCTGATTGATGACTTGCTCATTTTTACGCCTCAGGTTCCTTACCACTAGACAAGGAACCTCGTCGGAGTTAATGTTGGTAATTGGAAGTGGAATGGAGGTAGTACGTTCAAATCACTGCGTCAGCACCAAATTAACAAAAGAATTATCACAATATTATTCCCCAGTATTGTTCAGTTGAAATGACTGTAGCGTGTGATCATATAGTCTCATCAATATTCCAAATTCTCTCGTAAACGAACCAATCGAATTTACGTATAATTATATTATATTTACATTCAAATTACTTGTACTCATTAGTGTTTGCAAAATTTAAAACAATTTGTGAAAATGTTAAAATAAGGAGTTTCTTTAAAAGGTAATCAAAGTTTTGCAATAACGTATGCGAATTATCGGATGAAAGAAAGAAATGTAGGAAAAGATCTCCGTGCCTTTAAGAAAATCTTCAAACTTGGGAAATTTATAACAGAATAATCGTAATTGTTTCATAGTTGAATAGTGCGTTACTCTGATCTCTCGTCCGCTGATTCGCGTCGAATCGACGCGATGTCGCGTTATCTCCGTATTTCTCTTTTGCCACAATTTTCCAGCATCTTCAGACCTGGCACAGACAAACGCCTTTGAGAATCGCGATAATGGCGCGAAGTTATTTGCTGGGAACATGTTGAAGCTTGAGCCGAGTACTAGCTACAAACGAGATAGAGGCTGCGCGAGTTACAACGAGAGGGGTAGGGTGCCGAGAACGACGAAGGAAGGTGCAATCTGCTGTGGTATTGTTTCATACGATTTTCCAGAGGTTATTATTTCGTGCGTCATCACCACGAACTTTCACAATTACATCAGCGCCGTCTCGAGGATTCCATTTCTCCCTTTCTGCTCTCGAGGATGCCTTCAGTTTCTCCTGCTTCGCGACGTACTTTACGAATCGCTCCCTCGGGCACAAAAAAGATTTTTCCTGTCACAGACATTCTTCTACGTCGAACAAACCTTCGATTACCGCAATCTTCATATCGTCGCCAACCACAAATACTCCAATATTTCATTACACTTTTTTCATTTCGATTGGAATTTGTCGCGAGCCCATGTATCTTCGGCTGATTAAATATTACCACATAATTCGGAAAGGAAGATACTCACAAAATTGAAATGTATCTCGAATAACAATTTCTGCTTAATTTATATTAATAAGAATTTTAATGTCATACTTGAGAATTATTATAACGTGCCGCCGCTATAAAGTTTTCATTACTGCAATATTTAACGAACTCGATGTGTTACGTTTCCAGAATATTCTCCGCTGCAGATCAATATTGACACTTCTCAGTTCCATCCATTACCTTAAAATTCATTTTAAATTAGAAGTGGACGACTCAGAATGTTATTCTTAAAAACGCAGCAGAGCCGGTAGGTTTTTCCGTTTTTGTCGGTGAGAATTTTTTGCCAACTTCCTCTCCTCCCTCATCCATTCTTTTACCTCGCCAAATCATTTGGAACGGTTTGCTTGTCCTTCTTCACGGTAATAAAATTAGCCAGAAGCCTGGCCCTTCTGCTCGCTGCTTGCCTCCAAATTTACTCAGCTCTCTAGGTGGCAGATTGCTAATCCCTCGCATGGGATTCTAAAGCACGGATTTTGGGATTTCCAGTATATCTTATGCACGAATAATAGTTACAGTACGAGAGTGGCAAAAGGATGCTTGAGAATCTCAAATATCTGCAATTCGACATACGTCTTTACCTTTGCATCCGTGAGTCTCTCTATAGCTTAATCCAGCATGTTTCCAATACTGGCGAAGCAGAATATCCATTCTATAGAAGAAGAAATTAAATCTGATACTGTCAAAGAGGATTTGCAGGTTTCGAGACCAGTCGATCGTACTTTACAATGGCTCGACAATCGGCTTAATTACTCTTGGTTCGGTGTGTTTTTCGAAGCGGATGCGTTGGAATTTGCGATACGAGAAAAGGGAAAAGGCGGGCGGGGGAATTAAAGGAAAGAGGCTGACGACAGAGTTATCGATCTCACGGATATGGAATATTGTATGCTGGCACGTGGTCCGCTCGCAGGTTTTCGATCAAGGTACCAATAGCCTGGAGGATAGCGTCACGTACACACCTATATATACGCACAACGCACCGGGGATAATTACACGGGATTTTGCTTGCCGAAGCGAGATCTGTTATTTTCTGGTTCTAGCCTTTTTTGTTGCCTGCTGGCAGGCGGGAGCGCAGCACGGGAGGCTGTATAAACGAGATAGGCACTCGAGCTTTTACAACGGCGCCTCTCCTGTCTACCCCGTTCGTTCCCTCGGTCGCTTGCTCACTCCGCGTCCCCTTACCTTACCTACTGGCATTTCGATCTTCCTACCACCCACTGCAGGATAAATTGTAGAGTGAAAGACAGCCACTTAACGAATGAAACTTTCGGCTCATGGAACAAATCTACATCGAATCGTAAAGGTGAAAATATACTTTAAGCAGCTATCTCGCATATTTTTAATATATTCAACTTTAATTTAGAATGCAGCCAGTATTACCATTTACAGTGTCTTATTATTCTTCTATTTGAGTTAAAGGAATGGATCGTGATAGTCATAACGAGAATCAAATAATATAGAAGAGATAGAGATGTTTATAAGCTTCTAATTTGGTTTTAGAATAATTATCTTGGAAATATCTGAAATAGCAATAATAGCGTTAATGTCATTTGGAACAAGGTGTTTCTCAAGGTTGAAATTATGTCAGTCTAAGTGCAAATTCATTATTCAGCAGGAAGATATTCGAGATAAGGGAATGCACAAATTATACAATTGTCAAATATTCAAAAGCGTGTAATTCTTAATGATAATAATGCACAAGGTCGTAAGCGTACGTCTGTTAATGCTAATTATTATTAATGCTAGCAGTGGAAAAGATGACTAACACGTTTGTCTGGGAATTAAGTCTCTTTAGAGCTTTCGGAAATTGGGAATTGTCATAGGTCATATTAAATGATATTCTATAAAACCACTTAAGGAAATGCAATCGAAATTTTTCCGTACAGCATATAAGGGGAGAAGCAGAATAGAAGGTTTCAAGAATAGGTCATTAAAAGTAGCGTTACGAAAGATTCTCCTAGCTCAGAGCTTCGCATTACGACAGTGTGCTTCACTACGTGTCAAGAGATTCTTGGCTAAGCGCAGCATCCCTCCTTCTTTTCACCTACTTCGTTCGCTAAATTTGGTCCCTCGCGAATGCTATTCCTTTTTCTGCGGTTTAAAGGGGAACTTCAAGAGGCTGGACTATGCTAATGTGTCACAGGATTCAATACTGGATTCATCACTACAGCTGGAACAGGTGTTTAATTAAAAGTTAATATGAATTGTACCATATTTAACCACTGCATTTGGTTTTGTATTACGAATTTTGATGAAACATTTCTAGTCGACTTTTCGACACCCACTCACTTTAATCAAAAGTATAAAAAAATTTGTGAAGCTTGAAAAACCAACTACGGGAGGTTTCAACGGCTAGTTTTTAGTTTCAGAAAAAAAGTCGTATTTTAGTGCTTTGCAAACAGTTTTAACAAATATTTTACGAATTTTTTTAGTTTCATGTCAAAATTGACATTGTTTATGGCGCACTTGAATATGCTCCGTAGTCGTTTCCAAAAAAATCAATACGCATTTTAAACTGTAAATAACTTACGTATCGTCGCTTGTAGCAATCGATGGCAACCGTCTTGTGCTAATAAGCTCTTGCCACCAATAGGCTGATTTTTTTAATGTCCGTTTCTTTTCGGGGTCCGTGAAATTCACGTGCACTAGTCCAAAGCGATCGCTGGAACAATCAGAATACAATTCAATGATCAAATATTGAATCTAATATTTTTTTACATACAGCATATTCCTATAAACTTTAAGCATACAACTGCATATCGCAAGATACTCAAAATCGTTTAGAAATCAATGTATTACGCGTAGCCACCATCCCATTCGAAGTTATCTAAGAGCGACCACGCTAGAAATCCTTTGACATTGACACCGTCACGATTTATAGCGATGAGCATTTCCTTCAAGTATTTTCGATAAAAATCCACTCTTTCGTCGTCTTCGAGCTCTTCTCCTGTTCCAACACCGTTTTCAGTGATATAGATCACTGGATTGTTGTACGCTTTTGCTAGTCTGCGAAGGCCATACCCAAAACCTTCGGGGAAAACCTAATTTAAATAGAGAGTGTTTCATTATTACACACGCTTCCCAGTTCATAAGCTATGAGGATCTTGTATACCTGCAACCAATACGGTCTTAATGTCTTCCACGATGGATCAATACTCCGTTCAATCTGCCAGTCATTTAAGTATGACGGTGGTAGCATTTCTCCCTTCTTCGAAGCTTGAACCAGCCGAGCAGTGTAATGATTTATTCCAAGAAAATCAGATGTTCCCCTGTGAGAGAATACCAATAAACTTTTAATACAACATATATCTTTTTTACGATTCTAACTGGCAAATTAATTTATTACCTTAGGTACTTAACCCATTTAGGTGTAAATTTAGGAAGCCGCGATCGAGAAAAGCCTTGCTCTTTGCTTCGTTCCGCGACGTTACGCTTCATAATTTCAGGATAATCACCTTTTTCCGAAAATATTGGATTTAAAACCCATCCTGCGCTATACTGGAATGCCCTTTCAGATGTATCACTCTCGTTTGGATACTTTGGATATAATGCCACCATATGTAAGTTAATTCCAACCAAACCGTTATATTGATCTTTATACTCTCTTTCGTATAATCTGTATGCCTTAGCGTGACCCTTTAGCATATTATGCAAGCACAAATATTCCGCAACGCCTGGTAAGTCAGTTTTTCCTGGCGCATGAAATCCATAGACATAAGAATAAACGCAGTGACAACCTGGCTCATTGACAGTTATGAAAAACTTCACTTTGGAGCTGAACTCTCTGAACACGATACTAGCAAAGTCCTCGAACCAATTGACCATATTTGGATTAGTCCAACCACCTGCATCTTCGAGAATTTGTGGATGATCCCAATGATATATGGTGAGAACCGGTACCATGTCATTTCGTATAATCTCGTCAATTAGATTGTGATAGTAGTTAATTCCATCCTGACTTATCTTGTGGATGAATCCGTGTGGTAGAATGCGCGCCCAGCTTACAGAGAATCGATAATAATCAAACTATCAACATAACAAGTCTATTCTGTACTTCAACGTTATTCGATTTCAAAAATTATTTATAAAATGCACACTCACACCTATAGTCTTAGCTAGAGCCACATCTTCCTTATACTTGTAGTAAGATTTGCAAGCATCGTCGCCGGTGTCATTGTTCGATACCCGACTTCTTTTCTCGTGAACAAATCTATCCCACACGCTTTCTGCTTTATCTAGAAATTTGTCATCGGAAGAACAGTTAACAATAACTGTAATATACAACCCGAAAAATTCTAATTTCAAGAACTCACCACTCACGTTCCAAGCACCCTCGTATTGGTGAGCCGAGGTAGCTACTCCAAAGACAAAGTCTTGAGGAAACTGGAGATATTCGTCATCTTCTTGTGCAGATCCGAAATGCAGGGAGCTAGAAGGAGCAAACGACAGCAACGGTTACACATTGACCTCACTATGATCGGTAAAGGTTCCGAGATTAAAACGTAATACTTTTATTGGTATCACTTACAATACACAAATAAAATACAGGATACATTTCACTCCAAAAGCAACCATCGCGTTGGTATATATCAATAGTAGCACTTCCGCAAATGGCACTGTACTAGCAATCGCGGCTTGCGTTTTATTTGCTGTAAGTTCTCCTAATCGTTGCTTTTGAGTTCGACAGTGACCCAGCTATGACACGTTAACAACCTCGGCAATGCCTTGCTTAATGAGTACGATATGTACGTTATCTGATATACGCAAAAGTGATACGTATGGATGGTTCCCTAACGCTAAACCGGTTCCAAACACACAGCACTTTATTTTGGCAAATACATTTATTTGCAATCGAATATCACGTTTCGGGAAAGAGAAGAATAATTGATTCTATTTTGTGCCATCCAATTTTTAGTAAAAATTCATATAGAAATGATCGAACTATCCAACACAAAATGTACAGAAAGTAATTGACTCGGTTGACTTTGTTCTTATGCAATTAGGTTCAGGCTTGACACTCGTACTGAGCCAGTTTCATTTTCGTTGAAATTAAGGAGTAGGCCAGTCATCGTCGTAAACAAGAATCTGGCCAATTTCTAAAAGGCTTTCGTTGCTGCCATTGAAATATATTTTCTTCCACTCCCTCAGGGTGAAATCTCACTGGCGCGAAATACGTATTCTGACAGGTAATCTCGGCAAAGCATTCGGCTGGAAGGTTATATAACTAGGATAGAAAAATATATAGAGACACGAAAACTTTGTTGTTCGAAGTAGGTCCCTGTTCTACCCTTTTCTTGTCCATTTTGTTTCTCGATACCCTAGTGCGAAATATGTCGCGCATCGGGGGCTACTATAGAGCACGGTGCAGGTTTACGACAGTTCCTTGAGAAACTGGATCACAGGATGTTCCCCTTGACACCTGGCTCGAGTTATAAGACTATATCTTCCCCCAAAATACTGTTGGTTCACTGAGATATTGTAATTCGAGCGATAGTTATCCAGATACTGTTCATGCAATATTCAATGATTATGTTCAACAACGTCCATAATCATAATATAATTGTGTAACAGTACACGTCGGACGTATGTATTTCCCATGTGAAACCAGGAACAGGTAAAGACGAAGTGCGTTAAGTTTTGGTTAACTTTGCTTTATTCTTTTATGAATATGACTTAATAATAATTATTATGGAATATATAATCGTAACCGCAGCAACATCATTCCACCAGCACACACTCTCTTCAATAAATACAACTGTTTATTTTCAAGCCGAATAATTTGTATCGTAATTGTCGAGCTTCGCAACAAGATTCTGAAACTTTGGAACCTGCAGAAATATATGCATAACAGTCTCTGTATTAGGATCATCGTTGCAATGAGGAAGCTGGATTTTCAGATATGCGCATTTCATTAGGAGTTTCTTACGCTTGACTTCCTAATTAGCTGAAGTTTTACTTATTATACACGACGAACTAAGATGTCTTTAGCGAAATATGGCATTATTCATGAAAGACTATGCGATAACGATGGTTCGATTTTCGGAGATCGTGCGTATTAGCGCGCTGCTTGGATAACCGATCGAATTTAAAGATAGCTTTAAGCTGGGCTTTACTTCCCGATTACCGAGCACACTGGGCCCAGTCAAAATTGCTCTTATCGCCACGACTGCGCTCATAAAGGCCGGTGGATCTATGCATATATGTCTATACATGTATGTATATATATATATAGATATATATATAGATATATACATCGACATATATATAGATATATATATATATGTATGTATGTCACCATCTGGCTACTGCACACGCAGTACCATCGGTTTCCACCCGAAAATTCCATCTAGCGCATTCGATGCATTCAACGGCTCCAGCCACTTGTAAATTTCGTTGAACGTTAAAGGGCATTCGCAGCCAGGTAAATAAAACGAAATCGCGCATTCTTGAATTAAATAAATGCCGCTATTGCAACGGGGTAAACTGGGGTAATCAAGCGAACACTGGCAATCGGTCGATATCACACGCATTTGACTCTTACAATTGAGAATTCAATCAGCCAGCCAATACTTATTGGCCAACCTGCTTGTTCTAGTTTCTTGAAGGATTAAACTATTAGAAACCGAGCTAAACATAGAGTTCCGCTCGAAATTTGGGAATGTTGGGAAAGAGTTAAAAGGCAGCAATAGGTCATACTATTTTCATGTTCCTTGGCATGGCTCGATGCAATTCGATGTAAATACAATTCTAGGACCGAGTAATTTTCTTGAAGTACTCAAATTTAATAGTTCCTTGAATATGCAAGGCTATTTCTAGATTTATCGTTTATAGATATACGGAGCAATTGGATATTGCAATGACACGTAGGGAGTGAAATCGACAAATCGACGGTATTTAGAGTTCATTTAATTATACAATTTTTTATTTATCGTGGCTTCATCGATTTATTACAACAGACGATTTATTTTAGTTCCACCTGAAATGACTCGTACTGAGAAGTCGCAGTTGAGCTGGCCCCTGCCGAATAACAGAGTTTCACAAACGATGGAATACCCGCGAGGAAAAGCAGCCAGACAAGGGACTAATCCTGAAACCGAAAGTGGCAGCCGCAAATCAGCAGAGCAAACAGCACTGCATTAACGGTTGGACGTAATAACAGGTATCACCAGTTACATGCGTTGTCTTTGCTCGAGTTATGCATATATACTCGACTCGGAGCAGGAGAGCAGAAGAGAATGGGGTGTGTGCACAAGTCAATGCGAATATTAGGAGGAACCAGAGGAAGAGGCAGCGGAGAAAGGAAGAAGAGGAGGAGGAGGAGGAAAAGCGCGTGGAAGGTGAAAGGCTGCACGGTACAATAAAACCATTCCACGGGAGGCAAAACACGAGCTCCGGCGCCGTTATAACCGAAGCCCAACGTGCTGCTTCATTATGCGCTGCGACGTGGCAAAGTGCCAGGGCCTTTGATAAAGGGGGTGGTTACGGCGAACCCGCCACCACCGCTGCCTTTCCGCCGTCTCCATCGCCATAACACCACTGGGCTCCTGTCCACCCTCCTCCACGCACGCTCCAACCAGCCAACCTTCAGCTACCATCCTACACCACACCATCGCTACTACCAGCGAGGTTCGGCCAAAGAAGCAAGCGAGAGACTAACCGAGCAACCTACTGCCAAGAAGACATTTTCCAATCTTTCCATCCTTTTCTATGTACTCTGTTTGCCTCTTCTCCTACCCTGCTAACCGCCCACGAATTCGACTTCCCTTCCTTTTCTTGTTCGCGAGTGTACGTATACATTTGTCTACTCAGCTATTCCGAGTCGTATTTTTTCACGCTCCGTGGACTGCCTTCCGCTTTCGATTTCTTCATCGGGCAGCCTGGCCATTGTTCTCTTCCCGTTTCCTCTCTACCTTTCTCTCTCTCTCTTTCCCTTTTCTTCTCTCGGTCTCCCTCGCTCGGTTTTCCCGCTTTCGGGATACTCCCCGTGAAAAATGCGGCTGGTTCGTTCGCGGGAGTTTGTTTGCTGCCGGTGGGGAAAGTTGTTTTTTGTCCAAATGAGTCCGGGGGTTGCATGGATTTTGCTTATTAGTTCGTTCGTTCGTTCGTTGTCCGTAGGTTTTAAGTATTCCTTTGGCTGTGCATACTTTATCCGAGGTACAATATTGTACAATATATTTCCGTAACCTGATATATTTCTAGCTGGTATTGATGCGCCCAAGTATGTTCCGCTAATTAACCGTAGTTACTGGTATATATCCAACATCAGCCTAATTGTGTGCAGCTGCACATACGCAAACACAGTTGATTACCTAAGTAAACGCGTGCTAGGACTATCTTGCGTAGTAATTATTCTCAGCTACCGAACCTCCTGGGAATTGGTCAGGATGGAGACGAAAGAGTTCCGATCTACCGAATGCCACCTATGATTGTTGCAATTTATTTAACGTGTCTGAAGCGTTGCCTAATTCAAGTTTTTTGCACTCATAGTTTCTGTTCATGGATCGTAGCGTGCCGTTCAAACTTTTGAGGTTTCACCATAACAAAAAGCAGGAGATTTTGGTGGACTCTGTATACCACGCACCTAAATTAATTCGGCACGAGCCGTGGAATTAATTTCATCGTGCACGTTTAATATTTTTTGTTGAGACGAGTTGCTATCTTGAGATAGGAATTCTGCGTGGAAAGTAATTAGCATTTAAATGAACTTTCTGCACATGATTTCTGGTACATTTATTGTTGAAATTTTACAGGGAACCTCAAATGTGAGAAAAACTTTCTTCTGTCAAAGTGGATCTGACGAGAAACAGACTATCCATGTATTATGCAGACTGTATCCGTGCTCACTTGTAAATGAGGATTGTAGCTGGATAATAATAATAAAATGCACAAATCTGAATCTCCGATAATACTATGTTTAACAACAGATTGCCCTATTATTTCACTATCCAGTAGTTCCACTATTCCAGTAGAAATTGAAACATATTAAAACATCTTCAATTTGTATAAAATACCACTTGTACGATGTACATTTTTCTAGAAACGTGCTGAAGAATAGTTACATTATTTACAATGCAGAATCACCGTCGTAAACACATTTAAGAATTCTATATCTATTGTAATTACGGATCTTGCTTTGGTTTACTGCGAGTTCATATTGGCAATGACAATTATAGACACGTTAAACCAACCTCGTAAAGTGCAATATCAACACGAGAATAAAGCTCACAGGGACACGAAGTACAATTTGCCGGGACGATGATCAATTCTGAGCTGTCATGAACGAAATAACACTTCATACTGCACTGTACTGCTCACGATGATGATTAGTCAGCTTTCACTTAATGGGTATCTGTTAACAAAGACAAATTGTCATGTACGCTGGTAGCATTTAACCGGTTTTAAACATTGGACCATGAATCGGCGAGACTATCAGATGACGTTACTGTTCTGACAAGTTCCTCAGTGAGAAATTACTCTTGCAGAGAGTTGCACGACATTCCTATTTTAGTTTCCAGCAACAATATTTTATTTCAAGTGTTTGATGTCCTCGGACTGTACGGTCTGTATAATTAAAAATATTTTTTACAAAATGTGTAGTCAAAGTGTGTTCTAACGAATGAATCATAAAAAATATACTGCAAACAAATATGACGTAGTAATAGATGAGAAACAGAAGAATAGCTGATTGTCTAGGAACTGGTAAACATTCGAATTAAATATTATATGTATAATAACTCATCAGAAGAAAAATGTTTTTAATCCGAGTAGCAAATTGGATCGAATTAATGTACGACGCTTCTTCCAGTGTGTTTTTCCTCATGGCAAGGTTTATCGGGCGTGCTACGAAGAACGCAATTCAAGTTAAATCGTCTGCTGCTCAGCTTCGGCCTGCCATCGGGCTGCTGGCGCGGCAAAAAGGAGCTGGAGGTGACAAGTGATTAATGCAAATTATGCGATTAGCATTTGGATAATTCTTCACATTTTTGTCTAACCCGCTGGCAGTGTTACAGAAGCGTAAGGCTCCTGTCACACTTGTCACTTTGCGAGAATTATGATACTCTAATTGTAAAGAGAAAAAAATTGCAAAAATTTCCAGGGAAATTCTGCCAGAAGTTTAATTGTATAAAGTAGACTTTCTGGTCAAGCTCAAATGAAATTATTTTACGTTACTTAATGAACTACACTGGGCACACGTACGTATTTTTAGTACTGAAAGTAGTACAGATCAATAATAGTAACTCCTGACAAGAATCTAAGGTAGAAACTGATCGAGTGGGGGAAAAATGTACAAGTATCCGATTACTTTGTTTTGTTTTTGCAATTTCTAGTAAAACTCATCACGAAAATCGAAATTAAGGGCTGAGTAAGGGGAATATCGAGGAAGTGAGATATTTCGCTTAGGAAGAGGGAGCATATCCAGCGCTCCAAGACAATATTATGATTTATGATCGACATGCGGCCAGTAGTGCTTCTTCTGGCCTCCTCGGTGTGGAAAACACGTACGCTCACTTAATATTATTTCTCCGCTTGCCCGTTTTTCAGCGCACGTCAAAGAGACCTTGGAGGGTAAAAAAATGCTCCGTCCGGTTTACCGTCACTGAAAATCGAGGGTGGCCTTGTGATCCCGGTTTGTCGTGATGAAGTAGAGAGGGTTTGTGTGGCACAAAGAAGAGTTCTTTTGCGTTATATCTTTAACGTGACTCACTGATAGATCCTTCTCAAACGGCAAACGGAACATAGGATATCCGGTCACGAAACTATATCGTGCCCCGGAGGAACACGTATACACGTATATAGTGAGCCAACCTTCGACTACCTTTCACGATGGGAACCTTGTCGTCTATCGTTGCTTTTCCCCAAAAATTTCTCCCTGAATTCTTGAACAACCTCGGACCCTTTCAGGAAATCAATATCCTCATTACCGAATAATTGGTGAAAGCAGAGAACGATCCACTACGAAGTTTTTACTGACGAACAGAAAAATAAGTATGATAGTTTAAGTCTCTAATCTATGCTTGGTTCACCATATCGAGAAGTAACGAAAATGACCGCTAATGGTTATTATAGTGCAGGTGGGTGGTTGGTTATTGAATATTGGTTTCCGATGTTTCGTTATTCCATTGCTGCAGTAACCGAATAACGTTGGGCACGTACTACAGTGGAAGATTCATCTGTTTCGTTAGTGAAAATACTCTTAATTTAACTGTATATACCACTGTGCATTAATTATCCAGATTATTAAAATTATTGCAATTAATTACCTAACAATTTCAAATGTGAACGGAAACAATTTCTGTTAAAGAATATTCCTTGAATTTCTAGGTAAATGCATTGATTAAAAATTTGCGAGCAGTGTCGTCGTTATAATGTGGATAGTATTATATTATGTATTCGATAATTTTCTGCACATAGAATTTCGCACGAGAAGCTATGGGAAGAAATAGAGTAGAGGAACACCTTTTGGAAAACGATATGGATTTCGTAGTATATTCAGCCAGACTAAATTGACATTTGGCTGCGACTGTTGATACGGATCCAAGTGCACTAAAATTTAATGGCTCGCGTATTCGATTGTGTCGCAGGGTGATATCGATAAAATTCCTAATGTCAATTTCACGTGGGGACTGTGTTGAAATCTGAGCCCATCGTTAACTCGGTGTCAGTGCATCGTAAGTTTTGCATAATACTCTCACTGCGTGTTCCTCTGAAGCTGCATAATTGCTGCAGTAATATAACAGCTTATGTAACTACCAGCTACTTAATACGAACTTATTCATTATTAAAACCGTATTTTATTACAAATACATGCATGTGGAACGCCCTTCTCAACAGAATTTGTCCATTTACCTTTTTCCAATACCGTTCGGCAATTTAACGTTTAAATAAATAAAAAACAAATTGAAAATCTTTTGATTCTCGTTCGATTTAAATCCTGCTAGAAAAATGAAAAAACCATAAAATCTATTTGGATGCTGTTATGAATACAGATTTCATTAATTAGAACTCAGAAACTGATAGCAGTGGCTTTATTATGCTACATTATTCAGAAAGATTGGTGAATGGTCGATCGGATAATAGTGCGCTAATTGGTTTTTATTTCCAAGTAAATTCTCTCGAGCTGTACATACATAAACCCAGTTTTCTCCAGCATCAGACTTGCACAGAGAGAAAGAGACATCGCGCTCATTTAGACTATCAGAGAAAAGTACAAATGTCGTGCAATTCACAAAACGATATACATCGGGGGCCGTGTTACTTTTATTCCGTAAATATTCATAAATCCAGAGGTGCGAATAAAAGAGCTGGTGAATTCTTCAAGGCTTTGTTTCCTGCAAGTAGCACCTGAAAGAAAGCGTCGTTGCTAAATGGCTGCACGTAATTTCTCTGTTGTTCCTTGAGTCAGAAGAAACGACACTTTTGCCAATCCTCGTGCTTTTTCATGTTAACGAGCTCGAAACTCGTTTTCGAGCTTGCCCGCACCCCACTTTCGTCCGATGCAAGACCCCTACTTTCTCATGCCTCGCAACGGAGGAACTTCCTTCAAAGAAAAAAGAGGAAGAAACTTTTCTCCGATAGAAGTACAAGTACATTGAACAAGCGATTCTGACGACCTGTACGTTGACTGATTTCACCTTCCATCTCTTTTTACTTCGGGATTCCGCGAATCTGTTTATCGCCAGTAGTGACTCTAGCTTTTGACGAATAACGAATCTCCAGGACAGGCGTACAGTTCAATAGACCCAGATACGTGAAGAAAGTTTCGTTTCCACGGAACTTGTAACGCTCTAATTGAGCTACTTATCTCTGCAAAATTTCCAATTCCGATTGCATTACCTGAATAGATCACAGCTAACGATTCTCGAAAGTTTTACAATCGATATTGCCAACAGGAATGATGTTCCTGCAATATTGCAATTTCTTTTTACTTTACTAGTTTCTTCGATAACTCCGTATTCAAGAGGAACGGAGATCATCATTGTAGAGCTTGCTATTATTTGCACAGCGCAAGTGAAAAACTGTCAGTCACCTGCCGCACGTAATTAAGCGATCATTAACGTCAGCCACCGTTGGAAATTAGGGACTTGAGCACGCCCGTACGTTCAGCTACTTTCTGCTCTACATACTTCCTGGAATCTCTAATTAGCATAGTTGATTAACGATCGCGAAAGCTGATTACGATGATTGGCCTGTGCGTATCCAGTCAATCATAGAGCACTGACGAATAAACATATTATGCGGTAATAATAAAACCGATTGTAGTTAAATTGACGACTGGTGATAAAAAATTTCTTGCCGGATAGAATCAAGGTAAAATATTCAGGATCTTGGAAACTTCTTCTCTCAAAAGTGGATAATTACCTGGAGGTTCACTCGCCGGAAGTGAGAGGCATTTACGATAATGCACAATGTAATTTTCATTACGACACAAGCGGACCATTTGCAGAGGATCCAAGGTACGTGCTCACATAAGGAGGTAGGATTATTGTATCCCGTAGGACCTCCCTTTGCCTCAGGAATGGGGCGGCAATGCCTGCTGGTTTGTGCAGCAATGCGATAACAGCCAGTTAAGGCATTGTTCCACGAGATCGAATGTACCTTCGGTATCGTTTTGACAATTTCAACAGGGTAGCCTGTCGTCGGTCTCCCTCATCGCGAACCACCTCTCGACGTCATATCGATCCTCTTCAGAAAAATAGGTCAAATGTATATACATATATCTCTGTTTTAGGAGATTGAAGCAACATACTGATTTACGAGCAGGTTCGCGATAAATAACGAAAACATCGACATACTTTATATATTCAGGAGAAATTGTATGATATTACCTATTACACCGGAGACTCGTTAATTACCGTCAAACTGGAAAAGTTTAGGTCATTTCGTTCAGTGAGGTAGATTGTATCGATGGGGAGGAATGCCGTTGCTTTATTTTTCTGCGTTATTGCGACCCAGCCACGAGCAACAAAGGAGCAAGTCTCAGCGGACTAAGGATCCTCAGATCCCCTTTGAAGGAACAAAAGGCGCCCGGGAGGTCCTCCTATAGTTCTCTATGTGCCGCGAGTTCACGGTTAGGACCCAGTAGCAAGAGGAGTCCAATATAAGTGGCCAATACGCTAGCAGTTGCCGGTGCTTCTTCCTGCGGATTAAAACGATTCTTCCCGATCTTTCTTCACTTTTCTGTTCTCCCTCTGAGTGGAATGCTTCGGCAACACGTGCCGGTATCGTCAGGAAATAAGAGTTTTCCTTACAGGCGGATTCTGAAATAGCTTACGTGGGGATAAGCACCTGTTTACCTAAGCCCCTGACTTTCTGGAAATCGAATAAATTGAATCCCCCACCGGTTAGAGGATTCTGCTACCGGTAAAGCCGAAGTGTGTGTCCAAAGCGAAGCTCGTAATTACGCATGTCGGTTACACGAATTTCGTGTGAATATCACCCAAGTGGCTTCGGCTGACCGGATGCCTTTAAGAGAAATTTAATCTCGTCAAGGCAAAATTCGATTACCAGCATGTCAAGCTCTCGGCAGAGGAATGAATCTGCGTCAGCGAGCAGCATTTCCCGCGATGCAACCTCGTTTCTGCGGGGCAAAGTGGAATTTGCATCCTGGGATTCGAAGACTGTATCATGGCAGCAATTGCGATAGGACGTAGAGCTCGCTCACTAGGTAATAAGATAAATCCGCGAATGTCCCTTTCGACCCGTACGGGCTGGTCCGCATGCTTTTTGTGAACGCATAAACCAATCGGAGGGATATCCACGGTAGCCGTTGAGCTTGCTGATACCTAGCTGGGCTTTGTTCATTTGCTCGCTGATGAATTTTTCAAATTTATCGTCCGTAGCGGTTGCAGGTTGTCCGTGCACTTCGTATTCTGTTTGTAACTATCGGATTTCACGGTGCTACCCCATGTATTTGCATAACAAGGACCCTTTGAAATTTCCCTCACTGTCGATCCATCCCTGTCCGATTTATTTGTATTACTATCCCTAGAGACCGTCGGTAAAAATGAGAGAAATTCAACCTACCGAGCAACATCCAACGATTTTTAACGCATCGCTTCTTAGATATTGATTATGATTTGTGAGCACGCAGGAAGATACTCGATATTCGTATAAAGCAATCGGGAGCAAAAGTATGTGCATGGAATATCACAACCTGCAGTACATCAATTGTAACGGGGAAGTTTCTTAGCGAGTACATATATCGTCTTCAGTATTGAATCGAGCTCTTCTGTTGTGTGCCTGGTCATCCCATTATGTTGCAAGGGTGTTTATATTGGCTTCTCTACTATTCTGCGATACAGAGCCGTACACATAAATTATTTTCATACATAAAATGCATAAACGTAATCGTTATCCGTTAAGTGCACTTTCTTGTTGAGCGTTCCCTTACTACCTTACATCTCTACGTGCCTGCGTATTCCTCGCTAACGTAACCGTGCAGCTCAGAAAGATATGGACAATTTATACTGATGCTGCGGCAAATTTACTTTCGCAGACAAACTGTGTATACGTCGCGTCGCTTATTGGGAAATTTGCTGATTTCTGAATCAACAGCAGAGGAAGCCTGCAACGTTGATTAATTGGCAAAGATAAATTTCAATATAAGTTTGCACTTGGCGTTGCTTCGGAGGCTGAGCTTTACTATGTATCTGTGATAGTAGTGTACAGCAGTGTGTTAAATATTCAGATTCTCGTATGTACGAATTGGATTGTCATTGATACAGACACGTTAGTTGGCCTTCTCTTTATAAGGTTTCTACATAAACAGAAGAAAGTGCACTCATATAAAATCGCTATTCCGTAGATGTACCGTAACGTACGCAACAAGACACTTCATTCTTTAATAATGCATGAGAAAGGATACTTGCAACGCGACCCACGCTGTATGCAACCACAGACAATTCACCGGCTGCACTTTTGACCCAACTTTTCTAACATGCTTAACAAAGTGATTCGTCCAGCGTAAATTTGACAAAGTCAACCAAGAGCTTTGTTACGCATACAATGAAATTTGTCTGCTTTCTCTGCATTTTTAGACACTGCTCTCTTCCAAGTACATCAAAATATTTCCCGAAATTCATTGGAATTACCCAGTGAAAATTATGCAAACGAATTCAATTAAAACTTTAGCAATAAAGAGAGACAAAAAGTAAGGATGAAAATGCACGAGCGATTTAATTGCGCTTGATTATGTGATTTTGGTCTTCGATAGGAATTCAAGAAGCGAGAATTAGGTCATAAGAAGATTAGTGAAGGAAGGTATCGGAAGAGAGAAGACTTTTCACTAGCTGTCGAAGTGTGAACGCGGGAAAACGGGGTGTTGGGTGAAAGATTTACGTCAATCGAGCCGGCGACAGACAAGGGGACGAATAATCAAATCTTACCGTAAGATGAGGGTAAATACGTCACGTATTTGTCGAACACTTGACAGAACCTCTCAGCATCAATGGCTGTCTGCGATCGTGCGTTCATAATACGTGCCGCAATAAAAGCGTCCTGATTGCGATGTAAAACCAACTGACAGCAATTGCAACCGATATATCCTTTGTCAAGGAAGATGAGCTCGCCGATTTTTTCAATCCATCACCACCGTCGCCAAATTCAATCAGCAGGTAACAGAATAAAAATAATTAATGAAACCTCTCGCACGTACGTGTTTGCGATTAAAGTCACTGATGTAACGCAAGCAAAAAGCTGACTACAACTTTCAGCCAATCCTGTAGCTTTGTATTCCTAATGGTTCGCTGATCGCTCATTTTCATAATTTTCATTTGCATTTATATCCCCTGATTATTCGAAACTCGAAGTTTCGCCAGTATAATGACATTTACAAGATTACCTCTATTCGCCAGCATGTCAACGCACGCAGTCACTGGCGAGCGACGCAAATCCTGCCGAACTTTACGCAAAACTTTCACAGTTAATACTCATTAGAAACTGATTACGGTGCGCTATGGTGCGAGTGGGACTATGCACAAGAATGTGAGCCCATTATTTCGGGACAGTTTTATCAGTTCCATCAATGCCAGTTCCGTGTTTCACCGAGCGACATAAACTTCGTTAGTCAGCCGGTTGTAGTAAAATCGTTCCCGTAGGTAGTTGCCAACGTTGATGCGTAGGATATATTCCTACCGCCATTAGTTCGAAGCGAAAAGGCATAAGGACTGTCAGAGAAAAGGGCGAAAAGAGCGGATGCTTCACGAGATTTTCACGATGAGCCCCCTCGATTCTTCTTCTCTTGCTTTGCCTCTCGACATAGCGCGTCACGGCGTAACACTATCGCGGGGGGGCATGGGAGGAAGAGCAAAGAGAAGACGAGCCCTTTCAGTCTTCATTCCGTCATCCCCGCCCCTCGTTTTTCTTTTATCGCGATCCCAGCTGTTTATGTTTTCGCAACGGCGCGTTCAGCAGAGGCTACGTCCTCATTTACTTTGGAAATGAAGCCGTTACGAAAAGAGGGAGCGCGAAGAGCGAGAGCGAGTGCTTTTATTGGAACGCCCTATAAAGCCATTTTGCATTTTTCCTCCTTGAGGAGGCAGAAGCCGTCACCGATTTCCTCCCCATCCATACGCGAGAACGCGAACGCGAACGCGAGTTGGAAACTGCAAGCGCGCGGTACACAGCAACGTTGCTCTACCATCTTTCTTACCTTTCTGTGCTTTTTCCTCTTTTCTCTTCATCTATGAGCGTATCCTGGCACAGTGTACACGGTCTCCCCTGTTCGTCCGAGCATTGAGCAAATTACTTTCTGAGTGGTTCCTCCGTGCTCGTTGCTCGTCTCACCCGTCTACCATTCTTCTTCCCTCTGCTCTGAGCTCACGGCCCTTTTCGCTTCCTCTTTCTGTCTTCCATTCTCTTTTTCTTTCTTTTTTTCTCTTTCTCTCTCCTACTTTCTCGCGCTTACTCCCACTTTCTCTCTCACTTTGTCTACCATTTCTCCTAGAACCTTCCAGAATCCAGATACATATCGACCGTTATTAATCTTGACAATTCGAGGAGCAGTCTCTCCGAGTTTTCATCAAGCAGTTATTAAACGGCTGCTCTTAATCGCGCTGGATATAAGGCCGCCGGAATATCGGAAACATATTTATTTCAATCGGCGGCTGAACGGCCCCGAAGCTCGCGGCACTATCCTTTTTTATAATGGAAGATGCCAGACTATGCCGATCCCACATTAAAAATGGGATATGCACTGAATACCTACTAATGGAAATGGATTGAGAATGCAGCAGTTGCAAATATTAGCATGAAAAATGTAGCAGGTTGTGCAAAAAGAAAGAAATGCACGTTATCAATAATGCTTGCAGCTCGTACTCGTCGCGCATTATTTTTCGTGACAAAGAACGAAGGAGCGATTCCATAATTTAATTATAAAGTAGCTCTGCAAGTGGGAATATATTTGCTCCATTTTTCTTGTAATAGGTTTGTTACTATTTCCCTAATAATTTTTAGTAATTTCAGTTGCGATTCTCTCGCGATACGAAGAATATATTGATCCTTGTAGAAGACGTGTGCTAATATTTGTTTCTCTCTCTATTGTAATTTTACTGCCGTGCATATAATACAAGAGAAATGTGTTCCGTGATATTAGACAGATGAACGATAGTTCAAGTATAATTCAAGAGTTCACTTCTGTCTAGGTGAATCGCGCTGCATCCGTCAAGTGAGTAGTGTACTTTTGACTAAACGCCTCTAGCGAGCAACTGTTCATGAAACTTTACGAAATGCTGCCCAAGCTCGTCTCGCAGTGACAGTTTGGCACTAGTACAGAAGCTACTTTTTCCATCTTGCCGTTCGACTGAATCAATATGGCCCGTCAGAAGGAAAAACTTTTCGCCGTGATTACCTGTTTTAAAAGCGACCGATGACTGCACCAGTCGAAAGGCACCGTTTGATGGATAGTAGTATTCTTCTGCGCGTGTACGCCCCCTTGTTACTGCAAAATGGAAGCCATAAGGGCATCAAGTGCATCTCGAGGAAACGATCAATCGTTCCGCCCAAACGCTTTCCGTCTTCCGTATAAACGCTCGTTCGAGACTTTTATACGGCCGCACGAGCTATGTTTTCCTTCAAAATTACAGCTAAAATTATGCATCTTCTTCAATGACGAATTCTATAGTTCACTTACGCACTTATAATATCTTACTGATACCATATCTGATTAGACTTCTTGTAATATAGACCTTATAAAGAACCTTTGAAAAAGATCTTGTCATATATCCTTATTACTCTTATAAGGTATCTAAGGAAAATCGCATGCTGTATTTACGTAATCGATAAATTTAGATTAAGAAATTGAACTAAAACCTAAAACGCAGAACCTAAATTAATAAAGCAAATTTAAGAAAACGCATTTGAGAACTCTAATTGCACATTGACCAAGAATATTTACGTGTTGGATGAAAGGAAGAAAAACAAGCATTTGGATTGAATATTGTACATCGGTTTTTTACAATAACAAGAGACGATTACCTACCACTATTGATTATCCATTAGACCAAAACGTTATTTGTGGGCCAATTTTCGTCTTGGCGGGTAGAATGAAAAACTGTTCGAGTGGTTGACAGTCAATTTTCTGCTCTCTTAATGACGTTACGTAGTTCAGCGTGTTCATGAAACACTTTACCAAACTCCAAACCGTCCGTTGATTACCGATTGTTTCCAAGAGTTTCGAGTTCGAACTTTCAGTTGGCCGAGAGTTGCGTGTATTACCGTCATTATACCATTCAGTGGAAACATGTGTTGTCTCAGTAAAGTAGGTCATATAACGGCGACGGCGTATGTATCAAACAAACGGTAACTCAGGACTACGGCAAAAGCGCCCAAATAATTTAGTTTATAAGCGTTCGCCAAATATAATAATCTGCAATTCTCGAAATGTACTCGTTACTACGTGTAATTTGTTAATTCGTCAAACTGACAAATGGACAAATGGAAAGTCGTGTTTGGAGAAATGCAATTATTTCGCGTAAATCACTTCAGAGCGACATATTCATTATTTGCAATTTATTCATATGACACCAGATTATTTGCTACTTCATAATTACTAGGAAATATAAGTAACTCGACAGAGATTATACGCAAATAATTGACATGAAAGTTATTCACAAAAACGGTATTATATTCTTTTTATCACCACTACCCGCATTTAGATTTTTTGCAGTTTGGCAATAAATCATTACAACATCGTCAACATATGTAATATTCCTTTTGTAGTATCTTCTAAAGGTCATCAATTCATTAATATCGTACATTTTCTCATTTAGCTCAATCTGTACGTTGTTCCTATTTATAGGATTGCGAATATAGCCATGACTCAAACGAGAAGACAGCGAAAAGTATTGGTAATAAATCGATTAGTCTGCATGTGTGTAGATGTATGTTCATCCATTGTATGCAACTATGTACTGCCTACTGTGTCCTCCTTCGGATGGTATGGTTCAGATATTCATAGAGGATTCCATTCTTTATTCACTTCCCATTTACCGTCGTATGGCAGCGTATTACTATTTCTCTGTCGGCGCTTTAAGCGAAAAGGGGTCCGCGCGCACGAATCGTTCGAAACCCGGTGTGCATTGCGAATGGCCTGTTCACAAGGCAGACATTCTAATGTATTCGGCGCCTCCAGTATCGACATACGCGATGTCGCTGTATGTAGAGTCCGCATGCTTCACGTCATCGTCATATCACTCTTGTAAATCTGTTTCAAAACACGTGCATTTTAGCGCTTATTTGTACTCGCGCAAAAAAAAAACCCGCGAGAAGTTGCTGTTACTGTAATGGAATATAGATTTGACCCACTAATGCTTGTGGTTGTCATCGACCACCAACACCTATAGTTGACACCGTCTCATGAATCTCTAAAAGTTTCCACGGAAAGATAATTTTATAAAGTATTTAGTGTATTACTAAGAAGTTGTACAATAATTAAGGAATTTTGTATAAATTTTTAATTCGACGAATCTAGTGTTAATTGTTTACGAGTGTTCGATTAAAGTACTACTTTGGTAATTATTCTGATTAAATGGAATGAACGCTTTAATTGCTAATAGTGGCAACATATATATTGTGCAATAGAAATTACTGAAGTCATTTCACTTTATGAATTTATAGTTATTATCGCGAAACATTATTTTTCAGTAAATTACACCCGAATAGGGAATACATAGATAATAGGGGTACCGTATTAATTTCTATTAAGAAATTTACGTCCACGTAACGGTTAATAGAGTCGATTAATAGAGGGCCAGGAACTGTATATCAAGTTTTGATCATCGTATAGGGAAAGTATAGAAAATGTGAAAGCTGGCATAAGCAAAAAGCGCGCTGATTAATGGAGATCCCTTTAGAAAGCGGTTCAAGGGGAAAGATAAAGCTGAGACTCAAGAATAAAGTTTGATAAGGTAGCTTCGTCTATTTTTTACGAGCGTCCAATGCGCCGATAATATTGGCTGATATAATATCGCTCGCTCCAGTAGAACTATCCGACAAATCATTCTTCTTTTTTCTACCTGAATAAAAAAATCAATTTCTTATATTTCATTTTTAGTTTCATCGAGAATTAATTAGTGGTCGAAAAGAAGTGGAACACAGCAAAGAGTCTATCGTACGATTATAGAAATACTAACGTATAATAAGAATAGTTGAGAAGCTTTGACTTTGCTTTCGCGCGGCGTTAGGTCGATTCTCGACTGTTGCAAACCGCTATTCTCCGGGTTTCTCTGTTTAGCCCTCTCCGATTACCACTTTGGTTAGCTCGCGGTTATCTCGCTCTTTACCTATTTCGCGCCGTATCTGTCTCCATTCCATGTGACTGTGTGTGCGGAATAGACGATGTCGACAATAGTTTGTCGGAAAGCATGGCAGCTTGCAAATGTGACTTAACGTGTGAATGCAGCTTTCACCCCGGGCTACCCTTATTGACAGTAACAACGTCCGATGAAAGCAAACGCTTCGTCCGACTGTTATAAGGGGACACTGGCCGTCCCTGAAAGCACGAATAGATTTATCGATCACATATTCCACGAGAACAATGACAACTTCGAACACGGCAGTAATTACTTCCTTGAAATCGAGGGTAGTATCAGACCGCAATGTTAGCTAAGCACTTATTTCACCCACCTTTGATTCAACAATCCATTCCTGACAAAAATAAACCGCAAGACGAAGAAATTGCAAAATAAAAAATTAAGAACGATAGTTCAACGTTTGGTTTTTTTAGAATTGGGATCAGATAGGAGAGAGTGAGACCTTGAATAATTCTATAGATGAAAGTACTACGATTTGTCCAAACAACCAAATGTTTGCGCTCCTTGGACGTTGATCTGTGTCAAGTAAATCGATCAGAAGGGATAACATTGGTGGAATAGCGAAGTTTCAGTGGGACGCTTTAGATGTATATGGAGTGGTATAATCGACCACTGGACATCCGATTGTTCGAGATCATTGGTTTAGAGATTGGAGTATCATTCCCTGCTGAATGCTCATCGTCGGACGTACACTAAATTGGAGCTGGAATAGAAGCTTCAACACATTGACCCTTGTGGTTTATTTATTAAATTAGACGGATTAAATCGGATCGAGTCTAACTTAATAACCGTATCCACTTGTACAAATATGTTTACTTTCAAAAAGTATTACTCCACATGTGCTTTGTAAATGAAGGAAGCATCGCAACGGGCAATGATTGTGTAAGCAATGTAGAAGTTTAAATACTGAAAGAAATTACTTTCATATAATTTCTGGAATAGAGACGTTGAAAGCCCTTAAACCTTAATTGGATTCGAAGGAAAGTGGTCGGGATGGTGCTGTATTCCTCAAAGCGATATCGACTCATGCTAACTTTATGCAATCTCATCAGGCATAAAACGTTGCACTTCCACTTTTATGCAGAAAATTATTCATGCTAGTTCCCTTAAAGTGACGCCTCATCGTCATGGGCCAGCATTCTTTTGACAAACTGCTTCTGTTAAATCAAATTGGAATATTTATCGAATGACGAGGAGATTTCTCACTTGAGAAATGAATGCATTTTCCATGGAGTGCGCTAATTGAAAGATTCTTTGACAGATAGGCAGATTAAACGATAGATGGCTCGAGTAATATGAAACCCAAGAAAATGGCAATGATGTAACGCAATATTCCCTTTAACAGCAGTTTTGTTTTACTTGTCGTAGACCATACACAACTCCATTCAACTACATCATCTTGCATCCCGGCTCTACAACGTTTTACGACTCTTTTCATGTCCCAATGGGAATAGGAACCATCCCTGGCCGTGATTTTCTGATGGAATTTCTCTTTCCAATATGTGTTATATTTCCAAATCTCGAATATCTTATTTGCGACAAGACACATGAAACATTTTAAAAATACTACTTGCGTGACAATTATTAATGTTAGAAATTTACTCATTGTCAGTTTATTAACGATTATGTTAATGCAGACTGACATTGAAATTGGTAAAAGCATGTAATCTCTGATACAATGGTTTGGGTTTAGTTTGTGTGTGGTGTTAAGAGTTTGAGTATCAATGTTATTATTTAATTTTCGAAAGCGCAATATTTTTTCACAATGACAGATAAAAATCATACGATTTTCATTTGAAGTTTCTTGTCGCCTTCGCTATCCAATGGAATTTTCCACCTAACGAGGTGTCAAGAGATCTGCCCTGATTCGATTTCCGGAAGAACTCTTCTCGTTCTTTGGCGAAATTCAATTTGAGCTCGAACGTCAGACTTTGTCACGGAACGACCTGGCTTGCATTTGAACGGAAGCGGTAGCTAATTAAAGCTTTCCTAAGATATTCATTCTCCAATGAAATGAACATTCCAGATATTTCCGAGTGGTGCTCCTCCGTGGTGTGTAAATCAACAAATAAGAAATAGGTAAATATTTATTTTCCACGCGCTGCGAGAAAATCAAATTAAATTGCCAATACACATTGTACAACATTCCAACCCTAATCACGAAGAGTTCCATTAAAATCGGATAATTCTAACACGAAGCACGAGGTGGCATACCATTACGACGATAAAACATTAATAAGATCGAACGTTAGATTTTTCAGGGTAGTGCAATTGCAATTCGGAAAGAAGAAGACGGCTCCTGCACCTTGGTAGGTTGAAGGTGAATGGATTCTGCCGGGATTCAAGCTGATGCCATCCATCTTCATCTCGAAAGTGAGCAACGAGCTAGCCTTGGTTCTCTACTGGTTCGGAACATGCTCTTCCATCATGTTCACCAATACTTTCTTCCCGGTCGTTGCGCGTCTCTATCTCGGTCTAGTGTACGAGCAGCTGGGCGGTGGCATCTTCCGATTTATTTTCCTCTTCTTCGACGACGAGCATCCTTAAGACACTTCTTGCTGGTTAGCGTGTCTTTATCTACCATGCTCGTGGCGATTCTGCAGCCGCTGCAATCCGGCCAGTGACGAGGCAAAGATTGCTTGTCGCGAGGCAGGGATTGGGTTTGACACGTGAATCGTGTAAGTCACCCGGGCAGAGTATGATCAAATCGGATTCTGTCCTACGATTCGGCTACATTTTTCGATAATGCCGCAGCAGACGTAACAACGTATGGCTCCACGTCAAGGGGGGGAAATGATCGATGAGAGCTCCGCTTCGCCGCGAGCGATACATTTTAATGATAAAGGATCCTACAGTTTACATCTGAAACGAGTCTTCTTATCGTCGAGCGGATGGGCAAGTTGAATCAAAGTGGCACAACTCGAGTACGGTGAGATTGCGGCGAAGATGGCCATATCCGAAGAACTGGCAAGGGAATTGCTGAAAATCCATAATGCACCGTGGCAGAGAAAGCAAGCTGCGAAGAATGACATTTACATTTCCAATATGTTTACCGATAAGATATAGTTTGGCAATCGAATTCTTCCCCAACAATTCACAATTGATCAATTTCTGAACTGTTTAAATTGTTTGTTACCGAGACTAAACATTTTCAGACACACGATGAAAAGGGAAGTCCTGCAATCACAATCGATAGAAATTCAGAGTGGCACTTTTCTCCGGCGTAAACGAGATCCTTTACCATGAGAAACCCATTAATCCCTCGCGTCTACGTCGAAGTGATACATTCCAGTAGGAGGATCGCTCCGGATGGCTCGCGAGGAGTTTTCAGCCGATCTCATTTGCCGGTGCATTCGAGCATATCCTGGGACCTTAAACACTTTTCCTTGCCGCTTGCAACCCTGGCGATCTAACTTTTTAGAGATATCCCTTCCTCCATCCGAACTTCGATCTCCGCTAAGAAGGCTAGATTATCTACATCTACCTTTCCGATCCATCCCAGGTTCTGCCTGTATCAACTTCACGACTATTTTCTCCTAACCTTTTTTATCCGACCTTCATCCCTTGATCTGCATATTTAAAATAATTTTCCTTAAACAACTTAGTTTGATGTTTATTCTTCCCATCTTCCCGGTACTTGTTCTCGCAAGAGAAATTATGAAGTCCGTCAAGAAGAATTATAGAGACGGCGGAATCCCTCTTTTATCCTTCATGATCCTTCAGCGCTTTTTGATTTCCTGTCAGTAAGTCGTATGTACCCGAGACCAGGGGGTTGAGGCTTCGCTTGCAAGTTCACGACGTACTCTTGCGAAGGAATTCTTCTTCACGGTATGCGGTTTACCGCAAGAGTAATCGTGCGCTCATCTCCGGCCTCCGCCGCTATTTCCTTCCGCTTTCGATTAAACGCACAAGCAGAGAATCTCAGGAACGTAATAAAAATGTGGAAAATCATGGCGAGAGAGCAGGCCCATACCAGGAAACTCAGTCATATATTTATATACCAGAAAAGTAGTTAGACTTTCTGAAACTCGAATCACGTTCGGCATGATCGGAGAACTTCTGAAATGAGATGCAAACGGAATCAAGGGATTCCGAAAGCATTGTCTGTATGCGTGTAACCAATAACGCCAGAAGTAAAGCTTTGTTGAAGTTGGACGATCTTAGTACTTCTACTATCGTGTTGGATTAAGTTTAGCCGATCTACACGAGTACTTTTATATCCTCAAACAATTCCAATTGCGATTAACTATATTTGCAAGACAAAAAGCAATTAAGCTTTGAGAAATGTCATTTGCGCCCGTCCATCCGATCTGGAACATTACAGATAAGGTCTCATTTAAATTGAGTCGTTCTGTTTTTAAAGTCCCATCTTTCTGGCGGATCGTTCGTGACGCTTTCAAGTTTCCACAGGCACTGAAATCGGACTTTTGTTAGGACGGAGGTCGATGGAGTAGTCTGCTGAAATAGCCTTATCAGATTTGAACCGCTTAATGTT
Source organism: Trypoxylon attenuatum (assembly GCA_963989405.1). Lineage (NCBI taxonomy): Eukaryota > Metazoa > Arthropoda > Insecta > Hymenoptera > Crabronidae > Trypoxylon > Trypoxylon attenuatum. The sequence continues at coordinate 7,097,089 of OZ022490.1, read as the reverse complement.
CTGCTACCGAGACAAAGGCAACGGTGAGCTCTCGACGAGCTTTAACAAAGTAACTGCTTATACTGACATGGTTTTAAAAGACAACTTATATAGAACGTGCTTCTCTACCGGATTCCAATGCGCCCGATAATAAATAATTATGTCTAACGGGAAAAAGTGCTCCTGCACAAAAACGAACAATATAAAAATAGTAATTGAAAGAATTGCTTTTCAAAGCGTCCATTAAAACTTTCAAATCGTCGTTTTAAATGTCGAGAATTCAAATGATTCACTCTTCTGACGGAACAGTTTCTGAGAACGATCAGACTTCTTATTAAGCGCGCTCTCCATGAGTGGGACCTCTCCCCTTCAACCAGCGCAAACTTACCAGAAACAAATGGACTGTCGCACACGAGGCAAAGAGTACAAACCACTTGAAATTTCGTTTATAAAGAAGGAATAGTTATGCGATATCGGATGCAGGGGCTAAACGTGGCAGCGATATTGCTCGGAAGCTTGGAAAAGGCGCTATTTACGAGAGGCCCTACCGCGATTCGACGTTCTATCGGTAACATTTGGAAGGCTCTCCCGAACTATATAACTTTGCATGACACGCTTCGTGAGGCAAGATAAAATAGGAGTCTCTGGTACCTTTTGGACTGTACTCGAGTACAGCTTCGCTCGGGTATTCGGACGAAGTGCATCAAGAACTTGCCGAGCACGGGGGGAAAGAAATATATATATCTCAGTTCTTCGCTCTTGCGCTTTTCTCTCTGACCCTTCTCGCGGAGATTCAAACGACGAATCTCAAGTCCCTGGACACCGAAGGAGAGAGAGACCAATAGAGCAGCAGAAGTTTTTCATTGCAGCATTGCGACTTTTCCTCGGCAAACGTCGCCACTGAATTTCAATGCGCTGATGCGGAATTCATCGGATCCTCCCCTGTATACCCGGCTGGATTTCCGTTTGCCCGTAACTTATCTATTGATCGTTGACTACTTCGGCATCAAAGCGAGGCCGTCTTGCGAATATCGATGTCAAATGTTCTTCAAAGAGCACTCCAAGATTCAGCTTCTTCAAAGTGGAACAGCCTTAGATTCGCGAGAACCTGCCGAAAGTGAATTCCGGATTAATTAGGCAAAGTTAACTTGTTATTTGGAGAAATATCGTTAAATCGAGGAGTCGAGTGATTGCCAACTTTTTGCTCGAACTTTCGCGATTCTACGACAATACAGTCGGACAATTGGTCTGCTCGGAAATTTTGCGAAACTAGTTTGTGGTTTTGAAAAAAAATTATCTAGCTGTTTTTCTGGCAGAGAGGATCCATAAAAAGTATTAGATACCGTTGGAAAAGCTTGAGTTTTGGCTATTGTGGCTCATTTTATCCAGCGGAAAAAGGTGCGACTTCAATTTATAGAGCGGAAGAGGCTCCATGTTTTATCCGGGGAGCGTATTAGGGGAGAACAATAAAAGAGAGTGCGTGGAAGCGTGTCAAAGGAAATCTGCTGTTGCGATTGTTGGAGCGGCGCACATTTTGTCTTCCTGTGCATTGGGCTCTGTCCGAAAGCGTTTAAACTGTCAAGAATACTAGCTGCTACTACTAGGGAAGCTCGGGCTTAATATTCGTCCACGACACGTGACTTTCCATCGCACTGAAACGACCGGTACTAGAAAACCAACGGTGAAAATTTTACGAATATCGTCTAGATGAATAAACAGGAAATGGCACGTGCCTAATTTTCTGTGAACAAGCATGAACAATTGGGAATAAATCGCGCACGTATTTCAGCTAATTCTCCCGAAGTGTCTAATGAAAGGAAGAAATCGGGTGGCACTCGGGTGGTTCGTCGTCCGGAATGGCGAAAACTGTCCAATCGATAGCAAAGTTAACGCGCATTGAAAAGACTACTTCCAAGGGTGGAATTTCGTTCGCATTGCAAATTGGGACGCACCTGGGATTAAAGTCGGCATGAACTTCAACCTATAGTCTATCGTGTCCTAGTCTATAACGCACTTAAAATTGATCTGGTGCCACTCGAGCATCTCCGTTAATGAGAGGCGAAATTTAATCGGCCAGGTTAGACAAATGTTCGTGTAACAATGAACTGTACTTGCAATAAGCAGGGAACGAGCAGAGAGCAGAAGGAGGAATCAGCATCGTATAATTCGTCGAAAATAACTGTATGAGTGACGCCTGGGATATCGGACTTAATGAACATAACGAAATACTCTATTCTCTTTCCTGCCCCTCTCTCCTCTCTCTCTCTCTCTCTCTCTCTCTCTCGGGCCATTCAATCTTTCCTGCTGCTATGAATCATTAGTTTCATTGCACGGTCGGCGAAAAATAGTCGGGCTTTCGTACAGATATTTTCGCGAGCATCATGGACATTAATCACACTTACGCGAAACTACGCTAGAAGGAATTTCCAGCGTGTTTCAATATCATAAATCGTCGATGGCGACGGTGTCGGCTTCGGTGCATCGTAGCGCAGTTACGGGGCTTTTTACAAGGTTTTTCCGCGCCGACCAGGGAGAACTTTTGCATCCGGAAAAAGACTGGGTATCGGGTTTAACGAGCGCGGAGCCCGTGAAAAAGAAGTAGAATGAACCTGGACGTTGCGCGGCGCGTTGCGGCATCGAAGGCGCGACGGAACCTGTGGAACCTTCGCAGAATCTTCGTCAAGACGGTTTTACCAAGCAAATTCCTTTCGCCAACTTCCCCGTCAGATCATTCTTTTGCATCTACTCGCGTCTTCTACGCTCTCTGCTTTGCTCTTTTCTGACTACGTGTCGGAAACTAGGGGAGCTAGGAGCTGTGACAGTTTATCTGTATGCCAACGTCGCTTCGTTGCCGTGTTAATCCTGCTGCCTCATTGCTGAAGGGGAAATTGGAGAATTCCAGATGAACCACGATCCTTGGTGAAATAGATTTAAAGAATAATTGCTCTCGTTCTTATTACTTGATTCTCACTGGCAGAATACAAATTGTGAGCTTGCCGCTGCACAGAATTTGCTCATTTTTGTAAATGAGGTTTAGGGTTTAAAATACCAAGCGCTTTAGTCCACTTGACTTGTTTTGCAGAATAGTGCTGCTATCCTGGCAGTCTGCTCTGCGATGTTCCCCGTGTTCTGCTTAATGCGTAACAAGCCCATGCATAGCCACAAACTAAATAAATTTCAGTTTCAAGTAATCCACGGCCAAATCTAGGGTTTCCATAAATCAACGCTTCCAGTACCCTTGTTGCGCTTCGTCATAGCTTATAATCGAGCTCGATATATCGGGTTATTGTTATCACAGAGGACTGCAGGTGGCCTCAATTTTGACAGCCTGAATTTTATGGACCACTACATCCTCTACGCGGATTGAGTGTTACAAAAACCGAGTCCTCGCCATTTTTCAGAGGCTCATTTCATTCGTTTTCTGGTTCATCATTTTCATTGAATCGATGATAAAGCGTATTATTATATTCATAATATCAAGCTCGAAGATTTCTTTACGAAGGTCATTTGGATTTGGCTTAACAGCTGAAATTTGAACAAACCATGCATGGGAAAACTCCAATAAGTGAATCCAATATAGTTCACGAAATTACTGTATCGGAGCTGTTGTATAACTACGAATTTAGGAGAGAAAATCAGGCATTGTAAATTTTTGTGAATGGATTTTTTCGAAACGGGGGTCCAATATCCTTTGACCCGGTGATATTCGGTTATGCCATCTTCCTGACCGTTTAAAATTGCATGGTTAACTCGTGCGCCAGGCTGCTTTCAGATCGGAAAGCTATTCGGCGCGAGCTGCAGGATAATACGGATTTTCCATTACCCCTCTGTTCATTGACGTACCTTTCAATTCGCCGTACTCGCGCGCAGCTTGAAAAAAGTAACGAAAGAAATTTCATGCTCGCATGCGGCAGTCCCAATACAGAAGCGAGTACAAGTTATAAATAAAGCTGCAAAAGTGCCTCCCAAACAAGGACAAAGAACTTCCGTCCACGGGCTCGCGTTTATTATTTATACGAGACTGCTAGACTGCGAAACGCTTTCACACTTTCATAACTTTATTTACGAAAGCCGAATGGACATGACACACATAATTGAAATAATACAATCCTCAGAGATCCACCAACGTCATTGACGAAAGGATGACTGGTGTAAAAGCAAAAAAAAAAAGATTAAACGATTAATTGAAAAGAGCATATGTATATATTCTACTTAACTTTCCGGTATACGCATCCTTCAGCACTAATCTCCATCGGTCCCACTTCAGTTTACTCCAGTTACGCTTTAATGGCATTACCTCGTGCCAACCTACATGGAAGGCTAAATTCCCTTCATACGATTACACGAGGATATTAACAGAACTACTTTAATGCGCGTTATCTACGCGACAAGTGGATTTTCGTTTAAGATGAAATGCTGCAATTCCCTCTTGCGAGGTAAACCCGCTGAGAATGCGACAATACGATTAAACTCAAAGAAAGCTTCCAATTACTATCCGAAATACAAGCACGTAATAGAGTTACTGATAAGAATAATACCGTGCAACTGGAAAGGACTCAAAGAAAGTCAAGTAAAATATTTTATTGCACAAAGTTATACCTAGTGGAAGAAGGTCGGGAGAAACGTAGAAGGCAGAAGGAAGAATAGTAAATCGATACTAAAACACAGACGCAGTTTCAGATACATGTTACATACATCGGACTATGTAGATTTCGCTTGCTGCGCGAAATTATACGCGCGTAATATTCCCCGAAACGAGTAGCAAATGCAGGCGAGCGGGGTTGGGGTTTTAGGGGGGAATAACAAAGAATAGAATATTGGCAGGGTGCAAGTGAATTCGAGGCGATGTGATGCCAGAGATAGAGGATAAGCGCGTGTGTCGGCTAACCATGGTAATGTCAGCCTGATAACACACCGTCGCAGTGGAGTGGTGTTACAGTGGCACGATCGCGTTGTGAGCAGGGTGTGTACACGAACCTGGGGTTTTCGGGGGCTCACCGGTCTGACCACTGAATGAAATAGTCGTAGCGAACGGGGCAACGAATCGTTGGTTGAGCGTGATGGAATTGGTAGGTCGACAGATAGCTGGGCCGCGGTGACGTCGCGTGTCGATGCGCCAACCGTACGATTCGTTCAATTGCCCATTGATTGCCTTCGTTTGCTATTTACACCGGTACAATTACTGAACTGCATCCGTGGAACATAAAGCGGAATAAACTACAGTGACGATGACGGTTCGACGCGGCATACACCAATACTAGAAATCTTTGTGGTGCGAAATTCACGCCAGCCGCGGCTATGCCGCCACCTCTAATATCTCTTCCGATATCGGAAATCAAATTGTCTAATAATTTCCATTTGTCGCGCGCGCGCAGGCGTGCGACTCGCATTCGATCTCGCGTAACGTGGACGCGTCTGGTATGACGCAAGAGTTGAGGATCACTCGAAAATTCTCCTCTTTGTTTCGATTCTCTGTTAGTTTCAGTGGGGTATTTCGTCTGAGGGTTTTCGGTTCGCGGAGCAGTCTCGAGTCTAAACTTAATTGAAATTTAAAGCTGGAGCAGCCAAGCTGTATCGGAGGGCATAGGCCACGCCTATCCCTGCTGCATCCAAGTGCTTTCCGACGTTCGGGGACCAGTGTCTTTCGAGGCGACAAGAATCCGCCTTGCTCATCCAAACGGAAATTGGCCACATCTGCACCGTACTCGTTACTGCTGCCCGTCGAAATCGTGTAGCACAGCTTTATCGACAACTTTCGAGGACGGTCCTCTAATTGAACCGTGGAAAACTATATCGAAAAGCGTTTCGCTATACGCGACCTCGGACTTGAGAAAGATAACTATTATTTTTAGAAAATACACTGACACTCAGATCGGATCTTTTACTCCGTCTCTCGGTGGAATCCCTCACGGAAAACCGATTGAATTTGTTACTCTTAGCAGAATTGCTACGTCTACGGATCCGAGTTCCAATTGGATTATACTATAAAATTGAAGCTAACGGACTGACACTGTGTCCTGTGTAACAAATTAGTTTAGTTAGTATAACGCACTTAAAGTCTAATACAAGTCCGTATAACAGGAGGCTGAATTTAACATGTGACATTCTAGCTGAGGGGCAAAATCCCATTAAAGTAGCCGCTGTAGCGTATACTGCGTTAACTGTCTGTGGAAGCAGTGTTAACGTTCAACTCGGGCCAGGGCTGAAAGACATTTGTCTGCGGGCAGCGTCTTCGCACATCTCCCGAACACCGCTCGGGGAAACTGTAGTTGACTGGCAGCATAATGTACATAGACAGTTTGTTTAGAAATTGCATTAACAACGCCGACATTGACTGCATCCGTTCTTCCTAAAGTCTTCTGAAACACAATGTTAAGTTAACCACCACCACCACCACCACAAGGGAGTCTAAAATGTGAAGCTATACATTTTCTCTGTCACTCTGCAATTCGCTTGAGATTACCTTTGCGAGTGCAGGAGAGTGGGGGACAATCCTCCGTTTAGCTAATTAAACGATGATGGTAGAGAAGATAAGCGATGTAGCTACGTACTCGGAATCTGTTGCTAAACAAATGTTAGAGCCTCACAATATTTACGTTATTGCAAATATTATTCGGCCTGATTATCAATAGCCCAGCATGTGCATTTTATGATACGCGTTATATCTTACACAAAATTAATATGTAAGTAGTACAGTTTAAGATGTAAATGGACGAAAATATGGAGTCATGAAGATATGGAGAACTTAAAGAATTTCATATCGCATGTCGGTGCGGGGAAAGCAAATATCTATCTCGAAAAGAATGCTTAATGAAGTGGCGTCTTATTGCGTACACACGATCCTCGTGTTATGTACTTAGGTATTCAAGCGAGTCTAATAGGTCTGCATTCATGTCCTAAATTCAATGTGTTATATTGTAAATATACCAAGTGTATATGCCAAGACTTTTTTTCATAGATGGCTGTCAATGAATTCTCCCGTTAACATGTACGCTGACATTCCCTCAGAGACACACTTCAGGACTTTGCGAAGTAGCAGTGGCACTCGAGAGCCCTGTGATTGTTCGTTGAATGTGGCCCGCAAAGCGGCATCGAAGGAAGTTGAAAATGCAATCTGACAAGCGATTGCACTTCGCTAATGGAAATTCCCGGTTTGCGCGGAGTCTGAGTGTTCTCCGTTGTTTTTTTCTCGTAACGGCGGAGCAGCGTAATTAATCATCGCTATTACAGCATCCCTGGCGACGCGACGCGCTGTACTGCAGCCGGGGCATTATCCAGGCACACGAGCACCAGTTTCACACCCTCTCGCGCCTCTCCCTTCCGGCGGTCGGAAATAATATTAGTACAACAATAGGTTCCTGGCATTTCTTCAAGGCCGTGCAAATTACCGGCTGCTCGTTGCTGCTTTAACCCAACCGTGACTGGATACATACTTACTGGGAATTTGTGGCCATGAACACGTGACTCACCTAACTCACATCATGGATGTGGTAGCACTCGTACAATTCCTGCGGCCGATCTGCCAGTGGTATTTCTTGCGTTAGCGTAAGCTTTCCATGCAAACACGGCTTAACGGTGCGGTGTGCACGTCGAGCTCATTTACCGAAATATTCAATGCAATTTGCCTAATGAAAAGGGTGCATTATTTATGGGGCAATTAGCCGCTCGTTATCGAGGCTTCGAGTCAATGCGGAAAACGGTACCCTTGTAGAGCAATCAGCAATAATCGATACGTCTGACATGACGACGTCTTGGTGATTCGAGGGCCTCGACACGACGCGACTAAGATACTTCCTAACAGGAAGACAGATTCGCCGAAGCAAATTTGTCGGGCCGTTGGATGCTAAGTACTCCTGTTGAATTCCAATCCAAGCATTCACAGTCTGCGGAACATAAGATGCCTCTGTAAGGTGATACAAGTCAGTGGTAGCATTCTTTGTAATATCTAACTCTTCGCGTATGATAGCTACATTTCCATATTCAGAATAGCCAATAATTTCCTAATTCATTAAATCTTATTAATGGAGCGAGAATAAAATAATTCTGCAGTTACAATTTTAGTTGCTAACTGCACAATGGTTCGAAGCTCGGCAGGATGAAATACCTTTTCTCCCGTGGTCATAAATATCACAACACCTACTTAAAATAAAGAATATCAATTGTAATACATTTATTCAGGCAAAGTTACTAAATCTATGTTAATAATTCAGTCCATCCATTACCATTCGAATAAATTGTGTTCTATAATTATCGTCAGCGAGCTACCCATAATCCTATAATATTGTCGCGGCTAATGAAAATATGATGTCCATTAAAATACACATGAATATTGTAGAGATATTCCGTGAACCCATAATATTATTTTTCCATATATATTAATTCCTTTGTTGTCGTTACCATTAATGAGCCACGTATAAGCAAATAAATGAATAAATAAATGAATAAATACGCGGAGATAGTCAATTATTGTATCATACGCAATTTACTGTTAACAACAAGAATCAGACTACATTTCGCTCTATTGTATTACAACCCACTGGTTACAAGGATGAAAGTACTCCCAAGCTGAATTATAAAGTGTCTCCGCCGAAAAAGCCAGAAAATCCTTTGAGATATGATAGGACGGTACGCTTTTTATGGCGTGCCATCTGTATGCCTGATGAGAGGGTATTTTTCGTAAAGCACCCCACTGTGCGTACGGCGCGCGACGGGGCATTGTGGCGTTGCGGAAGATAGGGTGGGCGTACGTGCGGCGCCTACGCCTCATTAGGTCTCGTCATTAATACAGCCATCTGAGTAATTCATTGATCCAATTAATGGATTCCATCTGGCTTCTCCCCGGAACGCGAGAGAACATACGGGCTAATGTTAACAATGCGCGAATCCCTATTTGTCAAATACGCTACAACCACTGTCGCTGCTTAATGGCACCCCCTTATCCCTTGGAATTCAAAGGTTTCGTCTTGAAGGAATGCTGACTTCCCAAGCAAACATTCCCAGAACAAATGGGATGTTTTGCAAAAATAAATTCTTCCGGCTTCCGGCAAATTGTTTAATAAAGAAAGCGATTCCGGCAGAGCTGTCACGCAACGGTTGAAGTTGATATAGCGATTTTGAGCTCGATTTCGAGCGCGCTCTGTTCTCATCGCCAAACAGGGTAGACAAAGCGAGGGAGAAATTTCCGAGATGCGAGCGATCGTGCTTTAGAGCTCCTTTGACTCGACCTTTGTTATCAATGACCAAAGCCTGGCAGATTGTTGGCTAGTGGCTGGACCTCGCGAAGGCTGTTATGCCGAAGAACAAAACCGAGTACACTGGAATCTATTGACAATGCAGTCGTTAAAAAACTACCTCTCGCTCAAAGAACTTTTTTACGGGGCAACGACATCGGTAGTCCGGGTGTCGTCGATCGGTCGTCTGAATAGCGATTATACAGGTACTTCAGAAAAGGACTTATGAAAAGTTCATCGCTCCAACTAAACTGCTCTTCACCCTTTAATCTTCTCTGGAAACGGTATTTCATGTTTTCGATCACACTTCTTTTCTTTGTCAATTGGGGAAAATTTAATGCAAGCGTGCCGCACTAATCATTATTTGATGTCTCTTTAATAGTCGGCTTTACTATGTGTATAAGCGTTGTGTGTTCTTGGAAGCCGTTCGTGAATAATCTGATAATACGCAATCATTGGGCGGTCTCCTGTAGTATAGGCCATTCGTACATTTCCGGGAACACTGTCCGACAGTATTTGATAATCTCAGCGTGCATGAAAGCATTACTGAAAGCTGTTGCCTTTTATGCAAACGTCAGAGTTGGCCTGTTTAGACTTCATCTATGGATTCCAGACTTTTCCATTAACAGAGATACTAGATCGACACACGCCTACGATAATACCGCTGTAATACCAACTTTTATGGTACACGTATTTCCTGTTTATCTAACCACTCTTACAAGAAGTTCTCAGGGTTCCGATCCATCATGATCGGTCTTATGCTCCGTCAGCCAGTGTACCCATGACCCATGGGTCATTGACGCCAGTGTCTTCGAACTTCCAGCTTTTTCTATCAATCACAGTGTAGATTGATCGCACTGCTTCTTGATACACAATTTCTGCAACGAACCGCGAAAGCTCTACCCTCTATCTACTTGTTTGAGTAAGCACTATTTCTTCGCGAAACTTAACTCTTCCTGTAAGTAGTATTCGTCTTCTTTTTCTTTTATAGTAAAAAAAAATTATTCCAATCTGCTGAAAACGCATATTTTTTTCAGGTACGTCTAAACTTTATCTGTGGACTGTCGGATTAAACAGCCAGTCATGAAGTCGGCCTGGAATTGTTGGCCGAAGGGAAGAAGCAAACCTGCACGCATTTTGATACGGTAACGGTGACCGGCTTATCACAACTCGCGGGATACAGTGGTTTATCTGACTTGTGTGCGCACGCCAGATATACACCTGCATGGTTATTCTAGATACCACATATAAACACGTACATTTGTCGCACAATCGCGCCGCTTGTGGTATTAATCGCGGATTGTCCCCTCTGCCACCTTCTGTTCTCTCCCTCTCGCCGTATCTCTGTTCCATCCTCTTTGTCACTGACCGCTCCCCATTCTCTTTCTCTCTCTCTCTCACGAGAAGCCTGTCTATCGTTTTTGATTATACCAAGTGCTTAGCTATTATTCGCGTCCGACCAACTAATTAAGCTATATCAGGTCACTATTTGTGAAGTTAAGTGCTACGGACAAGCACTGCCTGCTCTGTCGTTAGACCATGGCGATTGCAGGTATGGGATTATGCACTCAGCGTGTGATTGCTTGAATAATTGAATAATCGAAAAATAGCTCTCGAGTGCATTTTGATATACAGAGTGTTCGGATTATCTGTGGACAGTCGAATATTATTAAACAATACTATCCTTGTATCACTGTGAATTTTTGAAAAGTATCATAATGCGAATTTGGTCGACCCTGAAGGGGGTTACTAACTTAAAGAAACTACTACTAAGGATAAGTATAATTATACAGGAATGTGAAGATGTTCAGGAACTGCAGAATTATTGCAGATCCATTATTCCATTATTTCAGGATTCTACCTCTGGAATCAAAAGATGTAGAAAAATTCCTCGTCTGGACTACTGGGAGTCCAATTTTCGATTCCTGAGTTGTAAAATTGTTCTGACTTTATATCTCATACAATGCCGATAATATCTTATAATCAAAGTCGTAGATCTGCTTATGCCATATAGATCGCTTACGTTAGTGCTGTAGATCTAATTATGTTTTAGAGGCTACTTGGAGCAGCTACTACTTGTGGAACTATGCGACTATATAATATAGTATTTTCTTGCGAAAGACCTCTTCTAACCACCGGTATTCAGCAATATTCTCTTTAATATCAGTTGGAATTAGTAAGTAGCCACAGGTAAATACATGCGCAAACATGCGAATATCGCTGACTTAATTGTAATTCCTACTGTGGAAGCACTCCAATGTAGTGTTAGGCTGAATCGGCATCGTTGGGTCGCGGTTATAAAATGGTAATGGAGCTCTAGTGCCCCATTTACGGCTGACACAAAAATGCATTGGATGACAGGGCTGTCCTGTATCTCGCCAGAGCTTTTATCCAAAAATATTGGGCTCACGGAGGATTCGTTTGAAAGAAGAGAATTAAATATAAAATGTTTGTGTCGTAATTCAATAGAAATTTGATAATATCTGATAATATGAGTCTTGCAAAGTGACACAAAAATCGATAATTCACAGTAAATTTGAAACCAGTGTACTGTATGCCTATAGGCATTCGACACATATTTATTCGCTTTAGCTGTTTTAGCAATACTCTTCCAAGAGACTGAGCTCGAGACATGCACACTATTGGGGAAATACTATTTTATGTGGCAATTACAAAAGTGTAATGCTTTCCTTGTATGCTTCATTTACGTTTTCATAAAGGTAATGGATCGTTCGTATATGTATATGAAGTGTAACTTACAATTAGGAGTTTCTATACAGCGAAAATAGAGCATTTACTTGTTCTTTGAAGCATATTGTCAAAGATACCAGTCACGCATGCACTGTTATTCTGCATTGGCAATTCGTTTGTAACATTGTTACTCATTAATTGAATGTTCTAACGAGAACCGTTTATTCCGACTTTCGGCCGTGATGTTGTAAAGTCATCTAATTACAATATAAGAATATCGACTGTCAGAGGCACAGACGGTTGTAGGGTTCCTGTAATTGAATACAGAGAATTCTGTATACAAGCACATGGGAATTGCATTAATTTGACTAGCTAATTTTTGGATCAAAAATCTATTTTGTGCATTTGAAATTTATATTTCGTTAGATCTCAAAAATAGGAGAGACTAGGAAATATAAGGCCCTGCAAAAATATTTCCGCCCGGTTGGTGTCAAAGACGTGCACGAACTCGGAGCATTGTGTTACATACCTAAGTAGCTTCTGCGAGGACACTTTGGTGAAACACCTTGTTCGCAGTAAGAGGCTGTTTAGTATGCACGAAGAGGTTCGAACAGATTAACTTAGCTATCGTTGGGTGGCATCGTGGGTGAGGATGTGATGTTGACACAGCTCGCGTGCCACGTGACCCTCAGAAGTGATTTCGATGTCACAGCCAGCGGGCTTGGGACTATACGAATATTCATGACCAGCTGTCAGCCAAGTCTGAAATCAAAGATAAATCAATACTCCGCGCACACGGTGAGTACAACAGAGATCATGATGCCAAACGTCACGCGACCTACTATCGGTTCACAAACACACTCGAGCGGAAAAATTTCATTTTATTACACTCGAATCGGAATTCCAGTAATTGGGGTAATATTGAAGTTACCCAAGGGATATTTCCATCGGAAGGGAATTGCTTGCGAAAGTAATTTTCTTCTAAGATTTCCATGTATAAGTACATAATCCCTTGATGAACCCTACAGGCAGTGGCGTTTACCACGAAGATCGTAAATCCTCCATAACACGGCGCAGTTATCAAGGAGCGTGTCTGTGTGCAAACGGAATTGCACAAAATGGAAGCGCAGCTTGTAACTTGATTCTCTGATATGAAACACGCGAATAGTCAGCACAGCCAGGCACAATAACTCAGCCAATATCGAGTAAAGTATAAGCATAAGTAATGGAGTACGAGTTGAACCACTTACATTTCCTTTTCTGCCTGCTAGCAACGATATGGAGCTCGATCGTTCGTTTCCCGTAATTCAACTCAAATAAGTTCTTGATCACCAGAATTATTGCAATTATTGCCTCGTATTGTACTCTCCATTTAATCTCCGTCGCGCGAGCTTGTTTTGGCAAGCGGGCGCAACGGTACCGCATGTAAATCAGCGGTGGAAAATACGAAACAAAGAATATCAGAGGAAGGTACGCTGCATCATCTCAATAACCAGCTGCGAATTGTGAAGCACATTTTCTCGGAATGAAAAGACCAAATGCCTGTAGTGTCATTCAATAAGGTTTTTAAATGCCTGAGAAAACGCGCGTGGAAAACATTTAAGGGTAGGAAATTACGCGAACGGAAAAGCAGAAATCCGCGAGAGTGCTCGGTATAGGGAGGTAAATAGTCGGTACTCGGTGCCGCGCCAAGAAAGTCGTGGGATCGAGGCCATAGAGGAGCGAGCAAGGTCGAAAGTGGGAGAGAGCGTTTAGCGTATATTTGAATTCCCTCGGGGCGAATTCTTCGGTGGCAACGTCGAAGCAAATTTCGCTGTCGCTTGTGCAGTTTTGTCGTCAGAAAATTGTAAGCTCTTTCTCAAAAAATCGATTTCCACCAACTGGATCGAAGGAAAGGAACGAGCGAGGGTGAAGAACTTTATTGGATATGCCAGCGTGGTACCAAATGCCAATATTCTCGATATTATTTTTTTTCTGCATAGGCTGAGCCTCTTAACGAAGAATTTTCTGAAAAAGTTCTTCGTTAAGTGCATCCTGCTCGACAAAAAAGTCAACATGCACACAGTCACACGCACACACACACACGCATACATGCACCAGTCAGCAAACTTTTCGCGTAGTCTCATAAAAAAATGGCAAGAAAAGTGTATAACGAAACTCTGCACTCTGCGATTTACGATTGGCTACACGCAGTTATACACCTTTATTTCCGGCTGTCCGCTTTTAAGCACGGCCACGGCGTCAATCTCAGAGCCAGCGGCAGTAGTACTAGCTGCAAGTCCGCCATTTAAACTTTCACGTCCGAAATAAAAGTCCAGGGCGGCCAGATGGCCGCTCGCCAAAATCTCATTGTCGGTCGGAAGGATTCTATTTATTTTAGGGTCGCCTACCGCTTATATCACCCTGCTCGGACTTCTAACCCGCCTTTTAGGGCGTAATTTCTACCGCAGAATTTATTACGAGCCTGTAAGTAAAGCGTGAAATAGTAAGCAAGACAAATGTAAACGATCCCACGATCTCACCGTGCATTTGTCAGATCTTCTATGACTCCTTTGACTCTATACCATTATTCGAGTTTCCGCCCATTCAAATTTCATGTGTACCATTACTATTCGCCACTCGAAGAAGAGCCAAACGCCACATAATACTAGCCGAAATGCTTAATTCCAGGATTTACAATAGTGCAAGGAATTCCTCTGTTCTCGGAAAGTTCGCTGCCTCGAGGAGCAAGGGATTAGGGTTAACGATTGGCGTGTGCACCTGACCGAGTTCACAAGCTGAAAGAGGATCGCGACGACGCGATGCCAGCAATTACAGTGAAGAGCGGAGAGGAAAAAATTCAAGCGGAGAAAGAAGATTGTCGACAAGAGTAGAGTACAGGATGGCCGCACCTGCATAATGTATTGAGGAGAGGCTGACTACGGTAGCACAAACTACTTGGTAACTACTTAGACAGGAGCGCGGGCCTGACGAAACTCTCGGCAGACTACTTATAAACCTATTTCGCGGCACGTCTTTAAAATGATGTACCTAAGTAGCTATCTTTAGTCGGCGGCTCGGCTCTAGAACGGAGCCTACGGAAGAAGGAGCGATTCAAGACGTGCGACCAACCAGTTCGCTCTCTACCTCATCCACCCTCCGTCGTTCTCTTTTCTGTCCTCGGATAAATTAGTTTTTTATGGTCGGACGATCTACAAGGACGCGGGGACCTGCAGAATAATAGCGTTCCTACGGACCGAGCGGCCTCTCGTCCGACTTCCGCTTGCTCCCATGCTCTTAAACTTGTAATATTTTATAATTAGTCCGAGCGCTTGTTTCCATCAAGAATGCTTGCGGCCCTTGAGCAAAAATACTCAGGGCAATTGCCTGGAACTTTCCAGCCCCGTGAGGGAAAAAAGGGAGCGCAGTTGCAGGGCCTAGAAACTTTTCAGGATAAATCTTGCTTGGCTCGATGCTTCCGCTTGGGTTCCGAGTTAAATCGCCGTGAGTTCCGATTATCCCGTATGAGGAATTACAGAATTCTGGTGTGTTAAGCGAATTTTTTTCAAACCACTTCAAAATCCAGTTTCAACGCGAGTTTATAATAATAATAAGAGAAAAAAGTTGAGGGAAAAATTCGCGAGAGAGTGTTTCTCGCGGTGTGCAGTTATTCCGAGGTTTTTTCGAGAGCTTAATTACCGACGAATATATTTCGCATAATGCGAGAGAGAGAGGGAGAGAGAGAGGAGGAGTGAGCAAGCGTTCCTGCAGTAAACAGGGATCGACACGAAGGTATAGCGAGTAAAATCTATTCGATCGGCATAGGATTAAGGATCAGAGCTTGGTTTGTCATCAAGCCGAATTTCTAGGCGAATTCTGCCGCAAATTGGCCGATGTACATGCGGTCTCTGCACCGCGCAAAAACGACGACTTCCTTCGCATTCCCCGTGGGGTAGCGCATAATAAGGATGAAAAGCTTCGTCTGGTACGTGAATAATATTAAAATAAATCACGGATCGGAAATCCTTGCCGGGCATATTGCGCGCAGATCCTACCGGAAATCGATCCACAGCATAACAGTGGAGACAGTGCAATGTCCGATAGCGTGATTCGAATTCCACACTGTTCAACATTCCACGCATACGAGTGAGCACCACGTGTATCGCATATCTTTCACGTATGAAGAGTTTAACGAGGTTTTCGCGAAGATCGTCGAATGAATATGGATGAAATATGTATTACCGTGCCATTCTTCATCCAACGGCTTAGGCGGCTCGTGGTCCCCATAGCCCGCGTCGATCAGCCTTTCTCCTCCCTACCCTCTTTATAGCAACAATTTCGTATTCATTGCCTGTGCTCGTCGATCACCACGGAAAGGATCCTCTAGCTCGGCTCCGCCGCGCCGCTGAACTTCGCCTCACTACTATCATAATGACTCGACGACTTTGATGCAGCTCGCTAATCCACAGGCACGACGACACGGGGAGATAGATAGAGAGAACGGGAAAAAGAAAGAGGAAGCTTCTCACCGAAATGTCTCGTAGTCTTTATCACAGAGGAATACGAAATATCCAGGCCATATTCAATACGCCCCGCACAGATTCCGATTGTCCTGGTTACGATAGAAGAAAAAAAAAAAAAAACGAGGAAGAATCTTAAATTCCAAATTATATTCGGTCCCCTTATTCAACGTTCGTCCCTCACAGTTTATTGATATAACAAGCCCGGCTGGTAGAGCCCTCTACATTTGGTTCGGTATTGGATTTCTATTCCAGGGTCATAATATATTTTCTTGTTTTCCGTATCTAGTATCCCGCCACCGAGGCGAATAGCGTCGTATATCGAGAAGGATCAAAGCCGGCTCTCGTGCTGCCGGTGCTACTGCTGTTGAGCATTATCCAAAAGAAGATTTCCCGACAAGTCCGGTCACGTGGTAGTAGCGAAATTCTATTTGGCGAATGCATCAGAAATATCCGATTGGCGAGGTCTGAGTACTCCGTCATCCGGTCAGGTCTATAGACTAGCTCCGGCGTAAACGATGTCTCGCCAATGCGGCCGGGTAAAAGCCCTTAAATATTTAGGTGCCGTGAAGAAAAAACAGTCACTTATACGGCGACTCGGTAGGGCGCGAAGAGACAGAGTAGGTAGGCGGTGAAAGAGGGCTGCGAGACGGAAGAACCCCCCCGTAAGGGTCACGGATCAAGCACCGACATGCATTATACATGTCCTCCGCTTCCATTGGCTTTGGACAGCCCATTCTGTACTGGCTAGACCGTAACCCTGTACTCTCAACAAGAGTCCCCGCGATTCACGTCCCTCTTCGATAATACCTTCAATATTCTTCTCCCAATGCCACTCGGGATTCGCAATATGCTCCGCTGATTTCAAAGCACTCGCGCGAACCCTCGATCCGAAGCGATGCGACACGACACGACACGAGGCAACGCGGCTCTGCCACGGTGAAATCTCCTCGCAAAGCCCCGCAATTGCTATATATACCAAGTACGTGTGTTCGATGAGAGATAGTGCAGTGAAACTGAAGGGAACTGCTTCGAAACTATGTGCAGCCGTACGAACGAAATCTGGCCAATTTCTGTCGTGCTTCCTGCGGCCCAGGGTAAACACGGAAGGGTGAATCCGGAGAAAGATAACGCTCCAGGAGTTTCATTTGTTTACCGTACCTTGCGATATTTCAGGCTATATTCTATCCACACGGAAGGGGTCAGGTTTCCTCTTCCGAGTTAGCAGTTGGGATTAATCGATTAAACTGCGCCACTTCCGCGCAAGCTTCCGGAACACACTCGCCAACGTGGCTGCATACGCCGATTCGAATCTTGCAAATTTAATAGGTACTCTGCCCTCGGCGGGCCATGCATCTCATTAGTTACGGACCCGCCTCTCCGGTTGAGTTATCGTTATACACTGTATATCTACAGTTAGCTATGATCTATTTCACCTGTAGCTCAAATATCGTGACTTTTCAATTTGGAAAGTCTTCAAAAATAACGCACTCGAGATTCGAGGATGGTACGAAAGAATACAGTGGCGTATGATCAATACGAGATTGTCTGTGAGCCCCGGCTTATGCTACTCCAAGAAGAGAACACGTAAGAGCCTGTGACTAGTGGTAGTAAGCTCACATCGAAGATTTACGATTGTATAAACCCTCGTTTTGCTCTAGCTCCTGAATCCATAGTCACAGTATTTTCTCGATATTAGGAAAATCTCCGCACATCGCATATGGGCGATTCCACGCCAAGTGATCACACTTCGGGACCTCATGTTTTCTGATTTTTATTAAGTTTTAGTATGTTATAGTCCTTGTCCACCCGATGAAAATGCGATGTCCCGTTCCTCGCTATCGTTTATTGTTTAAAAGTTATTAACAATCAAAGTTGAGGGTCGGGTTTTTTTTAAAAATTCATATCTTTGCAACCACGATAGATATCGGACCGTGCGAAACGGCATTTGAAAGGAAACACGTTGAAGTTTTATAAAAAAAATATGTGAATCGCGTAATTAAAAAAATAGCATTTGTTATTATTGTTTATTCACTTTGATTGTTAATTACTCAAAAAACCCATCTTTGATTCGCGTGAAATTAATTCCACAGGTGCATTAGACAATTAAGAATATGTTCTGTAAATTTCAAGGGGGCATCTAGTCTAGTTTTCGAGTAATAAATTTTTATTGCAGGAACGACCCGGCCGGCCGCATTACCTATGAGCGATTCCACGCCGAGTGATCATACTTGATTCACACTTGGTCTCAGATTTTTTTTAAACTTCGTAGGTTTGTAGCCCTCATCGAACACTCTAAAATGCACTTTTCGGTTCTTCGATAACATTAATAGTTTTTAAGTTATTTAAGTGCAAAGTTTTGGACCAACTATTTTTAAACAATTTATAATTCCAAAAGTAATAGAGGTACCATCATGCGCAAACCACCGTTTTATTCGGAAATGATCAAATTTTAATT
Organism: Trypoxylon attenuatum; assembly: GCA_963989405.1. Classification (NCBI taxonomy): domain Eukaryota; kingdom Metazoa; phylum Arthropoda; class Insecta; order Hymenoptera; family Crabronidae; genus Trypoxylon; species Trypoxylon attenuatum. The sequence continues at coordinate 7,078,232 of OZ022490.1, read as the reverse complement.
AAAAAAATATTCCATGTTGGTAAAATGGTACTAATTAGTTGTAAAATATGAATATTGTTTAAAATTAAATAAAATAGTGAAAATCATTATCGATTACTTTAAAATTTATGTCATGGATGGTCTGTAGTATAATGAACAAACTCTGTAAATTTCAAGTTAGAGATACAAAAATATCCAGAGCAAAAACATTTTTTTGTTGTGAAGACCGGCATGCGTGCGCTGGGACGGTCGCGGCGGCAACGTTACAACAAAAAAATGTTATTGCTCTGGATATTTTTGTATCTCCAACTTGAAATTTACAGAGTTTGTTCATTATACTACAGACCATCCATGACATAAATTTTAAAGTAATCGATAATGATTTTCACTATTTTATTTAATTTTAAACAATATTCATATTTTACAACTAATTAGTACCATTTTACCAACATGGAATATTTTTTTAATTAAAATTTGAACATTTCCGAATAAAACGGTGGTTTGCGCATGATGGTACCTCTATTACTTTTGGAATTATAAATTGTTTAAAAATAGTTGGTCCAAAACTTTGCACTTAAATAACTTAAAAACTATTAATGTTATCGAAGAACCGAAAAGTGCATTTTAGAGTGTTCGATGAGGGCTACAAACCTACGAAGTTTAAAAAAAATCTGAGACCAAGTGTGAATCAAGTATGATCACTCGGCGTCGAATCGCTCATAGGTAATGCGGCCGGCCGGGTCGTTCCTGCAATAAAAATTTATTACTCGAAAACTAGACTAGATGCCCCCTTGAAATTTACAGGAGATATTCTTAATTGTCTAATGCACCTGTGGAATTAATTTCAAGCGAATCAAAGATGGGTTTTTTGAGTAATTAACAATCAAAGTGAATAAACAATAATAACAAATGCTATTTTTTTAATTACGCGATTCACATATTTTTTTTATAAAACTTCAATGTGTTTCCTTTCAAATGCCGTTTCGCACGGTCCGATATCTATCGTGGTTGCAAAGATATGAATTTTTAAAAAAAACCCGACCCTCAACTTTGATTGTTAATAACTTTTAAACAATAAACGATAGCGAGGAACGGGACATCGCATTTTCATCGGGTGGACAAGGACTATAACATACTAAAACTTAATAAAAATCAGAAAACATGAGGTCCCGAAGTGTGATCACTTGGCGTGGAATCGCCCATATACATCACGAGAATGAAGCAATAACCGTGGACAACGCTATAAAGCGTGCGTGATTATCGCGGACGCGATCGAGATACGTAAAGAAACGATAACAGGACGAAGCAGATACGTACAAATTCTCGACGCATGCAATTCGCTTGAAGTTCGTTACGCCTGCACGAGAATTCCATTAAAATTAATAATGAACAATCGAGCGTGCGCGAATGAAAATCGCGGCTGCCCATATAAAATGTAGCGATTTTCGGAAACATGCAAATGTCACGCTGCACGGAGATTATCCGAGGGTGTGCGGCAGACCACCCAGATTCGTTTATTGCGCGGAATATTACATGCCGTCGCCGCGTGGATTAATAATTGATGGCAGCAGTACCGACATCGGGAGCACGATTATCGCGATTTACAGTGAAAATGGCTGGCAAAATGCTCGCCTAATGACAAACAACGGATCTGATTTAATGAAGCCGCATACTCGCTCGATCAATGTGGACATTCTGCCACGGCTACTTGATGCCGTGCCGCCGAGAATATTGCTCAGTGCCGAAGGTAACTGGCAGTTACAATCGTGCATTATTTTTATAGCGTGTACGTTTTGACAATATTTTCGAATAAGATTGATTTGCGCAAGGATAAACCGTGAATTCAATTTATAATTTAATTTCCGCTGTATTCTAATAATATTTATATTCAACAGGAGTTCATTCGGAGTGTGTAATGCGTAATTACGAGAAGAAAGAGCTGAAAATGTAATTACTTACATTGAGTAAAGTGAAACAGTAAGTGATCTGATATATACATGCGAATGCAATCTGTGACGGTAAACACTTAAAAGTCCAAATATTTTATGCCTTACAATTTCAATATACTTCCCATAAGAAATATATTATCATGCCTTAAATATTATGCAGTTTTTTATACATATTATACATATATCGCACAGCAAAGATTAACGAAGCTTGAAACTTTATACGCACCACGTACCTCTGGATCCCAGTTCACCGAGCGGCCGATGTATTTTCTTTTCATTTTGCCTAACTACTACTGCCATCAGACGAAAGAAGTAATATCAAGCGAACTGAAAGCTGCCTGGAAGCCATACGGTGCGCGAAGGTGTTGAAAATTCGATAAAACAAACTCGCCATACAACTCCTAGGTACTGAAGGATGGATCTTGGACAAGTTATCCTTTGGTGGTAGGTGTGCCAGCCATCAAAGTTTCGCGACGTGAAATCGCCGTGGGAACGTCGAAGCGATCGAGCCAGGAAGCGTGAAATTCGCACGACAGATTTTCTCCCGAGACTTGTCAGGAAAAGAGTTCCCAAGATCAGACGTTAGCTTTCGAACTAACAAAAACCCGTTCCAAGGCACAGATCTTCCAGGAATATGATGCTGACTTATTTAGAAAAAAATCGATACTGCATCCCTTTCGAGTCGAATAAATAATACTACGGAGGTAAATCTATTTTTGACTGTATTTAGCAGAATGCGAAATGTAAGAATACCATGAAGAGTAAAACAGTTGAATTTTCGTCGAATCACAAGAGTTTCTTCAGAAAGCAGCTGGAAGCAGACTATTGAGGGCAGCATGCTCCATGTATAGTTTACTGATTAGTTGGGTTAATACCAAACGAATTAATATACCAATAGCAGAAAACTTGATCGATAGTTGAAAGAAGATTAAGGAGCTTTAATAAACATAGTAGCGACTGGCAAATAATTGGAAGTTGTAAAAAATATTTTCAACTTATGAAATCATTACTTGTCATATATACTCTCACAGCATCAAATTGTACTAATCTTATTTTTATTTAACATGACCTACCCAGTGCAATATTATCTTTAGCATATTTAAAAAGGTGTATGATACGGATTCGCAAACTGCGGCGCACTGAGGAAATTAAGCCGGAAATGGAAATATTTGACTTTTGCAGTCTACCGTAATCTATTTGCTACCAATATTGGGTTGATGTGTGTGGTCACAGGTTCTGAGTATAAGCACAGCCAGATTAGCTACATTTATATACAGAAACTAAAACAGAACTGTTGCTGAAAGATGTTCATGTATTGAATCATGCCGCATTTATTGACTAATACGTACACATGCTAAAATAATAAATGGAATATTCTCAAAAAGAGCTGGTATGGTATAACACGAAAGATTCTCTTCTTCAACGATATCTCGTAGCCACAGTCTCACATAACCAGACGCTATTCCGATGGGTCGTGAAAGACAAAGTTGTTCGAATTTCCTCCATAGTGGGTAATATCTAGTACTAACAGGGAGTACGACCTCTATGAACCAGATATGCAAAGAGTAGGGCCTATTCTCTGGAAACAAATGGCAGAGCTTTTCGAGCTTTCTGGATAAGAATCGGCGGGGTACGTGCGATGCTTACCCAGGAAGTGATTTATGTACGTCTATAAGTGCTCTGACGGTCTGGATATATCTTTGTCATGTCGATCCGGAATCAAGGATATATATCTCTTACCTATGAAATCTGTTACAAGTAGATTAGAACGAAAGATTTGTCGAATCCGTTTCAACTATGAACTAAATTCTGCTGATTTCAACGTACTTGCAGTAATTCGTTCCACTCAACTCTTTTTGCAAAAATTGAAAACCAATTAAATACCTTTCCGAAAGCGTGTGACATTAATCTTATTGAATTAAGCTTGAACTAGTTTAGTTTCGAGAAGGGGACGTATACCTTAATGCAATTTATCGAACATGCTGAAAAATCTTTTTTAAACGAATCTCATAGATAAGAAAGTTCATCAGGAGCCCATATTTAATTGTGCCAGAGAGATCCTGTGTCCTGACTCTCTTGGATAGTCGCGATGGAAATAAATCAGACCGAATTGAACCTATAACGGCGGATTTACACTCCAGTGGAACATCGTTTTGCCATTTCGCTCAGCAGGCTGACTACGAATGCAGGAACTTTTCTCCTCTTCTACCGCTTCAGGATAGCTCCTTCTTCTCTTACAACAAACACCACCGTGCGCGCACCGCCAAAAGCTCATTTTTCTCGATCCAACCGCAGCCTGCACGAAAGCCCACGATCGATGCCCAGATATACCTTGTTTCGTCTCTCGGCTGACTTTTTGCGAAAAAGTTTGTCAGTTTGCTTTAGAACGAAGCCCCTTCTAAAAGCGTCGTTGCAACGATAAACTTTTCAGACGAATTCTTAAGCGGACCAACAAATCTCACGGAAAGGCAGATGCAAGCTCACATTATAAATATTTACAACCATCACATATGAGATTTTTTATGCGCCCGCCAACAAGGTGTTAATATTTGTTAAATGCCACTGTTATCGTAAATGAATCTATTCTTTACTTAGTCTAGTATTAGTATCACGGGATGAGAATATTCCCTCCGGTATGCCATGAATTTTAGAGGCACTGCTCGTCGATGGGATCATGAATAATAAATCTGGTTCGTCGAATTTGACAAGCGTTGACATGCATTGACATGCATTCTTAATGCACGTATCTTCGGAGAACTGCACTATACCGCGGTTAGTCAAAGGCAAGATTTAAAGTACGAAAAGCGAGCAATTGCGAAGAAGCACATGCGAGGACATCCAAGTGACAGGGAATGGGACTTGAACGTTGGTCTGTATGTAATTGACCTCACTGGGAACAAAGCTCGCTCATTAATCAAGGGTGACATAGGACTGACGTCACGTCCCGCTGGCTGGTGCAATGCAGGCGGACTTACTGGTCCATTTATTTACCATTAACGGCTCATTAGTGCACCGGCATTCACCTGTCCGTCCTGCAGGCAATTGCATCCACTCTTTTGTCGGGTTTCTAGTACATCCATTTCAAGAGTGTGCTTACTACCGAAAATTTGCGTCCTGCAACAACACTGTACGTTTACTTTGTTATATTTTACTGCCAGTCAAAAGTCGCACTGATTTTCCTGGACGATTCTTTCCGATCTTTCTGTCACGTACGACCCTGCTGCCTTATTTCTATCCAGAGCTGACAGCTCCAGATGTATAAGCATCATATTTGGAATTAAACACATGGTTCTGGAATGAAATCTATTGGGTGTACTGTTTCGCTCATGCGTACACGAGAATTCAATGGTACGGTTGGAATTCAACATAGAACAGACGAGTGACAGCAACGTCATGTTAATTATATCGCTCGGCATGGTGCAAATTGCGAGAGAATGGACAAAGGTCTGCTTATTAGATATTTCTTCGTATCGCCAGTACGCGATTTCATGGATGAAAGACACCCTAGCGGCAGCGAGGAAAATTAAAAGCTGCACTGAAAGATATTTGTCGTCGTGGTGATATGAGCTTTGAATCTGGTCGGGAACGAGGTTTGCTAGCGGGTGCTAGTCTCTGTTTGGATGGTTCTCCAGGAGTTTCAGAGTCGGGAAGTTTAATTACGCGGAGACGTGACAGCCACATAGAACCTTGGAATACCCTCATTTGTGGTCCTTTCGCCCGATATTGTCCATTTCGCGTCGTGTATATTTGATTTCGAGTCCAACGCAATAAGTACTGAAATATCCGGTTCTGGTGTGCCAAAGGCAATATCCGCCTCCTTTTGAAATCGCACTCGTTTACCTTGCCCAGGAAAGATACACTTAAGCCGTGTGTGCAGCTTGCAACAAGTCCCAAGGGGCAGAGCTTTTGTGTGTTGACACGATAAATAAACTTAAAATCGAGTTTCTTGAAAACTTCCGTAAAATGTAGGACGCGTGAAATTTTTATGGTCTTAATTATGCCTGGGAAATGATATCAGTAACACCTAATGAAATTTATGACAAAACTAACGAGTACAACGAAAAATGGTAAATGCCGATTGTGCAAAGCATTGCACTTCTTTCCCCATTGATTCCCCTGGCCCATAGTCGATATAAAAGTTAGAGCACAGCTATGAATTATAAACTCACAATCTACGAGTTCGAAAAATAACTCGACCCAGATTCACCAATGAAAATAATGAAAATAAGCATATTACAGATTATTTCTTAAACCGTTTTTAAATTTTCTGCACAGATTTCGGGAGCTATAATGGTGCTCTCCTAAAATAATTCTTTTCCACTGGCAACTATTATTCTCCCTATTCTTTCATAGAACATATTGTAACTGTAAGCGAATGAAATTCCGAAAGCATAGCAGCCAGCAAATAAGGTGCGTATTCGATACACGTAGAAACGTTCCGGTAATAAAAGAAGGTAATAACTCGGCCCCTATAGTGTATATACGTTTCATAAAACTCTCTGTCTCCACAGTTTCCCTTCTATTAGCTTTTATTAACTTTACCAGATTCGTACACGTTACTCTGTGTATATTTAATATAGAACCGTTTATAGAGGAAGGTAACGACTATAGATCTATGGGCTGTATTGCAAGTCTACAATTCCCCTTTATTTTTTCCCAAACATATTTCTTTAACTCGGCACATTCGTCGGAATTGAACGATGAGATAGACAATTACGATGGGAAATTGGATAAATGATTTAGCGAGATTGAAAATGTGAATGGAATAAGGAAATAGCTCGCAAATTTCTTTATACAAACTTCGTGGGTTTCATCCATGAAGTTAAACGATTCTAAAGGTAAAATGATCAGAGTACCGATGTCGATAATAGAATTAATGCGTGCATGTGTGTTCACACGCACCATTAGAGTTCTCGAGTTGAAGCCAATACATTGTTACCACGGCAATGTTCCCACTTAAGCTCAAGAGTCATTAGGCACCAGGATGCGTGCTATTCGAGTGGCAGAATTCCCAACGAATAGTGATCACGTTAGTAGAGAAGCTGCAGAGCAGCAGGTACATTCACCGGAGGTTGCCGAGAAGATGAGCGGCTTGGCAAGATAATGTCCGGATTCGTATTCCCACGTGGTACCTAGATCATGTAGATCCCCTTGCTATTACCGGGAAATCCGCCTATCGAAAACGTGATACCTGTCTTTTGTGCCACATACATATATCAAACCATGGGCTTTTCCTTCGTGAAATATTCCTCGATGCCTTTGCATGTCACGATCTTGGAAAAACCAGTCCCAACGTCAGAAAGACAGAAAATTATTAAATTATATCGTTACGCCGGAAAATAATAATTATACAGCGATATCCGATGTCTATTTTTCAATACAGTGCTATTGAAATTCTGGCGAATTATTGCGACAAGAATTACTCGAATATTAATTATGCATTGATTTACGTGACCTATTTGAGATCATGTGGATGCACTGCAAAATGGTTTGGCAATTGATTGTAATTAATAATATCCTCGCACAATGGGTTCCTGTTTAAGTAAATCAACAAGTCATTTATGCATATACGACCGCATATAAATAGAAGAATGATAATAATCCAACGCAAGCGGAATTTAATGGAATTTGGATCCAATTACTAATATCATAGAATTACAAGGATAGGAACGTTATTACAGGTATTGAAATTGGAAACTTTGTTAAATAACAATTCTCCGTAATACACTAGAATCACGTTTTGTCAAAGAGAAGAGAGAACGATTAGCCTTGTTAATAAAACCGAAAGCCTAGAGCAAGAATGGAGTGCGAAAACAAGAGTATTCCCCAGAATGGTAGAGAATTCTGTATTCTACTGTTTCTCAGTAGCCCCACCTTTTCCACAGGAGCTCCAAAGAACCAAGGGAATAAGGGCTATTTCAATGACGGCACGAGCTTAACCGCCCGCAATTACCGTTAAAATTACACGATACTTACCGGGACACCGAAATTCTGCATTGCGGCGGGTCCATTATTTCCAGGCGCTGCCGGGCGGTCGGCTCCGCGTTGAGGGTGTTGCTACGTGTTCATTGTGAGCTGAGCATAATGGCAGTGACTCTTCAAAACCACCTGCGTGCGCGCACGCGAGCCCCCCCCCCCCCCCCCCCCCTCCCCCCATGTACCTACTCCTAGATGCAGCAGAGCGACCAGGTGTACGCCAACTGGGATGCACGCTCTCGGATTTAGCCACCCACCGGGGAGACAGTTATTGTCAAACGCATACCATAATTTACCTTGTTACATCCTCCGTTCACAAAATTCTGTTGCGCCACATATCCCTTGGATGGCGGGTGCGCTTTCTTCTCTGCGAGGACAGCTCCCGCTTTCGCGTATATCAGAATGGAATGCGAGCAATTTCGGTGTCGGCGTGCCAGAAATTTTCCCTTCACTCTATCCTCGCATTATTGTTTACGTCTGTAAGCATAATCCGATCCGCGATTCTAATGAGAATCCACGATGGTATGGAATTAAGGCACTCTGCGAGTGATACCATGTCGAAATTTCAGCGGTCCTATCACGGGATCTCATTAAGCAGAGAGTTCTACCTAAATTTCAAGCTAACGTTAAACCTCGCTCATAGGCATAACTTAAACAAGTATTTGTCAGTTAACATTGTTGGAATCTAACGATATCGTAGCGACATCGATTGAATGCTACGAGGTCGCCTGAAGTTTTAGATATCCAGCACTGACGTGCAAAGTACTAACGTAATTTCAAACACAAATCAAACCTTATCCATTGATATTTATCGAGCGAATGTTGATCGAATGTCTTTGACGTCGACGAAATAGCGAAGCTCTCAAATCTCTCGTATAGGGAGATATATTCTTGGCGAGTCACGCGTCCGCAAAACTGATGTGCAAATTTGTCGTTGGCTGATAGCAGAAGCCGCAATTTCCACCAGGTGGCCGTAATTAAACGGCGGAAAACTGGTTAATTGATTAGGCGTAGGCCGACGCGCCCTGGCAGCAATATTGACGTGCAACGGGTATCAAAGCGTGAATCAAGCTCACCCGTATATATGTATAGAAACATACACTTTATTATGATAATTTATAATTGGTGTATTCACAATGAATATGTGTGGTAACACATTGCAATTAAATATACAAACTGGTCTATTGAAATACAACCTAGACTAATCAAATGACGAATATTAAATACACTGTTCACGTGTCACGTTTCACGCCGATCTTCCACTCGCAATTGTATCTTTACCTCGTTCCACTTAAAATTAATTCATCCTTGGCAACGCAGATCTTTCAAATCATTTAAAGACTTGCCATTATCACAGGCATCCTACGATCGACGTGAAATTTGTTCCTCCGCAAATTTGTTTGCACTCAAATTATTATTATAGCACATTGGATTTCAATTAAATCAACAGAAGATCAAGCTCATCGATGGGAGACTCGAACGAAAGTTAGGAATAAACTTAAAAGCGATCTAATTTTATTCAGTCGCAATTTATCGGCTCGTGAAACATAGGAACTCGATGCTATAGTAATTGAATAATGGAGTCTGAGACATTCTTTTTTATATTTTGTCACTTATGTGGAAACTTGAGTCCACGGTTCCGTGGTTCTCGCATTCCCTTATTGTATTATATCGATAGCATAGCTTTCGCATAGACAGTTATAACATTCGATCGAATGCACGAAACAAACGACACAACGTAAAGTTCCATTAGTTTGGGATTACTGTTACGCTCGTTACTGTAGGAAAAATTGGATTTCTCGCTTATTTACGCAAGTTGTACTACGCCGACCAACCCACCAGCAGCTTGCCTCTTACCTTATTCACTGAGCAATTTTCATAACAACTTCAGTACCATTCGAGTAGTAAAGCATAGGTATACAGTTACTTTTCGATTACTATCCATTATAATAATAAAATAACGTTTACACAGTTCTCTTGCGACTTTATCCGTCTCTCCTTTATATCTAGATTTACGTTAATACTGGCGTCAAATGAAAACAGCTTATCAACCTGGTAAAAGTTTTATGAAGTCTCACGAAGGTTGATCACAGTGAAAATAACGCAAACCTTCGAACGATTAATCGTAACTCTTTCTTTCTGTTAATCTGTACCCTTACGCGAATGGGAAGTACCGTATGTACAGGAAGTAGCTCTAATTGTAAATGGACGCGACGACAGTACTGTTCAATGAGATTCTTCGTCGGGATGGCACGAAAAACTGATTCCATTTTCATTTCGACATATACATGTTCAAACTATTTGTTTTATCGTTCTGTGTCACTGTGCGAGATGAATTTCGGGTGGAGCTGAAAATGTAAACAACGAGAATGCTGTTGATGAGCACAGCATTGCAACGAGTTTTGAGAATGTTTATCGGTGGAATTTGCGCGTCTCTTCAAGCTCCGTAACGTTTAGATATACGGTTCGTGTATTTGCCATTGGCTGAAGTAACACGCCGCTTATTCGAATCGGCAGTAGCATTATTACATACCAATAATTGTTGAAGAGAAATTCAATAAATGTCGCCGTATCTTCGATGTAATATTGTACTATACAAGTATATACATTGGTCTTCCATTTAAATTTTGGCAACGTCTCGGGAGCACTCCTGATTCCACGCACACATGTCGCAATGTATGTACCTTTGTCAATGTAATATGTTCAATGTTTTAAAAGAACCAAACGTAACTGGAGCGGTAAAACAATTGGAGAGTGCTCCCCAATGCAAAAACATTTGCAAAATTAATTTACCTTTCGTATTGTCGAAATGCAATGGTATAAATAAAGCAATTAATATTTCACTGAAAAACTGAAATTTTTCCAAAACTCATGGGAACGACTCCCGGAACGCTGCCAAACAAAGCTCATCGAATTTTTACGTATTTCCACTATTATTTTCATACAAAAAGCCGCGCTAAATGTCCAGTACCGACGGTACGTTCGTTATGCTAAAATTGGCACCGTATATTTACATGCGATTAATTGCACACCCCCGTCATAAAAGAAACGCGCGGAAAGCAATCCAACAATTGGAATTGCAGAGGGATGCTCATCTTTTCCGCCCGAGTCTTTACTGCAGTCCTGCAAGAAATAACTTTTCGAAGAGACTACCGCACGTTCGATATTTTGCTTTCATTGCAGTGCCACGAATAACGCCGATGGAAGGAGGAAAAAATATATGTACATCTGAATGGGTTTCTTTGTGGTTTACGCTAACTGCAACGAAGGCATATTTTAGTCGTTCGACATGAGAATGAAAAAATGCCACCGCTCGAAACCATATATGGTAGTGTATATGTGTGTCTCTGTACGTGTGAGGGAGAAATACGTATACCAGATTTACCGCCGTGTATATACGAAATCCTATAGTACCCTCTTTCACGTCGAAAACTCCCTCGCGCCAAGCTCCTTGACGAATGGTCATTATTATGGAGGTATCCTTGAAAAATAGATGTAAACGATACTCTAAGCCACTGACTGTCGTGTGCATATCATTCCGACGTATTTGGGAACGCACGTCCGATTTATTATAGACTCGCGAACGCGAAGCTTTTCCATTGACATCGAAGAAAATCATGCGGAAAACTGAACGGCATATGTCATCACATCGAAAATCGCTTGGAACGTTGAAAGCACACACTCGTAGTACAGCAGATATTTATGGGGACATCCGATACTACTGATAGTAACTATATTACCAACGCCAGTTGTCGCATCTCTAAGTATAGCTAGAGATTAGTATTAATATCCAACCGACTGCTAGCTACACCCTGTTCTGACAGTTTACCTTGTCTTACATCGGCTTTTGATCCGTTGTACTCTTATCTGCCGTCTCCAGCCATTGAAAGTCTTCTTACAGTAATTTACAGTGGTATTCACGTCGAATTTCCTCTTTGAAAATCGTCCGATTAAATTTTCTCCACTGGCTCATACTTCGCATTATCCTGTTCCTTTGTAACCACTACGCAACAGGATTAGTGTCACACCAATGCCAACGGACACCAACTCCACTTCACGCTGTCTCACTCTCAACCAAAGCCACAGGATGCCAGATTACTCGCGCAAGCGGCACACAAACACGGCACACGAAAAATAATCATAGATTCTGTTCTGGCAAGATGCTGGCTTTATCGTCGAGGATCAGTGGCTGGTGGCGCGACACATCGACCGCGGAATCCTCGTCCCGGTAACAGGTACCAAGAGTCGTATTAGCGGATGGCGTTTCGAACGGTTTCTCGAGCTAGAGACTCTCCAGAAGGTTTTGAATGAGTAAAGCTGGTGCAGTCACTCTAGGCTTTCCTTTCCTTGACTGACGACAGGTACGCACATTGCATCGAGGTGCCCTCTCCAGCTGCTCCGACTTGTTGCTGTCTTGTTCGAGCTGTACTGACACACTGGCGACACGCGGCGACGAACAACCGCCCTCCTGCAACAGACAATTCAATATGTTCGGGGGCAGACCTGACGTTTACCAGTTTGCCGTCCCTGGGCACGTCCGAACACATGTCAAGGGGAGTCTCGCCCTCCGGCTTGGTCGCGTCAACGCCAATTCACGATTACAACAACGCGACGCGACGCAACGCTATGTGCCGATTGACGCTCTCTCCTCTTTAGCGACTGGCTAATCAATCCGATTCGAGGACTGAAAAGGAGAGCGAGCCTCACTGGACAGACTTCGCGTTCTTGTTGATTCAGTGATATAAGCCTGCTCGTGACTCTTCGCGCACCGATTGTTAAGCACTACAATGCCTCTGATTGCTCGAGTACTCCCGATGACACTTTGTGTCAGATACTCGGCGGCAGGAACCGATCAATCCGCTAGCTTTTTTTGTTACGCAAAATCTTTAACCCGGAACGACTTTTTTAACCCTTTTTTAAAAATGACTGTGATGCAGCAACTTGAGCTGAAATATTCATATTTTGTCGAAGAATTGGTTCGTTGTCGGAATTGCTGTAATAAGATGTATCGTTCACTCGTGATTATCATAGCAAACGTGCGATGACCAATAAAAAATCCGACCATAAAATAATATAGCGAGTGCAGCTCTTTGCTTGATCCATAAATTCTTAGAATTAACTCTATTGATATTGATTGATATGAAATACCTACCGATAGACAAAGATTTCGTTGGTGTTGGTGAGCTCTTTGCCGAGATTCACTTTGCAATTGCCAGGCGCGAATGTAAAGGTCACCGCGGTATATCAACCCCCCGCGTTTCGCCCGCAGCATAATGTGCCACCTGCAACACAAGAATAAAATATATGTCAATTAACTGTGAATATCAACGGATTTGTACGATCATCTTTTTGAAAAATGTCTTCGCAGATCAATGTATGAGAAGACTCTAGAAATTCCTTTTGTACTTCCTTGCTCCATAACGATTATTCTTAGGTTTTCTCCTTCGCAAGGAAGTATCGCGTTTATGAGGCGGAAAAGAGGGTGAATACAAGGAGTCAATAGCTACGATGTACACGAGTGATCGCATGAGTCTTTCAAAAAGGAGAATGTGTTTCTCCATCCTTCGTTTAATTGATTTTCGCTTCTATCTTAAAATTCGTAATGAAAAGTCAATTATATTACTCTTGTGTAGTCAATGATCATAGAATCTTTTTATAAAGAGTGCTTTGAATTACTGCGTTCTCGATGAAAGAGACTTTCCTCCTTAAACTTAGAAAGAGCATAGTAAATCAGATGTCCGCTGTGAATGATTTTATGCGGAGAATGTGCCTGGTAGAGCATAAAGACGCTCGGAGCATTTTTGAAGTAATTTAGGCTTGAATGAATCTTCCTGGCGAAGGAATGTGATTTAAGAAGAATTCGATGAAAATATATCTTCCTGAACTTTCACTTTGACTACCATCGCGTGCCATCCAAAGTAGACCCTTCGAGCAACAATTTCTATCGCCCATGGAATTTCAGCCACCTGCTGAATTCATCATTCGCGACCACAAAAGAAGGAGTCAACTATTGCTCTCTTAGCCCTTGGTTCGCAGCTTCCTCAATCTCCCTTGCAAATGGCAGCTATTTACCAGTCATCAATTAGCCGCTATTCGAAATTGTGTATAGAAAATTATAATTCCCAACTCGCTTTTTATCTGTTCCGCAGAACAAGTTTAGAATGCAGCTTTGCTATTCAGCTATGACTACACAAAGAAACCATTTGAATGCACTTGTTAGGAGTTCCCTAGTCGATTCAGCTAGCTGAGTAATCCGGATCGTTATCGGGACCGTTGCCATTAGCCGAAAACAGTTGCGCTCGATTTGAGACGTCGGCGAAAACATTTGAGGGCGTGTAATCGAATACATTACTGTACCACGAGTATAAATAGCCTTGTCGCAATGGTAGAACTTTCGATTTGTCTTACAAACCAGCAGAAAGCTTGATGTGGTAACTAGGCAAAAAATACGGTCAGCCAGTATTAGATCGATTTTGGGTTTATTAGCACCAGCAGTAGAATATTGTCTAATATTGTCTAACGATGTTGAATCCGAATAAAAATCGGGCTCCAAAGAATTACTGCACCAGAGAGGCAAAATACACGTAGAACCACGTGTACGTCGACTAAATATCTACGAGTGCTATTCGAAACAAAGCTTTCGCGAATCGAATTTAAACTGAAACGTCTGCGAGAGGAATAGACAGGGTGGCGCGCGGAACCGCGCACATTTGCGCGAAATAAACTTCCTCGGAACGACGGTTATAACGAAGTGGTAACGCGCGGCTCGTGCCACTGATACCGGCCATTCGGTTGCACACCGATAGACCGGATGAAGCACGGGTGCTCCATGAATTATAAAATCGCCATTTACCGGGAAAGATAAAGGCTGCGCCGAGTGTGCCACGCGGAACGGGCCGCTCGCGTAATATCGCATCCTGTCCAATTCGAGCGATAGTGCTAAGCCCGATTTAAAATTATCGAGGTGTGCGCGCTTAACAATGCTATTGCAATGGTACTGTCCCACCTCCGTAACCACATCTGGCCTCAATCGTCCTCCTCCACTACATACTCGGAAAACTGTGCCAGATTTTTCTATCTTCTTCTGCTTCAACTTCTAATGCCTCATTCTTTATTTTTTATCTTTCACCCGCATCTTTTTTACACGCATGAAACATAGGGTTGAAAATATTTTACCACCTGAAATTGCAAAAAAAATGGAGCGAAAGTCGGAAAACCGAGCAAAACAATTTTGCATCGCTACTGCTTGGCTCAGGAATATATTACGAAACAATTTAAAATGTGTAAAAAATCGCTATTGCCTTCGTTTTGTGTCCGGCAAAAGAATGCCGGAATATATTCGAGAGAACCGCGTTACTCGGTAATTAGTAACAGAATAAACAATTTTACTGAGCGGATAAATAATTCACTGAAAATTCGGAATTAAATTTGCTGGTGCACTGAAAATACAGGAGTTTAGCTTCAACGGTAAATTTCCAGTTTATCAAAATCGATGGGCGAAGGAGGCACCGCTGGTAGTATTATTGGTAGCGATGGCATTATGGGCCAAACACCGGCTTTCCTTCAAATTTATACATTCGCGTGGAGCACAAGAGTGGAGCGGCTGCCACGAAGTCCGATATTCACTCGAAAAGCGCTACGGATTGGCTCGGCCAATCTTTATTCCAGATGTTGCATCGGATCATGCGCGACCTGTAATGGTTATCCGGGAAGTTCGTGACAAGCGTCTGGAAAGAGCACGTTCACCGAGTATCGTGGAGGGTGGAAGTTAGACCACATCGGCAAAAGTGTCTTTTCTAAGTGCAACGTACAAAAAGAGTTTTTGACATGGCTATTAGAAGTGATTTTAAATCCGGATCACTCGAGATACATTAATACAATAATTTAAAATCACTTATCAATAAGATTGAACTGAATTTTGTTACATAAAATTTTATCATCAGAAGCGACTACTAAGCTATGTACAGATATATGTAAAGGAACCTCATTCTTTTGCGTCCGTGTATTATTTGATTTCTTGAATGTGTGTTCGTAATAAACATAACGTTATTTCGAGTTATCTTGATTTCTCTATGCACTGTGCTAGTGCATTTTTTCTATCCAATATTTCTGCCACTTAAATGAATCGTTTAAATACCGCTGAAACTTTGGACGAACACAATGTGATTTTATTTTCTGCACCGAATTAGTTTTCTGCCAAAAAAACCTTCGAAAAATGCGCACACGGTCGATGGCTAAAATTCATGGAGATTTATTAGTGTTAAAATGAAAATAGGTAGATGTTTCAAAAAGATTCTTCCGATAAATCGTAAAAAAAGCAGGATAAAAGTAGAAAATCAATTCGTTGGATTCCTGCTTTCAAAATTGCACTAATTACCCTAGTCCAAAAAGACCGAATTTAAAAAATCACGATTGACGTATGAGAAGTTAATTCGTCCATAATTGATTCAATATCAGTAGGAATATTTCCAAGCCTTTACAATGCCGATATAAATACATCGTCTGGAAGCTTTGCATTATTTCAAACTCGTCGATTGCATATATACATCGCCTTGTTCCTTCTAATTAGCCACATTATGCAAATAGCTATTAGTGTGTTCTTTTCAGATGCACTGTCGACACCTCCTGATTGCGGCACGCATAGCAAAATGTATAATTCTGCTGTGATCCACGCGCACAATCACTTATGTTCCATACAAGAGACCGCTCACGGTTAAACGCTGCCGGATTCTACACTTCTTCTAGTGAATAATTCATGCGGTGAATAATTCACAAGCGCAGAAGGGACGAACAATAAACTTTGACAAATTTATCACCCGATTTTTTCACTATGGGATACGTTAATGCAGTTCCCTTGCGAATTCCATATTTAATGTTTATCGCTGGGGGAAAACTTTTCCAAAAGAAAAATGCAAATATAATCTCGCAATTTGCGTCCCTACAACAGAGAGACAAAGGGTTCATCGTTACCTAACATTGTCGTCCCACATCTTGTCATTTATGTTTCAGTATGCCATATGCGGATGCAGGGCCGCCAACGGGACACGAAACAGGGGTGGGAATTATTGTTTAGTAAACACGGCTCTGGACAGCATTAAACGTCAGCGCGTGTAGATCCGTCCAACGTTCTCATCGCGTGTGCGCGTAGATGAAAGTAGGCGGCATAATCAAAGGCAAGCTCCACATCATAAAACGCCGACAATTAACTCCGTAAACTGACCGTAGTCCTGGCAGTGACTGGCGAGGGAGTTTCATAAAATACAAAAAGCAACTGCCTGCCAACTACCATAATTATTCTCGCGTCTTTCCCAGGCCGGAAGTCGCGGGTGTGAAGGGGCGCGCGCGAGTGTGAAAAGCGTGCGAAATTGTTTTTCCATTTGCAGGAGCGCCTTCCACCACCCCTCGGTGCGGACCGTGGAATCCTCCATGTCGTCTACGCGTCAGCTTACGCTGCTGCTGGTTGCGGTGCACAAGCGGAGATTTATATTTGCATTTAAAATCTGGACGTTGCGGCACATCTGTCAAACGGTGCATATTGAAATCTGGCCAGTGGTAGCGACACGGGAAAGGGGTGAACGCGGCTCGGGCTTCGAGCCATCGGAATCCGTCGCGAGCATCGTACGGCATGGAACGGTACTGCACGGTACAATACGGTACGTCATGGCACGGCATCGGATAGCTTCGTTCCCTGTCTCCGAAAATTCGGGCGGCACCCTCGACGCAACCGGCAACTCTACCCTCGGCCGCTCTGATTCGTCCTGACTCTGCAACACCACTGGCCAGGCTTGTGGTACTCGTTGGAACGTGTCAGCTTGCGAGCACTCTCCGCCGATCTCCCATTCACCGCGTCTCACCGATTGCACCCCCTCGGTCCCAAAAAAGACAAAAACACCGATTGCGAAAACAGCGCGAATCGTCGCGGCCAAATTTAGTGTACGTGTTTTATAGGCACTATTTGCAGAACGGTGGGCAAGAGAGAGAGGGAGATAAAGTATAGTTTCTGGTGGTGGTGGTGAGGCGACGGTGAGGAAGTACTAGTCCGGGGGAGGATTACAGTGCGAGGGAAAAAGGAAACTGAAAAATAACGCTGCACACGTTCGAGCAAAAACACAAGGGCGAACTCTCGATGTATCCTATAATCTACGTGGCACGTATGCCTGGACTCGTACCTAAGTAAGTATATGTGAGGAAGTATGGGTCAGGGTATAGGGGCAGTGGTTGGGGTGGTTGGTTTATTCGGTAGTCGGTCGCTAGCTAGATGGACGTGGACTGACCAATACCTAGCGAGATACTACCGCTTGGTAAACCGTACCCCCCACGATTGCTATCCCGGGAGGAGGATAGAAGTTTTGCGTCAACTCCAAGCACCCTTTGAGTTGAGCTTTTTCAATAATTTTTTTTTACCGCCGGAAACTCCTCGCGAATTGGAGAATTTTTTTCATCCGCATTTTGCGGAAATTTACCCTATTAGGTGCTCACAACGGACCAGAATCGCCGCAACTAAATATTCTCCAAACTAGAAATATTTCCGCTGTTTAATGTATTACTTTAGTCGAACAGCAGCCAAACCAAAAGAGGATTCCATTAATATATTGATTACTGAGCACAAATAGAGTATGCTTCTCACAGTGCCATGATTCTCGGCTTACTCATCAAATATTTTCTTGTCTTTATTACTGTTATTTTAGCTGAATAATATAATCTAAAAACACACAATACATTTATAGGGTAATGTATACCGAGCATTGGCATTTGTAGCCGCTTAAACTGTCGAACAACATATAATTGGCCTACATTTATTTACATTACGTTATAAATGTATCGTTTTTTTGAGATTTTACCAAAGGTAGCTTGCGCATATTTGATACTAGACGGTGCACCGAACATATCGTGCGAAAATGAATGCGCTCGTAGATTTTCGGAAAAAAAATTTGAAAGCAAAATTGATATCTATAGAAGGGCTGCATGGATTTCCATGGTTCTGGTCTCATTCGATTCAGAAAAAAATCAGTGGCCCAAATGGAATACTCGTTACCATACATATATTACGTCAACTCAGAGGATATTACAAGTTTCAATCCGACCAGGCCCGGAAAACGAGTTCGCTCGCGTAAATGATACTTGCAGCGTCGACGCACTGAAGTATGCTATATAACACTCGGCGCGGGATGCTACCGCGTCTCTTGATTACGTCCTCCCAAAAATAACAAAATAATCTACTGTTTTATTACTGTAGTGTTCTGGTTTAATAATTGCACTCGGTTAATTTAAAAACAACGTAGCAACTGAAACTGAGTTTTGATTAAACATTATTGCATTCATTTTTTTTAATGACATGACATCTGAAAACAAGAAGGTTACCTACACATGGGTAATGTTTATTGAAGTTTTCAAATAATACTTACCGAGTAATAAGTTGATGTACCCTGGGCCATTGACCTCGCGACCTAAGGATCCTCACTGTGCCTAAAAGCGACGCTTTGTGGGAAGGCAAAATCTCCATGGCCTTGAGATAGTGCTTGAGAGCAGGCAACCATTTACCTGAAGCATACAGAATAGTATAATTTGAGTAGAGATACGAGATAAATGGAACAACTATTCATTGCGGGGCCGTAATCTCGTTAACATTGTTTTCAATTGGAATTCAGAGCTTTCTAACGACAAGAGACGGACATATCCCATGGGTAATTCTCTAGCGGAGCTTTATATTTATTACTTGCCATTTTGGTAGAGCCACGTAGCGTATTCCGAAAGGTGGTCTGGACTTCGCGGTTGCAAACGCACCACATGACGCAAGAGAGCACCCGTCGCAGATCCAGTTGCCATTCTCGCGAGGACCAAATACGCTGGCGTATACGCTGGATCCAGGGACACACACTTTTGCAGCATTCTAATGCATTCTTCTGTTCTATTCGTCTTCCTTTAAAATATACAAAGAAATTGTATTATGCTACCACCTTACTTCCTAAAAATTAAGTCAAATGTATTGTTATGTAATAATGCATGAATAAACGTTGTGCATGTTCAACTATGTTTCGATATACGCGATAATCGCAATCAGCGATGCAGAAGAATTATACATGCATGCCGTGCTGGGGAAAAGCTTTTGTGCTCAATGGCTTGTAAAGGAATTCCTTGTATTCGAGACTCGTTTGATAATCACTCTTACACACTGGAATGCCCGTGTCATTGCAGTAGGACTACGCAGAAACGATTTCCGTGAATGGCATGCGTGCGCCAACGCCACATTTCAAGCACTTCGGCAATATATGTCTTCATCAGAGTTACAATAAAAATATTTTGAATACTAAAGTATTAGACTTAAACTTTTCTAATTATATTTAAATTATTTGCGCATTAGATAAATGAATTTCTGTCCATGTGCAAAACTCTAAAATAAAATCGTAAGATATGCAACATTTCTCTTATGTTAGATCAACTAAAAACATTTGAAGTGAACCTTGCAATGAGCGAGGACAAAAAGACTCCTGATTATCACGATATAAAACATTCGATGCTTCGCGGCATTTTATTTCACTTTTGACTTGGGACATGACGTAACGCGAATTTTTGTATAATTTTTGCATAATTTTCCGGTTAATATTAATTACGATGGAATGATGCAGAAAGGAAAAAATAAGTTCAGTTGCGTTATGTAAAAATAACTGAGATGTATGGTAATTAATTCTGGTGTGAATGTACATTTCATATTGGACTAGTGCTCGCAAAACCGACCTCATACCATTCGGGCAAAGCAGCTTTGTGACTAAAGAGCCTTGAACACACACGTGCAAAGAAAGCATAAAATATAATTCTGACATGCATAACTATAAATCTCTTCGGTCTAATTATAACTGAAATGAGAATGTGTGAAACACAGTAGCAAAATTCCAAAAATCCGGAAAATTAAGTGAATTCGTGTATGCGGATTAAATTACGCAAGCTCATTATTAAATTATCCATTTATACATTGGATGAAAATAACTTTCGAGAAGAAACTACTGAATACTTTATTGTCGGTCGCTCAAAGTCAAAAGCAAATCGGCAGTATGGAGTAAGGGGTGATGCACGCGCCTGTCGCGCGCTTTCCATCAATTAAAGTTTAATTTATCAAGCAGCAGGCGTTAATTAAACTTTAATTTTAATCGGGCCGGCAGAATTATTCCGCCATCCTCAATATACCCCAAACTACTCACTTCGGGCTACCTCGACAAACCGTTTATAAAATTATATGGAAATGAGAACTTTCTCATATAGCGTTATTTATTATACGCCGAACTAGAGCGAGGAAAACTTACGTAAAGCTACATTAATGCACGATATTCAAAATCATATTTATATTTTCAATGTTTAAATACACTTTAATTTTTATATAAATGTAAATACGTGAAATTTCGCGCCACGCAAAGTAACTTCTGCAAAGAGGATGATCCAATTTGACAATTAATCCCAATGCAAATTATGTAGTCAGTCAAATATGAATTTTGATAAAATATTCTGCTAAATTTTCACGGCTTTAATATAATCCGAACAAACAGTACTTAATGTGCTCTTGCTGTACAGACATTAAGCTTCAGGTCTCCCATTTCCAATATTATATTACGCACGGTCTAATTTCTGTTGGCGAAGGTGGCAATGAATAAGTCTGTCGTGTTTGCCGTCAAATATTGTACTTTACATTAGCTTTGCACACCTGTACAATTGGCCAAGATTATAATGAGCATTCACGTGTCCAGGTTGCGCGTGAATTGCTGCTAGAAAGTGCTGCTCAGCTTGATCGCCCATTGTCAGAGTACCAAGATTGTTGTGTGCGCTGGCGTACGTCGGCCAGAGCCTGTAACCAAAAGCACACACGCCGCTAGTTTAGTGTTTATAATTAACAAACAGTTGAAAATGCGTTAGTACACAGGAAGGAAAATTTCAATATGAAGAAGCTTATTAAGGAGCGGCAATATTTCTTCCGTATATATTCTTACGCTATGGAAAATTACAATTAAGATAAATACATTTGTGCAAAGTGCTTGATTTTCCAAAGCTATCATAAACTTGAATAAAAAGAGTAAATGATATGAAATGAATTTTATAATTATCTTACGATAGTTCCTGCCTGTATTTCCAACATTATAAAGTGCATAACAGAAATGAAATTATGGCTCGCTTATATTAATTAACTTCAAAGCAAATTAGGTTTATGTATTTTCTTCCGACTGTATAGTTTATGATTTTGTAATCCATTAGTCTCGTAAGAAGCCGCAACACTGAATTACCCCTGGCAACGAAGTTGGCCTGCCACAAGAATGGGGCCTACCATTAACGTCCGTTAATTAGTTCCACGTGGACTTTCGTCGGGGCAATAAAACTGTGGTGGCAGCCCTACGGCTTGAGCTGCTCGCTGATCAATTACAACTCGGCCTGCGTTTCTGTTCGGCCTTCCCACTTCGCTTTCAACGTGGCCACTGTGACCACTCGGCGAACACCATTAAAACACCCTCACGGTCTAAGAATGCTATTGGCAAGTCAATTACGGCACCCGTACCAGAGTTCGTGTACATTGTGGGCACACATACGTCTATTCTGGTGCTTCCATGTTTCCGTAAAAAGTGACACGTGCCTCTGACGCGCATCCATTGTCCAATTCCCCAAATCTCCGTTATAAAGCCCATTGTTCCACTTTGAATTCGGGTGACCAAGCAAAAATTTCAGGTGCGTAATACCGTTTCTCACGGTGATTGTAAATGGTGGCAGAAATTGCGCCAGTTTCGCACAACACTGCAGAGTTGCTTGGATTCGCAGATTACGCGGATGGCTCTAGCTGTATTTCAGGATGAAGCATACAGCCTGAGAATTTACTATATGCGCGAAAGCGTGCACAGTGGATGGGAAGTTCGTCCGACTGGTTTAAAGCGCGGACGATCGTAAAAATTCCTGACTACTATAGAACTAGCAATGTATTAGCTAATGTAATTGGCACTAGTCCCGGACGGCCTAAAGCACAAAGTATATGTATTCCGCTTCATCAAGCGCGTTACACGGAATTATGCAAAAATTGGCGCAGCTCCATAAGTCCGACGAAGGCGACGAAATGGAAAATGAAGGGGAAGTCAAATGAAGTTTGGTTAGGCAAAACACGGGGAAAAGGGAGAAGAGACCGACACGGACGAGTAGTGGAGAAAGAGAAGAGGCCACGTAAACGGTGGCTGCACAAGTGATATAATGGATCGAAATTACCCCGGGCCGAATCCATTAGTCTTTGATGGCTTTCGTCATTCCAGTGGAATTGTATTTTCGTCGGTCAAATCGCGGTAGACCGTGTACTACACTGCCAAAGTGCCTGTCCGATATACTTTTCGCCCTACTGACACTAGCTGTTCACGGTTTGCAACTATTTGCATCCGCGCTTCACTGTAATTTACTATCGACCTCTTTTTTTCTTTTTCCGATACGTCAAGAGAGTCGTCCAGTTCCGAATACGACTTGTCCGCACCATAAATCAAACGCTTCCGACAGTCAAGTCGGAAGGATCGTGCAAAGAACAACACCATATGTTACTCCTGCATACAGAGTGTCAAGTAATACGGAATGTTCCTATCCCGTGGAAGTTTGTCCGACAATTAATCACCTTGCATCGTTTCGCATATAAATTTCTTGTTTAAACCACTGCTGGCTAATGATGTATCATTGGCTTGTAATTTATCGCCGAAAGTTCACCTTGTCAGTATATGGAATCCGTTGATACGAAAGGCAGACGTGACTCTTATCGTCGAATATTTGATATAAAAGAGCTCATCATGAGGATATCAGAAAACGTTAAAAGAGGGGGATTGTCGATAATCTGTCGTAAATAGTACATCTTCCACATGATTTTATAATTCATCCTCGGAAATTGATCGTGAAAAATCAGATGAGAGTTAAAAATGATAAATAAATATAATACGAATTTCAAATTCGTTTCTACTCGGTTCATACCGAAGGTGGATTGTTGGAATGGCTTTACCAAATCAACTGTACAAATTTCAAACCTAAATTATGGAAGTAGATAAGGCGAAGAAAAGTAAAATTTTAATTTGTCGTAATAAATAATGAAGTTAGTATACAGGTTAATTAATGTGTGTTTTATCAGAGCATCTTCTGTTCATTCATTGTCCTCGTTAATTAAGTCAGACATGAGGAAAGATTTATACCCAATAAAGAATATTCTAGCTCGAGTTGGACAGTATTGTTGAATTGTTGACGTCAACCCGCGGAGTGTATTCTGAGCGTGTGCAAACAATGACATAAATGAAGTGGCATTTATTTGTATGAATTCAAAAGACATTCAACGATGACATCAAAGATGTATTATTGCAATAAACTGCATAGATATTCTTTCCAGCTGTTTCACATTAGCAATCTCATTAAAATGGAAATTCCGTACTGAGAACTGAAGTGCGTGTTGTAGCATTGCCGATAACAAGATGAATGGTAATTTTTGCATTCGTAATGTAAAAACTCATTGGGCGTTATGTATTAATGATACACATTGGTATAATTGATGACCGAGTTGTATTTCGATTTCCCACCGTGTTCAGTGCAGACTCCTCCTGATTCTGCGATAATGCCATATTTAATTCGCAAACACCAATAAACGCTCTTACCTACCACAAATTATTGTCCGTAAATTTATGCAATACATACAAGCCCCGGGCTGGTGCATTACGGAAAAATGTCAACCTAGCGCTGCATCCAATACCAAATCCACCGCAGAGAGTTTAAAACAGACAAACTTGCCACCAAACGCAATACCCTGCTTCTACAAATTTGCATTGTAAATATGTTCAGTCACAAATCACTTTGCGAAGTGTGTTTTATGTACGTTCGCTCAATCGAATAATTTCACTAAATAATACGAGTGCTTGGCGTTAATTACTGCATAACAAGAAATGACTTTTACCAAACTGCTTCGAATAACAGAATCGCGTGATAAAGTAGGTTTGAAGTTGATTTCTCACTGGTACGTTTGAAAAATTTGAAGCATCGATTTAGCGAGGCGCAGACTAGAAAACCGGAAGGAAAATT
This sequence comes from Trypoxylon attenuatum, assembly GCA_963989405.1. Lineage (NCBI taxonomy): Eukaryota > Metazoa > Arthropoda > Insecta > Hymenoptera > Crabronidae > Trypoxylon > Trypoxylon attenuatum. Next base: position 7,053,273 of record OZ022490.1, on the reverse strand, counting down.
TTAAGGACGCAATGCGTAAAGCACAGAGCCAACTTGCGCTTATCGAATTCCACGGAAGCTCTTTCCAACATCTTAAAAGGGAGATACTCGTCGTGTTTCTTCCCCAACTGCTGCATGAGTGGATTCTTTGGCAGGCATGCGTTCCCCATACTGGAGAATAAGGCTCCGCAATTCTTGAAAATCGAAGGAGCGCGTATGATAGTGAGACGCTTTCACGAAAGAGGATAGTCGGAGTTATCAAAATTTACTACCTCGCGCTCTACAGATATCATAGAATATTGTCACCCAACTATATTCGAGTAACGTTTGCTGCGATTTATTTGCACCAGTGAAAAAACAATAACGGATGCTTTGTTCTGGTCTCTATGCAGAGGCCACAGTATTGTCTTCTTGAACGCAGCCTATTCTAGTACCAGGAATTGCTTTCCCTGTGAATGCGTTTGTTACAACTATTTCATTCTTCTTCATGCAATACGAATCAGTTTAGAAGTTTGTACACAGTATATTTAGCGAAGCGAATTGTAGGTTACTCTAGTGAGACCAGGCACTACAGATGAGCCATTTGAATTCCTTTGGTAAACAGGAACCGTTGGAGTAAATACAACCAAATCCCAGATATAATGGAAAAGGAAAAGAATAAATCCCAGTGAATCTTTTGGCCCGTCAAAAAGAGCTTCCAGCAGAAAATATAAGAGGCTTCAATACTATCTCGCAGCTTTCACAAAAGGCCCTCATCATGCGTTGCACGACCAAGAGAATAACTTGGGATCAAGTTAAGAGAAAATCAATCAGGTGCAGTTTCGAAACTTGGTTAAAACTTGGATCGTGCACAGCCATCTCGACACTCACGCCGAAAGCGTAATCCGGTATCTGCCGCTTTGACGGAGATGGGAGGTTGTACTACTTTAAGAGTTTCCTGTGCTTTTTCACAGAGCTCCTGATCAGTGCAGTAGTTTTTTCTGATCCACCTGAAGAACGTTTGCGGCTTCAACTTTGCGGAGTGTTCGGCCACCGACTAGTCGTACCGAAAGGATACATATTCATTTTCTCCGGTCAATTTGCGACTCGAGAAGTCTCGCCATTGGCGATAACGTCAGCAACTCCCTCAAAACATCCATACGGCTCGGTGATTCACAGCCACAAATTCTGTATAAACTTTTAATTAAAAGCTCCACTAAGCGTTCCGGACTTCGAACGATTTTTTAGTTCTCTCACACCCAGATAAAACTTTGGCGAGCTTGCTACCTCGCGAACGCAAAGTCTTTCTGCAAGATGTATTCGTTCCCAGGGAGGAAACGGGGAAAAAAGCAAACATCGAGAGTGTTGCCAAACTTCTTCCCTCTAAACAATACTTTTCCTCAACTGACTGGAGGATATGCCAGCATGAAGTTTATGGAAGGAGAGAATCTTGTCAAATTACCAACCGTTTCGGGACGTCGTAGAAAATCGATTGTTTCGAAATCACTGTTTTCTTTATATCCCGTAGGACGGATTTCTGGATGATGCGAAAAATATGCACTGTCGAAAAGCAGGATGAACGATGACTGCTGGCGGGACGGTGTCCCGCGAGGGTCACAGGGAAACCTCGATATTTACACGTCAGGGGATACCACCCCGGCAAAGTACCCGCCAGGGTGCCGCATGCCAAGAGTGTCTCTTTATTGGATAATAAATAACCTGTTTCATTTATAAGAAGGAGATAAAGTGTACTGGAGTGTTCTCCCCTGATAGATCCAACCACCCTCTTTACCCGTTCCTCCTCGAGCATTCTACTCGAGTCGAAACTATTGCGAATTCAGTCGATCTCACTTGTCCAATATTTATTTAACTCGCTTATCGTCCTATTGACTTCAACTTTCTGTGAAATTCTGCATAGTCAAGACAAACAGCACAATATTAATATCGAACGATTCGTCTCACCCCACGATTGCATCGATATCCGTCCTACTGTCAGAAATAGATTTTGTACAGTACAAATTCCCAAAGTTCCCGTGTATACGACCGTCGATTAAATACTTATAACCGTGATTTGTCCATTATACTAAATATAATTATTAAACAGCTTCTGGTCTGTTGGTTAAATTAATTAAAAATTAATTATATGCTCACGCTCGTGTTATTCGGTCACCATAATACCGCTGATCCCCTGCCTTCCAGCTTTCCTTAAGCGCACCTTGATTACCTAATAAGCAGCTCAATTAACTTGGCTTGCTCAGCATAGTTTAATTACTTTGGATAATGGGGGTACAACTGCAATGGGCTTAGCAGAAGAGCACACGATATTGAACGAATGCCAATAGAGGTTGACAGTCGAACTAATGAGAATCGTACGATCTATAGAATTATATCAATCAAGTTGTTGGTTTAGAACAAGGATTAGAAGTAACGACGTAGTGCAGGGCTTTCGGTTATTGTTAATAGTTGGGACAGGCTTTAGTAGCGGTAGCTCTCGGTTCTTATGGGATCCGCAGCTGCAAGTTTCAATAGACCCAGGTTTATGGCGGCGCGCCGGGTCGTAAAGTTAAGACAGGGACATGCTCACATACTACGGTTTTACATCAGAGAACCACCACTGTATCGGCGGAAACAATTGTTGGTGGAGTGAATTGGCCTTGTCAGCGGAAACGTGCACTACACTACCTGTCCAAAATAACATAATTTACAACGCAGTTGGAACATTACGTTACTGACTGTGTACGTGAAAGCTTCGTCAATTTTTCGCTTTTTTTATTGCCTGTAGAATTGTGATCGCGTAATACGTCAATAGTGAGATCGTATGTGCACCATACACTCCTAACGGCAAATCTACAGAAGTTTGATTGAAAGTTGAAAAAAACTTCAAAAAGTGCGCGACCTAACAGGGGCAACGTGTAGAAACGAAAGGGAAAAAAACAGACAGGAAGCGAAGTGGATGCATCTTTTCATTCGGAAACGCCGCAGTATAAATCCCGGTTTTTGTTGCTGGCGTGCTAAAAACGGTAGCGAAAAATTGAAGTTGCAATACTGAGCGTACCGTACCATATGCCGAATAAAAACTTGAGCCAGTTTTTGTAATGTTATACTTACTTGTTGGATTCCGAGGAATTAAATGGTTCAAAGTTCTAATTTTCGGTAGTGCTTCTAAAAATTGTGCTTCGAATAGAGCATAAACGAGTAGCGCTACTTGCGGTCGATTGTTCGGAAAATTTTTACGAACATTTAATGCGCGGCTGTTCGCCGGATTTCTTCGTGCTTGATTTACCGCGAGCTTCTGCAGTGGCTTCTTACTCTTCCATCAATTTTATCCTGCACCTCGAATAATACCTAAACCAAGCGGCCGTAAAATACCAATCGAATAATCCATTATCGTAAATACGCTGGGGTATAATGTCCCAGTAAAATTCTGACACTTTAGCAATCTCATTTGCTACAAAGGACGTTCACGTTTGTGGTGCGAATAATTGATCATCGGAAACTAACGGGTGCCCCGAGGCGGTCGCTATTTGTTAATCGTAAAACCGAAATGGCTGGTGCAACCGAAAATTTGATACTACTCTCCCAGTTATTGTATAACAAAGGAAAAAAACAACGCGGCCGTAACACCTGGAATAAAAGTTACTAAACGTACCGTTCGAAAGCCAGTTACACGAATTTTCGCGCACAAACAAGAATTCCATGATAAATTCCGCTAAAATTCCCGAGTTCATCCCGAGGCTTTTACCCATTTATGCGCCAAAAGTACATCTAGAAGATTGCGCTTTACAGTGAAAAACGGGCAAACACGAGGAACCATTCCGCGTGGCGTCGTAAGAGGATAAGGAAAAGGTTGGAGTGACATGCAGAAACACAAGTTGCTATACTCTGTCGAGGCACTCAGCTTTTAAAGCAAAGGAGTGATGCTCCAAGTCGCAGAGCAGCGAGCAGAATGCGCCGAGTAGTGCAAAGAGCACGTCTAAGAAGGTGAGAGACCAGGCCAAAGGATGAGGTAAGATCCAAGAGAAGAAACGGATAAGCGAGTGATCAGGTTAGACAGGTAGACAGTTGAACTCGAAGAAGCAGAAGTATGCTGCTTATGCCATCACCAATCGGCGAGATTTTCGTGTCGAAGACGAAGGAAGTAAACAGCAGTCGCATCTTGAGTCACAAGTTTGCGAGTGTCCTGTCGACGCCCTGCGTAATTCGGTCCCCATTCGTTGCCTTCCGCTTGGCTTGGAATCTTCAAGGCGATTCGAAACTCGACGAGACGGCAATAACAACTGGGCTGGCTCAAGAAAAAGAGGAATGGGGTCGTGGCAACTAGCAGAGGAGACACACCCCTGGAGAACTCCACGTTCTTCAAGCAGCACTCAATTATTACTGGCGTACGGGCGGGGTCAATCTCGGGCCACTTTAAATTACTTACGCGAATCCCGCAGGAACGGCAACTTTGCGCAGCGTTTCCTCGGGGAAATCTCGAGCGACTGATCGAAAACTAATTCGCTGCGCGAAGAACGTTGCCGGAAAGGTTGAAGCCGCTGGAATCCGCGCAATCGGCGCGGCGCGCCGCGGTGGCCAATGTAAAGCGAAACTGATTACTTCGGTGCATCGTGGCGACGGGTCTTATCCACGATAAACCGCAGGATCCGGCTGCTCCCCCATGTCCCACTTAAGTGCTCACCGTATTAGCGATACGGCTAGAAACGGATAGAGAAAGAGAGAGAGAGAGAGAGAGAGGGGGAGATGGAGATGAAGATCCAATATACGCGAAGCTACAATTGGAAATCTCCCTTCAATTTCGCCAGGCGGAAAGGAGAGACTTTTTGCAAGCTCGGAGAGGAGCACAGATTGAGAGACCAGCGGCAAAATTTCAAGGGCTAAACAGGATATTATTCGCCAAACGGTGAAAGAACAGTGCATCAATCGGCCGAGCGAAACAACCGAAGGAAATTGGCAGTTAATCGGAAATTCAATTTTTTCGGAGCCAACACCGCTGAGGCGTAATGGAAAGGCACGATGGACAGTAGGTGCGGAAAAAGCGACAAAGGGAGCTACCGAGAGAGGGAGAGAGAAAGAGAGAGTGAAAGGAATGAATGGAGCAGTGGGCGAGCGAGCGCTCACAGCCTAGGAAATGAGATCTACAAGCGAGCAAGTTGGGCGAGCCAGTGCACTCGTCCAAGTGCAATTTTCATCTGGCTGCAGTCGTTCGCCGCTGCTTCGCCAACAGCAGCTGCTGTTGCGTGGCTATCGCTTTCGCTGGTTCCGTCCTACCCTTGTACCTCTCTTTCGCCGACAACCACTGTCCTACTTCTTTCACCGCGAGACCACGTCCTCCCTATATTTACCAGACTGATTGCATTTTTCCGGCAAATATTAGGATATTCGAATCAAACTGATTGGTAGCTTTTCCAGGTTGTGCTCTTCTACAAGCTCGGTTAACTCGTTAAAACAACCACGACCTTGTTCGTTCATTGTTAATGAGATTTTCGAGAATCGTTAGATGGTTGGAATTCAAGGCACCTTTGCCTTCATCGTGATTCACCGTATAATTTGTTTGCCCCTCTTGGGTACTTCTTTCTCAGTGCTTCATCGACGTCACGTATTAACTTGTCATTCCTACTTTAGTTTAATTTGGCTTTCTAGAGAAATTGTACATATTCGATCGTAATATACGTGTTTCTCTTTCGAACATAAAATCTTGTTTGACGATAAGATCAAATACAAATTCAATTCATATGAAAGAATAGAGTAGACAGGGGAGTACATAGTGTCCCTAACATAGTCGCAGTGCTCTAACAAGTAATATGCACTATGTAAACGGATAGCTATTGCTATTGCTTCCATTGGCTTCATAATACGTATCTGGCAGCCTATTAATATGCATAAGATTCTTTTGCTGTCTCCGGGCAAAAGAATTCTAAACACCCAGGCAAAGATTATGGCAATATATAAGCGATTAAAATTCTTGTGGAAATCTGAAATTCATTGACGGCGCGCACGGTGTATCCTCTAGAGGCATTAAGTCCTCTAAGCCCTGCCGTTACGTCCATTTCCATATCCATAGGCATGAGAATACTGGCAATCTTGCGTGTATACGCTTCGAGGTGTCGAGCATTCACAAAGGAATAGATATTCATGAACCTTCATCTCGATTGATTTCAGCTTCTCGGAGAATGCTCGCAATTCGCCGGTTGATATATGTAATTGTCGATTTGACTGGCTAACCGAAATCCTAATTCGTCTACCGTTATGAGCAACAATCAATCTCGATATTACGCGCGTGCTTCGCCAATTTGTACGCTCAGATTAATTGCCACTTGAACTGTAAAATGCGATACACAAATTTCAGACAGATGAATAAAGTAGTCGCAAATCAGTGAAACCATCGAAATGTCGAAACAACCATTGAGAGATTTTCACACGATTTTCAAAAGTGTAAATGATACTCGAGTTTAATGAATTTCGTAAAATCTCCCATCTACAATTTAATTTCAAACCGATTTTGGACGCCAATGTGCTGTATAATATTAGGCGACGATTGTACGTTGGCAATAAAAAATTCTCACACATGGAAATAATGAACCTAAAGGAAAAAGGACAAATTATTTTCTGCCAGCTGTTAAATATTAATTCCAAACGTTCGTCGGAGATCTGGAAGCATTCTGCGTAAATGCATGTTCGAGTGCAACGGTCCATCGCGCAGTCACGCTTGAATTACTTAATAGAATCCTGCATTTTATTTCACCTGTAACCACCGTTACCGTGGTCGAATTAATTTCGCCCGGTGATTTTCCACTGAAGGAACGGAATTTTACTGGACGAAGAGAAATTCGCGTCTCGATGCACTTTTCCCGTTTCTTGTGTTAAACGATTAAACAGACCAACCTTAATTTGCCAGACATACCGAAATACCTTAATCTTCCTACTATACAATTTGCGAAAAGTATCTTCTATCAATGAACTAGATACATATATGTACAGATTCTGATTGTACAATTCAAATTCACACGCTCTCTTACGTACGTAGAATAAAAAGATCATAATTAACATTATTCTATTACGTCAGTCTTATGCATGTTAACATCGTTAACACTGCTCCTAAACAAGTTACCTTTTAAACCGGTAGCAAAACACCCATTGTCCCACGAGAACTTCACCCATTATTCCCACGGAATGTGAAAATATTTTCCCTGAAAACAGCCGTTCTCTAGAGTGACCTAATAATTGTAAAACGAGAAAAATGTGAGGGTGAAGGAAAGAAAGAAAAAAAGAATAACAATAATTCGAACATCGTGGCGTCAAGCGAGCAAATAAAGCTAATTTGTGACTGATTTGACGCGTGTATATGCAGACAATAAATCATTCAGTCACCCGAAACGTATTGGCATTAATATCTATGTGATATCTTCCGGCAGTTGCGCGCGTATTTATTCCAGCGACATTAATCACTCGTGGTGGATTCTCGCGGCGAAAACAGGACTCCCGGCTGGCAGGTAAGCGTAGCCGCCTATCCCCGCGATAGCGAGCAAGGTCTGTGTAATTAAGTCAATGTGGGCGCAAATGTCAACAGGGATATTGATTCAAGAGGGGAAGAGTCGACGTCGGGATGGATAGCGTTTGACAGGTCGCTATAAAATACACACACTCCCGTTTGTAAGCACAAGGACACCTTTCCGATGGTAATGCTTGTAGAAAGAAAGCTGTGAAGATGTTGCATTTAATTTTTGTTGAATAACAGAACGATTTGACTGAATTGCTCGTGTTAAATACACATAGCAATTGCAATTATTTAAATAGAAATTAAAGAAGCATTACTAGATGCATCTAGATACAACACTCAAGTTTTTAACAATTTAGTGGACGTAGAAAGATAAATGATTTTAAATTAACAACTTTACTAGTATCGAGTGCTATTAAATACTTATCTGGAATAGAACTGAACAAGAAATGTTGTTTTATGTGACAAGTGCACATAGAATTACGGACGGCAGCTGTGCAGCTATCGGTTTCGCTCAGCCATGGGAGAACAGTGAAAGATAGGCTCGGTCAAGTGCTGTGTTCAAAAGGATCCAAGCGAATAGCGGAATGGAATTTTCATTATCGGAATACCGCTTCAGTGCCAGTAAACCTCTTACCGCTTTAAAAACCTACTCGCGCTCTCTTTCCTGAACAACACCCCCGTCGTGGCAGTCACTATTGCCATCATCGACCTGGGGTAACCTCGAGTAAAAAGAGCCGAAGAATAACAAACGACAGCGAGAAATCGAGCGCACTATTTCCCGATGTTTCATCGGAACAATTGCTTTGGTCCCTTTGGCGTAAGAGCACCGACAATGAGGTCGATGAACCGAAGACTTATCGACGGCTAAGTAAGCTTCTCTAAACACATCTTCGAACTTTGTATCGGGTAATAATAAACTTTTGTATCACGCTATTGCTTGCTGTTTTATTGTCCTGATTGCTTGTCCATTTACCATTAATTATCCATTCTGTGCTGCGAGTAGCAACATATTATGAAATGCGTTGTCTCTACTCTAACAATAGCAACTTTGTTAAAAGTAGTGCGAGTTTACAATGATCGTAGAATATTTCGATTTTTGCAAAATTTTATATACATTATAAACCGATACAGCTAGGCGTATGTGAAACTGGAATGTGAGTACGTGTATTATATGATAGCGTGCACTCTAATGTAATTCATTTCAATGGAGATGAAGGCAGATAGTTGTGAGACACTGGGGAATTGTAGGTTCGTGGGAAAAGGTATCCTGAGATATAAAGATTATATCGAGAAATGTGGCGCATACCCTTTTGGCAGCAAAATTGAAAGCATTATGTATGCATTACACGGTATTCTTTCGCGGGAAAATAAATAATTAGTACTTTTATTCTTCATTACAACCCCGGCTCCTCCATATAAGCGTATATCGCGAATAATTACTTTCTCATTATGCGGAAAAATCGATCGTCTCGCGTGACGACGAATATTGTTATTTTTACGCAACGACTAGGCGAAATTCTCTTGCAATGATTTATTAGCCGCCACTCAAATTGGAAAAACAGCAGTAAATTGCATGACGAGCATGAGGTATCGTTTTCTCTGAATAGCCAGAGTAATTTATAGGTTTGTATACTATCATAGCTACCAATATGTCCCTAGCACCCAGATTTATTCATTATTTTAATTTATCGTCGTGCGACAACATATTACAAACTGGCGGAATACCTTACAAATATTGTTGAGCTGCAGCCTTGGCAAATGACACGATAAATTTCTAAGTTGCATTTGTATACACAAATATATTTGTATTGTATAAGACACATATGCAAACAATATAAGCTTGATACATTTTCTGTTTTATTCATTCAATGCTACTCAAATTTGCCTGATGCGTTTTGATAGAGATTTCTTTTGTGTAATAATTTATACCTATCTAATTGGATCGCGTAATTTGCGGAGTATGGCACCGAAATTATACCGGCGACATTGAAGATAGAGATAGGCTTACCAGAGCGCCAGTTGGTAGTGGAGAATCGCACGATTCGGCTGGGCGGTGTCCCGTAGGAAGTTGGCAAAGTTGTAATGCATCTTGGCATTGTGAGGCAGAGACCGCAAGCCCGCCCTGCAACAAGACAATTCGGGGTCGGTCAAGAACGGTTCGCCGACTTCTACCAACCGCGGTTACATTTTCTCTCTATGCACCATGGTTTAATCGGTTCTTCGTCGCTCTGCGGAAAGCTGAACATCGCACACAAGCGACTGTGGACATTGGCGAGCTGCCATGCTCGTAGTTCAAGTCGGAATACCGCGGAACCAATGAATCTTCCAAGCGACAAAATTATTTCGTGAGTCCCAGCGCTGGAGCAGTGCCGCGCGCGCAGTACAAACAGGATTTTAATCCGTGAATGATTGAAACGCAGCCGCGCAATCCAAGTATCTTGTTTCGCAAAGTTTTCCTTGATGCACGAGGCAGCTCGGGTAAAGCAAGCAAGTAGGTCGAGCCGAGAGGTGCACCCTGGTTAAGCGGGATTTAAAATTAAAGACTGCTTCTCGCTACTTGGACTCTTGAGACTGGGCTCAATAAATCAAGCCAGACTTATAAAGTAAATGGTCCTATAATTATTGAATCAGTTGCCACTTGCTGTTGCACTGTTATATTGCGAAGGGAACTGGCACTAAAGCTAATTTATAACAAGATGACCGTCGAACACACCTGAGCAGAGTTTCCCTTGACGTCCAGTCCGTGTTGCGAAGTACAGTTCTGTAGCATCCTAGTATCAGGAGCAAAGTGACTCCCGCTGTAATCAAATTCCGTCGGCGTGGTATCGCTGTCCAGGTCACCTGGATTCCGTATACCACTAGAAGAATCCAACCAACGCTGTAAAAACACGCGCAAACAGAATGGTATTACTGTACTGATCCTCATAATATTTTTGCAAGACGTTAGCTTTGGGGTTCTTGCGCGGAGCTCGAAAGAGGGTTGTTTCTAGTAAATTGAATTTGGGAAAATAACGAAAGAAGAAAGTTACCTGGGCATATACAATACGCGCTCTGCCACAACGAATCCCACCGTAATAAAAAGGTTAGATGCGGGTAGAAACGGCAATACTAGGAACATCCAGCCGAGAAGCAACGGTGGATGCCGCTGTTGCTAAAAACAATACAAACAACACATTGTTTATCAAAAAAAAATTCATCTAAATAATACAGTTCTTTATTCAATTCTTAAAGAATAAGCAGTGCAATGTACTTTTAAAAAGGGTACACATTTGAACGAAACCTTACAAATTTCATTAAATTTATTACGATCGATAAATGTTGCTGCATAAACTTTGATCTCATTGATTCATGAGTCTGACGAAAGACAATCATTTTTCAAGTGAGTAAGAGTTTTGCTACGTAAGTTTGGGCTTTTGCGTAAAAATAGACGCAGGTTCAAGGAGTCAAGTGGCGAAGGGGTACGCAATACCCTGAAATAACATTTAAACGTAGCGCGTATACGCACCGAAAACACAGTGTTTTTACAATTGTTGCAAGGAGTATATAATCGAGGGATTATTGATAACGATCAGTAGTGTTCCAAGTTTCGTTGAGGATGAACGCCCGTGCGCTCAGCCTGTCGTTTCTCCTGTGTTGGGGTACTATCCTGTCAAGTTGTCAGACGGATGAAGTCCCGAACCCGGTTTTAGATAAAGTTACTCATGAACGGTACAGTGATGTAAAAGAGGATGGAGTGTTATTTGCAAGCGAAGAACGTACTGTGGAAGATGATAACGAGGTCGTTGGTGCGAACGAAGTGAATCGTCAGACTGCAAAACTTCTAGAAGATGACAATTGGGAAGGGTTATATGATATTCTTGAAAATGAGGAGGTATGTTTGCGAATATTATCTCTGCGTGAATTTTTTATGGTCCCGAAAGGACATTGCAATATTTGATAATAGGTACTAAACGCTAAAAATCAAAACAAACGATTATTTTTTTGACGCGACTTCCGCAGCTTCACAAATTTGATGACAATCTAAAGATACAGTCTCTTCTTTTAACATCACGTGCTGACACATTTCTTTCTAAAAATGTTTTTGTTAATGGTTTTCTTAGTGGTAAGCTTGCACGTGTGATGTGTAGTAAGTACACAAGTTGTATGTAATGTCTCTGCTTAAGCCAATCCTACTCTGATTATGCAACAGATGTTAATAAGTAATACTTGGCACGGAATTCAAACATTAAATATTCGTGATCTAACTTTTTAACTTGTAAACAATTGACGTTGCATTGAATCTACGATACTAATATATGAGGAACGATTAAATAGCAAGAAAAATCAATTTTAATGCAGGATTTACATCAGCGAGTGAGAAGGGAAGATTCGCCTATCAAGCTACCGTCGATAATTGAAAATGGTTTCAAACTGGGGAAAAAAATTGTGGATGGCGCAGTAGGGACAATTCGAACCATAATAGATAAAATAAAAGAGAAAAAAGGATCGTTGGGGAAAGACATAATTAAGAAGCCTTTCGAAGGGCTGCAACACGTTGTAGAAAAAATTCCAAAGCCCGAAGGTGGTCCGATCGCAACAATCGGTAAATTATTCAAAAATGGAAAGGATCACATGGAAGACAGTGTTAAAAATTTGCCATTTGGAATCGGTGATAAACTTAAAGGCAAGCGAGACAGACGATCAATTTGGGATGACCTGGGTAATACACACGGAATGCAGAAAGTGATGAAATCCGGAAAAGCGACAGTAGCAGAGGCATTGAATGGTGGAGCTGCGATCCGTAAGATTCTCGCGCAAGCTCAGGCTGAGACCAACTCAGCCAAAGCAGAGCTCTACAAAAAAAAGTTCAAAAGTGACGTATTCGAGAACGATCTAGAAGATTGGATGCTACTTGGCACTCCAATGGGATCAGATGTTTTCAACAAAGCATTCCAGGAACCAAAGCATCAGACAAATGATCCACTTCGCCCGACATCGTTAGATGGCAAATCACATGACGGTGGAAGCATTATGTCCACCGGAATGGGAGACACTGATGCTAAGTCCCCGAGGAACGATGCAGCCGGTATCGACATTCATGAGTTAAGTGACGAGAAAACAGTAAATATAGATCGGCCTCACTTCAATGAGCTGCATGGGGACTACATTGGTGGTCACTTTAACAGACACACAAGACCGCACAATCGGTGGACGTACGAGAACCGCAAACCACATGTCAATATCTACAGGAATAATTTCGACCACAAATCTAGATTTGGATCACCGGTGATCCATAGTTCGACGAATGCTCTTGGCAACAATGAACACCGCCAGAACGAGGGCATGCACGGTGCCATTTCCAACAGCAATGCGCACAATCCTTTCGCATCTCAGCACAATATTAACAATAATGTGGTGATTGGACACGGAAACACCAACGAAGTAGGATTAATCAATGCACATGGCAGTGAGAATAAAATGGTTGTTGGAAATAAGCTTGACACGTTGCGGAACTATGATTCGACCCAGCCGTCATCGTGGGACGATAAACATAATGCTGCATGGCGGCAAGACTTTAAATTATTCAATGATGCAAGCACTGATAATGTAGTAGCAGAGAGTCACCGTCGTCCTATAATAGCGAACCAGAAAAATCACGGAATTCCAGTTGAAAAGTCTGCGAACAGTCAATCAGCGGCTTCAGCCAGTGCACATGCAGCAGCAAATGTTAATACTGATACCGAACGCCATGCGCATGTACTCAAAAATCGAGCTCGTCAGCTGCGCCGAAGATTCAACCCAAAATATCAGCATCTTTTTAGCAATGGCCAGTCAGGTGTTGGTATTTACGATGATAGCAGTGAAGAGGATTTCAGCAGCGACGTAGGTGCTGGGTTATTATCGATGTTATTCGACGATGTCACAGATCGCCCCAGAAAACACTACAAGTTCTTCGGTCGTAGACCTCCGGACAATACGGAGAAAGATATCGAATTTCAATGGGCGCCCAATGACAATTCGAGGTCGCAGTTGCTCAGCTATACGAAAGTGCGACCTGTTGTTGCCGCTGATAATCACCTACCCAAGAGACTAATCGCGTCTAATGAAAGGCCAGAAAATATATACGACACCGACAAGTACAGAACTAAACCACATGCACACTATCTGAACAGGAACAGTGTAATCCCTGGCGTTTCACCAAATATTGGCAATGCGAACCGTGACATGCCGTTATTAGGTGACATTTCACGCGACACGGATAAAACGAATGTGAGAAACGGCATCAGTCCGACAGATAATATTCCTCTGCATATCAGCCCTCAATCTTCATCACCGGATATGATGAACTGGTCTCCCCGCTCTATGGCGTTCACGGGCACAGATACACGTCCTATCGGAGATGGAAATTATCAGGAATTAGGACGACCGCTTTCAAAGGTCGCCAACCCAATAAATACAATTGGAACTCCTAGAGGCATGATAAATAATATAAAAGATAAAGCAGTTGAGTTTGACTTAAATAGAGTTCACGATGCGGAAGAAGTATCCGCCGAAGCAAAGGCTGTTACTAACGTAAAACTCAGCTCCAATAACGATGAAGAAATAAATCTTGGAAATGAGAAGCAGCCAGGAAAATATCAAATAGGACCGAGGGAAGGGCAGGGAATTACCGCGCAACCCAACGACAAGTTCTTGAGTAAATCACCAGCAAAAGATCAAGAGCAGAAAGCTGCTTCGAGTGCCGACGTCACAATTGAATTGGATGAGCATCTACAAAATGTAAACGACGATAAAAGTATTGGAAGAGAGCACAGGAACCACTTGGATAGAGAAAAAGGAAATTCAGAAGAACTCTACATACCTAATAGGCATTATGACAGCCCAAAAAATAGGAACAATAACTATTTCGACTTAAATGGGCCTGAAAATAAATTGCCATTTACCGGCATGCCCGGTATGGAAGATGCTAACCGAGAAAAGCCAATTTATGAAAGGAAAGTGATGCCAGCAGATGCTGTAGCTACAACCGAAGCAGAAGCCAGTGCGATAGGTTTGTCAAAAGTATCAGATGAGCTTGGAGCAAATCTTAAAACTGAAAATCGTGATAAGATAGATGAAGAGCATATGAACAGAGATCTGTCTATCGGTAGTGACGTAGAAGATACGGCTTTAAGGACCTTTAGCCCGGAGACACGAATACCACACGATAACCACGAGAGAATCGACTACGCCAGTCGAAGTAAATCAACAGAGACTTCAGATACAAGTACCTTGGCTAGAGCAGTAGTCTCAGAGGAAAGCAGAGAGTACGAGAAACCATCTATAGATGCTAAAAGCTCTGCCAGCGCAACAGCTGCATCCGAGGCAAGTGCAGACACAGCTCGTTTCGACGACAAAGAAAGCAAAGATAGTATAAATGAAGTCACTGGAAAGGCGTCCGCGAGCTCTGAGACCATCACCTCTGATACTGTGGGGCAAAGAAAAGCAGAGATCGGTACTATTTCTCTCGGCACTCTTGAAGAACGAAGTAAAGAGGACGTATTCCGAAATACAGGAGAGAGCTGGCTACCATATGGCAGAAAACCGATTCAAATCACTCTCGAGAAATCATCTTTGCCTGAAAGTTCAAAGGGCAACGAGGGATTATCACATATGTTCCCTGCAGAATCCCCTAAATCCATAGAGTCGACACATGCATTACAAAGTAACGAAGAATTAGCTGAAGTAGAGGAAAGAAAGCAAAAAGAATACTCTGCTCCTAAAAAAATAGAAGAAGAAACGGCCGCTATAGCAGTCGCTCATGCGGAAGCAGACACAAATGTATTCGTTCCCGACTATGGAACAAAGAATGAAAAGATCGCAGGACCCAATAAAGTGCGACCATTAATTAACGCGAAAGACAGAGGAAACGCAAGAATGGGACCAATTCCTCGTAGACCTCTAATGAGAGAAAGGCCGACAATTCCACATTTATGGCGTAACACAGAGAACATGTATACAAAATCTATGTCAAATGAATTAGAAGAAAATATGAATTTCTCCGACTTAATGAGCTTCGACTCTGATCAACAAGATTTATCGACAGGATGGGATGAAGAGTTCGCATTGACTTCAGTGAGAGATATGTTCAAACAAGCTATGGATAAACGTATTGATGTTAGCAGTAAGAAATCGAGAAAGCCTAATCTGGACCACTTCAACCCAGAAAACGAACTCAATGAAGCAGCAATAGTTAAAATTACACCCGAATTTTCAAATACAAAATCAAAGAGTAGAAATATGTTCGACAGCCCCCGGGATTATCCGAAATCATTGTTGCCTCGATACGGAAAACAATGGATGCCAAAAATGAATCTAGATAATTTAGCACCAGGTACATATCAGAAACCTACATCTTACGAAAATGAGGCAATTGCCACAGCAACTGGTGATGCTTCAGCATCTATTGACGCCCATCCAGAGATGGAGGTTTTAAGGACAAGGCCCTTGAAAAAGATGTGGCCCAGTATTAGTGATCATGATGACGACAAAATAAGGGTATCAGCTAGTACATCTGCGGCAGCTGAAAACGTGATCCATGTTGATAACAACGTCAAAGATACTGCTAAACAGCCAAAGTTGAACGATGAAGTAGCATTCAGTCGGGCAGATGCTAGATCTGAAGCAGAAGCTGTAATGCAACAAGACAAAGACGTACCTCCACAAAATCTTTATAAACCGCACATATTGCCTAACGAAAATATAAGACACCATGGACCGAACAAGAATCACCCAACTGTGATGACTGTAGCAGAAGCATCTGCAAAAGCCACCTTAGATGGACATAATCACGACTTATCCGACTTAAAATCACCCCTAGAGGGACATAAGAAATGGTATCCAAAGAGTCACACGTTTAAACCCATCGCCGGTATTGGAAATCTTAATAGCAATGAAAGACTAGACCAAAGTCGAGAAAATGAGGATTTATCCCTCCTGAATTCACATTTGTTTTACAGCGAAGAGTCGCACGAAAATTGGAGGTATCAGCGTCATAGCATAGAAGCTGCACTAGACGAGGCGGCTACAATGACATCTGCAGAAGGAGAAGTGCACGCTGTTGCTGAAACAGACTTATCAAACCACTCTGGCGAAAAACTGGGCCTTGAAAATGACAGAGAAGATTCTACGGGCCATAGACCCGGTAACAAACCGGTAGGGATCCACAAAGGCGAAGATATGTCTCGACTGAAATTGCAACTGTCGCAGAGTGAAGAATCGGAGGAGAACACTGGGCACGGAACTAAGAGTGCAGAGATTTCGGAAGTACAAGCAACTGCTGTAGCATCAGCGCTCTCTGACACTAGTGTGGTACTGAACTCTCAACCCTTAAATGACGTCAGGGAGAAAGACAGACATAACGTGTTGCATTCTCCGACAAAAAGACCAAATAATATTTTGGACCTCAGCCACGAAATTCAAGACAGAATGGGCCATCCTTATCATCATGGTTTGCCGCACAAACCTGAAGATTACTCTCCATTAAAGACACTCCCACATCCAAATGATAATTCAATAGAGACTGCAAGTGCAACTGCAGAAGCTGAGGCTGTCGCTGTTGCTGAAGCTGAGGTACCAAACAGAATGAGCCATCCGAATCATCGTGGGTTGCCTCACAAACCTTACAATCCGCACAAACCTGAAGATCACTCTCCGTTAAACAGGCGGCCACATCCGAATGACAATTCATTGGAGACTGCAAGTGCAACTGCAGAAGCTGAGGCTGTGGCTGTTGCTGAAGCTGAGGCACCAGACACGATGGGCCATCCTTATCATCACGGTTTACCTCACAAACCGCACAAACCTGATCATCACTCTCCGTTAAATAAACACCCACATCCGAATGACAATTCAATGGAGACTGCAAGTGCAACTGCAGAAGCTGAGGCTGTGGCTGTTGCCGAAACTGAGGTACCAAACAGAATGAGCCATCCGAATCATCATGGTTCACCTCACAAACCTTACTATCCGAACAAACCTGAAGATCACTCTCCGTTAAAGATGTACCCACATCCGAATAATAATTTAATGGAAACTACAAGTGCGAGTGCAGAAGCTGAGGTACCAGACAGAATGGGCCATCCGTATCACCATGGTTTACCTCACAAGCCTTACAATCCGCACAAACCTGATCATCACTCTCCGTTAAATAAACACCCACATCCGGATGACAATTCAATGGAGACTGCAAGTGCAACTGCAGAAGCTGAGGCTGTGGCTGTTGCCGAAGCTGAGGTACCAAACAGAATGAGCCATCCGAATCATCATGGGTTACCTCACAAACCTTACAATCCGCACAAACCTGAAGATCACTCTCCGTTAAAGAGACGCCCACATCCGAATGACAATTCAATGGAGACTGCAAGTGCAACTGCTGAAGCTGAGGCTGTGGCTGTTGCCGAAGCTGAGGTACCAGACAGAATGGGCCATCCTTATCACCGTGGTTTACCTCACAAGCCTTACAATCCGCACAAACCTGATCATCACTCTCCGTTAAATGAACACCCACATCCGATTAATAATTTCATGGAAACTGCAAGTGCGAGTGCAGAAGCTGAAGCTGTTGCAGAAGCTGGGGTCCCAGACACAATGGGCCATCGTTATCATCATGGGTTGCCTCACAAACCTTCCAATCCGCACAAACCAGAAGATCACTCTCCGTTAAACATGCACCTCCAACCGAATGACAATTCAATGGAAACTGTAAGTGCAACTGCAGAAGCTGAGGCTGTGGCTGTGGCTGAAGCTGGGGTACCCGACACAATGGGCCATCCTTATCATCACGGTTTACCTCACAAACCGCACAAACCTGATCATCACTCTCCGTTAAATAAACACCCACATCCCAATGACAATTCAATGGAAACTGTAAGTGCAACTGCAGAAGCTGAGGCTGTGGCTGTTGCCGAAGCTGAGGTACCAAACAGAATGAGCCATCCGAATCATCATGGTTTACCTCACAAACCATACAATCCGCACAAACCTGAAGATCACTCTCCGTTAAAGAGACGCCCACATCCGAATGACAATTCAATGGAGACTGCAAGTGCAACTGCAGAAGCTGAGGCTGTGGCTGTTGCTGAAGCTGAGGTACCAGACAGAATGGGCCATCCTTATCACCGTGGTTTACCTCACAAGCCTTACAATCCGCACAAACCTGATCATCACTCTCCGTTAAATGAACACCCACATCCGATTAATAATTTCATGGAAACTGCAAGTGCGAGTGCAGAAGCTGAAGCTGTTGCAGAAGCTGGGGTCCCAGACACAATGGGCCATCGTTATCATCATGGGTTGCCTCACAAACCTTACAATCCGCACAAACCAGAAGATCACTCTCCGTTAAACATGCACCTCCAACCGAATGACAATTCAATGGAAACTGTAAGTGCAACTGCAGAAGCTGAGGCTGTGGCTGTGGCTGAAGCTGGGGTACCCGACACAATGGGCCATCCTTATCATCACGGTTTACCTCACAAACCGCACAAACCTGATCATCACTCTCCGTTAAATAAACACCCACATCCGAATGACAATTCAATGGAAACTGTAAGTGCAACTGCAGAAGCTGAGGCTGTGGCTGTTGCCGAAGCTGAGGTACCAAACAGAATGAGCCATCCGAATCATCATGGGTTACCTCACAAACCATACAATCCGCACAAACCTGAAGATCACTCTCCGTTAAAGAGACGCCCACATCCGAATGACAATTCAATGGAGACTGCAAGTGCAACTGCAGAAGCTGAGGCTGTGGCTGTGGCTGAAGCTGGGGTACCCGACACAATGGGCCATCCTTATCATCACGGTTTACCTCACAAACCGCACAAATCTGATCATCACTCTCCGTTAAATAAACACCCACATCCGAATGACAATTCAATGGAGACTGCAAGTGCAACTGCAGAAGCTGAGGCTGTGGCTGTTGCCGAAGCTGAGGTACCAAACAGAATGAGCCATCCGAATCATCATGGTTTACCTCACGAACCATACAATCCGCACAAACCTGAAGATCACTCTCCGTTAAACATGCACCCCCAACCGAATGACAATTCAATGGAAACTGTAAGTGCAACTGCAGAAGCTGAAGCTGTTGCAGAAGCTGGGGTCCCAGACACAATGGGCCATCGTTATCATCATGGGTTGCCTCACAAACCTTACAATCCGCACAAACCAGAAGATCACTCTCCGTTAAACATGCACCTCCAACCGAATGACAATTCAATGGAAACTGTAAGTGCAACTGCAGAAGCTGAGGCTGTGGCTGTGGCTGAAGCTGGGGTACCCGACACAATGGGCCATCCTTATCATCACGGTTTACCTCACAAACCGCACAAATCTGATCATCACTCTCCGTTAAATAAACACCCACATCCGAATGACAATTCAATGGAGACTGCAAGTGCAACTGCAGAAGCTGAGGCTGTGGCTGTTGCCGAAGCTGAGGTACCAAACAGAATGAGCCATCCGAATCATCATGGTTTACCTCACGAACCATACAATCCGCACAAACCTGAAGATCACTCTCCGTTAAAGATGTACCCACATCCGAATAATAATTTAATGGAAACTACAAGTGCGAGTGCAGAAGCAGAGGCTGTTGCAGAAGCTGAGGTACCAGACAGAATGGGCCATCCTTATCACCGTGGTTTACCTCACAAGCCTTACAATCCGCACAAACCTGATCATCACTCTCCGTTAAATGAACACCCACATCCGGATAATAATTTCATGGAAACTGCAAGTGCGAGTGCAGAAGCTGAGGCTGTTGCAGAAGCTGGGGTACCAGACACAATGGGCCATCGTTATCATCATGGGTTGCCTCACAAACCTTACAATCCGCACAAACCTGAAGATCACTCTCCGTTAAAGAGGCGCCTACATCCGAATGACAATTCATTGGAGACTGCAAGTGCAACTGCAGAAGCTGAGGCTATGGCTGTTGCTGAAGCTCAGGCACCAGACACAATGGGCCATCCTTATCATCATGGTTTACCTCACAAGCCTTACAAGCCGCACAAACCTGATCATCACTCTCCGTTAAACATGCACCCCCAACCGAATGACAATTCTATGGAAACTGTAAGTGCAACTGCAGAAGCTGAGGCTGTGGCTGTTGCTGAAGCTGAGGTACCCGACACAATGGGCCATCCTTATCATCACGGTTTACCTCACAAACCGCACAAACCTGATCATCACTCTCCGTTAAATAAACACCCACATCCGAATGACAATTCAATGGAGACTGCAAGTGCAACTGCAGAAGCTGAGGCTGTGGCTGTTGCTGAAGCTGAGGTACCAGACAAAATGGGCCATCCATATCATCATGGTTTACCGCACAAACCTGATCATCACTCTCCGTTAAATATACACCCACATCCGAATGACAATTCAATGGAAACTGTAAGTGCAACGGCAGAAGCTGAGGCTGTGGCTGTTGCTGAAGCTGAGGTACCAAACAGAATGCGCCATCCGAATCATCATGGTTCGCCTCACAAACCTTACTATCCGAACAAACCTGAAGATCACTCTCCGTTAAAGAGACGCCCACATCCGAATGACAATTCAATGGAGACTGCAAGTGCAACTGCAGAAGCTGAGGCTGTGGCTGTTGCTGAAGCTGAGGTACCAGACAAAATGGGCCATCCATATCATCATGGTTTACCGCGCAAACCTGATCATCACTCTCCGTTAAATATACACCCACATCCGAATGACAATTCAATGGAAACTGTAAGTGCAACGGCAGAAGCTGAGGCTGTGGCTGTTGCTGAAGCTGAGGTACCAGACAAAATGGGCCATCCTTATCATCACGGTTTACCTCACAAACCGCACAAACCTGATCATCACTCTCCGTTAAATAAACACCCACATCCGAATGACAATTCAATGGAAACTGTAAGTGCAACTGCAGAAGCTGAGGCTGTGGCTGCTGCTGAAGCTGAGGTCAATACTATAGATAACTCTCAGAGTAAAGAACAAGGATTATGGGACCATATACCTCGGAGGCCACATAAGCTACATAGGCCGAATCATCCAAATACTGCTCCGCTTCATGAGATTCTTCATGAAAATGAAGTGACGGAAGCTACTGCAACTGCTAAGGCATCTGTTTCGGTTGAAACAGATAGACACGATTATAAGCCGAAACATGGTTTACCCATTATGCCACATACTCATGGTTTCAATCATCCGTATGGCAAAGATTTAAGTCTAGAAAATGGGATGGGGGCACAGAGCTCAGAGTCGGTACTTTGCGACGATGATCTCTATCATTTGAGTACAGAGCTTCCCACTGATTATTCGCGTTTCGATGTTTCTACAATTAGTAGCGGAGAATCTGCTAGAGATTTTTCGCTCTTCAATATGAAAGATGACTGGACTATGTCTGGCTTTTCGCGAGAAAGTGCATTCGCAGATACATTCACATCTGGCTTGTCCAGCTCAATGGAAAAATTCCATAGACCCAAACAGCACAAAATCAATTTAGGTATTAGACCGCGAGGACCAGCAAATAGCAAAGAAAAAATTGAAACAGTAGGAGAATCACTAAACGCAGTAATAGAAGATGCTGCATTTGAAGAAAAGTCAGTAGAAGAAGAATATAAACAGGAAAACACTAAACTGAGCGATAAGAGTGGCTTGAAAGGATCTACTGTGGCAGTTGCACAATCTCTAGACTTACCAATTCCGCATCTAAGAAATGGGTTGGAAGATACTGCGAAAGCTGAAGTTTCTATAGCCTCATCACACATAGCCGATGAAGCGCCACGCGACAGAGTAAGAAGCAATGAGCTCGCGAATGGAAATAGCGTATTTACTGGAAAACCACACACACCGTTATCCCCGACTGCGATCGGAGCAGACGAGGATGATATATTTGGGTCCATTAAACACAGTACTGAAAAGCCTGCGCCAGATGTACTAGTTGCGAGCGTCAGCTCAGAAGCCCTCGCAACAATACAGTCGCACAGCGAGATCCCTGAATCGAAGATCGCGAAGCCAAAGGGTTCTCCAATCGAATTAGACGAAAACGGCAAACTGCACTTGAATACGGAGGACAGATTAGGTTTATTGACGGCAGCCGATATCGAAACAACACCGCATCTCGATCAAGCTACGGATGTAGAAGCATCGGCTGTTGCTACTGCCAATGCAGTCTCTGGAGAGCCTAGAACAGAATTGCGCATGCCAGAGGAGGTTATTCACAATGAATATGGAAAGTATTTACTTCCTCATCCTGGCGTACCTCATGGCAATGATCATGCCCCAAGATTGCCAAACACCGAAAGGCCTATTTATAATTCAGAAGCTCTCGCAGATGCATCTGCTGAAGCAATTGTAAAACCTGCCATTAGTGAACATATTGGAAAAGACAGGAATGTTCCCAGAAAACCCTACGAATGGCCAGAGTATGAGAGACCACTGGGTGGCAGATCAAATCCGAAGGAAATTGGACGCATGACGCCCAGTAAGGAGTTGCCAACACCAAAAGCAACCGTGGCGGATGCAATTACAGACGCAGCAGGGTTGGGTGAGTTTAGCGCTCCGATTGAAAATGCCAATGTCGGTAGACCGCTAGCACCAAGTCACGATGACAACAGAAGCTGGAATATTAAAAACTCAGCGAGCTCTGAAAATCAATCGCATGATGACGAGTCATGGACAATGGAAATAGAAACAACGGAGGATACGGATACAGAGAATGTAGCAATACCATCTGTCGCTATACCACTTGCACAGGCTCAAGCGATCGCATCAGGAAAAGTACGTTCCAGTGAACAAGTATCTGAAGAACATGACGATCATGGCATAGGAAGAAAGCCTGTACCTACACCGACTATTACAAGCAGGTGGGGACCTGAAGAAAAACCCTACTACCCGGAAAGTGTGTCACGCGAAAACGAAGTAGATGATATAAGTAAAGAACGAGTACCCGGTGCAATCAGCAATCGTATACAGCCTGATGGATCTCCGGATACAATACATATGCCTAGCTCACCTACCGAAGATAACCCTCATTCTGTAAATGATCTACCTCAAGTGGAAGATCAAGCACCATTCCCTCCATTCTTACGAGCACCCAATCATTATCCGATGAAAGATCGACTATATCCAGGTCGTCCAAACACACCTGAATCGAAAATGATGCCACCGAAAAAGGATTGGCCATTCGATTCAACAATGCCAAAGCCTTGCACAAATTGTGAAACTGCTGATGCATCCAGTGAAGCGCAAGCAACGAGTCATGTAGACAATCCACCTAATAAGAAAGATGCATCTACCGAAGTAGATACTTTTGCTTCAGCGAGTGCAAATACTGCTGTTCAACCCAATCCTGGCGGTCCGCCTAAGGTAAGATAGATTTCTTATTTCTTACTCGAAAGATTCGAATATTTGGAGACAGAAGTTCACGTATTATGTTGTGTCTTTACAGAATTTGCCAGATAACTCGATGAAGACAGACATTTATATTGTGAAGAGAACAAAAACAGGACCCGTGACGGTGACCCATATGTGGGACAGCCTCCCACCGATTGTCGAGTACCGATTAATACCCAGGAAGATTTACGAACAAGTGCGCAGTATAATCAGCAAGCAGCAAGCAATTCGTGCTGGATATTCTCAGACGACGTCGCCTTTACGCTTGAATTAAGAAGAATTTTCTTCGTAAGGCTCATCAGTCTATGGACACTCATCTAAAATTGTGAACAAAACCTAGACTTACAATATTGATTATATTAATCGTGATATATGTCTACGATTTACTGCAATTTTATTAGAGCAACATGATTTGATGCAAACTGAATAATTTAGTGTAATATGTAACACATTAGTTATCGCGTTAATATTGTAGAAGCAGCACGCTGAACACTGTACATACAATTATTAATTATTTATGTAATAATCAAAACTTCTGTAAAACTGTAACGCTACTGGTATTCGATAATGAAGGAAGATGGCTTTGAATGGACACGCTGCTCATTACAAATTTCATTACATCGATTGATTTACCTGCATACAGTTACGTTTTATGCGTTTATAAAAGTGTAGTTGCGCATCATGTAAGCAAATAAACGCCAGAGCTTTTCTAAACCAATATGCTGAAGAAAGTCTTCATTATACAATTCGACCTGTTTGAATATCGGAACTATGCTTGGCATTTATCTTCCATTAAAAAAATGGAAAATGGTACTTGAAACAAAGCACGAAAAATGGCATGGCATAAAAAAAGCGGCTGTTTGACAGAAGGACGAAAATAGGCGAGTGAAAGTGGGAATAAGCGGACTGAACATCCCCATCCGTTCTAGAGGTATGTATTCAGTATCTCCCACGAGCTACGCAGACCTTCTGCCGATGTGTTTCGGGTCAATAATTTCAAACCCCGTATTGCACACAATACAAACTTATTTCAATGGAACGAGAAATCACTACAGTTAAATGAGAGAATTACTCTGATATCCGTAAAACAGTTTCCGAATGTATACAACACATGAAATTCAAAGCAAATGAATAGCCTCTGCAAAACCATGATTGGCCAAATTAATCAATTCCTATCACGCAGAGAGATATTAAATAAATTCGAAGTCGTCGTTGGTATTTTAGGACAATGTAGTAAGCGCAGCGTTCTGAGGAAGACATTACCTACGTCAGACGGCAATGGGTTTCCACTGCCATATGTAGTGCGAGACACTCAAGTTTAACCGTAACCGCAATGCATGTACAACTGCTGCATTGCAATAGTGGAAACCGCGAAGAGAGTTGTCGCCATAAAAAGATCTATCTCATCGAGTAGTTAGGTGCTCGTGTCGAATGCGCGAGGGGGAAAAAAGTAACGAACGACCTCGTTCGCGGAAAAGAGCGTCATTCGAAGCTGGAGCTAGCCTGTTCCGTAGCTTGATCTCGGTCGCATCGACTTCTGCTCCCTAGTGACCGAGTGCAAAAGTGAGAAGAAGGAAGGTAGAACGGGTGGGATAGGAGGATGGTAGTTCAGAGAGGGCTTGAAGGGGCTGTGCGAGAACGTTAAAGCCACAGATATGGCCTCCTTCGAGAAAAGTGGCCAGCCGCGCGCAGACGGTAAACGTTAAAGAGGTCATTACAGTGAACGCTTAGCCGCGTTACTGATGGATGACCCAGCAGCAGGCTTGGGATCTCGGTTGCACCCTACGAGATATAACCAACCCACACGTTCTCTCTCGCTCCCTCTCTCCCTCTCTCTCTTTAAGTTTGTGTCGCACGCGGTTACTGCACAAGTTCCTTTATAGCTTTCGAGCCAAGTACAGCTCCATCATAGACGTCTCCACGAACTGTCGGAAAAGGGAGAACTAGCTGGGCAAGACTCGTTCTTCGTTAGGTTCGTGCGCTCGAAACGTTTAGCGGCAAAATGACTTCTTGGAGACGATAACCGCAGGCTATTTCACTTTACGTCCTTCGCCGACTGCCTGCGCTCACCGTTGCCGTGGTTGTTACTCGAGTTACTCCAATTAGCTTTTTTTTTTTTATACGGAGCGTGCCGCGGCCCCTTGAAAAAAAGTGTACACATCGAAAAGTTGCAGCATTCCGGCGCGACGTGGCCCGCTGAGTGCACTCATGCGAGTAGTCGATCGGCGTATCGAGCCAGACCTAACCAGTACACGGTCGTCCAGTGCGAATTTATTTAGGAGTTTTTGCCTGTTGTTTTTTTTTCATTATGGCTCACGTCAATGTTTGCCGTGTGCACGGGCTTCCAATCACACGGCGGAGTTGATTTCGAAGTAGCGTAATCCGAGAGTAGCTGAACCGGCCATGTATTATTTCTACCCAAGCTTACCTCAAAGTCTGTGAAGGCTTTGTACGTGATGATCAAGCATCCGCCGAAAAAGAGACAAGTTGCGAGATTTCTCGCGTCGGCTAACGATGCGACCAAAGGAACCGAGCCCATCTGCCAGTCATGCGAAAGCGTCACCGGGCACAGCAGTAGCCAGCAATTTAACGCCGCCAGATAACAAAATGTCAATAATCTGCAATCAGAAATGTTACACACCTGATCAATACGTGCCGATCGCCATTAAGTAAACATGTGCGCATGCAGCCAGAGCTGCGTGCCATATCATTCTTCCACTCACAATCCAATGAATCACACGGAACATTAACGAATATTTGTAAACGGTAATCTCGTTTAACAGTCAAGCAGCTGTTTTTAATAGGGTCATGCTCTTAAAGCAGTTGATAACGATTCGATGCATTTTGATTCCGAATCTTATAGCAGACAATTACCTTTACTAACATAGGCTCCTATTTACGTTTCTTCGGTGTACAAGATCGCCCATGATATTTCCAGCGTGCAAAAGGAAGCTATAGCCATTGTTCGACCAAAAGTGAAGAGCCTGGCTGTCGACGATAACGATATTGAAGTATTCCTTAGCGCTGACATTGGTGTTTCGTTTTTTCCGTTATCAGCATCTACCTCTATAATCACCGATAACTGCCCCGGTATCCGAGGGGCAGGTAACTCAACTATCTTCGAGAAGGGTGGTGTCTAGATGCATAGTAGAGACCCACGGAGGCTTAGTCGGCAAGTCTATTGTTTCGTGAACAAGCCAGCGCAAACACAATGGTAAATATTCACAATGACGTCGCAAATGTTAATCTCGATCGTGTACGATCCTCTTTAATTGTCTCGTCTTTACCCACAGTAATATTGAAAATTCTTATATCCAATGAAATAATTTAATGAAACCGAAAGAAAAATTGCAATAATAACGTTTATAATAAATATGCAAGATTGTTTATGTTACCAACAGCTTTTAATTTTCGAATCATAATGCATACGTCAATCCTTGGGTCCGCCATTATCGTATCTTGTCATTTTCGTAGTCAGCCGGCATTAACTCATCCGAGTATCATAGTTTTCCCTGTCAGTCATTTTCTAACAAATAAGCGACACTTCTCCGATTCCCGTAGTAATACACCAAGCCCGTTATTCCGAAAATAATTACGCACCCTACATTTCATTTCGACTGACAATTAATAAGTTTATTATTTAAGAGGCAAAATGAGCAAAAAATCTTGGATTATTATTTTCCACTGGATTTGCTATGGCGGGTTTGATTGTCAGAATTAGGAAAAGATAATACACTATCTGAAAAGGTGTGCTGCTCTCAAAGGGCAATCGTGTAAAGTTGGTAAGTCACTTAGAGAGGAAGAACGCGCTAAACAAGCAAATCCGAATAAGAGACCTCCGAATAAATTAAATTATTCCAGTTCTTTCTCACACGTCGTTTAACAGGGCAAAATAATTAATGCGAAGGGAGTGCTCCCTTGAATATTACGATTTTTCGTGCGCAAACATATTTGCATACATATACACCAGATCAGCGCACTCAGCCGGAGATATTCGCACTGGGAATGGTGAGATTCACGCAGTACGGATATCGTGCGCAGGGGAGGACAGAGTAGCTTCAGGACAGAGGAAGATATGGGACACGGAACACGGGATACAGGCCATCCCGAACTGCATTGCGGTATACTCGACTTCCCACTGAGGGCAAAGATGACCTATCAGCTTGCTTTCTCTGACAGCGGTCGGATCTCAGCTTTACTCGTCGTGTCTGTCAGTTGTCGTTGACAGAGGACGATTTTTCCTTAAACAGTTCTCCCTAAAGCATTTCCATTCTAAACACGTCATCCAAAAGTACTTTAAACCTGTCACGTATCTCTCTATTCTGGCTTTAATTAACTATCTGGTGAAAAATTTCACTTTATTGGGGATTAGTGTAATGCGAATAAAAACTCAATCTCAAATATTATACGGTTGCGAAATTGAAATATCATCCACGCAAGTAACGCGACCCGCGAGATTGAATAATTCGCGGTGTAATTAAAAGTTTATATCCATTAGCGATGGATCATTCGAATGCCACGAAAATAAGTTGACCGGAGACAAATTGGAGAACAGTGTTAGTGCCATTGGTAACAGTACTTTCTTACTAGAGTCTCTTTGAAGAGTGTTATTCTGACGGTCTGATCATTGTTAGTGACAATAATAGTTCACGATAATTAGGAACATTAAAGCACGTGTCAATGGTTTACTCCCTTACTGCCAATTAACAATTCGTCGTCCGGAGACCGGTTCAGTATTGATTTGCGGTCCTTTCATTCGGTAGAGTATACCTTTGGCTAATACATGTGTTGCCAGCACGCTAATTAACATCAGTCTCTGGAATGTTTCAGAACGTGCGATCCAGCACGAAAGAAACAATAACAATCGCGTATTCCACTCGCTGATCGGTGATCTTTTTCCACGCGTTTTTCAGATCTCTCTCGTGTATCTCTCGCGTCCTTCCGGACCCTCCGGTGCTTTTACTTTTTATTTTGCTGACATGACTAATGGCGCCGTGTCGTAAGAAGCATATATACTCGAAACGAAGAAAGAAAGGCTGACCTAAAATGTCAAAATAATAATTTGTGGCGTACATCAAGAGCAATGCACGTACTCCTATGTGAAGGAGCTGGATTTTCTTGGAGGGATGGCTCTACAATTGAGAGTGACATATGCGCTAGCGTCCACTCCTTTCATAAAACACACATACACATACGCAGGACAGAGACACTCGACGAAATACTATCGTGAATATATGTATCCAGGCTCCTTGCAAGATTTATGGGATTTTATATTCGTTCGTGAAACGTATTCGAGCATTTCGAAACGGAATCTAAAGCCGACTGCGAGTGACAGAAGCTCTCTCGTTAAACAATCCGCTGGAGGAAAAACGAACGCGGAAGATACTTGAGAATAATGATATTGAAATAATAAAACTTAAAGATAATTAATTCTACTCTCAGGAAAGTTCAATCTGTCCTACTTTTATTGAACGTACTTAATTGAGAATAAGAAGTTTGCAGTCCAATATTAACTTTAACCTTATTTGATATCAGGTACGCTATTAGATTCGAGTGCTCGCAAAAAATAGGTGACTCCACGATAGAGCGAAAGTTGAGGGAAGCTTTAAGAGTTAGATTTCTACTGACTGAGTTTGTTTGAAATTGCAGTACAAATCGGTATGCACGACGCTGATATTCTCAACACGTAGAAGCATTATGATCACGAGCTTAGGTTTTATGGTCATGAAATTTGAACAATGAATACTGCTGTACGGCAATATAATAACAGCACGCTGGAAAGCAGTATTATGCCATTTAGTATTCATGTACTTGAAGCTCTCTTATATTCTTCGTACGGCCTTTTGCATTTAGCTTGTGAATTAACTAAATACCACGCTTAACGTAATAAATGCGTATCTTCAAATAACTCAGCACGGGTATTTCATATGTAATATAAGAATTTTTAAAATTTCTTGTATTAAATCTGAATTTTGTACCACAGTAAATAGGGAATGCATATATGAATAAGCTGAGTAGAATTTAGTCAAATTACCCAACTGTAGCTTCTAATTACATTAGTTCATGTTTCAACACACATTCTCATTTTCAAAGTAAATAGTAGAGCTTCATTTTCGAAATTGCTTCTTGAAAACAGTGAATTTCAATTTAGATTTCAACTCAATTCTCACCGAATCTTTCTGTATGCTTATAAAATAGACTGATCGAAGCATGTATCCCAACCCGACAAAGCCAAAATTCTCGATGGTGGTTGAAACGTTTGATGATTTCTGTTGCAAACGATTGAAGTACTTCATTCCTATTCTTCGCTTTTCCCCTGTCAATCATTTGTCACCCGGTCGATTTGATTTCGAGCATGAGTCCCGCGACTAAAGCTCGAGTAATCGGATCGGAATTTCGGAAACCTTTTTTTTCCACCAGCCATAGTCAGTACCGTAATAGATAGTTACGCCGAAATTGATTGCGTTCTTTCGATTGTTTCGAATATCGCTGTGCATGTGCCGAGACGCATTCGCCTGCCGTCAATATGAAACAAATTCAATAGGCAAATAGCGTCAATCGGGAAACCCGATCCAATACAGCTTCGACTGTAGTTGAGCTGACTCGTATCGTTCAGCGAATCCGTCTATCTGATTCCTATTTAAATCACTCAATTACATATGCCGATGCCACGAGTTAGATAAGGCTGTCGCTGATAGTTTCCGGAATTCGAGATCAATCAGGGGCAAGCAATTCGCGAAACCAGAAGGTGCGAAGAGAGAATTTTCCAACGAGCAGCCCTTC
The DNA here is from genome assembly GCA_963989405.1 of Trypoxylon attenuatum. NCBI lineage: Eukaryota > Metazoa > Arthropoda > Insecta > Hymenoptera > Crabronidae > Trypoxylon > Trypoxylon attenuatum. The sequence goes on along the minus strand of OZ022490.1, from coordinate 7,022,636 downwards.
GCGTGATAAATTGTTCGCGCTCTCGTCTCCGTTGGTTTTCTATCACGGCACCTAAGAACTTTGATCTTCGCCCCTATGCCTCCGAATTCGTATGGAAAGCAATTTCCTTCAATCACTAGCCGCAGGCACGCGAAAAAGCACGAGATCGATGCACACGGTGCTCGACGTATTCCTAACTATCCACCCGGTGATTTGGAAATAAGGCTCATTTCATGAATAATCAGCTAACTGAGCCCTTGGCACACGAGAGCGAACCATTTTTCAATGACAAATTAGTCACGCCCGCGCGCTCCCTTTCCTCTTTTAACGGATGACTGGCCGAATAACCCAGAGTCAACTTTCCACTCAATCAAAGCTAGCGCATACGAAATGCCGTCTGGCGAATTCTATCAGCCTAATTATATCAGGTGGAGGTGAATAACAATCTCGGCATGGCAGAGTATCCTAGCACATTTGCGAGACTCTCGGTTAATATTTGCAGGAATTCCAGGAAGTGATGCCACGGGTAAGATATCGGGACAGCAGCCAACCGAATGGCCTCAGCAGTAGTAGAGGGAGGAACGATGCGTTTTCACGAATGTAGAGACCAAGCGCGCAAGTGGGAAATGCCAAGCCGGGCGAGAATGCCGTGCACCGAGAAGAGTGACGCTACGCGAGAACCTCTCCGTAATAGAGGTTTATTGGTAATTAATCTTGCAGACCGGATACGCTCGCTTCGCCAGCTACGATACAGTTCCGCTTGAGTGAGCTACCATTAAATCGAGGAGAGATGTATTGCATAGCTGCACGAAATCAAACGTACGTGCGGCCGCACCTCCGCACCCCTTTTGCGGAGATGGAAGCATCCCGAGCACCCCGACTTCGAGTTCCCATCTTCACTCCCTCTTAAGACAGTTCCATTCCTCCTTGGCGCGTAGCTTGGCCCTTTGTCTCTTGGAGGGTGCATTGTTGCCCCGAGAGCTTCGGTATTCAGCGGGTGCCCATCAGTATGATCGAGCGTACGCCACGATTGAAAGGTTCTCGCGGCGCGACGCGGTAGTAGGTCTTTTGCTGCTCTCGCCTGCATTAGCTGCTCTGCGAATAACGGGGATTACCTTGGCTCAGGTGAGTTTCGCCTCTGTATTCAGCCGCGAGTGAACTTTAATGAACCGGGATCCTTCGTGAGACTGGCTCGCTTAAATACAGGTTGCTTCAAAAATATGTGGCTAGAAATTTCCACCGCATTTAGCAATTAGTATTACGAATAATGGAAAAGGATAAGTCAAACTTTAGATTAAGATAATTGCTTTAGTACGTAATATTGATTAGTAAATCGTTGTCACGAGAAGAGTATTAATATCTCGACACATTTTGTTGGGGGGGTAGATTAGAATATGACACTAAAGTTTTGCCATCTATTTCTGAAACACCGGGTATAATCCTGATGTATCGATGCTTCAGAATATCGTGGGATCGAAAACAGCGAATAAAACAGCGAAAGTGCTATAAATCAGAATATTAATATTGAGAGTAAGCCACGAAAGGGATAAGGGTGAGCGAGACTCTGCGGCTTCACTTTCAATCGTCTACTAAATTGGGAGGCGCGTCAAGAGGCGAAGCCTGAAAACAATTGCACCTGCCAGCAGGATTGACGGCTTTCAAGCTTGAAGCAATTTCAAAGCGTTCTTTTTTGCCAAAAGTGGGTTAGTCACGTCAGCATTCTACTTAATGATCATTTATCAAATTTTCATGAAGCCCACTGGGTCAATCTTTGTCAAGTACAATTTTCATCTATACTGACTGTGTCACGATTCGGCAGATAAAAGATCAAAAGTGATGCACACCACTTTGTGCAAGACAAGTATGTATCAAGTTTTTATTTTCAGCGCGAGAGGATTTGTCACAACGTTCTTTGCAATGTAGCAATATTCCTCTTTTATGTTTTTCACGACCAAGCATCGAGTTTCAAGATTGCGCATCCACCGAGGTAAATCCCACCGCACTACAAGTAATTCTCGTATTTCGAAATGATTATCGCATCATGGAAAGCAGCATCGACGTTCCCCTTTAACGGGGTAAATCCCCTGAGGAAGAAGAGAGAAGTGGATCGAAGCGGAAAGTGCTTCACGGAAGTGTTGCCCCCAACTCAGCTCGAACTCCCCTCTTCTCTGTCCCTCTGGCGCCGCGCCGCGAACTCTTTACCTCCTCGAGAATCGCGTTTTCTTCTTGCTCGTCGTTAATGACCGCGTTCGTATTAATTCGATCCTCGCGTAACTCGTTTTAATTGAAGGTGTACGTGAACATCGAGTCAGCCGTATTCCTCTCTCACGGCCACAGGAAGGAGAATAATTACCGGAAAATCGACAGACCAAAACGTTGACGCTCCTTAGACTTCGGTTTTCCGAAACAAACACTCGAGATGAAAACCGAGCGACACTGAACATTTTATCGGTATTAAACTACACTTGTCAGAATGCGAGTGCACCGCTTTTCGCCAGAAATAAAGAGCTTCTGAGAAATTTTCAAGTGCGCAATGTGCACAAAATTTCTATTCCCACACAAGGATCACTTTTCTCTCGCTTTTGAGATCTCCACAAGGGAAAAGTAATCACTGTCCGATCTACATGATAGGTTCCCTGCAGTAATTTGTAATACTCGTGTTTGTAATACTAGCAATTGCAATCAGTATCCTCTACATCCGACTTCATTAATGTTCCAAAATTGTATTTGGAGTGATTACGAACCGAACGATCGCGATTGCATTAACGTTTGTTCGGAATCTATACACACATATACATGTACATGTATGTATATATACAGCAAGTCGAATATCGCAGTCCGTCAATTGTAGGAGATTTACTATTGAACGCTAATATTACACATGAACATTATACGTACTATTAGCACTAAGCTGCTAATTACTTAAATTATAAATTCAGAGATTAATTAGTGTATAATTTTAGGATCTAATATCATGAATGTTACAATGGCTCAGAACTAACGAAACGGTAATTAAACTGAATTTCTCTGTTTAACGAAATAATTCATGTTGCCGTTCGCATGTCTTTTAGATGACAGACACGTCACGTGTCTTCCTCAGACTAGTTCATTAGTAGTATTTGATAACAGCGTCGAATTAACGATAGTCTGAGACTACATAGTGATTAGAGAAAATTGCATTAAGTCTTGCATGATACACTTCCAGAGGCTACTGTTGCTCACACGATGCGACATCATTATTCCTTAAAATGAACTACTAAACTGCATGTTTTAATCAATCTCAGCCCGCATTACATATTCAGTGTGACGCACGATTTCTCAAATGTGGGGCCTTGCGTACTTTTGTCAGATCAGCACAAAAATTTCTAAAGTACCATAGGATAATCACTTAACTAACCGTAAAATGATGGAGTTCCAGAATCACTGTACTAAACATCCGGAAGGGCCCTCGACGAAGTACATCTTACCCGGCAAAGGAATGAAGAGCATGAGTAATGCATCATAAACGAAATCGTCGACTGAAACAGGTGAACTTGACGATTTTACAGTGATTCTCGAAGGAGGGAAAGAGAGACGCGTCTCGCCACTGGGGATAGAAAGATGGGCGGAGAAGTAGCAGCCGCCAAGCGATGCTGTTAGAACGTGGTACTCTTGGAAAGCGAGAGAATTAGTGGGTGGGTCTCTACGCAGATAATTTGTGGCGTGCAATCCCGGCTCAACTATCCAGCCAGATAGCTAAGGCGTAGCTATTGCCGCTTTCGCAGTAATTTACTAGCACCTCGTAGGATAGACGAGCAAGTAGAGCCGGAAGCGGGAGACTTGATTGATCGAAGGCGAAGGCACCCTATCAGCCACGGTCTGCTCGCGGAAAGTGATGACGACACAGCCACGCGAACGTCGGAATGTATCAGGATACGATGTAACGCAGCGCGGTTCGGTACAGCAACGAACAACGTGATGTAGCTAATGCAATAGGCCCCGAATACCTGCCGGTCCCCGTGTTCCTACGGCTGTGTTCCACGTCAGATCGTAATGAATGGAAGATGCCGACGTGGATGATGACGCACGGAGGTTGCGGGACGTGACCAAACATTCGGTCTCGCTGCGCGACTCCCTGTATCCTACACTAGTATTGTGCCCTGTGTTGAGGGATGTCAGCGGCAGCCTCTGCGGTCCCGACATCATCCAGCTGCTGGTGTTCTCGGTACGCCATAATAATGTGCGCGAATATTATACCCTTCGAGTAGTGCGAGTTTACCATATCTCGGGCTTCCTATCGGTTGAAGCATTACCTGAGAAAATATGCTGCTTCTACACTTAGTACTTTTGAGACAGCAAAGATTTTGATATAATTAGTCAAGAACCTCCTAACAAGGGAACGTAAAGTGCACTCACGGATGTTAAGTTTAAAATTACTTTGCTAATAGTTTGCAACAATGTGACTGATAATTTTGAGTGATCAGTAGTTTTTAGTAGGAATTTATGAGGCATCCCGAATCGCTTGTACTTTGAAAGAGCTGTATCTTCGAAACGAAGCCAATTTATGCTCAGCGTCGAACGCTTTCGCCAAAGTTCCCGAGCCCCTTAGTAATATCCATGACAAGCCATAAACTGAGCAAACCTCCTGCACTTCATTGGAATACTAATATCTGGCGCGCAAATTTTACTGAAATTTTGTATCGAACTCTCTTTCTAATGAGACATCGATAATTTCAACTCGTAAATCGGAAATGGTAATGAGATACTAAAGCTGCTTTTACCATACTGAAAGATACATTGTCGTAGAGTTGCGGTGAACCATGGTAGAATGGTGTTCCCAATTGGAGACGCAACACTAATCTCAGAATGCGTTCATTAGCGGTCGGTGCAATCGACAGCAGCTGCGCCGCGAGCGCCGAGTTATAATTGAGTAATAGGAGCAGGGCGACGCGACGTTAGTTACTGCAGACTTATAGGAACGTGAAGTAGAGACATGCAAACCCGGTGTACCTTTCGCCTTGGCTGCCATTGCTCATGAAGAATTTACGTCCGGGCGTAGACACGGGTGTGGGCGCGGGTGCAGTCGGCTCGGTACCGAGTGGAATCGCATACCATGACTTCGAAACTCGATGTAAACGCGGACACCGGTAAGCGTCGAGCTCTATATCTTTAAGACACGTCGGATCCGCCCGCGAAGTGCGGGCGCAGCAGAACCCCGGAATTTTGCGGCCGTGCTGACTTAATGTCCTCTAAAGTGTTTAATGGATAATTTACCCGACCGAAGCTACACTACCGCGGTAGTCATGCCTTCGAGATGTCTAAGCGCTTCCGGCTTTGCATACTACTACAGCCTATGTAACTTTAATGTTCAAGTTCCCATTGATCAGAGATCGGTACCCTCTTCATTCACACAACTCCAGAGAGGACGAGAAATGGGGGGGAAGTAGAGTCGAGTTGATACTAGCTACCAATTCCTCGGTAGATTTTTCGATGCGTGAAACGCGTTGCGCACCGGCCAAGAGAGCGTAAGAAGGTCTCGCTCGTTGATATTAAACGTGTCCTCGAGTAGCAAGTGGTATATTAAATAATCTTACAGTGCTGCGAGCGAATGTGAGTTGCGGCAAGACTCGCGTGGCGCTTAATATCGCGTAGATGCCGGAGGCATTCCCGTGGAAAATATCAAACCCGTCGCAATCGCGGCTGGTTGCGTTTCGCGTTTCGCGTGGTAGCAAGACGCGGCCGCATTTGCCGTCCTCGCCCTCGCCCTCCGCGCTCGGATTTCTCTTCGTTACGGGCCTACAATCCGTTTGCACGCTCGCGGAAGAGCTTTCGAGGCGCACATAACGATGAATGGAAAACTTGGTGCGGAACTCGAAAGAGGTGGAGGCGGACCGCATATGTGCCGCCGGGATCCACGTTGATGCCGTTGAGAAGCAACCAAGCGATGTTAAGTAGTCCTTCTGCGCGCACTGCGCAAACCATAACACCTTGTGAAAACGGGAGTTGGACAAGTCGAGTTGAGTCGAGTCGAGCCGGGTTGAGTGCAGACGCAGGAGATACGCGGACCGGAGACAAAGTAGGGAAGCAAGAAGACGCCCGTAGGCGATCTCTAGCTTCAAAGCGTCTGCTGTCTTCTCTCGAGTACCGGCTAATTGGATACTCTGCAGCCGACACTCGCTCCTTTTTGCGGCTCTCCTTCTTCCATTCTCTTCTCTTTTCCGTTTCGGAGCATGGTCCCGCCGGCTTTGTCCTTCATTGAGGTTAGCCTGGCCAAAAGAACCAGTGATTGGAGCTGCGTTCGCGTGGAAAATCGTATACCGCAAAGGGAAGCCTTGTCCTGTATTCGATGCGACAATGGGGACACACTCGGGCATCTGCAGTTACACGCCGCGCCGTGGATACCGACGAGTTCTTCCGTCAAATATCACAAGTGTTTCCCTACTGTTTTATCAATGGCTACCAATATCCCGGACTCGGCAACGCGGAAGTGGGTCGACGGGGTTTCGTGCTCACTCGCAACACTGTGTAGTATGTATTTGCTAAAAGGTACCTTACATCGCAGGTAACGCAATATCCGTGGCTACTGCATTTATGAGCCTGACACGCTCAATAATGCACGAGAGACCAAATGCGTTATTAGATCCCAACGTTGTTGTATTTCGAACGAAATCGGAGGAAAGGAACAAAATTGTCATCGAACACTCGGGTCGTCAGAACTTTTGTGCCAAAAGATTACCACACTTTGTTCGGTGGCGCTGTGCCGAAAATAAGAGTCTCCGGACAAAGCGTCGCGCCGCGCTGGCTGGCGAACGCAAAAAGTTCCAATAAACGCTTGGTCACTAATTCTTTGATGCCCGGGTGAAAGGATTGGTGAAAAAGTTACAAAGCTGTTTGATATCATCTTGCTCCCTTTGTTCCGGCGTAAAGTGTAAAATTTACTACCGCGGGGGACTCGCCAGAGAGCAGCAGCTAGATTCCTCCGGATATAACTAATTACACGCGCTCACAGTGATGTCGTCGCAGTACCTTTGTCCGCAACACGCTCGCTGCACCTTCCTCGGAGCGGTAGAATTTTAAGTACTCGGGACATTTCGCATTTCAGGTATTCCCCTGAGGCTCAGGAGAAATAATCTAACGATATACATAACTCGCAACGTGCTTGTTAAAATCGGGAGTGCGGAAACACAGCACATTCAAGATCGCTATCCGCTATCCTCTAAATTCCATTCCGTACCATTCGCATTCCAGCGAGAACCATAAATTATGCTGGGGACACCTACCCCACATTACAATTTGTCGAATTCATCGATCAGAAGAGCCGTACCGGCGTAATTGCCCAGCGTTTGATTACCTTTATTCGATTGAGTGACATTTAAAAATGCACGAGAATAAAAGACTTTAATGAAAGCGTGGTGATCGCGCGAATTAAAGGCTGCCTGTCCCGGTAGTATCTCGTAATTATTTCCTGCGAAACGCTAAGCTTTGTGGCCACTGACTTTAAACAGAATAACGTGTTAAATAAGTACTACTACTGAAGCTCGTTGAACGAATATACTAAAGGTTGCTGAAAATACTCAAGGACTTTAATCTTTGATGTACAAAGTGCACGAGATATAAGGTGCTGATATGTGACCTAGTTCCACAGAATTGTGTGGTATTTTAAACTGCTTCTGTGTGAATTCACACAGAATTCGCTCCCCACTCGACATCAGTGTTTGACGGAATGAGAAAGCAAATATATGCAGATGATTTACTGCGCTCTGTTAATTGGTCTCGCCATCAGTGTACATATAACATCAACCTTTCTGCCAATCTTCCTGTCGAAATAACTTAAGACGAAGCTATGCATTACATATACATATTTATATACAACCTATGTGTTCAGCCAGAACATAAATTTAGATGCTAAACACACGAAGGCTTATGGAAGTAGTTATTAGCGAAAGAAGTCTGTACTCTACTATCCAAATACCCTGATAATACCCAAATAAATAGTTTGAACAGATACATGTATATAATAAGATGTCTAGCTGTTATTTACAATTATAATTTGCAGCTGTATATACGATAATATCAGTGTAGGAGCGTAGATCAGAAATAAAAATGGAAATGTGGATACATACTGACAAATTAATTGTTCCATAGCTTTTAAGAATAAGCTTCCGAGGAAACCGAGCAAATCAGAGAACAACAGGTATTCAGCAGAAAACGGAAACTTGATCGGCTAAAACAGTCACCGGGACAACTCGTTAACTTCTCGCAATTGGTCTGTTTCGAAGGGAACTTCCGCGAAGATAAAAGAAGTCTTCTAGCAGAAGTTCGTCGGAGAGAGTGGTAGAGGTTCACATCTTAAACTGATGAATGAATAGACTGTGACGAAGTTCTTGCACGATAGAAGGACGAGGCGAATGAGTTTAGCAGGGCTTTCGCAGAGAAACTTTCACCAGTGCAAATTAATTGCCCGGCAATGAGGTGCCCGCGCGAAAATGGATTCACAGGGTTTAACGTCCCACAAGCTTATCCAGCTGAGGACAGTGAACGCAGTGCACGAACATTTGCCAATCGATCACGCCTGCCGCGGGGCCAGGAATTGTCAGTCTTTTAACCGGCCTTTGTCAGCCCTGTGTTTCCCTCGTTCACGTAATTTTCCCCGCTCAAACGACTACTGGAATCTCTGCTAGAAAGGGCCGCTCACTCTGCTCACGTAATTTATGAACAAACTTTGTTATATCCTCCAAGTAAACTGCAGGAAGCTTGCGACAAGGGAAAAGAAGTCGTGGAAACGGTTTCTCTATATTGCGACATAAGACTGTTCTACCAAAGTCGAGGTAGAACTTAACTAATCCGGTTACGTCTTCTAATTGACTACCTATCTGACGGGTTTTAGCGGGAAATAATGGCCAATCACGCTAACTTTGTAACTGGCCAAAGTGGTCAACGAGTTATGAGGAGTGATGGGTAGAATTCGATCGATTCGAACGTGCTCATGAAGAATATATAGACAGTTTTCTGATACGCTTGTTAATAATACGATAGACTGGTAAAACTTATATGTATTGTGTATTATCTAAATGATATGTAATCCAATGTTACTAGAAGTTGTGAATAATATATATTTGAGATAAATCTATCGAATTTTATTAAATATTTATTATACGCAGGTGATCGTAATAATCTAAAAATATTGTCACTATTTTTAGATATTTTACGAGTTCTACGAGGTTCTTTTATGAATCCGAAAATCTTCTGAGCCTTTCGAATGTGCAGGCGTGAGGAACTTGCATGATATACTGCGGCATAAATGCAATAACGTGTGGAGGCAATATTATAGGGTTGATTCCAAGTTCTACGCGATGTAATTCATACCGTGCTACTGACATTTGCTTTTTAAGGTTGCAACCATAGAAAATAACCTGAACTTTCCGGGTTCTTGTTCTAAGAACTAATGATACCACCAATCCAATTTTTTCTGCGAGTCTTATTACCCTTTAAACAATCATGCAAATCTAGAAGTAGAACTACAGTAATGTTTAGTCATTTCTAGGCTACCCTCTCACTAGAGTAATATAAATTAAATACTTTTTCCATGTACTAAAACACATTATATTGCTTAGGAAGTTTGTTTGAAACATTTTAAGTAAATTCAATATTTACATACAATGCCTTCCTCCATAATAACATTGTTAATGCAATTCTGTTTATATGTTATTTTGTCGATTGGTTGCTTGATAAGAATGGAATTATCCGCATTTTCATTCCCATTATTTACCATAGCAAAGCAAATCCCGTGAGATTTTAAACGAACTTTCCGAACAACCTAAGTATTAATCCCTTTCTGAAATTCAAGCTAACTTGGCTGTTTTGTTTTCTGGGATTTAGCAAACTCAGAAAGCTCACTACTCTCAAAGGGCGCAGGAACGCTCGCGATGCATCGGATCTGTTTCCGAGGATGCAGCCTGCCGCCAGACATTAATATTTTACGGCAAAGCCGTGGTAGGATAGCTGAGCAGCGCGCATTCCCATGAATCCCGTTGCCTCTAATATCATTGCACATGGCCAGGCTGCTGGAACGAGACACGATGCGGTGGATTCCACGCGGAATTAATCGTAACGGTAGATCGCATAAGGTCTATTCCACTCCCCTTCTAACGCGACCTTTTCAGTGCTTCTAAGCATTTACCACTTATAGTTGCACCGAGTCTTTCGCCTTTTCTTCTTTTGCTAGCCCTTACTACTAGGACGGTCTTTTACCACTAGAGCCTCGCCAGGTTCTTTCTCGCTGATGCCTGTACCATTCTCACTGGTTCTCTAAGCCCATTCGCTGCTCGTACGCTCGTGGTAATAGAACGGATACTTTTCTCGCACTACCGTATATATCTCACGTATATGCGGAGAGTCGCGTTGCGTCGTGTCGCGTCGGCCCATTTCATCGGATGTGTGTGCAATCCTCCTACACACATACGACCTAGCCGACTTTTTTTTGACGGCTTTATCCGTACGCACCGCTCGACGAGCAACTACCCACTATGCAGCAATAACCAGTAACTTTCGACATTTTTTCGCACGGTCCACCTATCTACATGCTCCTATAATCGCTAGAGATATCGTTTTTCGCGCGGTCCACTTTATTTGCGTGCATTGTTTTGGGTCCCGGCTCCACGCAACAGTAGCATTCTATAAGCCGGCGACACGCAAAACTGCACACTTACTTTATAGATCGTTTGTGCAGTTTGTGAATGTGCGGCAGAGGCTGCTCTTTCCAAATGGCGCGCCCCAATATTTTTTCACCAGGCTATTGCAATAGGCTTCGAGGAGTCTGGCGGAATTAAACTGTAATTGCTGTATTTTGGGAAAATATCCGACGCGAAAATTGCAACTTTCAATATTAGAATTTGCATCGCGTCTACAAATATATTTAAAAAGAGGCCATCGTTTGCAATCGAGTTCTGCGAAACTCGTCAAAGTTCACTTCGCTAAATTTAACCACACGAGCATTGTTTTGTTCACTATTATACCAGAGACCCAATTCCAGCATAAAACTGACGGAAAAGAAAACGGTTATGATTTTCATGATATCACGTTTTTTCTCTATAACAGTTTTTAGATTTGCGATCCTTCTTTCGAGTGGAATATTATATACTTTTCCATCGTTAATCGACAAACTCTTCTCCGGGCTCCATCGGTGTATCCGTAATGCAATAACCGAGAGAATACATTATGCGACGGAAACCGCAATGTGATTTAATATAAAATGAAAGCCTTTCTATTCTTACAGATTGCAGTAACCGGGAGAAGCAGCTGCGAAATATTCACCACGAACAGGTTCGGCTGCCGCGAATACTCCTAGCAAATCCTACGCGAACACCTTGGTACAGGGCGGGATATTAGCAGCCGTCAGAAGGACGGTGGTACCATCTTGTACACGAATTCCCTTAACTTGCACTGCTACCCCAAGACACGTGGCGCACCGCCTGCTCTACATATACATACGTGGCCATTCGTAAGGAAACCGTCAGAGACTGGGAATCGGGCTGGAAAGGCAGCGCGAATGCCGCGCAGGAAGGATCCCAGAGGACCCAGGAAACACTTGCACGTCTCCCCGAAAGTTCGTGTGTTCCATAGGCTCGCGTGATCGTAAATTCCGTGAAACGGCGGTACATCCAGCCAAATTATACATCTCATAAAGTATTCCTTCTCGGTCTCTCGGAGCCTGGCAGAAAGTATTTCGCATATATGTATCTTTTAGAGGTTCAGCGAGAACACCGTCGCCCTTGAAGCGAGGAAACGAACCCAATGGAACCCCCGGAGCCAAACGGTGCGGCTCCTGGATTCCTCGGTACCCGGAAAGGGGAAAATGAATACCAAAGGAAAATACGATCCATTCGATATATTCGAATATATTCAAATGAAACAATGTACCAATATGTTAAAACTGTCGAACGCAATACATACTCTGCTGCTCCAAGATCATCGAACTGTTGCGTTTAGAGCTGTAGCGATCGATAAACTACTTCACTATGATTGCAAAGTCCTTTGGACATCAGTAAATAAGAGTAAAAATTCGTTATTAACGTTGCGCCTTATTGGTAAGTGAAGAAGCGTCTCTAAATAGACTCGAATTTAATGAAAAATCCTCTGACATCGTGGAAACGGCAAATATTTGTGCACATAGTGACTCTCCTTCGAGCAATCCCTAGTCACTGCGAATAATGTGATTATTTGCCATATATTGTAGCATTTCTTACTCGTGTTATAAATTATCTAGCAGAGAATTAATTAATTATACGACGTAAGAGCACTAACTAACAATCGAATAATTATTTAAAACGTAAGGATTGCTAACATCTTCTCGAGTCACGATACCGTAAGGTAAGACCCAAGTATACATACACGGTTTAAAGTATTTTTCACAATGCAGGTAAAGTAGAAAAATCCGTGACAGTTCGATTTACCTGCCGGCAACGCGACGGGATAGAATAAGTTCCGCACGGCATACCAAGATATCAAACCACAAACTTACATCCCTGGCAGATCCATTTGTTTCTTCGAATACACGCTTCTAAACTAGGTAGTCCCTTCCCGCGGCACGTAATAGTTACCAGAATCGAGCGATACCATTTCCTTCAGGCAGACAACGAAATCCGATTTGCTGGACATGCTCGTCGGACCATAAAATCGGGTCGTATATTTCGGAATTTTTAGCGTCCACCTTCGCTAAGGTAAAACGGTAGTTAATCGTGTTCGACGAAGCCAATGGCTCTTTTGCGATAGTGGACACTGTCTAGCAAGCAAACGCGACTCCCAAATACAGGAGACTCAAAGAGGCCGGACGGAAATGATCGGTGATCGAACGACGGACCGTCTGGCAGAAGAAACTGGTACTGGCGCTTTCCGAGTTCTACGGCTTTCAAGGATACCAAGCGAGAAATATTTTAAGAACTTGTGCGCTTTTCGGCTCTTTGACAAGGCCAACGGGCATACTGACCAGTTCGTTCTCCCCAATATAGAGTATAGCAGCCCTTCGAAGGGTGCCTATAAGGTATAAGGTAAGCAGGCAACTCGGGTGAAAAAGTTGCCGGTGAGGCGCTCGATTTAACTTCGATGCCAAAATCGGAAGTCTTTCCGTCCACCTCAGTGGAAAGGAACTGACTACTTTCTACCAGTGGATCCGAAAATCACTCTCAGTAAAGACTAAAAAGAAAGATGCTGAGAACTTGCTGCAAGGTGAAAAGCAAGTCGATTCTAGTTCGAGTACTATCCAAAATTCGGGTCAATTCGAAATCAGTTGACTGACCAATACGTTCAGCTTAAGAATGGGCTGGAAATGATCATGAACGAGAACGTGGATACTCACTTACAGTGAGTGGAAAATCCCCTAGCTATTTTGTTTGCTCGCTTTCCGACTTACTTTTCCGTCAACTACGGAATAAGCCACCTTTGACAATGGCTCGAGAAGCAGCTACATTATAGTATTTTCTGAGTTAAACTGTTTGATGCGCTTGTTTGTCAAGAGAGTTGGATATTCCCGTTTGTTTATCAGGACACGTAAAAGAGCCGTACATACTTTATTTGCTACACAGCTACTCTGTGCTAGTTTCGTTAACTCAATACGGGGATCGTACCGTGTAGCGAATAAACTGAGAAATAATAATGACAGTAAAACAGGCATCGACGAGTGTCAAACGAAGCAGTCTGATCGAATTAAATCAAACAGAAACGTGACCCCGTTTTACTTGGACACCTGATAGGCAACTGTCACTGGCAACAGTACTAAATTTCAAATAGTTCTACCTTGTCAGTACAAGTTTGAGCAATCCGATATTAGACTGCAACGTGTGTAACGTTAAACGTATACAAAAGTACGAACCTGACGTGAAAATGGGGGTGAAAGGCTGCTGGGTTATCCTGTGGCGAGAATTTCGGCATAGCACCATGCAAAAGAGCCAGCCTGACGACCAGAAGAACACCGAACTGTAAAAAAAGAAAAGAGTAAACTTATAGATTTGAACCCAAATTGTCAAAACTTATATCTAGTTTAGTTAATTAGTTACGTGCAATTCACTTTGCATTTATGACTGTATTAATTTAGGTGATAAAAAGTTCCATTGACACACGTAGTTAAGACACAAGCATCTGCTTATGGTACTTGTACGGCTTGAATCGTGAATAGGAGTGAAAGAAAGGAGAGTTCAAATCATGAAAGAGCTCCAGAGTACCATCCCCAAGTCGCACTTCACGTACAGTTCAGTGACTTCCTACGTTGACACAAACATTGACTGTTTTTACTAGACCGTCACAGAGCAGAAAGCAGTGTGAGGTTACTGCTACCGAGGCATATATTCTGACTGGGACAAGAAGATTCATTATCGCAGCATAAAAATAGAAGAGCCTCCTAAATCGACTATTCCAATGTTTTATTTTCCTTTATCGCGTCTTACGAAGTTTCCGAGATACGTGGCCCGGAAGTACTTTTTCCGGTGGAATGCCGAAACACTCATTTTACTACTTTCTTATGGAGGAGGAACTGGAGCACACCTGGCTATCTTCAGAGAAAGAAATACAGATACTGCTCTTTGTCGACGATTACAATAGATGAGTTGAAAGCTCTCTAAGCAACAAGTCTATCAACCAAGTGCCTCTCTTTGTTCGCTAAAGTGGAAATGAAGAATATCCGTGAAGTTCTCGAACACATCCAGCCGTCATGAGACTCGCAGCAAGACTAGGTGACATGGGTTCGTTGACAGTTTTCCGTCACGCAGAAAGCTAGCTCGCTAACCCAATAGTCGTTTCGCTGATCCTGCGACGGGTCATCCAAAACCCTCTGATCCTCGGAATTCAGCAAAGCATCGTCCAACTCTCCGCTTCCCTTTTCCGTGCTGATCTTCCTTCCTCGTGTCAGTGGAACACATTCTTGCCAAAGAACAGAGGATGAGTGGTTCCGGAAGGTCTCGAGTGCCGGACAATATCTGCCAATGCTAGGTATTCATATCTCCTTTGGTCGGTGTCGACGCTGCTTGCTATCCATCCTAAGCTAGCCTACCTACGCTGAAGGCAATATACATTCCCGTCAAACATTTCACGTATATGTCCTCTTCCTTCTCTCTTCGCCTACGAGCTGCTAGCTTCGCCGTTCGCCCTCTCCTTCACTTTCCGATAAAGGTCCACTGGAATATTGTATTACGTCGCCAGGGGACAGTAGCTGACCCGCAGAATACAGCGAACGAGGCAGAAATTCAATTTCTGTAAATATCCGCTGCACGCGAAACGTCATATTCGGCGAACCGCATACCGATACGCTTGAAACTCTTCTCTTCGGCTTGGGACGACGCCTCACCGAACGACGGAGCGGATTTTTTGCGTATCACCAGAGACATATAATATTTTTGAATATTCACGTAACACGCCGAATTTTCAGACCTTTGATATTTTCAAGAACAAAATTCGAGAAGTGTTCTTTAGTAATGAAAACATGAATTGCAGGATGGTTAAAATAACATATGTTTTGAATAGGTTCACTTCAAGAGAGGAGTTCAAAATACAACTATTTTATTTTTATATCGCCTATTGGTTGTCAATCAATTGAAAAAACAGGTGTTTCATTGTTGAGAAAATCTTGATTTGCTTTGCCACGAAACAGGGCTTCTCGGAAGCCCGTCGCAAACAAAGCTACACGAGATGAAATACCAGATATTTCTTTCGCTACACAATATTTTTGTGGTTTTGAAATCTGAATATAGCGAATATCGATTTAATTGCATTGAAGTGGTGAATTCATGTTTAACTCACAGTAAGAAAGCAATTGCGCTATAATGGCAAAGCAAACGTACAGTCAATCGATAGCAGGTTTCCTTAGAAAATTGGAATATTGATTTTGTTTACCTCTTTCAAGCCAGTAATTGTGGGCGGATTTAACTCCACAATTTAAATACAGTTTCGGTCTTCATTATTATCTACTTATTAAGGTTTCTTTATAGTTTATCCTCAAAATATTGGAATCGAATAAGTGTTGCATAGTTTGAACAACAGAAGGAATCGCGCATAAATTTGCCGATATTTAAAACTCTACGAGCTGTTTTCCGAGCATCGAAAGCTCGTAAACTCTAAATTCTGCATAATCCTTAACTCGTAGAGCGCAAAGAATTTTCTCGATAGCTGCGATTCAACCCGTAAGCGTCTTTCATAATTCATGCCGGAACTACTAAAAAATATACTATCCACTGTGTGTGAGGGGTTGAGAATGAAGAACGTTGCGGGAAGGGTACCCACGGCACACGGTATGCACTATACTTCTCAAGGTCTAAGTGGTGGAAGGTGCCGGAAACGAGGAGGGTGGAAAGAAGTCTGGCCATGTAGATGACTACGTAAGGGTAGGTCGTGCTCGTACGCCTCCCTCGTTCACTGGAATAAATTAGCATAACTCGGAATCGCGTTCGGTTAGACTGCCTTCAGCGCGCACACTCTGCCTTCGAATTGGTTGTATGATACTTTACACTCTTTCGTAATTTTCTTTACGCGGCTCTGTCTTTTCAAAGGACTCTCGATTGCCGTGTGATTTGTCTTCATTCTTAACATGTTTTTTATTCCTTAGATCCACTTGCATTTAGTACAGCAATTACTACCATATTTATTCGCATAATATCGAGTGGAAGCTCGCTTTAAATAAAGTGGAATAATGATGTAAACAGATGCAAAGTTTACCGAACCAAATTAATATTTGTACAATTTTAATTTTTTTCATTTTTGCATATCAGCAGCACGAATAAATTCATCTTTTCCTACGATAGTGTGTTTGATATTTTAATATTTACTGGAGCGATGAATAAATATTCAGTTGAGTGAAATTTAAAAGTATACATATTTTCGACAAGTTCACTAAACTCTGCGTTATGCGATACATACAGTGTTACAAGAAAGTGAATAACGACTTGGCACAAACGCGTTGATCCAATAGAAAGTCAGAGTCAGTCTTCCGCGAATTGTTATGGTCAAAGCGAGTTATAGATTATCAGAAAAACAAGTTCCATGTACTCGACGTGACTCGTGGGGAAACTGATGACGCTCAGTAGTTCGTGTCAATGCTTTTAAAACAGAGGTACATAGTAGTGCGTGTAAAGTCAACACAAAACGTTCACCGCGAGTCTTATCCTCACGGAACATCTTCTCGCGGTAATACAAGTAACTGTTCATAACGGCTCTGCCGGAATTAATTCCGCGTCGTAAAGACTGCGCACGTCCATTTCGCGAAACGGCGAAGCAACGAGTGCAAACAGGAAAGTCGGTGAAACACGGAGATTTAACAGCATCTCGTAAACTCTGCTTAAGCGTTGGCCAGAAGTCCTATCGCAATGCCTGATTGGTTTGCGTGACCTGAGCAGTCTCGTGCCTAAAATACAAAGTTCAGAAGCTCGTTGCCGACCAAGCAAATTTATTGCAAACACAGCGCTCAAGCTTCTGGAAAATCTACACTATTCTACACTTAGGCATTGGTACATATGTAGATACGTATATCGGGAGTCCAAGCCAAAGCACAAAACATTTGTCGAAGGCAAAGCGGAATGATCGCGAAACAATAGCTTTGTTAAATCACGCGTTAAGCAACGCTCACTTGAGCGCGTATTGCTCGATTCTTGCCCCATCGGAGCAATAAATACTTTTTCATTAGCAGTGGAAATAATTCCCTGGATAATCAAGTGTAGTCGATTCGGGCATCGCCTGCTGAATAGATTCCACGCCCCTATGCTTCCGTGAATCAAATGGCAAACGTTTAGAACGCAGTGGCCAATTTATTAACGTGCACGTATCTCAGTTTCGTTATTGGCTTATGAAAGACCCTTCAGTATTTCTGCGGCCGAGAATGCGCCTGGGAGTAGCAGACCGAGGCTGGCTAACGGGATAAATGGATTTGTCGACTTTTCTCTGCCATTCTATTCGCTGCTGGTCAGTGGAAGTGTAGACATCGCCAGTAATACAATAATAACAAAGTCAGCGGTATACTGCACGTAGCCCCTTCATTCGTCTGAAATCCTGCGGGGCTTCTACGCACGACTGACTCTCTCTCTACGTGGTGCGTTAAGAGGATTCCAACCCTCTCCAGTTCCGACCTATCTCCTCCCGTTGGCCTCATACCATCGCTTTCCACAATACAATACCTATTCCTCACTGCTCCGGGATAACCCAGACGCTCTCTAACTGGTGTGGCGCCATTCTACGTACTAGCGTCCTTCTATAACCACTCCTGCTCTCACACACATCCCTACAATTTAAGGATCCCTGGTAGGATTGTATTTTTTCAAGGGAACGAACGGGTGACGCTGATGCCGAGAGTGGGTGGGAATAATATTCTTAAAGCTCTGAACACGGAGCCATTGCGAAATTTCAGTAGGGTGCCACTGAACAAGTCAACCGGCTTTACTCGCTGCGTGTTCGCGAAAACACACGTGCACGACCCCCTTTCTCTGATATAAAATGTGATAGCTCAACATGTGAACCTACGCACGCAAACAGTGTACAATAGGATTCTATGTAACACGATAGTCTTGTAATGCAAAAATCACGACATTAGTGGAATTTAATTTTGAGTAATTTTGATAGGCAATAATTAGATCTTAGTTTTAGTTTTGCAATTAATTTATTCAAACTATTGCTTTTTCATGCCAATAATAAATTCGGCTAGATTCTCTCATCCTCATTGAAGATGAAAAATGGTCACATAAATGTACCTATTTTTTAAACATGTTCAATGTTCAGGCTCGCTGACGTTCTTATCGTCTAAATAAAATACCGACATATTATTTATCGTAATGCTAAAAAGTATATCTGTCGAATTCTAATTTTTTCGACTATGGGTTTTATGCAAGAAGAAATTTGTATTGTCAGAAATCCATTTCTTATGTTGTAAAGGAGGTCAGCTGCATTTCGAGTTCGATTCGGTTCAAGTGTAAGAGAAATGGACGTATTGTATGCATCGGTGAGCGCATACGTCTCACGGTCAGATTGGTAATCTACGAATAAAGGTTTTACTCACAGAAACTAGGAGCGTAGCCGCTCGACGTGAAAAGTGTCTCGAATCGTCGTTCCACCTGGCTTCGAAAATCGACCTGAAATTCCAGCAAAAGAATGCACCATTATTTTTTCGTTCAGTTTTAAAAGGTTGGAAATTGACTTGTCGTGCACGGAATTTGCATGAAACCACACATGGCAATTTGACTGTCAGTTCTTATATACACACACCAGAGCGAGCTTTTCGCCCAACGAATACCGTTAGGTATGTCCCAATAGCAAGCGTTTTTCGCCAAACTGAATAGTCATGTTTTTCTGACTGTGAAAGGAATTCGCGCCGGGCGAAATGCGTTAAAACCCATATGTGTAAAGTTTCCATGCGACAAATTTCCAAAGTACAATTTTCACCGGTACAATCTTTCCACCGAAAGTGTTGCGGAATGTTAAATTAAACTCGTTTTTCAATGGCCAAAAAATATGACAATTTCAAAGATATAGAACAATGTACCAATGCAGATATGTGCATTATACGAAACATTAAAATAAAAAATTAGTTAAGCGTTGCAAGCGAAAATCTTTACTCCTCACTCACCATTTATACGATGCGTCAGAAAAAGAGTATATAGTTTTGCATATTCTTCATCTATTCAAAACGTCATTTTTTATGTATGTTACGTATTATGTTTAATTAAGAATGCACCCTCCGTTATATGATAAATCGCGAAATTTCCTGTTAACTTAAAGTCACGCGACAATTGAATATTTTATGTTGACTGGTATTTTTTAGATTCTGCGAGGAAGTGAAGCGCAAATTATGCGCGAAAGAAATAAAGTTTCGCGACCTGTTCCCGTTCTCCAGAAGTTGATTTTATTTTTTTCCATGTTACTGTTGCGCCGTATATTCGACGCGTTTCGCGAGAACGCGCTTAAACCCTTACCTCTTGATTGAATGCCACGAACGGCAGAGGTCGTAAAGAAGGTTTAGTGGCAAAACAGTAATGCCAGTTTCCTTCGCCAACATCGACAGGGCTCCGAGACACACGCTGCTCCACACGTAAGCCGTCTGCTGTCTGTAATGCAAGGCAAATAGAAAAGATTTAATTCACTACCACTTTCCGGTTGGCTGCTTCCTAAAAATGAAATACACGTGCTTTTTCATTGGAGGGCAAAAAATTTTTATCCCAAATGAACAAAGACATGAAAAGCAAAATCCTGACCATTAAATATACAATTTCCATTATCTAACGAAGGTACTTCAATTTTTTTTAAATTCTCCAACCAAAGTGAGGATTAAAAAACAGGAAAGCTGAACCAGTAATGTAAGAAAGAAGTAAAATGAAAAATGTGAAGTAAGACAAAAGGGGGGCTGAAAATGCGAAGTGAGGTAAAAGTGCGTAAATTTCCAAGTGGTAAGAAAATTCAAGTGCTCCTCGGGCTATGCGGAAAGGAAAGGTAGATTTAAAGAGAACGACTGAGCCAAGCGCAAGGTGTACACGCGACCGTCACACGATCGTCTCGATTATGATGCCTCGTAATTTCCTTTTATCGTCGCCTGAGGGAAATGCATGATAAGCCACGACTAGGCTTTACCATCGACCAGACCGATACACACGCACTCGTCGAGCCATGCTCAATTAAATTCCCCATACTCCTGAGCCGTATTAATCGATTGCGTTCGTTCGAACTTTTCCTGAATCTGAATATTGTGAAGCTTACCACTGCATAGTCCGATACGACTCGTCCTCCACTTCAAAATTTCTATTAATATTCCGTACTAGTATTCTAATCAATTGACCTAAAATCCTAACTGGTTCTTGCGATTCATTATTTTTTAAAACATTCGAGAACACACGTATCAACCAAGATACATACAATCATATTCTTTTAGTGAGTTCTGTACCGTTATATAATATACATATACGAGTATCTGCTTATTCCCGTCACTCAGAAAGCGCGAAAGAGTCCGCGATAACATATATTCAAAGCAACTAAACCGTGGCAGTCGCGATAATTCTCTCGAGTATTAAAGACTAGAATGGAACGAGGGGTATACTAAAGTAGTCTACTTTCTTTTGTGTATAAAAAGATTGCATTGAACAGTGGAGCAAAAGGGAGCTTTATGATGGAAAGTCTTTAAATTCAATAGTTTCACCTCCGATGGACACTAATGTTTCCAAAGCGACACTTCTGGCAACGTTATCCGACAGAATTGTCGCTCCGACGCAATTCATTGGTAGAATCGCGGGAAATTCTCCTTGTGGATCTTTTTTGGCTCGTTGCTCGAAATATGATTTTCCTGTTCGATGAACAGTGCCAACGGATATAACATTTTCAAGTTTATTCCTTTGAAAATACCAAACTGCGGGGTAAGTTCTCGAATGTACGTAAAGTACAGTTTGAAGAGAAAACGCTCTTAAAATACGATGGGGAAAATATCGTTCGAACGAAAACTTTTGTTCGATGCTAAGAGATTATAACGTTACATGTACGTACCGCAGGTGGCTATGCGTTTCTTGTTCCCCTTGAGAACAAATTTCTGTCTGTATCAGTATTCTTCCACTACTAGAGCCTCTAGAACGTTGCGAGCAACCCAACTTTTATTACAAATGAGTTGTTATTAAGAAAGTTCGCAACCTGACATCCCAGGGTAGCTTCCAACTCACTCGGCGATCTCTTCGACAATGAAAATAGCTTGAAAAGTAACAAACGCGAAACGAAACTTTAATAAGGATGTTTCTGCTGCATAAACCGTATACTGGTCATTGGATTTCAAAACGAGAGAAATTCTGACATAGTCACAATACTCTTCCGACAAGGTTTCTGTAATTTCCAAATACATCGCTTAATGTTATAATCAAAAACATATAATAAAATCTATAATTATCCAATAAATCTTTGCAATTAAAAGCAGAACTGCGAGTACCAAATATTGCTCGATGCAAGAGCTGTAGAAAGGAAAGATCTACTGCCAGTTTGTAGATCTCGCTCCAGATAGGATAAGAATATTGGTATCGACAAACAATTCCAGCGAACAAGAACACTTGCCCGAGGGAACATAGATTTTATTCGATCACGTCTCCACCTTCGTACATCAATCTACGTCGCACGACAGATCCGTTACAAGATGTCGTTCGGGATTTTGGGAATAGCATGCCGGACGTGAAACAGGTCCACTGGGATGAAACTAAAGCTTTAGCGACTGTTCGCTCGTAAAAAGACCAACAAGACGACCGAGAAAAGCTAAAGCGTTTCTTATAATTTACATCAAGACTTTCCTACGTAAGAGTAATATAGATTTGTTCCAACACGCTCAAGCAATTTCACATGGCCTCTTACTACTTCTTAATGCGCATTTCATCGAATCCTAAAAGTTTTTCAGAAGATTGAAGAAAAATTGTTTTTCCGGAAAAAATCAATCATACTTAATCGCTGCTTCATCGATTTCTACCAATCGGAAATGTAACGAGAAACTAGTGAGGACAATGATAGTCACTGTACAGCGTGAAGATCAAGATTGCAACTGAAAGACAGATGATCTCAAAGTGAAATATCTTGATAGATTTTATGAAACAGTAATTTCGCGAAAAGATCTGGCAGAATGAAGAATAAATTAAAGAATCCGATGAGAATAGAATTTCTCTCGCTTCAATACTAGATATTATAGTTTGCGTTGTTTTCTTACTAAACGAGTCCTACTGAAAGAGAAGATATTACTTTCCCCCGGTAAATCTGTTACAATGCAATAAAGACTCTCGTCAATATCAATGTTGAAAAGCTCATTAGGGGCACAACTGCGCTCCGGTGAAACAGAAGAGGCTTTCAAACAAGTTTTGTAAGAACGAATGAATATCAATATAGAACTTATTTAACAATACTGAAAATGTGCTAAAGTCTGCAGAATACTGTCAGTGAGATTTGAAAGTTTTCCATCAGTCCGTAATGTTTCTTGTAAATGATAACTATCGGCAACATGCATATTTTCAAAGGTTCAATTCTTCTCGGAAGATTCCATTCGAAAAAGTGTCCTTAATATTTGCAAGGATAAATCTACACAAACCAAAAGCCTTTAGTAACAAAGAATATGAAACATTTAACAAAGCACTAATTGTATTTCGAGATAAAGACTTTGAGAGTTCGACAAAACCAAACTAAAAGAAATACCGATCCTATTTTACAGCTTGAAAGGGAACTTTCGTTAAGAAATAAATTCTATCCTCTCATTCATTGAATGTTTTCAAAAGCAACTTTCCAATTGTCAGAACAATAGTACTTTATGCCGGATTCACTGACGGACTCCGAATAAAATATTATGTTCTACATAACTAGAACGATATCTGATACAGACAGACTGTAGAAATAAACTCGAAACTTATTATTTAAAAATATTCAAATCGACATATGGCTTGATATCACGAGTAGCAATTCTCATCTTACTCGCGATACTTTTCCTCTGTAGGAAGCATTTCGTCGAAAGTATTCGTTACCAGTCACGTATACGTGTCACGAAAAACACGCTCACGATTGAGATAGAAACAGATTCAGTTGAATTGTTCGGTGACGAGAACCTCGAAGCTGGCCCATCGATTTCGAGCCATGGAAGCACAGGCTTTGTTGCTTCCCGAGTGCACCCCCCAGAATTAGTCGCTCGGCGTAGTCGCGCAAGTATTGAAGTTGCACAATAACCGAACCCTGATTGCTGCAAACGCCCATGCCGGCAGAGCACGTCGCAGTAACACAGAAACCCACATTCTTCGCGACTCAAAAACCCTGAACGCGGAATATTGCAATTAGAAATGCACGAGTGAAGAGTCAGGTCAGTGCACAGACCCCCGAGTATGTCATCTACAGTTTCGAGGAATCCTTTGAGAATCGCAAAAGGTTATCGAGAGAAACATTGATACTCATTGGAACAGTAGAGTGTTTAAACTTTAAATCGATGTCTTTGGGAAACCCTCAATGACATCGTCAGGGACACTTACAAACTCAAAGTACTATAGGATAGAAAATTCGTATTGAAAAATATTGAAGCTATTACTATTAAATTAAACTGTTTCCTTTTTTCACTATTCTAGGACGTAAGCAGAATTATTCTAAAATTCGTAAGCTTTGATAGATAGTATGGACATTTTTGTCGAAATTCCTTTCGAATTGCTTATTAACATTCTGCGGCACCGCGGGAGCAGGAATCGATGTAAACGGTTTTGGAGGTGTTTGCCAAGAGCCGATACGGTTGTCTGGAAGTAGCTCGACGCCTCTTCCGAGTAGGAGTAAATTAGTTTAGTTTATAATTTCCACGCGGCACCTTTGCGCTCATGAGAATGAATGGGTCGACGCGGCGTCAGATTGGCGTCGAGCGTCGTCTTGCCGTTAAGCGATGCTCGACACCCTTAACATATGTGGAGCCCCGAGGTTTCCTCAAGCTATTGCTGCTCTATAGCAGTAGCATGCTCCCTTATTACGTTATTCGCGGCCTCTGCGTGTCGAAGCGTGTTTTTCAACCAAGGATAATTTCATTCCTCTCGCCTCCCTGCGTAATCACGGTAGAAGCCCCAGAGAACTTTGTTTCTCAGAATACGAAGGCATTGGAAGTTAACTGCTCCATCTTGGAAAGTGTTTGCAGATGCGAGGACAAGGTTACAATATCAATCTTGAGCGATCTCCAACTTCGCGCACCCCAAAGAGAAATTTACATTTTTGCACGAGCCCTCAACTTAGAAAAGCAGATGTACAAAAGTATATTGAACTTGGACTTTTTTCCCTTGTGGCGAGCTCGAATGTAAAGTAACGTAACAGGTGCATTACACCTTGCGCCAGCTTGCGTTTGGTTTATTTTAATTTTCTCTTTTGCCCAAATTCAACTGAGGATCAGTTCGTCGAATATTCGAATTATGCTAATGATACTTACCCATGATAAGCGAGGAACGACAGGAGGAAAAAAATGCACGCGAGAACGTCCGCTCGTCCCACAATGCCCGTAACCTGAAATCCGAAAGATCAGAGAAATCAATGAATGCTGGCGATACGAAATTTCGAATACAACTTTGAATAGAACCTTATAGAATTTTATATTGTCCGTACGATTTACGGCCTTTTACGGTCTGATTCGCGATTCGGCTAAGATCAATTTCAGCTTTGAAAGCATACTTCATACGCAGTTGTTCGACTTTTCGTCGACTTCTTTTGGCGAAGCCATCTTAATCCGACCTCTATCGTATTAAATCTTCTGGCTTTCCGAAAAGTTTAAAGTGTTGGACTCCTACTCATACACTGGAGGCAGTCCAGTGAATGGCTCGACTTTGAAAAGACCGCACTTTGACGCTATGCCAAGAAACGACGGATTAGCAATACTGGTTGCACTGATGCGTTATCGCATTGCGACGGATTGAGGTTTTGACTGTACAGTTAAGAACTAGAGAATTTCTTATGCGTAGGTACATCTAACAATAGTACTAAGTAAGCTTCAATGGATAATAGAGTAGTAATCTACAGCGCTACCATGATCCATTAATAGGCGACCGTAATAGGCTTTCAGAGATAGTTCGCTTTGCGAGATTATCTACTTGGATACACGTTGTTTCTATTATCTCTATTGAGACGTTGATTCTATTGAGATTTTCTAATCCTGACCTTCATTGTTTCACTGCTTATACTATGTATCTAAAATCTAAACTAGAGCATGTGATATAAATAAAATGAAATATTTCCTTGAATTAAATTTTACAGATACTATAGAGAAAATTAAATATTAGATACTTTGGCGGCATTAAGTCGCCGTAAGTTCGATCTCGGTAGTTTTAGTGTTAATAAACGATACGCTAATCAGAACTGAAACTGAAATGGGCGCAATGATTTATTATTCCAATTATTAAATTACTCAGTTGCTTAAGTCGGACTATTATTACTTTCCAACTATCCTCGTTACTACTGACGAAATGAATTTAGTTGCGCAATAATAATATAATGCCCGGCGATTTAACTTTATTCGCGAAAATCTACTTGCTGCTAATTTCCGAGTAAGATCGCAAAAAAAAGCCAGAACGATGCGATGCCCTACGCTGAAATTGGCCCGAATTCTCGAGAGCGACAGCCTGAAATTGGATTTAGCAGTGTAAAACGAGAAGGCTGTTTCTGGAAAAGGCAATAACAACTGACGGGAAGGTCTTTCTCATTGTGAAACGAAATGACAGACAAAGGAACTCGGATTATGCGAACGAATGGGATAAACCATCCCTGCTGTAGTAGCTCAAGTTACTGACAGAATATCATAAGCGCCCATCTTTCAAATTGACATAGATCACCGGAAACGCAACATATAACAGTTGTCGGTTGTTTCTACTGATCCACATTCGACATACCCACCCTATATCCTCTTTATCACATTTGTTATACAGAACAGTGAAATCTTTAGAAGGACTGGTATTAGATTCTAATTAACGAAGCTGACTAAAAATATTACTGAATTTCTAATTGATTGTATTGAAGTATTAATCGCTAAAATATAATGCACCGGCCCATTGATTTGCGCATTCATTCCAATTATACTAATGTAATGTGTATATGATAATATATAAAGTACTAAATTACAGTAATCCGTTAACATCGCAAACTGCTTTTCATTGGTACAATACATAACTTTATTACGGCAAATATATAGAAAAATATCTATACGATATTGCGAACTAAGGGGGTATTGTACTGCAGAAATCGATATTATTAGTACGCGTAAAGTACTACGAGCCTTAATAGCAACAAATCGAATGATATATTGGCATGCGATATTACATCCATGATCAATTTGTGTGCATGACTGTTCATTATAGTATTAGAGGATGATTTACTTGACAAAATTCGAAGCTTCGCACACAAATGAAATTCTCATCATTATCCATTATTCTATCGAGCAATACATTACATCATTATCGGAAATAGATTACTGGCAGCCGAAATCGAGAAATTCTACAACCTTGGCAAATAGTCTACGAATGCTTGAAATCAGGATTACACGCATTACGCTCCGATTAGAATGGTACGTGCATTCGTTAACAACTACCAATACAATATCTACTTGAGCAATCATCGGGAAAAGATGAATAATTCTTTTAAAACTTTTATTTTGTTATACACAGAGGAATGCAAGCGAATGGAATGAAAACGAGCTATATCGATCGGGTCTTCTCTTTCCGTAAGTTGCTTGCGCGTACCATTATTATTGTAGGCTCGCGACAGATTTAGCGTATGAATTTGCTGCGAACTCGTTCAATTTCAAATATTTACAGATCATCCGTTAGTTTAAATACTTGACTTTTTATCAATTTCCCTTTAGACCTTTCCATCAACAATAGTTCTAGGTGTCTTGAGAATTTTCGAATCCCTGCCAGATAAGGGATTGATCGCAAATAGGATCGTTTAAACGAGGTCACTACAAAGTAAACAACGCGTTGACATTTCGTTAGAAACCCAGCCACTTTCGTTCGTTTTCTCTGAGTTGCCTTCGAGAGGCGGCTCGGGAGAAAATCTCTGTCCGGAAGACAATGCTTCGTCAGTGTCAAAGGGGAATCGGGATATAGTAAAAAGTAGCCTCTTCGAGGGCTACGAAGCCATAAACGAAGGGTCTACTTAAGATAACAGAGATTACGCTGGCCAGTTCGCGATAGATTCTACGTCGCGCGTCCCTGACACTCTCCAGATTTATGGCAGGGGATAACAGCCAATTTGGAAAAAACGCCGACCGCGATTATTCTAACTGCATCTGGCCCTTCGCATCTAAAAGTGGAAAGCGAACGTTTAAAGTGGAGCTACTCGATTAAGCACTCGAACGTGTGTTCCACATTCAACAAGAAATGGAAATCTGATTCGGGTCTCTATGGAAAACGTGCATATGCGGAATTAAAGTTTCAGGAATAATAACAGAAATATAATACTTTCCTTTTCCCCAACAATATATTGGAATTCTATTTATTAATGTAATGATTTTAGGAAGAAATTATTTTTGATAGTAGCACTTTAAGTATTCTTTCACTTCACTACTTCGAGGAATACCGCGGAACGTCGTCGTTTAATCGGATTTTTATTACGCTTTACGTTGCTTAGTAATCGGTTTAAACTCATAAAATTTTCAACAAACGCTTCCATTATCGTTCCACGGGTCGTAACTATAAAAATACTGAGAACGACTGACGATACCACTTTTGCAAAACGTTGAAAGTGCGGGGCAAAGTCATTCTGGTGTGAGAGACATTCGAATACAAATAAAAGATGCTGCTGGTCTTGAGAACACGTTTCTAACATTAATATTATCTGGACGGAGTTAAGTGACCCGAGTTCTTTCAGCTACGTCTGCAGAGTGCACTGATAGAAGAACAGGGCAAAGAATACGAAAGTTGATGGTTGATGCGTTCATCTCAGTCGGCATTAGTTTGTTCCAGTTTGTACTTGGCTCAACTCCATTACCATCTCACTCACCCAGGAGTTCTAATTGATTATATGGGACGATAGTTCTCGAAGAGTTTCTATCGCACTACGGAATAACAAATCGTCCTCTTCTTTTGCAGTCTACCTTTTTCTATTCGGAATAAATGTCCATATTTAACTTGTAATTGTACGAATCTCGGCAAATAAATGATTCTTCTAAATGATAAATGCACTTTCGGATGTTTAATTTGTTGAATTTGCCATATAAATATTGATCCCGTGAAAACACATGTTTTCGTAA
This sequence comes from Trypoxylon attenuatum, assembly GCA_963989405.1. Taxonomy (NCBI): domain Eukaryota; kingdom Metazoa; phylum Arthropoda; class Insecta; order Hymenoptera; family Crabronidae; genus Trypoxylon; species Trypoxylon attenuatum. Next base: position 6,993,967 of record OZ022490.1, on the reverse strand, counting down.
GTCCTGTCAGCTTATCCGCTACGCTCAATTGGAATCGGTTGCATTGACTTTGTTGAAATTGACCAATTGTAAATCTACGATATGTCACGGAATTGACGGTGCAGAAAATTTGGCCGGATGTATTATAAAGTTCAATTGAATGCAGGAGATTGCGATTTTCGTTATTCATGCGTGTTTTATTTGGCATACGGGTCAATGATTTGAAATTAAATACCGTGACACAGATCGCTCCGTCAATAAGGCCAAATACACACTATCCGATATTAATTTTCTAGAAATGACATGAACAATTGTTAGCGTTAATTGCTCGTCAACAAATGTGACAGGATCGTTTTTTATGGATATAAAAACAATACGATGCAATTTCAATTGCGAAATGCAAATTAAACTGTAAAGAATATGTGATCATTTTTAGGTGGGAATAAATACGTATAGATCAATTTTGATTCTAACATTGTGGCTTGAATCTTCCTAATTGTAAGATTCGATTCTTGGTAAATGCAAGGTCAACATAACCATTTAAGTAGGTCGTATCATTCAAGCAGCTATTAATTAACTTTAGATTGCTACCTATCTCGCACGTATAAAATGATTAAGTTCAGTTTATCGGAGTTAATCAGGGAATCCTGATTAACTTCATGAGATGATGCCGGGCTATGCGGGAATAAAGAGATGAGAGTCAAGTATTATAATCGCACAAGGAGTAGAACGTCGACATTAAATACAGCCACTGCGCTCTGTGCTGTATTAAAATTGGTGCAAGGTTCAAATTATATTGCGCCAGCGTATATTGGATGAACTTGGTATGCCTCACAATTTCTGACTCAGCCATTAAGCAATTTTATCCAATCTGCGGAATGGGCACTCCGAATAAAAGTCACTTTAGCGGTTCTACTAAACCGACATTACTGTCCCACTTTCCAGTCTGTCTGCCAATCATTTATAACGCAATGCGGAACAGGAGCGAAGCACCGAAAAATAGCATTTGAATCTCGACATTTCTCAGACGGCAAATACGTATAAGGCAGAAGCCTCTTCGAAACCTTTTTCGGTTCGCTACCATGAGCAGAGAAATCCTAACCGCATCCACATCGCACAGCTCTGTCACGCGCAAAACGCGTTCTACACCTGCAACTGTCAGTACATTCGACGCGATTCTCAGCTTCAAATCTTCCTCTGATGGAAGCATTTCGCGGAAAAGCCTGTCGAATTCGAGGTTTAATTTGCTCTGAAACCGTGCACCACTGCTAGACTTGACGTTCCAGGCAGAGCGCAAAGCTTGCGATAAAATTCAAACCCCTTTCCTTGCGTCTGTGGCTCTCTTTACTCTCTGACGACGTACATCAATGGACCAGCCTGGTAGTAACTGCGAAACGACAGGCTACCTCGTGCACGAACCTTCAACACAGAGGTATTTTCCATGAAGAAGATACGAGAGTACGATTATCAGCTGTCACCTAACCGAAAATTTGTGAAAACATACGTATAGCTGCGAGGGGGAAAAAACTAGCGCGGTTTCGCTCGCCTCATTGTGCAATATGTTTTCCCACAGGTCGAAATACGTATACACAACAGGAGCTTATAGAAGTGAGGTGCAGCTGTGCATGGTAACTTTTACATATCCATTTTGGCCTCTTTGCTTCAGGGAGCTTGCCGCCCTGAATTTTGCCCTGTTTTTCTCCGTTAATAGAGTCAAAGTTGCGAACGACGACAGCTTGTGTTCTGTTCCGCGCTCACGAAAAGTTTAGCGAGTTAGCGCGGCCTAATCACGACAGCAGTAGTCGGTGTGATAACGCAGTTTCAAAAGCTAACTAACGTCAGGATTATGTTTTTCAGTGCGTCATCCAGAACCCGTAATACCCTTTCTCGAAGGATTCCGCCTGGATTACTGTAACGCTATAAGCCCCTTTGCACATGCTTGTGCTCGCGGTCAACCCTGTAAACGTATTAACGAACGACAAAGGGAATACAACTGCTGCAAATACTCTGCCGCGAATAGGGACGGAATTCACACTCATTTACAAACGAAATCCAGCGAGCGATGCTGTGTGGGTGGATGCCAGATAAGAACTTATCTGGTACCGTTTGCACGGATGCATTTATCATTGCATTCGAGCGGGAACGGAGGGGAAGAAAAGGGGGAAGAGAACGTTTTGGAATACAGCGATATTCTTATGAATATAACTGTTGCACGGGCACCTGCTACCACTCGACATTCACACTCTTTAATATAACGGCGGATGGACTTTATTAAAGCTACGTCTTCTTACAACCTGGCAGCTTCATTCTCACCGGTATCCCGACAACGACGTCGTTAACTTTCCTCGAAATTCACCCCCAGTCTCAGTACGACAACACAGGGGCTTGCCTCGAGCAAAAAGAGCAAGCCTAGCCAGAAATACTACGCCAATAATCTTTAATATTACAAGAAGCTTATTAAGGACATTAAGGCGTTTATAACGCCGTGGCTTGGTAGGTGACGATATCGTCTACTTCCAAGTACGTTCAAGCTCGCTTCCCTCTATCCGGATCTATACACTGACAACGGCGTCGTTAACCTTCTCCGAATTCTCGGATCGTACTTGCCAGAAGGGATGGGTAACGGCTTGGAAACGCTCAAAAAAGATCTGCGCTATCTCTCTCTCTCTCTCGTGTACTTATTGTTCTTTCTCTTTCGACAAAGTGATTATTCCACCGTTTCGCACTGTGTACTCAAGTACAGCAAATTTTTAATAAACTACCCTGGCTAATTTGCCTTTCTCGGTTTATTTCCTAAAACTTATCTTTGCAATTATGGTTTCCGGGTGCAATTTCATTTCTCTAATTGAGGATTAATCCGTCTCTCACAAATACACATTCATTTTATCAGACTCTATTGTAGAACTTTGGATTATTCAACCTTTGTTTGAAACCTTGACTGAAATCTTAGTCTAAAAGATATTTCCCTGTTCGTACTCTGTCATGTTATGGTAATTGAGAACAAGATCAATTCGTTGGAACAAGCTGAACCCGTCATCGGAAGAAAATGGGTACCATGAGGTTGCCTGCAATGAATGGTGACTACTCGAACGAAGACAAAGTCATTGGTAGAGGAGCGATTAACTGCTGATACGAATCATTAAGGCGACATCCAATGCGGTTACCTTAGAGAGTGTCTTTCCACTATTTGCTCCCAATTACCAAGGAAACTTCAAACCTCGACTGCTTAAGGGTTCAGCAAAGCCTTAAGCCTCTGCTCGGTAGCACGGTTCACCTGGCAACTTTTATGGAATTGGACGGCAATAAACGGGATGCACGGCTATTGGTTTCCTGATCCTTGGAACTAACGGCTGCATCGATGGCATTTTCGCTCCATTTTCAATACACAATTTCATCAGTAGCGCCGATACGCTCAAGAGCACGAAAGACGCAAATGGTGCTCGAAAATCAGGTTATCGCACCTTTTCACATTGATTTTCCACACACATACACACACACAAAGCATAATAGGATGGAAATTTTTAAGATAATTTCATATTTCGAGCCAATATATTCATCATAAATATTGATGCCAGTGGGCCGGTTAAACACTTGTGCTACCGAATTTCAACCTGCTCCTGTCATTATAACGACTGGACAAATATTTGAGCACACACAAATGCTCCTGTCAGTCTGCTTAAACGATAAAACTGTTTAGTCCCCTTCAGGTCGTCAAGATTCGCTTTTATCCCAATGAGAGCAAAGAACTTTTTGATCCCTCTGCGTATGACATCTACATGGGGATTCCCGAAAGTTAGCAAAACACTTTACAGGACTCGAAGATTACGAAATATATGGATAGTATAACGCGGACACAACAAACGCAATCCCTTTATACAGAACCTGGACTAAGTCTATTGATACAGCGCGCGAGCTTTCTGGAGAAGGCAAAGAAAGTTTGTCCTCGCTATTGCGGGACACTTTGAAAGCAGGTCGCCGAACGATGACGAAGCTTCAGGAAGAAAGAAATGGCGCATGAAGGAGAGAAGATGGCATGGTAAAAAGAAAAGCTTGCCGTGTGAAGAAACCAAGCAGTGTAGCACCAAAAGCTCTTGCTAAAGCAGAGTTGGCAAGCCTCTCACAGTCAGACTACACCCTATGGAGTTTCCCTCGCGACAACTAACGCGCCACTCGCAACACTTGTCGCAGCATTTTCGTGTTTTAAATTATGCCGCTCAGCTAGTTTGAAGAAATATCAAAGAGGCTTGTAAGAATTTTTGCGTTCGTTCAGAAACACCTATCTACCTAAGAAGATGCTGAGTTGTAAAGAGCGACACACAGTCGATGGTGAAAGACAGAACGGACCGAAGAATTTTCCTCAGCTATTCCGCCAACGTTCCAAAAATGTCAGAACGTGAATGATGAACATTGAACGTACATTTATCTGAGGATCTTTAGCAGTCAAGGAGAATTTCGCGACACTCTGACTTTGACAGAACGACTTCGAGGATATAATATATCGCGATCAAGATGAATTCGTATACTTTCTTCAGTTTGTCGCTTCCTATCTCTCTGGATTCTGTATCCGTTGTATATTTGCCCTTACAAGTAAACAAGGAATCTAGAGTTACTTGATTCGGTGCAATCTAATTAATCCAGCACTATTGCTAGGTCTTGCATACACGCTTCTCGCGAATTGGCTCAGCACATACTTGACTCCTCATTATAATTTTAGTTCAGGAAGTATAAATTGTATGCAATGCGAATAAAGATATTCCTCGTGAAAATGTACTGAAGGAAACTAGAAATTGTTATCGCGGTACAATGCTCAATGACTTATCCAATCAGATATTGTTTCAGTAGAGCAGGAAATGTAATACACTAATTAGTGTACCTATCAATTAAACTCTCAGTATTGTTTCAACCACTTGAATGACTCCTTTACTCTAAATAATACAGTGTGCTTCTAAGCACGAGCAGGCTTGCCTCAACTTTGAGCTACCAAAAACCCTTATTTCGTTAATTTCTTATCGTACATGCGATTCTATGCTACTTCTCATTCCGTGACAGAACGTATCAAAGGAATGCGGCTAAACAACATAAATTGTACTATGCGGCTGTCTGCTGACTAGAACTCAAATAAAATTATCCAGAGCTCGGCATGCTAGGAGAATATAAGAGCGGTCATAACGCAAAGAGGAAACGGAGAAAGAGAGCGAAAGAGAAAAGTCCATGCTGACCGTCTCTACAAATGGCAGGGCCAAATCTAATTTGCGATAAATTTAACGAATGTTTCTCTATCACGGCAACCGCGCGCACACGGTGGCAGCGGGTGCATTTTAAATTAAAGTCACTCAGGAAATTGCAGATTCCACTGGAGGCGACGCGCCATGCCGCACCGTTGAGAGCCAGTTGCTTCAGGTAAAAATGTTCTCTTATCATGTTCGTTTCCCTAACCGAGTTCTGAGCTACCAGCACCGACGGTGGCTTTCCATTCTCGTGAATTTGAGTTTTTGTCTGTGACAAGTGATCCGGCTCATCCGGACACGCGGGAAAGCTCACCATAAAGCGCTGCTAGATGACGAACGTCCGAATGGGGGTGGGGGAAGGGCGAGCGGAATAGGAGTTACTGCAGAGGGCAAGGGCAAGGGAAGACTATCTCCGGGGAGCTTCGTCCGTTATGAATCGCGCAATCAAGCTCCAAGCCACTTGACTCCAGGCTTCGGGCAGCTGATGCCTTCCCACTTCCGGCTGCTGCTCAAAGAGATGACGCGCTCTCTGCGACTACTAACTTGTTCGAATGTAACTGGCTTACTTGCGCCAACCACGCTACTCGTTAAACTTACAAAAATATTACCCGGAGAATAACTGTGCGGAATTAGAGGTACCTGCACGCTAAAACATGATAATCTGCTAACACTTTTAAATCAAAAGATTATCGGGAAAAAATCCGTAATCGCCTTCAATTCAGAAATTATAAATAACATATAGAATTATTTTGACGGAACAAAAGTTTTTAAATTATTTTTAGTAAAATAAATCTAAAGCATCGATTTGCATGGTTTTATGGCTCAACAGTTTTGAAATTTGAAATATCGCGAAATACTTTGGCCGTATTGGGAGCTTCAAATTTCCGTCAAATATTGGAAATTTTAGCAGATTGAACTTTAACGTCTAAAAATTTGCTGCAATTTCAAAATTTTCCGAAAAATGCCAGATTCCCCTGTGATTGTCGCTATACAATGTCGATATGCGTACAATGATGAAGCAATAGCTTTTGATATTAACTGCAATGAAATTGAAATCCAAGATAGGTGAATGAAATCCCCAGATATTGCATTATTTTTTATTCTAGAATTACAAGTTAGAATATCTTCGGAACTAGAAATCGCAGGAAAATTTCCTAAGTTAAATCGAAGACTAGAAAGTCGTAGTTTTCGAATAACCTTATTTGACGGTCGTAGAACGACGGGAAGTATCATTAAAATGCGTCGAAAGTCATAGAACCTCCGCAAGTGGAAATCCTGGAGATTTGGCACCAGTTTCCAATCGCTTGCAGACTAAAATCTGGATTCTGGATCCGACTACGACGCATTCAGTATTCGGTAAGATATATGTATACATTATCCGTGCAATTCTCGTGTTTCCTACAATGGCAAATTCGACTGAGCAGCTTTAGATCAAATCTATACTGATAGAAACGAGACTCAAAATAGTTCTAAAGATTATTCAGAGGATGAGCCCACGTTGACAATGTAGCAATTGCAAGCAGTAGTTCGTTTGAGTCACACAGACAATGGAATCTTCATGATTTGTTTACATTGTCGTAACATTATTAGCATCGTGATCCAGTTTAAAGTATTGCAACAAACAGTAATTCAACATATTAACGTATGATTTGAACTAGTAATTGGATTCCTTGCTACTGTTTAACGTTAGCATAGAAGGTATAGCGTTCGAAGTGGAAGCGGCAAGTTTCTTTCTGGCGAAACAAGGTTTCCTCTTCCACTCGACATTGCGGAAATCGTGCGCACAGAATTACGGCACTCCTCTCAAATTCCATCATCATGAATATTTCACCACAAGGTTTCACAAAGCCGTACATTAACGAGAAGAGAGACTCGGGGTAAAATCGCATTAATGACAGCCAAGTACTTCTGTAAGAGTTATATGCAATGCACCCTAATGCTCGTGACACCCGCACAAAGCTAGTGACACCACGAAGAGCATTAAAATTGTTGACTACCCTCCCAAGCTAAGAAGCCTAGACTCGCATATGTAACACCTAATAAATAGCAGAGTCTTCTCATAACTTCCGACTCTCCTACAAATCACATCGCCAAAGTCTGCAGAATCAGAATTGAAGTTTTATCGTTTCCATGCATGCAAAAGTTCTCCTTCTCCGAGGACTTCTTTTTTCTTTTCATAGAAAAATCCAATCTTTTTTCATCGTACCGTGAACCAAGTGTCGCGGGTAACAGCGTAGCGCGAGCTGACTGTGGGTTTCAGCGTGTAAACGATATCACCGACTGTCCATTGTGCCTGGCCGATAATTCTTTCCGCCTCGTCGCCGAAGAGCCGAGAAACTTTCGGCTTCCGGACGGGCTTCCTTCCTCCATAAATCAAAGATAAATCACTTTTAAACTCGCGCTGTTAACTCCAGGTCGTCGCCGGAGACTCCGTGGCCCACTATACCGAATTCCCTCAGTCTAGATCCCTGGAATCGATGGGCTAGCAGATAATGAATATGTCTCTTCGACTTCTTCAAACTTTTTGCCCAGCCAGGACGGAGTCTTCGCCTCAATTAACATAATTGAGCACTGTCCTAAATAGAGTCACCCTTCTTTCGGAGCTATGCACTTGTCCAGGATATCGGCTTCCGTGATTCCTTATTCTTCGCACATACCTCGAAAATTAAACCACCCCACAGAACCACTTGTCTTTCACGATCTTTAGTAAATATCTTTCCATCTCATAATTACTCTGAAAACGTGCACCGCAGAACACAAACCTTACAACGTATTAAATGTCACGCCAGAAGAAGAATAATTATTTCTTGCATTCGTAGCCGCTTTCCTGTCTGATACTTTTATTGCTACACGTTCTGAAACGTAATTGCTTTTCCAGCAATTAAATAACTGGAGAAATTTTTACGGTCGAAACTTGCAGCTTGCGAGTGTCCCAGCAACCTGCTAAATTTTAAAGGCTGTAATTGCAATCGCGAACTATACTTTACGATGTGGCTCTAAGAATTCTGGGTATTTGCACATTATATTACGATGAAATGAAATACTTCTCATGAAATACGAAGTTCAAATTATAACAGGGTCAATAGAAAGGTAATGTTTGACACGCCTATACGAAGACGATTCAATTCAATTCAATTGCAGTCAGTTAGATAAATAAATATAAAGCTCCGGAACTCTACAGCTAACTCAATTGCTTAGTTAGGGCAATTTTAACATCCCAAGTATCGAATTAATCTCCTTTCCCGCCATTTAACCCAGAATTATTGACTAGAGCGGTTTATTCAATTCCGAGCCACTAAATGATCAATCGATTGGATAAAAAACGACTGTAATTCGTTATTGCTATTAATAGAAATCACCAATTTTACTCTTTGACATTTAATTTATTACTACTATTGAACTTATAAAGCGCAGCCAGTATTCACGGAAACTTTTTTCCCCAAGCAAACATTAATTATTACTCGGGAGGTTTCTATTGTCGCAACTTGCAGATACGAAGAAAGTTGCCTCTAATTTTGCTGCCGTTTCATTGACGAAAATGGTATATGTCCAAAGGGAACAATAGGGAACAAGGAAGGCAACGGAGAGAACAATATTATAACGTTATAGAAGTTTCAATATTAGTTTAGGTTCTTGAACTTCTCTCTGCAAGTGTATATAAAAACCGAAGGCACTCGTTTCAGTTGAAAAACGAAATATCTGACTGAACTCAGAAAGTTAGTTAAAGGTAGTTTTGCTTCCATTGTTTTCGTATCGACTTTTTGAGAAGAATCATAAAACGGCTATTGGTGTAGCATACTTAAGAAGTGCAGGATAATCAAGCGCAACTTCTTACCGGCCGACTTCTCCCATGCTTACTGCACGGGGCGAAAAAAGAAAGAAAGAGGAATAAATCGAACAAGTGAGCGATTTGATCTTTTGACCGAGCCAGTATCTGAAGCCAACTTTTCTTTACACTTTCACGAGTTTCTTAGACCACCTCTCTGTGATTTCTTTCTGCTCAGAAATCCACTATTCGAACTTACCAACTGAAAGATACTGTTTTTTATTTTTAGCCGTGTAAGCTCAGCATAGAACCCTCAGGTATATTATACTAATTGAAATCAATTACACTAGACTCGAATAAGTATATGTCTCGAATCATCTGTATATTCTCTTTGCGAATTGGCAATTTTTTTCATACATCGAAGATAGCATATAGGCACGATTGTATATCATAATTTGAAGAGAACAGAGAAATTTCTATGGCGTATTTATTAAAATCAGCACATCACATTTCACGTACCGGGGAACTGATAACCGCAAGTATCGAGATATAATCTAGAATGCGAGAGAAATCTGAGGTAGCTCGTAAGAAGATATCGGAAAATTTAAGCGTTGCCTGCAATATTAAAACGGAATCCAAGAGGTGCACGAAAAGCTTCTTAAAGCAGGACAGGCTGAGACGAAGATCATTAACCGAAATTAAAACTTTTTACAGCGTGTTTTACTTTATTAACGCTTCCGAGTAACATCTGATACGCTGAATTTGCTCTGTACATTAGCAGGTGTAAACTACTTAAAAGTGAGGATAATTATAAAGGCGCAAACATGAGAAGTCTCAAGGCAGAAATTAAAGAATTAGTGAAAGGCGCTAATTTCATTAAGACCGGTAGTGGTTCGTACTAGCTAGAAACCTGCCTAAAACTGCTGCATATATCCTCGTGGCAACGAACGCCGTTTACCGCTGGTTCGCGTGACGAGCGACTTAGTAGAGCAGAAAATCATCTAATTCAAAGCGACGGCTCGATGTTCCTTTAAACGAAAAGGAGCTTAAAGGAAGCTACGATCGATCGACATGGCTTTAACGTCCACCACTCATCGGCGATACAAAATTTCCGCGGTGCATACTTCCTTAAGCACAACGACCGCTGCGGTATGCAGGGTGTAAATTACAAGTATCCACTGTACCTAAGCCACACGAGCACCTTTCATCATGAGTCTGCCCAGAAACACTAACCGCGTTTTAATTTTCACGCTTCTTCTTGTCACCGGATACCACGACAAAGGTATACACCGTGGATCAGGTACTCCGGAGAGAAAACCTATCCGTAAAAAACTCCTCAGATACCAAGGAACATAAATCTACGTATCTGAAATTACCCACCAGCCATTTTTTCCGAATAATGAGCATTATATGTAACAAAAACGCGCTGCACCTAATGTATATTCACCTCGTAGCAAGAATCCTTAGTCGGGCAAAAGTTTTCTCGTGTCCGACCGGGAAGCATAATTAAGATGGTGCTTCTTTCTTAAAATCAGTAATTCATTGTTAAATTCACAGTGCTACATGTGTGCCTTGAGGTAACGTTCGTAAATCTGATTTAAAAGAAACAGATCTCGAAAATGAGGTTCCCGGAAGCAGTGGTAAGAACGATGTGGGGGGTGAGTGTAACGTGATGCCAGTCTGTGCCCGAGACTGAAATTTTGCCTATAGCACACAGGGATTGTGACCTACATGATGATAACTGTGATAATTGATCGATAGGGAAATTTTGGTCGCTGGAGGCCGGACGGTGGAAGGGACTCAGCAGTGGGTGGAAGTCCGGGAACGGTCGGTGACCCTCTTCACGCTCAGCAGTGCAACCCCCCACTGGGGCCGGTTCTTTGTTCAGGTAGGTTTACACTGGAGCCGGCGCTTCAATACCGTTGTACTTAATTAACGTGCTTCCTTTCAACGCTCGGCCGAGGGCTTAATCCGACAGCCAGAAACGGCCGGTGCTCTCGCCACTTGATCATTTCGGCAAACAGCGTGCTCGAGCGACGCAAACTGATTCGACAAGAGAAGGACCTGCCCGCTCTACATCATTGACGCGCGGCATGGACAGCGATGTGACAACAGACCGTCCTAGTACGTGACGCACACCCGTGTCGGATGCTCAATGCACGTCGCACCGCCACCGAATGCCGTATCGTGAATGCAGCCACCTCCACCCTCTCCGACTCTCGATTCTCGACTCTTCTCGTTTCTTCGTTTCCCGGCTTGCTCTACCGTGTTCGCCTTCACACATCCTCGCGAATTAAACGACCCAGATCGCCCTGGATGGCCATTCATCCGTACTGCAAATGTTCGTGGAATGTGCGATCCGTTCGCACAAAAGACCCCTCTGTCTCCTCCTCTTTTTCATGCCTGGCCCTTTTCCAACGCACTCCTGAACCTATAGTTCTGACATGTCCACTTCAAACGACACTTTACACCAGAAATCCTCCAACAAAAACAGTCAGGATTACGGCAGTCCAAGTGATTAACAGCGTGCTCGACAGTGAGTTCTCAGTAGGGATGGGCACTAATGATTCTGTCAAACAAAGCTGAACGAGACAAACAATGGGACCTGCTTCTGCCGTTAGAGCCCCGGTCGATTGGCATTACAATTGAGTTCAGCGGCAGTGATACGTCCCAAGGTGTGCTCCAATTGGACCCCGTTGTTTCAAACAGTATATAACCAATGAAATAGTTAGCTGTAACTACCCTCAAGTACTGGCACCCCCTCTTAATTACGTGGCCGCACAAAAGGAGGGACCGTTTGCGGCTCGTTTTCTGGCCCGTGGAAGCCCAAAGTGTAAACGTGCCGGAACAAGTGCTTTACCCCCGTTTGTGCTTCACTTCTTGAGCAGAGCGAAGGGGATAAGCCGTAAGATTAGAGCCCACCGTGTTCCCCCGTTTTCAGGGCGACTTAATCAAAACATTATGAGTCATCCAGAAGACTGGAAACCCTAATCTAGGAAAGTTACAGGCGTTGCAATTTCGCGTGGAGCATAAATAAATAACCCCGATATTTAGCGCTCATAAATAACCAAGCACGCAATCGAAGTACATAGAATTTTTCCAAACGACAAGAAATCAGTGTTACCCGCGTGATCGAGGGCTTTAAGGGTAGACGCGAACGAATAGAAGCCAACACGATAGGTAGTAAAGGATGGTGCCATTATTAACGGTGCGACACTTGACTTAATGTTAGCGTAAGTTATATCCGATTTCTTCATCCACTGGTAACGCGAACATTACACCATGCTCATGGCAGGGCCACAAGGGACCAACATACACGCAATCCGCGGTGCATGCACCGGTACACGCACGAAACGTACCAGGATGCACTGCGTGACCAGCAAGCAGGCCGAGCTTAAGTCGAGCTTGTAATGGCCAGTCCAGTCTTGCGAATCAATGTCGTGCGCTACCGCGGCACTTCGCACTCGAAAGGCTCTACTTGAACGCTAATGACCTTCGACCCAACAGAAGTTTATCTTTAACTAGCCATTATTGCACTTGTGTTTCTTCGCAAACCCCATACTATGAGGACAAAAACTTCAAAGTTCAACTGGAGGAAGTATATAACGGTGCCGCATAAAATACCTGTAATTATCGTTCCTAAAATGCTTTACAACCCTAGACGTGATTACCGAGAATATACCAGTGATTTTCAAGGATAAGCCGAAACCACAATTCATCCGTGGATGTTAATTTCGGCTGATGTCTCTTAGGGTTAAGCATCGTCATTGGTAGCTTGGTATTTCTGACAGCCTATTTTGCGTAGCCCTTCGCCGAGCCTACTGTACTCGTCGATCCCCTTTAAACAGTGATCCGCTGAAACAGCAGATAGCCCGGCAATTTTGGAGCATACAAGGTTGCTGCTATGCGCTTATTCAAAGCAGGCAAAGTAGACAAACATTATCGCTGACGATGGAGTTCATTGTTCCAGTGCACTTTGGCCTGGCCGAGAGAGGAAGAACGATAAGCTTCCAACTGATCGCTCGGCTGCGCCGATCAGCTTAAGATATACCTACTTTGAGGATGTACTTGTCTAATTGGCAAACTGGCGGATTATCCGTGCACCAAGATGCCTCAGCATCGAGTACAAGATTATTAGTCTGCTCTTTAGAAAGAAAACTTTGAAAAATTTACGAGAAACCTTACTTTACTGCGAGAAGATTAACTATCAATCCATGTTCTTCCACGATAATTGACTGCTATTCGGTAGATTCGAATAAGCGAATCACGTGTACATGTCAGACTTGAAAATAGTTCCTGTTAACTCTGAACGTCCGATGCAAAATCAAAATGCATTTATACTTTCGCTACTTTTAGCCAGAGTGGAATTATAGGGAAACGCCACTGATGCAGGGGTTCAACTGTCTATTGCAACTTACCGCTTCGGTATGCACAGGATGGGCAGCGAACAGTAATCCGGTGAGGGCGGCGAATCCTGGACGAAGCGATGCCACCGCTAAGCTGACTCTCGTGACCAAAACGCAGGCAGCCGCGTGCAGCACAATATTTGTAGCGTGATACCACGTCGGTGTTAATCCTGACACCAAGTAGTTTAGCCTAAAAACATAAAATAATCCAACTGGTTAATACCAAACCTTAACTTTTCCCTGATGGATCAGAACATTTCCAATGACACTTTGTAAAACATTTTTTTTAACAGAATCGTATTGATTAGCGGACTTTGTCGTATGACTCGACAATGGCAGAGTGTCGATACACTGTGGTAATCTCAGTATGAATACTATTATGAACCTTCGGTTGCTCGAGAATTGTTGGTAAACACCTGGTATTAGTCTATAGCTTCACTAAATCCGCGGTAATGGATGGATTGAGGTTCTAATTAAATAATCATAAGCAGCGACTACCCAGTGTCCCGTTAGAAATTTACGTGACTGTTTGTCTTGTGGTATGTCCTGAATGCAGCTTATTACAGCACTCGGACTTGCTTGCATTCCAGATCCTTATAAGGAATGACTGATCCGATCTTTCGTAGCGATTTTTAACATCGATGAGCCAGATTCGTTCAAATACGCACAACAGATTCAGTATGTAGGAAATCACATAACACGGTGAACATTATCAAATAATAAGGAAACGTAAAATCCTAAAGCCTAGAGTTGTCGCCTTTCGGTTTTCAGCCCGACGGGATTTGAAATGCGAACGTGACGAAGTTTCGCCGAGAATCCGCTTAAGTCGACCACGATAATCGGATTGCAGAAACCCATTCCATACATCTATTCACGCCGTTCTCTATTCACCGCAACTGTTGCGAAATTCTTTTCTATTGTGGAGAGATTAAAAAAATTAATGCTCTGTGTATTTCCCTCAACAATGCTTGCACCTTATAATATTCAGCGCTGGCCTTTTCACACGTTCACGTAAAAGACCAATATGTACGAAGCACAGGCAATCACATATGGGTGCGAATGCATGTGCACCTATATACGTATAAGAAATTATAACGTTTGGCAAAGAGAGATCCGGGAACGCGGCACTAAAGGGAAAGTCAAGCGGAAAAGAAAAAATACAGATAGGACAACGAGCCGACATCAGGATGAAAACAAACATCGTAGCTGCTGACGCGGCTGGGTAATAATTTTGAAAGTCTGCCGACGGCATAAGTTCGACGCCCCTTCCGAGCTTGAGTTTGGCCCTGTTCCAGATGTCAAGGATCCCGGCTGCCCGGAGGCGCAGCCTGTCGCTTCCTTGGCTCTGGATCAGCCAAAGAACTCACCTACGTCAGTAGCAGGTTCACACGCAGATTCTACTCGGAAGTTTATAGGCCTCTTATAATTTATTACGCTTGCATACATTTACCACCCTCTATCAATTACGCTTGTCTCTCTCCACTGATGCTTCACACCTACGCAAGACCATGAAACCCGAGATGAAACAAATTGTCCACCCAGATGCGATGTGTACGTATATCCTTATTTTTCCTTTTCGAGTTTATTTGGACTAGTAGAAAGCTTGACGGAGCAGCAGCATTTGGGGTTGGGTAATATGTATAGATCAGTAGAATCTACTGCGACAGCAGTATTGAGGTATGTGTTGCGCGTTTAGGATCCTTGTTTGCGTATACCAGTTCCTCTCTCTACCTCCCATCCTCCGGATATCTACTCACATTGTTGAGCAAACTACATTAGTCGGGATTCGATGTTATCACTTCCCTGGTGCAACTGGCGATAAGCATATGTATACATCGCTTTTGGAAATAAATGAGTATCGATGCCTTGAAAATTGTCACTGAGAGATATTATATATTACGGAGTCTTTATACGTAGATTATAAACCGTCAGACAGATAAACGTAATTTGCCGTGAAGTTAAGATAAAATGGTATTAGCACGGGATTCACGTTCCGGCCTCGACAGGTAATTTGAGCCGGCGAGTTAAATCAGAATTGGATTCTTGTTACAACACTGCCTAAAAAGTGAAGGAGGGTCAGACTAGCAGAACGTAATTCACGGGACGAGTTTCCGTGAACAGTGTTCAGGACGTAATTAGGCATTCAACCGGTTCGGTCTTAAGCGGTTAATCGGCTTTGTTTCTACGTGACATCCTCTTAAACGTACGGCAAGTTTAGCCAGCCTGACTTTCATGGTTCGTGCTCGACTACCATTAGAGTACAGCTTACTGACCCCACCGTTCGGAAGGTGCAGCCGAAAAGCAAATTGGCCAATAAAAATATTTTCTTCCATGTCTTTGTCTTCGAAGCGTATGTAATTATTTTTGAAAAAAATCAACCTTTTAAAATGCGATAATTACTGCAATTATGCAGACGTTAAATTTAGTGATGCTTGCAATGTACTGATACTGATACTAACAAACCATGTTATTATATTATTTAATTACAAAACAAAATGATGTTTTAATAGACTTCCCGGTAATGCACTTACGCAATTATTTAAGCTTCGCGCAGTTAGTGCTTTTCGACGGTGAAATATTTCAAAATAGAAGCACACGATAATGAACTAAAATCGTTACGCGTATACCGGACCACACTGACAATGAGACCTCATACGGCAGTCTGACCGCAACTGTGCCCTTACTACTGGCTTACCACGCTTAGTTCTATTAGCACTGTTTGACCATTCTAACTCTTGACTACTAGTTAACCACAGCGGCCGACCAATACTTATTCCTTCTCCTGCTGCCTGCATTAGCGTTTTCAAGTTTGTCGAGGAAAATACGCCGTCTATGGTATGCTCTTCCCGTGCAGAAGGTGTTGTAATCAGAGGGGTTATTCTTGAAAGCTGAATACTGGCTTTCCTCCTCTCATACCAAACTGTATGCCAAAGTCTACGCCAGGACGAAGTCTAATTATAAACTTTGTGCTATGGTTACTTAGAACAAGAGAAATAGCCCGAAACACGAATCTTAAGGAAACCGAATTTGAGTAATTGAAATAATCGTTTTCTTACGTGTCTATCCTTTGAAATCTATTGTATAAAAATATAAGAGTATAAATGGAAAGGAAAATACATATCGCGCTGGCGCATGTAGTATCTCGTATGAAATCAATACGGTGGACGGGATTGAAAACCGTGTAATTACAGGAAGTGCTCAAGCTTTATAATGAACAGCAGATCCGGAGAGTATGGGGAGTATTGTTCGACCAGGCTATTCTAGCACGTAATACATCTTGCAAGTCTATCCATTGTACGTGATTCCTTTAAAAATGGTTCGAGATTCTGGCTCCATCACATTAAGGATCGTAATGTTATTTTAACGAACAGAACTAGTACTTAATGATGTGAATTTAAAAATCATAGACATTCAAAAAATAGAAGTTGAGATAATATTATTTCCAAGAGTGAAAAATACTACAATTTGTATAATCACGTGATTGTCTATTATTGTTCACTGTGCAGTTAAAAATACAATTGGGACTCATGGCTGGACAGATAATACTCGTTACTATTTGCAATAAGTATATAGAGTCTACCAATTGCCAAATCAACATAATTTATAAAAGTATCTGAATGTGTGCAACATTATAATGTATTGCTGTACTTTAATATGCGAATTCTTTTGCTTATGACATTCAAGACGCACACTGACATATTTTCATAGATAAATTCGTAAGAAAAGTAGACTCTATTCTGTTTCATACAAATAGTAGCTCGTCCACGTGACAATTTCACGCGCGAAGCCACGGCGTCAATGGAACGTGTATCGCGGTTTGTCTGTTGTCCGCACCAACACCAGAGCTGCGACTGGTGCCTAGCAATTCTTCTGTTTCGCTGGGAAAAGGTGATAGTCATTGGTTTTTCTCTTTTTTAAAAAAAAAAACGCGATACAGTTAGTGTTTTCACAAAAAGTTAACCCTGGTAAGTAGGTCACGTTTTGGAGTTATTTGCTCGTTACATATACATTTTCGCGATCGACATTCGTGTTTTGTTTATTTTGGTTGCGAACGATGGATTTGGAAATTGGCCGCATTGTACTTTTATATTCCTTGGTCTCATCTCGTTCGAATCGGGGAAAAAATTGTTGCTTTAAGGTTATTAGCGATCCTGATAAAATGCTGAGAATCACCACATTTCGAAATAGGATGAGTTACACAGCGCTATAAGTGAACTCTGGCAAGAGGTACTTAACCCAGAAACCGCGTCTCTTTATATTACCTCACCGAACTTTCTTTCCTTCTTGTCCCACCTCCCAATCTCATCGTAAAAAAATCCGACAATAAAATTGTGATCATCATCCCAGGTGAATCCGCTTTCGGAATAAGTAGCTGAAAGTTACCAAATAGGTTCCATTTATCAAGGAACCCAGGTAGAAATGTATTTCACTTGACGGATGGGAGTTGCCTCCTAAAACGGGGTGAGAATCGGCGAAACAGACAGCTCCTCCCACGGGCGCAAAGATAGCCGCAAGGATCGTTCGTAAAATCTCTTTATTGTATACATATAGCGAAAGGCTTTCTCACTGCGTGTGCTGGAATTTCGGCAGCCAATTCTTCTCTCTTTATCACAGGTTCGGGATCAATAGTTATACAGTCGAGAGATCAAGAAGTTGCACTCGACTCGGGTATCATCCTCCAGGGTAAGCAAGAAGGGTTCCGCGAATGCGTGGCATCCTAAGACTCGATTCCTGCTCGATCGTGCGCAGAATATGCTGGAGGATCCAGGATACCGGTTGCAACTTCGCGATGCTGCCTCGCTCAGTGATTTAAGGAACCAGCCGAACTCTCTTGCCTTCAGTCACGTATCTTCACAGCAGAGTGTGCCACGAGATATCCAGTACTGAGGGAAGAAACTGTAAGCTTTAGACGCCGACGTAGTACATGTAGCGCCAAAATTATTTTCCTTCCTCCTTTGTTTAAATTCGTCACTCGTCTGCTTTATATTGATTGATATTTGAAACTTATTCAAAACATATATGTACATAGACTTCATTGAAATTTGGCTATAGAACTACAAAAAATGTATAAGCACTTGTGTATGTATTGCACTTTGATTACGCATACTAGTGTTCGAGTCAGTGTTCACTGATAGAATGAGTGCATTTGGTCGTGAATATTAACTCCTTTAAGCATCACTTCGTGGGACAAAGTGTAAGTATTCTCATTTTTATGAAGCTTTCGAGACCTATAAATCTTTATGGCTATTACTTACAGGCGTATTACTGCTATTTTCTCTCTTTTATTCGAGATGTACTTCCAATGTGTTATTAAAGTCAGTGTCGCTTAGCACTTAGAAAAGACAGAATTCTGCGAAGTTCTGCTCCAATCCAACAGCAATAAGTAGAGATCACGATGTATTAGAATCTGCGCTTGCTCGCAATATTTTTACACCACTGAGATTCATCATAAAAATAGTGCAAATTAACACTAACTAGTCTGGTGGAAGGCAGCATCAAGAGTTAGCCAAACTCCAATTCGGTGGGTTGTATTTTTTTTTTGAGTTTTTAACATTAGTGTATACATTCCTATACTTAGAAATCGCTGATTTATCTTCTCGCGAATCATCTGATTCAAAAATACCAACCATACGCTTACAACAATCTAGATTTGTATCCGTACATGTACATATACATGTGTATATGTTTATTCAGTAGCGCTAAGATCCTAGCGGGATACATAAAGCACCGGTAATCCGTGCGAAAAATATTTAGTTTCCAAGTACTAGTCATCAGTTTCTGTGCTCGACGCGGAAAACGTACTACGCTCATTGCTCGCGGACTCATTTTGAGCTCAATGATTCTGCACTGTTCGAATTGAGTCGCGACGGTAGACTTCTGCAAATATTATTCCCGACAATTTTACTGCATGAATCCTGTATCCCTCTGGCTTGAAAAAAACACGGCACCGGGGAAGCGACCGAGCTTTTTGTTACACTGCGAGTCGCTTAAACAAGAATATTGTAAAGCAAATACTCTTGATACCAAGTAAATCTTCTACGGTACGATGTATCGGAAATTACTTTTTCTCCGTCGCATAACACAAGTTTATTTCTCTCAAGTGCATCGTGGTTATATCCAAGAGGGTTTCCAGTGTGAGAAAAGGTTCAAATATTTTAATAACCCAAGTATCCTATCTCTTAACTTACTCTGGGTCAATATATTTTCTTGACCCCTGACCCTAGCCACTATACTCCGAGCCGGTAGGAAAGCTAAAAAATGAAAACGTATGACATCGGCGCCAGTCGTAACGAAATAAAGCGCTGGAGAGAAAATAAATGGTGGAAAGACAGCATGAAATTGCGCTACACAGCGAGAAAACTGTTGGGCCAGAAGGAAAACGTAGCAATTGAACGATAACGAGGTAGCACGAATAATCAGCAAAACTGTGTGTATAGAAAGACAGTAAAAGATAGAAACATTGTTATCTCGAGATTTAGTGATGCGAAGAGAATTTGTTTATTCCATTGTATTCGCAGCTCGCAAGATTCTATATATAATAAAAGATGTAGCTCATAACTGAAATATATCCAAAAGCATACGATTCTTGCCTAAGCTAGCCGGCCTTTGGTAAACCATCGTCAAAGATAACCATTCTTCTTTTTTCTTACCCCATTGTTTATTTTCTATCTTTTTTATTATCCCCTCTTTCACCTCGGTACGAGCTATCCGCCCTCACATAGCTACGCATCCAGATCAGATAATACCGTGAATTACGGCCGCTTATACGCCTTGAGTGGCGCCATATATCAACATGCGGGCCTCATTCCTTTCCCAGATTGTATATTGGAAAATATGGCGTGTCCATGTCGAACATGATGAAGGACTTTCCAGAGAGGGAGAACCCTCAGTACACACGCTCTTCGTGGGTAATGCCTCATAATCATTATGCATTACACTGCTATCTGGCGCACGCCCGAAATTACACGTGCGCCCGAAACATTTCCTCTCTGAAATTATCAGGAGTAATCTTTGCTCGCGTGCGAAGCGACCACCGATGGGACTGATCGTGTCGCCGTCCGAGTGATACTTTTTTTGCTTGATACTTATTAATTGATGTGAACTGATCGAATAAAGTGTTTTTTTGTGAACTGAACATATTGTCAAAAATTTTAGTCTGTGAGATAAATTAAGAGTTGGCTCAATAAACAAATCGGAAATTAAGTTTCTTACGTTCGGATGTATCTTCTAAAAAGACATTTAAACGAAGAGAATTAACGAAATTAATTCAAATGATATAAAAGCAGGACAAGAAGGTACGTATTGCTGGAAAATATAGTCGGTAGGGAGTGAAAAGTGAACAATTCTAAGCTGGTGATGAGATGGATTAAAGGGTAATTTGGAGCAATGCCACCAATCAGTGGTGTCGGGCGTACAGGTGATATCGCTAAGCGGAAATCCGACTTACAGCTCAGAGCCAATCCCCTGTATTGGAATCCGCCGAGAAATGGTCGGGGTTGGTTTCACTGCGGCTAAATTAACCTTCCGATCGAGTGTGTCCCCATACCGAAGGTCGTTAAGGAACAGATTACAAGCTAGCATCCCTAAAAGAAAAAGAAATACTACTCTTGCAACCGGTGGAAGGCCTTAATCACAAAACAACCTTTTGTCGATTTATTTTCGTTACTTCGTTACCACCCTGTATACCGATGTACTCGATAGAGCATTGATTTTTGACAGATTAAGCGCATTTTGTCTCCTCCAGTTTCAAACCGCTATTGTCAAAACAATTTTAAATGCCAATACTGAATTGTACCACTTCATCGACAATGCAGCGACCGACAGAAACATCGACATCAAGTTTCCATTCAATTACAATTTCTCCGATGCATTCTTCTCTTTAATTTCGCTACACGCCACAATGCCGGGTAACGAAGCCGAAATTAATAAAAAATTATCACAATTGTTACCAATCGAATACGCACCAGCCTGTGTTATTATTATACACATACTGACAATGAAACTTTATCCGCGTACCATTGTATTAACTGAAGCGGGCTGCTTGGCATACGTCATGCCCGGTGCTATACTTATTCGCGAATAAAAGAGCGCCACAGTTCATTGTAGTCCGGCCGATTTCACAAAACAAGATGATAAAGTCGGGGGATAAATCGAGAAGGGTGGTCGTATGATTGGCTATCGGAAGATTTTACAACTGGATTTTATCCTTCCTATTTTGCTGCGATACAATCGGACGAGTCACGGACTTTACGAGCCTGTGATCCGCTTTTTGAGCGAGGCGTACAAGGAGCAGCGACGTAGAGCAATAGAGAGTTTCGTTGTAGCGAGAGACTCGGATGTGCTCGATCCTGCTCACGGTCGTTAGAACCGTATAGAACATTGCACGAAACTGCACCGTCGAGTTCTCGTGCCTTGAGATTAATCGCGTTGCACACTGCCAGTACCGGGGCCATTGAACACGACGTTTGAACAATCTCATACTTTCCGTGGTAGCATATAGCAGCGGTTCGCGATAACGAACGACGAGATGGGAAGAAAATTAAGGCCCTCGATCTACGTGATTTTCTCTAATAGAATTTCGTAACGTTTATGATGCGCGAGTTAGCGTGCTGCAAAGAAAGAGTTCGAGTTGGCTAAATTCAACGAAGTGTGAGAGTTACTGACACTTTAATGAGAGGTAACTACGAATAACACGCTTCGCGCGCAAGCTTCATGATCTCGACTATATTTTAATACTATTCGTTTTGTCGGTAACTCGTGAATAACGTATCGCATGAACAATTGCACAGTTACAAGATTCCTATAGCTTCGACGATAAAACTAGGGTATTGTAAAAGATGTTTTCTATATCAGAATGCTCCCTTTTAAAATGTTAAATATCTCGTAATTTTAAATATGACAGTTATCCCCGGAAAAAGATAAAAGATGCAAAAAAAGTGCTTTTATTTGTGAAGATAAATTTCTTGACCTGCGTTTATCTGACTTTTATTTCATTCTGCAAGCAAGTAAAATACAATAGAAAAGTTTGACCACGTATTTCCAAAGCAGCCCATGGATTAAACCAAAAACGATATCTTCTGAGCCTGCCGCTATCTATCCTCGGTCCTACGCTGGAAAAAAAACCACATTATGCGTCTCTGATTTAAGATCCGTTTTACAATGAACGCCACAGTCGTAAACCCGAACAATACACAAGCTCTGTACGCAAAGCGTTACAGCTTTACGGATACGCGATGCGCTTCACCTCTTCTTTTTAGGTTTATGAGACCACTTTTATCGGGCAGACTATAAACTTGCTTACGTAGGCCACTGAGAGTTCAGAATAATACACGTGCACCGGCACGTATCAATCTATTTCTTCACCTTGCATTAGGCGAGACTAATATAACGAATTCCAGTTAACCAAAGTCCGTGTTACACATTTTCCTCCGGTATGCTAGACGTTTCGTCGAAAGTAAAAACGAGCTTGCGAAGTCTCAAGTAGTCGATACATTAACTCAGCGCGACGGGTTCTTCTAGACTAAACGTACATTGGATTTCAATGTTCGTCGTCACGTGAGGGTCGCGTGCTGTGTCGGAGAAGTAATTTTGTGCTAGAAATGGATCGGTATACCAAAGACGAGAAGGAAGTCATCGAGCGACCCCGGCCCAGGAAAAACTCGTGGCGAACCTGTACATTATACGGTCAAGTAAGTTTTCGAATAACACGCTTATAGAATTTTTCACTTTATCAAATGTGTCCGCTCACGCGATTGGGAGGAGTCAGGGTACCACTGTTACCACTTTCCTTTCGACGACTCGGATACAAGCAGTCGGATTACGTACAGCGCGGACTGCATTGTTAGCATACTCGCACGAGTATGTATAACTTATTCGCTGGACTCAGACACATCCGCACACGGCAATTAGCAGCGGACGGATTCCTGCGGAGTTTCTTGTGATTCTTAACTTAGAAACGACATAAATCCTCGGGAAAACCGTGCGCTCAGTGCATGCAAGCCAAGACGAGTTCGCAAAGCTCAGAGAAGCTTTATCATTCTCGAGTAATGGGCGGCTGTTTGCAAGGTAAAGGCGCGTATAAATTGCTTCGCGAAAACGAATGGAGAATAAAAAAAAAAAAAAGCAAGGAGGAGAAGGTGGAGAAGCAGAGGATGAAGACGAAACGAATGAGAGACAGAGAGATGTAAGAAGGAAGGATAAGGGAGAGGTAACTTCTCTATCCTCGGAGAATATCCTGAGCTATTCCGTTCGAAGGAAAGAAGGAGACCTACAATTCCGTGGGAAGAATACCTCTGGGTATTTAAGGGATAAAGTGCCGCGCGGAACTAAACGGCCCTGTATCCCTCCCGTGCATCGTCCTCATCGCATAACACCCGCCCCCACCGTCTATCCACGTCCCAAGGCTGTCAGCCTGACAGGCGGACCCCCGTTGAGAAAGCATCCATATGAAATAGGAGAGACAGTATCTTCGACCGAATTGAAATACATTTTCCGGCCAGATATAACGAGACTACCGTGGGGAAGGAAACGGCTCTCGCGCGAACGGAGCAGATTCTTCATCCGAGAAGATAGCTGCCTCCCAGGACGATGAGCTCAACGAAGACGCCACTCTTTTTCCTTATTACTACGGTATAAACTCCCGAAGGGATTACGTCACAATGGAACGAACTGGAACAATACTAAGCCCCGTCCAAAGTAGATTTCGAGGAAGTGGAAACGTTCAATCGAGCCGAATTGCATTTCGATGGTGTGTGTGTATGAGGGTATGCATACTAGCGCGTTGTGCATATTATATGCGAGCAACTTTCTGTTCACGAACGGAACTGTTTCGTTATTAGGGATTACTTATTGTCGATGGAACATTATATTCATTATCCTTTCGGCAGGTTTAAATCATCCAATTACAGTTAGCGTGGTGCGCACAATTGAAATTGCAGTCGGATCTGTATTTATCGGCACTCTTGACCCCCGCAATCCGAAATTATTCGGAAACAGCGATAATGATGTTCGATGCGAAATTTCACTGATTGGGCGAGCAAAATTTTGCAATGCTAATTGATATGCTATTAACATATCAAATGGAAATGTAATTCAACATTCAACTGCCGTTACTTTTTCGAAGTTTCCCAGATAAGAAAGAACCACGAGTTTGCTTCAGTAACGCTGCTGGCAATTTCGGAAAAGAGAGAACTATTTGTTGGTGAATTTTCAATTTTTTCCCGAGTTCGCAAGTTTCTCGCAAGCGACCTGTCCAACGGTTGACGCGAATATTTTAGGATTCCGAGCCAAACTTCTCGCAAAGTACGCTGTGTCAGCTCTCGAAACCGGAACGTGTCGTCCCTACTTATCTTATTTTTTTTACAAGGACAAGAAGGAGAGAAATAGAAAGAAGGAAAACAATTCTGAATTATTCCTATTTCACATTCAAAAAGGCACCTGTCGTGGGCTTTTGAGAAACTGCTCTCAATAACACGCAGAAGGCTTGCTAACATGAAGAATCGATGTAATGAAATGCGTTATTATAATTCGCCTTATGCTAGTAACCTACCAGTAAAGAATGGATTAAATTCGTGAAACATCTTTGCCGAAAACGATCGATAAGTCTTGCTCTCTAATGCGACTCGTGTAAGAGGATAGGATTGACCACCGAATTGCAGAGTTGGAACGATTTAGACGAATGGTAATCCCGCTGACGAAGGGTGTAGCTCCTTGATAGTAAACATCGAAACAAGTTGAGGGGTTGAAACAATACGGCTAATGGCCAAAGTCTTGAGCTCGTAGAAAGGATTCTATTCTCTGGGCCGACCTACAAAACGACAATACCGCTAGCGTACGCTTGACTTCCTTCCAGCAATAGTAAAAACTTCGATACAATCCTTGGACCCTCTCGAAAGTAGCTTCGATACAATCCTTTCCACCCTCTTGAAAATCGCTCCTTGCCTTCCAGCTTATTTGCCCCTAGGGATGAACTTCTGAGCCCTTCGTTCTACAATAGTCTCTTGTTACATCGCGCTCCAAAGTGCTCTCAAGCGTGGAGGATGCAGGAAATATTAAATAAAAACTGGAACGACCCGTTTCGGTAAAGTAGCACAAGAAACGAGCCTTATAAATCCACTTAACTAGCGCTAATTGCTGAAAGCTCTCCGAGCAATATCCCCCGGCTCATCTCTGGATTACTCCTCTCGACACCTCTATATATCTCATATCGTATACACGTCCAAGTCGTCCGGCAATTTGCACCGCAACAGCTATCCACTTATGTGCAAAAACATACTCGGTAACCGTGTGGCTGCGGTTACCGGGCGCATCCGGGGAATTTTGCTGTGAGGTCATCCACCATGCGGAAGTCAATAAAGTGACGCAATTAGCCTTTGAGCACAGTGTTTTCTTGTAATTAATGTCGCTGGTTGAAGTGACCCGGAGACAGTATATTGTTCGCGAGGTGCTCGTATCGCCGTTCCACTAGTCTCTCGACAGTGAGGACGTTCGTCCAGTCAGGCACCCAGAGACACCCTTATCAGCCTCCTCCACGATGGAAGGGTGAAACAAGGCCAGTCTCATTATGCGAGGACCAGCGCAAGCAAGCCTCTCGTCTCAAGAGTCTCGTATTGTCTCAAGTCAGCTCTTGTACCGAAATACCAGCACGAGCGACGTACTGTCATCCTATGCCATCTTACGTTAGACGGGCCTCCGTCCCGTTGCGTGCGCGCTTAACTCCCCCTGCGCGTAAACCAGAGAGAAAGCTCGCCCGTAGGCTAGAATAAGCAATAGAAGCCTCGACAGCGGGGTAGAAAAAAAATCCTGCCGAGTATTCCGTCGGAGAGGGTCGCAAGAATTACGCGGACCAGCTGTCCTCGAGAACGATCGTCCTTGGGAAATTCTCACTGTGTAACGTATGCGTGGCCCAGTAGTCACAGGGAGAAATAGGTCGGCCCGTGCGGCACATCTTTGACCGACTACGTGGCGCGTTGGTAGCAATCTTGCGGAATCGTTTGTTTCGGGAAAAAGGTCAACGACGATAGTTCCCGTTTTATCGGCTCGAACGGCTGCACACGTGACACATTGTCGAATTTCAATGGAAATGTGATGAGCTTAATAAAAATATTCCAGCACCTCTTGGGAATGTACTGTAGCCAATGACAATTTACCAAGTTTTAGTACGAAACCGTAATTCCCCCCCAATAATAAATTAACATATTTACATCGATGGTAGTTAACGATATATTATTCCGCTTTTAACTCAGTACCCGAAGCATGCAATTGATCGAGACGTTCCGGACACGAGAAACGTTTGAGATCGATACCACGTGCGTATTTTCCATGAACATCCGCCGCTGACGGAACTTTTTTCTAGTAGCTAACCGGTTGCAGCGAGTTCACACGTGATAAAGCCTCACGGCACCGCGCCGTCATTACAGGGCGCGGCACGAGTAAAACGGCGGATACATCGTTCCTACGTGGCTGGGAAGTTTTCACATCGCTCGGCAGCGTCCATCCAGTACGTCGACGTTTAGAGTCTGCCAGCCCTATGAGCAGCAGCAGCAGCAGCAGTAGCAGCGGTAGCTCATCCTACGAGCTACGAAATAAGAGGATTTCCCCGTTACCTTTTCGCGTAGACCAAGATACCTGTCTGGCTCTCTTTCTGTCGGTCATGTACTTACACACCCCTCGCATACATACATGTCTATGTGCACCCACAGATGTAACTATATCTATACGTAGTACGTGCAACGGGATGACGTAATTAGCGATTAAAACTTTCCGCGGTAATTTCTTCTCTCACGGACGGTTGACCGCGTTTTACGGACGAACTAACCCGGATTTCCATTTCAGCTCTCCTCTCCTCCTCCTCTTTCCTCCCGGACTCATCGAGCTTAGTTCCTGCTTCAGCAGGCTCCTCTCTTGTTCCGCAGCCACCTTTTCCTCCTCCTTCTTCTCCTTCTCCTGCTCTTTCCTCGAGACCAATCCTTCCTCAGCTCGGGCTCCCTTGCCGGGTCTTCCCAGCCGGGCCTTTTCGTATTCTTAATTCCTCCACCTATTCTTACTCTTGCTCAGCCTCTTTTCTTCACCGCCTCCGGTTACCCGTTCTACTTTTCTTCTCTCTATGAATCATCCTTATCTACCCTTCTCGTCTTACTTGTTGCCTCGCCCGTTCGCGAATCCTTCTCCGAAACTGTCTGTGTCGCGCAAGATAACGATAAAAAGAGGAGCAGCGACACATTATGCAATTTTCAAAGAGTTCAGACATCGTGAGCGTCACTCCATTGTATAGCTCGGCCAAGAAATTTGTAGTTATTATTCTGAAAGCGCTTTAATAAAAGCCCCATTGTTGCCGGCGCTCGTCGCGCTCCTCTTTCAATTTCCCGCGTCAGAACCGCAAGTGTGATTATTCTTAATTGTTTCGCGTTGAAAAGAATTTTCATAAGCGCCGACTCCACTTAAACGGACCCACTTTCGAAGCTTGGGTACTTGCTCCTGGTTTCTTGCGGCCAGTGAAAAAAAAATCTACGATGCAATAAAGACGCGCCGTTATTGTATGAACGATGCGATCAACGCGACGACACGCGAATCGTGTGCAATAAATTTGCACGAGTTCTCAGTCATTTCGGCTCGAAGCAAAAGCGACTCGGAAATGAGAGTCGCTCGCGTTAATAATTCCAGGGGCAGGCAAACAACGCCGCTTGATCGTGCAATTTTCATTCGGCCATTCGCATTCGGTCGCCGAAACGCATTTGCTCGGATGAAATGATGAAACGATTAAATATAAACGAACGCGACGACGGGGTGCGGCGCGGCGCAGTGCGGTATACCGTTTCTCTGGAAAAAGCAGCCGCTCCTTCAATTGAGAAACTGCAGGGACATAGAACTGGCGCCAATGAAAGTTGTGGGGGGACTCTTCTACTAGCGTGTACTATGATTACCGATGTCGAGTGTTATCTGGGGATTAGCATTGATAATAGTAGGCAGAGCCAGCCTATCGCATTTCCCAAATGGACATCCTTCGGAGGGGAGAGCTAGCGGTCTAATTATCGATTATTACGTGTACGCGCATATATACGATTTCACTGAGGCTTCAGTTGGTAGATAGCACGATCGAGAAATTGCAATAGCCGACTATCCCTCGTACTATTTCGGGTTAGTACTTAGAGATGCAATCAGAATTTCTATATTCAAAATACGAAAATAGTTTCTATCTCGATACATTTGAAATCTGGCGAGACTCGACAAAAGTCCATTTCCTTGCCAATGTACTAATGCAATATTGCCATTATTTGTAATATTGCAATTTATGAAATAAATTAAAACTACGCTGCATTGCTGGTTATCGAAACATTCCTCTATGAGTTAAAATATCAGTAGTCTCACTTTCAGTGGTAAAGACTTATAAGTGTTCCGATTGTCATTCCACGCGAACGATGTTCCAAAACGGTTTCATACATTTCGCACATCCCGCTCTGTTTCTATTGGAGGATGAACATATACCAGGTACTCCTCCGTAAGCGGGCTAACCGTAATGTGCGCACATACATATACAATCATTGAGTTTGCCTCGTGGTCACACAAGCTGCAATTATTTCAGTCGCTTTTCGCGGCATAATATTATCGTACGTTGATGCTGCTTCTCGAGATGTAAATAAAACAGGAATGGGCAGAGGCAAGTAGTTTTCGATATTAAGTACAAGTACTTGTACTTGGATACAAGTACGTGTACAAGGTACAAGTACTTGGGCGCAAGTATTTGTACTTGGGCACATGTACTTGTACTTAATATCGAAAAGAATTTGCCTCTGCCCATCCCTGAAATAAAAACGATAGCGTCCTATTGCAGAGGGAGTTCCATTGTAATATTGCCTCTGGCCAACATTTCTCATTAGTTGTGCTGATCCGCAAAACCTTTTCCTGAATCCTAGAAAGATTGCGACTATTAAATCGCCGAATACCACGGTAGGATTTGCAATGAAGAGGCAAAGTTCATTTGCTAAAATAACAAGCTACTCAACAACAATATCACTACTAGCAATTAAGATAGAATAAATAACGCAAAGCCAGCCACTATTTTCAATCAAATCAAATATATTACCAGAGTACGATTTTAATTATCACATTACACCCAAAATTCTCAGATGTTTCTAATCTTTTACTTTTATCGAAGTAGAATATTTCAGAAACACAAATTTGCGTTTTTTGCCAATTTCGAAAATACGCATGTCAGAAACGAAGGGTTGCGAATATAATACAGGTCTTTCTCTCTCCCTCTCTCTGCGTACATATACGAGAGAAGCAAGCCTCAAAATCGAATCGAAGGAATCGGGGATGAAATAACAGACTCGATTCTCATGTAAATGTTTCGATAGAAACCAGTGTGCGCATTCGAGACTTAGTCCTGCTTGCGCTAAGGAAGTTCAGTCTACGTCTAACTGGCAGAGAGCACCGTATTTCCTGTAATAGGAACTGAAAATAACGTGGCACCGGTGTGGATGAAGGCGAAGCAGAAAGTTGAAGACGAACGAAATAGCAAGCTTTGTTCACGTCAAGAATCCACTGGCTGATGCTTACGTATGTATGTGCAAGAGAAGAGATACACTCGACCCAAGCATACACTGTGTATACTACAGTTTCCCCTTATCCTTTCAGTCTTCTTCCACTCATTCGTCTAGCCACTAACCTCCTCCCTCTCCACGTTTCCTGCCTCGTACGTCTTACGCGATTCGCTGATTCTACTTAACCCTGAACTCCTAAATTGCTATTCCGTAAGCTTTACGTGCTTCGCTCCCTTTCCTTATCGAACCTCGAGCTTTCATTGTAACTGCGGCTATTGCCATTCAAACTCAAAGAACCGCTTGCACTTTTCGACTACGGAAATTTTTATAGACAACAAAATTAGGTCTTGATTTCAATGTTTTATCTTTCAACTAAAGAATGTGCTTTAATTGTTATAAGACTCCTTTTTTTTTTGAAGTACTAAATCTTTTACATAATTGTAATTTTGAATCATGAGTTTATCACTTGAATAAACTTTGAGATTATATCTTAAATTTTTAATTGAAATGGGAGGTATTTTAAAATTCTAGCGATTATCTAATAATAGTTATTTGCCACGGAAATATACTTTGCCGAGATATCGGGGAATGGACGTGCCCTTACGTAACTGGACAGCAAACGTCTTCCTTTGATATTTTACACTGAAGCGAGCAGAACAGATAGGGAGAGTAACAATGCGGAAAAGGAGTCACGCGATACTATACGAGCTTGCGAACGTCAAAATACGATTTCACTGACAAACTCACCGGTCATTTCGAATCCCTTTTCGACCTTAGCCGCGCTTCATAAAAGAGGAGGTAAGCATTTGGAAAATTACGATAGCGTTTCTAGGAATAGGGGCGATTTTTTCTCTACCCCACGGAAATCCCGTCGTTTTCTCGTGAGACTCCATTCACCAAAAGTGCTTTACCTACATATTCAGGAGATTTTGATCGGGATTACGATTGTGATAAAACTGAAATTTTCCTGAATCTGCGACCATTTGGGAACAGCAATTATTTCTCGATTTATAACAAATTATCGTTTCGAGGTCAATATAAGCTCTGATCCATACATTTATAGACAAGTATGAATTAATATTTATTTAAGAAGATCAGTTTGAAAAAATATCCGGCCTTAATAACTGTACCCGGGGAATTAATTAATCGAATAACAAACAGGCTCGCTGTTTTGTTACTGGAATCACTCTGTCCGCTTTTGCAGATTAAATAAATTTTGTAATATTAGTTCACAAAGTGCAATTTTTCCTACAGTCGTAACTCGACAAAACTAATTATGAGAATTTGGCCGTTTGGATTATTTAGTTACTAATGGAATTTTTGAAAACAAGAGTATTACAGAAAATTTAATTTCGTGTGTATAATGTCAATTATGGAGTTTTATCTCGGACAACAACTAAAATAATACAACCGAAAATACTGGCTTTAAAATTCGAATTCCTTGAAAACCATTATAACAGACCAAATGCAAAATTTTTGCTGACTCGCATCCGCAAACAGTCGGCCACGCACCAAACGTAGGATGCAAATCTCGAAACAACTGGTTTTAACATTGTGCAACTATATTTTCGCGAATCTGAATTGACAATCAAATCGATTCGTTTCGCCTCCTCTGCTCTACGCGAGAAGATTCACGAAATTTACGCGCGATCTGTTGAATAACAACCGCGTTGTGACCCGCTACTTCCAAAATAATACTTTCGGTGACAAATTACATATCGTGGGATGCGATTCTTCGAGGAAAAATTATGGGTGTCGCGACATAAATCAGTTCCTTCCCCTCTTTGCAACAAGGAAGCATGATTTTAAGTGAAGTTTATCACCCCAAGGCTCCCCAGAATCATAGGCGACCCTCAGGTATCTAAAGTGTAACTCTTCTTAAGTTCCAATTTCGCTCGGTAGGACAAAGTACGAAGATTGAGAAAGTTTTCAAGCGGTAGCTTATCCACTCTCAAAAAATACTCTTCTATGATTCTACTCCTACACCAAAACGTGGGTAGAGATTGTGATCCGAACGGTGGTAGAAGCTCGGAAGGTCGGCTGGGCGTGACGCGATCAATCATTTTTCACAGCTACTCTATTGTTCTTTCACTTAAGTTCCCGCGACGAAATCCTCTGCAGTTTCCCGTAATCCTTCTTGGTAAAGCATATGGCGTACTATTTTCTCTATCACTTGTTATCCACTGTACTATTTATTGTAACGGTCTCTCACGTTCTACGAGATTATTGACTTTCTGGTTTATTTAGTAGAAGTTTAGATCGATTGTCAGTAGAGTACAATTTTATTCGAACAAAAATCGTGTGGCAAATCGATTCTATCGATTAATGTCAGTTACAATTTTCTATAAATTTCCGGGGAGGAAATTCGGCAGAAATTCGGAAAACGAGCGGAATCCTCGGGAGCTAGGGATTTCGCGGCCAGCTGAACTCGTAAACATGAATCGCCGCGATTACTATCACTCCCCATTATTATCGAAACGGGACGACGAGGCGTCTGGAGCCTGTGCGCTAACCATTTAAGCAATGGCTCGCCAATTGCGCTGCCGCCAGTTCGATTGGCGGCCATGCACTACCCATTATGCCCTATTCGCATTAGTAATTAGCACCATCAAATTTGAGGCCCGAATCACAGTGAGCACGTCCTCTGTAAATCAACCGCCACGGTACAATTAGTTTGCACCTATACCGAAATCATATCACGCTGCTAGTCGTAAATAAATACGTCGTCAGATTACCGTGGGAATTCGTCATCCTATTGAACGCTCTCATAGGATTTTGTCTCATCAACTGTCACGTGTGTAGTACAATTGAAAATATTATAGCTTTGGTAATAAAGTTTGTGTCAAGAGGATGTGAGCGAGATGCTCGACAGACAAGCAAACAAATTGCGTCTTCCGAGTTGCCGTCACTCGTATTTCCGAATTGCTCGTAAACCTCGTCTGTTCGGCCACTCAATGGCGCAGTCTCTTTCTCATTTGTCCAACTTTCATCGATCTTCCCCGAAAACGGCGGCGGATTACGCTATGAGAGGAGAATTTTAGTTGAAGCGCGAAGAATGGTCACGACCCATCGATCGGGAATAATCGGTCAAGCGATCCTCATGGAACAGTAGTGACTGTACTGATATGGACAACCGGAAGTGTTTGATACCGCCACTGCACATCTTCTCCGTTGTTTCTTAATGTGAGGTAAAACCAAGCTGAGCTTCCGCTTATCAAAGGCTTCTTTTACAGTCTCTGTAACGCATATAGATGTTCTTGAGGGAAGAAACCCAACAAGCGGACAATCATCCTCGCGATCGAACAACTATAATGGGCTGTTGAAGGCTTAGAACTTGCAGTAGCGGTGTCGCCGTACTGACTAGAGTATCCTCTCACTACCGATCACTCGACAGATCCGACAGTGAGCACACGTTCTACCCTGCGGATCTGATAGCTCTGAGACCGCGGCTACGCGACAATCCCTTTCAACAGTCGCTTAGACCTGCCGTTTCGATGCCGATTTAAAAAGCAATCTGCGCTAGGAACTTTACGAGACGGCAAGCAGTTGAAGCACCGCGGCAAGGGGTCGCGTGGGGTCCGCTATAGAAAATGGTATTTCACGTAAGAAAAAGCCGAGGGCCAGAAGCGCGAACGGCGAGAAATTCGCAATAAATCTCGCGAGTTCTCGCAGGATGGCACCGTGGCTGCTCGGGATCCTGTTTCATTTTCCATGGCACGTGAAAGAGGGGCAAGAACGATTGTAGGTGGCGGGAAGGTAACGATTTGTATTCGTCAGAAAATAGGACGGGCTACGGTCTCTGCTAGCTGGAATATTACCGCGTTACGGTATACGGGCGTTCCTTTGAAACCCATCGCTTCAGCCACCACCATCATCTAACTATCATCCCCTTCAACCTCTCTCGTTACCATTCATCACCCTAATAAACTGAATTTCCTTCCTTTGCGAGCTGGCTAACTTTTGCCTTCTTCTTTGTCCTCTCCCCGAAGATCGTAGGCGACTTAATCAATCCGCGTAGAGAATGAACGGTAAGAAGAAGCGTCCCATCGTCGACTTAAGGATTATGGAACGTAAGAGATGCCGGACAGCTTTTTCCCGCTACATCCGAAAACGATACGGGTGGATACACTCTGGGCCCTCCAGTCGGTATCTACATGGCAGTAAACCGAATCGCCAAGTAGCGTCTCCCCGCAACACTCCCACTAGCAGAATAGGCAGGAAACATGAAAGTGGATGAGGAAGGTCGAAAGCCCTTGAGGCTCAACGGCAGCCCGGAGTTATCGCAGCTTCGTGCCGAGTGGAATAAAGGCTGTTGTGGAAGTGCCTTTCGATCTGTTCCTTGAACGCCAAAGGCTGGGGGAGCAGAGTGAGAGAGAAAGAGAAAGAAAGGAAGTGATGTTTCTCCTTGAATGGCGAAAAAGTCGAGCACGCCTCGACTGACAAACCTTGCCAGGGTAGATGCAGCTTTTCCGATCTGGTTCGTTAGCCACACTTTACCCCACTGCGGTAACTCTTATAACTTTGATTGGCTGTAACTTCCCGCGATCAATGTGATTGTTTTCTCGGTCGATGGCGAACTTCTTTTCTTGGTAGCTTCCTGTACGTCTGGAGTCTTTACAATTGGGGCGTGAGGATGGGGACAAAAGGAAGAAAGGACGTAAAGTAAAGCAAATGGTGGTCGTATGTTGTTAAATACTTTAAATCTACCACTATATACCGAGTGGGTAATACAGTTAAATCTCTATAATTCAGTGAGTAATAACTGTCTTGGAGTAATAGTACTAACATAACAAATTGAGTTCTCAATTTACATTTTCAAGGGGCCTCATTTCGAATGCTCACAAAAAATTTCCCGGAAAAATCCCCTTTTTCTACCTAGCGAAATTTTCAACCGGAATAATTCCTCGCTCCTCGGTTTCCAGGTCAGCCAATATACTAAACTACTGGTATCTCGGCACTTGTACTTTACAATCCTTCGCCAGCCGGGATAAAAATTTTTCCAACTTCCTCTTCGCCGTTACACTGCCGATTTGGCAATTAGCGCGACACAATTAATTGTCAAATTAAATCAATGGATAGTGGAATATTGTTATTAACGGACTTATAAATGATCAGGCAAATTATTTCTACAAAATCGATAGAAAGTCCTGTCACATTCGTAGACCCTTGCTTCATTCTTTTTTTTTACGGCGTAGATTCAGCACCCAGTTGAATCATCGTTCGCTCGCTCGTTTCCCCGTCCCAGCAACGGTTCGCCCGACAGGAGCTGCGAGCGCAGATGTCGAGATAGCTTTAATGCATGCTAATGCCGGCCGAGAGGTAGAAGCAGAATTCGTGCCGTATCTTCGCTACCGGCAGCACACCACCTGGCCACCAACGGCGAAGGGCCCAACAGCGGCATTCCGTACTCTGTAACGAGGATCGGAGAAGCATCGTCAAGCAATTTACCGATTACCCTTAATTGAAGACGATGACTTAACGCCCTTCGCGTAAAGCCAAGGTCCCGGGGACGTTCGAAATCGAGGCCTTAGATCTACCGTGCCGCGTCGGTGCGATTAAACTAGAAAAATATTCTGCCTCCGTGGCCACTCTGGATTATCCTGAATTTCATTACCGCGCCGGCGAATTAATTGCCTTGGATGCGTGGCGCTCTTTAATGCCCCCCCCCCCCCCCCTCCACTCGGTCAAATTGCTTCCTTTCGCGTACACGTAGGAAATGCATGCACGTAGAAATTGCACTCGTTCGGTCGTCCGTGCTCCGGAATTCTCCGAAAACCCAGTGACAATTTGTAGCAATAGGTTACCAATGAGACTAGGACTTGCGATAATCTTATCGGTCCGGATATTAAATGCGATTAAGGAGTCGGATTGTTCGTTCCATCGATCAATCAGATGATGTTGGCACAATCATTAATCTTCATTAGAGAAGAGCGAGTTTCAATTAAGTGAATTGCTCGCTCTTCTCGCTCGCGAAAGCGGTTGAACGATGAAAAGAGCCCTACCCGAGTCTTCCATCATACGTTGCGCCGAGAAGGAAAGAAACGCGTGAAGTTTGAAAAATGATTTACCACCCTGCGCGCGAGGTTCATAATGAAGCTCAACATTATCAGAGATTCGCTGCGTCTTCATGGAGCTTTTCTAATATTCTTTAAAAGCTTCGCTTTTAAGTGTTGCTGAGCCCGCATTTTGGAGTGTTTATCGCGGTATCAAGCCATCGGGCGCAGGGCCTTTAAAGATATCGATTTTACTGCATTGTTTTAGAGTACAGAGACTCAAAAGCTGACGAAACAGAAATTTCCAGTTAAATAAACACGTGATATTTCAAAGCAAACCTCGCGGACATACATACATGCAATACACAACTATTGTATACAATATGGAACAGCACAACATCCGCTTGTATCGAAGGAAAAATCTGAAAAAAATAAGTTCCCACTCAAAGTGGATTTCATCATCTACATTTACTTTTGGTAGAATTTTGTGTTAGAAGATTCCATTGTCTCGTACGAATGATCCAATCTTCCTCGTGAGCAGAGCAATTCGAAAAAAGACCATCAGAGAATTTAGGAGATGGTATATCGTAAGGTGAGGAAGAATGTTTTGTAAAATGCAGCTCTGACAAATGGATGGCTATTGCGGAAGAAAGACGTGGGCAAGTTTGCGTTTTTGCAGAAGCCTCGAGGAAAGACCGATCCCTCTTCAAGACCGATCTTCGGTGACAGCTACGCTTTTTCCTCATATTTTCAACTCGGTTAAAAGACTCCGCCACGCCGAGTCACATCGCTCGACTACTCACGATGTTCGGGCTGTCAATATTGAAGTGTGCCAAAAAAAATGACTGCGCCTGAGCATAAAGCCGAAGTGGCCCGGGCTCAATAACCACAGTTCCCAGAACGTCGAGAAACCATGTAGACCACCGAGTACACATATGTATACATACATACATGTATATACGCGTGGAAACAAATTCGTTACGCAGTATGTACACAGCGAATGTAACACATATGACACTAATATTGTCGCGCAACATTTAACAGTCATAAATAAAACAAAATCAAGCAGAAGCCGCGTCGCGATAATATCGGCAGCTATGATTATGTCTTTGAGGAAAAAAGTATAAAGGAACGAAGAAAAGAGTTCGCAGCGCTTTTCTCACCCATCTTACTCTTTTTCCTCTTGGGCGTTACCGTCGAGACGCGCGTCGATCATAAATCCACATCGAGTGAGCAGTGAGGCCGAAATACACGGCGGGCCGAGAATGACTGTGCAGAACAACGAAAATCGATGCACCTGATCCGCGTTATTTCGCGGGATCATTGTCCTCGGTTTAGTCGAACTGGCACGGAATCTGGCGTGAATTTCTGTTAAGGCTTGTTGCTCGAAACTCGGTTTTGGGATCCCACTATAGACTATCCGGAGGGTAAGCATTTGCGATTCATTGCTCTCCGTTCAACTCAATGATTAGCGAACAGGTTTGCCGTTCGCACGGCTACGCCAGCTATTACACCGGCTAAATTCGATACGATAATGTAATTACACAT
Organism: Trypoxylon attenuatum; assembly: GCA_963989405.1. Taxonomy (NCBI): domain Eukaryota; kingdom Metazoa; phylum Arthropoda; class Insecta; order Hymenoptera; family Crabronidae; genus Trypoxylon; species Trypoxylon attenuatum. Next base: position 6,956,506 of record OZ022490.1, on the reverse strand, counting down.
ACGGGTTAATCGGTGAGGAGAGAAAAAAAGCGCCAGGAGAAAAGGAAGATTGGCAAAGCCTGTCGAAGGCAATAGCTCTCTGGGCAGATGTGCATTGACGTAAAAATCAAAGGCGCGCGCTCTAGGTGACTAGAAGCTCAGCCTCAATTTTCTTTCTCTCACCTGTGCGGCAGCCAACACGATTGAGGTGCATTCACTGACTATTTCCGAAAGCCCACCTTCTAAAGCGGCCTGTCGCTTCACCGCGCATGCATTTTGATACTTTGACGCGAAAGTTTCCACCGCGAAAATAAAGGATTGTCAAATAAATTGAAAGAAAAAGAAGAAAAAAAAACTACGAGTTTAATGAACCTCAATGGGCTTACGGTTTAAATAGAATCTCGACCTCCGCTTAATTCTCTACGTATAGGATCGTAGATAAAAGTATTTAAAATATCGGAAGTTCGTAATAATAACAGAGATTTTATCCACTCGACGAAAGTATGGAGACAAGATAAATATTCCATTCCATCAAGGCAAATATACCCTTTTGGTTCTACTTTTCTCATTCGGATAGATTAATGCTATAAGTATTTTTGGAACCTTGGCTCCTTTTTTGAGCGACAGATATGAGAAATGTGTTAATTGAAACTGAAAATAGTAAGTGGAGATTGCTGTACATTTGAATGAACTTTTCCGGAGGAAACAAATGCTTTGGGAATGCTTGAAAGGCAAGTTACGGTAGACTGTCATCGCTGACAGACTTACAAGAATGCAATCAACATTATAGGTCTACATACATATACAACGTGTATGTATGTCTGATTGTGAGTGGGCAAAAGGCATCGACAAATAATAGTGATGCAATCGGGACATTTCAATACAAATTGTTATCGGTGCATTGCATTAATTTATCATCAAGGAAGCTTTGTTGAAAATGGTGAGAATGGCGAACAAACGTATGTGTATGATACTTTGTAAAGCCCTTCTGTTTTCGCGTGCAGTCCATACATATAATGGATTTATCACATGGACCCGGATAATTCGGGGATTTTAATTATATTCCATTTGTTCCTAACTATCTCTTCCAACCTAAAATTATAACAACAATATCGCCGATTCAACCGGCCGATATGTTTAATTAGAACAAAAGGCTAATGAATAACGCTTAGAATTTTGCAAATGGTAAACATTATCACATTATCGGAAATTGCGCCTTTAAAATTCAGATATAAATTACATATGGTCCTAACAACATGTACATGTGATCATTCTGTCCAATCGGGAATACGCTGAATTTCCAATTTGAATTTGCATTCGCATTTATATTATAATTATCATATCGATATTCGGTGTTCAAAAGGTGGAAGAAAGAACGAACAGTAACAATGGTACTTGCATGACTTAGTGCGTGGAACTTTCAGATTTCCTAATTGCAGTCACATTAACCAAGAGAGTAATAATTCGTCGGAATAATTTACTCTTCAACGAATGGCAAACTGGTCAGAGTTTAAACTTTTTGATTGGAAAATGGGTACGTTCAATTTTCCCTTCATTTCCGGATATTGGCGATCCGAGGGATCAGTGTTCCCACAGCTTCAGTTACGCTTCTCTCATGAAACGCTGAATTAGAGCATTTGCAATTTGAAATTAATTGGCTTCGATCCTGAGCTGTTATTCGCACCGTTATAATATTCGTTTTCAACATTCGTAACTTCTTTGTCGATTCCAATTACTCGGCTCTATTGCAAATTCTCGAATGGGAAACCAGTGAGAGGATCGAATCGACTTATACGAAAGGGTGAGTGAACTTCGCAAAGTACCACAGCATCGGTTAGAGCGAACGCAAATTGCAATGATTTATTAGCTTTACGTGGCTGAGTCCTTCAAGAGACAGTATATCAGGTCGCAAATTTCGTTCGGACGAGAATGCAGAAACACGTAGGAACAATAAATTACTTCAAAATTTACGCCAACGTTGTTTGAGCACCCGTAATAAATCGTCGTTCACTAATGCAACATATTTCCTGGAATGTTACATTCGCGCTCGAACGATTCCCTCGACTAATGTGCCCGGTGAGATACTACTCTGCAATGCGACGCTACTAATTCGAGCGTAAAAAAAATCGTCAAGGTCGACCATAAAATGCAGGAATTTTTTATGTAAAGCTTTTTCAAAGCTATGGATCACGACCCGCAGCAGGCGGCCTTGGTAGGATCCCCTGTGGCTATAAATAAATTTGCACGGTGTTTACTGAAAACCCAAGGTAAAATTTAGTTTGGAAGGTCGGCGAGTGTAGATAAATTAGTACGAACCTTCGGAGGTCTTTGCCAGAGTTATTTAATGGCGCGAGATTAATGCAACGGAAGTGGCAGTTTCTATAGTATACCGAAAGCTTCTGACAAGACTTGTGAGAGCTAAACAATCTTCGTGTGAAGGTTGGGGAGGGGGATGAAAACGCGGTTCGGTGACGCAGTGGAGATTCCTTCGGACCATTTATCATATTCTCACAGTGAGAGGTGCAGTACTTTAAGATATAGTCACCGAGGAAGGAAAATTGGAAAGTTCAGTGAAAAAAGTTGACGTGTTAAAACGTATCTGATAGAATAACCGTGGCTCTTCTTGTAATCCTGCATAAGATCCCGAGCCTTACAATAATACATAGGTATCTAACAATCTCCATTGTCTTCTTAAACAACATGTGAAATTACATAGTTAGAATTTATCGCCGCATGTTTCACTTATACGTATGCTAGTACTGACATAGAAATCCGAAGCGAACAAGTATCCTTTAGTGCAAAAATCTTAATACTTGCCAATAATGAGGAATAGAGGAATAGAGCAAAAAGAGGAATAAAAGCTTCAGTCAACTATACATATACGTATACTTGATGCGATACGGGTGGGTTACGCAATTATATAAGCGTCGATATCGCATTGCTCACTGAATAGTATTCAAAAAAGAAAGAGAAAATTTCTATTACACTTTAGTTTTCTTTTTGCTTTATAAAAGTGTTTCCAGCGAATTTTCCAATTCAATTTAATTTCTCTTGAAGCTAAATAAATAACTTTTAACAAGAAATGTATAAACCTTCTGGAGACCATTCATTCGGCAAGCTCATTGAATACTCTTCGAGATGGGTGGTACTGCCACGGCTATGCATAATGCTCCCCAGTAAAACTTGCATAAAGAAAGTCTCCATTTACCCTCTATTGATCGACAGTAGCATAAAGCTGCTCGCGTATTTGCCGAAAGTGCATTATCTAGAAGAGAAACTAGCAAAGTTTAGGCGAACTACCGCGACATGGAAATTGTCATGCATTCACCGAAGAATATCGTCGAAAAGAATCAGCAACAGTTCATAGAAAATAATGTGTAAATGGCGAGTACCCAATAAGCTCACCGTTAGAACGGCACCTAATCCCACCTACATTATCTCGTATCATGACAACGGGACTCGGTTATTAGGCGTTAAACTTCACGGATGTCGTGTAAAGCTCGCGATAACCAGATCAGAGTATCCCCGGCGGTACTCCCGAAAATAGATTACCTCGTAAAGGTCGAGCCGAGGCAGATCTGACGTTGTCGCGAAAGTAGCAGCGCGAGCTATAGCTCGATCGTAAAGGATCACAACGACGTGTGTACCGGGCTTTGGGGTGGGAGTTCCACGAAGAAATAGGCAAGTTTGTCCTCGACACGACTACATACATAGGCAAAAGCATCGCATCGGGCGAAGGTTAGCGCAGAAACGAATCTAGCAAGAAGAAAAAAGAATCACCGGGCGATATCGCGGGAAACAATTACAAAGGGTCGGGGGACAGTCGGGGAAGGGGTGCTGAGCCACGGTCATCCCCGGAAGAATTATAATCGAGGAAAGAATAGAGATAATGGGGGCGGTCTGAAAGAGAACGAAAGGGAGAGAGGAGCCGCGAAAGAAGCGCGAAAGACCAAGAGACGAGAAACGTTTATGTATATAGATATAGATATACATTTATACATACAATATGTATATATATATATATATATAGTATATCGTATAAAAAGAGAGCGAGATGAAGAGAAAGCGAAAGACGAAGGGAAAGAGTTCGGGTGAGCGCGAATGTGGGTGGAAGGTTGGGATTGGAGGGCCGGAGGTGAAGACCGCGGAAGAATAGGGAGGGCAGAGGGCGGCTTGCGCAGCGCCAATTCATCAACCACACGACTCCATACTAGGAGCCGAGGAGCAGACCACGGCCGAGCCATTTCATCGTTCATCCTCATCAACAATGCTTGCCAAGAATCACGGTGGGTGGGGCACCCCGACCCCGGCCGGGCCGGCTTGCGGAAACAATTCCGCTTGGGTTGGGTATACGATTCCTCGGGAGTCGCATTATTCCCGGCCAGCTGAAAGCTCTTGGCTTCCATTCCTTAGAAAAATTCCTCTCCTTAGCCATCCTCGAGAGTGATCAGCCACTGGTCGATCGCCGGCTAATTATTCCCGAGCGAGCACCCTGCCAAAGACGCGGAAACTGTCCGTGCTACCTCGATTTCAGGTGCCGCTCTATAATCTTATTTAAAAGCGCGCGAATGCCCACCGTTTCTCGGTGAGTGCCGAACAAGGTTACTCCGCGTGTGGTTCGCCGTATCGGACAAGTGAGAAGCCTTTTATAAAACTAGGACTCTCGCTTCGGTAATCGGTAATCGTCTCCGTCACTTATAATAGAGACGCGTGTCCTTTGAGGGGCTGTACCTTCGTGAGATTTCGTTTCACGAGCATCATGCCGCCGACACTCGGCTTCTTCTTCTAATCGAACGGTGAACGTTTGCGTATGGAGGGACACTTGATGTATCGCGAGGATAAATCTCAGTGAAGCTTGCGCTTGCATTTTTATCCTGTCCGAGAAAGAATACAGACTTGCGTTACTGTGGTGGCTGTCCGCACGAGGAGAGCATAAATTTGCACGGCCATTTGTCCAGTCCAGATTACTGTTCCTCGACGAAGCCGGAGAAGTGAAACGAGGAAATGGTGGTAGCCCGAAATTCCGGGCAAGGTTTTTCGTGGCGTCGAGCCCACCGCGAATGACGAATGGTCGAGCCATCAGGAACCCGAATTTTTTTGACCATTCTCCGGTTTGACCGTCTTTTCCGCATTGTCACATTTCGTCGAGTGATGTTGGATACCGCGCGACGCGGCGGGTAGGAGGAACCGGAGCCAGGCATTTTTACGATCAAGCCTTAGAGTTCGCGCGTTTTGCCGGCGGATCTTGATTGAAACGGGTGACTTGCCAAAATGGTGAGCATTGTCGACCGCAGAACGCATTGTGAGTGACGCTCGGCCGGCGATCTACACGGGGACAGTTTATTTTCTGCGGTACGTCCGTGTGAAAAATGAGGCGGGGAAACCAATTCGTCTCTTCCCTTCCTAGGCGCTCCATTCTCATTCTTCGGGAGAGAGGCTTGCAGGGTAGCTGACAATACACCGGCACCGGAGACCAAAACCATTCTACCAAAATTATCCAGCTCCTCCTCGGGGTTTTCTCGTTCTCGGAGCCGCCGCCAACGTGGCTGCCGAACCGTTCGTTTAACTATTCAGTCCACTCGCGGAAGTAATACCCCCAGCGAGAAAGAGAGCGAGAGATGAAAAAAGGGTACCGAGAAGCGAGGCGAAATTTTACGCCCCGAAAACCGATACCCCGAAAGTGTATTTCTTGATTGCAAATTGGAACTCGCGTAATTGATAGGACGGATCATTAATTCTTTCGGCAGCGAGAACACGATCTCGAGGACGCAATGTGCTGGTCGATATTTCCGGCAAGCTCATAGGGTTATTCACGAGGTCATTTGCACTTTCAGTGGCACGGCAGGGCGAGGCGGTATCCTCGCGGTGCAAGAGACGAGATAGCGTACGTGGTGCAGGTGGTGATGCTGCAAATTCAACGAATAACCGAAACGTCGTTACCACCAGCAGAGCAATTGTTATTGCAGCGGGGCACGATTATCGCGGCCGTGCGCGCGCACGTGAGCGTGTGAGCGAGCTTGTGAGCGAGCGTGCACTTCCACCTACCTACTACGATAGCCCGAATGAATGCGGAACGGCCAGCCAGGCAGCCGAAATAAATTCTTTTGCACGATTTCACCTGCGTCCGATTTAGCACCGGCGAATGTTATCGGGTAGCACCGATGCGTAATCAAAAATCACGAGGCCAACGTGAATTTTCGCCAAACGGAAATTCATGCTGAATTTAATCCACTAATTAGACCGGCGAGTGCACCCTTTGACATGCCCGCGAATATTGGACCTCGTGAGCTATTCTCCTGGAAAAAGCAACAGGATCTTCAGTTCGACTGCGACCTTTTATTTTTCGCCTGCTCTGAGCTGATTACTGCGATATATATGTATACAATATACACATATACATAGGTGTAATCCAGTAGCTGTTAAAGAATTTTTATTTAATTCCTGCCTTTTTAACTGGTGTCCATTATTAATATTCTGCGTGCAAACACACAAATTGAATGTGCTTTTAAGATATTTTAATATCGTTTGATTCGCCACTGCTTGGGATATTGGATATATGCGTGTTCGTCGTGATTTTCAGTCTCCCTTGCTATTCACCGTGAGAGCGAAATTCACCGCTGTATATTTCGCTTGAGATATTCGATCGCACGGATTACCAATAAATCAGCCATCACTTCTATGCTAGAATCTTCGGAAATTCGAGTTGCAACAGTGCACTGCTCGCATATATATAGTATATAGAAAAAGCAAACACATACACTGAACTTTTGACAGATCGCTTTGAAGTTTTATGAAAATCTACTCCGTGAGTGTTATCCGAGAAAACGAACTATAATAATAACAATCAGTACGCACGGATCCGTCAAATTTTACGTAAAATCGTAAATCCCTAATCCTGGGTTTACTCTTAGCATGTAATTGTACGTCAAAAGCTTCAACTACAATGAATCTACTTCTTTCATGCGAAATAATCTCCCACTCACCGACAGATACGAGTGATAAATCCAGTAATCCATAGTGATTTTCATGTTTCCCAATCGATCCAATATTTCAGGAACAATATTTTGCATATGTGCCATATTATCTCCGTGATACAATTATCGTGATCTGTTATTAAAATGTTAATTCAGATCTTATTAACCGTTTTAAACCCGTCGCGACGTATCGATTCTTTATTCTCCCGATTCATTGGACTTTGCGAGAACAATCAGACGATTTCATAAATCACCAAAATAAAGGGAGCAGGTTGAAGAGTGGCACATGGAGAAAGAAGAATGAAGTGTGTACACACGTATGTACTTACACATGACGCGTGATGGCAGTTGGATGGCATTCCGCTCGATACCAGCCCACTCAATCTTTCAAAGATACATGGATATCATGGAAGCTGCGAAACCCAGCAACAATGACATCTGATTATCAGGTGTCATCGATCAGAGCAGTACACAGGATAAGCGATACACATCTGTAAATGTTTTTTGCGAAAATGAGCTTGTCAGAGTTCGATCCATTGTTACTCCCCTCTGAATATTGACAAGTTCGGTGATAAGTGCAATTTGGGAATTACTTTAAGTGATCCGTATGTTTATGTCCTATTGGACGCACATTCGAAACACTACAATTTAATACATGCGTATGATAGAATTATTCGAAACAACGACTATTTCCGAAGCAAACATTTTCAGTAAACAGGAATTATTATTCATTCTGTTGTTTATCGCTTCGTAATCAAATATATGTAAATTTAATAATGAATCGCCGTGTTTATCTGTAAATAGCAAACAGTGCGCAAAGCTTTAGAGCTACAGAGCTACAGCTACAGGATGTAACGTTAACGACCGCAGTAGTTAAACATTTAAAGGACGACTACGGCATGTGCCGCCGCAAGATTACAAAATTCCTCGATCTTTCCTTATTTTGTTTATAGTAAATCCCTGGCTCTTCAACGTTACTATAGCGGCTCGAATTTCTAATTAAGATAGAGTTTAATTTACGAAAATGTAATTGCATGTAAATATCATTACAGAAATATCGCGAGGTTCCGGATGTTGCTCAATTTATGAACTGAACCTCGGAAACTAAAATTGGAGAAAATTCAATAGATATTCAGTTTCTAAGCAGCTTTGATTGACTAAATTGATGATTGAATTGCGATAAATGTTTTTTGAAATCTAAAACCCTCCTCCGATTTTAGAAACGTCAATCAAACGACAGAAATAAGCATGATAAAATGAGACAAATTTGCAAACTGTTAAGACACTCCAATTATGGAGACAAATGTCGGACAGATTCTGTAGAGATCGTCGGTAAACGAGATATAAAGCAGAAGATATGCTATACATATAAAATATATATATACATGTATCGTATAAGACAGATCCACTCAAAGTGAAATGGAATAGCTCGAGAGAGTGAGAATATGACGGCAATCTCTGTAGTACCCAGTCTATATAATGAAGCAATCTTTACCTATGTATTTAGAAAATAGGATTCACGAAAATAGCGGAAGAGAGTGGCGCCGCTGATAGTATGTTTCTCTAGTAGTGCCTTTTCTCGACATTATTTCCTTTCGTCCAAACAGTGCCTTTCGAGCGAAATACCGCCCGCTACTCACTCCTAAATACGAGCTGCGTGAATACCAACAAGCGAGGGGCTCTGAAATTTTCACGGTGCACACTATATCCGGCACCCCGACTCTTTCGCGAATGAGCATTCGTATATGCGGAGAAATCCAATAGTACCCAAGGTTCTAGCGACTCGTAAACACAATGTGTCGCTGGCGTATACACGCGTGGTTGCACCACGAGCGAATACATTTTCTCGAGAAGGCAAAACCATCGTCTTTTAGTGACCAAGAAACTCGAGTAGCAAATCCTCTAGAAGCCTTTTACTCGGCATGGGCATTTTAATGAACATGGGTTTTAGTGTCGTCAGTAGGTATCCGTGTCGACGATGATGCACGCATAAATTCACGGTACGAGAGTAAGCATCATACGATGAAGAGAGGCCGAGAGAATGTGTTGATATAATTTATGAAATCCCACCCGCTGCATGCCAATGAAGAGGAAATTATTCATGATACGTGGATCGCCGAGCTTTCATGCATATATGACTCCGCGATGTTTACGTTTATTTTCCCATGTGCGCCGATTAAATTGACCCGAAGTGTTACGGGCCTCGCGTAAATTGATTTTCAGTAACTCGCGAGACACTTCCTCGACAATCTCAAGCTGTGAATCCCCATGTTGTTATCCGTGATAAATCGTATCCGTCGACCATATGTTACATATTTGTCGAGAATTTAATTAAATTCACTTATCCCAAGTGGCAACAGTCCAGAATGTACAACGTTCAGTTTGCCGAACTTGATTGCACGCCGTCGTATTTCGCAGCCCGAGGAAAAGTGGCAGGTCGTTGTGGGGTCTAATCGCAGTGGTCGAATCCCCATTAAATACTGAAGGTCGAAGAGCAAGGTGGTGCTTCAGTGGTGGCATCTTCCCAATACGTACATACATAGAACGTAGAGTACATACTGTGGGGCTCGCGGTGTGGGACACGCGTGAAACAAGAAACTCTGTAAGCTCTCAGCTCACGTAACCCAGCAAAGTTCATCCGGAACGAGCACTCGCTGCTAGTGGAGTCAGGGGAGGTCACTGGACATTCGTTAGGAGCTCTTTTTGCCAGTGGTTGCTCCAAGTGCGGCCAACTAAAAGTGCTACACTCTCTTCCCATCGTTCTCAGTTTCTTTTTTCCATTATTACACGCGTTGCGCGCGCGCTGATTACCGCTCGTGCGGTCTCCTACGAGCCATCGGAAGGTCCTTCCCTCGACGGAGATAAGGTGAAATCTGCATGAACGTGGGATCATCCAGAAAAAGGTCTCTCTCTACGGGATATGAGTGCAACGAAGGGCGCGATGTGGCATGGCATGATTACTCTCGGTAGGCACAATACGCAAAACACGTACGCGTTCCCTTTATCTTCTAGGGTGCAAAGCGGTAGCGCACTGGTACCTAAGCCGGTTTTCCACTTTAAACGACACGACGAGATAAACGGCCGAAAAGCATCCCTACCCTTCTCTTCAACCCTCATCTCGTCGCTGGCTGCGCCGGAGATCGTGCGCCGCTTTAATCACGCGTATTTCCCTGACACACTCGTACACACACACACACATGTACACTGTCGAAAACAAGCAATGGTACGTTGCGCAGGCTTGTATGCATACACACCTATAACCCACCGCAAAGCGCTTTGAAAGTTCAAGTAGGTACATGCGGCTGGTTCGAAAGGCACATACGTAAAGCGCATATTGAATTAGGGCATGTTACGTTTTACGTTGCGTTCTTTCGAGTACGGTTTGCACTATCGAACTCGAGAATGAATATAACGGAATGAACGATCCTTTAGTGAGGGGCTCCAACCACTTTAAGAGAGACTACAGTATTTGTCTGTAGCCCCGGCTTCCGACCTATGTGAGACGCGATCGAAGTTTGCCAATGCCTTTGCCTAGTTTTCGAGTACATAGTGATATCGCTTTCTAAGAGTGGTGACTGTGTCATTAGTTTCTTCGGCACGGTATTATACATATAAAGTATTCGCATGTATCGTAATCGTTAAAGCAAAATCAGGCTAATCACGTGCTTCCATTTAAAGCTACCAGTTGAGCAATTGTACCTTGATAAAAAATAAAATAAATTTTGGAATGGTGGAAATGTTATGAATTTTTCCGAGCACGCTCTCGTATCAATGGTTTCCCGAGCGAGTTTAATGGGGCCATACATTTGATGTGGTACACGACCAATAAAAGTTTTACAGTGGAACCCCTCGGTGTGATACATCCGCCCGGTACCAGAAATGTGGTGCTATTTACTCGAATAGGGGAAGTCGTGGGATGTAAACGTTATACCTGTATAAAATCTGCCATGTTACTGTGTATTCCCCTACCAAACTGAAAGCTGATGCTTACGAATGTATGCATGTATATTGCAAAATACTGCAGAGGGAAAAATCAGCAGAGTACGTTGCAAAATACAACTGGAACACGTTTGAAATTTCAACGGTATCAAACAGCATCAATGATTGTTTTTGTTTTTAATGCGGCAAGTCGGTTCGTAGAGTTTAACTTCGTTATGAACGTAATTAAAGCCTAAATGTCTAAAAAGCAGAATTCATGGACCTTATTTCGGAGGATATAAGAATTTCGAAGTCAAGAAATATATTTTGGGTGAGGCAATCTTGATGATCTCCGATCAAAACAAATTGATCCGTATCTTATTTCACGAGGCAAGATGGCTCGTATGAGCTACAGGAGATCCATCAAGATAACTCTTAATCCATGGAGGCACTAGGCCTAACGTTGAACCTGAACATCGCGAGTCCGAGATAAAATATCCTTTCGAGTAACTCAACCGTCAAGTAGCCACAACAGTTCGTGACCGTGCCCGATCCTATCGAGCTTATCGAGCTATCTAACCTAATTAGCTAAGCGACTATTCGCGGGAGTCTTACCGCAGACAAACTGCGAGATCCACGGCCGATAAACCGCGACCTGACCCGTTGGATTCGATATAGACCGCGCGAAGGAAATCACGGGAGCGGAACAAATGCGGGACCAAGAATAAAACGGGATAACGCGGCGCGTTCTGGCTAATAATTGGACCAATTAGCGGGACCAACCAGACAGAGGAAAGCTCCCGAGGACAATACGGCGAGCGAGGCGAATTGGGGCCGCAATGTTGATAATTCTCAGTTAATTAGAGGTAGCGTGGACTAGGTCGGGCGAATAGGGCAACGGAGGGTGGAGAGAACGTTAAGTAGAGATCCACCAACACGGTGGCTAGCTGGTCAATCCGCCGAGCCAGCAAGTTCGATTTGCTCGATTTACTTGTACCTGCCAACAGTGCGAACATGGCTTGCCAGAACCAACGTTGCTGTCGTTGTTGCGTCTGACCTTTATAGTTTCTCGTCGGACTTGCAACTATAATCCGTGCTACACCGTGACCAGGGGCTCTTTGCGCCTGGTCGCCAGGTAAGCGTTAGTTCCGGCCTGTAACTCGAGAGAAATCGTCAGGTCCCTGTTATCGCAGTTGTCCTAACCCTACCACTGCCAGGTGCCAAACTGCATAGTTGCGTGAAGCGCAACTTGTTTCACGACACGTACAAACCTGCGACAAACTTTCTGTACCACCCGGAAGTAACTAATGAAATCAATAATTATTGTTTCTCGAAATAAATCGAGATACAGACTGTATGTACGGGATATGTTTAAAAACAGCTTGCATTTGCAAGTGAGAATCGGGAACATTTGCCATATCGGGAGATCGGGGAAAAAATAGTGTCCGTGCGGCGCGATCGGAAATTGCTGCTCCAATACTCTGTGCTGTCAACGATGATACTCAATGCCAGGCAATTTAATAATGAAAGCCGGAGGAGCCGATGAAAATTACATCAGCTGCCGCGGTCGAACGAAACGGGATACTGATAAAAATTTGAGAGCAATTGCGCGTTTACCGGGGAGAGGCCGGACCGATGATTGATTACAGCCATTATGAACCGCCGATACAGAGATTCGTAAAACTTGAGCCATGCATTCGACGTGACTACGACCCCTCAATTTGTTAATCTCGCGGCAGAGTTCTAATGACTAATCAGGCTAACTGCCTGTTCATTGCATGAATCAGCTAAATGGAGTCTCCGCGCTGTCCCTAGCTAGAAAGCCCCAACAGAAAAACGCAAGAATCAGAGCATCAATCATTCCACTGATTCTGCAGTACGGAGGAATTCAGGTCACCGCGTCGAAGAACACCGTTCAACTATATTTAAGCCGCTTTCATAAATATTTCACTGGGAAAATGGGAAGGTTCCAAAGCAGTGGGAATTAGAAAGGGCGAGAGGTCGTGTTACTGCGGAGAAGACTCGAGCGCTCAAAATCCCATGCCACGGACAGGTGCGGTGAAGTTCGGAGCAAGTAAAAAGGTGGATTTTGGAGAAGCAGTCTCCTTTACGGTGAAAGGTTGCACGATGCTACCGCGATTCGAGTTTATCGAGCGTAGCCTCCGGGGGTTGTGCTACCACCGCAGGGGACTTTTCGCAGGGCCACTTTTCGAATTACCGGCAGGGAAAGCTCGTTGCTTCTCTCCTTTCCTCACACTCTCAAGCGAGATTTGTTAGACGTGTGCCAGGAGGCGATCCTCCTGGATTTATGGTGGACTGCTCACTCGCCCTTCCTCCAAGAGGTCAGACTACCTTTCGCGAAATTCATTACTACCGGACTGGCACTCTCACGCGAGGCAGAAGCCAATGTTGACAGAAGGGAAAGTTTACTTTGTAAACTCTACACCAGACGCGAATTTGTCTGCGGGAACCTCCAGGGCCTTATGAGAATCTGCCCAACAGGCTACACACGTGTGTATCCCGACGTTTACGCTCCAGCAACGACTATTTGCTATTGAGGACACTTTTTCAGGCGAGCCGAGGTAATTTCCTTTCCTTTGCCGAACGCGATAACGTCGCGAGTATGAAATATATCGCGTATCGATTTCACGTGGCTTGCTGATGTACGAGGCGGTCCGCCCTTCCTGAGATATTGAATAACCATTTGTCTTCGGCACACTGTGATGCCCCAAGTTCGCGAAATTAGTAGTCGCACGGCGCGCATCATCCTGATCGCAGTGTAGTTAAAGCGAAAATTGGAAAGCCCAAAGCTCATCCTCCACTTTCAGCTAGTTTGTCTTGCGGTGTTCACGGACAAAATAAAGTAACGCGAGATAAAATAGAAAGTCCGAATTAGCTCGTTTAACAAAGCAACATTTTCGGACAGACGAAGAATGGAAGAGAGACTCCCGAACAGTTCATTACCTGACAGTTCAGGAATAATGTTTCTTAATGTTGCGACGTCGAGAGCATCGGTAAGCGGCGTTTTAAGCGGGTTTCCTTCCTGAATAGAGTTCAAACTTTCCGCGAAACTTATAATACTGAGGAACTCGTTAAGATGCCACGGACATCGGTAGCAAAGTTCTTTAGCATAATCTGGAAAGTGAGTCCCTAGAGTGTTCATATACATAAATACGCATACATAAAGGACTGGATGCTACTACAAGCTTCCTTTTTTCTTTTTACTGTACTCTTGGTTGTTCGAAAATACTCTGAAGTACTTAGTTCGTTAAATATAACGAGATGGGCACGCTTTTATTAGGCGAGCCCAGAAATTGCAAGTTGTATCGAAAACTGGGGAACATGTATGTTCATAATATATTATACAACATACTCTTCTGCTTCTGCGCTACGCCATTCTATTTTTACAGCCTCTTTTACATTAAAGTTGAATTTAAAAAAAAGATTTTTACTCACTGCTTCTAAGCACTGAAGACTTTCTATAGTTTTACTTTAACTATTCCAGGAGTGAGTATTAGACAGAATGCGACTAATAATAGTCAACGAACATAACGACCGCTTCTATTTCACGGAACAATTCGGCGCTCTCAGTGACACATTGATTTTCATTGGCGCATTCCTGAACCAGGAATTGGCAGATCAGATAAAACACACAGGGAGACCGATCAGTGGCCGCGAGGCGATCATTAGAACGGCCTGGAAATCCTAACGAACTAGGGCCAGCGGCGGCGCGGCGCGACGCGGCAGTGCGGCGGCGTTTACATCAAGATGAACGGGAGCGGAGCGGGTAGCGAAGCGGATGCGGATCGCCAGCGGATACCGCTCTACTCCCCAGTGCCATTTCGGCCAATTACGCGCATCCAATTATCGGGCCAGCGGTCGCGGAATCGGGCTCACCGATCGTTATTCTCCGGTACATGCGAAACACGTTCCGGGTATATCGCGCGACGCGCGTCGCGTGCTTTTCATTCTCCGGCCTTCGTGGCTACGGAAACGATGTCATACGTCATTGCCGGTTTCATTGTTGTTCGTGGATAGTCGACCAGTATCGTTAACGTTCGCACTCTCGCCTGCATTAGTCCGCAGATCTGCGGAATCCGAACCACACGATCCTCGATCTGCAGTTCGGCTATCCTCCCGAGCAGATGTATTCCAATTTCGCGGTGGTTTTACAGCCATCGGATCGGAGAATTCGGTATCCGTACTATTCGAATAGCAGCTGAATCACGCTGCGAATCGCAAAAGGTCATACATGACTGGTTATATGTCTTTGAAACCGCGGTGGAATGCCTTACAGTTTTATTCTGGGAACGCTCCTACTGGTGGTAGTTCTACTTTCTGACTATGGAGCCATATATCCTGCAGGATCTTACGAGGACTCCTTGGAATTCTATCTTGCCCGTATGTCTTAACGGTGCATTACAGGTGGGTCTTTAAGGATAAAGTCGTTTTGCTCTGGTTTTAGTCATACTCCGTCGAACTGCTGGCAGAAAGAAGCTTTTTGAATTCTACTCTGCATACTTACGATTTTTTCGTACTTTGCGAAAGTTTACGAGTTTCTGTAAGATTACTGCTCGACGAGTTATTATTTTTTGATCAAACAGAAGAAATAATGATAGCTGCGGCTGCAAGCTTGCATCCGTATTCGCGATACTTTGAACGTTTCCAAGAGAACCTCACACTGCTTTGAGAAGAAAAATTAACAGGCGCTTTGTGACGTTAAGTTCGCTGCTCCCTTGGTGTGGCAGTGTTCTTCGAATTTGCATGAAAAGGGAATAAGGACTGGTATATAAGCTACTCTTCAAATGAATGCAAATTCTTCTTCGAAAGCACTTCCGACAAGAGGCGAGGAATTTGCTTACATAAATACAGTGTTATTGTGGCTCGAAATATTGCCACGGTCAACACTTATAGCCGGTGGCGAAATTATTAGAAATTCCCAACGTTAGGCAGGCAGACAGTTCGCATAAAATATTTATAGTCCGATAACAGAATTAGGGGGGTACCTAAAACACTGAGGGAGTAATGCATCGCATCGGATGCAAATCTCTTGCGAAAGATAAATAGAATGACAGTGACCAGGGATGTGCATATGCAAGTACTAGCGGTTCGGGAATACATGGAGCAGGTCGAAGGCTAGCGGATAAAATAATTGATTACCCCGGTTTTTTGCTCCCAATCGATCGCAAGCTGACACACTGCCACAAAAACAATTACGGCCTCAGATTAGAATTTGCCGTGGCACGTGTGGTCAGCACGGAGGCCACTGTATTCAGTACTCGTGGGCGTACTGGCGTGCCAAGAGATAGTAAGCACCACGCGATTATGCACGAAACTACCTCCAATCGGATGATCGGAAACACTCGCAATCTCTGCAAAGTATGCAAGTCGAAAGTTTATCAGGCATTTTCTCCGATTGATATCGCAAACTAACCAAGATTACGCGTCTCGACTAATTCAAGACTCTGGCCACGTGTCTTGAAGTAACTATAGTAACCCTCGACACGAAGATCAAGAGTCAAATATTCCATGGAAATATCTAGCTGAATTTTTTACGCATCCTCCATCCTGACCTCTGAGAAAGGTAATACGGGACGCAGTAATACGGGACGCAGTACTCGAAAGATCGGTATGCCTGCCGGAAACGAATTAGACCGTGGATTCGAGAAATGGTCATGGAACAGTGACGATAGAAGATAGAAGCGTGTTTTGAAAGCTTTCGAGGGACCGACTTGGCAATCCTGGGACACGAGGGTTGATCCCTGCAGCGATTTCCCTTTGTAGAAGAATTGCAGGCAAAGGACGAAGGATGTTGGGTTCTCTGATGCTTATATCATTCCGCTATCAAACCTCGAGATCCAGGAATGTA
Source organism: Trypoxylon attenuatum (assembly GCA_963989405.1). NCBI lineage: Eukaryota > Metazoa > Arthropoda > Insecta > Hymenoptera > Crabronidae > Trypoxylon > Trypoxylon attenuatum. Next base: position 6,939,766 of record OZ022490.1, on the reverse strand, counting down.
AAGAGAACTCTTGATGACACTTATCCTTCCCCCCCCCCTGGATTTCTACCTCCTTCTCGGTCTTTCTTGCGGGACGAAGCGTCGCGAACGATATTGACCCAATTCGCGAACGGACGACCCTCCAAAAGGAAATGGATCTTGGCAAGAGGCTGTGCCAGAACCGAATCAGACCTAATCCAGCTGACCACAACGATTTCATCCCCATCCTCCTTTCTCTTTCTCTCTCTCTGTCTTTCTCTCTCTCTCTCTCTCTATATATATATATATATATATAGTATATCTCTCTCCCTCTTTCACTCTGATCAGCGGTGAATTGAAGCTCCAAAATCTACGGTGCTCAGTTTCACGCCCGGGCTCGTACGATTTACACCGAGTTTCGGGTTTCGGTCAATACAAATGTAATTTATCGCGCACGATCTGATACACAGTTAAAGCAATTGCAATAAATCAGTTGTTGCGGCATTGCGCGCCTAAAGCTCCGGCCAAAAATTACACCCGTCGCCAATATAATTTATACTGCTTTTATTATTCCATTTATCGGTATTTTCAGAATTAGCACCATATTTCTCATTTTGCCGCGATAGATTTTTCCCCGCGTCGGCTCAACACGAAAAATCCTTGAACAATACCTAGTTCTGTTTTTTATGGAACGTCGAAAATTTCAAACAATCACCATTGTGCACCTCACCCGGATATCTCGTACTTTGGTCTCATTTTGCTAATTGAATTATTTTGAAAATTGCACGCGATTGTATCATGCTTGTCACAATGCGAAATGACGAAGCTAGAATTTCCTCAGACAAATTAAAACAAACCATACTCCAACTGACCCAGTAATTTGTAAGCTACGACCTCATCCACCTGCCGGTTCCTTCCCTATTTTCTCAGACACAGAGAACCTTTTGTTATTGAAAAGTATAAACTTTCTGGATAAATGAAGCGTTATTTTGCTACCTTTATTTTCACGTAACAAGACTATCATCGTTATTTGTCTTATTCATCCGTCTGATTCCTGATGTCGGTTTGATCTTGATAAATAATAATACTTCTTAACTAAACTTGTCGACACGTGAGGAAAATAATCGAAACGAGCGAAGAAGTAAGATTCGCTGAATGACTCATGTCACCTTTGCTTTACTCCTGTCCACTTGTGTTTTAGTGTTTGCAAGGTTTGAGCTTCCCTAAGCTTTGTAGATAACATCATGCACCCTTCCCACATTGCTGCAGGAGTTTAAACCGATTACGCTTGGTACTGCTTAAACGCAAACTGTTACCCCAACTACCGGCAACCTCGTCCGGGGACTCTGCATAGTACTCAATCATATTTCTCTTCGACCGTCAGATTCCCGATTCGCAATCGACAGTACAACTTTCGGCCTATTGATCCTATAATTCTATTGAAGTCTAAAATTTCACCGAACGATTTTAATGGAAAAACGAATTTAAAAAGCTATACAGGTAATGATGAATTATTCAGTGCTGATAAATGTGAGCAGTAAATCAGGAAATCGAGCCGCAGATAAATTGTACAATTAAGAAAAGAGATCTTTCATAGTTAGCCGGTTCTTTAAATTACTAATATATTGGAATTGAGTCGAGGGAAATTACCGAAGGGCTCATTGACGTGGTTCGTATTAAGTTTCCAATACGAAATGCATCCGGAGTACATCGGTAATGGAAGATTTCGAATCCCGATAAAAGCGCATTTCCCTATCAGGAAACAGTTCTCTCGCCCCTTCGATTCTCTCTTCGTTGCTCTCCCAAGAGATAGAACTCGATGTCTACAGGTTGGAAAGGTTTCCAGAAGGGACGGTGTTTTTGGTGGTCCCTTTGCGGTAACAGGAGGCAATCTGTTGGACTGGAAGTGTGTACGACTACCAAGTAGCCGGTGGCGAACATTGACAGCCAATAAGCAGTTCCGTCGGGGACAAACCCATTAGGGAAACCCCACCCATCGCTCGAGTTCTAGCTCTTACTACTGCGATCCTCCGAATAAATTATCGCTGAATTCCGAGTTCTCGGTGGTCGTAACACCGAGAGCACTGCGGATACACACTGGATACCAGCGGCGAAATCGCAGCAAAGACAGATAGATAGACCCCTGAAACTTGTTAGTTCTACCGAGCAGAAATACTTCGAAACTGTAATTTCCAGCGGTACAGTAAAGCAACCACGCGCATTATGCCGCTCGCCTGCCTTCGCGTCAGCGAACACCACCCTCGACTATTGCTCTGAAAGAGAAAGTAGCATGATACACGCGATTTATGCTTCTAACGGGGAATTGTTATCAATGAAAGGAATGCACATTCGCGCCTTGCATGATCTTGATACCTGGAATCCCTTGAGAGTCATTGATTCATTGCTATATCAGGCGTCGAAAAATGAAGATCGGTGAGTAAAATCGACAAGCAAGTTTGTGTGGGAAAGATTTTTTTATTATTTCGAGTGTGGTTCTTCAAAACTTGTTTTTTTCAATCTAATTTTACAACAAATATACATGCAATATAATATCTACGTTTAGTACACTAACACCGTCGAACAGTAAATGCTTTTGAAAAAGTATTCTAAATGTGCCATTCTGGCTTCTTTAGTGGTTTTAGTATTAAACATTCTCGACAGAATGCAACCACTTTTTTCATTTCTTTTTTAGCGTCACGTGTCTCGTGCAACTTGGTATTTCAAGTAGAATTCCTGCATTTTCCATACCGGAAACGAAGAAAGAAAAAAAATGAGAAACGAGACTTTTCTTCGTTCTACCACGATTAAGTTGGAAATGGGAGTAAATAGTATGCCGCGTTGATATAATTTCGTTAGATGGAACACAGCAACATTGAATGCAAATTATTTCGAGTAAAAATTGATTTTTCCATTCGAATCGTTGCAATTTTCCGTACAAAACACGAAAGCGTGGTAAATCCGTTTCAGTAAAATCGTTTGGGTAGCTTTAATAACAACAATTATTTCGGCACGTAAATAAGAGGCAAATGTGAAGCGCGCTCCTGATAAGACTCTTGGAAAGTGAACTGTAATAACAGATAAGGGCCCCTGGGGTATTGTAATACATAACGAAGCCTGTCCTCGACAATTCAATATCACAGCTTTAAAAGCCACGCTTTCGCACGTCGGCTGCATGGATTATTACAACGAGGACCCTTATATTTTATATTATCAGGTTTACGATTGCCTTGGATTAACTTTATGACTACCGACCTATTCTCAGCTTTACTGTCGCGTATATGCTCGTAACATCGACACTCCGCCTCGCTAGATGAAGAAAGGATCGCACAACACAAGACCACCTGGAAAACCCAACTATCCCATTTTCCGCTAGGAGTATTCAAGCTCGCAAAACAGCTTTTCCTCGTTGTCAAAGGAAAAATAGCCAGAGCAAATTCCCTGCATTGTTACACTAGACATTCCACTTGTGAATTAAATCACTTTCGCGAATTTTGGAATTGCAATATTAAAGAATAACCATGACATTAACAAATGACTAGAATTTAAGTTCAAATGTTAAAATATTCACGAAAATACAGGGTCACAGTCTATTTTTATATTTTGAATTACATTCGACAAGGACCATAATTTCTGCGAGTGTTCGAAAAGAAAAAAATCAAGCCAACGCAATTACATTTTCGTATTAATTAAATCCATTTGAAATCAGAAGAAGAAAACTGTAACATTAAATTACGGTCTTGCATTTTTGGTTGAAGTATCACGAAAGGTGGTAACAAAGGAACCGTAAGATATCACTTTTACGCGCGGGCTACCAGGAAAAGACTATTTCTATATCAAAGGTGCACCTCCAGTAAATGTATATTCCCCAGAATGGCTAGAACACCTTAGGAGCATGGTAAAAAGTGCTGGAAGCAAAAGAGGCAGACGGCAGAGGGTATATCTTTCAAAGAGCCGACTATCATTACTATTAAGCATACAAACGTGCAGGAGTCCGCGAAGAAGCACTGATCTCATCCCAAAGCTCGAGTCATTACTCCATGTCAGATAGAACTACGATAAAAGAAGTCCTCATCTATATTTGGAATCAACTTTAAAGAGCATCTCACAGGTAGTCTTCCTGAATAGCTACTGGATAGCTACACAAGCGGTACAAAATTATTCATAGACCACCTCATTTCTTCATGAGAATTCTTTTCCTAACTGAGAGAGAAACCTTGACGACAAAATGCAAAAACAGCATCCACCCGGTTTGCAAACAAGGTTTGCCATGCCAGAAACATTACTTTGTAACAATATTCGCGCGTAAACACAGAGAGCTCGTAACAACCAGTGCTCTCTCTCTCTCTCTCTCGCTAAGTGTGCTCCTCAGAAAAAACAAATGCCTCCAGTTGTACATTTGAAAAACGTTCCGCGGTTATTTAAGAAAGTAGTATCGTTGATAACTGCATTCAGTATGAACAGAATGGATGAGAAAAACGGCATTGTTTACGACCTATTAAAACTAGTTGAAATTATACGCTCTTAGTCTTTCGACAATCCGTCATTCGAGTGGCGCCAGACAGGCCAGACTTCAAAACTGTGAACTAATTACAGTAACGTAATTAAGTAATTAACTATCTAACGTAGGACCGCACAAAGCGACGTATCTTAGCCTGCCGAGAACGAAGCCGTCGAGGAAGACGAGGAAAGTGTAGGTACAGAATCCTGTAACTGTATGCGTGTGTAATTGTGTGAGTGTGCATATACTACGTGTAATTCCCCTAGATTCGTCGTACAGTCACGCAATTAAACCGTCCCATTACTCGGTGCCATCTATGCCCCTAAATGCCAGTAATTTTACTCGGCCGAAGAATGGCGACAGCTACAAATAAATGTTCAATCTCTAATTCACGCCGGTCTTCTCTTTACCCCCCGTATTAACCCCCGCGTCGCGATAATGGATCATTTGGAGACTTAGTTAATTGCGGAATTACATCAGTAATTACTCGAATACATTACTCAAGTAACTTTTAACACTTTCCACTTGAACGTTTCTTCATTAAAATGCTGTCTAATACATCGCTTACATTAAAATGGAACATTGGCGTCAACGATTACTCTCTTTGAATGATACTACATACTAGGAATAAAACTGTAATCATGAATTTAGCAAAGCAGAATATGTATTCCATTTTCGCGTATGTTATACGAGTGCAAAAGATTAAAAATTTGGCTCTCAAAATATGAACTGGGTAATAAGCCATTTTAGTTCAAATTAAAGTTTTTCTGCAGATGTAAAAGGAACATATCAAATATGTGGGAAACTGATCTGCGAGACCCTTTCACGTTCTGTCATGCGATTGTTAAGCCGTCCTTGTGAAAGAAAAGTTCTCCCTCTCTTTCTCTTTTTTATCACGCACTATCACGCGTCGCGTAATAATTTAAAAGCAACTCTAGCTCGGCCAGCCAGCAAATCGCGCATATAATTTTCGCACGGCGACCAGTTTTATTCCAGTGCAAATTTGAATTTATCGCCGGTATTTTTCGGTGTACGCGGCACGGCACACCGGCGAAACGAAAAATAAATATTCACGGACAGACAGTCGCGTGACCGTGCGGCCAAGCGGCCGTGCGCGCATCATTTGCGAGAATAATAGCGTCAATATAGAGAGAGGAAAAGAGGCGCGCGCGACTGAAAAATCCATTTACCGTGAGAGCTTTCTCATTTTCAACCACTCCTTCCAAGCTGCATTTACTCAGGCGAGAAAAACTCCACCGAACAACGAATCTATGTATACATGAAAATTTATTTAGACTAATAGCTAATTACATATTTGAATGCGCGATGAAATATTAATCAAATAAACTCATCTGCATTGAACGACCAAAATGCTACATTATCTCATATAATTAAGTTAATGTTCAGATGATCTACATTCACCCTGCAAAATGTAATATTTCATTATTAGGACGGAAAAAAACTAAATTGTCACGTTTATTCGAGTTCCTCAAATATTCACGTCCCAAATTCTCAACTGAAATTCGAAGCTAGCTACCGTGCGATTAGCTATTGGTAATTGATCGTCGACAATGGGAGCAACCGCAATGAGTATAGGTTTTGCATTGTTAATTAAGACCCCGCTTGATAGATTCCAGCACGTGTGCTCTCAGGTTTTCGATGAAATCAAGGAACCCAACGCGACGCGTGCTTCTGAGACCGGGTAATAAAGCGGTCAGGTATACACCGGGTATACCTGATATAGCGAAGCGCGAGGAAAAATGTTGCCTTAATGTAAGGCAACCGTTAAATGTTCGAGCTTACAACGTAGAGTGTAGACTCACGGCACGATTTTCTATCGGTCACGAAGCTCTGTAGATGAATTGATGAGTGACACGAAAGACACAATATACAATGTGTATACAGATATTTCGAAAATTGAACTCTCTGCATGTTATGTGTCATGTTTTGATTCCCGTAGATTGACCGATAAGATATTGTGTTTTACTTTGATACACTCGATGTATTTAGTTCAGTGTATTTCATTGCCTTTCATCATTTACAAATCAAGTCAAATGAATTATGGTTCTGTGATAACAACTAACTGATACGGATAATTGTTTTTTATTATTCGATATTGTTTGATAATATTGATTCCGTAACGAAAAATACTTATGATTTAATCCTGTTGCCCTATTGAAGATAACAAGTGTCCAGGAATTATATTAGCCACGACGGTACGGATAAAATTAAGGATTGTCCGATATTTCTAATAAATTATTCAGTTGACAGTAATCAGAGTAACAAGACGATAAATAAAGAGAACTAGGCGAAGTATGAATAAATAAAGCCTAGTACTTGAAAGATGGAAGTACAGATCCATAAATGTATATAGAGCGCAAATTCAATGTTTAACGTTGTTCCTTGTAGTATATGTTTCTCAAGTTCGTTATCCCGTTACATCTCCTCTGTTTTTTCGATATTCCCAAGTGCGATACGCTGCTCCTAAAGCCAAGTTTTCAGGCCATGAATCTCGAGAACTCTCATAAAGAGTAGATTCCGAGTGTGTCATAATACGATATAGCAACGCTATAGTAAAGTTTCCGCAGCAGTCATGCCGAGATTACTCAAGCGCTTTCACCTCACTCGATCGATAACCCTTCGCTCTTTAGTTGGCTTAATTGACAGAATTGATTGACACAAATTTATGTTCTTCATGTTTTTCAAATAAAATATCTAACAATAAGAGAAATGCTCAATGCGTTCTAAATTGTCAAAGTTTCATGGAATTTTGCGTAAGTATTGTTGTATTTTCGACGACAATACTACATGATTAAGCATGATATTGGCGGCACTCACGGTTTCAAAGAGCTGTATGAACAAAAAATTCTTGCAATAAATTTTCCGAATTACGCGTAGGCAGAAAACCCGGCAATATGTAGTTCTTTGATCTCTGTGAGAGAATCCATTTATATTGCGCGCGTAATATACGTCAATTGAAAAACCCGACGCAGGATAAAATATTACTCATTATTTCATTGGAGTTCCATTTGCGAAATAATGCTATATTATTTTGCACGGCAATACAGCCATCAACCGCGTAAAGCTGATTCACTTCATTCTATCGTATTAAAGCGAACTTACAGTAAAAGAATTTTAAATGTGATCAACGGATAAGCGAATGAAAGAGGGGTACGAGTGTGCGTTGGCGTATGTGTATGTGTGTGTGCGAGAGAGAGAGAGAGAGAGAGAGGTGTTTTGAATTCCAATTTGATGCGTGGATAAATTGCGATCGGGCGACACATGAATTTGGCTGTTGTTTATACAACAAATCAGGCGGAACTTCACCCTAGCGGAATGATATTCCCTAGTTCTATTTAACCTATTTAAAAGCCATTACAGCCGGCGGGAAACGAGAAACCACGACATCCCTGATTAAACGGGCGAACGCATCGTATTTCGGCATAGTACTCGTGAAATTGACAACCGAATAAATTTAGTAATTTTGCGAATAAATTGCAACCCCCAACCAAGTTAACGTTATAGAACGATGTATACAAATCTGAATCTTGTGTGTAATATTGAAAAAAAAAAGAAAACAAAATGAAGCAGAAAAAGGGAACAATTAAAAGAGTTTTGAAAACCCAGTACCTGGTGTGATTAGGGAAAAGTATTCATATAGACAACAAACCAGGTCCTCTTCACAAACAATTTCAGTGAATATGTGTACTGTGAAGATGAAAACGGTGCACGGGCCATCGGAATGATTGAATATTACGCTATATAACTTTTACGAACAACGTGGTATGTACCTGGAAAGTGGAACGGTGCGAAATGCCGGTGGGCAAATGTTACCAGGTCTGTCGAAAATTCCCAGGTTTATTAACATTTCGCTGCGACAGTACATTTTAGTTAGTTAACTACGTGGTTCGTGGAAACAGAAAGAGAGAGCGAGGAGAGAGAGAGCGAACGACGTACAGAGAAAAAAAAAGAAAAATTCATAAGTAACGGGACGTTTGGAAAAAGCGCTTACTTAGACAAGCAGTAGAGAAAAACTACGAAAGTTACTGTTTCTGCTTGACACGATAAATCGGCCACTTGAAACCGCGAGGGCAGCAAACTTCCGAAATAAACTTCTTACTGGCGTGTTATAGTTACGGATGGCAAGCGTCGACCCTGAGGTTCACCTCTTTCGGTAGGTGTACCCTCTCACTATCTCCATGAATCAAGAACCGCGGGAGCGGCGAATGCTCACAATTCTCCCCGAAAACGATGCATATGCAGACCTGTCAAATATCCTGAAAGTTTGCCCGCCGCGAACTCATGCAAGCGAACTTTCCCCGGCATCGATATTCTGTTGCGGTAAACGCTCTCGCCACACGGTATTCGTAGTCGACTACTTTTGCACACCGGCTAAATTTACTGTGTTCCATGCCCGAGAGCAAAAGCCGCTACCCGCCGAGAATATATATTCCCGAGCGAGAGAAAATCGCGGTTGCGCTACAATTGTTATTATACAAACCACATGCGACGGCTTTATTACTTAGCACATTTATCGGGTGCCATTAATTTGAAAAAAAAAAAAAAAACGGAACACGAATATGAACAACGCCACGCTCACGACGGTGTTTACCGATAAACTCCAGGAGCTTGATTTTGCTTCTCTTAATGAGCAGCAAGTTTTTTTTCCCTGTTTGAATTTTATTTTACCCTTTGGTCACGTGTTTTGTACTCTCAATTCTGCAGTGAGAGGAATCTGAATACATATCCCCGCGAATACCGATAGTCTTATTCTGCCCCAATTGTTATCAAATGGATCATCGGCACTAAAAACTGAAAACAAGCAAATGTAGCTGCTTGTCTCTCGTATTATTCAACGCATTTAATCTGATAAATGAAATAGGTGAAATCTGAATTTAACAGTTTCAACTGACACTCGGAAAGCTTTTATGCGGTGTATATAGTGGTTTAATTAGATACAATAAACTCGGGAAATAGCGTAAAGCATATGATCTATCGCTATTTAGGTCTTGAAGTAAACGAAAACGACATTTAGTCGAAATGGTCCTAACGATACCACCAACAGGCTTACTAAATCTCCGTGGCTCACAGATCGCGTCCAAGAAAAACAAAAGTTGGCACAGCCGGTCGCTCTGATGATACACATTTATCATTTATCAGGATTCGCCAAGGAAACTTTTTTAATGCCGTGCTCGTTTCACAGGCACTACGATATCACTCGGCGATCTGTCCCGAGTTCTTAGAAACGTTAGCCATCTCTTTCTCTTCCTCTCTGTCTCTCTTTTCCCGCGGATTTACGGGCTTTCGCTTCCCCGGTTATTACATACCCTAGAGCAAAGTTCACAGATCCAATAAACGGGCGGATATACTTCGAAGAAGACAAATGCTCGATTCGGATTCCTCGTCACGATCGCAGTTGAGGGAATGCCGATGTGTAATAGTACGGTTCTCCTGCATTCCTAACGAGAATTTCCTACTTTTTTTCCTCAATTTTAGAGGAGAATGCCAAGAAGGACGTGGGCAATAGCAGCTATCATTCGATTCCTCAATCGGCAAGGATACCATAGGTTTGAAGTAGATATAGATAACTTTGAGAAATTCTAGCCGAGAGAATGCTATTTATCCTGTATCCTGACCACTGTCGAGGATCTGGAATAATAGCCGTCCTCCAAACGTCAATTCAGTTATGGTCTCTCCACGTGAGTTCTACAGGCCCGTACCCGTTTATTGATTAATTCATTTAGAACAGGTCGATTTACTTGTGTTTGCTTTCGCGATTCGCTTGAGTTGGCATAATTGACAGAAAGGGGAACTATTTTTGACACATTAGAAACTCAATTGTTACCCATGAAACATACATATGCCGCTGCTTGTTAGAAATACCAATTTGCTAATAATAATATTCTAACATTGATATGGACACAGATCATTTCAATGCGTCTAAAAACTACTACCGATCGTATAACATATTCACGTACATACGTGTTATGAATATCGGCAGATTTTTCGATATCTCCTGATACGTACATGTATAAGGTAATTGCAGATAGGCAATTGGTTAAATATATTTAATTATTATGTAATGAAAATAGTTAGTGTAAAAGCTATCGCTTCTAATTGTTTGGAATACGTAATATGTGCTTATTTATGTATTAGCTTTCATTGTCAGTGGCACGGTAAGTAAGGTAAGCCTCCTTGACCGGTTCAAGCTCGAAGGTTACGCGTTTCGCAACACGACTTTGTTTACCTGTCTGCTCAGTTTCATCCCAACCGTTTGCAACGTAGCATCCTCTTCCAGTTTCCTACGGCGGATGGAACACATGGAATTCTACTACTATCTTCGTCTGTATCGTGAACTACTTTACGATCTGTAGTCGCATTCTACTGCGATTTCTTTCAAGAGTGACATAACTCGGAATGTCATTGCTACTAAACATTTAATCAGAACATAATAAAACAGATGAAGGTAGAAGAAAGCCTTTGTTATAATAAATTATAATATAAATAATCATGTATTAATATTTAATTCGTGCAATTTTGTGAATATATAGTACATGGGAAATAAAAAATCAGTATTCAGATATTTAATTTATTAGCGGGAATATGAAAAAATTTTACAGAAAGTTGAAATGCACCGCCTGCTGGAGAGTTATAAGCAAACACATGCATACATATTGTACACGTGTACACGTCAAATGTAGGTAGTAACGGATTTTTCTTCGCAATATATTCGGAACTTTGGCTCTGTTCATTCCATTTGCGTAACTTCATGTTTTTCGTAATTTTTGAAATTCCTCGCGTGTTCCTGTGACCCTTGTGATAGTTACACAGTTTTTATTATTTTACATTATTCTACTTGCATAGGATGTACTGATACTTAGAGGGAAAAGCGAGAATACTTTTTACATGTTAGATAAAGCGGTTGGAACATAAAATTCTACACTTGCGAATTTCAAGAATCCTACCGGTTTTGAGATAGAACAATACGTAACAAAAGTAACTTTAGAAGGTACCGTATACACAGTATAAATACTTTGACCCCACAAGCAATTACCCAGTGAAAAACTTGGGTTACTCTTTCGCGAGTTTTCCAATTTCACAACTCTGGAAAATATAGCCGCAGAGTAATGTTCAAACGAAACTTCATCGCGATTAGATTGATAAACAGTTTTACGTTAACTTCGCCCGAACACAATGCTATTTTTCTTCGTTTCGGGGAATGACGGAAAAAAGTTTAAGTTATCGTCAGAAACAGCAAGTATTGCGATACCGTAAGAAATAACAATTGAAGAAATAGATACAGAAACCAACTAACAAGTAAGAATCCATCTAACGAAGAAAACCAATCCCAATATATTTTCATGTTTTTCAACGTACAGAATAACCATTTTCTTAATTCGTAACTTGGGACCATATTTAAATACAATTACTATTTGAATGATTATCAATCCGTGTATATAACAATCACTCGCGGATGTCGTTCAGAATAAAGTGTTCATAGCCCGCATCACAACGTTAATATATTCTTAATCAATTTTGCTATACAATCAGAAATTGGGGCGCGTTTCTCATTCGGCAATACATTTATCAGAACGATAAATCCATTTATCCCGTTGACACGAATGTTTATACCGTGTATTTAGAATAGGATTAAGGGGAACTTATTATTCGAGGAAAACTAAAGAGATCATGAAATACGCACCAGTTGTTCTCGAAACCGAGCGCGGCATGATGAATGAATCATTAATGAGGAAAACGAGGATCCACGTCGCGCAATCATTGAGGGTTAATTGTAGAGGCGAACAAGATAGCAGACCAAGCGGACTATATGACATAATCGAATGGAAGGGTACGCGGACCAAGCGGTATGATGCGATATCGCGCGTCTAAATTAGAGTCTGAACCGTAATCATTCATGCGCGTCAGTGGCGGCGTGAAACGAGATTCCGCCTCATGTGTCGGGTCAAGTAATTTAATAATAATTATTCTCCCACGCATGTGCCACCGAAATACGGGCAGATCGCCACGCTGCTTTTGGTTCACTCATAAATCACAGGGGAAATTGTTCTGAGAAGTCGACTAGTTGATCGTAATATAACTACCTTAAACGACAAAATCGTAACAATGATCCGTGCAGCACAAAAAAAGAAAGAGAAAAAGAGAATCCATGGGCGTAATGCAATCATGTATCTGTGAAATTTTCCTCGGGTTTGTCTACCGTTTCTCACGCTTCCCGCGCGCTTCATCCGGTTTTTCATAGCTCGAATCGAACAAGTGCGCTGATTAAAAGCGAAATCTAATTTTTCGGAACGAAGGTCGAGCACACATTTCAATTGGTGAGCTGGCGCATGGTTCGATAGAAGCGCAGATACCTCTGCCGGCGATATTGACTCGATTTTAGCTGCAGAAAACCGGGGGACTAAAAATTTTGCACAGCTAAACCTGGAAAGAGTCTCTCTTTGACAATTCTCGGTGGAATCTTATCATTTCGAGGGAGCCACTGGCTGGTGATCTGCCGGAAACGAACGTTACCCGTATCTTGGTGCTCTGTGCTTTTCCGAGGTGAAAACTTCGATAAAAGTAATCGTTTACTTTCGTTCGTACGGAAGAGCCTTCGGTCCGCTCGCATGAGAGCGGCAGAGTCTTCGAAAGCTCCGTGACTTTGTTGGTTCGTGCACAGCTCCCTAGGCTTTTATGAGATCGGCTGTCTCTCGGCGCCCGTATGCGGAGGGAAAGTAAACCGCAAAGGCAAAGCTCGCCTCGTTACCCTCTTGTTGTTTGCTTCAAGCTCACTCGGCACTACTGAAATAAATCCACGGAACCTACTGCAAACCTCTACGTTCTACAGAGTATTCGTCTTATTCGGAGATACTTTGGATCAATATCATTGATCCATCAGCAAATCACGAACCAATTGTAACGGTAAACCCAGCTGAATGTACTTCATGGTATTTTCGAAATTAGTAAAAAGAAATCATTTCGAAGTCTCTGATAGTAAGTTTGCATGAACTTTAAATTGTAATTCTATTCTATCTTCGAAAAAACGTTCCATACACATTTTGTAAAATAAACGGCAGTGAAAGAGTGTATTGTACACATGAGAAAACGGATTAGAATAGATAACACGGGGATACATACGAATAGGTACATACTCTTCTTATAACGAGTACAGTGGAAAACAAAGAAAAGTCTCCTGGGATACATAAATTTTAGGGATATGGGATTGTATCGATCCTTATTGTGCAAGTATAAAGGACTCTGTAAACATAGGTACGAATAGCTTTACCGTGTGCGAGCACACATTTACGTTCTCTACCGGTTTATGATCCGTGAAAAATGTGCGATAAATTCTCTGATAAAAACGTGTACATGATAAATATCGAATCAGTACACAAAAGCTCAATTATTTTCAGTAAAAAGTAATGTCTACTGTTTCCCGAACCAAAAATTAATTAAATCCATTCCACGATATTCGCTCATCGAATTCGTTATAAATTGTACTGTTTTTAAATTGAGCATAGTGATAATAGTAATTCGAAAACGGGTCATCACATTTTGCTATGGAAATGGGAATGAACATTTGTCTTTTTCACAGGAACATCGAGCAAACGTAACGCGTTATCGTCGTAACTGAGTGCGTTTGTAACCGGCACTGTATACATATAACACATTGCAATGATTGTATCTGTGCTTTGTTCTCTCGCGGACAGTCCAAAGTATTCCCTGAAGCCCGTTCGTATCTGCAAACATGATAGTCTAACAAGGTTTGCAAGCAAAAGACATTCTCTACAATTGAATGCAAAACCGAATTGACTTCCTCGAGTATTCAAAGGAAATAGAGACAACTCCTAATCAGTGATTTCTTTCAATTTCTAACGTTTACTATAGCACTCTAACTGGCACACACGTGATTCAGTGATATGTTGTATACCTTTAGAATCGCGATTTGTGAAATATAGAAAATTCTGTAAGCAAATTAAGTATATGCGGATATATATATATATATGTATATACTGGCATCTTTCGAAAGCAACTGCTCAGAAAGACTTATTCAAGTTAAGATGATCTTTGAAATCCTATGAGAAGTTGCGAACGCGCAACGCTTTGAGACAACTGAGTCCGCCGCAGTTGGCACTTTAGAGCATTTAGCAGACCCTTTCTAGACAAATTAAATTCTTAAACGACAACTATTTGAACACTGCAAAAGATCTTCCGAAGAAATCGACGAGAAAAAGAAAACTTGAAGAATAATAGAAATACCTCTTTTTATGTGAAAAACGGCCAACTGAGAGATAAAGTTCATTTTGCAAACGCAATTTCGATAGTAAAGATCTCCTAATTCAAAGTTGAACGAATGTATCTGGCAGTAGCCCGACTCTTCAGCTTGCTCTCTCCCTCTCAAGCTCAGGAATTATGGATGCGTTCCACTTTCGGCAATGAGCAGAATGTGGAGGTGCAATGCTCACCCTGCTCCCTTTGGCCGCCCACTTCCACTCGACTTCGCGACCCACCCGTCTTCTCATCCAGGTTGGCAACAGCATCTGAAGCGTTAAGGCGAATGAGCGATGTGCCAATGTCTTGTGGTATGATGGATCATCCAATACCAACCAATATGCAGTATTGCACGTGGAGAGGTAAACTGGTATCCATGCATCAAATCGACGCTGCCGGAAAGGGGTGGTGCACCATAGTACAAGCACCTCTGGTTACCTATCACTATACAAACGCTCGAGTTCCTCCTGGTCAAGGAACTGTTCTTGTTATCGCGTTCGCTTCATCACACCGTCAGCATACCACATGTATACTCGCATTGCCATGATTCCGTCTCAACCGGATATGAGCGCACAATTCTCGATTTTCCACACGAATTCGACTGATCGTTACCATAGAGCAACCCCTCTACCCAAGGTACACTTGATGTACAGCCATTCGCACCAACCCACGGAAACAATAAGGCAATATTTTATCTCTGAATTTCCGCGACTTCGGAACCACTTGAGAATACTTGAACAATATTGATAGTTGAATAAATATTTTGTAAAAACTTACCGAAAGGTGAGAGTGGTTAGCGGACGGTAGCTTTTATGACTGTTGACATCTTGCATAGGGGTACCCCAAAAGTCGTCCTTCCAAACGCTGCTTAAAGGTGTTTGCGCGAGCACGTCCTTGTTCCTCACTACTGCAGGTATATCGTCGTGCACGAAATCACCTCCCAAAGCGTTGAGGTAGCAGCCGACTGCAACGAGAGCAACCGCCGCGTAAATGCACCATCCGGGTGGTTCGTTGGCCTCGGTATCGTTGCATCCGTTACGGCCAGGTCTCTTGCTCGTCTGGCAGCAGCAACCGGCAGCATTACTGCCGGCTGACCCATTGTTGCGTCGTCTCATGGCTTTTACCAGCGTGGACCACTTATGGCCACGCGGTTTTACTAAATGTTCACTCGAAGACCACTTCTATATAACATTATCTCTCGGGCGAACTGCTCACGGCACAGCGAGCAGACCGACACGGTGGATCTATTGTTAATTGCATCTCAAAGCTTTCTAGTCAATCGAACCACCCTCTTTCGCGTTGGCGAGAAAGCGACTAGGCTAGTAGCCTCTTTTGATTATTCGCTCTTCCTTTTCATCAAGCCGCACCTGTTGATTTTTTCCGGAGCGTGTAGGGCTATCGATGGGCCTTCAATTCAGATGGGGAGCTTTTAACGCCCTAGTCAGTCTTGCGTCCGGAGTATGCCTGCGTTGGGGATGGTTATCAGGCTCGGTGATAATAGCTCGCCGCATCACACTCTTCCGTTTACTTGAAGCACGCCACTTTGAGCATTCGTTTCTCTCATGATGAGCATGATAAATGACGGATGGTGGTTCATTATTTATCGAACTACCACGTTCAACGTACAAGTTCGAAATAGAATGTGATTCCAACGCAGGTTGATTGCTCTTCTTGAGATAATCCCTCTCGCGTGGACCTCTTTGCCGGATTGGCCCTTTGGGAGGCTCCGGTTACACTTTTTCCACTACGCAAACGTAACAGCTCGTTAGACTCGCCAGAATCAAACCGCGATTAAATCCGCATCACTGATTCACACTAGTTAATTACCGACCGAAATGTCCGAACGAAACCGCCAGGTTCAAACTTCTACCTACCCTGCGCGTTACTCAACACAGTTCACATTGTGTCAATTACGGGGGAACCGTGTTTAGTTCCAGTATCCGAGAATTTTGAGTTTCAACTACGAATTTCTCTTTGGTATTAACTCCTGACACAAAAATACCTCCAGCATGCGAACTAGCACTGTGGTTTTAATGCTCACTCCCATGAGATAGCCGAATGTTAAACGAACCTATGCCATACGATTGTATACGTTCTATATGATGCATTAATTTAGCGCGTCGCCGTAATTAAGCATTATCATCCTTGGCTGTAGTTGAGTTTGCGTGTCACCGGCATCGTATGACGGAAGGTACATATGCACGCTCACTAGCGTCGTTTTAGCACTAATATGTGTTTTGCTCGCGCTCGACCTTCGAGATCAAAGCCTTGTCAATAGTTGGCCATTAGTGGAAGATAGCAGCGAACAGAATAACGACGTGTGCGGTTCACCATAGTAACAATTGGCAATTTAAAATCTATCATTTTGGATAGATAGATCCGTTCTAAAAGTTCACTCAGCGATCTTGTATCTATCCGTGAAACTCTCTCTCTGCGTGGCGACAAACGGATTTGGGTAAAATTATGGAAAACGACGAGCCACGGTAGGATTGCAGAAAACGGGTGTACGACCTAGATACACGACGTTGCATCCAGGGCTCTTCTATTGCCGCGACTTTACTATGCATATAGATCTATTCAAGCGGTCGCATCTCGCCAAAGGCACAGCCTGAAATTTTCCTCGATACCTTTTCCCACCCTATTTCCTCCTTCCTCTTTTCGGTTCTCCTTCGTCTTCCTTTTTCCGCCCTTTTGCTTCCTTTGCCTGCTTTTTCATCCACTGTCGCCTCCACGCTCTTTTTTACTTTGTGCCTGTTCGCGTTAGCGAATCAGGTTTCCTGACTGGTACCACGACAGCTTCGTTTAGTGGCGGTCAGTCGGTTTCGTTGAAAAGGCCATTCGTATGGCAGGGTGCCTCTGAAAGGCATCCAGGAATCGGAGCATCCACTGGTCCATGAAAAGGGTCAAACCTCCACTAATTTAATGCGTCGATTATCCTCTCATACGCTGGTCGCTTAGTGGTCATCCGCAAATCCACAAATCCCACATAAGTTTATTTTGCCAGTCAACATTGCAATTAACTAATAGGATTATCACTGTTGCAAAAACTCAATAAATCCATCGATGAATTTGACATTCAGCACAATATTCGTAATTCACCCTTGTCGAGCGCGATACCAAACGATTGTTGCGGTGGTGCAGTAGTCGACAGTTTTCCTTCGTACTTGAATGGTCAATCACACGTAATACCGCAGTGACAAGGCATATAGCTGTAAACATAAGGTAACAAGGGGATGTGCGAAGTTTAGAAAAGTTTGCGGGGATAGACCACGCGGAGCTCCAACGCTAGACTAGAAACACTTTTCCGGAGTTACCGCAGGTAGTTTTGAATTACACGCACGCAAGAAAAAGAGAGAGGTGTGACTCAACTCGAATTTCGGCGGTTCGTGTCAGGACCGCGATAAGCGCAAGACTAAAGGACGACGGCATCCGCCCGGTTATATACCCAGCGCACTCTGACCCGCAAAGCCGCGCCCGCGCACCAGTCACCCCTGGGCTTTTCCCTCCACCTGCTGCCCCCTCCCCCCATCCCCACCCTCTACCCTGTCTCAACCACTCTCCACAACCCTCCTTCTTCCACTCTCGCTGCCTTCCTCACCCTTGAATTTCACTCACTGCCATGCTCGTATTTGTTTACTCACGCTTTTTACCCGCGAAATTTACCTTCAAAATCGAGCCAATGTTCCCGGATCTTCGCGAACGTTTCCGCAGAGCCGGCGAGTAATCCAAATGCCACGTACACATTTACACACAATAGCTTTAGATTCTCCAACGGTAATGTGATTTCCGCAATTTGCTTAAGATCCGCAGAATTCGACCCGCAGAACGCAAAGCTGGTAAGCAGTTTGAAAAGCGGATTATTTCGAGGGATCAAAATTTTGAACAAGCTCCGAGTGGAGGTTGTAATTGTGGGGTGAAATGTATCGAGCATTAGTATTTTGGGCGTAACGGCATCTAATTATTCTTCGATGGTGTCGAGGTGCAACCGGGCATCAACGGTTGCCGATGATCCAACGGTCGAATGGATCATGGCACACGAACCACTGGACATAATCACGATACGAACTCGTTACAGCGACGATGATACGATAACGAGCTCGCTCATAGCAGCGACGCGCCGTAACACCCGTAGAACGTAACTGCGATACTCGCCCCCGCTGAGTGAGCATCGAAAGGGCGCTACCATTTGATTGTGTCCCTCATTCGTCCAATGGATTTATTCGCGGAAGTACGCGTGGCCAAGGGTGTATATTCGAACGATGGAAGTCCAATTACGGTTGCCGTAAATACTCTACGAGATCGTTAGCACGCGGTTGGTGTTATAAAAACGATACTCGTTTCCGCTCGAAGGTTGAAGAAAAAAAAAAAAAGGAGAACATGGGATTTCGCTCAAGGAAAAAGAAGTCGCAGCAGTAGGAAATCGATAACCTTTCTTACGCGTTTGCTTGCTGCTCCTCGAAAATGCAGTTCGACCGCGGAAATCCGAAGTGCTGGCTGAGTGCGGCATTGGTGAAAATAACATAATGACCAGAAACCGAGCGATCGACTCTGATTGTCTGAGTAGCTTAAACTTGCCCGTATTTGGCGTCAAATTAACGATGGTTTGCTCACTCGATATGGAATAAATTTAGCCGTGCGCTGCCGCGCGCATTGATTTGCTCTGCTCTTTCTTTTTCTCTCGGCAAATCTAATGCAAAAGGCTTGGCACAAATGTGACCCATTG
Organism: Trypoxylon attenuatum; assembly: GCA_963989405.1. Taxonomy (NCBI): domain Eukaryota; kingdom Metazoa; phylum Arthropoda; class Insecta; order Hymenoptera; family Crabronidae; genus Trypoxylon; species Trypoxylon attenuatum. The sequence goes on along the minus strand of OZ022490.1, from coordinate 6,920,315 downwards.
GATTTTTCATAGAGGGTTTATTTAACAAGTGGAATTACCGAATTCCAGAGTGAATACTGTGAATTATGAAACCGAGTTCCGAAATTAAAGTTAAGAGTTCATAGCTAATCATTAGTATTATTGATGCAGCGTTTCTCGAAATAGAAAGGTCAACGAACCATTTGAAAATCGAGCGTCCACGTTCTCTCTGGCACTTCCTTATTTTATTTCGTTATTTGCGGTTAAAGCGTACTGCATCCGAGTACACTTAATAATGTAGCATCCGGTAGTAGTGTGCATACCTCCCAAGGGACGAAGACGCACCAGCGACCGTGAAAAACTGTCGCTATTACAAATGCAATTCCAGCGCGCCCCTCGAAAAGCCCTATAAGAGGAAAAATTTGTGACGTTATTATGAAGTATTCGAGCACGCTCTACTCTACCATTTCTGTTATTTAAAGGATTGAACGGTTCCAGCTACCGTGGTACTCTGAACTCTGAACAATAGAAGAGCAGAGTCATAATCTGTCGTTTTATTTTCACTTTCTTTTGTAAACAAAGAACAAGCCGTATAAATCTCTTCATACATCAGCGTAAAATACATTTTACAATAAACACTGCACATTGGATGTGTTGCAAGAGTTTCAGTTAAAGGGAGTACTAATTTCTTTCAATTCAGAGTGTGACACTCTCCAAAGGGTTGAAAATGTTGTTCTATATTTTTGCTCTATTACATACGTATATGTATGCGTAATACAAATGGATGAAGCCAGGACTTCTCTTGCGAAGAAGTGACGATTCAGAAAAATATTTCATTTGCATTTCTTCTTAACGATTGTATGTGAGCTACTCTATGAGTTGGTTCAACAGTTCCAAATTGCTTGAAACACCACAAAAATTATATATGCAATCTCCGGAGAATATCGAGCACATTTGATGGCGATGACATTTCGGAGAAATAGCTAACCATTAATGAATGCGGACTGGCCATGCGGTTGTTGTGGCAAGGTTTCATCAGAACATCAGATTCCGCAAGCCAGAAGCACGGTCTCCAGCGCGCCGGAGACAGCTCGGTCCACCACAATAGGAATTTCGTGGACAATCAAAGGTGCAGGATATTCAACTGGTTAGGGACGAAGTGCAAGAGGGGAAATGAATTTAATTAATGCACTCGCGTGCGGCTGCATACTCGGTGCGCAGGTCGCAGCCATTCTTGGTTTCGGTGTGCAAATTCACGCTGGCGAACGGAGAAGCCATGCACCAACACACGTGTAGACGCACGCACAGACACACAACTATGCAAGCCAAAAGAGAGACTGAAACCGTGTGTACATACTGCGTCCTACGCGCGTACAACTTGTCGAATTCGCCGCAAAACTCATGCATTTCGTGTTACAACCGGTCTGTCGGGCGACTTGGCCAAGGCACTGTCCGCAATTTCCGGTAATGTCGCAGGGGATGCTTTGACGGGTGCGCCACCGACGGCGAAATTTGTGTCCACGAAATCCGAGGAAAATTCACCGTTACGCTGACCCTTCCGCATTGGCACCCATTCGAAGCACCTCTCTTCCCGTTCGGGTCCCTCCGGGCTCCGTATGACTAGAGAAAGGCGTAGAGTTGACATTTACGATCGTAAGAATCCTACTTACGAAATTTCACCGACGCGACTCCGAATAGCGCAACCGGGAGTTCTACTGAAACCACTTATTCTGTCAATAACCTTCGGTTGGACTGAATTCAATGAGGATGATTCGTTCTTTCTATTAGCACGCTTCTATTTAATTTAATACCTGCCAAGTTCAGCTTCCTTATTCTTTGCATCAACTGAGAGACAAATAACGAGACATTGTTTTTGTAAGTCGAAGTAAATGAGATTATAGGGAAGACGAGACAGCGGCAGTTAATAGGATGAAATTGCAGTAACAACGAGAGGGAAAGACAGTGACGTAATTAAAATTAAAGTAACCCATTGGAAGAGCGACGACTTGGTAGATTTTCGGTTCACAGGACGAATAATCGAAGAACGAGAGAATCTGGAATCTTCCCACTAATACTGCACTGCAATTGATACGATCCCACGACACACGTTCGGTGGATCTGATCTACAAGTGAAAGGCGTAGACGTCGATTGAATAGTCCAGACCTTTCGTATGAGCACTCCCGCCCTGTAACAAGAAGGGTTTAGATCGACGTCAGCAATGACGATCGACGAAAACCCTCGTTTCTACATTGAGTAAGAGCACGAACGTCAAACTAAGAGCATTACACTGTCTTCGACTCTCCCATATCCTTTCTTTATGAAGCTTAAACATACGTGTTCATTTCATCGAGAAGCTAAAGTGCACACAAGATCTACATAGTGAGTTTTATTAAAGTTTAATCATTCGCAAGTGAGGATCAACTATCGAGAAGATAAAATCGATTAACCGCTGTAACAAATAAGTAAAGTTAACTTATTTGGTACACATTCGGTCGGTGCACGATAATGCCGATAATGTCAATTGTTCCAAATCGAATCATTTGGAACAATTGACTTGGAAATCCGGTTGAACGTGAGAACCGATCGTTTCCGAGATTTGAGATTTGAGCATGGACCTGGAGGGGTTGGCAGGCGCCTCGGCACCGTGCCCCGCCAAAGAGGGTCCAGAGGAGGAAGGAGAGAGCTTACGAAGTGGCTTAGGCGCCAAAGAGCCCGTGAGTTGATGCAGGTGATTTCAGGTTCTCGAGAGCTGACCAAACATTGATACCCCGAGTTCGATGTAATAAATTCGCACGTTTCTTGTGATTGACTTGGTGATGCGGCGAGCGCGAAGAGCCGCGCACAATCTCTGATCAGTGACTTAGCAAGCTTGAGAAGATTTGCCGGAGGTCAGACGGCAGGCAGTCTAACTCAAGAATAGTTTGAACCTACGGAAACTTTCAAGAACGATCTATATTGGGACAAAGCAGATTAATAATCATCACCACAAGGGTAATGGAGGGCTGAATTGCTAGGATAGAATAGGCGGCATTCTAGGCGGTCTAACAGCGTGCACTACAATCCAAAACATTATCCACGAATAAATTACGAGACTGCGGAGGACGCATGCATCGGTGGTTCCGAAAACCGGGATAATGAAACGGAAGTGTTCACCGTCCCGGTATACTCTGTCCGGCTATTAATTAGCCTGATGGACTTGATGAAAAACCCTGGCGAAAATGGGGCCATTAGTAATTGGCAAACTAGGATATAATTGGGGGGCTGGGGGGGGGGGGGGGGGCAAAGAGATGTCGTATTGTCGAAATAACTTGTGAGGGTCACTGCATGAGGTTATAACCGCGCGTCGTCTGTTTTCAATTTCAGGATTTTACGGTCACCGACATCAACATTTCATAAACGATCGAGCGAAATGGTGAACGTGAACACGACCGGTCGGGGACGCGGCTGCAAAAAAGTTTACGGTATGCGTTATAGTGAACGGTGCTTCTATCCGATCGAAACATTTTCCGCGCTTTACATTATTTACAGGGAAACGCGGGACCAGAAGCTGCACTACCGACTAGGGCTTATACACGAAAATACAGAATGAAGGCGTAATATTTTAAAGGTTGGTTTAAAGTAGCTTTCTAATAAATCAAGTAGGAAAATGAGGATCGCCTCGGAGATACCGACAACGCAATTTGACGCGCGTGTATCCTATCGCGGTTAGCTCTTCTCCAGTCTCCTTGTTCGACCGTTTTCCGTCGATTATTTACGGCTCGCAATTTGGGTCGAATGCCACTCGCCCGTCGGCCAACATTCGCGCTCATTTATCATACAGGGAAATTATTCCTAATTTAATGGGACATGCGCTAGCCTCGAAAGCCTGCCCGCGGTCGAACATTTTAAACGGTCAGTCTGTAATGGGAGAAATGCGAACGACATCGCTGATAAAATTTCTCACCCAAAATCGACCTAGATCTTTAATGGGTTTAACGATTTCGCACTGGATTTTCGCGCACCACGTTCAATTGATAGAGCTAACAAGAAACATATTTGACGTACCATCGACGATAAATAAAATTACGTGTATGAATCGAAGTTTCGCTAGCATTTTCTAAAAAATTGCACTAATATCATTGGATCGAATTGACTATTGTGAAATCAGTAAAACCGTGTATCATACTTAAATCTACTATTTCAGCAGGCTGTGTATAAATATTTCAAGAGGGATGAATGTTTCAGTCGATAGAATGATTATTCATTCAAGGGACCATTAAACTTGTTGCTAGCAGTAAGCGCCACCCCTCGTAGAAGGGTTGTAGGTAATTTTACAAACTTGCAGACTTCTCGGTCAATTAAGCAATCAATATTTCAAGATAGTACGTAGTTTAACTTAACGGGGTCCAGTATAAATATGTGCAGTGTGTGCAATATATCTACACTTTTCCTCCATCGGTGCTTCAACCGACCAAAAAACTGACGTATCAAGGTTATTAAGCTAAAACTATTTATCCAGTAATCTAATTGAAATTCGTACAATTTTCAGTTAACTTTGTGTTATACCTTCATATCGCAACCTGTGATTTCTTCGATAGTTCCATTAAATTTATACTTTTACTCTCATGTATAATGCAATTATGTTTAACGGCCACTAATTCCTATTTTCTACTGGTATGTGTTTTCGAAGCGTAACAAGGTAATACAGCTGAAATCTCGAAGGCTATTCACTACCTAAATGTATTTGCATGTTGGGGCTTTCTTGCAACACATAGAAACTTTTAGAAAGCCTCTTGCCCGGTGCCCAATTCGGGATTAAACTTATGTCGTACATACTCGCCAAGCACGTCTCAGCGTATCTCAAACTTAACATGAGTTTGGGATCGGGTATCCCGGCTTTGCGGCTGTTGCGAAGACGCAACCTGTTCGACTGGAGTTTCCAATTCCCTGGAAGAGGATCCCACTTAAGTTGCGATCGACTCGTATTATCCAATTATACTGGCGCGACGCATGTTTCAGAACATAATTACATCGTGCAATTCTACTGGTGTCTTACATCAGATGTAATTTCCGTTCGTGTGTCGACGACTTCTCTTAACACCCGAATAAACCAATTAGCACTGGAAACTCCAGCTGTACGCATCTTGTACGGCTTCTAACGAGGAAACGCTTCCACAATGTCTTGCAACTACGCATTCGCATTAGTCGCAAAGCCCAATGAAAGCAAAGCATTCCAAAAGTAGTACCAAAAAATTGCATCTTCATTGTCAACGATTTCTAAGAAATCCCGTGGTTCAGGAACTGCAACGGAATAGTGAAGGACAATTATGTACGCCAACTTTGGAGTGCTCGCTTTTGAAAGCGAACAATAAACCTCCCAATTTTAGTATAGCAAGCAACGCTCAGAGAAAGATTCAGCCACTTGGCCATCGTCGCAAAGGATTCCCACTAGAACAAGGACGTAACGAGCGAGAAGATGAGGAAGAACCTCAACCACTAGTCTGAAATCCAAGGTAATATGCCGGGACGAAGCAGACGCCTCGAACGAGTTGCATAATAATGCGAGTGTCGCTCGTCGGGATCAACGAAATTTAGCGAGCGGCTAAGAATCCGTTGTAGT